>OY728156.1:1436017685-1438417685 GCA_963277665.1 Viscum album | reverse complement strand
ATTAATGTAATAAATTAGTTATTATCTTACGAATAATATTTATCAATAAATTTTGAATAAAATTATTCCTCGGTATTGAGAATAATATTTATTCTAATGATTAAATTCAAATATAATTTAATCATGATCAACAGAACCACTTATAGTTTGATACTCTAGGATTATTTCTTATTAGAATTAGGAGGGTTGCCTAAAGTCCAAGATTACTATCTAGCAATGGGTTAAAGAACTAAAGAGAATGAACATAATGTTGTAATGAGAAAAATAACATAAAAATGATCATTTTTTAATACAATCCATTTGTTACAACATATCATCAAGAATGTTGGATATCTGTGTCATCAACTTTTGTGCTTGATACATATTTCTTTTACTATATAAAATAAACATGTCGATACACCATGGACATGAAATTTAATGAGGTGGTTCTATTATAATCAATGGGTTGAGATAACAATTTCCATAAATATGGAAGGAATAAATCCTTCCTCGACTTATTTGTTAATAATATGTCATTCATGATGCACCCAACATACCCTACTTCCCGTGAACATATGATGTCACATTTTTTGTCAATAAATATTTGTGTGTGAGTCATGACATGCATCAATGATAATATTAAATTCTAAGGACCGTTACACATGATCATATATAGAAATATCTGATGACACGAAAACTTGTGGAATTCCTACAAAAATGTCTATTCTCATAATCTACCAACTTGGAGAATACCAAGTGTGAACTTAATGAGAAGAATACTAATCCTTTTATGAGTACTCACACTTGATATTATATATAATACATGACCTACCATTTTATGTTATCTGACTGTAGAACTATATTTAAGAATATGGTCATGGCACTTCATTGTTCTCATCTTATCGGGGAACTACTATGAATTTATCAATTATATAGATACCCTAGTATGTTATTACATTATAGTCATTTAGAAAAATGAACAATGTTTAATAATATGTTTTATTAATATTCAATGTTTTTAATATATATGATATAAAATCATAATCAGTTGGTTCTAGAACAAAAACTCCAACAAGTCAGAGTTGGGAGGATTTATTTCCCTTGGTAGAGTTTGATAGCTATCACTCCACGATTGACATGGAACCCTTTAAGTCATTATATGTAAGACATGGTAGGTCACTATTATTCTAGACAGAGATTGGTGGTACATATATTGTTGGACTAGTGGTGGCTTCAGAAACATTATAGAAGGGTTCAAGTGATCCATGATCCTTTGAGGATAGTTTGGTGTTAGTATAAATATTATACAGATCCACATTATATGAATTTATATTTCAAGTAGGGATGCCATGTATTTCCTGATATCCTCCCCATGAAAAGGGATGTATAGTTTTTTCTGGGATATAATATATTTACATGGTTCATTGGACCATTCTAGATAATTTGGAGGGTTTTTAAGGTTTCATACCACTTGTCCTTATCCACATAGTTGGATTGAGGCTGTGACATCTTCCATGTGTTGCAGTTGGGTAGATACATGCAGGACATGTAGCTCATTATCAGTTGTGATGAGTTAGAGATTGAGGAAAGTGCCAACTTCATGATGTACTAGTTGGTGAATGAGGATTATTGGGAGAAGATATTATGTGGATGAACTATCCCATTGGTTCGAGTTCTTTGATAGCATGGGAACACGCATGAGATCTCCTGGAAGTATAAGATCTAGATACGAGCTCAGTACCAAAACCATTTTTTCTACAATGTGATTTTTTGGGGGAAATACTTAAACAATGGGATAATATAATGAATGTGGTTTTTTCATTTTAGTCCTTTGGATATTTCTTAATATATATATATATATGTGTGTGTGTGTGTGTGTGTGTGTATTTTTCCTCATAGTTGGCATTATGTTTGGGTGACGCTGGACCCTAAAATTAATATATATCAAATCATGAATGCACATTAATTTGGTATTGAAGGTTATCCTATTGTTTGGGATTTAAAATGAGAAATTCGAGACCATAGTTTTTTTCATGATGTGGGGTGTACCCTATATATGACAGAAATTTGGTTGGTGTTGGGCGTTTGGTGGAAAGATACCATTGGCAGGCACAATAAATAAGTCAAGGTGTTTAATTAATTAAAATAATTAATTTAATAACCCTCCCCTCCCATTTTCCTTCCCATGGATGGGGGAAGGGAGGGGATTTCTCCCTCACATGACAGATGAACCAGGGAGGAGCGGATGTGTCATCAGATTTCATCCTTATTGGTAATCATGACCAGATCATGTACTTGAAGTATACATTTGTAGTGGGACTTGGATAAGTGGATGAGTACAAGTAATTAGGGGAAGAAGGAGTTCTGAATATATCACATCTTGTACTTAGAGCACACATCATGTAGTGGTACTTGTCCATGTGGTTGAGTACATTGGCATAGACACCATGTAAAAGTACATGGTCATATAGAAGTACACGGCCAAACCCCCAGTGTACATGGGCACATACCATGGTACATGTGCATGGGATGATAGATGCAGGCTCTAGTTGGGATAGATAGTGTAAGTAATGTACTCCATATACACATTTTGTATTTCCACATGGCCAACCAAGCAGTGTGGAGGTGAGGGCACGTCCATGCATCTAGGTGAGATCACACAGCATGTGACCATTCATACACATTGTATACTTTTATTTTAAATGTCATGTACCGTGAGGTGACATGGCCAAGGTTTACCTCAAGATACATGTCTTGTGCCCAAGGAGGACACTCTGTTTACTCCCATAAAGTATTTCTACCTTGCATACCTCCTTATTTAGGAATTAGATTTAGGTCTGTGAGTAGTCTATCATGAGAATTTTTCTACAAAGATCACAATAGTGGCCTTTATTTTTGAAATAGAAGTGTTGAATTAGGTGTTATGAGTGTGATGCATCCATAGGTGATGGTTAGTTGATTTAAGTGATATATATTGATCCTTATAGAGAAATTGGGGTTGTAAACCCCCTTATCACACCAGGGTGTGGTCCCCCATATTATTTACCCAAGTAGAAGTGATTGATTTTTAGTCATCAGTGTGTTACTGGGGTCAATACTCCCCGATGAAATAGGGTGTGGGTCCCCTATATACTCTTTACACAAGTAGGGTTGTAAATCCCCAGACTACATTGGGTGTGGGTCCTCTATGGAGTGGTGCTCCCCTGTTTTTGATATCCAAAGGGGAGAGGGTTCTCCACTAGAGTTAGTTCTCCCTTGGTTGTGGAGTTCTGTGGAAATATATTGGGTATCCACACTGATTATGATGATGTTTCATGGGACACTTGGATGGAGTTAAAGCTTTATCAACGATGTGTTTTCTCGTGTTCTAATTGACAAGGCTTCGTGATATTGACTTGACCATCCCCTCTTGATTCGTTGTGTTTGGTTATTTCTAAGGCACATACTAGGTATGTATATACTCACCCCCTGTATGGGATTTATCTGCACATATTTTTTCTTATGCAGATGATAGGAAAATCGACGGTGATATTACTGGACCTGTTATTGGGGGTGCATAGCGGTTCTTAGCACTGACCGTGTTCGATGGCCTGCCTAGGAGATTGTGAATTTCACTACCACAAATCCCCATTTTATTATCATTAGAAATCAATTTTATCAGCATCATAAAAGTTATTATAATCTAAGATTCATTAACAGGGGTCTCTTTTATCAGCTCTAAAAAGCGCTGATAAAGGACCCTTTTATCAGCACTAAAAAATGCATTGATAAAAGTCAAACAAATAAATTTTTAAAATGAAAAAAAGTATGCAAACTACAAATTCAGAGATGGAGACCCCCCAACCCTTTATTAGTGCTCCACCTACTTCATATACCCATTCCCCCCACCCCTTTATAGCGCTTGTGTGTGTGTTTATAAATACATACATACAAACACACACACACACACACACATATATCTATGTGTGTGTGTGTTTATAAATATAATTATACATATTTATATTTATTTACATATATTATATATTAATATTTATATACATGTATTAGAATATATAGATAAATATATATATTTTTGTCAACACACACACACAGATATATTTATATATATATACATAAACATTATATACACATCAATTGTATAGGTATATACAAATTCATAAATTTTTATTTTAAATATAATACATATTGTTTTTTATTTAGATATGGTTTATATATATATAAAGATATTTTATATGTTAATATGTATGCATATTTATTTATAAAATTAAATTTTTATATGTGAATATATACAAATATGTATATATGATTATATGTTTAATTATAAATAATAGAAAAATATGAAAAATGATAAAATTTAAACATCATAATATCCATATGAGGGTAATAATTGAGAATAAATTGAGTATTCGCCAAAAAAAGATAAGAAGACTCCCTTAAATGAGAATGAAATTCTATCAAATGTTAAAGAAATGGGGGTCCCCCAACAAGAAACTCAGTTTTGGAGGCATTCCAGGACTTTTTTTACCTCAAAAGAAATGCCCTAAGTTCCCTCAGGTCACTACATTGTATATATTTTTGCAATCTTCCGTTTGATATGTGGTAGAGCACAAACGGACACCTGGATCAAAATTTATGACCGTTAGAAATTCGAGTCATGTTTTCAACTTATTTTAGATTTTTTATTAATTAATTGAATATTTTTTTCTTAAATTTGTTATTAAATGACTATTACTCAATAGTAATTAGAAAATTTTTAATTGATGTTATTTTTAAATTATTTTATAAACCATTTTCTATTAAATATCTCATATATTAAGTGTTATAACAAATTTTGAATTATATAAATCACATTTAAGAGAATATATTATACTTATATCAATATAAATGTATTTATATATTAATATATTATTTTTATTGATATATAAATTTTTTATTAAGTATATATTTTATCATCGATAAAAAAATTGTTCTAGCACTGATAAAAGAAATATTGTTATCAGCATTAAAAAAATCACTTATAAAGGTATCCGTTATCAGAGCTAAAAAACACTGCTAATGGGGTAATTTTATTAGAGATTTTCATCACTGATAAAATAAACTTTTATCAGCATTTTTTATACTAATAAAATTATTCACTTTATCATTATTTTTTTAAGGTTGAAAAAAGGCAGCGTTGGATAAATCCAAATTTGTGGTAGTGTTGGGATCTCTCCAGTATTTCCTCTTTCCCAATTATTTTTTTGTTTGGGTTTTCCCCTATATTTTTGGTTGGACATGTATTTTTTCCCATTATACTATTGTACTCAGATGTTTCCCTAGAGGTTTTTGAATGCATGATTACACCTTAGATATTTAGTTTTTATTTTATATCTCTACATTTTTCTATGGAACTATTTGTGTGCATGCGTACGGGTAATTAGGCGAAGGCATCATGTTTTAGCATTACCTACTCAATACTAATCACCATCTCCTAACCTATTAGAGGTGGGATTAGGGTGTCTCACTTGACTTAATGTCAGCAAAACATGCCATAGTGGGTTGGTTCGTGATGTTTAATGCATCAAATTGTAGCATGATTTATACAGGATAGACAATTGGATATATGAAAGGTTTTCACACATTCCATAATGGTCTTACAAAACATGTGAAATCATTTCATGCATTTTGTTGGGCATGATAAAAGGGATTTGTGAAAGGGTTTTATGGGTCCCTTATAAAGGTACTCGAATGTGTGTTTATAAATACATACATACAGATAGAAATACACACACACACATATATATATACACTACTGGAAATATGAATTATAACAATGGTTTTGACCAAACCATTTGTACGGTTTATTAATTTGGATGTATACCAATGGTTTGGCCAAAACCGTTGGTATAGGTCCCAAAATCAAAGGACCTATACCAACGGTTCTCAAAACTGTTGGTATAGGTACATGTATTTTTAATGGGATCTTCTTATGGAGAACATTAAATAAATAAAAATTTAAAATATTTATGATAATACATATATATATTTATGAAATTATGTTCATAAAAATCATGTTAGGTTAGTGGTTAGGTCGTTCAATCATAAACTAGAGGTCCTGGGATCAAATCCCACTGAATATTTTTTTTAAATACATATACCAACGGTTTTATGGAACCGTTGGTATAGATTTTCTTATTACCTATATCAATGGTTTTGAAAACCATTGGTATAGGTCTATACCAACGGTTTTCCCAAAACCGTTGGTATAGACCTATCCTCATGGCTTACTTGGCCACGGTCCTCCAAACCGTTGGTATAGGCTATACCTATAGTTTTGAGGCCTATACCAATGGTTCCAAACCGTTGGTATAGGGTATTTTTCCAGTAGTGATATATATGTTTGTGTGTGCGTGTATGTGTGTATGTATATATGTGTGTCTGTGTGTGTGTTTATAAATATAATTATACATATTTATATTTATTTACATATATTAGATATTAATATTTATATACATTTATTATAATATATAGATAAATATATATCTTTTTTTAATACACGCACACAAATATATATATATATATATATAAATTATTTATAAATCAATTGTATAGGTATATAAATATTAATACTTTTTTATTTTAAATAAAATAGATATTATTTTTTATTTAAATGTGGTTTATATATATTGAAAGATATTTTATATGTAAATATGTCTATATATTTATTTATAGAATTAAATTTTTATGTGTGAATATATAAAAATATGTATATATGATTATATGTTTAATTATCAATAATAGTAAAATATGAAAAATGATAAAATTTAAACATCATAATATCCATATGAGGGTAATAATTGAGAATAAATTGAGTCTTGACCAAAAAAAGATAAGAAGACTCCCTCAAAGGAGAATGAAATTCCATCAAATGTTAAAGAAATGGGGGTCCCAAAAAAAACTCAGTTTTAGAGGAATTTTAGGAGTTTTTTTACCACAAAAAAATGATTCCCTGAGTTTTCCCAGGTCATCACATTGTATATCTTTTTGTAAGATTCGGTTTGATATGTGGTAGAGCTCAAACAGACCCCTGGATCAAAAGTTGTGACCGTTTGAAATTCAAGTCATGTTTTCAACTTATTTTTGTTTTTTTATTAATTTATTGAATATTTGTTTCTTAAAATTGTTATTAAATGACTATTACTCAACAATTATTAGAAAATTTTGAATTTATATTTTTTTAAATTATTTTATAAACCATTTTCCACTAAATATCTCATTTATTAAGTGTCATTACATATTTTGTATTATAAAAATCATATTTTATAAAATATATTATATGCATAACAATATAAATATATTTATATATTAATATATGATTGTTAATTATATATAACTTTCTTATGAAATATACCTTTTATGAGCGCTAAAAACTACTATTCTAGCACTGATAAAATACATTTTTTTATCAAAGCTAAAAAATCACTGATAAAATATATTATATTTATATCAATATAAATTTATTTATATGTTAATATATTATTGTTAATGATATATAACTTTTAATATGAAATATATCTTTTATTAGTGTTATAAACAGTTGTTCTAGCACTAATAAAAGGCATATTTTTATCCACGCTAAGAAAATCACTTGTAAAAGTATATTTTATCAGTGCTAAAAAACAATAATAATAAATTAATTTTATCAACATTTTTTAGCGTTGATAAAAGCAACTTTATTAGCACTTTTTTTAAAGCTGATAAAAGTATTCCCCTTATCAGCACTTTTTTTAAGTTTGATAAAAGGTAGCATTGGATAAAGCCAAATTTTTTGTAGTTTCGAGCTCTCTCTATTACATCGAAGACTTATTTTAAAGTTAAATTTCAATTAACTTCCATTAATGCTATGTTTTGAGGGTTTCCCATGCATTTTTGGAGGAAAGGGTGAGTTTTCATGATTTGGGCCAAACTATGAGCCCATTTCCAGATTTTAAAACCAATTTTGTTTATTTTTTAACCATTTAATTTTTTAATATTTTTCACCCATTACACTTCCAAAATGTCCTCCCCAGACCTATTAACACCACCATTGAAATTTTTACCCTTTATGGATCCATAATAATGGTGGATTTGGGTTTTTATTTAAGGAATTGGGCCAGCCCAAAAGCGCATTTCTAGTTTTTTTAAAAATTGTTTATTTAATATCCTATTAAATATTAATGATTTTTTGGTGATTTTAACTCTCACCCGAGCCCACTTAACCCTGGCACGCT
Organism: Viscum album; assembly: GCA_963277665.1. Taxonomy (NCBI): domain Eukaryota; kingdom Viridiplantae; phylum Streptophyta; class Magnoliopsida; order Santalales; family Viscaceae; genus Viscum; species Viscum album. The sequence goes on along the minus strand of OY728156.1, from coordinate 1,438,409,457 downwards.
TCCATGACCTTTCCCACCTCTTTAGAGCTCGTATGAATCGTGAATTACGGCATACGTTCATAGGGTTTCTCAAATCGTTCAGATTTGAAGTGGTAACTTATTTCCTTCATAAATCATTGAATTCTTACTCTTTTCCCCCCATTTCAGTTCTCAAATGACCTTATTAGACTTATCCAAAACTCGTTTAAATTTTTGGATATTTTTAAATTCATCTAATGGTGTATTTGGGTCGATTTATTCAAGATCCCTCGAGTAAGTGGGTCTTCTTCATTCTTCCTCTCGTTTTCTTAGGGTTTTCTTTCCTTTTAGTTAGGGTTTATTCCAATTATTCTTGATTTTTCTAATTTCTAGAAAGTGTTTATTTGAACCTAGGGTTTGATTCTTGTTTTATTGGTCTATTATTTTGGTTTTAAGCTTAATCTAATTCCCACTTGGTGTGGTGGTGGTGCAATTGGATTTTTGCACAAAGATTCAAGGGTTTTTATTATTTTGGTAGGTGATTCCATTATGTATGAAATTTTTGTTGATTATCTTGAGGTTTTTATGGTATCTAATTTTTTTTTGAATTTTAATGTTCCTTCAAAAATTGGTTTTAGTTGCAATTGTAAAGCAAATGGAATTTAAGTGCTAATTTTAGGTGAAATTGGGGGGTTTTCATATAAATATTTTTTTAGTTCATTAAGGGATGCCCTATAATTATTTAGTTTATTTTATTGAAATGTATTAGGGATTAAAATAATTTTTTCAATGCTCTTCTACTTTAGGTGTTTCTTAAAAATTGGTTTTGGGTGACGTTTGTTTATTAAATGATTTTTGAGTGCCAATTTGGTGTTAAATTGTGTGTTTTACATGGCTATCCTATGTGATGCTTATTGGGGTTGTTTTATAACTCATGTAATGGGTTTATATAATTTTTTTGGGTTTTTAAAATTCTGTTTTGGAAAATATGAGTGTGCACATGGTGTTCAAAGTGGGGTTTTAAAGGGAATTTTGTGCCCAAAGCATTGTTAGTTTTTGTGAAGTTGTTTTGTTAAAAATAAAAATGTTTTGTTGTGTGATTTATGTGGTATAAAGTATGAAAAGATAATATATTGTTATTATATGACCATTAGTGGTGTTTTTATATGAAAAGGGATGTGTGTTTATTGTTGAAATTGTTTGAGAAAAAATGGTAAAGCCTAAGTACCTAGGTGGGAAGATATGTACTAGTACGACTAGTGAACCAGATGGGTTGTGTCCCTATTTCACTGAGCAAATGTATAAAGAAAACCATAAATAAACTATGTAGATTATGTTTGGGGACCATTATTTTATGCTTATGTTCCCCTCTAGTGGATTATTCATGGTAAATTATTTTGACTTAGATACTTTACACCGAGGTACGAGGTACGTAGGGCCCGAGACTATCTAGTTGCCTAGGGGTGTTCCCGGTTTTGGTGCTCATTGGATTTGTGTTATTTAACCTTGTTTTAGGGTGTGTTTGGATGTAATTTAGTGTAGATAAAATCTCTTATTAAAATTTGTTAACATTCTGAAAGTTTAAGTTCGAAAACTATTTTCAATTGAAAGTTATGTTTCTTGGAATTTATCACTGCTTTTTCTTTACATATTAAAATTACTTGCTTTATCACCTTGTATTGCATAATATTTGGAATACTTGGGTGGTATACTATTGTTAATAGGATCAAAACCTACTTACACCCCTTGGGTGTAAGTAGACTTCATTATGTTTGACTCAGGTAAGGGAAAGGCCTCGGGTGAAGGCGGTTTGGGTTGTTAGTCCCCTCCTATGATGTAGTGTTGTGGAGACGGCTCAGGGGTGATGTCCCCTTGTCATGTGAAGTAATTATGGATGACTTTATATTGTTTTTATTTATATTTGGACTTCTTTTACCCTACTTAAAACCATGTATTTTTTTGGGTTTTTTCTTATGTCTTGTTTGACATGGAAATTTTAGATTCTTATTATTGAATGTTTTTAATGTTTTATTCTTTCATAATCAGGTATATCATTCACAAACCTAAACTAATGATATCTGGGAACTTATGCCAGCCCGTGGGGATAGGTAATGACCTTCGGGCCTTGTCATGGACTAGATTTAGTACTGGTATTATTGGCTACCAAATTCGATTTGTGACAAAATGATATCAAAGGAGGTTAATATTTTTGGGTTATATTATTATTTTGGGATGAGTCGGGATAGAAATGAGCTTAGACAATCGGTAATTGGTGTTTTTTTCATGATTAAGGTTCCTAGACCACACCTCTCTTGGAATACCTCGAGTCACCATGGGATAATGTAATTGTTTGTCTGATTTCACCTCTAGGTGAGACGTGTAGGCTGCAGACTACATGTGGACATAAGGTGGGGGTGAAGTAGTGGTTTATTTTATTGTTGTACTATTTTTTTCTTCATTATATTTGACGATATTGATTGAATTTTTCAAAACTTTTGTACAGATTTTTTATCTTGTGAATGTTTCATTTTTGTCGCAACATGCCTCCCTAAAAATCTCTCATGCACCCACGGGAGCAAGCCGGAGAGAGTTCTCCCTCACCGCTTGATCAGAGGATAGTAGAGGCTATGGTTAGGGTTGTCTAAGAACTATGACATGGACTGGATACTATTATAACTTATGTTAGGGAAGATGAGACTGGTCCTATGAAGGAAAAGGACTAGGAGTTCATGAAAAATAAGCCTCATACTTTCCGAGGTAGCGTGAACATGATGAATTTTCCAATCGAGTTGTTGTCTCTTGCGATGGAGTTAGTGACGCTGCTGGGTAAGAAGAAGGAGCAGGGTCTTAGGAGCCCGTCGTGTACACTCTCTATGTCAGGTATTGAGATATAATGGGACCTATTGGTCTTAGATATGGAACTGTTTGATATAATAATTCGTATGGATTGGATAGTACACTTCTAGGCACACATCAATTGCTATAGGTGGTGGGTTAGTTTCACAGCACCTGATGGGAGTCGTCAAGTTTTTTGTGGAGAATGGGATCCTCGGTCGGGTTGCGCAGGACCTCCACTCCCAGAGTTGGAAAGTATTATCTTCCAGTTATCATCGCTCATGCTAGAGTACTATGGTCTTTCCCCTGAAGGTGCACTACCTCATGTGGTGAGTGAGTTTCTGGAGGTATTACTGGATGATTTTTTATGGTTTTCCCCTGGAGTGGGATGTGGAGTTCTAAATTGATCTGGCACTGGGAACAAAACCGATATCTATTCCCTCATATCATATGTCCCCCACCAAGATGAGGGAATTAAAGATATAGCTGGAAGACTTAGAATCCAAAGGATTCATATGCCCGAGCATCTCTCCTTGGGCCTCTCATGTATTGTTCATGAAAAAGGTGGAAGGATCCCTCTAGTTGTGCATTGAATACCAGAAGTTGAATATGGTAACAATTAAGAAAAAATACCCTTTTCCTAGAATGGATGATTTTTTGATCAGTTGAATGTGGAAAAGTGTTTTTCAGAAAAATAGACTTGCGTTCGGGATACCATTAACTCAAGGTGAGAGAGGCAGATATCCTGAAGTCAGCCTTCCGAAGCAGGTACAACCACTTTGAGTATTTGGTCATGCCCTTGGGATTGACCAATGCTCCAGTGGTCTTTATGGAACTCATGAACCGGTTATTCCACTGGTATCTCGATTCTTTCATTGTGGTGTTCATGGATGACATTTTGGTATACTATGGCTCTGAGGAGGAACACAAACATCACTTGGGGATCGTTCTGGGAACTTTGTGGGATCACTGCCTCTATGAAAAGTTTTCAAAGTTCACTTTATGGATCAGGGAGGTGAAATTTCTAGGGCAGGTGATCTCAGATCAAGGGGTTTCAGTGGACCCTGGGAAGATCAGTGTGTTCATGTCATGGGAGAAACCAAAGAATGTGTTTGAGATCAAGATTTTCCTTGGCTTGGCTAGTTATTATAGGCAGTTTGTTCGTGACTTCTCTCGACTTGCTTCACTGATGACCGCACTCACCCAGAAAGGGGTGAAGTTTGTATGGGGCTCAGAATGTCAGGCATCATTCGAGGAGATGAAGCGGCGGTTGACTACTACCCCTGTGGTAATTTTTCCATAGGCTGGAAAGGGGTATGTGGTGTATTGTGATGCTTTAGGTATGGGTCTTGGGTGAGAGATAATGCTTGATGATCATGTGGTGGTGTGTGTCTCTCACCAACTCCTACCAAATGAAAAGAATTACCCAACCCACGACTTGGAGTTAGTAGCTGGGATGCACACTTTCAGGACTTAGCGTCACAACCTCTTTGGGGAAAAGTTTGTGGTCTACTCTGATAAAACAATTTGGTCTATATCTTCTCGTAGAAGGACCTCAACTTGAGGCAACATCGTTGGATTGATTACTTGCAGGGGTTTGAATTTGACATTGTCTATACCCTAGGCTAGGGTAACGTGGTAGCAGACACCTTGAGTAGAAGAGTTCCAATGAAGGATTTGAGGATGTCCAGTGATGAGTGGACTTTGATAGGGCTCTTTGCTCAGATGCATGTGGATACCAAGGAGAAAAATGGGGGTGTGTTCTTGGAGATCGTTCAGTTGACTCCTTCTCTCTTGGATTTGATTTAGTGGGAATAGCCTTGTGATGAGCTATGTTAATGGTTGAGGTAGTTTCTTCATGGTGGGGAGATGATATTTGATTGTTCGTCATCTCTCGAGGGAATCTTGTGCTTCAAGATCCGTTCATTAGTGTTTTTATCTCTGTGGATGGTGGTGATGGAGGATAGACACTAGTCTTAGTGGTCTATCCATACGTGTTCCACTAAGATGTATTATGATGTGCAATGAAATTTCTAGTGTCCAGGTGTAAAGGCCTGTAAATTTCAAGAGAATTTTTTTCTTAATTTTATTTGGTATTTTACGAGTACGCAGTTTCTGACAGCACCTGATTACGAGGCCTGGTGTGTCCGGAATCATTTTCTGAAGTTTAGCTCGGGTACGTTCAGTGAACAGATGAGCGGGTTTTCCTAAATTTTGAACCGGTGCTCGGAATCAAAATACGAGGGCACCGATGAAACCGCAGCTCCAGTAATTGCTTAGGAACACCTTTTCTGGAGTTTCGTTTTCTCGGGTGAGGTTATTAAAAAAATGGGTTAACTAAAGAATGAAATAAAAATTTGTGCTACAATTTTTATTTTCTATTCTAAGCAGTTATAACCTATGCATGGAAGTTGAGGTGGGACCCACTAAATCCTAACACCACTTGGTAGGATAATAGTGAGGTGGGGCCCACACGATCCCCACCCCTTCAAATCCATTAAAACCTCCCTCATGCTTTTAATTGTGTAACACACCCGCACCCCCTTTTAAATGACATGTCAACTCTCGCAATTAATTGGACTGTTAAAGGCTCGTCAATTAATTTAATTAATTGAATGGAATCTTTTGAATTTAAAATTAATGTTGGCATGTGTGTGTGTGAATAGAATAATACAATGTCTTATTTTATTACTGGTTGATTTTTTATGTGGAAAAAAAGTAGATAACTCTCACGGTCTTGAAGAACTTCGTCTTCTTCGCGAAGAACGCCGAGTCTACGACGAAGAACTCCATCACCGCAAGGGGAGATCACCGTGCCACCTCCTCTCCTATCCAAAGACGGTGAGAGATGCCTTTTTCGGAGAATGACGACGTGCCAGATTCTTCATCGGGTGAACACCGACGACGCTTACGGAGCCTCGATCCGCGACGACGTCTTCCGCGACGCCGTCTTCCGCGACGTCCTTTTCCCGCAACGATCCTCGTTCGACGACTTCATCGAGGTAGGGGTTTGAATTTTTGTTCATGAATATTCTTTGCATTATTCGTTAAATATTTGGTCCATCTGTTATCAATTTAATGGGAGGAGGTCGGACCGCCCTAACACGGCCAATCCTCCCCCCCCCCCCTTTGTGGTTGTTTTTGTTACGGCTCAAACGAAGGCGGCGCGGTGCAACGGCACCGCGCGGAAACAAAGAAGAACACGGCGAAGAAGCGTGGCGCCGTCGCGCCGCTCCGTTGAGGCTGAATGAAGCTGCGGCCAGAGCAGGGGCGCGGCGCTGGAGGACCACGAAGAGGCCGCGGCGCCGTCGCGCCATGCCGGTCGGACAAGGGTCGCGGCCTAAGGCTGCGGCTGTGCAGGAAAGGGCGGCCAGAATCACTGGCCGTCGGCGCTTCGGAGGCACGGGACCGTGGGGTCCCGCGGTGACGGCACCGGTTGGCCAACCGGGCTGGCTGTTTCGGAAGAACCGGGGGTCGTAACCCTCGGCTGGCAAAGGAGCGAGCCCCCATGTGGGGGGCCGCTGTTACAACAAGGGGGGCAGCGCGCCCCCCATTCTCGCGTCCGCTCGGCCAGCGCCGAGCCGCCCAGGCTGGATCGGCTGCGCTGGTCCGGAACCAGACTCGGGTTGGGTCGACCCGGTTCGGGCCGACCCAGGGGGTCTCGGGCCGGGTCGGTCCGGGCCCAAAACCCCCTAAAAACGGATAGGTTCGTTAAAACGCCCATAACATGGGCTAAGGACCTCCGTTTGACGTACCGTCAGTTGCGATGAAATCCTTGGATCGAGGCGGTCATTTCGGTATATTACACTCATGGTTTCAGAGAACTTTTCGTATGGACAGGTTGGTTCAAACACGATACCAACCGGGCCCTCGGAGCGGAAACACCTATAACTTGAGCTCCGGACGTCCGATTGACGTGCCGTTGACTTTGTTGGATCCCTCTTAGTGAGATGGACCTTTTGGATTACTATTCTCGAGGTTTGGACTCAGTTGGAGTACGTTCAGGTTGGTTTTGACATAAAAACCAACCGGGCCCCTGGGACGAAAAAGCCAATAACTCTCAGACCGGGCGTCCGATTGACGCGCCGTCTGTCGCGTTGAGTTCCTTTTATCGAGACGGAACTTTGGAATACATCAACTCCGGACTACGTTTCAGTTGATGTATCGACCCCCTTGGATCGTGGAGCATACCCTCCTGGAAATGAGCATTCTATGTGCGGGAACCCTAGAGCTGGCTGCGACGACGACTGCACTGAAATCCTCCGTGGGTTCGAAAGTGACGACGACTGCACTGAAATCCTTAGTGGGTTCGCCAGTGACGACGACTGTACTAGGATCCTCCATGGGTTCGGCAGCGATGACGAACGTACTGAAATCCTCCATGGGTCCGACGACGATGACTACTATTCTTGTATCTTATGTGGGTCTGGCAGTACGTGACTACTGTTCTTGTAACCTACGTGGGTCTGGCAGTATTTGACTCTGTTCTTGTATCCTACGTGGGTCTGCCAGAGTGGCTGGTCTAGTATCCTACGTGGTTCTGACAGCTTAGCTGGTCTAGTATCCTACCTGGTTCCCATCTAGATGAATCAGTGGCTACATCTGATCATCTCTATCACCTTACGAAGAATTATACCTGTGTGAGCTGAGTCTTGAATTTCTATCATTATCTTCGATATGATTGACTTGCTTTCCTATGCGGATTGGGTTGTGCTTTCCTATGTGGATTGGGTTGTACTATCCTGTGTAGATGTGATCGAACTTGGGCTCGAAAGTTGGAGCCGAACTGGAATTGATGACTTAGGTATATGTATGGGCATATACCTAAGTAGTGTTGGTTGTTACTTCGTGATTGTAACTTTACTTTTTGGATTATCCTTTGTGGATTCGGGGAGACCTTCGGGGGTCTCGGGGTCACTACTGAGTAGCGTATACTAACCCCTGCATGGGATATTCCCGCATTACATTGTGTTGGATGCAGACGACGGACAACGATGATTGTGGTTGAGGCTTGTGGAGCATGTCGGTACCCGGAGGCGGACCACTGGGCGGGACGTACAGGGAGCGGACGGCTGGACCCGAGGAGCTGAGGAGGCTATCTATACCCACCCTTTAGGTGGGATTTCTGGTGGATGGCTCGACGTTGCTGCTTTACTTTTCAGTTGGTGTACTTTCTTTCCAGTTGTACTTTACTTTCAGTTTGGGTTTGTATTCTGGCCCACTTACTTTTCCACACTTACTTTTGTATCGAGTTTTACTTAGTGTTTACTTCTGCTGGATTACTTAGTAGTGTTTGTTTACTTTATAAAGGCAATTTCTTCCCTTTTTATTGGGATTTACGCCTTGGGTACTAGTTACTAGCCCCTGGCCTATGGAAGGCGGGCTTGGGGTAGTCACGGCACGGGTCCCGAGGACGGGTCATGACAAATTGGTATCAGAGGAGTTTGGTTCTACCGCAGAACTCAGGACCCTGATCTTTATTCTGTGTGAAGCAATATTGTTAAGGGTATTGAGTGTGGTTATCAGTCCAGGGAGTCTAGTGTTGGTGTGGCGACCGATGTATCCGTACACCAGGACCCTGACTTCTGATTTCCGACTCAGTGCACTAAAACATTGATTGCATGTGTGTTTCAAAGTTTTCTTTGTGATTACTTTGTGTTAGCTCACCAGGCATACTGTATTGACCCTGGCACACCTGTCTCTTTTCAGGATGGCCCCACGACGACAGCCAGCTAGGGTTCCGAGCTTTGTACGAGAAGACAGCCCACCGAGCGACGAGGCCTCGGTGTAAGACCCTTTTTCAGCGGAGGCACCGGCAGTACCTCTACCCGCCGAGCCACCAATGCCCCCAGCCCCAGCCGCTGAGAGTGCACGTCGCCTTAGTGCACTGCATGAGTTTCTGCATCAGAGACCGCCCAGGTTCCGTGGGGAGACAGACCCTCAGGCAGCCGAGGATTGGCTGGAGGCTGTAGTACGAGTTTTCAGGTTAGTGGGGACACCAGCTAACCTCATGGTGATCCTTACAGCGAGCCTCCTACACGCGGCAACAGGCAGATGGTGGAGCCTAATGCTCCAGGTGCATGACGAGGCATCTCTCCTTTGGACTGAATTTGAGAGCCTCTTCCGCTCAGAGTTCGTCCCATCCACCCTCCGTGCGGTGCACATTCAGGAGCTACTATAGCTGCGACAAGGCAGCATGACGGTAGCCTAGTACTCAGAGAGATTTACCGATCTCTCGCACTATTCCACGGACATAGTACAGGACCCATTCTTCCAGACCCGGACCTTCGAGTAGGGACTGAGGCATGAGATAAGAGCATCGATGATCTTCCTCAGCATTCTGACGCAGGCAGGAGTACTGGAGCGAGCCCTTCTCATAGAGAGCTTTATTTCTGAGCCTACACCAGCAGCAAGACCTACCGCAGGGTGGCACTTAGCAGAGTCTTATATAGTTGGCAGTCAACGGATGTCATAGGGGTCCAGGCGGACCAGACCAGAAGGCGGGCGACCTCAGGACACTAGCTCAGAGGTGCGGGGCACACGATACAGAGCCAGTCTTACGAGGAGAAGACAATGCTACGCATGCGGTGGGCAGGGCCACATGGCTCATGACTGCCCGACCCACCGTGCAAAGGAGCAACATACGGTTGAAGGGCCACCCAGGCAGAGGCAGAGGGTCAACCATGGCAGTCCGCAGAGAGCAGGCGGACGAGGCAGGGGAGCTGGTCGAGCAGCAGGTGGTGGGCGACGCTTTGAGGCTTTACCTCCACCACCACTAGGAGGTCCACCCTGACCACAGGAAGCTAGCGGGCAGAGGCAGGCTCAGCTTCAGGTAGCAGAGGCCTACGACCACGGTGCACCAGAGATGATTCGAGGCACTATCTGTGTCTACTACACCCTTGTTGTAGTTCTTATAGACACAGGAGCGAGTCATTCTTTCATTGTCGCCACCCTTGTTCGGAGCTTAGAGATTCTGACAGAGCCGTTGGCTCGATCCTTACGGCTAAATACTCCTACGGGAGCAGACTCGATGATTACGCACTGGTGCCGGTAGTGTGAGCTTACTCTAGGAGGCGAGAGATTCGACTGGGATCTTCTTGTAGCGGCGTTGATTCCATACGACATCATCTTGGGCATGGATTGGTTATCTACAGTCCATGCTCAGATCGACTGTATTAGGCGCAAGGTGCGGTGTGTTCGCACCGATGGGAGAAGGTTCACCTTCACCGGTGAGAAGGGAGCCTTTGCAGCATAGGATGGACTCACGCAGAGGAGAGGACAGCCGATCACTCACCAGTTGGCTAGCCTCATCCTAGGAGCAGTTGACGTGCGGAGTCCGAGTTTTCCTGTAGTGGTGGATCAGTATGCGGATGTTTTTCTTGACGAAATTTCAGGACTAAATCCTCGCAGAGAGGTAGACTTTTATATTGACCTGTACCCCGGGACAGCCCCGATATCCACACTAGCATATCGGATGGCTCCCGCTGAGCTTCGGGAGCTACGGGTACAGTTGGAGGACTTGCAGGGCAAGAGATTCATCCGACCTAGTGTTTTACCCTGGGCTTCCCCAATTTTATTCACCAAGAAGGCGGACGGGAGCTTGAGACTGTGTGTTGATTATCGTCGCCTGATCTAGGTGACCATGAGGAATAAGTATCCACTACCAAGGATTTACGACCTCTTCGATCAGCTCAAGGAAGCACGGTGGTTCTCGAAGATAGACCTTAGGTCAGGCTATCATCAGCTCAAAGTTCGGGACGAGGACGTGCAGAAGACGGCCTTCAGATGTCGGTATGGCCACTATGAGTTCTTGGTTATGCCTTTCGGAGTAACCAATGCGACGGAAGTGTTCATGAGACTCATGAACAGGATCTTTCAGACTTACCTCGATCGATTTGTTGTGGTCTTCATCGACGACATATTGATATAATCGACTTCTGAGGAGGAGCACGCCTACCACTTGTGGGTTGTACTGGACACACTCCGAGAGCACCAGCTTTATGGTAAGCTCTTGAAGTGTCAGTTCTGGATACGTGATGTCCACTTCTTGGGACACGTCATCTCTGAGGTGGGAGTTGCGGTGGATCCTGTGAAAATCGAGGCAGTGCTAGCTTGGGAGCCACCCAGGAGCGTGACGGAGGTGTGGAGTTTCTTGGGTCTAGATGGATACTACCGGAGGTTTGTGCCAGACTTCTCCAGAGTTGCGGCACCACTTTCAGCTTTGATGAAGAAGGGGAAACCCTTTATGTGGTCAGATAGATGTCAGCAGAGCTTCCAGGAGCTGAGACAGAGATTGACCAGCGCACCTATCTGAGGCTACCGGAGGAGGGAGTAGGGTACGTAGTCTACTATGATGCATCAGGGACTGGACTCGGATGTGTCCTGATGCAGGAGCAGGCAGTGATCACCTATGGATCACAACAGTTGAGGCAACATGAGAAGAACTACACTACCCATGACCTGGAGTTAGCAGTAGTGGTCTTTGCTCTGAAGATGTGGCGACACTATCAGATGGGCGAGCGCTTCACAGTCTACTCTGACCACCAGAGTCTCAGGTACATCTTCTCGCAGAAGGACCTGAACCTGAGACAATGGCGATGGCTCGAGTTCCTCCAGGACTATGACTTTGAGATATTCTATACTCCTGGAAAGGGGAACGTAGTAGATGATGCACTCAGCAGGAGGACGGTCATTCAGCTACTTGAGGAGGCGACAGAGTAGCTAGCCGATTTGCAGATATCCTTCATGGATAGAGATGGAGCAGCCTTTCTTCAGTCACTCATAGTCACTCCTCCACTTCTTCAGTGGGTTAGAGAGGCACATCGTGGGGACGTTGACTATGAGATGCGGCGTGCACAGATATCCTCAGGACAAGAACCTGATGGATTCTCTATAGGAGGAGAGCACGATGTCCTTTTTAGAGGACATGCCATAGTACCAGCTTCTTTACAGGAGGAGGTTCTGAGGGAGTTCCACACTTCTCCTTTAGCAGTACATCCAGGAGTGACGAAGATGTACCAGGATCTCATGCGATAACACTGGTGGCCGGGTATGAAGAAGGTTGTAGCAGAGTTCGTTTCTCGATGCCTCATCTGCCAGCAGGTGAAGGCAGAGCACCAGGTACCAGCAGGCTTGGTACATCCCTTGGAGGTCCCAAAGTAGAAGTGGGACAGGATGTCTATGGATTTCGTGATTGGACTACCACGTACTTCTAGAGGTCACGACTCTATTTGGGTGATTGTCAACCGACTCACCAAGTCGTCCCACTTCTTACCCATCCGAGAGTAGGGCTCAGTGGAGAGCTTGGGACGCCTCTACGTTCTGGAGATTGTACGGCTTTATGGTGTGCCATCATCTATCATCTCTGATCGAGATTCTCACTTTACTTCCCAGCTTTGGAAGAAGTTGCAGGAGGCATTCGGGACGCAGCTACGTCTGAGCACCGCCTTTCACCCTCAGACGGATGGTCAGACAGAGAGGACCATTCAGACTCTCGAGGACATGCTCTGTGCATGTGTCCTCGACTTTGGTCGCAGCTGGGAGGATCACCTACCCTTGGTGGAGTTTGCGTACAACAACAGCTACCACTCCACCATCGGGATGACACCATATGAGGCATTGTACGGCCAACCTTGCAGGTCACCTCTATGCTAGACAGACCCTAGGGAGTCAGCACTTGTGGGACCGGAGATGGTCCAGGCCACGATAGAGAAGGTCCAGGTCATCCAGGAGTGGATGAGGATAGATCAGAGCCGACAGAAGTCTTATGCTGATAGGAGGCGGAGACCACTAGAGTTCGAGGATGGCGACCACATCTTCTTACGGGTCACACCTCGACGTGGATTACAGAGATTTGGCCAGGGCGGCAAGTTATCTCCTCACTTCATCGGACCTTTCAAGGTTCTCAGCAGGATAGGCAAGGTGGCTTATCGCCTGGGTCTACCGCCTTTATTGCACTGGGTGCATGACGTCTTCCATGTATCTCAGCTGAAGAGGTACGTGCACGACCCGACGCATATCATCGACCATGGGGAGCTGAACATTGATGATGGGGTGAATTTTGCGGAGGTCCCGGTGGAGATCGAGGATCGATAGGAGAGGGTCCTATGTGGGTGGTCTATTCATCTAGTACGCATCAGATGGCAGCACAGGAACCTCCAGGAGAGCACTTGGGAGCGGGAGACTCAAATGCATGCTCAGTACCCTCATTTGTTTCCCTAGTTTGTGATGTATCTTTACGGGGATGTAAAGCGCTGAGGTGGGAGTAATGTAAAGACCCATAAATTTCAAGGGAATTTTTTCCTTAATTTTCTTTGGTATTTTATGAGTACGCAGTTTCTAACGGCACCTGATTCTGAGGCCCGGTGTGGCCGGAATCATTTTCTGAAGTTTAGCTCGGGTACGATCAGTGAACAGACGAGCAGGTTTTCCTAACTTTTGAACCGGTGCTCGGAATCGAAATATGAGGGCACCGATGAAACTGTAGCGCTGGTAATTTCTTAGGAACACCTTTTTTAGATTTGCGTTTGCTCGGGTGAGGTTATTAAAAAAATGGGTTAACTAAAGAATGAAATAAAAATTTGTGCTACAATTTTTATTTTCAATTCTAAGCAGTTATAACCTATGCATGGAAGTTGAGGTGGGACCCACTACATCTTAACACCACTTGGTAGGATAATAGTGAGGTGGGGCCCACACGATCCCCACCCCTTCAAATCCCTTAAAACCTCCCTCGTACTTTTAATTGTGTAACACACCTACACCCCCTTTTAAATGACATGTCAACTCTCGCAATTAATTGGACTGTTAAAGGCTCTTCAATTAATTTAATTAATTGAATGGAATCTTTTGAATTTCAAATTAATGTTGGCATGTGTGTGTGTGAATAAAATAAGACAATGTCTTATTTTATTGTTGGTTGATTCGTTGTGTGGAAAAAAAAGGAGAGAACTCTCACGGTCTTGAAGAACTTCGTCTTCTTCGCGAAGAACGCTGAGTCTACGACGAAGAACTCCATCACCGCAAGGAGAGATCACAGTGTCGCCTCCTCTCCTCTCCACATATGGTGAGAGACGCCTTTTCCGGAGAATGATGAAGTTTTTCATCCTTCATCGGGAGAACACCGACGACGCTTACGGAGCCTCGATCCGCGACGCCGTCTTCTGCGACATTGTCTTCCGCGACGTACTTTTCCCGCAACGATCCTCGTTTGATGACTTCATCGAGGTAGGGGTTTGATTTTTTGTTCGTGAATATTCTTTGCGTTCTTCGCTAAATATTTGGGCTGCCTATTATCAATTTAACGGGAGGAGGTCGGACCGCCCGAACACGGCCGATCCCCCCCCCCCCCTTTGTGGTTGTTTTCGTTGCGGCTCGAACGAAGGCGGCGAGGTGCAACGGCACCGTGCAGAAATAAGGAAGAACACGGAGAAGAAGCGCAGCGCCGTCGCGCCGCACCATTGAGGCCGAAAGAAGCCGCGGCCAGAGCAGGGCCACGGCGGAGGGGCGCAGCGCTGTCACGCTGTGCCAGAGGACCACGAAGAGGTCGCGGCCGGAGTGGGGCCGCGGCGGAGGGGTGCGGCGTCGTCGTGCCGCGCCGGTCGGATAAGGGCCGTGGATGTGTAGGGAAGGGCGGTCAGAATCACCGGTCGCCGGCGCTTAGGAGCGGCGAGACCACGGGGTCCCACGGCGGCGGCACCGGCCGGCCAACCGGGCCGGCCGTTTTGGAAGAACCGGTGGTCGTAACCCCCGGTTGGCAAAGGAGCAGGCCCCCATGTGGGGGGGTCGCCGTTACAACAAGGTGGGCAGCACGCCCCCCTTCTCGCGTTCGCTCGGCCAGCGCCGAGCCGCCCGGATCGGACCGGCCGCGCCCTAATGGTCCGGACCCGGACCCGAGTCGGGTTGACCCGGTTCGGGCCGACCTAGGGGGTCTCGGGCTAGGTCAGTCCGGGCCCAAAACCCCCTTAAAACAGACATGTTCGTTAAAACGCCTGTAACTTGGGCTACGTACCTCCATTTGACGTACTGTCAGTTGTGATGTGATCCTTGGATTGAGCGATCATTTCGGTATATTACACTCAAGGTTTCAGAGAACTTTGGGTACGGCCGGGTTGGTTCAAACATGAAACCAACCAGGCCCTCAGAGCGGAAACGCCAATAACTTGAGCTCCAGAAGTCCGATTGACGTGCCGTCGACTTTGTTAGACCCCTATTAGTGAGAAGGACCTTTTGGATTACTCCACTCGAGGTTTGGACGCAGTTGGAGTATGGTCGGGTTGGTTTTGACTTAAAAACCAACCAGGACCCTAGGACGAAAAAGCCAATAACTCTCAGACCGGGCATCCGATTGACGCGCCGTCTGTCGCATTGAGTTCCTTTTATCGAGACGAAACTTTGGGATACATCAACTCCGGACTATGTGTCAGTTGATGTATGGACCCCCTTGGATCGTGGAGCAGACCCTCTAGGAAACGAGCATGCTGTGTGCGGGAACCCTAGAGCTGGCTGCGACGACGACTGCACCGAAATCCTCTGTGGGTTCGGCAGTGACGATGACTGCACTGAAATACTCTGTGGGTTCTGCAGTGATGAAAACTGTAGTAGGATCCTTTGTGGGTTCGGCAGTGATGACGACCGTACTGAAATACTCCATGGGTTCGATAATGATAACTACTGTTCTTATATCCTATGTGGGTCTGGCAGTACGTGACTACTGTTCTTGTATCCTACATGGGTCTGGCAGTATTTGACTCTGTACTTGTATCCTACGTGGGTCCGACAGAGTGGCTGGTCTAGTATCCTACATGGGTCCGATAGTTTAGCTGGTCTAGTATCCTATGTGGGTCCCAGCTAGATGAATCAGTGGCTACATCTGATCATCTCTATCACCTTACGAAGAAGTATACCTGTGTGAGCCAAGTCTTGAATTTCAATCATTATCTTCGATATGATTGATTTTCTTTCCTATGCGGATTGGGTTGTGCTTTCCTGTGTGGATTGGGTTGTGCTTTCCTGTGTGGATTGGGTTGTACTATCATGTGTGGACGTGATTGAACTTGGGCTCGGAAGTTGGAGCCGAACTGGAATTGATGACTTAGGTATATGTATGGGCATATACCTAAGTAGTGTTGGTTGTTACTTCGTGATTGTAACTTTCCTTTGTGGATTATCCTTTGTGGATTAGGGGAGACCTTCGGGGGTCTCGGGGTCCCTACTGAGTAGCGTATACTCACCCCTGCACGGGCTATGCCCACACTACGTTGTGTTGGATGCAGACGAAGGACAACGCTGATCATGGTTGAGGCTTGTGGAGCAAGTCGGTACCCGGAGGCGAACCACTGGGCGGGACGTACACGGAGCAGATGGTTGGACCCGAGGAGCTGAGGAGGCTATCTGTACCCACCCTTTAGGTGGGATTTCCGCTGGACGGCTCGAAGTTGCTGCTTTACTTTTCAGTTGTTGTACTTTCTTTCCAGTTGTACATTACTTTCAGTTTGGGTTTGTATTCTGGCCCACTTACTTTTCCGCACTTACTTTTGTACCTAGTTTTACTTAGTGTTTACTTATGTTGGCTTACTCTGTGGTGTTTGTTTACTTTATAAAGGCAATGTCTTCCCTTTTTATTGGGATTTATGCCTTGGGTGCTAGTCGCCAGCCCCTGGACTATGGAAGTCGGGCTTGGGGTAGTCACGACACGGGTCCCGAGGATGGGTCGTGACACCAGGTATGCGACAAGACATCATGGACTTCATGTCGAGATGCTACACATGCCAGTAGGTGAAAGAAGAGCATCAGAGACCCTCTAGTTTTCTTCAGCCATTACCCATTCCTACCTTTAAGTGGGATGAGGTCTCCATGGACTTCATTATTGGATTTCCTCATACACCTCGAGGTAAGAATTCCATTTGTGTGGTGATTGGTCGTCTGACCAAATCATCGCACTTCATTCCGATCAAAGATATAAATAAAGTGGATGAGTTGTGACGTTTTTATCTTTAGGAGGTAGTGAGAATCCATGGTTTTTCATCATCATCTTTCTCAAATAGAGACCCCTGTTTCACCTCTCGATTTTGGGATGGCATTCAGAAGTCCTTTGGGTCTCAGATTAAGATGAGCACGACATACCATCCTCAAACGGATGGTCAGACAGAGCGGGCAGATCAGATTTTGGAGGACATGCTCCATGCATGTGTTCTGGACTTTGGAGGTTCCTAGGATAGCCATTTGGTATTAGTTGAGTTTTCTTATAATAATAGTTACCAATCCTCTATTTGAATGACTTCTTTTGAGGTGCTCTATGGTCTTCCTTGTCGGCCACCCCAGTGTTGGGCTGAGGTAGGTGAGACCTCACTGCTGGGGCCGAGTCTGGTGTAGGAGACATCTAAGACGGTCAAGTTGACCAGGCAGCATTTATTGACAGCTCAAAGTCTCCATAAATCATATGATAACCAGAGACATCCAGAATTATAGTTTTCTGTGGGTGATAAGGTATTCTTGAAAGTGGCCCCTCGTTTGGGCCATCGTCGATTGGGAAAGAATGGGAAGCCGATGTCATGGTATGTCAGACCATATGAGATCGCCAATCATATTGGAAAGGTGGCGTGTATGTTGGAATTACCTTCTCATTTGACATCTATCCATGACGTCCTCCATGTCTCCCAGTTGAAGAAATACAACCCGGATCCATACCTTGTACTGAATTGGGAGGAGTTGGATATAGAGCCTGATTTATCTGTTTTTGAGCGGCCAGTTTGAATACTGGACTTCCAAGAAAAGGCACTTCAGGGAAAGTCTATTACACTAGTCTGGGTTCTTTGTAAGCATGTAAATGACACACATGAGACATGGGAACGAAAGTCATGGGTTGAGGAAGTGTACCCGTTCCTGTTTTCCGATCAAGCTTCAGGTTGACTTTCTAGGGCGAAAAGTCTTTCATGGTGGAGAGAATTGTCACATACATGACTTATTTTAAAGGTGAATTCCATTTAAATTCCATTCCTGCTCTATTTTGGTGTTTTCCCATGCATTTATGGAGGAAAGGGTGGGTTTTCATGATTTGGGCCAAACTGTGAGCTCATTTCCATATTTTAAAACCAATTTTGTTTATTTTATAAATATTTCATTTTTTAATATTTTTCACCCATTACACTTCCAAAATGGCCTCCCCTGGTCTATTAACACCACCATTGCAATTTGGACCATTTAGGAATCCATAATAATGGTGGATTTTGGTTTTTGTTTAAGGAATTGGGGAAACCAGAAAGCCCATTTCTAGTTTTTTTTTAAAAATTGTTTATTTAATATCTTATTCAATATTAATGATTTTTTGGTGATTCCAAGTCTCACCCGAGCCCACTGAACCCAGGCGCATTCCCTTGACCTTTTCCCCCTCTTTGGATATCGTATGCATCAAAAATTAGGGCAGAACTTCACAGAGTTTCTCAAATCGTCCAGATTTGAAGAGGTAACTTCTTTCCTTCATAACTCTTTCAATTCATACTATTTTCCCCCATTTCAGTTCTAAAATGACCTCTTAGAACTATTCTAACCTCATTTAAATTTTTATCTATTTGGAAATTCAGCTACAGCTGTATTTGGGGCGATTTCTTCAAGATCTCTCAAGTAAGTGGGTCTCCTTCATTTTTCCTCTCATTTGCTTAGGGTTTTTTTTCTTTTGGTTAGGGTTTATTCCAATTATTCTTAATTTTTCTAATGTACATAAAGTGGGTATTCTAACCTAAGGTTTTATTCTGGTTTTAGTGGTCTATTATTTTGGTTTCAGGCTTAATCTAAGTCCCTCTTGGTGTGCTGGTGGTGCGATTGGATTTTCGCACAAAGATTCAAGGGTTTTCATTATTTTGGTAGGTGATTCCATTATGTATGAAATTTTTGTGACTTATCATGATTTTTTCTGGTATTTTAATGTTTATTTCATTTGAATGTTGCTTCAAAAATTGGTTTTAGTGGAAATTATAAAGAAAATGAATTTTAAGTACCAATTTTAGGTGAAATTGGGGGTTTTTTCATATAAATCTTGTATTGGTTCATTAAGGGTTGACCTATAATTATTTATTTAATTTTATTTAACTGTATTAGGGCATAAAATAATGTTTTCAATGTTATTCTCCTTTGGGTGTTGCTTCGAAATTGGTTTTGGGTGACGTTTGTTAAGTAAATGATTTTTGAGTACCAATTTGGTGTTAAATTGGGTGTTTTACATGGCTATCCTATGTGATGCTTATTGGGGTTGTTTTATAACTCATTTAATGGGTTTATAGAAATTTTTTGGGTGTTGAAAATTCTATTTTGGAAAATATAAGTATGCACATGGTGTTCAAAGTGGGGTTTTAAAGGGATTTTTGTGTGCAAAGCATTGTTAGTTTTTGTGAAGTTGTTTTGTTAAAAAAAAATGTTTTGTTGCGTGATTTAAGTGTTATAAAGTGTGAAAAGATACTATATTGTTTATATATGACCATTATTGGTGTTTTTATATTCAAATGGATGTGTGTTGATTTATGAAATTGTTTTAGCACAAAGAGGGAAGCCCAGATACCTAGGTGGGCAGATATGTACTAGTACGACAAGTGCACTAGATGAGTTGTGTCCATGTTTCACTGAGCAAATGGATAACGACAACTCTAAATAAACTATGTGGATGATGTTTGGGGACCACTAGGTTATGGGAATGTTCCCTAATAGAGGCTCGTGCATGGGAAAAGATTGTGACTTGGATACTTTACACCGAGGTACGAGGTACATAGGGCTCGAGGATATCTAGTTGCCTAGGGGTGTTCCCGGTTTTGGTGCTCATTGGGTTTGTGGTATTTACCCTTGTTTTAGGGTGTGTTTGGATGTACTTTACAGTAGCTAAAATGTCTTATTAAAATGTGTTAACATTCTGAAAGTTTTAGTTTGAAAACTATTTTCAATTGAAAGTTATGTTTCTTGGAATTTATCACTACTTTTTTACATCTTAAAATTGCTTGCTTTATCACCTTATATTGCATTCTATTTGGAATCCTTGTGTGGTGTCCTATTGGACTTAGGCTCACTCCGTACTTACACCCCTTGGGTGTAAGTAGACTTCATTATGTTTGACTCAGGTAAGGGCAAGGCCTCAGGTGAAGGCGGTTTGGGTTGTTAGTACCCTCCTATGGTGCAGTGTTGTAGAGACGGCTCGGGGGTGATGTCCCCTTGTCGTGTGGAGTCATTGTGGCTGACTTGATGCTATTTTATTTATATTTTGACCTCTTGTACCCTACTTAAAACCATGTATTCTGTTCTAGATTTTGCTTATGTCTTGTTTGACATGGAAATTTCAGATTCTTATTATTGGATGTTTTTAATGTTTTATGTGTTCAAACTCAGGTAAATCGTTCCCAAACCTAAACTAATGATACCCGGAAACTTTTGTCAGCCCGTGGGGATAGGGAACGCCCTTCGGGCCTTGTCATGGGTTAGATTTGGTGCTGGTATTAGTGTCGACCAGATTCGGTTCATGACACTCTCTAGTCTTTCCTCTTTCCCAGTTGTTTGTCTGTTTGGGTTTTCCCCTGTATTTTTCGTTGGACATGTATTTTTCCCCATTATACTGTTGTGCTTGGATGTTTCCCTGGAGGTTGTTGAATGTATGATTACACCCTAGATATTTAGTTTTTTTTTATATATCTATGTTATTCTATGGAACTAGTTGTGTGTGTGTGTATGAGTACTTAGGTGAAGTCCTCATGTTTCGGCATTACCTACTCAGTACTAATCACCAGCTTCAAACCTAGAGACTGGTTTAGGGTGTCTCACTCAACTTATTGTCAGCCAGACGAGTTTTGGTAGTTTGGTTTGTGGCATTTAATGCGTCAAATTGTTGTACGCTTCATATGGGATAGACAAATGGATGCATGAAAGGGTTTGATACATCCCATGGCGTTCTTATAGAATATGTGAATTCATTTCACGCATTTTGTTGGACACATAGAAAGGAAAGGGTTTGATGTGGGTTCCTTATAAAGGTCCTCAAATGTGTGAAATCATTTATGCATTTGAGAGCCTACATCAATATATTGTGTATTCCAAAACCAATTTAAATAGGTTTTTTTTTTTATAAAACCCATTTAAACGACCCCCACCACTTAGGTTATTTATCTATAAAATATTTTCTTCCTATTGAACACACTCATGAAAAATAACAAGAGAAAAAATCGGAAGTAGGGTTAAACTACTATGAACCTATCGCATGGACTGAAACACACGAGTTTTGGCACTTGTGAAATGCCAAATTCCCTTCAAAGAGCCCTAAGTTTATTTCTTTTACAACCATTGATGGCTCCGCCACCTTTTCCCCCCAAGAAGGCGAAGGTGCCACGCTACTCACATGCAAGCCTTCTTCTAATCGGCATCCGGCCACCATCCTTTCTCTGACACCGACACTTGCAGAGGAAAAATGCATCTTCAAGATAATCTAAACAACACAAAGCCACATGCAGCAAACTATCGGCATCTGCAGGTTAGGCAGGAACCCAAAATGGAAGCCCAACCACCGCCCTTCCTGGACAGCTGCTCTAAACTAGTGGATACGCGTCATTGAGTACATACAATACAATTATGCCCTCCGCTGCATGTTACACCAACTAGCTTTCCAGGATTCCTTGCACGGTTCGACTCCCCACTATGGCCATTTTTATTAATATTAATGGTGGTTATTAAATTTAATAATTAAAATTAATTGTTGATAATTTTGTCTAATAATAATAATAATAATTACAACAATGACAGTATTATCGTTATTATTATTTTCCCACTAAGAATAGGTGTGTTGTCGCGTCCTTTTGTGGCCTCGGGGAGATCTCGAGTTCGAATCTCCTGGGATTATTGTTTTGGGTATAAGTTTGTGTGTGTTTTATTTCTAACAGTTTTATCCCCTCCGTGGACTATGTAAACTGTTATTATTATTAATTTATTATTGACAAATAATGATATATTTTAAATATAGTAATAATGATGGTAATAATTATCAAAGTTATTATTATTAAATGTATTTAGTAGTTTATGTCATTATTAAATGTCAATAGTGTTTTTAAGTAATTATTAATAATAAATGACCATTGTTAAGAGTACTCATTTTTTTGAATTATCATCATCATTATTGAGTTATTCTACTTATGTTTAATAAGAATAAGAATATTTTCTTATTAATGATAAGAATGGGTAACTCTTGGTATTCAATACTACAGATATGAACTTTAAAAGCGCTAGAAAATGCCATTTACAACGCTAAAAAAAGTGATGTGAATCTGAGCAAAGATAAAGGCGGGTCTAATTATCAGCGCTAAAAAAGTGCTGATAAAGACCCTTTTTAATAGCACTAAAAAAACACTGATAAAAGGGTCCCTTGACAGCGCTTCTTTTTAGCATTGCTAAAAAACCACTTTTATCAGTTATTTTTTAAAAGCACAGATAAAAGTTTAAAAAAAAAATTGCAGATCGAATGAGGTTTTAACAACACTTGACACCCCTTCCACAACATTATGAAGCACCCCAACCCACCCCCACACACCCCTACCACCCCCAACCCTTTAACATCGCTAGCAGAACCCTTCACCAGCACGCGTGCCCCTGCCTCGCCCAAGATTCGAACTCGAGACCTCTCATTATGCACTTGAACCCTTTACCACTCTTATATATTGCTTTGTTGTCCATTTAATGATATATTTATTTATATATATATATATATATAGTTATATTTATTCGTATATTAATATATATTTATATTAACATATATAGATTTATATTAAAATATATATTTATTTATATTAATATATATATATATATATATATATTTGTATATTAATATATATATACATGTATAGCTATATTTATATATTTATTTATCTATATATCTATATATTTGTTCATATATTAATATATATTTATATCTATCTATTTATATATATTTAGTTATATATTTTATCCATATATTTATTCATATATTAATATATATTAGTTGTTAATATAGACGCACACAAATATATATGCGCGCACACACACACATTATATAGGAATATAAATATTCATATATTTGTATTTTAAATAAAATGGATATTAGTTTTTTTTATTTAGATAATGCTTATATATTGAGAAATATATTATATTTTAGCATATATATATTTATATTATCATATATATTTATATTAAAATATATATTTAGTTATATTAATATATATATATATTCATATTATAATATATATATATATATATATTAATATATATAGACATGTATAGTTATATTTATATTTATATATTTATATATCTATATATTTATTCGTATATTTATATATATTTATATCTATCTATTTATACTTATTTAAAACATATTTAAAAAATATATATTATATTTATATCAATATAAATATAATTATATCAATATAAATATATTTATATATTTATATATTTTATTTTATATTTAATGAAATATTTTATTTAAATATACCTTTTATCAGCGCTAGTAAAAAACCACTGACAAAGACCATCATTTATCATCGCTACTAAAAAAGCGCTGATAAATGAGTCCCTTTTAACAGCGTTTTTCTTAGCACGGTTAAAAGTATCTCTTTATCAGTGCTTTTTTAATACTGATAAAGATACCCATTTATCAGTGCTTTCTGTTTAGTGCTTATAAAAAGATGCGCTTCTCTTGCCTCATTTTGTGGAAGTGATTTTTTCAAAGGTTTCAAAAAATGGCTGATAAATTTAAGTTTCTTTCATCTCTTTTTGAAATCCACCGAGAGAAAGAGTAAAAAAAATTAAAAGGCTCTCCACACACTACTACATATTCACATACAAAGACCATTTTTCAACACTAATAAAGGACTATTTTTATCATTGTTTTTAATCATTGATAATGAGCACCCTTTCTTTATGTGTGTGTGTGTGTTCAATGTATAAATATATATCACTATATATATATATATATATTACTATAATTATACATGTGAATATATAAAATATAGAAATAAATAAATATTTACAAACATGAAATATACTTCATATTTAAATTTATATATTCATTTTCATATTATATAATCTATAACATACATATATGTAATTATTTATGTGTGCATGTGTTTATATATATTTATATTTATATTTATAATTATATATCTACATTACAAAATAATTAAAAATTAAGTATATATAAATAATTATATAAATATATTCACATATATTTATAGATAAAATGTATTTTTTTATATAGAAATCGTATTAAATAAAAAATTTGTTATCTTTTTTATTTATAAATATCATGAAAAAATGTAATAAAATTTATATCTAGAAAAATTATATTTTATAATATATTTAAATACATTAGAAAAATGTATGCGCAAATATTGTTGTGGTGAAACCTATACCACCGATCATTAGAAGTTACACCACCAAAACATACAACGGGCATAAGAAAAGATCCAGAACTATATTGATCGAAAGGAACACCACAACACTAATGTACTAGAACATAGGAAGAAGAACTTTACCCTAAACCACTACACTGAGTCGAATCATTCTCACACACTCAAACAAATATTCATATAGAAATATAACAAAGTAATGCACAAATGAGGCTTTAACGTGATTCAGAATTTATGTCATACATCCACATGATAACACTGATGCACCTTCCATTATCGGAAGATACAAATATTACAATCACTTATTGGCAATTAAAGGCAATTAGATCACTAATCAAAATTATTCAAACACACATATACAAGAGGTTCCACCCAACCTTTATAACGGTTCTTAGATAGTAAAATGGTTTCATCACCTTTTAAATCTTGTTGGGGTAGCCACCGTTTTCCTTGGGAACCTCTGATCCCTTGTACCATTATGCAACCCACCACTGACTTCTGGAGAGCATGTAAGTTACCCATACAATTGAACATGTTACTATTACATATCAACTAATGACTCTTATGTTCCACACTTCTCCATAAAACATAGAAAAGAATGAATTTAATGTATCATTATAAACCCCAATGTATGCCTTTGGCATAACTTTTTCTCAATATCATTCGGACAACTAACCGCTTGAACACAACATCTTGAACATGAACTTTAGGAACACATTCATTTGTAGGAATTTTCTATGGTTGCCTATTTGATCAGCCTAAAAACAAATGAGAGCACTTATTCCTCATGGATTCTTCTGGTTCCCATGTTACTTCCTTATATTTATGGTTCCACCAAAGAACTTTGAATAGGTGAGTTCTCTTGTTGTGTATATTTTTGTCTCTATGGTTCAAAATATTCATCGGATGCTCCTCATAAGAGAGATCATTCTCCAATTGTACAAACTCTATATTCAGTAAATGCGAGGGATCTAGTATATACTTTTTCAATAGGGATATGTGAAACACATCATGTACTTGAGAAAGGTTCAATGGGAGTTCTAGTTAATAGACCACAACTCTGATGCAATCCAAAATCTCAAAGGTTCCAATCTATCAGGGACAAAGATTTACCTACTTCCCAATTATCATGACTATCATTGATGGAGTTAGAAGAAGGAACAAATTATCAACAACCTCAAACTCTTAGTCTCACTGGAGGTTATCACTATAGATCTAAAATCTACATTGTGCTTCCATGATGTGTTGTGGAATAACCTTGACCTTATGACCCATTTATTCTACTAGTAAAGGTCCCAATAGCTTTCGCTCTCTAACTTCATAACAACATATTGGAGTTTTTCATTTCTTCCTCAAATGTTTTTATAGTTCGTTTATATTGTACATCACTCTGTGAGTGATAGGGAGTATTGAAGTTTAACTCTTCGTTTAAAGAATATATTGATGATTTTTTCAAAACATTGAGGTGAATTCTATTTTTGATCATATATAATTGATAGTGTTGTTACATGTTGCCTCACCACTTTTCTTATGTATATATTTTAAAGATTATCAACTGAGAAGTCCATTTGAATGGTAATGAAGTGAGAGGCCTTTATAAGATGGTCCACTGTAACCAATATGACATTATTTCATTCAGTTAACTTTGGAAGACCTGTGAAAAAAATACATGGTGATGTTCTCCCATTTAAACATAGGTATGGGTAACGGTTGTATCACCTATTTAGACTTTTTTCCTTTATGCCTTCACTTGTATATATATCAAACACCTTGATGTATATTCCACAATCTCTTTCTTCATATTATCCCACCAATAGTGCTATAAAATATCTATATAAATCTTTGTGGTCCTTGGGTGGATGGAAAATATCAATCTATGTGCAGCATTCAATATCTCCTTCTGTTTTTAAGGCCTTGATGATATGCATGGTTGTGAACCTAATCTAACCACTCCTTATTTATCAATGTTAATCTATATATCCTTCCCCTTTATTATATCATCCACCTTATTCTCTATCTCAACATCATACCTTATAGCTTATATAATCTTCTTCATAATGGATGGTTAAGAAATCATTTGAGCAAGGTATGATGATGACCTTCAATTATGATTATCAAGTCCATCTTTTGTATATCTAAGAATATTGGATCCTTATCAACCATCATCATGGATAAGGTTATAAGATCTTTCCTATGTAGAGAATTTACCACTTTATTCACCTTCTTATGATGGATGTGGAGTGTGAAATCATAATCCTTGATTATCTCTAACCATCTTCATTGGTTCATGTTGAGATCCTTCTATGTGAATAAATACATGAGGATCTTTTGATCAATATGTTGAATCACTAATGTGTTTTTATGATCACAATCAATAAAGGTATTTCTATCCTTTTTATTTTAATTAAATTATCATCACAAATTCAACATGCCATTGAACTCTACACCACGCCACAGAAAGCCCTAGAACAAAAAATATGATGCAATGAGAAGGACCACACTGTAGTATAGCTCGGACTAACTGCATTCCTAAATATCATGGTGATTTTTTTAGAATCCACACCAAAGTCAAACCTAAGATCTTGTAAACTCGAGTAAGGCCACATCTCAAGGTAAATTACTACACCATAGAACTTCTATATAAGGGTAATACATGACACAACTTAAGGCCTTATCACAACTTCCACAACATCAGAAAAACATCCCAAATTTCATGTTAGAATCATCATTTTATCCACATATCCAACAATGAAAATACTACCTCCATGGTGAAATAAAGTCAAATATACCACAATGAGTTTAAATCAATAAATATAAATAATCACTTATTTCATGACTTAAAAACACTGACTTGGATCATTAAAGCATTGGTTGGACCCAATGGACTCTTAGATCTAATGAAGGCTATGTTGGAACCAGGATCTTCAAAGCATGATTTGGTGTATGGTTTGTGTTTGTTGTCAATCCTCGGTGGAAGTTCAGAATGTGTACCAACAAAGAGATCATACCATTCAAGCAGAAAATAGTATTGAAGGTGGCGCTGTTTTCCAGTGTTTGCCAATTTTTTGGGCCTGAAAATCGACAAATAAAGAAAAATGTTTTTGGAAAAGTGACTTGCGTGCCGAGGTCTTGGAGGATAGGAGACTTGCGCGCCATATGTTTTTAAGGATCAGAACTTCAAAATTTGGCTAAGGAAAGAAGTTCGTGCAAGTATTGGTTGGGCCGCGCAAGTGAGTTGCGCGACAGAGGTTACGGGAGACAAGACTTGCGCGCCATTGAGGGACTTGCGTGCCAATGAGGGAGTTACGCGCTTCCGCACAGGGGTTCAGTTTGCCTATAAATACTGGACCACCCCTCCTCATTCCTAACTAAGTTCAAGACTTAGAGTTTGTTCGAGCTCTCATCGCACAGGTGGTTGAGCCGCGTAAGTGGTAGTTGGGTCGCTCAAGTATAGGTTGCGCGCCGATTGTTGGTTACGCGACCAAGGCGGTTGGGGAGACAAAGGCGCAACATCGCGCAAGTTCGAAGTTGAAAGAGGCAGTGTCGCGCAAGTTGTTTTGTGTCACTTGCGCGTCGGTATTGAAACTTGCGCGTCGGGCTTGGAGAAGCGCGCCAGTGTTGATAAAAGTATATCTGTCCTCTTTGAAGCTTCACAAAAGTTGGAAGTTTTCCCTGTACCCTCAGCACAAATTGATATTCATCTTCTGGTGAGAATTGGACTTCAATAGAGCGTCTACATACAACAGAGGATGCATTCTTATGCAATGATGAAGAGACCTTCGCGTCTTTAAACTGAGTGGGACTTCACCAACGGCAGTGAGCCAGGGGGAGTTAATGGGAGTGACCCAAGGGACGTAGTGAGCTATCCCTAAACTTTTGTAAAGGCAGTGAGCCTGGGACAGAGTGATTGTACCCAAACTTTTGTAATCTACAGCTAGTGAAGCATAATGGATTTTTGGTACGACCGACAACCTGTCGGCGTATGCTCCTTGAATGTAGCCCTTAGTGGTGAACCAAGTAAAAAGGGCCGTGTCTTCTCTGTGCATGTGAATGTTTTATTTCTAATCATAATCATCATACAGGTTCAACAAGTTCCTACCAACGTGGGAACAAGATCCATCACATTAAAAGAAAAAGTGGTCACCCCGATTCACCCCTCCCCTCTCAGGGTGTCCCGGGGTCCTTCAAGTGGTATTAGAGGGTAAATATTGCGGGTGTTGAATCTGACCTTTTTCGTCATGGAGAACGCGGTCAATGTCAGGGGAGTCCCTCACTTCGATGGAATCAATTTCTAGATATGGAAGAACAGAATGAGATCTCATCTAAGATCTCTTGGAATGAAAGTTCTTCTTTCTACTGTACAAGTAATACAAGTCACTGATCCAACAGGCCTGGCTATGACTGAAACAGATAGGAAACTTCTTGATGCAGATGCTAAAGCACAGAATGCACTCACTGCAGCCCTTTCTGATCAGATCTACCTGAAGGTGATGAATTGCACCTCAGCAAAATCCATGTGGGATAAACTTGAGAATATTTATGAAGAAGATAGCAAAGTGAAGGAGGCGAAACTACAAGTGCTACACAATCGGTTTGATGATCTGAAGATGCATCTAGATGAGAATGCATACTCTTTCTTCAATCGAATTACTAAAGTGGTTGGAGCAATTCGGGGTCTAGGCCAAGAAATCAAAGACATTGATATTGTAAAGAAAATATTAAGAAGACTTCCACCTCTATATAATGCAAAGGTGTCAGCCATTTAGGAAAGAGATCTTTCTAAACTTTCTCTAGATGAACTACTGAGCAGCTTGGTAGCATATGAAATGAGAGTCAAACCAGAAGATGTTACTACTCGGGTGAGCAAGGAAATGGCATTCAAGGCCATGGATAAAATGAAAATCTCAAAGGATAGTAGTGGTGATGATGACGAAGAAAAAGAAATTATTTCTCTCATCGCAAAGAAGTTCTAGAATGGGAAAGGGAAATTCAAAGGGAAGTTACCTCTCACATGTTTTTGTTGTGGAGAAGTTGGGCACATTGCCTCTCAGTGCTTGAGAAATATCAATGATGATGATAGTGAAGATGAAAACTTCAAGAATCCTCAGAGAAGGTTCTTCAAAAAGGGAGACTTAAAATCTGGTAAGAAAATTCAAATGAAGAGTTTTGTCTGTGAAGAGGAAGAAGATGATAATGAATTCTATGATGAAGAAGAACCAGAATTCAAAACTGGGAACCATGCTTCTATGATGGCCACTATTGAAAATTTAGAAGATACTGATGGAGAAAAACAATTGAGAACTTGTGTAGATCCTCATATGCAACTTAAGGATGCGGTTAGTAAGCTTAAGATTAAATGTAAGAGCTGTAATAAGTGGAAATCAATTGTAGAAGAATAAACTGAATACGTTGATCAACTTGAAGCTGAAATTGAATGACTGGAAGAATTTGTGAAGGTAAAATCTAAAATAATTGAAAGCAATGATGATGTAGTAGATCTGAAGCTGAGAATTGAAGAGCAGGAAAAGGTCATCAATGACCTCACCTCCAGACTGGATGAAAAATCCAAGACTGCTGAGGGTCTTGAGGAGGAAGTAGTTACTCTAAGGAGTAAACTGGAGATTGAATCAGTTCCAAAAGAATCGAGGAAGAAAATATAGTTTGGAAGATTCTCAGATGCAGAATTACTAGCAAGAGCCAAGTGTGGTTCAGATGGGGTTGGAAAAATCTTGAGTGATCAAAGACCCGCTTGCATGGGAAAGAGTGGAATTGGCTGTGAGGCTGAGACACCATCTACTGTAAGTGAAAAGATCCAAAAGAAAGATAAGATGAAAGTTGAACATGTTGAAACGTTACCTAGAGTGCCGAAAAGTAACCCTCAATACAAACTAAAAGGAGAGCTGAAAATTATCCTCAAACATTCAGAAATGACAGACAGTCTTACTATTCTCCCAAGGAAGAAGGTATAAGGAGAAATTCAAGTGAGAAGACATTTCCTCTAATGAAGTGTCAGTTCTGTGGCTATCTGGGCCATACCATGTCTTATTGTGAAGAGGCAAGAAACTATCTGAATGGAGAAGATATAGATGCTCAACAAAGGAGAACAATTTCATATCCTAATTCTTATAGAAGAAATAATTTCTATGGATATTGTTTTCGTTATTCTAACTTTGGTCATAAGGCTGCTAATTGCAGGCAGAGAAGGGACATGGACACCTCATACCGAAGTTCAAGACAAGTCAAGTCTCGTCATCAATATAGTGTTGCTCTTTCAAACAGGTTCTCACCTATCAAAGAAGACTTTGACTATGAATAACCTGGGTATGCAGAATAGATAGTTGAAAGGCCATCAGTTCTATATACTCAATCTAATGTCTCATGGAAGGAAAGGAAGAAGATTGAGAAATCCAACCTTGCATAGGTGGCCCTCAAAGCTACAAAGAACAACAGTACCTGGATTCTGGATAGCGGTTGTTCATCTCATATGATAGGTAATGCCGGCCTACTAACAAATATCATAAAGAATGTTGATGGTACAGTATGATTTGGTAATGATGGGGCTCTGAAAATCAAAGGGAGTGGAAGTACCAAATTAGCTAATGGAGAACTAAAGAAGACTGAAGTCCTTTACGTAGATGGCCTGCGTCATAATCTCCTCAGCGTGAGTCAACTCTGTGACTCAGGACTTATAGTTACTTTTAATCAGAAAGGCTGCACTATCAAGGGAAAAACTGGAAATTCACTTATGAAGGGATGCAGAACAGAAGGCAACTTATATCAGGTTGATAGTGAAGAAAATGTATGTTACATGACTGTTGAAGAAGAAAACAATTTGTGGAATCGGAGATTGGGACACATCAATCAACAAGACATGGAGAAAATATCAAAATTGAGAATTTTCATGGACATTCCCAACCAGAAGCGTGAGCGTGAAAAATCTTGTGATGCTTGTATTCGTGGGAAGATGGTCTGCAGTTCATATCGGCCAAAGAAGAAAAGGGCGTCTCACCTTCTTGATCTGATTCATACAAATGTTTGTGGTTCAATAAATGTTGCCGGAACACATGGAGAAAGGTACATTGTCCTTTTCATAGATGATTACATTATAATGGTATGTGTGATGGTCATTCACAGGAAACGACAAGTCCTTGACTGCATGAAAACATATCGACGAATCACCGAGAATGATACTGGACGAACAATCAAAGTGTTGCGATCTGACAATGGAGGAGAATACACGTCCATTGAATTTGAGAATTATCTAGAGAAGCATGGTATACAACATGAGGTAGCCGCTGTGAGAACTCTACAAAAAAATGGAGTTGTTGAACGTAGGAATCGACAGGTGAACAACATGGCACGAACTATGCTGATTGAGAGTCGTATTCCACAACATTACTGGAAAGAGGTTGTTCAAGCTGCAATGTACATTCAGAATCGAACAGGACTTTATATGGGTGAGACGAAGACACCATATGAATTGTGGCATGGACGGAAGCCTTCTCTAAAATACTTTCATGTCTTTGGAAGTAAATTCTTCATCAGGGACAAATAAAGAAATCAAAGGAAATATGGCGACAATGAAGATGAAGGAATTTACCTCGGTTACTCGATGAACAGCAAAGCCAACAAATGTTTCAACAAGCATTTGGGAAGAATTTTGGAAAGCAGTGATGTTAAGATAATTGAAGAGAAAACCACAAATGCTTCAAGGACGTCATATGCTGATGTGATAAAAAGTCAGGAAGAATGTGAACGTGAAGAAAATACAAATGCATAAATAGAGGAAGTTGTTCAAAACACTCAGCAGTCACATCATGATGTTGACTCAGAAGAAGAATCTGAATAAGAAACTATGACTGAAGAAAATGCTACTGAACCTCGTAGGAGAAATTGAAGAGCTGAGATTGATCCATCCAACATAATTGGGGAAAGGAGTGCACCCACTCAAACAAGGAGGATGAGTAATAACACGCAATCTGCATTTCTATCAGTTGTAGAGCCATCCTCATTCGAAGAAGCTGCAAATGATGAATCTTGGGTGAAAGCCATGAATGATGAATTAGATCAGATTGACAAGAATCAGACATGGGATCTTGTCCAGAGACCCGAAGGTCAAAATGTGATTGGTACCAAATGGATCTTCAAAAATAAGTTTGATGAGCATGGAAGTATCATCAGAAACAAGGCACGACTAGTATGTAAAGGATACTCTCAAATTGAAGGCATTGATGTTGAAGGAACCTTTGCTCCAGTGGCTAGACTGGATTCATTCAGGCTTTTACTTGCCATGGCACTCCAAAGAGGATTTAAAGTATATCAAATGGATGTTAAGACATCATTCTTGAATGGTGTACTCGAATAAGAAGTCTACATTGAACAACCAGTGGGCTTTGTTTTGGGTACTAATGAAACAAAGTTCTGCAAACTGAAGAAAGCTCTATATGGTTTGAAGCAGGCACCACGGGCGTGGTACTCATGGCTGGATTCATATCTCAAGAAGTTGGAATTCAAAAGAGGAGGATTTTATCACAATATCTATGTGAAGAATTCTCCAAAAGATCAATTCATGGTTCTTGTCTACGTTGATGATATCATATTTGGTGGCAGTAGGCAGAAATCAGTGGATGAATTTTCCAACCACATGAAATCAGAATTTTAAATGTCTATGATTGGGGAGCTAACATATTTCTTGGGGCTGCAGGTGATTCAAAATAAGGAATACACTTTTATTTATCAGGAAAAATATGCAAGAGAGCTACTGAATAAGTTCAATATGCAAAACTCCAAACCAATGTCAACTCCGATTGTAGTTGGAACTAAACTTGGAAAGCATGAGGATGGGGACTCTGTTGATCCCACCATGTACAGGAGGATCATTGGAATCCTACTGTACCTGACAGCGACAAGGCCAGATATTGTCTTTGCCACATGTCTTGCGGCCCGCTTTCAGAGTAATCCAAAATAGGAACATATGGCGACAGTAAAAAGAATCATGAGGTACATTCAAGGTACACATAATTCCGGGTTATTTTTTACTGCAGGTAGGGAGAGTGAATTATCCGCATTTTCTGATGCTGACTGGGCTGGTGATGTGGTAGAAAGAAAGTCCACTAGTGGTGGAGCTTTCTATATTGGGCAGAAATGTGTTGGCTGGTTGAGTAAGAAACAAGAAAGTACTTCTCTTAGTACTGTTGAAGCTGAGTATATCTCTACCACAAAGGCATGCACTCAACTGTTTTGGATGAAGTAGCAACTAACAGATATTGGTGATAAGGTACAACAACCAATGATGATTTACTATGATAATAAAAGCACAATTGATCTTACGAAGAATTCGGTTCAGCATTTTCGTACAAAACATATTGAAATACGGTACCATTTTATCAAAGAAAAGGTTGAACAAGGCATGATTAGAATGGATCATGTTGGAACTGATGAGCAAGTGGCTGATATCCTGACCAATCCATTGTCCGCGGCTGTGTTTGAGAAGCATCGGTTGAACCTCGGTGTTCAACCACCTCCTACTACATAAGGAGGCTCCGAAAATCCCCTCTCACCATTTGTTTTAACTGTTTTTATCTGGTTATGGATGTGATGAAAGTTTATGGGGGAGATACTATCCAGGGGGATTATGGTTTGTGCTGAACATTGAACAACTTTTCAGTCTTTGGATTTATTGTCAATGGGGGAGAAAGAAATAAATTCAAGGCAAGTAATGCTTATGTGATGAGAAGTATGAGAAGGAAAACATCGGGCGTCACATCGGGCGTCATGGAGAATTCCAAAACACTGGAACCCAATTCAAGCTTCCTCTCTTGTTTTCTACACCAAGCATTTCTCACATAGACTTAGAGTATTTTCTGAGTTGATTCTTGTGTTTTGGGTTTGCTCATGGTTGGAGATCTATTGAATTTATTTTGATTGCCAACAAACCCAAAGGGGGAGATTGTTGGAATCAGGGTCTTCAAAGTATGATTTGGTGTATGGTTTGTGTTTATTGTCAATCCTCAGTGGAAGTTCAGAATGTGTACCAACAAAGATATCATACCATTCAAGCAGAAAACAGTAGTGAAGGTGGTGCTGTTTCCCAGTGTTTGCCAATTTTTTGGGCCTGAAAATCGACAAATAAAGAAAAATGTTTTTGGAAAAGGGACTTGCACGCCGAGGTCTTGGAGGATAGGAGACTTGCGCACCATATGTTTTTGAGGATCAGAACTTCAAAATTTGGCTAAGGAAAGAAGGTCGCGCAAGTATTGGTTGGGTCGCGCAAGTGAGTTGCGCGACAGAGGTTACGGGAGACAAGACTGGCGCGCCATTGAGGGACTTGCGCGCCAATGAGGGACTTGCGCGCTTCCGCGCAGGGGGTTCAGTTTGCCTATAAATACTGGACCACCCGTCCTCATTCCTAACTGAGTTCAAGACTTAGAGTTTGTTTGAGATCTCATCGCGCAGGTGGTTGAGCCGCGCAAGTGGTAGTTGGGTCGCGCAAGTATAGGATATGTGTCGATTGTTGGTTGCACGACCAAGGCAGTTGGGGAGATAAAGGCGCAAAATCGCGCAAGTTCGAAGTTGAAAGAGGCAGTTTCGTGCAAGTTGTTTTGTGTCACTTTCACATCAGTATTGAAACTTGTGTGTCGGGCTTGGAGAAGTGCACTGGTGTTGTTAAAAGTACATCTATCCTCTTTGAAGCTGCACAAAAGCTGGAAGTTTGCCCTGTACCCTCAGCACAAATTGATATTCATCTTCGAGTGAGAATTGGACTTCAATAGAGCATCTACATACAACAGAGGATGCATTCTTATGCAATGATGAAGAGACCTTCACGTCTATAAAATGAGTGGGACTTCACCAACGGCAGTGAGGCAGGGGGAGTCAATGGGGGTGACCTGAGGGACGCAGTGAGCTATCCCTAAACTTTTGTAAAGGCAGTGAGCCTGGGACAGAGTGACTGTACCAGAACTTTTGTAATCTATAGCTAGTGAAGCATAGTGGATTTTTGGTACGACCGACAACCTTTCGGCGTATGCTCCTTGGACGTAGCCCTTAGTGGTGAACCAAGTAAAAAGGGTTGTGTCTTCTCTGTGCATGTGAATGTTTGCTTTCTAATCATAATCATCATACAGGTTCAAAAAGTTCCTACCAAAGTGGGAACAAGATCCATCACATTAAAAGAAAAATTGGTCACCCTGATTCACCCCTCCCCTCTCAGGGTGTCCCGGGGTCATTTAGGTTACAAATAAGGAACTTGGAAGGCTTAGATCATCATCTTAAAAGAAAATGAATAACTATTAACATCTATGAAAACTACATGTTTTTGAATCAAATATCCAAAAAATCAAGAGATATTAAATTCTCAATCTTCAAAGGAAAACTAGGCTCCACCTCTTTAATATTTTCTCCTTACTCTTTCAATTTGAGACAATTTCTCCCTTATTTTATATCTTTAAAGGCTCTTCATATTCTACTTATTATGTTTCTCTCTCTCTCTTTCATGTTCTTATATATATTATAGAGAGATAATTGTGTTCTTTATAAATATTTTGTAAAAACAAACATCGATCATCATCATCATCTTCTTTAGGTTCTCACCACCATTAAAGAGATGGATCTTGGTTCGTGGTTTCTATTAAAACCAAGGGCCTTTTTTGTTTCTTGGTTTCCATTAAAACCAAGTCATTATTTCTTCCTCCTTGATTTTTAGTATTCTATTAAAACCAATTGGGTAATATAAACCTCTCAAGGCTTCATGAGGGAGGGAGACATAGGGGATCATTCTTCTATTTCCAAACTCTTTTTTCAATGTACGCCTTTTTAATTTCCACAAATTATATTTCAAAATTATTATAGTTTTATTTTCTACTATAATCGCATTACATGAATTAATTTTCTTAAATCATATGCTTTCATGATAATCAATTTTATTTTATATCATCTCTTAAAAATTGTTTTTATAGGAAATTCACCCCTTCTTTCAATTTTATGTCCAAACTACAATTGGTATCAAAGGAGAATTTTTTTCCCAAAATATCATTGTTTTCAAAATTAGTTTTAATTTTAAAAATATTAACCAATTTCAAAGTTGGAACCTTTTAAAATTGAATCTTTTTGAAACACCGTTGGTGGTCCCAAAGGACACTCTATGGGTCATGCACCATTTATAATGGTTTGAACTATTCCAATTGAAAAACTCTAATTTCCAATTTTGTTAGTAGCATAGGATACCCTGATTGAAAAAAAATGCATAGATTTACACCTTCTAGATATTTAGAGGACAAATGGACTCTCAATGACATAGTTGCTTTTAAACATAATAACAAAGATATGAGTACTTTTCATTTTGATTAATATCATAATGATTTCAATCACATTTATTCTTGTAAGACTACTAATGGAATCTATAATTTTCTAAAAATTAATCATAAAGGAATAAATAAAGTAAATGGTACCAGGAATAATATGTATTTACAGGATTTTGTAAGCTTCAATATATATCCAAATGAATCTATTCTTGTGATTTTTACATGATTTAATGAAATATTCAATTAAATTAAATATCTTGGTGATAATTTTTCTATAGAAGCTCTAGTGAAGAAAATAATTTGGATTTTACAAAGAAATTGGGAACCTAAAGTGATTGTAATACAAGAAGAAAATGACATAAAAAATTGGTGGTTGGGGAGATAATTAGATGTTTCATAAATATGCGACTAGTTGATAAGGAAGCCAAAGAACTCAATGATAAAAATAAAATTTTATTTAATGAAATTAATCCAAGATGGTATGGGAACAAAGCCAAAGAATCATTCCCACAAAATTTTATAAACTGAAATAAGAGAGTTGAAATAAGGAGGATTAAATGAATGTGTAAACATCACCCCAACCATGAGACATATGAAAAAAAATACCGTTCAAATTATAAGATCAAAAAGAAATTATATCCTCAATGGCATGCTTGGAAAAGTCATTGGCTACCTTTTTAGCCTCTCTATAAATGTTTGTATCCTCAAAATGAATCATTTTAAGTTAGGTAAAATAATCCATCCATTAATTGAAGATTTTTTTAGGGAATCAATTGGAACATTTTCAGAGGAGAGTGACTAACAACATTGAATCACTTTTGATCCATATATTTCTTTATTGAAAATTCTTATCATAACATACTACATTGATAACTTCCCAAATCACATCTTCAAAGGCCATAAAGGTGCCAAATAAATGATGAAATATTACATTAATAAATCCCCTAATGGTTCTAATGATGACACCACATCATGAAATACCTGAAGAACCATGGGAATCTCCATCAAAGTAAAATTTTATCCACAATTGAATAGGTGGGATCAACCTAACAAATTTTGTTATGATATTATTATAAGGAATACTGACAACATAAAGAAGTATAATGATGGTGAAGTCATCCCTAATATTATTCATGAACCCTACCTGAAACTTGGATGCCATATTAATATCCTTAAAAAAGACTAATAATATCCCTAAACTTTTTATGTGAGTTCTCAAGCCACAAAACATTTATTTCCAGTCATATATAATGTAAAGAAGTAGCAACAAAAGAGAGTAAAAGGTTTTTAACCTATGAACAGAAATTCAAACAAGTAGAACACCCCATAAATTCTTCCAAACTATCTAAATGAAAGAGATTATTGTGGAAATTTTTTTCTC
Organism: Viscum album; assembly: GCA_963277665.1. Taxonomy (NCBI): domain Eukaryota; kingdom Viridiplantae; phylum Streptophyta; class Magnoliopsida; order Santalales; family Viscaceae; genus Viscum; species Viscum album. Next base: position 1,438,371,583 of record OY728156.1, on the reverse strand, counting down.
CATGAGTTCATATCTTCTTGTAAAAGGAGAATTCCAAAAATAAATGTCAACCAAAGTTAACTGGAATTCATATAGAGGGAGAAGCATGAAGAAGACTACCAACCATCCACCGAGAACCTATTATCTATTAGGAGCCAGTTATTCCAAATATTCCATATAAATAGGTTATGATAAGGGGTAATGAAAGGATTCTTGAAGTATAACATCTAGTTTATGACATCAGCACCAACACCACAACAAAACTAGTAAAAGGGGATCATGTTCAGGGCTCCCAAACTCACTGGATACTAGAAGGCCAATTCATGCACCTAAATATTAAGAGGCAATATATTACCTAATTAAAACTGGTTGAAGGTTTTCTACCTGGCCATATTGATTAATTTATTGAGATGTAGATAAGATAACAATGAATATATGGGGCTGCTAGACTTCAGTAATAAGATAATAAAGAAATTAAGTGGTCTAGAAGTCTATGTTAGATGAGATATAAGGGAACCATTGGGTATGAATCATTATTTATTCATATTGATCCCTAATAATTTGTCAAACAGAAGTGCCCAGGAAGAAATTTTTTCCCTTATGAAGCCTTATAATAAGTTTGGTATGGATAACTTTAGTTGAGGCTTTCTTTGATGTAATAAAATTCCTAGTGTATGCTTCCACAATAGACTAGATGAGAATCCTGAGTTTTTTTATACTATAAACTCCCTTATTAGTAGGTTTTACACATTTGTTCTAAGAAAAAAAGACAATATTCCTCTCATAAATTCATCCAGACCACAAAATGTTTCTTATTTTATTTTTTAGGTAGTTGATGAGGTCCCTAGGTCATTTATAAATATAAATGGAGTAAAATAACATGGTTCTGAAAATTTAATTCACTAAACATATTCTTCCAATTTGAAATAGGTTTTTCCCTTTACAACTAGATATTTGGGAAGTTGTTTTTTCTAGAAATTATCTTCAAATATATGCATCCAAACCTACCTAGAAATAGGGGTATAACCAAGTAGGTGAAGAGAATATCACATTTTTTACATGTAAAATATTCAATACAATCCATTTCTTCATATCAAATAATACCTTCACAGAGCTAACTATGGATTTGTTCCATGAAATGACCTAGTCAGACACCTATTTGTAGTGAGAATAAATAATCTTAGTGCTGTTAAGAGATTAATTATCAACTTCATAGAAAATAATTATACGATCAATAAAAATCATATTAATAGGGACACTTATATTCTTAGCCTTTAGAAGAGATAATTTATTGCTTTTAACATCCTTATAAAGACATCTGATGAGATATTATTCAACTAGGCCAAATAGGAGTGTAAAAATAGGATCACCTTATCTGAAACCACTAGAGTACCTAATGAATTATTAGGGAAAACCATTATAAAGAACATACAACCTAGTTCTCTACAAAAAATAGTGGATAAAATGGATAAATTTATAAGAGAATACAAAATTCTATAAAACATTAAAAATAAAACTCCATACAAGATGTAAAATGATTTAGAGATATCTAGATTCAGAGAAATATTACCCTACTTATCTGTATTTTTTATAATGTTGAAACACTCTGAGTTAGTGAAAATAAAATCATATATCCTCCTTCTAGTTATAAAATAAAATTGATTGAGAGAGAAAATACCAGTATCTGTGTGCCCAAGCCTGATAGCCAAAATCTTCCTAATGATTTTAGGGAGAGTATTCCTAATGAAAATGAATCTAAAATAATTCATCTTAATTACATGATAAAGTTTTGGTATGAAACAAAGGATTTTAACATTAAAGATAGATGGGAGACACCCTCAGTTGAATACCTCTCTAACAACTTGAGTGACATTAGGCCTGATGATGTCCTAAATATGAATAAAGCAGTTTTTAGTAAAGTTATCAAATCCTAGGGTATTATAATCATCAATAGAAAAAATGAAGATTTAATTTCATCATAAAGTTGGGGTATATGTAATAAAATAATTCATAATTTTGGTGAAATGGGATCTAGTTACATCAAGAAAAATAGGGAAGATAAGACAATTCTAGTCATTATTAAAGAGCTTCATAATGTGACATGCTATACCAACACTTGTATCCTATATAGTATGAAGAGTGTGTATATTGATTATAATTTATGATATAGACTTTTCACATTCCTATCCCTATGGGTGAGGTGAAAAAGTTTGGTGTTTCTATCCCCTAATAAATCTATTAGAGCCAAAGTTGTTCCCTCAGGATATTATCCCTCCATCCAATAACGTTGTTAAAAGTTTGATCACCTTGGATATCCTCATTTGAAGGGTTATTATGCATAAAGATATTATTCTAATGATCTAAAAGGAATTTATCAGACTTGATGACGTCATAATAAATTAAAGATAGTTTAACCTTACCCCAGTCATGCAAGGCCTACTTGGTCCTTCTAATTTTCCTTGAGAACTTCTTGAAAGCATCCCCATCCTCATGGAGGGAGAACTATAAGGAAATAACCCCCAAAATAATCATCTGAAAACCAATAATTGTTGAATATAAATTTATAGGGTTAATTTTTATCAGTCCCATTTAGTGTAAGGAGAATCATAGAGTGATTAGAGTGGATCCTTTGAAGAGCCCAACATTAAACAGCGGGTACAAAATTTTTACCCAAAAGAGTGATGAAGGACTTGTCAATTTTACTAGATTTACTTCCATTAGAAGTGTGGATTTTATAGGTGTAGTTATCACCAACCAATATTATCTATGAAATAAAACATAGTTAAATGAATCTTTGGAATTACATAGGGTATACCCTTATAAAATTAGTACGAACAAGATCATCTCTATTTAAGACATAATTAAAATTATCCAAGAGAATCCAATTATCACTGACTTTGATAGATATAGAAGATAGATACCCTAATAAGGATATTATCTTGATGTAGTAATTAGATTAATATATAAATGAGACATTATAGGAAGAGTTGTGGGAGAAAACTCTAATTATTGTTTGCTATTGTTCTATTTGGAAGAGATAAGCCTAAAGTTTCTTCTTCTCGAGGACCCATAGAGTTTACAGATGTGCATAATTAATGTTACGAGTCATCCACCCATAAATTATATTTCCCTAATAAATTATACTAAAAAATAAATATTCACTTTTGGTTTTACAATGAAAAGAATAATTGTCTTGTATTGTGTAATTGACTACCTAAGGACTAAGGATGTGTTATCATTACTCATACTCTGGTAGTTCTAGAAATGAGCATTCATATAAATGTAGATTTGTCTCTAGTTTAGGTAAAATTATTATGATCCTCTACCTATAGTGTATTTTTATCCTTTCTTATTCAATTCTTTCCATTATTTTTAGGGTTATACTCCTCAAAAAAAATTCAGACAACATGGGTTCCTCAGTCCCAAAAAATTATCTTCCTTAGGGGGGGTGAGGTTCCTCCTAGTATAATCTGCCCAAAATGACCACAAATAGGTGTAATTTTTTTTTTCTATAAGAATAATTACCTAGGGGATAAACCTCATGAGACTTCTTTTTTTAGCCTTGGCTAAAGGCGCCTACGTGAAATGATCACCATCCCTATTCTTAGGTGAGGCCCCATCTTTGAAAATTGGTTGTCTAGCGACCAAAGTGATTGTCTGAGGAGCCCCAAAAATGTAATTATTATTTATAATATCAATAGGTACATCCACTAATGAAGAAGAGGAGTCCTTCCCCACATCCTATATAGGCCTAGAAATGTCTCTAGTTTGGATAGATAAAAGAGGGTCCTCATCCTATACATTTCCATCCCCACTACCCAATAGCAAAGAGCCAATCCTCTTGCTAGGAAATTATACAAAAATAGACATCATAGACATAGCAAGGGATTATATTATTAAATTATTAGGAATACCATAAATTTAATGATGATAGGTGTGGTATATCTTTGGTTCATCCATATTCCCCATATTGAAAGCAATGACATTATCCACCTCAGATGTGATAGTAGCCTTCACTGGGGGAAATTTCAGATACTTGGTCTTATCTAGATATTTCCACATATCATTTTATTTAGAAATATTCATTTTAAAATTGATCTTATACTATACCTTTAGGTTAAAAAAGTTGCATGAGACCGTCATTTTCCTACATTCACTTGGAAGATTCGCAATGAAGTTACAATAAACACATAAAGTTTTTTTCTCCCATAAACAACTCTGAGATTAATGCTTTCCTATAGATTTTTTATAATGACCTACTCAATCATGGTGGTGGAATATTAAAACTACACAAGAATGGGGTTATAATGAGAATATATGGATAGAAAAATTTCACTATCTATCTTGATAGGGGTGCTGACCAAATATTTAATATCCTAAACTTCCTTGTGTTCCAATAAAACTATTTGAGTCCATGAACACAATTATAAATTTTCAACTTACAATTTTTTATATTAGAAAGATAAAAATTAATATTCCATTCCTATATATTTAGGATACCAAATTTAAATGTGATAGTATCAAAGTTCTATTCTTTCTTTTTCAGGTCATTTGAGGGAAAGACATTGTAGAAAACCCACACCCAATGGTAATAAGTCTCCAATACAAAAGCTCGCATACTTTTGTGGCTCTATTTTTCTAATCTAAGAGTTTACACAGATCCTCTCCCATTTTCAATATCATATGATCCATGATGGAGTATTTTTATAAATCCATCATCTCCCTTATTACATTTGGATTGGCATCAACACAAGCTAATGACCCTTTTGGAAAATCCTCACAGGCCTTAGCGCTTCATATGTGAAAGAATTACTATGATTAGGGATAAAAAAATAGATAGCTAGTTTTTTATGATTCATAAGACCATACTTATCAAAAAATCAGGCCTTATATAGAATTCTGGGATTGAAAAAATCCTATTAACCACCATGAGGATATAGAACAAATGATTCCACGTTCAAAATTTTCATATGTTGATCACTAAAGGGATCAACCATGGTTTCTAACCCTACTCCTTACCCCATAACCTTACATTAATTAATGAATACACTTATAGTGATAATTAAATAGATCATTCAACCAAGAATATGAAAATTTTCTTTAATGGAATGAAATCTTACCAATATTACAAAAATGAGGATGATCAATGTGAAAAGTGATGCACATCAAGTGAAAATATAAGGGACATATAAGGCTAGATTTTCCCTTGATAAAAATTAATAACAGGTAGAAAAATAATAGAAACAAAAAATCCATTAATTTTTTATCCTAGATTGCAAGTGATTAGTCTCCCTCATCAAGAAAATCATGCGATGGAAGTGTCAAGTGTCTCAGAGATCAAGTCAAGCTTAGTAGTGAACTAAAGTCAAACTATTCTTCCTCCCCCTCAAATTATTCTTTCTATTCATTCTCTTCTTCATCAAATCCTCAAATATATTAAGATATAAAATATTCGTGTGATCATCTTGAAGATATTTTTTTGAAATAAATTCAATTTACCAAGAGATTAAAATCAAGTATAGCCAAGTGCTTAAAGAAAAGGATAAATCGCTTTTGAAAAAATTGAATTATCATGAAAATAAAATGATCAATCAAATGTTCATGAAGTAAAATCGACTTTTGATGATCTTTAAAAATAACTCGTGATATTAACCCTAGGTGAATAAAACTTAAAAAAATTGGGTTCTCAATAACCCATACAAAATCGTTTGGGATTTTTTTACAAATAATGATAGTTATTATAAAAATATGGATTTTATAAAAGGAATTTCACAATATGAGTTTATTAATTATTATCATAAATCCAAGAATTTAATTTATAAATTTACTTGGAAATTTTCTACATAGAGTATACTAAAATGTATACATCTTTCATCCCGTATCTCATCTCAAAAAAGTTTTTAAAAATAATTTTTGCTTTCAAAATCCCTATTAGCTAACATATGTGGACCCAAAATCTGGGTAACAAAAGGCATAATTTCTTAATTTTTCAAGAAACATGTATAAATATTAAATCTAAAAAATCTAAGTGTTATATGGATAGTAGATGATCTCGATACATGTATGGTGAACTCTTCAAATTTAATCAACCTAAAAAACTCAACGAAGTAAAAATGACTTTCAATGAAATGTTAAGAAGAAAAGTCATTGGTGTTGATAATATTGGTTTTCTCAATTCCAATCATTTAATTTTTTTACTCATTAATGATTTAAAGCATAATTTTATAATAATTTTTCAATCATGAGAATTTTTTTTAAAATATATCTTAAAATTTATTTTTACAAAGTGATTAATCTCAAAGGAAAACATTTATTTATTCCATTTTATTTTCAAATTTTTTATTTTATTGATTTTAAATTTATTCCTTATCAAATTGACAAATAGTTGACGATTAAAGATAATTATTCATAGATTTGTCAAATATTAATTGTTCATTTCACCACATACACACTCATCTAGCTCAACTGAAATCAATTAGAATGTGATTTACTAAAATGGAATTTCAATGATAATATTGTTTGTGAATCTTACTAACTTGGTAGGAAACAAAAAACATATTTAAACCTATACAAGAAGTACTGATCTATAAATCACTCGATCTTATTATGTGTGATCTTTTTTTATTAACTAAAATCAAAAGTATAGGAGGAAAATCATAATCTTTTCTTACTTTCAATGATTATACGTGATTCTCTTAGGTATGTTTCTTATCACACTAATTTGAGGCTTATAAAGCCTTCATAATATTTGTCAATAAGTTATAAAATAAAAATGGTAAAAAATCATTTTTAATCAAATTGTTCATGGTTTACAGTTTGATAGTAAAGATTTTGATGAAATGTGTGCTTCATAAGTTTATAATAATTATTTTTCTACTCCTAGAACACCTAAAAAATGGGATAGTCAAAATATAAAATCAAAATCTTCAATAAATTTCAAGACACATTTTGAATGATTTCAGAATCCCGCATTACTTTTGGGATGAGGTGGTCAATACCACATGCATTATCATAAACTGTGTTCTCGGTGTACCCTTTATCAGAAAGTCCCCTTGTGAACTTTGGAAAAATAAAATTCTGAAAGTTTCCATTTTCAATTTTTTTGGATATAAATGTTATATTAATAACACTAAAGACAGTGTATGGAAATTTTATCTATAATACACTGATATAGTCTTTATTGAGTTATAAAAGTCAATTAAATTATTCATAGTCTTTAATTAAAGAACCAATCCCATTGAAGAATCCATTTATATCAAATTCAATGAAAATCATCTAAAACATTCCTTATAATTATAAAATGGGGATAACCTTGAACCTTTTACTTAGAATAATCCGCCATCTATTGAAGTTAATATCATTGAAAATTTTTATATTCTGTTACCTAAACCTTTGAAAAAAATCCAATGATCATACCTTGGAAAACATTATCAAATATCTATAAGATGATACCCATACTAGATGATTTATCTTAAATGAAGTTGATTGTTCTTATTTTATTTCATTTCTAAAACCAAAAAACCATGATGATTATATTAATAATGAAAATGAGGGTTTTTTATATTCAAAAATAAATAAATCAATTATAATGGAATTATGTTTAGAGTATTTTTAAAAGAACCAATGTTCATCCTATTATTAGTACAAAATGGATTTTTATAAATAAATTAAATGATAAAGTTAACATAACACATAATAAGAAAAAACCCATATCTAAATTCTATAATCGAGAATAAGGAATTGATTATGTTGAAACCTTATCCCCTATTGCATGAATACAATCTATAAAAATATTTTCAGCATTCATTTCCCATATAATTTTTTAAAAAAAATCACAGATATTAAAAGTTTTTATTTAAATGGGTTTATCTTTGAAAATGTTTTATTTGAACATCCACCTAGTTTTAAAAATCCAAAATTTTAAAATTCCATTTTCAAGTTAACCAAATCTTTCTACGGTTTAAAACAATCCCCTCATTCTTAGTTTGAAATGTTAACAAGGTTTATTTTATCAAATTATTTCAAAATGAGAAAAGGGGATTCAATAATATTTCTAAAATATGTTTCAGGTTATCTTATAATCATTAAAATCTATGTCAATGAAATTATTTTTAGATCAAAAAATAAGTCTCATTGGAATTAATTATTAAATATTATGAGAAAACAATTTGAAATGAGTTTTATGGGTGAGTTAAATTTTTTATTATTTTTATAATCTCTCCAAAAAAGTATCCATAGATAAATAAAATATAATAATGAACTACTACAACAATTTAGAATGGATCATGATAATGAAATTAGAATACCTACAACTTTATCTGGCATGTTGAAATTTGATGGACTTGAACAAATGGTTGAAAAAAATTTATATAAGTATGATTGAGAGTCTGATTTACCTTACTACGACCCGACCAGACATTTTGTTGAATGTTAGTCTTTATACTTTTTTTCAATCCAATCCAAAATAATATCATTTAAAATATATAAAAATAATTTTTCTATATTTAAAAGGTTTTAAAAACCAAGTTTAATTTTATCCTAATGGATCCACTTCTAACCTTCCTATTTTTTATAGACATTAATTTTGGCAGATTTCAAGAGTAAAGGAAAAGTATAAGTGGGAATTTTCACTTTATTTAAAATTCCTTAATCTCTTAGAGTAGTAAAAAGAAAAATTTAGATTCACTTTCTATAACTAAAGAGGAATATATATCTCTAGGGATTTTTTGTTCCAAAATTATATGAATGGAACAAACTCTCTTAGGTTTTGTGATTATATTTCATCATGTTCTTATTAAATGTGATAGTTATAGTTACATAAGAATCTATAGAAATTATTTTCAGCATGAACGCACTAAGAACATTTATATTTGACATCAATTTTTAGACAACACTTTCAAAAGGAAGATATAGTTTTAGTATATATTAGCATAGAACTTTAATTAGCCTATGTTTTTACAACACCCTTAGCTTTAGATAATTTAAATTTTATTAATAAAGGGATAGGAATGAAATGATTATAATTATTTATCTCTTCTTGTCTATGTTTTTTTCCTAAATCTTCATTTTTTTTAAATATTTTTCTTGTTTTTAAAACATCTTGTAGTTTTTAAGATCACGTTATTTATATTATACATGTTTTATCTCTTATATACCAATCCATTTTTCTTTGTATGTATTTTTTATAATCATGATAGAGGAGAAGATTTGGTGTTTTGGGGGTAATGTTTGGGGAGAATATTTTAGTGTTTTTAGTGGATAAATTATAATTTTAGGGGATAAAAGCCAAAAAGTTTCAAAAGGGAGGAATATTTATAAGATAAGTGCGATTTATTTCATGAAAATATGAATTTTTAAATCTTTATTCTTTATATTTTCTTAATAACCTATGTATTATCCTTTATTATATTATTTTAATATAAAATGAGAGTTTTTAATCATAAAAAATTGGGATATTATTGAACCTCTAATGTTTTTTTATGAATATAATCACAAAAGGTATTTCTAACCTTTTTATTTTATATAAATTATCATCGCAGCTTCACCACACAACAACAATCTATACCTTGACATAAAAATACCAAGATCGTGATTTATAGTTCAATGAGGGGGGATTTGGTGTAGTATAGATCAATAAAAATTCCTCTCTTAATATCACATTAAATATTCAAAAATCCACACTATAGTCAAATTTCAAATCCTACAAACTCAGGTATGGCCAAACCGCAATGTAAATGACTAAACCATAGAACTTCTATGTAAGAGTTATGCATGACGCAACTTAAGGTCACATTGTAGCTACCTCATAATCATAAAAAACTCTAAAGTTTCATGTTGGACTCCACACTATACCCGAATTCTCTACACTATGAATACTTCCTCCAGGACACAGTGAAGCCTACCATGTCTCAATGAGCTTAGATATAAAACAACCAACAAGCATTTATTTCTTTTCATTAAAACATTAACTTGGATAATTAAAAAAATAGATGGAACTAAGGGAATACCAACTAATATCAAGGATAAAATAGATACCTAGAGTGTCTTGGATCATCATTTTAAAATATGATGAAAAACTATGAACATCTATGAAAATTGCTTTCTTCCGAATTAATTCTCAACTTCCTTTTGTAAGAGATATTCAATTATAATTCTTAAAAGGAAAACCAAACATCAATGAATTAATATTTTCTATATTCATATTTATATTTAATTTAATTTATATACTATTTTAATTACTTAAAGTCTCTTCTAATTCTACAATAACAACCCATGATTTTATGATATATTTATCTTTAAATAAATTTCTTTGATAACTTACTTTAAACATAAAATTGATTTAAAAAAAACATGATGAACTATTGAAATTATCTTATCTTAAAATGTTATAATTTTTGAATTCATCTTGTTAATATTATCTTAGGTTGAAATTTTTATATTTTTTTGAAAAGATTGATTTTTCAATGAATAGTAAAAAATAACATTTTTTGTAAAACTTTCATTTATTTTGTTTATAAAACCCCATAATACTTTGAATTTAATATAAAAAAACATAATACTAATTTATTTATAAATAATATAATTAATTATATTTTAATCATCATTATACCTGGTTTGGGTGTAAGTTCATTTTTTGACTGAAAATCACATATTTTTAAGAAAGCTATTTTTCATTGTGTTTTTTATTTATATCTTAAATTAATTTATGCCACTAATGTGAATTGAATTTTATAAAATGGATTCTATATTTAGAATAAATGTGTTCAAATTTGGTAAATAGGCTCAATTTATTTATAATCATTATGAATAGTAATCATAGTGATATTTTTTACCTTAGAAAGGGTAAAATAGGTGAAACATGGTTAAATATTTGGGATAAGGCATTAAAATTTATATAACACTTTTATTTTTTCTATTTAATGAATTTATTTAAGAAATTTAAATCCATATCTCTAAAACATGGCTACTTGGTGACATTTTTCTTTGATATTTAACTTTATATTACTTAAACAAAAGAATAAAAATAAAATGTCACACTCTTGAATTTAATATCTCAAATATTATTTCATAAGAATAAAAATAGGTTATGTTGAGTTCTAAATATAAATTTTAAAGATGAATTATTTTTTTATCCTACTAATTTATTTCAATTTTTAGTAATTTAATAATAACCTTAAATGTTTACGTAATACCGACACAATATTTATACAATTAATATAAAGATAAAATAAATGATATTAAAAATATTAAAAGTTGTAAAATTTGAATGAATTGTTATTATCCAAGAATTTTATATATGAATATATTAGTTTAAGGATGTTTTAATGGATTTTATTTGAATTTCTTATTCTTTTGGTGTCTTTAATGTCAAATTAAAATAATAGTATCAAAAATGACATTAATGAAATTTTATGAAAAATAATATTTCATTAAATCCTTAGAAAATAATAAAAATACTGAAATGGGAAAAGGGAGATGATAAATGGTCTAAAATCTAATCCCTTATAAATTTATCATCCAATTTTTACCTTATAAGGAAAATTATAACCTTTTTATATTTAAAAATTCATTACCATGGTTAAGGTAAAAATTGGTTAATTAAGGGGTTAATCCAAAATATAAGGTTTATAATGATATATAAACCTGCAAAAAAGTTCTTAGATTATTATATTAATACCATATCCTACTTATCTTCAAATATATCTCATTTTGGAACTATTCTCATTATTTTGACACATATTATATTATAATGTTTCGTGACTTTCCAAAAGTGTCTCTCCCCTCACTTATAAAAGGAAACCCCTTCTCACTTTTCATTACCCCAAATTGATCCATCTAGCTGAAAAAAACCCTAAAATTTTAACTTACACACTTCCATAGACACAAATTATATGTTCTAGTCTTTTTAGAAGACCATTCCAAGGGTCCTTAAGAAAGAATCTAAAGGAAGTCTACCGAAGAAGAGGTAATCGTCTTTACCGACTCTTTCAAGTTAATTTCTTCTTCTAATTCATATTAATAAATTTTACCCACCCTAGATAATAAATATATTTTCATAAATATATGAAAATGTTATTATTATTATATTATAATCATTTTCCTCCTCCTTTACATCCCATGAAAAGAGAAAACATTGCTAGTGTGTATGTATAACTTACTGTCTCCACACAACGGTGTAATTTTTTTACATCTCCACTTTACATGGATGGTTATAAATATGAAAATAATAAATATATATGATATTTATTAAATAATTATACTTTTATAATTATAATATCATATATATTTTCTTACCTTCCAATATTTTGGAAGATGATAATGTTTCTCGTGCATACATGTGGACTACCACCTTCACAAAGCAATGTCATCCATTTTTCATTTACACCATACATGGATTGTAATAAAAATATATTTAATGAATATATATGATATATTTATTATTTTTAAATGTTAATTATTATTTTCCTTATTTTCCATCCACTAAAATTTGAAAACAATGATCATGCGTACGTATGGACTACCGTCTCCATGAATAGTGTAATTCATTTTTTATCTCTACCTTTTATGGATAACTCTATCTCTATTTATCTCTCTCTATATATAATGAAAATATATTATATTTATATCTTGATTAAAATTCTAACTATTATGGAATCGTAATAAAATTATAAGGATCAGAACTATCAACTTTTACTCTTTTTGGTATTTGTATCTATAACACCCCCAGAATGTTAAAGGGTTAAAAGGGTAAATGATATGACTTATGTCAATGAGGTGAAACTTTCTTCTCAGGATCAAAATTTATTAGAAATCCATAACTAATCATGATTGTCTTGGATTAGTGATCAGGATGGGTGACCACCTAGGATGTTTCCTTGGGTGTGGAACAAGCACACTAGAAATAAGATGTGTTGGAATGTGGGTACAATCACTAGTCTGATAACCAGTTTGGCCACGCAGGTGAGCCCAAGGAGGGGACCACGTGTCTGTGGTGTTTCTGGAGGTTCTTGGTGGTATAGGACCTAAAATGCATGTTAATTCAGGGTGTTTGTGTTGTCATTGAAGCCCAATTGTAACATTGGTATCAAAGGAGGAACCCAACCAGAAGTGTGGTGAAACTTCTAGGGTTGACATGTAGGATCCAAAATGAGGATGTTGTTCTCTAAAGGATATGTGAATGTAACACCCTATAATATTAAAGGGTTAAAATGATAAATGGTGTGAATCATGTCAACAAGGTTGACCTTTCTTTTTGGGAGACTTCTGGTTTAGACATCCATAGTTAAACATGTTTGGCTGGGATTAGTGATCAGGATTGGTGATCTTTTAGGAAGTTTCAATGGGTGTGTGAAATTGAGAAAAACACACATTGTAAAGAACATTTGTTATCATGTGGGGATAGTCATTAGTCTGATGATCCGTTTAGGCACTTAGGTGGGCCCCAGGTACAAGTATGTGGGGTAGTTGGTGGTGCCTAGTTGTCCAAGACCCGACAAACATGTTAAGGCGAGGTGTTTGTATTGTCAGTGGGGCCCAATTTTTACAAATAAATAAAAGTAATATTTAAAATAAAACATGATATTATTTATCTTTTTATTGGGTATATTTTTATTCCTTTTCCATCATTATTTTATTTTATTTTTCACAGGCCTTTTTTATTTAACCAAATGATTAATTAAATAAATTTTATGTTATCTTTGACTTTTTACAATCTTTGAAAATAATCTTTCTAAAGTTTTTGTAATTTTTTATTTTTTATTTTCTTTTTCAAAAAATCCAAATTAATGTTTCTTTTCTAACATATATGTTATTAATGTATTTTCCTGCCACCATAACTATTTTTTTCTATTTGGATTCTTATATAACTTTTCAATGGATTTACAAAGATTTTTTTATGGAATATTATGTTAATTTTTTTCTTCCAATTTCCTCCACTCTCCAAAATATATGATTTTATTATAAAACCTATATTTCTAATGGATTTATGGTTTTCTTTTATCTGTTATTAATTTTTTAGTCATTATATTTATCTTGAATCATTTACCTTCTAATGATCATTTTTATTTTGACATTAAATTTCTCTTAAATATTCATATTCTTTGTATCACAGATATGACACTAGTAGAAAAACGATTTTTAACATCGCCAGTTTGACGTCGGTTTCTTATAAACCGATGTAAATAATTTTTGCAGTGAATTTTTGGCATCAGTTTTTTAAAAAACCAACGCCAAAAAGGAAAAAGAATTGTTTGGGCGTCGGTTCTTAAAAAAACCGACGCAAAAAACTAAAAAAAATATATTTTGGCGTCGGTTTTTATGAAAACCGATGCCATAAAAGTTTAAAAAAAAATCTTTGGCGTCGGTTTTTTAACAAACCGACGCTAAAAATTAAAAAAAAAACTACCTTTCACGTCGGTTTTTTTAAAAACCAACGCCAAAAACAAAAAATATTTTTTTTGGCATAGGTTTTTAAAAAAACCGACGCAAAAAGTTAAAATATATTTTTGGCATCGGTTTTTATGAAAACCGACGCCAAAAAATTTAAAAAAAATACAGTGTTTTAGATAATTTCTTAATCTTTGATTTGACTAGTTATGGAGCTAAAACAGAGTTACAGATTAAAAGTTATGGCCTTTGAAAGTTGAACGTTTTTAAGACTTCTTTTAGAGAAGGTCAACTTCCGACATCCATAACTTTTAATCCGTAACTCCGTTTTTGCTCCACAACCAGTCAAATCAAAGATTAGAGAAATATCTAAAAACTGTAATTTTTTTAAATTTTTTGGCGTCGGTTTTCATAAAAACCGACGCCAAAAAAATTATTTTTTGTTTTTGGCGTCGGTTTTTTTAAAAACCGACGCGAAAAGTTGTTTTTTTTAAATTTTTAGCGTCGGTTTATTAAAAAACTGACGCCAAAGATTTTTTTTAAAACTTTTATGGCGTCGGTTTTCATAAAAACCGACGCCAAAAGACCAATGTAAATAATATTTTGTGTCGGTTTCAAACAAAACCGATGCTAAAGAGTAACGCGGGATCAGAATTTCAATTTTTTTCACAACGCGCATTTAACTTTTTAAAATCCTGCCTACATTTTCGTACAACGCAATTGAAAATATTTCCGTTTACTACATATATATCCAGTTTCTCCTTCGTTCATCATTTTCAACATCTTCAATTCAATCAAGATTTCAATGCGACTTCAATCGTTAATTTGAACATGGTACTTATTCTATTCATTTATTTTCTTTATTATTATTATCCTTCATTTCTAAACAACTCGATTAGCTTTCTTATAATGATGATTCATTCTCATTTCTAAATAAAAGTTATATGATGATAAAAAACATATTGTTTCGATGGAAGCCCCTAAAACCATTGAAATATGTTTGATGTATTATGATTATTTTATTTCATTTGGTGTATATGATTTTAATTTATGTTTATCATGTTTTCTTTGAAACGAGTTGTATCAATCAAAACTTCGATAGGTTCAACTTCTAACGGAGATAACTTTTGAACCGTAACTTCGTTTTAGATCCACAACCTGTCAAATCAAAGCTTAGGAAATGATATAAAACATAGAAAAAAACCGACGTTAAAAACCATTTTTCTACTAGTGTGATTACTTCTAAAACCATGTATAATTTTTACATATGGTATTTTACGATGAAATTTATGTTATTTACTATGGAAATATTATTATTATATATTCTTTACCCAATACAGATATTTATTGATAAGGCATTTTTTATGAATTAAATTGATCATAAAATATATGAGTAACACATTGGACATGAAGTGATGGGTGGGGCCTAGTTATATATAGCCCATTGATGCATCAACCAGTCTGATGAGACAAACTAGTTAACCAAACTTATTAAATGGGTTTTTAATATTAACCTACCCATTGATTAAATTGTCTTAACATAGGGCCTTGATGATAAATATATCATGATTTCTGAGATCATGACATCCATCATTAATCATTTGTTTCATTGAGAATTTAGTTATTATTATCCATGAGATTACTACATTGATATTATACATGAATTCATTTTTTTCTAAAGTTATTGATTAAATGAAATGTGTTTTTAGTTATTTACCTTTCCATATTGATTATTCCTTACTTACTCATGATAGATTCTGTTTTATGTAACCTTTATTGGTCATCTAATCTCGTCGTTTATTTTTTTCCTTTATGTAGGATATGAAGAAGTATATTATGAATAATATCAAGGATGCGAGGATGTTTCTTATGCTATGTATTTTTACTTCCATTGTAGTATGTGACTCATGTATGTATTTGGTTACTCTAGACCACTAAACTGGAAAATCCTTAGTGATGTGATCATTTGTATCTTGAACCAATGTAATAATGTATACCCCAACTATGGATTATTTGTGTTGAGTTTTCTATAGTTGGTATCATGGAATGTTTAGTATCAACTTGGGAACTAGATTTTAAATGAACATAAATAACATAAGAATTATGATAACCCTATAGAGTATTTGAGAACTTTTACCATTGTATGTATTTTTATTTTATGGGTCAATATTCATGATGATTATAATCTAACTCTTTGTGTGACATTTTTTAGTGATGGCACATAATGAGAGAATGGGAATCAATGCCTGTATAAAATTTAAGGATTTCACTAATGATTAAACCAATATAGCTATTGTTAGAACTGAGTAGATCATTTTCATATTAGGATATTTGACCCTGGATATGATGAATAACCTTACCAGAATAGAGAATCCTATTATTCCACACTATGATTCACCTATGTTGGATCACTTCATGAAACAGAAGTATCCATTTTTAATGGAAACACTAATCCATTGGTAATTGAACAATGGATAATGTCTCTAAAAAATATATACATGTAATTGAGATGTAATTAAGGTAAAATTTTTATTTTAGTATTTTTACTATTTGAAATGATATGTCGATCAATGGTGGTCATTTATTGAGAACAATAAATAATATAAATAAATATATATAATGGAATAAATATATTTTAAAGTTATTTTATTCAATATATACTTCCCCGATAATAGGGAGCTAAAATAGATATGAATTTCCACACTTTAATGCAGAAGGAAGAAGAAAATGTGATGGAGTATGAGGCTATCTTTACAATATTATCCAAGAATATTTTGGCATACATACATAATTTGGAAAGAAATATTGACCATTTCTTTTATGGACTTATGCTGAGCATTTAAAGGGAACTTGTTTTTAAAAAATCAACAAATAATCATATACTATCAAGTTCCATTAAGATAGAGAAGTAATTATCTCAATCATATATATTTAAAGGAAATAAAATTAAGTGGTTGACTATGCACTAAGGAAAAGGGAACACATCAATGAAGAAGAAGGGAATGAAGTAATTTCCATAATGTAAAATTTTTATAAATAAATATCTTTTAAAATTATTGAAGGGCATGGGAGTTTTTACAAGTATAGAGATAAGGGTCATTTGGAAAATGAATACAATCCAAAGAAATAAATGACTATTATTTGTTGCTTCATATATAAATAGATGGGGAATTACTCAAGCCAGTGTCCCAAGAATCTAGGGAACTTATCATAGATTAATCTAAGGGGAAAAGTCCAAATATATATAATTATTATAGTCTAAGTGTAGGTTTCAAGTGATGTGGTGAAAGGTAAACTTATAATACACTCTAGAAGTTATTTTTATTATATTTTATTTATTTTATACCAAATATTTCATATCTAAAGAATTTTATAAGGTTATCACATCACCACATCAAATGTTGGTCAGAGTAGATTACTCAAGAGGGGAGGGGTGAATTGAGTAATGATAAAAATTTCTGGTTAAAAGTATTTCTAAAAGGTTTTCCCCAAAATGTGAAATACAATCCAGTTAATCAAGGTTATATTGTTATAAGAGTTTTACTGTTTAAATAAATTCTTAGAAGATTGATTAATTCTCAATAATCTTAATTTTAGTTATTAAAATTACTTTTGAAGCTATTATACTAGGACAATACAGTTATAACTTCTTTCTAAGAGTAACTATCAAAGTGAATTTAGAGATATATAAGTTATACAGTAAAGTAGTAAAACAGATAAGACTAAATTAAGTAGCACAACGGATATGAAACAAGTGTTTCAGTCTCAAGCCGAGACCTAATCCACTTCACTTAGTGATCACCTACAACCAAGAATTTTATATAAATAAACTTGATCCACACCCTGGATCGGGGTTAAACAACAGTACACAGGACTTTCCAGGTCACGTAGGGACCTCTTCCATAGTTCTTCATGGTTACAAAAAACCAGGCCACACAGGGACCTCTTCCACACTTATCTGTTGGTATGCACAAGTGTAAAAAGATGTTTGAGTATGGATATCTTGTATCCTTTAGTTTAAAGTAGGAGACAAATTGTGTTGTTATACAAATACACACTCTGCTCGAAAGTTAATAAAATGATACACAACAGAGCAGAAATATTGAGATAGGTTTAGAAGTGCTTTGAGTGTTATTCTTTGCAGCTCTAGACTTCTAAGATGAAGTAGATGAAAAAATCAAGTCCTCGTATGGAAAACAGAGTGTCACAAGTTAGACAGATCCAACTTGTATTCTTCATGATGTTTTAGAGTGTGAAGATGCTATCAATTCTGGGATTCAATTTAGCTTCATATGTTCTCCAGCAGCATTGAGTTGCATGAGAAAATTCTTTCTTCAATAATTCTCTAAGTGTATTATGTTTTCATGTTCACACCCATCAGCTTGTTTCATTTTTTAGTATCATGCCACCCTTCTGTGTTTTTGGGATTTACTCTTTTATCTTGGAGTGCATGTGTTTGAGCTGACAGGTTGCTTGTATTCTTCACCTCGCACCTCGTACTTTAAGATAACATGTCTACAAAAAAATATTAATTTTGTTAGTGAATTTAAAATCTTCAAATATGACCGTTAGAAATTAAATTGAAAGACGAAAAACATATTAAGAAATGGTGTCACAATATTTCATGGAAACGGTGTCTCGTTCACAGTTTCTGGTTCATGATGTCTGGTTTGTTGAGTCAATAAGGTTTACTTATGACTTTTCCATTCCTTTATTTTTTGAGGAGATTGTTGAGTCAATAAGTATTCCTTATGAATTATTCATTCTTTAATGTTTTGAAAATTACAAACACCCTATCTTAAGGAAAATTTCATTTTCCCTAAGATTTTACATGATAAGGAAAATTTTCCTTCCCCAAGGAAAATTTATCCTTACCATATTTTCATTGTTCTTGTCATAATCTAACCCATTTTATTTCTAAGTGTAAAATTTGGTTTCACATATTAAACCTCAAAATCTTATAAATACTTAGTTATAGAGCATTCTGTTTTTAGGATCCGAATTCAGGTTCTGAATCCTCTGAATTCAGATTTCGAACTTTCTAAGTTCAGGTTCCAAATTATCTAAATTTAGACTTCGAACTGTCTAATGTTCAGGTTCTGAACTCTCTGAATTCAAAATCCAAACTTTCTAAAGTTCAGGTTCCAAATTCATCTAAATTCAGACTCCGAACTTTCTAAATATCAAGTTCTGAATTCTCTGAATTCAGACTTCGAACTTTCTGAGTTTAGGTTATGAATTCTCTTAATTTAGACTCCAAACATTCTAGATTTAGACTCCGAATACTTATAGATTCAAACTCTAAATTCTTTAAGAATTCAGGTTTTGAATTCCTGATAAACAGAATATGAATATCCTTGTTATATAGACTCTGAAGGTTAAATTTTTTAGACTCTTATCTTTTATTTTCCTTACATTCCGAAAAATAAATTTGGTCAAGCAACTATATATTTTCCTTACTCATGTTTTGGTTATAAAATGATGTCATGTATTCAGTTACTAACTAACCGTTTTTTGAGTGAAAAGTATGTAGGTCCCTCAAAAATTCAAGGAAAAATATGACCATTGGAGGAAGGATCTGACCGTTGAAGTTGTACATATAAATAGAGTCTCATTTGAATGAGCATAGTAAAAAACTTTTGATACACAATTCTATGATTCTAGAGATTATATGATGTTGAATTGTTTTCTAGAGAGAGAGGATATTTCAACTCTCAATGCTTTGTTTAGATGTTCTGAACAACTTGTTTGGGTGTGAACAACTTGTTCAAACTTGCTTCATACAGACTCCAATCGTGCTGATTGTGGGCCTTCGAATTTGGAAGACAGAGGCTCTGATTTCCTTCTAAACCAAGGGCTTGTGGGGATAACAAGATAAATACCGATCTTTAGATTGAGGTATTACCTAGGTTTGGGTAAGACAGACTTACTTGAAAGTATAAATCAAGGGACCTTTATCCAAGGTTGTTGGATACCTCACTCTTTGGGTTAAAATATTTATATACTTGTTACTTGTACTATTTCAAGTTTGTTTTCTGCTGTAATTTTGGTTGTTGAGGAAAGTATAACTATCTTATCTTTTCTTATACTTGTACTCTGATTAAATAAGATTCTATACACTTTAATGTAGAATCTTTGTTTTGTAAACTTTTGTTAAGTTTCATTTCTGTAATCTCATTCTTTTCAGAACTACATTTCCGGAATCAAGCAAGTTATTAGAACTGATAGGTGTTGTGAATTTTGTTTATACAAAATTTACTTAAGGATTTTTAAAGTATACAATTCACCCCCTCCCCCTCTTGTATATTGAGTATCTACATCATATTTTCAATTCTAAAATCAGTATCATATCTATCCTTCAATCGATCCTACAATTGGTATCATAAGATATTTCCTCATACCCTGAACTTATCCTACAATTTGTTTTAGAGTATTGGTCCAATCTGAATTAATTTCACGATTAGATTTAGAAGAGAAATCATCTTATTTTTCATACTTTCGGAATCATAATTTCGGACTCACAAAGATCAGACTCAAATTTTTCTTATAGATACTCTAGTTCGATATTTTCATTGCTTAGGATATTTTTATCTACCAAATTTTATTACTAACAAGTTTGTGTGGAATGTTTTTTCTTAAGGATGACATGATCCATGAATTTTGGTTCTTTGGATAATTGAAATCCTACCAGACCTCTTATTTTTGATGGAATCAATTATGAGTACTAGATAGATAGGATAAAGACTTTTGTTATTAACACTGGAGTTGATAACTACTTGATGCTGACAGGATACTATATTATTCTGATAAGGAATTGAGAACATTTACTAATCAGGAGAAATCAGAATATCAATCTAATTTCAGAGTCATAAATACTTTACTATGTTCCATTACTAAGAACATCTATAGTCAAGTATCCTCATGTGAAGCTGCAAACAGTATCTAGAAGAAATTGGAAGTCAGACATTTTGGAACTTCTAAAGTTATAGAGACAAGAAGAGCTATTTTGAGAGCTGAATATCATGGATTTAACTTTCCTTATGAAGAACCCATAAGCAAAGTACAGCAAAGGTTCATGACCATTGTGAATAGCTTATAATCCATGGGAGAAAAAGGTCTTGATGATGAGGCACTTGTAGATAAAATCATAGACATCATGCCTAATGAATGGGAGTCCAAGAGAACAGCTATAAATAAGAATAGAAAAGTCACCTAGATTTCCTTAGATGAACTATTTGGAACTCTTCTTCAACATGATACTATAATTAAGAGAGATGTCAATAATGTTAATAAGAAGAATGGGAATGGAGGAGTTTCTTTTACAACTACTTCTAAACATATTAAAGCTAACTCTCTAGAAAGAGTTACAAGATCAATGTCAAAGAAAGTTACTATTCAGTCAGAATCTAGCTATACAAAAAAATCTGAGAATGAGTTAACTAATCTTGCTTGGAGAATAAACAAGATAGTAGCTCAGAATAACT
Source organism: Viscum album (assembly GCA_963277665.1). Taxonomy (NCBI): domain Eukaryota; kingdom Viridiplantae; phylum Streptophyta; class Magnoliopsida; order Santalales; family Viscaceae; genus Viscum; species Viscum album. Next base: position 1,438,349,735 of record OY728156.1, on the reverse strand, counting down.
ATCAAAAATAAGTTTAAGAAGATAGACTACAAAGAAAAGAAATATGGAGAAGTGACATGCTATGAATGTAGAATAATAGGTCATATCAGACCTGATTGTCCTCTTTTGAAAAAGAAGGATAAGAAGGAAAGGAATTCAGAAAGAAACAAGAATAAGTTCTACCATTATAAGTACAAGAAAAGTCTTAAAGCAAATGACACTTGAAGTTCTAGTTGTGGAGACTCTTCTGAAAGTGAATCTTCTGAATATGAATCATCAGCACAGAAAAATATAGGATTTATTGCTACTAATTCTTTTCTAAATACATGTCTTATGGCCAAGGTACGCTCTGCCGAGGCTTTAACAAATTTATCTATTGATAATAATTATTATTCTGAAAATATTAATTTTAATGAAGACACTTAATCTTCAGATAATGAATAAATACCTTCATATGAAGAAGTATCTTGGTTTTCCAAGTTATTAGAAGCAAAAAATTATAAAATTTGCAAGAAACTAGACAAGGAAAATACTAGAGAATAAGTTCTTACAAAATAGATTTCATACCTCACTAGAGATCTTGAAGATAAGGATGAGATCCTAGAAAAACATTCTAAAAACCTTGACGAAGTAAATTTTGAAAAGGAAAAACCTTCTAAAGATCTTAAGAATGCTATTTCAAAAATAAATGTTTTTAAGGAAAAATCTAACTCTAAGGAAATAATTATTGAGGATAAGAATTCATTCATTGGACTAAAATCTGAAATATATTCTCTTAAGAAACTTCTTTCCAACTTTACTTCTGGTAAAGAAAATTTTGACAAGATGTATTCTCAAATCAGACCTTAAGGAAATACTTCTGGAGTAGGTTATACTCATGGAAAACCTATTTTCAAAAACAACTATTTTATTCCATCCAGAGCTCCTTTCTATACTAAATGTAAAAGTGGTGGGAATTGGAAGAAGAATTTTTCTTTAAATAATGTTTAATTACTTTTATTTCATAATTCTTGATTTTCTAAAAAAATGTGGATACCCAAAACTTTATTGTCTAACAATTCTGGATCCAAGAAAGTTTTGATGCCAAAAGTCTAACTCACTTATTTTTAGGAAAATAAAAATAGTACCAACAACAATACTTGGTACATGGATAGTTTATGTTCCCGACATATGACTGGTAACAAAAACTTCTTTGAAAATATTATCAAGATGAAATGAGGAAAGGAAACTTTCAAAGATAATGCTAAGGGAGAAATTATTGGTATAGGTAACATTGTTCTTCTTGGAAAAACTTTGATTTCAAATGTTTTATTTGGTAAGGTTCTTAAGCACAAAATCATTATCATAAGTCAATTATGTGATGAAGGTTACCTTGTGAATTTTAGGAATGAAAAGTTCTTAGTACACAATTCCAAGTAAGAGTTTATTATTTATGCCCTTATACAAGAGAATGTTTACATACTATACTTAGAAGACCTTAGGATCCAAGATCAACCTTGTCTTAGTGCAATGTAAGATCATTATTGGTTGTGGAATAGAAGGTTAGGACACTGTAACCTTATAAACCTAATCAAACTCTCTAAGAAAATACTAGTAAAAGATCTACCAGAGCTTAGATTTGATTCTTCAAAAGTATCTGATCCTTGTCAATATGGAAAGAAACATAAATCAAGTTTTAAATCAATGGTTTAAGTCTCAACCACTAATTCATTATAATTGGTTCATATGGATCTCTTTGTCCCAACACAAACTAGAATCATTAGAGGCAAATATTATGTATTTGTCTTAGTTGATGATTACACTATATTTATGTGGGTCTATTTTCTAGCCAGAAAATATGAAGCTTTTTCTTATTTCAAAACTTTTAGAGACCAAGTTAAAAATTATAAAAAACTTCCTTTGATAAATATTCATAGTGATCATGGAGGAGAATTTCAAAATTTGGATTTTGAAACTTTTTGTAGTAGAATAGGCATTACACATAACTTCTCATCACCCAGAACACCTCAAAAAAATGGTGTTGTTGAAAGAAGAAATAGAATTATTCAGGAGATAATGAGAACCATGTTGAGTGAGTATTCAGTAGATAAATTTTTTTTGGTTAAAGCTGTAAGTAATGCTTGTTATACTATAAATCATGTTTTTATTAGACCTTTTCTTAATAAAACTTCTTATAAGTTATGGAATGGTAGAAAACCTAGACTTTCCTACTTCAAGGTTTTTGGTTGAAAGGTATTCATTCTGAATACTAAAGATAATCTATACAAATTCACACCAAAATATGATGAAGGATTTTTTTTAGGCTACTCCACAACTTCTAAGGATTATAGAGTTTTCAATAAAAACAGTAGTACTGTTGAAGAAACAGTATATGTCAAATTTGATGAAATTGATCCTTTTGATTTTAAAAAACCTCAACCTACATCTTCTGATGTGTTTTCAAAAAATGATTATCAACTTTTGATAGAAGATCCTTCTGATAAGGAAAATGTTCAAGAAAATATTTTTAAAGCATTTACCCCAGAAGACTTCCTACACTATGTTGATGAACAGGTTTTACAAAACCCAAATTAGTTGTTTCTAAAGAATCATCCTAGTGATAGTATTATTGGTGATGTAAATCAACTAGTAAGGACTAGAAGTTCCTTAAGTAATTAAATAGAACATCTATCATTCCTTTCCCAATTAGAAACAAAAAGAACTGATGAAGCTTTAGGTGATGATGATTGGATAAAATCTATGCAAGATGAGATAAATTAATTCAAAAGGAATAAATTCTGGACCTTGGTTGAAATACCTATGAAAACTTCTGTTATTGGAGTAAAATGGGTCTTCATAAATAAATTTGATGAAAATGGAATTATAATAAGAAATAAAGCTAGATTAGTTGCTAAAGTCTATAATCAACAAGAAGGAATAGACTATGAGGAAACCTATACTCCAGTATCTAGACCTGAATCTATTCATATTCTACATTCCTTTGTAGCATTCTTCAATTTCCAACTTTTTCAAATGGATGTTAAATGTTATTTCCTTAATGGTTATGTTCAAGAGGAAGTTGTTGTTGAACAACCTCCTGGTTTTAAAGATAAAAAACATCCTGAACATGTTTTTTAAATTTATCAAAGCTTTGTATGGACTTAAACAAGCCCCTTGAGCCTGGTATGATAGACTTATAGGTTTTTTATTCAAAATGATTATGTTAAGGGAAATGTTGATTCAAATCTTTTTATAAAGAAATATAATAAAAATGTTTTGATTTTTAAAATTTATGTTGATGACATTATATTTGGTTTAACTCATCAATCTTTAACTGATTCCTTTTTAGATCTAATGAAATATGAGTTTGAAATGAGTATGATGGAAGAGTTAACATTTTTTGTTGGTTTCAAATTTCTAAAAAACCAGAAGGAATCTATATATCCCAACATAATTATACAAAATATCTTCTTAAAAAGTATAGATATGACAACACTAAGAGTATAAGTACTCCCATTATTACCTCAAATACACTTGATCTTGATGAAGCTAGAACACCAGTTGATGAAACATCTTTTAGAGGTATGATAGGAAGTCTACTTTACTTGACAGCTAGTTATCCAGAATTAATGTTTTCAGTATGCTTATGTGAAATATATCAATCCAATCCTAAGGAATCTCATTTAAAGGCAGTGAAAATATTTTTTCGCTACTTAAAGGGAACCATGGATCTAGGATTCTTTTACACTTATGGAAATGATTTTGTTTAAAAAAAGTTTTTTGGATACTGATTTTGGATGATGTGGAATGGATAGGAAAAGTACATCCGAAATTTTTCATTTCTTAGGAGATTCATTAGTTTCTTGGTCATGAAAAAAGTAACACTCAGTAGCACTTTCCACTGATGAAGCTGAATATGTAGCTGCTAGAAGTTATTGTGCTCAAGTGTTGTGGATGCAACACACACTCACAGACTATGGTATGAGTTTTACCAAAACACAAATCTTGTGTGATAATACTAGTGCCATTTCCTTAAGAAAAAACCATACACATCACTCTCGTAAAAAACACATAGATATTAGGCATCACTTTCTTAGGGATCACACACAAAAAGGAGATATCATTCATCAATTCATCAAAACACAAGATCAACATGCTAATATTTTCACAAAATCTTTAACCTCTGATATATTTGAATATATTAAACAGAATTTAGGAATGATAACCGTAAGGTAATCCTCCATGTTAACTTTCTGTTGAAACAATATCCTTCCAGTAACAAACTCATTTTCATAGGGGGAATATATTTTCTTGCTAGATTCTAAATTTTTCATAGTCTTAAATTTTTTGTAATTAATAATTTTGTACTTCAAATTTTTCATAATGAATAATTTTGTTCTTCAAAGTTTTCGTAATGAAGATTTTTTTACTTCAAAATTTTTCATAATGAAGATTTTTGTACTTCAACTTTTTCGTAATGAAGAATTTTTCACTTTAAATTTTTCATAATTAAGATTTTTGTAATTCAAAATTTTTCATAATTAAGATTTTTGTACTTCAAAATTTTTCATAATGAAGATTTTTTTACTTCCAAATTTTCCGTAATGAAGATTTTTGTAGTTTAAAATTTTTGTATTGAAAATTTTCATAGCTAGATTTTTCGTAATAAATTTTTCGTAGTTTTTTTTCATAATCAATGTTTTCATAATCAAAATTTTTGGAATCTAAAGTTCTTCAAGGAGAATTTTCCTCATTACGAATAATCTTCCTAGCAATCCAAAAGGTATGTTTAATTTCTTAAATTTTCGTAATCACCTTTTATTTGTTGGTATTATTATCTATTTTTAAAATTTTCATATTCATTTTTCCTTGAATTTGAAAGTTTTTCTTAAAAACCTCAAAAGATCAGAATCTATCAAAATATCCTTCCAGCTATTATCTCAACTGTCGGATTTGATCAGAAGATTTTTCAACCGTTGGATTGAGTACGGAAGTTGAACCATCACATCACTTACCTATATAAAGGACCCCCATATGGTCATCCAACATCAAAACTCAAGCTCGTGCGTGCTGAAGCTCTTCCCTCCTACATAAGCTCGTTCTAAATTTTTCAAGGTTTTCTCAACTCCGAATGTCTATCAAAGTATCTTACTAGAAAGACATGTCAACTGTCAAGCTGATTTCTGAATAGCATATTTACAGAGAAAGGCTTGTACATCCAAATTTCTTTACTAAGTATGTTTCTATCATCTCAAAGAACATCAAGCTGAATGGACAGGAAAGTGTTTCCGTATTGAAACTAGGAGATCAGGATATGGTTTATCTGGAATTATTATTTTAATTCTATGAGTCAGCAAGTTTTTTCAAGAAATAAGGAAAAGATAAATTCTCTTTCAAGAGCTATGGGAAGAATTATTCTCTTTCTTACACCAAGGGATCCAATTTTATTGGAGTTCCTTATGAAGGAGAAGGTGAGTTTTATTCTCATAAGCTGCCGGATGTTCAAGGAAGCTTTGTTAAGGTAAAGGATATGAATTGCCTTGGTCTTTCAGATGTAAAGACTCTGAAGATTGTTCACCTATCTACAAATTTTCAGATTCTTGAATTGTGGGTTCAAGGATTCATCATTCTGAGAAAAGGGGATAAGGATAATTTAAAGAAGATTGATATGTATATCCTAGATCTCTTGGTGAATCTAAGAAAGATTAACTTGGTTAAGCATATTCTGATTACAATTGATAATATAAATAATGGAAATCTGAAGGCTCATATTATCATGTATCCATCCATTCTCTCAAATCTGATTGTTTGGTGTCTAGAATCTTTCAAAATCCCCTGCAGATCTAAGTCGAGGAATTGAAAATTTATGCTTCTCAGTGATGATACTTTGAGAAGAATGAATGTTGGATTTTCCATAGAATCCTAAGAATTATATGACTTGACTGAGGAAAAAGTAGAAGCTGTTTCAAAGAATCAAGAGGCATCTGAGACCTCTAAGAAAGGAGGAAGGAAGAGGAAGTTGAGGAAGAGAAAGAAAAAACTCATATGGCTAAGGAAATACAATCTACTCCCCCAAAGCTGAAGAAACAAAAAGCCTATCCGAATGAGGTTGTAGAAAAGTGGGGGGAAGACAAGAAAAATATGAAAGAAGGGGAGTCTAAGTTTGGCTTGGATCCTACTAAAGAAAAAGTTTTAAAAGAAAAGACTGCTGATGAGCTTGAAAAGAAAGCAAAAGAAAAGAAACAAAAGAAGAAAATCACTGAAGAAGAGATTGTGAAATCTCTTCTAAAGGATGCTGATAAAGCCTCTGAAAATATTCTCGTTCCACAATCCTTCTTAGTAGAAGCTTTACTAGAGAAACTAGGAAATAAATATGTGACTCTAGAAAAAAATCCAATTAGAAGAAGTAAAAGCAGTGGAAGAAGAAGAAGAAGAAGAAGCCGGTAGTGATGATACCGATGATCTTATTAAGCAAGTAGAAGATTTTCATGAGAAAGAAAGTCCATATGAGAAGATTTAAATCTGAACTTATGAATCTAAGTCTTCAAAGCTTTCTACCCCTGGGAAATATGAGAAAGGTGAAGATGACAAGGTTAAAGAAGAAGTGAATAAGTTGTCTGAAGAATAAAGTTCTAATCATGATTTTATTCATCAAAGGGATGTCGAGGCACGAGTTGAAAAGTAAAAGGTTGATGAAGACAGAATTTTTCAACTCTCTGATAGTGAACACTAATTCCCTAACCAAGAGGAACCCATTCCAAAGGCTGATAAAGGAAAACATGTGGTAGTTGACACACCTACCAAGACTGTGGTTAAGAAGAAAGATGCTGGTGGATCTTAAAAGATGAAATCTGCTGATATAGAAAAATAATCCTCCCCAAGAAAAGTTTCTGATTCAGAATCATCCTCTCTAGGACATGATTTCGTGGTTCAGTCCTTGATGAAGTTTTTTGGCACCATTCCGATATTTACAAGCATTGACTCAGGATTCCAAATGCTTCAATACTCCTTAAATCAGAAATCGGATTTAGTATCCATAGTGATGGATAAATGTGTCAAGCTTGAGGCAGACTTCAAAACCTTCTTCATAAATTATGAAGCTCACAAAAGATCTTTCAAGAATATGACCAACTGGTCTAAGAAAACCATAGAAGATATGATAATTCTTTATGAGTTCCAAGAATGTTTCAAGGATGCATTCGACACTGAAGATGTGAAGATCAGAGATCTCACAAATAGTTTTGAGGAGAAACTAACTCTGGAGAAAAATTATTAGATTCAAGAAGTAAAAGACTTGAATGGGAAGTTGTATTCAGTTTCTCAAAGCTGGAAAAGAGAAATATATCTTAGAATCGAGCTTGAAGAAAAAATTTTCAAGAAAGAAGAAGTTCTAAAGGGGCAGGTAGAATCTCTCAAGGCTCGGGAAGAAAGAATCAAAGCCTTAGAGAAGAAAACCATAGATCAAGATCGGATTCTTAAAAGAGAAAAGGAACACCACAAGAAACTAAATAAGCTCAAAAAAATATGAAATAAGTTGATTCCGAAGGAGAATGAAGGATAGTGTTGTTCAATTTTGATATTTTGTTTTATTCATTCCTTGTATAAATTATTCCAATCATAATGAAATTGTTCAGATTTTGTTTGTCTAGTTCTAATATTTTAGGTACCACATTTCCTTTTCCATTCCCTTTAAACTTTTTTAAAAATCACAAAGAGAGAGAAATGAATGAAAAATAAAGGAATGAAAAATAAAAGAATGAAAAAGAATACAACGTAAAAGAATAAATTTCCCTAAGGGGGAGTTCATCTTAGGGGGAGTTCTTATCCAAGAAGATTTTTGGATGCAATAAAATACTAAGTCTAAATCTGTAAATTAAGAATATGATCTTTAGTGTTTCAAAAGCCTAAGGGGGAGTTATTCATATTCATTATTGCTCATGATTAAAGGGAGATAAGTTTTATTTACAAGACCATAAAATTTCTAAGTCCTTATACTCTTTTTGTCCTTTTTCATAAGGATGTTTGTGCTTTCCAAAAAAGGGGAGATTATTGAGTCAATAAGGTTTCCTTAAGACTTTTCCATTCCTTTATGTTTGGGGGAGATTGTTGAGTCAATAAGGATTCCTTATGACTTCTACATTCCTTCATGTTTTTAAAATCACAAACACCCTATCCTAAAACAAAATTTAATTTCCCTAAGATTTTACTTGATAAGGAAAATTTTCCTTTCCCAAGGAAAATTTATCTTTACCATGTTTTCATTGTTCTTTTCATAATCTAACCCATTTTATTTCTAAGTTTAAAATTCGGTTTCACGTATTAAACCTCATAATATTATAAATACTTTGTTATAGAGCATTCTGTTTTTAGGATCTGAATTTAGGATCTGAATCCTCTAAATTCAGATTCTGAACCTTCTGAGTTCAGGTTCTGAATTCTCTAAATTAAGACTTGGAACCGTCTAAAGTTAAGGTTCCAAACTCTCTAAATTTAGACTCTAAACATTCTAAAGTTTAGGTTCTGAATTCCTCTGAATTCAAACTCCGAAATTTCTAAAGATCAAGTTCCGAATTCTCTGAATTGAGACTCCTAACTTTCTGAGTTTAGGTTTTGAATTCTATGAATTTAGACTCTAAACTTTCTATGTTCAGACTCTAAATACTTATAGATTTAGACTACAAATTCTTTAAGAATTCAGGTTCTGAATTCCGAAGAAATAGAATACAAATATACTTATTCTATACACTCTGAAGATTGACTTGTTTTGACTCCAAACTTTTATTTTCCTTACATTACGAAAAATAAATTTGGTCAAGCAACAATATTTTTTATTACTCGTGTTTTGGTTATAAAATAATGTCATGCATTAAATTACTAACTAATCGTTGTTTGAGTGACATATATACAGGTCCCTCTGAAATTCAAGGAAAAATATGACCGTTGGAGGAAGGAACTGACCATTGAAGTTGTACCTATAAATATGAGCTCATTTAAATGAGCTCAGTACAAAACTTTTGATACACGGTTCTATAATTCTAGATATTATATGTTGTTGAAGTGTTTTCTAGAGAGAGGGGCTCTTTCAACTCTCAGTTCTTCGTGCAGATGTTGTGAACAACTTGTTCAGGTGTGAACAACTTGTTCAGACTTGCTTTGTCCAGACTCTGATCATGCTGATCGTGGACTTCCGGATTTGGAAGACAGAGGTTCCTATTTTCTTCTAAATTGAGGGCTTGTGGGGATATTAAGATAGATACCGATCTTTGGATTATGGGCTTACCTGGGTTTGGGTAAGATAGACTTACTTGAATGTATAAACCAAGGGACCTTTATTGAAGGTTGTTGGATACCCTACTCTTTGGGTTAAAATATTTCTATACTTGTTACTTGTACTATTTCAAAAAAACATTCTACTGTAATTTGGGTTTTTGAGGAAAGTATAACTATCTTATACTTCCTTATACTTGTACTCTGATAAAATAAGGTTCTATATGCTTTAAGATATAATCTTTGTTTTGTAAACTTTTCTTAAGTTTTATTTTCGAAATCACATTACTGGAATATCATTCTTTTCGGAACTACATTTCCAGAATCAAGAAAGTTAGTAGAACTGAGAGGTGTTGTGAATTTTGTTTATACAAAATTTCCTTATGTATTTTTATGGTATACAATTACCCCCCTATCATGTATATTGAGTATCTACATCATAGTTTCAATTCTACAATCAATATCATATCTATCCTATAATCAATCCTACATGGTTCACAGTGTCTGGTTCATGGTGTCTTCACAGTTTCTTGTTCATGGTGTCTGGTTCACAGTGTCTTGTTCATGGTGTCTTGTTCAAAGTGTCTTGATGTCACGGTGTCTAGATGTCACGATATCTTGATTTCACGATGTCTGGATGTCATGATGTCTGGATGTCATGGTGTCTCATGGTCACAGTGTCTCATGGTCACGATGTCTCGAACTTAGGAAAATGTCGATATTCAGACTTAAAGAAGTGATATTTATGGAATGGATTAAACTCAATCATTTTTCATAGAAGTCATTATAAATTAGATCAACAGATACTATATAGTAACCAAAACTAGTGTTTAGAACTTAAGAGCTTTGGATAGATTTTACTAAACAACTGTGTATTTGATGTGTTATAGATTTTATAGAGTTAAAAAGGTTTATAGACTAAATAGTATTTTTGATCATTAAAACATGATTAATACATGAGGAGTCCAACAATCTCCCCCTTTTTTATGATCACAAATCATATATATTTAGAGTATATATTTGTTCTAACAACATATTTCGAATGTTCATATATCATATATAGAGTGAGTGTTCTCTTCTCCTATATTTCTCCCATATTTCTCCCCCTTTTGGGATTATAAAAAAGTAGCAAGAAAAATAAAGACAAAAGAGACAAGAAAAGTGCATAATGTATTAGAGAAAAAGAGGGGATTACAAAAAGTAAAACAAAGGTAACAAGATCCCTATCAAAAGAGAGTAAGCATTGTCCTTCGTTATGGTCCGGTCTTCTCTTTTCCCTTAGCAGCAACAACAAAAGAGGAAGCCATAAGAGCAGAGGTTGAGGTAGAAGAAGATAGTGAGATGGTTGATAAAGAAGGTAAAGGAAGACCTTCAAAGATAGAGGGATCCATAATAGGTTCAATAGAAGACTAATTCAATTGTTGATCAAGGATCATAGGCCTGATCTGAATCAGTGCCTGACTAACAGACATAGAAGTAGAGGCTAGGGAAGAGGTGAATGTAGGAAAACCAGGTCTTAGAGGGGCAACCACAATAGCAACAATGGAGGTACTCCATACATGAATATAGGGCCTTAGAAGATTAATAAAATCTGTAATGATCTCTCCACCATACTGCATATATTTCTCAAAGTCATCCTTGTTTTTCATAAACATATCCAATTGAAGAGTGAACTCTGTGAGCTTTTGGACTTGAGTCTTGAAATCTTGAGTAACGGGGGTAATCCTCAGATTTTATACAAGATATTTTAAATGATTATTCATGTCAGTCTTGGAGAAAATTTGGTTGAATTACAAATCCAATTTATTGGGAATTTCTTATTGAGAATCATTAGCAATTTTTGAATGGATTTGGACCAGATCAAGAACTCTGTCATTGTTTTTGATAACTTTAGATAGATAATCATTATTGAAACCACTAAGCATAAACTGAAGTTCTTCTTTGACCACTATTATGATAAGGTCACTTTCTAAAGACAAATTAGATGATTTTATGGATGCCTTAGAAGCATTGACTGCTGAGGTGAGAGATTTCAGTTGATTTAGAACTTTTTGAATACACCAAGTATACTCATCAGTGAGATTGTTAAGATTAACAACAATCTCTTGCATCTCTCTTACAACCTGTTTGTTCCTTTCTGTGACCTTTTTAGCTAAGGAAGCTAAATGAAGTTGAATTAGAGAGAAAAAATTCTATGGGGTTTGAGGAACAATAGGCTCCCTGGGATGAGAAGAAAGCTCTGATCTTGAATGCATCTCTTTCTTCATTTCTTTAATCATACCTCTTAGAGTCTTCACTTTATCACTAAGCAGTCTGTTTTCAACTCTGACTTCATGAATCTCATGAAGCATTTTGTATTGAATCTTCCAAATAATTTTTTCCAACAATAGTGAGGCATCTCTCTCACTTAGATGTGTTACTAAAGCAGGTTGGTTATTCAAGAGTTTTTGAACTCCATCTAAAATGGTAGATCCACAATTTTTTAGATCATATTTATTAATAAAGGATGGTTGTTCTGATGAAGGTTCAGAGATAGAGACTGATACAGGTTCAGATTCTTTTTCAGGGGAAATATTAGAGATATATTTCAATTAGAACATAGTATAAAGGTCAAGACATTTTACTGAGACTTCCTAGGAGTCATCCACATCATAAAAGATGGTAAATTTATACCAAGTGCCTACAGGTATTGGATCAATTGGGTTTGGTACTTCAATGGATTCCAGATTTGGGGGTTTCTCACCCTCAATAGTTGAATCCTTCTCAGGACTGAGAGGCTTAGGGGATTGATCTATTTACCTGAATTCATCTCTTAGTTCCTCTATCATTTCTTATCTAGCCAGCTGAAAAGCCAGCTCCAGCCTTTCCTCAGCCAAAGGAATGACTTCAGGTACAGATTGTTCCCCTGGGAGTTCTTCAAGATCAGCTTCTTTCATAATAGTTAATTCTTCTTCTATAATATCTTCCATAGAATTATGTTTGGTTTCTTTGACAAAATATTCTATTTCAACTTCGGGTTGATCTTCCATATTAACAACATCTTTAGAAGCAGAAACTTCCTCTTCACTTACTTCATGAGGGACATGAGTACTATCTTCCTTATCAGAAACAGTTTCCTTGGGAGGCACAGTAGCCTCTTCTTTTTCTTCTTTAGAATACTCAGTAACTTCATCTAGTTCCAAACCAGGATCAGAAATATCTTTTGGTCTTATGGTATGTTTCACTATATTGAACTTTTCATAAATCCTGTCATTTTCATCCACCAATTATTTTTTCCAAGGATTCCAATTTATTTTCATCCTCTTGATAATGAAATTTGAAAGGCATAACTCACAATGTTTGATAAATTATTCATTAGGTCCAACCATACCTTTGGAATGAATCATGGCTAAGATAAGCTGAGAATAAAATAGGGAGGTTGACTTGGATATGGTTTTGATTAGCTCACACATATGGTGTATGAAATACTTATAAAGGTTGATCTTATTCCCATTTTCATAAGATGAATCAGAAACACATACTGGTATTTTAGTACAGCAAAATCACCTTTTCTAAGACTAATTAGGTTCTGTATAAACTTAAAAAGAAGTCTAGATTCTCTATCCAGTTCAGCAGCAATGGCTCTCCTCTTGGTGCCATTTCTGGTTAAGCTTTTCAAAGCATCTTCCAAAATAAAGAATTCACTAGAAGGTGGAGGTCCTCTCTGGTATTCCTCACAGATACCTTCATGAGGTATCCTAAGGCATGAATCCCAAAACCTTGAAGATAATTAACATTTATGGCCATTTATTAATCTTCTCACAACATAACCATCTTCAGAATCAAAGGATAATTGAACATACTGATAAAATTGATCCACTAACTTAGGGTAGATAGGTTTATCTTCCTTATAAAACCATTATAACCATCCTTTCTCTTTTAAAAATTTAAAAACCAGAGACTTACTCGATATAATACACTTAGGGCATATCTCTTTCTCAGGTACTACTAAATCAATTCAGCAAACTTGGATTTAGAGGACCCTCGGGTGCTATCTTGAGTGCAATTTTCTTCTTCTTTGAGATACGTTTCTCAGGAGTCGATGATGAAAGGTGTTTCATCCTGGGCATTCACCAAAGATTTGAGAGAGAGATAAGGGTTTAAGGGTTAAATAAGGGTTACAAATTGAGTGAATAGAAGATATCTCAAGTGAAGTACAAGTGAAATTTATTTTATTTTATCATTTAGGAATACCAATCTTCGCAAAAGTAAAAGCACAGGAAAATAAAAAGGTGAAATGAATAATTACCGTGATAAAAAATTTTAATTCTTAAATAAAAATCATAAAGAATATTTATGGTGAGACCATATTAGGTCCTTATGGTGAGACAAGTCTTTATGGTGAGACCAGTGTTTACAGTGAGATAGGTCTTTACAGTGAGATAGGTCTTTACAGTGAGACATGTCTTTACGGTGAGACATGTCTTTACGGTGAGACAGGTCTTTATGGTGAGACAGTGATTGAACCTTACAGTGACACATTGAATATCAGACAGTAATCAAAAAATACTGACTGTGAGACTGTAAAACATGAAATAGTAAGATATAAAACATTAAAATATAAATCAATAAGACATTTACTTAAGATTTATCATGCCTAATTCATGTATGATGTAGTCTATTATTTCAGAATATAATGGTTTGGTAAATATATTAGCAAGCTGATACTCAGTACCAATGAATTCAAAAGTGACATCACCTTTTTGATAATGATCTCTCAAAAAGTGATTTCTTAAATCAATATGATTTTTCATAGAATGTGAAACATGATTTTTTGAGATGTTAATAGCACTTGTGTTGTCACAATTTATAGGTACATGCATGAATTGATATCCATAATCTAGTAATGTGTGTTTAATCCACATGATTTGTGAACAAAAATTGCTTGTAGCTATAAATTTAGATTTTTTAGTAGATAATGCAGCATAATTTTGTTTACTACTACACAATGATACTAGTGACTTGCTTAAAAAGTGACATGTTCCAGAGGTAATTTTTCTATCTAACTTACATCCACCGAAGTCAGCATCAGAATAATTAACTAATTCAAATGATTGTTCTATAGGATAGAACAATACTAGGTTGGGTGTATGCTTGAGGTATTTGAAAATTCTCTTTAAAACATTTAAATGAGAATCCTTAGGATTTGATAAAAAAGGATCACACATACACACACTAAACAAAATGTCAGGCCGACTAGTAGTTAAGTAGAGTAAAATTCTAATCATTCCTCTATAAGTGGTTTGACCAACAGATTTTCCACATTTATCAAGATCCAACTTACAAGTGATATGTAATGGCCCGGGTTTTGGGGTCCATTACTTTGTGAAAATCTCGTGTTGGTTTTATGGTCTGGGAATCTCGGTGAAGTTTGGCGTAACGGTAGGCCTACCGGTATCTTGGTCTACCGGTAGCCGCAGCCTACCGGTAGCTCTGGCTACCGGTGGATCGGTCTACCGGTAGCTGCAGCCTACCAGTAGCTCGGTCTACCAGTATCTGCAGCCTACTGGTAGCTCTGTCTACCGGTATCTTGGTCTACCGGTAGCTATAGCTACTGGTAGCTCTGTCTACCGGTGGCTCGGTCTACCGGTAGGTGCCTCCTACCAGTAGCTCAGTCTACCAGTAGCTGTAGCCTACCGGTAGCTTGGTCTACCGGTAGCTGCAGCCTACTGGTAGCTCGGTCTACTGGTAGCTGCAGCTTACTGGCAGCTCGGTCTACCGGTTGCTGCAGCCGAACGGTAGCTCTCAGCTACCGGTGGATCTGACCTACCCTGTGGGTTTTTTCCAGTGGCGCTTCTTCTTGCGCAATTAGGATTTTAAACCCTATTTTGACCCCCTTTAAGCTCGTTTTAAAAGCCCGGTAACGCCCTAATGTTTTAATTAAATATTAATGAAATAACCTGGTGTGTGCGTCAGTTTAAACCACCCGACCCCTTTAATGACGTGTGAAATGCATGGTCAACCCATGACCCCCACTCCGTACACCGTTTCGCATTCTTATCTCTACTGTTCGCGGTCCCTATAAATGAAAGGGGTTTGGCGTGGTTTCTTCTTTCCTCAATTGTGGCTTTTCACGAACAGCTTTGGGTGCATCGGGCGCGCCGCATCGTTATCCATAAAGTTCCGCACTCGGCCTAAGTGTCGATCGCCTATCATCAAGTAGGGAATTTCTCATCGTCTCTCTCTTTTGTGTATCATGCGGGGTGGGCGTTCTTTTGTTTCTGTAGAATGGGTTGGATCGAACCTTAATGAAGATAATAAACGAAGTTTTAAATAATGAAGAGGGGGGGCTGTGATTGTTGTTGCTGTTTTCAAATTATGATTATCTTTCTGAGTTGTGCTGGCTCACGCCTTCTGAAAATCATGGCCATTGGTGGTCTTCCTCTGTGCATTAATGAACCCTTGGAGATGTTTTAAATGGCTTCCTTGTGGTTATAAACTCCTGCTGTGAAAAGTAAATTGGTTAATCAAGTATACCCGGCTGAATAAATTGAAAGCACCAAGATCAACCCTTCTATGATAACCCTGGTTAAAGAACACGGAATTTGAAATCATGGAGTGTGTAAATCGTTTAAATCTGAAAATACCGGTACGACCATGCTTTGTGTCGGTGGTAGTGGTTTGGTTGTTTCCTTTTTATAGGCCGATTTCTGAAGATGTTGGAGGGGATGGAATCCCCTGTTTTTATACTCTCAGTGGTTATTAAATTGGGGATGGGATCCCCTATTGTTATTGATTCAGTGGTTGTGAGTTTTAAGACCCGGGTGGTTACCTTGTTTATATGGGCGGAATCCCAGTGTCTCGGGATTGTCTGGTTCCAGTGCTTCGAGGGTTCTCACTTTCCTTGTTGTTGTGACTTTACAAGAGAACTGGGTGTGGATGCTTAGTTGGTGTTTGGATGGTTTCTTTTCCTTGGTTATGCTTATGGTTTAGTTTCCCAATAGTGATTAACCTTATTTGAACATTAATGCTGAACATGAAAACAAGAACAGGACAAATGGGTTTTGTTGGCGAGATTCGTGACTCGGACTTGGGGTTGGTTGTGTCCTTTAGGTTGGCTAAAGAAAAACCAGAACTTTGGGTGAGTGATTATTACCTATACTTATATACTTGTAGTTTTTTGTTTCCTTTTGTGCCCCACCCAAGTTGAGCAGTTAGTGTCGAACACCCCCATTTCATGGGGGAGGGTGTTTTTCCCAACACTATTATTAGTGGCTGGTTTTTAGCTCCTTTCCGCTCCCTTTCCCGGATAGCCCAAGTTTCTTCGGGCAGGATGTGATGGCCTGAGGTTCATTATTAGCCCAAGAACCTTCGGGTGGGGTAGTGTGGTGGTTGGCCAGGTGTGTGCGGCAGGTGGTTTCCCAAGTGTCTTTTGAATGAGGCCCAGGTGTCTTCGGGTGTGGCAGTGGATATTCTAGCCCAGGTGTCTTCAGGTGTGGTGGTGGTTGTTCTGGCCTAGGCGTTTGCAGGCATGGTTACGTGTGACAGTGGGGGCCCAGGTGTTTGCGGGCGGGATTCGGCAGTGGGACTGCGTGTGGTTGTGTCCCAGGTGTGTGCGGGCGGGTGTGGCAGTGGGACTGCAGTGGAAATGGAGGGATTGGTCTAATGTGTAGGATGTCTCAATAATTGGTGGTAAAGTGGTGCGGGGTACCCAAACATCGATGTGCTATTATATATATTACTTGACTTGCGTTATTTGGGGAGTGTGCCTTGGTGAGGCTTGGGTGAATGGTTTACCTTGTTAGGTATTTGGTTACTCCTTTTCTCACGGTACTTTACTACGTTCCCCCACTTGTGCATGAGAGTCTTTGGTTTTTCCCTACTGAGTGTACTTGTATGATCACCCTACGTATATAAAATTGCTTTTAGGTTTCCAGGAGGACTTCGGGGATCGCGCAGGACCATACTAGCTTGGACCTTCGGGGCAGTTGCAGTTACTATTTTCTTTCTTTGGTACTTACCTTTGTAGTCACCTTTTGTACTTTGTGGGTTTTACTCTTTTGGAACATGTATGTGGGAATGGTTTACTTTTGGATTTACTTTTCTTTTACCATGGTGTCATTGAGTTTCATCATCTTATCTTCCGATCCTATAAGATAAAAAGGGGTAATGCCTTCCATTTGTGAGAAATTTTTATACCCTTGGTGCTAGTCGCCACTCCGGGACCTATTGAAGGCAGGTATCGGGGGTCATTATCTCTCCTTCAACTTAAAGAAGGAAGGGCTGGCAATCTGCTGACCCTTCCCTCCTTTCGGTGAAGGCGGGTCGTGACAGAATGGTATCAGATGCGAGGTTGAGAGATAGGATGGAGTCTGGAGTTAGGCACAGTGAGGATTGCATGGGATGGTAGGGAAACAGTGTTGGGTGACCTCGGTGCGTGAATTAGGCCAGGGAAGACCGGCTAGGACACAGGATTTTAGGGCCTCCCGTGATCCGATGCAAGGATCCTGGACCTTCCAAATGACCAAGTGAGGCCACGCTGATTACAGGGTAGAGATACCCTAGGGAAGGTACATGCATCATAATGACTTGTGTTCTCATGTTTCTGGGGTGTTTTGGGCATTAAGAATAAACCGAAAGTTTAAGAAATTTTAAAGATAATATTCTTCACTACTTGGGCTTAGGCATTCCTTGTTTACCTTGCAGCTATGACACCTGGAAGGTGACCGCGTGTGGTACAGGCGATCGAGGCCCTGAAAACTACCTTGGCCGATCAGCAGAGAGCTGACCGAGAAGAGGAGGACGACCAGTGGCAGAGGACTCTTCGGGCCTTCCAGCGACAGACCCTCGAGAGGTATGAGGGTAGCACCTCTGACATGAAGACGGAAGGCTGGCTAGAGGAGATAGTTATAGCTTTCGGCCTGATTTGGGCCCCAACCAAGTACTGGGTTCCTCTGGCCGTCATCCAGATGCGGGGAGTGGTGCGTCAGTGGTGGGCGCTTTACCTGGGGGAGAGGAGAGAGGCTGAGGTGGCCTGGGAAAATTTCGAGAGGGAATTCCGGGCGGAATTCCTCTCTTCCACGATGAAGGCGGAAAAGAGATAGGAGCTACTCTCCCTCCAGCAGGGTAGTATGTCTGTGAGGGAGCTAGAGATCAAGTTCAAGGACCTCCTAAGTTATTCCCCGGACCTCTTTCCCGACGAGGAGTCTCAGGCAAGACGCTTGGAGGAGGCACTCCGACCCTCCCTACAGTATGCTGTTACCCCCTTTACCCTGCCGACGTACTTGGAGGTCCAGAAGAAGGCCAAAGTAGTGGAGAGAATGCACACTCTAGGAGGTTTGTCACGAGAGGGGATCCAGCTGGGACCATCGAAGGGGAAGGCCGTCAGCACCAGGCCTCCAGCGTCAGGACCCTCCAGGTTCCGACCAGCAGGGAGCATGCCATTTCAGTTCTGATCCCCTGGTCCTCACCCGTTTCCATTGGGCCCGGGACCGCGATGCTTCATCTGTGGGAGCCCTGGACATCTCTGGAGTCAGTGCTCGGACCGGGTCCATTACGGTAGTGGCAGATGTAACGCCCCGACCCCAGTTACCCAGAGTCGGTGCATTAATTACATAACATTGGCATGATCACAAGAAAGATCAAATCTCGAAAGACCGATTGGTTTAGTAGCCTTGGAAACACAAGATATATTCATAAGTTTTACATTACATCATCAAAATAAAAAAGAACTACTACAACAACATATTGTCTCCATAGTCCACACTATTAACCCCTCATAATATCCCTGTAAGTCATTCATAATTTACTTCTTCACATCCTGGGAAAATAAAACATAGAAAAGGGGTGAGCTCAAATGCCCAGTAAGGATAACAATATAGCGGAAACTTTCATAAATAAGAATAAACATTTAAGGCAATGTATAACTAAAACAAAAGCCTTTTAAACTTTAACTTCAACATAGTATGGCATAAATAAAATGAAATAATGCCATTTACTTATTCACATGGATATTCTACTAATCCAATAATCACATGCAATATCAATAACCACTTTCATAATGATGCAATGCATAATGCCAGACTATCATAACCACATAGCCAAGGCCTCGTGCCAAGACTACAAATAAGATTTTTCCAAGGCCTTGTGCCAAGACACTAGTTTGTCTTATGAGACCTACCGATGCATCGAGGAGCTATATCGGGCTCCACCCGTCACATATTAAGTCCAATGCATTCCCATATAAAAAGGTTTAAACATAACATAAACATTCGTATTAAAACTAGCATACGAAATGTCAATACTTTCACCATAAACCATGAATGGTATATAAAAAAAATAGCACATCCACATTCAAACATATCACAAAACCTTCAATACAATATAAAAGTTTTGTATCATAATATATCATCCTCAAATAAGCGTAAAATCCATTAAAGGATGTTGACATAGATGAAATCAAAACTCTTTTTAAAGAAATATCTCTTTCTATTTTGAAATCATTTAAGAGACATATATTTATAAAATAAAACATTTTCTTTGAAAATATTCTTATAAGATTGTAAGGGAAACTTTGACAATTTTATAACGGCGTAAAATAACCGCACCCGCCGTATAAGTTAAAAAAACATTCTTATCTTAATTCTGTCGAAAAGGTTAAAAAGCACCTTGTTTGGAAAACGACGGAAAGATTCCCTTATAAACCTCTTATAAAAAGTTAAACAAGGGTATAAATGACTTTAACCCATATTCTTTTAAATATTAAAAATGTTTTGAAATACATTTTGAAGAAACATGGATGTGGATGATAACGAGATCCCAGTAGATTATTACGTATAAACAACCTCGGATAATAAAGAGATTGTGAAATAACCCTTACCTTGTACTTTTCCTTGGTTGGGGTAGGTTAACCTCCTGTATAATGGTGAAATAATTGTTATTAAATTATAAAAGAATCATATACATTAATATGATATCATATATGATCTTTTAATATTGATTTGATAATAATATCTTAGTATTATTGTTGTTTCGGGTGTTAACTTACTTGTTTTATTTTATATGTTTTGTTACGTAAGCCATGTTTGTAATGGATAGGTTGTATATTATTCATATCCAGAATTATATCAAGTCCTTAAACATCATTTTTAAATCATCAAATGATAATTATACTTGAATGGATACGATGGAGAATGAATCTTATCGCGTTTGTGGAGACGGTAGTCCGTACGTACGCACGAGCGACAATATCATTCTTTTGATATTAAAATAATATATAAATGGATGTTATATCATATATAAAGAATAATTAACATGTTATATTTATTATTTACATGATTTGCACATCATTATTATACCCATCCAAATAATAATATATTGAATAACAATTACACCACGACGTGGAGACGGTAAGCCGTACGTACGCACGTATGGTGACATGTTATTCAAAGGGTGGATAGAATAATGAATATGGTTGTACCATATTTATAATAACATCACAGTATATGTGAGATACTGGAGTTATTATTTTATAATGGTAAGAACAAAGAAAGAAGAAGTGGAAGAAGAAAGGAACTTGAAAAGGGGTGGTGAAAACATTACCTCTTCTTTGGGTTCTTCCTTTTGATTTGATCAAAAGGGCTCCTTAGGTTGTCTTTATGATCAAACTAAGGCCTCTAGGTTGTAGTGAGGGAAGTTGGGAGAGTATTTGGGCAGAGTTTGGACGAGACAAGTGGCTTGAGAGGTGTGAGGAATGAGTAGAAGTAGTCTCCTTTTATAAGGGAGAGGAGGGTTTCTTTAGGAAAGAGTGAAAGTATTACTTTATAATATAATTATATTCGGTTTATAATGGTCCAAAAATCATTGAGGTCGAAGATAAGATGACCCATATTCTAAATAACATCAACCAATAAGAATTGGACAGGTTTTAGATAATATTTTAATCATTATAATCTTATTTATTTAAATGATTTATTAATGAGGTAAACATTGCATCATTATTGTGTCATTAATAATTTAAATTATTTGATGTCTAAAAATTATAAATAAAATATCATTATGTAGGAAATCTTTTTATCTTTCTAATGAATATTTATAATCGAAAATCCAACATGTATAACCCTATGTAAAAATTGTTCTTCTAAAAGATGTAAGCTTATGCCATTTTTATTTTTATTTTAACTTTATTAATATAATGTGTCCCTACCACATACAAGTGGCTCTAAGGGGTCCCAAAATCGACCCAAGGATTCCCATGGTCGGGTATGTGTCCACCAATAAGGTTAGGACACGTTTTAGGGTAATTTTGTATTATTATAATATTATTTTTTAACCCTTATTTACCGGATTTACCCTTTAACCATGGTAATTAAAATATTTACCGCAGTAATTATTCAAAATGTGTAAAAATAAAAGTGACCTATTTACATAATTTGGACATCCTGATTCCAAATATGTAATCCATTTTTCCAAATTCAAAACACAGAAGTGGCAGAAATTAATTTAAAATTATTTCCCGTTGTTAAAATAAAAAGCGTGTTTTTAAGAGATAATAACTATCAAAAGATTGACACTTGTTTATGTCTGGTTTAATTGTGAAATTATGTCCAATGACAAACATTAAATTAGATGGTAAAAATATATTCTAAATATAATTTAAAACCACTCAAATTCTTAATTTATCAATATTAATTATTTTGATTAAAAAAGTTGATTTTAATTAAAATTTAGTAATTTTCACTATTCATCAAAATATGAAAGTTATCCGAAATGTTCCAAAATTTCACCTTAGGCTAAATTCGATATTCCGAATCCAAAAATGAAGTCCATTTTGAAATATAAAATATATATAATTTCAAAAAGTAGGTATTACTATTCATAACGGCTAGTTTGATTGGTTATGGTGTGTTAGAACTCGGTGTTGCGTACACCACACGCTATCACATTATTCAAAGAGAAGCGTACCGTAGAAGCTTGGGGTGTTACATTCTCCCCTCCTTCAAATAATTTCGTCCTCAAAATTTCTAGAATACTTATCACATGAAAAGACTCGGGTGGTTCTTCATCATAAGTTCCTCGGGTTCCCACGTTGCCTCTTCCATCTTATGGTTTCTCCACAAAACTTTTACCAGACACGTCGTCCGGTTTCTCAGTACTTGTTCTTTCGTATCAAGAATCCTGACGGGCTCTTCGCAATAAGACAGATCAGGTTCCAGTTCTAATTCTTCATAGGTGAGTACATGCGTTGGGTCAGGCATGTATTTCCTCAATAGAGATACGTGGAACACATTGTGAACTTTAGAGAGACTTGGCGGCATTGCCAATCGGTAAGCTACAACCCCAATTCGTTCTAGAATTTCGAAAGGTCCGATGTACCTGGGACTCAATTTACCTTTCTTACCAAAACGTATGACTCCCTTCCATGGAGATACCTTCAGGAAAACATGATCACCGACTTGAAATTCCAAATCCTTCCTTCGATTATCGGCATAGCTCTTCTGCCTACTTTGAGCTGCTTTGATGTGATTTTGGATTACCTTCACCTTTTCCACTGTTTCCTCCACCAGTTCTGGGCCTACAAGTTTTCTTTCACCAACCTCATCCCAACAGGTTGGTGTACGACATCTCTTTCCGTATAACGCTTCATATGATGCCATCTGAATACTCGAATGGAAGCTATTGTTATAGGAAAATTCTACCAGTGGTAAATATTGATCCCACATACCCTGAAAGTCAAGTGAGCAAGATCTCAACATGTCTTCTAGGGTTTGAATAGTCCGTTCTGATTGTCCATCTGTCTGAGGGTGGTAAGCAGTGCTCAAATGAAGTTCAGTATCCAGGGATTTCTGAAGACTTTTCCAAAATCTTGAAGTAAAACGGGGATCACGATCAGAAACAATCGATAGGGGTACTCCATGAAGTCTCACAACTTCATTAATGTATAGTCTTGCTAGACGTTCCAGGGGTAGATCTTCTCTTATAGCAAGAAAATGTGCTGACTTGGTAAGGCGATCAACAATAACCCATATTGCATCATTCCTTCTAGGAGTCTTTGGTAGCCCCATGACAAAGTCCATCGTAATATTGTCCCATTTCCACTCCAGTATGGGAAGAGGTTGCATGACTCCTCCAGGCTGTTGCCTTCCAGCTTTCACTTGTTGACAAACCATACATCTTGACACAAAATCAGCAATCTCCCTCTTCATGTTGTCCCACCAAAAATGTTCCTTCAAATCTCTATACATTTTGGTGCTCCCAGGGTGTATAGAGAAATTGGAACTATGAGCATCATCCAGCAATTCCCTTTTCAGATCAGGTAAATCGAGAACACAAAGTCTCTTCCCGAATTTCAAAATTCCATCTTCATACACAAAGTCTCTCAATCTCCCATCATTCACAGCTTTAATCTTCTTCTGAAATTCTTCATCATCGGTCTGAGAACTCTTAATCCTTTCTAGTAAAGATGGTTTGGCAACCATTTGAAAAAGCATTGATGTTTCACCTTCCCTGGTTATTCCCATGTCCATCTTCACTAGATCCATGAAAATTGGATCCCTTTCAATTCTCATCATGTTCAAAACTCCATGGTCTTTTCTGCTCAAAGCATCTTCCACCTTGTTTGCTTTCCCCGAGTGGTAGTGTATCGTGCAATCATAATCCTTGAGTAATTCAAGCCATCTCCTTTGCCTCATGTTGAGTTCTTTTTGTGAGAAAATATACTTCAAACTCTTGTGATCAGTATAAATCTCACATTTTTCACCATAGAGGTAGTGTCTCCATATCTTCAAAGCGAAGATCACAGCTGCTAACTCAAGATCACGAGTAGGATAGTTTTGTTCATGAATTTTCAACTGTTGTGATGCATAGGCAATAACTCTATCATTCTGCATAAGGACACAACCAAGTCCTTTCTTTGATGCATCACTATAAATAACGAACCCATCATTCCCCGATGATAGAGTCAATATAGGAGCATTGACTAATCTTCTCTTCAGTTCTTAGAAACATTCTTCACACTCTTTTGTCCAAACAAATTTAACCCCTTTACGTGTGAGCTTCGTTAATGGGTTAGCCAATCGGGCAAAATTCTGGATGAAACGTCGATAATAACCTGCCAAACCAATAAAACTGCGTACCTCAGTTATACTCGTAGGTGCTGGCCATTCTCAGATTGCCTTGGTCTTAGAAGGATCAACAGAGATTCCATCTTTAGAGACAATATGGCCAAGAAAATAAATCTCCTGAAGCCAGAATTCACACTTGCTAAACTTCCCATATAATTCATGCCTCCTCAGAGTCTTCAAGATAATGCGCAAGTGATTTTCATGATCTTCGTAGGTTTTGGAGTATACCAAGATATCATCAATAAATACCACCACAAATTCATCGAGATACTCCTTGAAAACTCTATTCATCAGATCCATGAATATAGAGGGTGCATTAGTCAATCCAAACGGCATTACGATAAACTCATAATGCCCGTACCTGGTTCGAAATGCTGTCTTCGGAATGTCTTTCTTCTTCACACACAACTGATGGTATCCAGATCGAAGGTCAATCTTTGAAAAGTATTGAGCTCCATGCAGTTGGTCAAATAAATCATCAATACGAGGTAGGGGATACTTGTTCTTTATCGTTATAGCATTGATCTCCCTGTAGTCAATACATAACCTCATAGATCCATCTTTCTTTTTAACAAAAAGAACAGGGGCTCCCCATGGAGAAACACTAGGGCGAATAAATCCCTTATTACTCAATTACTCTAGTTGTTTCTTTAGTTCGACTAATTCTACAGTGTCCATTCTATAAGGGGTCTTCGATATAGGCCTTGATCCAGGAATTAAATCAATGGAAAACTCAACTTCTCATTCTGGAGGATGTCTAGGTAAATCTTCCGGAAATACATCTACAAATTCTTTCACAACAGGTACATCCTCTATTTGAACATTCCTTTCCTCGCCGACAGTTATTTCATTCTCTTCCTCCCCAATAATTGAATTAAGTTGAGCTACTGGGGGTGGATCTAAATAAGAATTAGGTGGTGACGATTCTGATCTAAAAATAAGGTGTTCCTTATCTTTATCATCAAGAATCGTAACCTCTTTCTTCTTACAATAAATCTTCGCATCATAGTCCGAAAGCCAGTCCATACCGAGGATTATGTCAAACTCAATCATAGGTATGACGATGAGATCAGCAGATAACGAACATTTATGTGCTCTAATGGGGACTTATTCACAAAACTTTGTTGCAATGATACTTCCCTTAGGAGTTTTAACTGACAACTCCCTTATTAAATCAAATTGGAAATATCTAATTTTCTTATCAAACTGGGAAGATATGAAACAATGCGATGATCCAGAATCAAATAATGCATTTGCTAAACTTGAGGAAACCATTAAATTACCTGCCACCACGTCTTTCGGAGCTTCTACCTCAGCAGTAGTGATAGCATAAGCCTGGCCTTGATCCCTTGACCTTTTCTGAGGTAAGTTCTCCTGACGCTTAGGACATTCATTTGCATAATGCCCCATCTCCCTGCAATTGTAGCACTGAACGTTGGTAGCTTCCTTCTTCCCCTTGCAATCACGAGCTTGGTGGCCTTTTTCACCACACTTGTAACAGACTCCCATTCCCTTCAAGCAAGTACCAGGGTGTTTCTTCCCGCATTTACCACAGGATGGATATTCAACCTTTCCCTTCTTCCCCTTATTTCCATTCCCAGATTGATCAGCAGGTCTCTTCTTCTCTTGCTTTGCTTTAAAGTCATAAGACTTAGAGAATTCCTTTTCGGTCTTGATAGCACATGAGACAATGTCTTCGTACGATGAAAAGGATTGTGAGACTAATGCTTGACGGAGAAATGGTTTTAACCCATCAAAGAAACGATCAATCTTACTTCTTTGGTTAGGTATATAATCACCAGCGTACCTTGATAACCTTGTAAAGTTAGCCTCATACTTTGCGACATTCTCATCCTCCTTCTGTATCAGACTTAGAAATTGCCTTTCCATATCTGCTCGATGGTCGCGAGGGAAGTATTTTTCTAAAAACAGATCTTTGAACTCCCTCCACTCCATATTTGATACTTCATCATCTTCCTTCATGTTTTGAATCAATGACCACCATTGATCAGCATCTCCAGTGAGGCGGTAAACTGCCATGATAACTTTTTCCCTTTCACTGCTCCCCAAAGCCTGAAATATTTTCTCTAGGGAATTTATCCACTGCTCGGCTACTAAGGGATTTGTATTCCCATTGAACGTTGGTGGTTGTTGCCTCATGAATCGATCTAACATTGATCCTCCACGCTGCGGATCAGGGTGCTCCATACGGGTAAGGTTATTATTCATAACCTGAGTAAGTTGTCCCAGTATGGTGATTAGCTGATCGGCACCAGTTGCATCACCAGCCCCACTATAATTATCTTGAGCAGGAGGGCAATCCCTACATGGAGTGCGTGCATTGATACAGTTTCCATTTCTTCCACTAGGCGCCATTTCCAAACAATGGTATAAACTAGATCATTTTATGAATCAAAATACATAATCCCATACTTATAAAACACTCAACATAAATTGAACTATTTATGGATATAATCCATAATCATAAAAATGTTTTCTTTGAGGAATTATATACTCATAAACCCTTCATAATGATTTGTAAAGAAAATGAGAGTTATCCTAAGCATATCCCCCGGGAGTGTCGTAACCAAGAGTGCAGAAAGGCCCGTTTTCGTGCATCAGTTCCCGTTCGAGTCTAGCTCAAAGCGGTGTTTTCGGGTTTTACCCCTAGGTACATCTGTGCCAGAGCCGCCTCTACCTGCTCGTATCCAGATAGGGATGTATTGCTCGGAAAACTCACAAAATCTCTACAATACCAAAATTCTAGGAAGTTCTTCTATACTAATCCTCAAAGTTCATCTTAGGTCTATGTGCTCTAATCAGATTTTATCTAAATCTAGCTTCCAAGGTTTGTACTAAACTTCCTCTGATACCAACTGTAACGCCCCGACCCCAGTTACCCAGAGTCGGTGCATTAATTACATAACATTGGCATGATCACAAGAAAGATCAAATCTCGAAAGACCGATTGGTTTAGTAGCCTTGGAAACACTAGATATATTCATAAGTTTTACATTACATCATCAAAATAAAAAAGAACCACTACAACAACATATTGTCTCCATAGTCCACACTATTAACCCCTCATAATATCCCTGCAAGTCATTCATAATTTACTTCTTCACATCCTGGGAAAATAAAACATAGAAAAGGGGTGAGCTCAAATGCCCAGTAAGGATAACAATATAGCGGAAAATTTCATAAATAAGAATAAACATTTAAGGCAATGTATAACTAAAACAAAAGACTTTTAAACTTTAACTTCAAAATAGTATGGCATAAATAAAATGAAATAATGCCATTTACTTATTCACATGGATATTCTACTATTCGAATAATCACATGCAATATCAATAACCACTTTCATAATGATGGAATGCATAATGCCAGACTATCATAACCACATAGCCAAGGCCTCGTTCCAAGACTACAAATAAGATTTTGCCAAGTCCTTGTGCCAAGACACTAGTTTGTCTCATGAGACCTACTGATGCATCGAGGAGCTATAGCGGGCTCCACCCGTCACATATTAAGTCCAATGCATTCCCATATGAAAAGGTTTAAACATAACATAAACATTCGTATTAAAACTAGCATACGAAATGTCAATACTTTCACCATAAACCATGAATGGTATATAAAAAAAATAGCACATCCACAGTCAAACATATCACAAAACCTTCAATACAATATAAAAGTTTTGTATCATAATATATCATCCTCAAATAAGCGTAAAATCCATTAAAAGATGTTGACATAGATGAAATCAAAACTCTTTTTAAAGAAATATCTCTTTCTATTTTGAAATCATTTAAGAGACATATATTTATAAAATAAAACATTTTCTTTGAAAATATTCTTATAAGCTTTTAAGGGAAACTTTGACGATTTTATAACGGCGGAAAATAACCGCACCTGCCGTATAAGTTAAAAAAACATTCTTATCTTAATTCTGTCGAAAAGGTTAAAAAGCACCTTGTTTGGAAAACGACGGAAAGATTCCCTTATAAACCTCTTATAAAAAGTTAAACAAGGGTATAAATGACTTTAACCCATATTCTTTTAAATATTAAAAATGTTTTGAAATACATTTTGAAGAAACATGGATGTGGATGATAACGAGATCCCAGTAGATTATTACGTATAAACAACCTCGGATAATAAAGAGATTGTGAAATAACCCTTACCTTGTACTTTTCCTTGGTTGGGGTAGGTTAACCTCCTGTATAATGGTGAAATAATTGTTATTAAATTATAAAATAATCATATACATTAATATGATATCATATATGATCTTTTAATATTGATTTGATAATAATATCTTAGTATTATCGTTGTTTCGGGTGTTAACTTACTTGTTTTATTTTATATGTTTTGTTACGTAAGCCATGTTTGTAATGGATAGGTTGTATATTATTAATATTCAGAATGATATCAAGTCCTTAAACATCATTTTTAAATCATCAAATGATAATTATACTTGAATGGATACGATGGAGAATGAATCTTATCGCGTTTGTGGAGACGGTAGTCCGTACGTACGCACGAGCGACAATATCATTCTTTTGATATTAAAATAATATATAAATGGATGTTATATCATATATACAGAATAATTAACATGTTATATTTATTATTTAAATGATTTGCACATCATTATTATACCCATCCAAATAATAATATATTGAATAACAATTACACCACGACGTGGAGACGGTAAGCCGTACGTACGCACGTATGGTGACATGTTATTCAAAGGGTGGATAGAATATTGAATATGGTTGTACCATATTTATAATAACATCACATTATATGTGAGATACTGGAGTTATTATTTTAGAATGGTAAGAACAAAGAAAGAAGAAGTGGAAGAAGAAAGGAACTTGAAAAGGGGTGGTGAAAACATTACCTCTTCTTCGGGTTCTTCCTTTTGATTTGATCAAAAGGGCTCCCTAGGTTGGCTTTCAGATCAAACTAAGGCCTCTAGGTTGTATTGAGGGAAGTTGGGAGAGTATTTGGGCAGAGTTTGGCCCAGCCAAGTGGCTTGAGAGGTGTGAGGAATGAGTAGAAGTGGTCTCCTTTTATAAGGGAGAGGAGGGGCTCTTTAGGAAAGAGTGAAAGTATTACTTTATAATATAATTATATTCGGTTTATAATGGTCCAAAAATCATTGAGGTCGAAGATAAGATGACTCATATTCTAAATAACATCAACCAATAAGAATTGTACTGGTTTTAGATAATATTTTAATCATTATAATATTATTTATTTAAATGATTTATTAATGAGGTAAACATTGCATCATTATTGTGTCATTAATAATTTAAATTATTTGATGTCTAAAAATTATAAATAAAATATCATTATGTATGAAATCTTTTTATCTTTCTAATGAATATTTATAATCGAAAATCCAACATGTATAACCCTATGTAAAAATTGTTCTTCTAAAAGATGTAAGCTTATGCCATTTTTATTTTTATTTTAACTTTATTAATATAATGTGTCCCTACCACATACAAGTGGCTCTAATGGGTCCCCAAATCGACCCAAGGATGCCCATGGTAGGGTATGTGTCCACCAATAAGGTTAGGACACGTTTTAGGGTAATTTTGTATTATTATAATATTATTTTTTAACCCTTATTTACCGAATTTACCCTTTAACCATGGTAAATAAAATATTTACCGCAGTAATTATTCAAAATGTGTAAAAATAAAAGTTACCTATTTACATAATTTTGAAATCCTGATTCCAAATATGTAATCCATTTTTCCAAATTCAAAACACAGAAGTGGCAGAAATTAATTTAAAATTATTTCCCGTTGTTAAAATAAAAAGCGTGTTTTTAAGAGACAATAACTATCAAAAGATTGACACTTGTTTATGTCTGGTTTAATTGTGAAATTATGTCCAATGACAAACATTAAATTAAATGGTAAAAATATATTCTAAATATACTTTAAAACAACTCAAATTCATAATTTATCAATATTAATTATTTTGATTAAAAAAGTTGATTTTAATTAAAATTTAGTAATTTTCATTATTCATCAAAATATGAAAGTTATCCGAAATGTTCCAAAATTTCACCTTAGGCTAAATTCGATATTCCGAATCCAAAAATGAAGTCCATTTTGAAATATAAAATATATATAATTTCAAAAAGTAGGTATTACTATTCATAACGGCTAGTTTGATTGGTTATGGTGTGTTAGAACTCGGTGTTGCGTACAACACACGCTATCACATTATTCAAAGAGAAGCGTACCGTAGAAGCTTGGGGTGTTACAGAAGATATCCCCAACACCTGTCCCAGTAGCAGCTTGCAGCCAGGCCTTTCCAGCAGTAGCAGCAGTAGCAGGGACAGTGAGCTCCCGCTCCTCTGAGGGCAGACGTAGGAGGAGAAGGACGACCTCAGGGACCTCGACCAGAGCATGGTCGGGGAGATGGCCGATAGCCGAGGGGCAGAGGAGCCGGGCGTGGACAGCTACACGCCGTAGAGGCAGCAGTTCCAGCAGGGCCAGAGGTTGTTCGAGGTATGATCAGTTTGTTTAACACTCTTGCTTATTCTTTGTTCGATACTGGAGCTTCGCACTCCTTTGTTGCACCTAGTCTAGCCTGTGCCTTGGGTCTAGATGCTGAGAGACTTCCAGTGCCCCTGGTGTTGAGCACACCAGTCGGAGGTTAGACCGACTTTTTGTTTGTTTGTCAAGGATGTAGACTGATGATAGGGCCACATCAGTCGGTTAGGGATCTTCTTCTGCTACAAATACAGTCATACGATGTCATCCTAGGCATCGACTGGCTATTATATGTATGTTCCGTCATCGACTGTTTCCGAGGAAGGGTCATGTTCTCAGACTTGGGCGGTCGTCATGTTACCTTCACCGGCGATTGGAGTGGTCAGAAGGGAAGCAGACGAGAGGAACCCCTCCTCTCCTTTCTAGCTGAGCTTTCAGTAGGGTCAGTAGATGCTGAGATGGTGGAAGTACCAGAGATCGTCTGTGATTTCATGGACGTTTTCCCTGAGGAGGTGACAACTCTACCCCCTCGACGTGACATCGAGTTCAGGATAGACCTGCAGCCCGGTGCTCGTCCGATCTCGATGGCCCCTTACCGGATGGCACCTTTAGAGCTGCGGGAGTTGCGGATCCAAATTGAAGATCTGATGAATAGGGGTTATGTTCGACCGAGTGGGTCACCGTGGGGTGCTCCAATCTTGTTCGCAAAGAAGGCAGATGGTGGCCTCAGGTTATGCATAGATTACAGGAGGCTAAATCAGGTGACAATCAAGAATCGCTATCCTCTTCCGAGGATAGACGATCTTTTCGACCAGCTAAAAGGGGCCGGATGGTTCTCAAAGATCGACCTGTGGTCGGGGTATCACCAACTGAGAGTGAAAGAAAGTGACGTCCTAAAGACGGTGTTCAGGTGTAGATACGGACACTTTGAGTTCGTAGTTATGCCCTTCAGCGTTACGAACGCCCCAACTGTGTTCATGGGGCTTATGAACTCCATCTTCTGGGAGTACCTGGATCGGTCCGTAGTTGTGTTCATTGACGACATCTTGGTCTACTCTAGATCATAGGAGGACCATGCAGAGCACCTGAGGACAGTTTTAGAGGTCCTCCGATAGCATCAGCTCTATGGGAAGTTGTCAAAATGCAAGTTTTGGACCCGAGAAGTGCACTTCCTCGGGCACGTGGTGTCCGGGCAAGGGGTAACGGTGGACCCGGAAAAGGTCAAGGTAGTTGTTTCTTGGGCAGCACCCAAGAATGTGGCAGAGGTCCGTAGTTTCCTTGGTCTGGCAGGTTACTATCAGAGGTTCGTACCCAACTTCTCCAGAATAGCAGCCCCTTTGACAGCCCTGACCAAGAAGGACCAGGTTTTCGTGTGGAGTGAGCAGTGCGAGTCAGCGTTCAGCTATCTGAAGGAGAGGTTGGTTAGTGCCCCAGTGATAAGATTACCAGAAGAAGGGGCGGCCTATGAGGTATTATGTGATGCTTCAGGACAGGGCCTGGGATGTGTGTTGATGCAGCGACAAGGGGTGATCTCTTATGGGTCCAGGCAGCTACGCCCTGATGAGCGTAATTACACCACCCATGACCTGGAGCTTGCAGCGGTCATTTTTGCGCTAAAGTTGTGGCGGAACTACCTCATCAGGGAACGCTTTGTGGTCTTCACGGATCACAAAAGCTTGAGGTATATCTTCTCCCAGCGGGACTTAAACTTACGACAACAGAGATGGGTGGAGTTCCTCCAGGATTACAACTTCGAGATCTCTTATACTGAGGGAAATGGAAATATAGTGGCCGATTCCTTGAGCAGGATGACACATAAGGATGATGTCTGAGAGTCGGCGGATGGCTGGAAGGTGATGGAGGAATTGGCTGCCTTACACCTGGATGCGAAGATGGATAGCGGTAGAGGTTTCCTATATCAGATGATAGTGAAGTCATATCTATTTCAGCAAGTGGAGGAGTCTCAGTGGGGAGACCCAGAGTGCGAAGTGATGTGTGACCGAGTTGACCAGGGCAATGCTCCGGAAGGATGGACAGAGGATGGTCAGAACCGGATGCTTTTCCAGGGAAAGCTGTTTGTCCCGGAGGCGATGCATGGTAAGGTTCTCAGTGAGTTCCACAACTCACCCCTGGCGTTACACCCAGAAGTTTCCAAGATTTACCAGGGACTGAAGAGGCAGTTTTGGTGGTCCGGATTTAAGCGAGCGGTGGCAGAGTTTGTGGCCAAGTGCTTAGTGTGTCAGCAATTGAAGGCTGAACACCGAGTTCCAGGTGACCTACTGCAGCCTCTAGATGTCCCCGAGTGGAATTGGGATGACATATTGACGGATTTCATCATGGGACTACCTAAGGTCCAATGGGGATACGACGTCATCTGGGTGGTAGTGGACAGGTTGATGAAATCGGCTCACTTTCTGGTGATCAGGGAGTCGAGTGCAGTGGATGCCTTGGCACGAAGGAACGTAGATGAGGTGGTGCGGTTGCATGGGATTTCGAGGTCTATAGTCTCATATAGGGAT
This sequence comes from Viscum album, assembly GCA_963277665.1. NCBI lineage: Eukaryota > Viridiplantae > Streptophyta > Magnoliopsida > Santalales > Viscaceae > Viscum > Viscum album. The sequence goes on along the minus strand of OY728156.1, from coordinate 1,438,316,366 downwards.
GCACGGTTTACCTCGCGAGTCTGGAGAGGATTGAAGCATGATTTTGGCACCCAGCTGCATCTTAGCACTTCTTTCCATCCCCAGACAGATGGACAGACAGAGCGCACCATCCAGACCTTGGAGGATATGTTGCGGTCATGTGTTCTAGACTCAGGGGGATCATGAGTGCAATACTTGCCTCTGGTAGAGTTCGCCTACAATAATAGCTATCACTCTACCATCGGTATGGCCCTGTTTGAAGCTTCGTACGGGAGGCCATGTCGTTCACTTGTGTGTTGGACCGAAGTAGGATAGGTAGGCATCCTTGGCCCGGAGGTGGTGCAGAGCACGACAGAGAAGGTTCAGCTTATACAGGAAAGGATGAAGGCGACCCAGGACCGACAGAAGTCGTATGCTGATACCATGAGGAGGCCCTTAGAGTTTGAGGTTGGGGACCATGTGTTCTTGAAGGTCTCCCCTCGGCGTGGGCAGCGGAGGTTCGGCAAGGGGAGTAAGCTTTCTCCCAGGTTCATCGGACCCTTCGAAGTGTTGCGGAGGGTTGGCGAAGTGGCTTATCAGCTAGCGTTACCACCACCGCTACTGAGGATACATGATGTCTTTCATGTGTCCCAGCTCTGTTAGTATCTGCACGATGATTTACACGTCCTTGATTGGGGTGTACTGGACATCGAGGATAACGTAACTTTTGTGGAGAGACCAGTGATGATCGAGGATCGCAAGGAGAAGGTGCTTCATGGGCGAACCATTCCATTGGTTCGTGTGTTGTGGAGACATGGTGGGCTTGAGGAGAGTACGTGGGAGAGGGAATCACAGATGCGTACCCAGTACCCCAAATTATTTTGAGTTTTGTTCCTTGTTGTACCTATTGTGGAAGAACATTTTGTCTTTTTGGATTTGGAATGTACTGGTTTTCTTTCCTCTGAATGTGTGTGAAAATCCCTGGCTATAGGGGAGGAGAGAACTCGACCCCTAATCAAGACGCATTAAGGTGGATGCGATTAAACCCGTGCGGGCGAGTCAGTGCCGCCCAAAGCGGATAATATCTTGACATGGGGGAGGAGACTCCCCAACCCACATGCCTGGGCAGTTTGGCATGGTATGTCATTGGGTTCTTGACAGGGAAGTGTTTTTAGTTAGCATGGGTTCACTCCTAAGAGGTATCTTTCGAGGTGGTTGTTCGGACCCTCTCTTTCCTTCTGGTTTGTTTTGATTCTCGAGGACGAGAATCGTTTAAGAGGTATCTGATATAATGGCTCGGGTTTTTGGGGTCCATTACTTTGTAAAAATATAGTGTTGGTTTTCTGGTCTGGGAATCTCGGTGAAGTTTGGCATAACGGTAGGCCTAATGGTAGCCTTAGCCTACCAGTAGCAGGCCTACCGGTAGCTCGGTCTACCGGTAGCTACAGCCTACCGGTAGCTCTGTCTACCAGTGGCTTGGTCTACCGGTAGCTGCAGCCTATCGTAGCTCGGTCTACCGGTAGCTGTAGCCTACCGGTAGCTCTGTCTACCGGTAGCTCGGTCTACCGGTAGCTGTAGCTACCGATAGCTCTATCTACCGGTGGCTCGGTCTACCAGTAGTTGCAGCCTACCAGTCGCTCGGTCTACCTATAGCTGTAGCCTACCGGTAGCTCAGTCTACCGGTAGCTACAGCCTACTGGTAGCTCGGTCTACCGGTAGCTGCAACCTACTGGTAGCTCGGTCTACCGGTGGCTGTAGCCTAACGGTAGCTCTCAGCTACCGGTGGCTCTGGCCTACCCCGCGGGTTTTTTCCAGTGGCACTCCTTCTTGCGCAATTAGGGTTTTAAACCCTATTTTGACCCCCTTTAAGCTCATTTTAAAGGCCTGGTAACGCCCTAATGTTTTAATTAAATATTAATTAAATAACCTGGTGTGTGCGTCGGTTTAAACCACCCGACCCATTTAATGACGTGTGAAACGCATGGTCAACCCACGACCCTGCTCCTTACGCCATTTCACGTTCTTATCTCAACCGTCCGCGGTCCCTATAAACAAAAGGGGTTTGGAATGGTTTCTTCTTTCCTCAATCGCGGCTTTTCACGAACAGCTTTGGGTGCATCGGGCACACCGCATCATTATCCATAAAGTTCCGCGCCCGACCTAAGCATCGATCGCCTATCATCAAGTAGGGAATTTCTCATCATCTTTCTCTTTTGTGTATCATGCGGGGTGGGCGTTCTTTTGTTTCTGTAGAATAGGTTGGACCGAACCTTAATGAAGATAATAAACGAAGTTTTAAAGAATGAAGAGGGGGGACTTTGATTGTTGTTGATGTTTTCAAATTATGATTATCTTTCTGAGTTGTGATGGCTCACGCCTTCTAAAAATCATGTCCGTTGGTGGTCTTTACCTGTGCATTAATGAACCCCTGGAGATGTTTTAAATGGATTCCTTGTGGTTATAAACTCATTTTGTGAAATGTAAATTGGTTAATCACATATACCCGGCTGAATAAATTGAAAGCACCAAGATCAACCCTTCTATGATAACCCCAGTTAAAGCACACAGAATTTGAAATCATGGAGTGTGTAAATCATTTAAATCTGAAAATACCAGTACGACCCTACTTTGTGTCGGTGGTAGTGGTTTGGTTGTTTCCTTTTTATAGGCCGATTGCTGGAGATGTGGGAGGGGATGGGATCCCCTATTTTTATACTCTCGGTGGTTATGAAATTGGGGATGGGATCCCCTATTGTTATGGATTCGGTGTTTGTGAGTTTTAAGACCCGGGTGGTTACCTTGTTTATATGGGCGGAATCCCAGTGTCCCGGGATTGTCTGGTTCTAGTGCTTCGAGGGTTCTCACTTTCCTTGTTGTTGTGACTTTACAAGAGAACTGGGTGTGGTTGCTTAGTTGGTGTTTGGCTGGTTTCTTTTCCTTGGTTATGCTTATGGTTTATTTGCCCAATAGTGCTTAAACTTATTTGAACATTAATGATGAACGTGAAAATAAGAACGGGACAAATGGGTTTTGTTGGGGAGATTCGTGACTCGGACTTGGGGTTGGTTGTGTCCTTTAGGTTGGCTGAAGAAAAACCAGAACTTTGGGTGAGTGATTATTACCTATACTTATATACTTGTAGTTTTTTGTTTCTTTTCGCGCCCCACCCAAGTTGAGCAGTTAGTGCCGAACACCCCCATTTCATGGGGGAGGTTGTTTTTTCCAACACTATTATTAGTGGCTGGTTATTAGCTCCTTTCTGCTCCCTTTCTCGGATAGCCCAAGTGTCTTCGGGCAGGCTGTGATGGCCTGAGGTCCATTATTAGCCCAAGAACCTTTGGGCGGGTTAGTGTGGTGGTTGGCCAGGTGTGTGCGGCAGGTGGTTTCCCAAGTGTCTTTGGGATGAGGCCCAGGTGTCTTCGGGTGTGGCAGTGGATCTTCTAGCCCAGGTGTCTTTGGGAATGGTGGTGGTTGTTCTGGCCTAGGTGTTTGCAAGCGTGTTTACGTGTGACAGTGGTGGCCCAGGTGTTTGCGGGCGGGATTCAGTAGTGGGACTGCGTGTGGTTGTGGCCCAGGTGTGTGCGGGCGGGTGTGGCAGTGGTACTACGGTGGAAATGGCGGGATTGGTCCGATGCGTAGGATGTCTCAATAACTAGTGGGAAAGTGGCGTGGGGTACCCAAACATCGATGTGATCTTATATATATTACTTGACTTGTGTTATTTGGGGAGTGTGCCTTGGTGAGGCTTGGGTGAATGGTTTACCTTGTTAGGTATTTGGTTACTCCTTTTCTCACGGGACTTTAGTACGTTCCCCCACTTGTGCACGAGAGTCTTTGGTTTTTCCCTACTGAGCGTACTTGTATGCTCACCCTACGTATATAAAACTGCTTTCAGGTTTCTAGGAGGACTTCAGGGATCGCGTAAGATCATACTAGCTTGGACCTTCGGGGTAGTTGCAGTTTCTGTTTTCTTTCTTTGGTACTTACCTTTGTAGTCACCTTTTATACTTTGTGGGTTTTACTCTTTTGGAACATGCATGTGGGAATGGTTTACTTTTGGCTTTACTTTTCTTTTACCATGGTGTCGTTGAGTTTCATCATCTTATCTCCTGATCATATAAGATAAAAAGGGGTAATGCCTTCCATTTGTGAGAAATTTCTATACCCTTGGTGCTAGTCACCACTTCGGGACCTATTGAAGGCAGGTCTCAGGGGTCATTATCTTTCCTTCAACTTAAAGAAGGAAGGGCCTGGCAATATGCTGACCCTTACCTCCTTTTGGTGAAGGCGGTTCGTGACATGGTACTCATGGGAGTGTCAATACTTTTAGTGCTATGCAATCCAAAATGTTTTAAAAGATCTCTAATATATTTACTTTGAGTTAAAATAATACCATCATTATTTTTAAATATTTGAAATCTGAGAAAGAATTTTAGTTCACCCATTAAACTCATTTCAAATTCATTTTGCATCATTTAAAAAAAATCAACACATAAAGAATTTCTTGAAGATCCAAATCTAATGTCATCTAAATAGATTTCAACAACTATAACATCATTAGAAATTCATTTTATAAATAGGGTAGGATCAGCTATTCATTTTGTAAAACCTTTGGAAATAAGAAAAGTACTCAACCTATCATACCAAGCTCTTGGAGCTTGTTTTAAACCATATAAAGCTTTTGATAATTTAAAAATATGATTTGGAAAATGGGAGTTTGTAAAACCAGAGGGTTGTTCAACAAATACATCCTCAGCTATATAACCATTTAAGAATGCACTCTTAACATCCATTTGATATAGTTTGAAATTCAAATGTGCGGCATAAGCAAGAAGAATTTTGATGGCTTCAAGTCTAGCTACTGGTGCAAAGGTCTCCTCATAGTCAATTCCTTCTTCTTGACTATAACCTTGTGCAACCAATCTAGCCTTGTTTCTAACTATGTTACCAGCTTCATCTACCTTGATTCTAAATACCCATTTAGTGCCTATAATGAATGTGTCCTTAAGTCTTTCAAAAAGTTTCCAAACTATGTTCCTTTCAAACTGATTAAGTTCTTCTTGCATATCCATCACCCAAAACTCATCATTGATAGCATCATTAAGGTTTTTAGGCTCAATTTGTGACAAGAAGACTTGATGTTCAACCTTATTTCTAAGAGAAGATCTAGTTTGAGTTCGTTTGTCTAGGTCTCCTACAAAAACATATAAAGGATAGTTCTTAAGAGTTATAATAGCTCTAGAAAAGGAGGGACTAGTGATTTCAGGTTCATCAATAGGTTTAGGTTCATTGTGACTTGAGTCTAAGGAATTTCCAAAACTGGAAGTTTTCACAGATTCTTTCACAGAACAGTTTGAGGATTTTGGATTAATGTTTAGATTTGATACATCACCCTCCATGTTCTCTATAATGGTTTTAGGCTCATGTGGTTTTGTTTCATAAAATTTGACATGGAAAAATTCTTCCACACATTTATTTCTTTTATTGAACACTCTATAGGATTTACTAGATATGGAATATCCTAAAAAGATACCTTAATCACTCTTGGATGAAAATTTGTCAAGTTTTCCCTTAGTATTAAGAATATAGACCTTTCAATCAAAAACTTTGAAGTAGTTAACCTTGGGTTTTCGATTGTTCCATAACTCATAAGGAGTCCTTTTAAGAATAGGTCTGATCAACACTCTATTGATTATGTAGCATGCTGTATTGACATCTTTAGTCTAAAAATAAATAGGTGGTCATATTCACTAAGCATTGGTCTAGAAATCTCTTACAGGGTTCTATTTATTCTTTCTACAACTCCATTTTGTTGATGTGTTCTAGGGGCAGAGAAATTGTGACTATAACCATTTTGTGAGAAAAATGATTCAAACTCTTGATTTTGAAACTCATATCCATGATCACTTCTTAAGAATTTAATTCTAAGTCCACTAAGATTTTCCACAAAATTGGCATATTTAATAAAATAAGAGCAGGCTTCACTTTTGTGAGCCATAAAGAAGGTCCAAGTATATCTAGAAAAGTCATCTATAAGAACATAAACATAGTTCTTCCCATTTAAACTAGAAACTCTAGATGGTCCAAATAAATCCATGTTAACCAGTTCGAGAGGTTGAGAAGTTGGAACTTCTTTCTTTGGTTTGAAATAAATTTTGTGTTGTTTTCCCTTTTGACATGGATTACACACTTTGTCATTTTGAAACTCAAGTTTGGGTAAGTTTTAAATAAAATTTTTCTAGTTAGATTTCTAAGGGAGTGAATATTATAGTGTCCTATTCTCCTATGCGAGATCCAAGACTCTTTGTGAAATACACTTAAGGATGAAGCATTTTGATAAGCTAAGGAATCTAAGTTAATTGAGTAAACATTTTCATTTCGTAATGCAGAAAATACTAATTCCTTTTTAGAATTAAATACATTTCAAGCATCATTTTCAAATCTAACATGAATTCCATCATCACATAATTGTGATATAATAATCAGATTATATTTTAATCCATCAAAAAATAGTACTTTATAAATTAAAAATGAGTTAGAGTTACTGATTTGGCTGAGGCCAATAATATTTCCTTTAGAATTGTCACCAAATGTGACATGTCCTCCATCTATTTTTATTAGGTTCTTTAAGCATGATTAGTCTCCTGTCGTGTGTATTGAACATCCACTATCCAAGTACCATAAGCATTTACAAGAACTCTTTAAGTAGCTTTCCTACAAAATGATTAAGAAAAAATAGATTTTGGTACCCATACTTGTTTGGGTCCAGTAATATTAGTAATAAGTGATTTAGGAACCCATATCTTCCTCATAGGATTCTTATAATCATTGTGCAAAGTATTTGAAAAATAAACTCCATTTGGTCCAGAAAACCTTGAAACAGTAGAAAGTGTATCATAAATTGAATTAGTTTATTTATGTCCAGAATTAGGAGTAAAACTATATGTCCTAGATTTAGAAACAAAATTTGTTCTACTAAGATTTATTTTTCCATGTTTATTACCAATTACAGTGTCGTATATAGGGGAAATTTTTTTTTCCTAGAATTTGTGTCAGGGTATTTTTACCATTGGTAAACTTTTCTACGTCATTATTTAATTTCTTATTATACATTTTTAATTCGTTTTTCTCTTTGAGTAGTTGATCATTTTTATCTTTTTTAGTTTTGAGTTCGGATTTAACAGCCACGGTAAGAGTATATTGTTTCTTAAATGATTTATATTTTTCTTTTAGTTCATTGCACATTTCTTCAAGCATGTTATAGTATTCAAACATTTCTTCATTATTTATATTTTCAGAATCACTCTCATATTCAGAATAGTATGAATTATATACAGGAGAGTCTTGTGTTACCTCAGATGTGTTTGTCATGAAACACATATTGGCTTTGTTTTCCTTTTCATCATGTGATGTTTATAAGTCACTTGAACTATCCTCAAAATCACTCCAGGTTGCCTTCATGGACTTTTTAAACTTCCAGTCCTTGTCCTCATATCTCTATTTGTACTTAAACTTTGGACAGTCAGCCTTGATATGTCATTTGCGCTTACATTCATAGAAGACAATTTCATTAGTCTTTTCACTTATTTTCTAATCCTTCTTACAACTTTCTTTTTTGTCATATTTTCCCTTGAAGTTAGGATTTCAAAAAAAGTTCTTATTCTTGAAATATCTCTTGAATTTTATGGATAATTGAGCCATCTTCTCATCACTGTCAAGTGATGATTATTCACTGCTGGAACTTTCTATAGAAGCTTCTAATTTCCCTTTGTCTTTGTGTTTAGAGGTGGTGGTTTTGAATGCAACATATTTTCTTTTCAGTTCATCCTCCTCTTCCTTATTGACTTTTAACTCTTCTTCATACATCATCATTTTTCCAATGAGTTATTTTATAGGTATCTTGTTGATGTCGCATGATTCTATAATAGATACAGAGGTTCCTCTCCATCTGTCAGGTAGACATTTAAGAATTCTCATGATCTGTTCCTTGGCAGTGACTTCTCTTCCAAGAAAAATCATTGTGTTGACAATCTCATTGAACCTAAGATACATGTCAGATATAGGCTCATCAGGTTTCATTTTAAAGTTATCCTATTTAATAGTATAAGTCTTAAGTCTCATTTCTTTTAAACTATATTTTCCTTCATGTGCGACAAATAGGGTATCCCAAATTTCATGGGCAGTTTTACAAGAAGAAATTCTATTGAATTCTTCATCTCCTAAGGAGCAGTATAAATAATTCACAGCTTTGAAATTGTTATTATAGGTAGTTTTTATAGGTTCATCCCATGTGATTCTATTACTAGCAGGAATATTATATTCATCTATAATGGAAGACAAAATTTCAAAACCCATACTCTCTAAATGCATTTTAATTTTAATTTTCTATTGGGCATAGTTGGTTCCATTAAAGAATGGTGGTCTGTTGGTTGGAGCACATTCCAATATATTATCCATAAAACATAAATAAATTGAGAAAGCTAGAAATTTATAATTAATAGAAATTTACAGATATTTAATGTACAACTAAAATCACAGTTGACTAAGGTTAAACAAAGTCTTAATAAAAAACCTATAATACCAAATGTTGGTCATATTAGATTACTCAAGAGGGGAGGGGTGAATTGAGTAACTATAAAAACATCTGTTTAAAAAGTATTTCTAAAAGGTTTTCCCCAGAAGGTTTAATACAGCCCAATTAATCAAGTTTATACTGTTATATGAGTTTGATTATTTAAATAACCTCTTAGAAGATTGATTAATTATCAGTAATCTTAATGTCAGTTATTAAAATTACTTTTTAAGGCATTCTACTAAGACAAGATAGTTATAAATTCTTTCCAATAGTAACTATCAAAGTGAATTTAGAGATATCTGAGCTATAAATTAAAGTAGTAAAACAAAGAAGACTAAATTAAGTAGCACAGTACATATGAGAAAAGTGGTTCAGTCTCAAGCTGAGACCTAATCCACTCTACTTGATGATCACTTTCCACCAAGCAGTTTACATAAATAAATGTGATCCACACCCTGGATCAGGGTTAAACAACATTACACAAGACTGTCTAGGTCCTGTAGGGACCTCTTCCATAGTTCTTCATGGGTACAAACAACCAGGCCACACAAAGACCTCTTCCAAACTTATTTGTGGGTATACGCAAGTGTAAAAAGTTGTTTGAGTAAGGATATCTTGTATCCTTCAGTTTAAATCAGGAGATAGAGTGTGTTGTTATACATATACACACTCTACTCAAAAGTTAATAAAATGATACACAATAGAGAAGAAATATTGATATAGGTTTAGAAGTGCTCTGAGTGTTAGTATTTGTAGCTCCAGACTTCTGAGATGAAGCAGATGTAGAAATCAAGTCCTCATATGGAAAACAGAGTGTTGCAACTTATACAGATCCAGCTTGTGTTCTTCGTGATTTTTGAGAGTGAGAAGATTCTCTCAATTCTAAGATTCAATTTAGCTTTGTGTGTTCTCCAGCATCATTGAGTTGCATGAGACAATTATTTATTCAAGAATTATCTAATTGTATTATATTTTCGTGTTCATGCCCATCAGCTTGTTTTGTTTTTTAGTATCGTGCCACCCTTTGGTGTTTCTGGGCATTATTCTTTTATCTTGGAGTGCATGTGTTTGAGCTAACAGGTTGCATGTATTCTGAACCTCGTACCTTGTACTGTCAAATGACATGTCTACAAAGAAATATTAATTAATTCAGTGCATTTAAATTCTTCAAATATGACCGTTAGAATTTAAATTGAAAGATGATGAAACATGTTAAGAAACAATGTCATAGTATGACATGGAAACAGTGTCTCGTTCATGGTGTATATTTCACGATGTCTAGTTCATGATGTCTGGTTCATAGTGTCTTGTTCACGGTGTCTTGTTCACGGTGTTTGGTTCACGATGTCTTGTTCACGGTGTCTTTTTCATGATGTCTTGATGTCACAGTGTCTAGATGTCACGGTGTCTTGATGTCACAGTGTCTGGATGTCACGGTTTCTGGATGTCACAATGTCTCATGGTCATGGTGTCTCATGGTCATGGTGTCTCATGGTCACGGTGTCTCATGGTCACGGTGTCTGCTTATTCACGGTGTCTCAGACTTAGGAAAATATCTGTATTTAGACTTAAGCAGTGATATTTATGGAATGGATTAAACTCAATAATTTGTCAGAGGAGTCATTATAAAGTAGATCAATAGATAATATATAGTAACCAAAACTAGTTTTTAGCACTTAAGAGCTTTGGATATATTTTACTAAGAAACTTTGCATTTGATGCGATATTGATTTCATAGAGTTAACAAGGTTTATAGACTGAATAGGATTTGTGATCATTAAAACATGATTTATACATGTGGAGTCCAACATAAACCATTAAATTTTGAGTTTATAGTTAAAAATCCTAATGGTAGGATGATCACATATCAATTCTATAGCTTCTCTCAAATATAATTTTTTTCAAATGTGATTCCTAAAAATATTCTTATTCTTCATCTAGTTGAAATTGATGTAATTTTGGGCATGGTTTGGATCTCTCATTATAGATCCCATATCAATTGTTGATGAAGGTAAGTTACATTTTATATTCTAGATCAACCTATGATAGTTTATCAGTTTGAGGATGATCTTAAACTCCTAATTAAAAATACTTCCATCATATGGGGTTTTATACCTCTTTTCGAGGGATGTTTTTCTCATATGTTTGGGTAGAAACTAAACATTTAAGATATTATTATTGTATGGTATTTTTTGTATACCTTCCTAGATGAATTACCTAGTCTTCCACCAAATTGTGATGTTGATTTTTCAATAGAACTCATACCTATCAATACATCTATTTTAAAGACTCTATATAGAATGTCCTAGAATGAGTTGTAGGAATTGAAGAAGAAACTCTAGGAGAATCTAGATAAGGGATTCATTTGTCCTAGGGATTCACCATTGGGTGAACCTATTCTTATTGTTAGGAATAATGATGGGTCAATGCATATTTGTATTTATTATCTGGAAATAAACAAAATCACTATTAAGAACATGTATCCTCTACCCCATATCAATGATCTATTTGATCAATTATTAGGAGCACAATTTTTTTCCAAGATTGATCTTTGATATGGATATCATAATTTAAGGGTCAAGAAGATTGATATAACCAAGATAACCTTACCTATGATGTATAGTCATTATTAATTCATAGTAATTCCATTTAGAATTACATATTCTCCTAATATCTTCTTGTATTTAATGAATAGACTCTTTATAGATTACCTTGACCAATTTTTGGAAGTCTTCATAAAGGATATTTTGATATATTAAATGAGAAAGGAAGAGTATGAGGAATATTTGATAAATATATTGAAGACCTTAAATAAAGAGAGTTATATGAAAAATTTACAAAGTAAAAAGTTTATCTATAAAATTTCTAATTTTTAGGTCATATAATTTCACATGATGGTATATCGGTGGATATATCAAAGGAAAAAGTTATTGTGTAATGACCTAGACCAACTATGGTAACCGATATCTAATTTTTTCTTCTGTTGGATGTATACTTCCATTGATTTTGAGATATTCCCTAAGAAAATATAACCCACTCACTAGGTTTACTTGTAATGGGGTTAAGTTCTTGTAGATAAATGAATTTGAGGATAATTTAAAATAATTCAAAAGAAGGATAGTCAACATTCCTGTGCTTACATAACCCTATGGTAGATAAGGATTTGTGATATATTTTTGATTCACCAAATAAAGGATTGAGATGTGTCCTCATGTAGAATGATATGTTGATAGATTATGCCTCTCGCTAATTGAAAATTCATGTGTAAAATTTCCTGATTAATGATTTGGTGATGACAATGGTAATTTTCAAATTGAATATATAGAGACACTATCTATATGGTTAAAGGTGTGATATATATACTGATCATAAAATCTTGAAGTACCTATTTACATAGAAATATTTAAATATATTCTAGAGAATATAGTTTGTAGTTTATCAATGATTATGAATGCTCAATACATTACCACCCTAGGAAAGAGAATAAGATCATTGATGGTTTGATTCAGAAAGAACATGCCCATTTTTATATAATGAGAATTGAAAGAGAACCAATATTTATTAATTTTGAAATGTTGGATCATGAAATATTGATGAAAGGGGAAATATATTATCTTTATCAGATAAATGTTCAACCATCCATCCATGAGAGGATTAAAAAGGCATAGAAAGAATATGTGTAATTATATAATAAGGTTAGGAATATTCCTAAGTTCAAATATGATCATGATGAAATGTTAAGGTTAAATAACTGAGTATGTATCACATTAATACCAGTTTTGAAGAAGGAGATGTTAAATGAAGCTCATAGTTCATCATTATCTATTCAAGATGGAAGTATAAAGATTTATAGAGATCTGAAAGAATATTTATGGTGGAATAACATGAAAAGGTTTATAGCTAATTATGTATCCTGATACATGGTGTGTCAAAAATTTAGGCTAATAGGAATCATTATAAGGGGACGTTACTATAATTACCTATACCAGAATGGATATGGGAAAACATTATCATGGATTTCATTATCATACTCCCCAACCATTATAAAGGGCATAATAATATTTGGTTTTTAGTTACTAACCTTATAAAATCATCAGATTTTATTGGTATTGAATATATTTTTCTCTTGAGTATCATAATTAATTATATATTAAGTAAGTTGTGAGTTTTCATGGAGTATAACTCTAAGTCAAATCTGATTAGAATCTAAGGTTTACCTCAAAGTTCTAGAGAATCGTTCAGCATACACTGGGTATAGAGTTAAGTTTTAGTAATTCCTATTATTCTTAGAGAAATGATTTTTAGTACCCCTGTTTTGAGGTATGTGGCCTTTGTTTATGCATTTTTATGTGTTTAAAGTGCATGAGATGAGTTTAGAAGAGGTTGGGAGATTTTGGAATGGTTTTGGATGACTTTGGAGGCTTTTAAAGGGGAGCACAGTTTGAGCACGGTTAGTGGAAATCATGCAGATTCTCCAAGAAACTGTGCAAGGGAGATAGTAGGTTTCACACGGTTTGCCAAACCATGAGAGGAAACAGTGTGTACCCTTTCTCTCGGGGCAGTAGCATGTGCACGGTTAGCGCACAGTTTTCCAAACCGTGCGGGCTAACCGTGCGACCACTTAAAAATAGGTTTATAAGTTCTGGGCTCCCTTAGGCTTAACCAATTTCACTCCAAACATCTTCTCACTCATGGATCACTTAGTTTCTTCAGTTATTAGGGGGTTTAGGAGATTTCCCACTCATTTTAGAAGCATTTTGAAGAGGTTTCTTTTCATTTTGAAGGCGATTGCTCCCAGGTAAGTCTTCTCTCATGGTTTCTTTGTGTTTTCCTCTAGATCTGGTCTTCCCGCTTTCTTGGTTTTCTAGATCTACACCTGTTTTGTGTAGATTCAGGGTCATGGTTTCCTTGAATTATTATTTTAAGGCTTATGGATTCTATGAGAAGGGATCTAGAGAGGTTTCGGTGGTGCGTTCGCCATATTTGAGGTGCGGTGGCTTGTGCGTCGATTTCTCGAGAACCCTAAAGGTAGGTGGATTCTCTCTCAACTCCACATGGTTAGAGATAATGGTTTTGGTTACAATTATTTTGTTGTGCTTGAAATTAATTTTTTTTAATGTGCTAAATTGGTTAGAAATCCCTTGGGTAATGTTTTTGGGATTTTTGGGAAAAATGGTGTTTTATGGTGAAATGTGAGTCTGGTGGATTTCAAAATGGAGATTTTAAAATGGGATTATATGGTTGATTTTTGAAAATGATTGATGGAAATGGTTTTCAATAAAAGGGTTGTTTTATTGAAATGTTTTTTGGCATGGAAAATGTTTTTCAATAGATGGGTGATTCATTGAAGTGGATTGATATGCATTGGAATTGGTTGATTACTTGTGGTTGTGACCTTGGTGGGTTTTATGCTTGGTTTGGATTGATTTAAATGTTGTGTGGAAGTGGGAAGGAAGTATTACTATAAAAGGTGAATGATTTGGGTGGGAAGTCCCACCATTACTGTTTTGGGTTGACAGGTAGTGGGCGGGAAGTCCTACTTGCTAAAGATGGGGGAACGGGTTGGGTAGGAGTCCCACTGTTTTGGTTGTTTTGGTGTGAATGGGTGAACGGGTTGGGCGGAAGTCCCACCATTTTGGTTGTTTGTCATGCTTTGCTTTGTAAGTTGGAAATTGTGTGGTATTGTGTAAATGATGAAATGGTTTGTGGAATGTTTGGTTGTGTTTCCCTCGGTGGTTTGGTTGGGGGGAGATGGCTTGGTAAGGGTGTGTTTGGCTTATGGTAATGGTTTCACTTGTGATTTGTTTTATATAAATTGTTTCATATAAATGTGCTAACGGTTTTATCCTAGTGGCATGTGTAGGGAAGTCATTTGGAGAAATCCTACTGAGTTTTAGTACTCACCCCCTGCTTTGGCACGTTGGTGTCTTTTCAGATATTGTATACTGTGACATGGTCAAAAGGTAAGGAATTACCCTCCTTTAGTGGATCATTATGATCCCTTGGTGGATCTTGGAGCGTGGATCTTGGTGTGGAGCTGTGGTGGTGTTATGTCTTGTGTGGTGTTTGGTTGTCTAGTTTCTGCAGTGTACTCTGATGTTGTGTGGACATGTCTGGTTGTAATGGTTTTGAGTTGTGTTGTGGAACAACTTGGTTGTCTTTTGGGAATGCATGGTTGGGTAATTTATTTGACATGCATCATATAGTGTCTGTTAGTGGATGGTTTGGTTAGTTTTTTCTGAAGGGAAAATCGTTCCCCAACTTGATCTTGAATAGGGGTGTCCAGACCCAACCCAACCCGATGGGTTCGACCCGACCCGACCGGGTTGGGTCGGGTCACATAGGAAAAACCTGGGTCAGGTTCAGTTTGGGTCAACCCGTACATGGGTTGGGTCGGGTCATGGGTTGGAGTCATTTAGACCCAACCCGACCCGTGACCCGATGTCAGCTAATTTTTTTTACTCCCCTCTCTCTGCCTCACGGACTCGTGCCCCCCCAGACTCGCTCACCTCACTCTCCCTGTGGTGACCTTCCCTTCATGAAGAAGAAAGAAACCCTACTCCCCTCCTCCCTCCTTCCCTCGCGATTCGACATGACCGATTCGATAGCCTACAACAACTCTCCTCCTCCCTCTTTTCTTCCCTAATCTTCCCCAACCCCTCAACTTCTCTGATCCCTCTTATCCCTTGCGAAAAATCCGCCCTCCCATCCATCCTCTTTTCGCACCTCCGACATAACCCAGCCAGAAAAGGGCTCCTCGTTCACATCCTCCCCCAATAGAAACCTTCCAAGTAATAGGGTTTTCGGAGAAAACTACCTTGGACTCACGTCACCTCCGCCTCATGCCTGCTACCGTGTCACACAGCCTGTTTGTGCCATCTGGTAGTTCTAGGTACAGAGGGTTCAGCGCTGTGAGTTCAACTTTGAAATTGGAGGAGGCTCCCCTTAGATCATCTAGATATGGTGAGGTTCAAATTTTTGTTTTGATATTTTCAATTGATTCCTATTTTGACTGGGTTTATTACGTGTTTTCAGACTGAATCAATGTTATTCACTCTGCTCCTGGTAATGATTTTGTTGCATATGTTTTCGCTTATTTGTTCTTCAAATTTGCTACTGGTGTGTGTTTTTTTATTTGATTTTCCTTTTTATAGTAATGTTTATTTCTACTGTATCATAAATTTACTCCACTTTAACTTCAATTAGTTCAGTTTCTGGTGTTGATAGTGAGTCACTGTAAGAAACGGTGGTGGAACGGGAGGCCAACATTGACTTGATAAGGTGTTGGTAGGTCGTGTTTTCTGCTAGGCATCAGTGGAAGTCTGGCATGTTAGTAACTGCAGGTAAGCATTTTATTTTTTTTATCATGTTATTTTAAATGATGTTTGACATTTTGTATGAGTCCTCAATTTGGTTTTGATACTCCAGTGGAATTATGGTTTGGTCACAAATATTGACAACTTAGTTCGACTTAAAATATTCTAGAATTTAGAATTATTTCACTAGAACCCATTATGTTTTGGAGATGTAGTTTTTGTTTTAGGGATTGTAGGATGTGTTTTTTCAGCACCCACCACCATGAGGCATGACCTTCATTGCATTGGTTTCATTTATCATTGTAATTTCAAATCCATATATTGGTTTCAAAATCTATTCTCCTTATATTTTTCCAGGAGTGTGCCACAACTAACATCAATTAGCGATTCATGGAAGGTGATAAAATAAGTGGTTCTTCTAATCCTCTAGTTGGCACAACCCAAAGTTATATGTGGTCTAATCCAATTGCACATTCGGTAGGAGTGAGTAGTATAATACCAGTTGAAGAAAGTGATTAGGATAAGAGGTCTCCTAAAAAGGCAACAGTTCCTAAAGATCCTATTGTTTCTAGAATTTCTCAAGCTTGGGATCACTTTCATAAGAAAAATGGAATGGTTGTTTGTAATTATTGTGGAAAATATTATTCTTGCACATCAAGCCAACATGGAACTAGTAATTTGAATAGTCATTTGATAAGGTGTAATAAAAATCCACACAAAAACCTTGACAAAAGTCAAAGGACTTTCAGTCATAGAAAGAAATGTGAAGATGAGGATGATGGGACGATTAAAATGTTAGTAGCTCATTTTAATCAAGAAGAGTGTAGAATAGCACTTGATAAAATGATAATCATTGATGAGTTATCATTTAATTATGTTTACAATCAAGGTTTTAGAGAATTTATTGAAGCTATTAAACCTCAATTTCATGTTCCATCTAGACAAATAGTTTCTAGGGATTGCTTGCGGTTATATTTGGTAGAGAAATAAAAATTGAAGTCTATGTTTGATATGTTCTATCAAATGGTATGTCTTACCACTGATACATGGAATTCAATTCAGAATCTGAATTATATGTGTGTGACTGCACATGTTGTTGATGATAATTGGATATTGAATAAAAAAATCATTCGGTTTTGTCTTGGTGTGGATCATAAAGTGGAAACAATTGGACGGGTATTAGAACAGACATTGAAACAATGGGGGATTGAAAGGATTAACACTGTTACAGTGAATTATTGTAGTTCTAATAATACAACGAGCAGTTATTTGGTGATGAGGGTTAATGATTGGAATGATTCTATTCTTAATGAAGGGTATATTCATGTTAGATGTTGTGCACATATTTTAAACCTTATTTTTAGTGATGGGTTAAAGGAAATATCGACATAAATTTCTAGAATCATAGTTTCTTGCAAATTTGTGAGAAGTTCACCTTCAAGATTAGATCTTTTCAAAAACATAGCTGAGGAGTTAAAAATTCCTATTAAACAGGCCATAATTCTTGATGTTCCTAACAGGTGGAATTCTTGTTACTTTATGCTGAATGTTTTAGAGAAGTATGAAAAAGTATTTATTTTTCTTGAGTAGGATGAAAGTTTTAGGAGTGATATTTTCTATGAAGGTGGGGCTCCTACAACATATTATTGGGAGCGTGCTCATGTATTTGTCAAGTTCCTAATTTTTTTTATGATAGCACTGTGGAGTTTTCTGGTTCTATGCATGTGACATGTCACATATTCTCTCATACACTTTGTGACATATATAGAAAAATTAAGAAATGGTTGAAGAGTCATGATATTACTATGAGTGCAATGGATATTGAAATGAAGCTTAAGTTGGACAAGTATTAGGGTATTGGTTCAAATTTTAATTCTCTCTTGATTGTGGAAGTTGTTCTTGATCCCTAATATAAATTGGAATATGTTTGGGATAATTTTGAAATGATTCTTGATGATGAAGAATACAAAAATCAGTTGATCAGTAAATTAATAGAGGTTCTGAATAATCTCTATGAGTTTTACAAATGTAGATATCCCATTGCAGTTGGTGATAAATGTGAGTCCAGTTCTCATCAAGAGTCACATATACATGATGCTAGTACCGATAGTGAGGATGATGAGAAATGGAAATATTCATATAGATTAAAGAAAAGGAAAATGCAGCTGACACAGCAAAGGAATGAACTAGATAGATATCTTGAGATTGATGATTGTGAGGATGATTTTGAAGGATTTGATATTTTGAGTTGGTGGAAAGGAAAGGCAAGAAAATATCATGTTCTCTCATGCATTGTTAGAGATATTATATAAATTACTTTAACTATAGTATCTTCAAAGTCAGCTTTTAGTACAGGAGGACGAGTCCTTGATCCATTTCGTAGTTGTTTGAATGCCAACACTGTTGAAGCATTAATTTTCTCACAAAATTGGTTTAGAAATTCTAAACCAATTGACATTCTAAAGCAACTAGAAGAAGTGGAATCGATTGAATCAGGTACTACCATTAAAAATATTGTGATTTTTTTTTATCATTTTTCACTTGATAATTATAAACGTTTGTTTGAAAAAGTAAAAGACTAACTTTTTCTTTCTTTTGTTGTTTTTTTTAAGATATTCCACCATCCATCACAATTCATGGTCAGAGTTCTAATATCTAAAATAGAAGAAGCAAGGATGATGGAGCACTCTTAATTAAGGTATAAATTTATTATTATTTTACAAATTATTTTCATAATACTATCATCACAAATGAGTTTTTGTAGATCTTATTGTCTATTATAGTATAGTTTTGTGATTCTTCTTTAAATCTGGTTGATGACACAGTGAAGGATCAACTACCTACCCACTGCCTTATTTGATATTGAAATTTCTATAGATGAGTGTTGCATATTTCATCCATTTTCATTCATTTCTGATTTATTAATAAGCATATTCCTACCTGGTATCAGCAATGTTTTCATTTCATTCCCTCCTTGCATGCACTCACAAATCAGAGGGTCACAAATTCATTTCCTCACTCTATCGGCTTGGCCATTTTTATTCACGGGTGACAAATAGTTTTTGTTGGACATTATATTCTGGCTACACAGAGGGGGGTCCTACAGGTTGGGGGTCCTATGGGTTGGGTCTGGGGTGTAGTGCAGGTTATAATGGTTCATGTTTGTTAAAGTGATAGACATTTTGATGCTCAACCACTGGAAAAATTTATTGAACTTTGTTATGAAATCAACATATTAGATTGTTGCTGTAATTGTTGGATTCAGTTTCTATTTTCTGTTTATATCACATCATGTTTTCTTAGGGATTAAATTATCTCTATTTGTGATCATTTAGTATCACACCCTTTGAAAATTATTGCTCATTTTCATATTCAATATAGTTTTTAACTTTTTTTCAATCCGTTGTGGAAAAGGAACTACGACATATTCGACATTGAGGAGAAACATGTTAGTCGTTTGTGCCCAGACTATTGTGAAAAATTCATGATGCTTAGTTGTAGCTTCTCTTCTTTTACCATCAATTATTAGTAGCTGATTATTTTTTGTTGTATTGATTTTATTGGATGCAGGGTGTAATAGGTAGTGTCAAAAGGCTGTATGCTGGAAAAAAAATATTGGGAAATAAAGGTCCCATTATTAGAGGTTGTATCTTTTGGTTGGTTATTATATTTAATTTTGAGTTTGATTCTTTTTATATAGTGACATTTACTTTGTAAATTTTTGTGGGAAGCTTTATTATTTGACTGCTTTGTATGAACAGATTTTGGAGATGTCACTTTTCATATCATCTCTGAGAATTTTCAACATATGTTTGAGAACAACAAGGCTTTGCTAATAAATGTATGACTTCATTTATTTCTTCCTCTATTTTGAGTTCCCATCTCTTTCATATTTAGTAATGTTTTCTTTTTCTTCCTACAAAATTTTCATGGGTTATGAAGTTGGATTATATTAATTTCAAATGACAGTATGGTGCTGCCTTTGTTCAGCATCCTTATTTACATTGACACTGCTGCTTATATATAGTATTTTAGTTACCATTTTTGTTGTTCATTAGTTTTACTATAGAATGCATGATACATTTTTATACTGAAGCCAGAATTAACTAATGTTGTTCCTGTTCTATCAGATCATTTTTTTTGAAAACGTAAATATCTTTATATTTATGTACTACATACCCATACTTAAGTACCAACTGGAATGGATTACCTATATTGGTGATTCATTGATCACCCCTTATATTCTGGGGTGTATCAGGGGTCGGGTTTGGGGGGAGGGAAGGGGCTGGGTTTGGGGGGCTGGGTCGGGCTGGGTCAGGCTGGCTCGGGCTGGCTCAGGCTGGGTCGGGCTAGCTTGGGCTGGCTCAGGTTGGCTTGGGTTGGGTCTAGTTCACCCAAGTAACCAGACCCAAACTGACCCGACCTACAGAGGGTTGGGTTGGGATGGTTCCTTCGACCATGAGTCGGGTAACCCGACCCCAATGGGTTGGGTTGGGTTAGGTTAGCTGCCTGTGAAGTATGAGACCTGACTCGACCCTTTCTCCTCAGGTTGGGCCCTCGAACACCCTCAGCCCGACCCGACCAGACCCATGGACACCCCTAATATTGAATCCCTCGGCATTTATTGCTAGCCTTTGGCATCTTGGGAACATCTCTTAAGGCGAAGTATCCCTCACCTCTTCCTCAAGCCAATGAGGTAAGGGAGGGGTGTTACAAGTGGTATCAGTTTGTTCGTTCCTTTGGAGTTGATTCTCAGATTTGGTGTTCACATTCGTTGTGTTACATTCCTTGATTCGGGATGGTAGAAAGGCGTAGGAATGTCCGAACTTGGAATGTATAGCATAAAATGATATAGCTAACCCTCTTATTATGATCTTCAAGTTACCAGGGAGTTGGGTACATAAGTTTTTTGGAGACACTTATAGGCATCAGAAATCTCATTGTCGTGGGTGTAGCCAATGAGATGAGCATGGCATGCATGGTAGAAATGAATTCCCTCTAGGATACATATTTCATTGTGGTATAATGATTTATGATGTGATACGAATGTGTGAAATTGTAATGTGAATAAATTGGTATTTTGAAAATGGGTTGGTTTTCAAAATGGTGAAACACGGAAAATGTGGAAAAGTGGAAAGCCTCATTGTGATAGTGTTGTGTAATGCGGTTTGAAATAGGAATTATTGGTGTCTATGGAAGTGAGACTCATGGATGTTTGTTTTATGTTTATAGAAATGGAACTGGGTAGACATCGTCGAGACCAATTTGAGGAAGCTACCGAAAATGTGGTTCCAACTGAGCCCCAGGTGAACTAGTAGTTTTCCCAAAGCATTGTTCAAGATTTTCAAATAGTTCAGTCAGGTTTGCAACTAGATACACCTGTTACGATATCTATCACGGTTGGAAATCCAAGTAATGTAAGCACAATTGTCCTCATGAGAGGAGGTGTGAACCCCAACACTGAGAGAAAGAACAATACAAAAACCTTTTCTAAATGACTTAAAGTACATCATAATCGGACCAATAGATTGTTAAAACTTTCTTCGAGACCCAAGTGTAATCCAGGATGCTTTCAGTGTGGTTCTTTAGGCCACCTGAAATGGGATTGTAAGGCACAACCTCAAGAATTTCATAACTGCAAGCGGATGGGACATCATTAGTGGTATTTCCATAATGCTCTGAGGTTGGGTGTTCGTGACACTCTGCAAAAAGGGAAGTTTCAGCTAGATAATAAAGAGTAGAGAATGGAAAGCACACACATGTTTGGAGCTTTGTAGGTTATAGTGGATGATCAAACAGGACCATCCACGGTGTGAGGTAAGATTCTTTTAAATTCCATGTTGGTGCAATATTTATTTGATACGGCTGCTTCCCATTCTTTTCTTGCTTCTCGTGCTATTATTTTACTGGGTTTAATTATGGATATGATGCATTCATTTTTGAAACTTCAAACTCTTCTGGTTCAAAGGGAGTGTCGATCCTTCTTGTGTAAAGAATGTTGTATCGTTGTGGGCATGGTTGAGCTAATGTGGAATTTCATGGTGCTTGAGATGGATGGGTATGATGTAATCCTAGGAATGGATTTGCTGGTTGCATTTAAGACCCACATCGACTATAATGTGCAGACACTGGCTTTTACAAAACACGATGGTGTTAGACATCTCTTTAGAGGAGAGAGGCATGAAAGGCAGGGTGAAACAGGTTTGTTGGCACTAGCAGTGGGTACGTTATCATATCAGTTGGAAATTTTATCATTGGAATCAGTAGAGGGTGTTGAGGAAAGTGTTCTTATGGTAGTGTAAGATCAGTTCATGGATGTTTTTCCTGAATAATTCTTTGGGTTACCTCCCGTAAGAGAAGTGGATTTTACGATTGATCTCCTTCTGGGGACCAGTCCTATCTAACTTCCTTCTTACCGAATGCCACCTACTGAATTGCAGGAATTGAAAGTCTAGTTGGAAGAGTTATAAAACAAAGGTTTTATCCAGCCTAGCACGTCTCCGTGGACAGTGTCGGTGTTGTTTGTGAAAAAGGCGGATGGAACTTTGAGGCTATGTGTTGATTATCATAGACTTGACCAAGTTATGATAAAGAATAGATATCCACTTCCACAAATTGAAGATTTGTTCAATCGGTTGAGGGGATCCCAATGGTTCTCCAAGATCGACCTGAGGTCGGGATATCATCAATTACAGGTGAGGAAGGACAATATTCCTAAAACAGCTTTCAGAAGTACATATGGCCATTTTGAATATGTCATTATGCCCCTTGGTCTAACGAATGTGCCAGTGGTGTTTATGGAATTAATGAATTGGATAATTCAAAGATATCTGGATTCATTTGCGGTGGTGTTTGTAGATGATATTCTGGTGTATTTAAAGATAAGGGTGGATCATGAGCAACACT
Organism: Viscum album; assembly: GCA_963277665.1. NCBI lineage: Eukaryota > Viridiplantae > Streptophyta > Magnoliopsida > Santalales > Viscaceae > Viscum > Viscum album. The sequence goes on along the minus strand of OY728156.1, from coordinate 1,438,293,611 downwards.
TGGCGATAGTGTTGTGGATCTTGAGGGATCATCGGTTGTATGCCAAATTGTCAAAGTGTGACTTTTGGATACAAGAATTTCATTTTCTTGGCCATGTGATTTCTAAAAGAGGTGTTTCAGTGGATCTGAAGAAGATAGAGGCTGTTATATCATGGAAACCTCCAAAGAATGTGTTTGAGATATAGAGTTTTCTTGGTCTAGCTGGGTATTATCGGCGTTTTGTTCATGATTTTTCATGTTTGGCTTTGCCGATGACAACTTTGACAATAAATAATGTTCCATTCCAGTGGAATGAATAGTGTCAGTAGTGTTTCGAAGATATAAAGAGTCGTCTTATATTAGCACCAATCTTGGTTTTTTCAGAACCAAGAAAAGGGTACATTGTGTATTGCGATGCATCGGGATCAGGGTTGGGATGCGTTCTCATGCAAGGGAATCATGTGGTTGCGTATGGCTCACGGCAGTTGAGGGTGCATGAGAAGAACTACCCAACTCATGATTTGGATTGGTAGTAGTGGTCCATGCTTTGAAAGTTTGGCGTCATTATCTCTTTGGTGAGAAATTCACGGTATATACCGATCATAAGATCTTGAAGCACATTTTCTCACAGAGATTTGAACTTGAGGAAAAGGGGATGGATGGAATATCTCCAGATGTTTGATTTTGACTTGATGTACAAACCGGGTAAGGGAAATTCAGTGGAGGATGCATTAAGTAGAAAATCATATGCTCAGGTGGTGAAACATGCATCAGACCAGTGGCAGTTGATGTTGGTTATAGCTGATATGCGGTTGGAATGTGAGGACCAGGGTGATAGAGTGGTCTTCTTCCCGGTTTTGTTGATTCCTGACTTGGTTAGCCTAGTTAGAGAGGCACAAATATCTTATTCTGAGTTTGTGACCATGGGGTCAAGACTCAATGGTGGGGAGACCATTGAGTGTTGGAAACAGAATGGAGATTCAGTTTTGTGTTTTTGGAATCGCATGGTTGTACCAGTTGCTTGTCAGGAGAATCTTCTCAGGGTGTATCATCATTCTAGGTGGGTTTTTTATCTTGGAATTTAGAATATTTATAAAGCGTTGAAAGCACAGTTCTGGTGGGTTGGTATGAAAAGAAGTGTGGTTGAGTTTGTTTCGAGATGCTTGACTTGTCAGCAGGTCAAAGCAGAGCATTAGAGGCCAGTAGGAATGTTACAGTATTTAACAATCCCTATTTGGAAGTGGGAGCAGATAGCGGTGGATTTTGTCACAGGTCTCCCAAGAATGGTTAGAAATCATGATGCTATCTAGGTGATAGTGGATTGGATAACGAATTCGGCCTATTTCATCCCGATTCGTGAATCTCATACGGTGGAGGATCTATCCAAAATCTATATCAGGGAGGTGGTAAAGAGGCATGGTGTTCCAGGTTTGATTGTATCAGATAGAGATCCGAGGTTTACATCAAGTTTCTGGAAATCCTTGCAGGAAGCTCTTGGGACACAGTTGGCTCTGAGCACGGCGTATCACCCTCAGACAGATGGTCAATCCAAGAGGACGATAAAAACTATGTAGGATATGTTGCGGGCTTGTTTCATGGATTTTGGTGGATCATGGGAGGATCACTTGTCTTTGGTTGAGTTTTGGTACAATAACAATTATCAGGCATCCATATATATGGCTCCATTTGAAGCATTATATGGGCGGTCGTGTCGTTCACCACTATGTTGGGTGGAAACAGGTGAGTCCTCGATGGTTGGACCGAGCCTTGTCCAGGAGACTACGGAGAAGATCAAGTTGATCAGAAAGAGAATGGAGACGGATAAAAGTTGTCAGAAATCGTACGTGGATCATCATCGATGGCTGTTGTTGTTTGAGGTGAGTGATCATGTGTTCTTGAGGATCTCTCCTAGGATGGGAGATCGTCGGTTTGGGAAGCAGGGAAAGTTATATCTGAGGGATATTGGAGTTTTGAGATTCTTGAGCGGGTTGGTGAGGTGGCTTATCATTTGGCTTTGCCACCTAGGTTCAGTATAGTGCAAAATGTGTTTCATGTGTCGCATTTGAAAAAGTATCATCCAAATCATGACCATGTGATTCGATGCGATCATATTGAGCTAGAACCAGATGCTTCGTTGGTGAACCGGCCGGTACGGGTTGTGGATAGGCAAGAAAAAGTCTTGCATGGTAAAATAATTGGTTTAGTTCATGTTTTGTGGCAACATGGTCAGATTCAAGAGGATACTTGAGAGCGGGAGAAAGAAATGGTCGAGCAGTGGCCTGAGATCTTTCGGCAAAGGGTGGGTTCACTACATTCTGAGGACAAAAATTCCAATGGTGGGGAGAATTTAGTACCCCCTATTTGAGGTATGTGGCCTTTTTTTATGCATTTTTATGTGTTTAATGTGTATGAGATGAGTTGGGAAGAGGTTGGGAGAGTTTGGAATGGTTTTGGATGATTTTGGAGACTTTTAAAGGGGTGCACGGTTTGAGCACGGTTAGTGGAAACCGTGCGAATTATACAGGAAACCGTGCAAGGGAGGTAGTAGGCTTCACACGGCCTATTAAAGGTTTTCCAAACCATGTGAGGAAACCATGTAGACCCTTACTCTCAAGGCAGTATCATGTGCACAGTTTGCGCACGGTTTTCCAAACCGTGTGGGCTAACCCTGCAGCCACTAAAAAATAGGGTTATAAGTTCCAGGCTCTCTCAGGCTTAACCTATTTCAATCCAAACTTCTTACCACTCATGGATCACTCAGGTTCTTTGGTTTTCAGGGGGTTTAGGATCTTTCCCACTCATTTTTGAAGAATTTTGAAGAGGGTTCTTGGCGTTTTGAATGTGATTGCTCCCAGGTAAGTCTTCTCTCATGGTTTCTTTGTGTTTTCCTCTAGATCTACTCTTCCCTCTTTCTTGGTTTTCTAGATCTACACCTGTTGTGTGTAGATCTAGGGTCTTGGTTGCCTTTAATGATTATTTTAAGTCTTATTAATGCTAGGGGAAGGGATCTAGAGAGGTTTCTGTGGTGCATTCGCTGGATTTGAGGTGTGGTGGCTTGTGGGTCGATTTCTCAGGAACCCTAAAGGTAGGTGGCTTCTCTATCGACTCCACTTGGTTAGAGCTAATGGTTTTGGTTAAAATTAGTTTGTTTTTATTGAAATTAATTGTTTTTTGTTGTGAGAAATTGGTTAGAAATCTCTTGGGTGATGTTTTGGGGATTTTTGGGAAAAAGAGTGTTTTATGGTGAAATGCGAGTCTTGTGGATTTCAAAATGGAGATTTTAAAAATGGGATGATATGGTTGATTTGTGAAAATGATCGATGGAAATGGTTTTAAATAAAAGGGTTGTTTTATTGAAATGTTGTTTGGCATGGAAAATAGTTTTCAATAGATGGGTGATTCATGAAGTGGATTGATATGCAATAGAATTGGTTGATTGCTTGTGGTTGTGTCCTTGGTTTGTTTTATGCTTGGTTTGGATTGATTAAAATGTTGTGTGAAAGTGGTTGGGAAGTCTCACTATAAAAGGTGAACGATTTGGGTGGGAAGTCCCACCGTTACCATTTTGGGTTGACAGGTAGTGGGTGGGAAGTTTTGCTAGAAAAAGATGGGGGAACTGGTTGGGTGGAAGTTCCACCATTTTGGTTGTTTTGGTGTGAATGGGTGAACGGGTTGGGCAGAAGTCCCACTGTTTTGGTTGTTTTTCATGCTTTTATTTGTAAGTTAAAAATTGTGAGCTATTTGTGTAAATGATGAAATGGTTTGTGGCATGGTTGGTTGGCATTACCTTGGTGGTTTGGTTAGGGTGAGATGGCTTGGTAAGGGTGTGTTTGGATTATAGTAATGGTTGCACTTGTGATTTGTTTTATATAAATTGTTTCATATAAATGTGCTAATGGTTTTATCCTAGTGGAATGTGTAGGGAAGTCATTTGGGGAAATCCTACTGAGTTTTAGTACTCACCCTCTTCTTTGGAACGTTGGTGTCTTTGCAGATATTGTGTACCATGATATGGGGAAAAGGTAAGGCATTACCCTCCTTTAGTGGAGCATTGTGATCCCTTGGTGGAGCTTGGAGCGTGGAGCTTGGTGTGGAGCTATGGTGGTGTTATGTCTTTTGTGGTGTTTGGTTGTCTAGTTTCTGTAGTGTACTCTGATGTTGTGTGGACATGTCTGGTTGTATTGGTTTTGAGTTGTGTTGTGGAACAACTTGGTTTTCTTTTGGTAATGCATGGTTGGGTAATTTATTTGACATGCATCATATAGTGGATGTTAGTGGATGGTTTGGTTAGTTTTTTCTTAAGGGCAAATCATTCCCCAACTTGATCTTGAAGCCCTCGACATTTATTTCCAGCCTTTGGCGTCTTGGGAATGTCGCTTAAGGCCAAGTATCCCTCACTGCCTCCTCAAGCCAATGAGGTATGGGCGGGGTGTTACATGTTTAGTCTAAGAGGACCATTAAAACTCTAGAAAAAATAATAATATACAACACTATTGATTTCAAATTTTGTTGGGATCAACATGTTCCTTTGGAATAATTTTCTCACAATAATAGATTTCACTCTATAAATCATATGGATCCCTGTGAATCCATCTGTGGAAGGAATTGTATCACTCCAACATGTTAGGATGAAATTGGAGAAAGAAAGATATTGGGACCGAATCTAGATGTGTAAATGGAAAATAAGGTCAGATCCATTAAAAACACATAAGGGTATCTTAGAGACAATAAAAAATTTATACTAACAAACATCTGTGAGATCTAGAGTTTAAAGTTGGTGATATGGTATTCCTACAAATAACTCCTTATAATAATTTTATGATATTTGGATAGAAGGGAAAGTTGTGACCTAGATATATTGGTCCAATCTAAATTCTTGATCATTTTAGGATGGTATTTTATCGCTTGGAACTTCCACTAAAATACTTTAAAGTTAAAGATGTGTTCCATGTATCTCTCTTGAAAAAGTATATATATGATCTTTCACATGTATTTAGCTTATATTTCATACCACTAGAGAATGATTTGTCTTATGAGGCCTATAGGAAGAGATTCTGGATCTTAGAAAAAATGTTTTACAAAATAAGACCACTCATCTGATTAAAGTTTTATAGTGAAATCATAAAATTGAAAAAGATATGTGGGAAGCTAAGGATGTATTGATGAAAAATTATTTTATGTTGTTTTTATAATAGTGATAAAAATTTTAGGTGAAAATTCTTATAAGGGGGTAGAATGTAATACCCAATATTTTAAGATATATTTCTCTTTAAATAAATTTCTTTGATAGATTTTTTTACACTCAATACTAAGTAATATATACCAAAAAACCCATTAAAATATTTTTATTTGTAAACTATATCATTTTTGAATTCACCATGTAAAAATTATTATAAGTTTAATTTTGGGATTTTTCTAAAATTTTTGATTTTTCAGTTAATAGTAAAAAAAATATCAATTTTGTAAAAATACCATTTATTTTAATTTAAAACAACCATAATACATTTAATTTAATAATAAATTAACACAATACTTAAATAGTTAGAAAAAATATAATTGACTACATTAGAATCATCACTATACCTTATTTTGGAATAAGTTTATTTTTTGAATTAAAAATTCATTTCTATAAAAAATAGTTTTTCAATGCATTTAAAATATTTTTCTTAAACTAAATTCTTCCACTTATGTGAATTGAATTTGATAAAATTAATTAAATATCTATAATCATGAGTTTTAAATTTGGTAAATATTTCTATTTTAGTTTTAGTAATTATGAATAGTGACCTTTGTGGATATTTGTCACCTTAGTAAATGTAAAATGGGTAAAACCAGGTTAATAATTTGGGATAAATATTTAAAATTTCCCTAACACATTACCTTATCAAATTTTATAAATGGAGTTCAGCCATGTGAATCCAAGTCTTGAATATATGGCCACTGGGTGAAATTTTCCTTTAATATTTACCTTTATATTATTTTCAGAAAATAATAAAAACTAAATGTCACACTCTTGACTTTAATATCTCTAATATTTTTTCAAAAGGATAAAAAAGGTTATTTTTAGTTTTAAATATTCATTTTAAATATGAATTAATTTTTTTCATGGATTTTTTTTTAAAAAAAATTATTGAATAATTACCTTAAATTATTATGTAATGCCAACATAGTATTTATTCAATTAATATAAATTAAAATAAAAGATTTTCAAAATATAAGATTTAGTAAATTTTTGGACAGAATATTATATTCCATAAATTTAATAGATGCATATATCATTTTAGGGATGTTTTAAAGGATTATATTCAAATTAAATATTTGTTTTGATGTCTTTAATGTCAAATTAAATGAATAGTGTAAAAATAAAATTAATGATATTTTATGAAAATAATTTTTTAATAAATTATTTAAAATCATACAAATCTTACCTATGATAGTGAGGTTGGTACCATAATGTAAATTAATCATATCTATTTTGATTAGTGAGTGATATTTAGCAATGGTATTTTGGTATTTTTAAAAATCTATGTGGGTTATGTGAAACTTCTAAAGATTATTACTTAGTAGTATTACTTTAAAGGTATAGAAACATATATTATATGGTATCAATAACCTTGAAAATTATTTTTTGAAAATTTTATATTTTTGGGGATAACTATTGAAGAACACATGATTGAAGTATGGATAACTCCCAGGTTTAGTATTTTATTGATATTGAGGTAATAAAGGGTTGATTGATTTTGAAAAAATAATTTATATAGTATTAGTAACATTGGGATTGATAATTAATTCATTATATTTTTTATAAAGTTTTATCTCATTTTTTGGATTATGATATATATATACAAACTAGTGTGAGACTTTATGAACTAGTATTTGAATATAATAGTTAATTTTTGAAGGAATCTATGATTTCACTATGGTTTAATGTCTTAGAGATTCAAATGGTTAGGATTAATACATACTTGGGTAAATAATTATATGAATGATCAATGTTTTTGGAGTAAATATGAATAACTTAGTATAAGCTATGAAAGTATTGTAGATGTCATATTAAAATTTATATACTAAATGATGGATATGTTAATAATACCATCGCCTACATTCATTAGTTTAGAGTAGTTAAAATTTTGAGGATGCAATTTATTTAAGGGGAGAGAATGTAATTCACTGGTTTTTGAAGAAGTTTATTCCTTTTATAAACAATATTTTTATAAGTTGAAACTTTTTTTAAAGGAATCGAAACTGATTTGGAATTAAGTCATGTTATATATGAATTAAACTAATAATATTTTATTCATTCCTAAGTGGAACATTAAAAAATAAAATACAAATATATATTTCACAGAATGGATTATTACTCACCATGGATGAAGTACATCCCTAAAAGTGCATAAATCATAGGAGATAATATATAGAAAAGAATAAAATCTTCAATACTAGGAAATATCTTGGATAATATTAAACCTTAAGGATCACTAATAAAAAACTTATAAAGAGGAATATCACCATGGAAGGATAAAAATTTATAAAAAAATCTATAATATGCAATTTGAACTGTGCATTACGAAGGGAGAGTAGAATAAATGAATGATTTAGTAAGTTTATATATAGGAATTAAATCTTTCCAATATAAATATGAACTTTTCAATTATAGTCATTGAAAATATAGTCATTAAAAATATGGTCATTTTTCATATATCAAATTAGTAAAATAATTTTTTGTATTGTAGAAAAATATAACTCACATTGAAATAAAAATATGGTATAAAAGTATTATATATATATATAAGTTATGTATAAATATTATTATTATTATTAAAATATGAAGTTATGTATATATAAAATTCAAATAAATATTTCAATATCAATGTAGTAGCCAAATAAAATTTTAGAATATAAATAATAATTTAATATTATTTGTTAAAGGGTATTTAGTATAAAAGTAATATTTATTTTCAAAGAAATATTTTATTAAGTATTTTATATTTTATTCTAATAAATTAAATTGATACATTTAAAATGTTATTATATATGACTAATATATTAACAACACTTAAATTATAAATCGATATGAAATAATATTAATTACACATAATGTTTAAAAACTTCATTTTTCAATTAATGAAGTTTTATTTATAATTTATATTTTTTAACTTAAAAAATAATTATCTAAATTATTTATTTTAATTTTATAAAATAAAATCCAAATTGGAATTCATTATATCATAAAAATCATAGGATGAATTTTTTATATTTTTCTAAAATAATTATTATTTTGGTGAATAATGAAAATTAATAATTTTTTTAATACCATCACTTTTATATAACTTAGAAGTTTTTGTAACCATTTTTTATACTATATATATATATATATATATTTATAATATAAAATGTATTATTTAAAAATATTATGTTCGATTTACAAAACCATTGAATATCATTTTAGAAAATCAAGTAATATTTTATGGAAAATATTTTTTTCCTATTTCATTGATTAAATTTAAACAAGGGGAAACTTTATTTTGGATTTATTTTAATGTCACAAAAAAATTATTTGATCAATAATAATCTTCTTAATATCATTATAATTAATAATGTTGATAATTCTGTTTAACACATAAATTATATGCTTAAAAAGATGGAGAGTCTCTCCCTAGATGGAGAGATTCTCTGTCATCACATCCATGGCAATTTCCTAGGAATTCATATTCATGTGATTCCTCCTCTTCTAAGTTTAAGGTTAGAGGATGAAATTTTTGGTCATTATGATCTTTTTCCTTGCGTGTGGTAGAGGTTTTAGCCAGTTTAAATTGAGGCATACAGCTAGTGAAGCCTCACAGGAGGTGATTGGTTCCAAATACTTGACGACGGTGGAATGTTATGAAGTAATTTTTGTGTTGGATGACATTAGAGGGCTATAAAGAATCTTTCAATGGATGAAGATTATCTTGGAGAGTGTAGCTCAAATCTTGGGTCGCAGGTTATTTTGAAAACGATCTCAGGGTTGGATACTGGATATCGGTAGATCTTAGGATGTGGGTGGTGAATCCATAGGTGGAATCAAATTGAGTGGATTCTTCAAGGGCGTTTGAATTTACTATGTGTGGCTGACGACATTCCTTGACATTGATGTTGCGGTCTGGTCGACGATAATTTCGGGCAACGGCGGTGTTAGTGGAGCATGGATTTCTGGGATCCATGAGACACCTCTTTAAATGGAGGGGAGGTTTATGTGGGACCCTATAGGTTTAGGAGGTGGTGCTTGTGTCTCCTAGTGGAGGGATGTGCTTCTGGTGATCCCGTTCTCGAGCAAGGATGATTTAACGAAGGTCGACGAGTGGTTGAAGACACAATCGATGATTAAATGGTTGTTGGATGGCTACAATTAATGGAATTGATAGAGATGGTGTTAACCTCAGGATGGGTAATTCAACATTGAGAGTATATATGACCTTGTGATGAGGTTCTAAGTAATGTGGTATCTATCAGCTTTTAGAAGGCCTCACACTGGGCCCTCATACAAATTGGGCCTTTATCCCTTTCTAGAGACCTCAGGCAGATTTTGTGCATATTTTTTCTAGAAATTTCTTGTTTTTAGAGCATTTTTTGCAATATTTCTAGTTTTGTGTTTTTTTAGGTGTCGTGCAGACTCATGGATTACTGCCTACTCTTCAGGGATCATACAATGTACGAGATTCTTGAGCAGTCTCTAGGGAAGTGGGTGCCAGTAAGTTTTTCTCATGGTGAACAACTGTGGTTTGGGACATTGATAAGTGTGATGGCCTCTTATCACTCCAAAAAATGGTTGTATGGGATGCCAATGTGTTGATCAATTCCTACTTTGAATTAAGGGTTCATGGATGAAACACAGGTGGTGATGTTGATGGAACAATGACGCACTTGGGGTGGATTCTGATGGGTGGTAGCATGATAACTTATGGTCTTCGAGTGAGCAGGGGTCTTCCTGGGTGGCGGTCAGACAATGGTCTCTTGGGATCCCAGATTTGGGTTTTTTCCCAATTCCCAATATGGAGTTCATTCTGGTTTTGTGGGCCTTTTGGTTGTGCATTTTGGGGATCCTTAGATATCACTCTTATTGGGATTCTTACGAGCATCTTTCATATTTGGGGGTAACAATTTTGCCCCTTTGTTGTTTTTATGTACTTTACTTTTTCCTTAATATAATTTGGGGACCATGGGCTAAAACTCATGGTATTCACCTATTTGACCATATGCTTAAAAAGTACACATTGTTTTATAAAAAAAGGTTTTTACCCTTTGTGTGCACTTATACTAAAATTAATTTCTCTAAATCTTATAAATTTTATATTATCAAAATATTTAAATATTTAAAATCATCATTTTTTAATTAGTAAATAATTTGAATTTGAATTTTTACCATTAAATGTTTTTCCAAGGGTGAAAGTGGAGTTGTCATCATTAATTTAGGGTAAAAGTGGTTTAACCTAGTGTAAAATTATGTAACATGTGAACAAAATGTTTGATATTGAATGGTGGAGAGAGTCTCATCCATACCTATTTCTCTACACCATTATTGGAAATTATTTGTTCCTTTTCCCTTTTATAATGGATATATATTTTTTCAAAATAAGGAGTTTTTTCAAGAGTGGAATTTTCAATTATAATAGGAGACAACCTCCTATCCATTTATATACCTACTGTAAAACATTGGATCACCCAAAACACTAATATGGTCTCTTCTCAACTCCCTACCCATGCCTTTAAATCCTTGGTCTCACCAAAAGACCAAGCTAAGGGATATTAAGTAGTCACCCAATGGAGAACTTCCTAGGGGAAAGTAATACTCTCCACACAACTTTTCTAAGTTCTTTTCTTCTTTTAAAACCCCTAAAGTCCCCTATACACATGAAGTTATGAAAACAAAATCATTGTTAAAAAAATAAAATTTTATTATATTCATGGAATATCCATTTTATAATTTCCACCAAAATCATTGATAAGAACAAAAATATCATCATGTGTGTGTGTGTGGACTACTGCCCCCATGAATAATATGTTTTATCTTCCATGGACACCTAACATGGATGAATTTTAAAATTTATTTAGTATGTAAAATATGATATTTTTGACACTATACTCTTCTGTAATGATAATATATGAAAACAAATATATAATGAAAATAATAAACAATTATAAGAACTCTATCCACCTTAAGTGGGCTTATCAAGGCACCTTTAATAAATTGGATTTTTTAGGGAGACCTTTGAAACTATATAAGTAATTTCATAATTGAATTATAAAGGACATAAAACTCAAATATTATAGAGAACATAAATTTATTTTACAACAACATTGACCAAGATCAAAAAATAGAAATTGTTATGAAGAAATTAACCGAACAACATTGGGTGACCGAATAAATTGGAAACTATATAAAATAAAAACCATTAAATTTATTGGTAGAAGATAAAAATAATAGGTTTATATGAAACTAAAACCAGTAAAAAATGAATGGAATTTTATAAAAACTTAATTAATATAACTAACCAGAAATTGTTTTCTATTGGAATAAAATATGGCTTGCGGTCAAAATATTCAAAAATTTGTTCATAAATTGAAATTACTATTTTTAAATTCAATATTTATTACTAGAAATAAATTTTTAGTCTTGAAAAAAGATTTTATATTTTATGGATTCATATTTATATCATGAGGATGTCATAAAAGTTAAAGTATTTTTAAAAACAATATTTATTACTATTCATTGAAAATCAACTTTTTCACAAATATTCTAAAATACACCCAAATCTAATTTATATTTGATGAATCCAAAAAAATTAATTTTATAAATTTAAATTTTGAAAAATTTATAAATATATCATCTGAATAAAATTACATTATACACTAATGAATAATTAATTTAAAATAGAATATTTTTTTTTGTTTCTGAGTGGTTATATTTATATTTTTTATTTTCTCTTAATTTTTATAAGATTTATTAATAATTATTTATACAATTAAATATTTAAATTTTAGAAAATTGTTGTTCTAGTTAAGTGAAATTTATATTTTAAATATATAACTTAGAAAATAGTTTAAGTGTAGTAAGCATTATACATTATGATTACTATGGAATGTCTCAATGAACATTTTAATTTTATAAAAAATAAATTATCAAAATTTTATATCCAATTTTTTATAATAAGAAAATTTACATATGAAATTTTTTTAAATACAAATAGTTAATATTTTATATTTTAATTTTATTAAAAACATGCTACCTAAAATTTTAAAAAGAAAATTTTAGAGTAATAAAACATGCACAAAAAATATGATAATAACCATTTATAAATTAAATGAACTATAATATAAAATAAATAACCATGATAAAATATTATTTTAGTTAAAAAATATTTATTGATTTATCATTTTTTTCTCATTAAATTGCATATGAAATTACTTTCAATGGTTATATGTTAGAATTTGGAGATAATTAAAACATATATCATACTTTGTTACCCATTATATTACAATGACCTAGTTACCACTATTATATAAAAATAAATCTATTAATAAATATAATTCGACAATAAAATATTAATATGTGTGTAAAAATAATTGTGAAAACAATAGAAGTGATTTTATAAAACCATTTTAATAAATAAAATTTCATTATAAATGAATTAATATTTTTTAAAAATATTGTAATGAAACCAACTTAGGTGATATAAATGTATAAAAATTCATGGTTAATATTACAAAAATAAAAAATTGAAATTAATTTTACATTTATATGTTTAATTTTTGAACAAAAAATCATAAAAAAAATATTAATTGGAAATATAGGATGTTACACTCTACCCCACTTAATGAAATTGTCTCACAATTTTAATTGGTGACAAACACTTACTAATATTATCTCAAATTTCTATATCAATTATACTATTTTATAAGGTTATATTCCACATTAATTGTGTTAGTGTTATGATACGACTCAATATAAATATTTGGGAAATTTTAAACCCATACGGTCACACTAGTTATACATAACCTATTAGTATAATTTATACCCAAATTAAACTCAGTCCTAGCACTAAAAATAAATAAAATCATCAATGATACAAATTGGGATGCCTCTAACCTTCACTTATGGATCCATTTCACAAAAAAATTATATATTACATGAATTTAAACAAACCTCCTATGGTCAAAATTTTTGTGTCTTTAGAAACTAGGTAAATAACCATATTAAATTTGAATCTAATTTATATATATTCCATAAAAATAAGGCATCATAGTTTAATTATAACTGATATCCAAAAAATATATAGGGATTTCATCAGATTTAATAATAATTACATGGAATAAATCATAGATACCTTGAATAAGATACATTATGTCATAGGACGATGATATTCATTAAATGAATAGAATTACAACATAATCATAAGGAATGTCATCATAAACAAAGGTCAAATATCATATCCAAGACATCATAACATAATAGATCATGAATCACTGTCTATATCACATAAAATAGTATATCATGAGTCACTACCTATGCCCCATAGTGTATATAGAAAACTACATGCATCCCATAAAAAATCATGAGATATAAAACATTAATTAATCAATTGTACGGTTAAATTATTTTGATCTCGACCATCAGATCATAAAAATCATTCATATGCATGAAACATGGGTATAAAAAAAAATAAGTCCATTAAAAACATAATATGATAATTCCATTAAAATAAAGTGGTTATAAAATGAAACAAAGTAGCAATCAAGTTAAATACCCATCAACCAACATAATAAAGGATAATGTATTTACACTATATAGAATAAATGGTATATTGTATATTCAATAATTTCACTATTCAATCAAATGTATGAGTATCTAGGTAAACATTATTTAACCAAAATAAAAACATATAACATATTTATAGTGAAAATTCATTGGAAGAAGGTTGTATTTTAAATTATTAAAGATAAGGATAGACAAATGTAGTGATAGATTGTTTTCATTATAGAAATTTCATTTCCACTACACAATACATACATAAGAACATGGAATGAATCAAGGGTTTATTTTTATATAATATCAATTTATGTTAAAGTTTCAATTTTTTGGAAATAAAGCATAATAAATGGTAAAGGAGTATTAATATAGTTGAATAATATTTCAGTGTAATATGAGAAGTTATATATATTTTAAGAAAACTATTGCATAGTTTTTAAGATATATTAAAGTAAATAATATGAAAGTACCACTTTTTATAAAAACCATTAATATATGATCATTTTAAAATAAAAATGATTTTTTTAAATTGAATAGTGAATTAGAAATATCATATAACTAAGGTCATTCAAAAATAATCTTGATAATAATAAAGAGGAAAATAGAATAGAATTAATGGAAAGACTTTTGATATGTTTTTTGAGTTTTTCATAAAAACATAAATTTAGTCACTTTCAAAAACCATGTTTAAAAGGTTATTAAAATTAATTGTAAATATTATGTTAATAATCAATTTTCCCAATAATAGATAAAACATTATTCAAAATAAAAGAGACTTAAATAGGAAGAGAGTAGGAAACTTCTATTAAATCATTTATTGGTTTGACATTAAGTAATAGAATGAAGGGGACCCTAAAGAAATGAATATAAAAAAATTATGGATCATAAAAAATCAATAGATTATATTAGTAATATTGAATGAGGGTGATGGGTATATAGAGAGTTATGGAGAATATAACTGTGATAACAACAACGTACGTGAAATACTCCTAGTGAAAAAGAAAAGTAAAAACTATAAAATCTTAAAGGTTGAAAAGATACCATAAATTCATAAAAAAATGAATTTAAAATAGTAAGTAATAGATTAAGTATAATGTATATGAGACATATAAGATATGATAGGAAATATATTAACAATACATAAAAAATGGAGATTTGGAGAGAAATCCTTGCCTCAAGCATTGTCTTGTATCACATATCCCTTAAACTTTGGAATAATAAAATTATGTTAATTATTTTATATATAAAAAACATTATCATGTTCATTTCATTATTACTATTACTATTTATTATTTTATTATCATATTTCATTCATTCGTTATATTAGTATTGTGCATGTCGATTATTTTTGGGTTGTTCAGTTCATAATAATTAAAAATATTATGGTATAATTATAATGGTCAAGATTAATTTTCTAATGGTACAATATTCACTAAAATTTTTATTAGTATTTTACCAATATCATTATAGAATCATGTTATTTCAATAGGTAATGAAATAGTTACAATTTAGAGAATCTTTCTCGATGTTTTTATTTTCCATGGTTAAAAATGACTACGATTGTTTACTTTTACTTTCATTGTTATGGTAGATAATTCACCATTATATAATAGTAAATAATAAATTAATTGTTTTTTAATATTATATTTAATAAGGAAATCTATTTTTAAGAATATCTATAAAGGAATTATATTTATGAAATCACGATCAGTCACTAAGTAGCATAAAAACAATACAAGGATTTATGTGTTTAAAAAGTATTTAAAAGAATAAGAACCCAATAAATATTTCAATTTTATAAAAAAATAATTAGATTGTAAATAAAATTGTAATTTAGAGTTAATTATATTGATTACATAAAATATTGAAAAGTTTAGGAGTAGAAATGAAATGAAAAGGCATAGTCTTTGAATATCCATATTTTGATATTGAAATGACTTATGAAAAATAATTTCATGAGAGGTATTAGGTTATATATAATCAATTATAGACTAAAATAATTATACTTACATGATAATGGAATTAAATAATTTAAATTAATGTCAGTTTTAAATATTTTTAAGATACTGATTCATAAATAAGAAAATATAAAGATTCTTGGAAACCCTTACCTTGATCTTTGAGTCGCCTCATTTGGAATGATCTTAATGAAATTTAAGGAGGGGATTATGATCATATAATGGGATTAGGAAAATGGTAATGGATGTGTAGAGATGTATATGGGAAAAAAGTTCACAGTAACATAAATTTTTTATTTGAGGAAAAAGGGGTACATGAGGGGTGTTTATATAGCCAATGGGATGGGTATTTCAGAATAAATTATTGACTACTTTATCATTTAGGAAGAATTATATGAATAATATTTATTTGTCTAACATTTATTAGTTTATGATTAAACAACATATGGTCATTTAGCATTCAAAAATAATCAACCA
The DNA here is from genome assembly GCA_963277665.1 of Viscum album. Lineage (NCBI taxonomy): Eukaryota > Viridiplantae > Streptophyta > Magnoliopsida > Santalales > Viscaceae > Viscum > Viscum album. The sequence continues at coordinate 1,438,277,411 of OY728156.1, read as the reverse complement.
CTGAATTTAATCTTGGAAACATTTATTTAATGTAAAAAAACCCAAAAATAGATTTTTATTATAATAAAATAAAACATAGTTCCCAAAATATAAAATATAGGTTTATAAATTTACAATTTAATTATTAAATGAATAATTTTACTCATTCATACCATTTTTTGTTTTGAAAAGGTACAATAATTTTTTTAGTCATATTTATAGCACGATGGTTTCATAAAAGTTATAATATTTTTAAAAAATATATGTTTTACTGTTCACTAAAAATTCAATTTATTCATAAAAATAAAAACAAATCACCCTAACATAATTTTTACATGATGAATGTTACACAAAAATATTACAATGATATTTTAATTACTATTTTACATCTATAAAAACTAAATTATCAAAACATTAGTACTATTTTATGATAGTATGATATTATGCATATGTTAAATTTTAAAATCTAATTAGTGAATATTTCATACTTTTGTTTAATTATAAAAAATTTCACCTAACATTATTAATGTAAATTTTTAGGGTAATAAAAAATGTACAAAGAAGATGATAAAAACTATTTATAAATTAAAAAAACTATAATGTAAACTTAAATGCGTGATAATGAATTATTTTAGTGTAAAAAATATATTTAACCATTCATCTTATGTTTCATATAAAATTTCATATGACATTACTTTAAATACTCATATAATACAATTTTGTGTCTATAAAAACATGCATCATACTTTTTTAATGTCACGAACCGTCCCCCGGGGCTCGTTCTGTGACTACCCCAAGACCGCCTCTTGAAGGCCAGAGGCTGGTGACTAGTTCTGAAGGTATTAACCTGCAAGTGAGATGCATTTTCCTGAGTACCTGTATGCACACACATGCCCAACCACATCCTATAAACTGAAAAGGGAAAACAAGTATACAGAAAAAAGTGTTGAGTACAAGTACAGCTGAAAAAAATTGGGCTATAATACAAACCCAACAAAAGAACTTAAAACATGAAATTACAAAGGGACTCAGGTAGCCATCGGCTAAAAACCCCACCTAATGGTAAGATTTGTGTAGCTATTGGAAGTCAAAGTAGTACATCCTATTTGCCTGATCCTACTGGGCCTTGCCTGGTCTTAGGCCACCAAGTCCTCTGTCGAAACGTCAATCGTCTACACTAGACACAACATGTGTGGGTGAAGCCCATCCAGGGGTGAGTAACAAAAAACTCATTAAGGGACCCCGAAGCATAATAGAAAGGCCACAAAGAAATCCTCAAAGAAAAGTACAAAGCACAAGCACAAAAATAAGACATCTCACACCAGGTATATTCTAGAGTAGGAGAGGTTCATCAGTTGTAGTGAATAACATTTCTTACTGTTGAGGGACTCATCCCCGATGAGTCGCTGAAGTCTGTCGGGCCATTGAGGTCCACACGACTGTTGCTCATCTTCCGGGCCACTAAGGTCCAAACAGCACTTTCGGGCCACTGAGTTCCACATGACTACTGCTCATCTACGCGCTTGATCCCAAGAGAACCTCTCCCCCAATCCATACATTGAAAATAAACTTCTTTGTAAGTATCCTTAGAGTATACCAAAAGATCTGCCTCATCTAGAGGGTCCCAACTCTGCAAACAACTCGTCAATAAAATGCTCGGTTTTCAAGTTATTAGCATTTTAGTAAATAGGGGTCAGTTGTGTTTGGGCTCGGTTTGACCCGGTCAGACCAACTTGACCAACCCGGCCCGGGGGTCCCACATACCCCAGTTTAATTTTACTGACTTGACCTGGCCCGATTCGGGTCTTGGTCGGTCTGGTCCGGCCTGGCCAGTAACCTAGGCCCAAGGGGCCTTGCTGGACTCGACTCGGTTTGGCCGAGGGTCCAGCCTATCGGGTCGCTCGGCGACCCGGTCTCATTTGGGTCGGATCGAAAAGGTGTGCTTCCGGCCCACCACCACGGGTTTGGCCTGCTATTTGGGGGCATGACCCACTGTCTAAAGCTCATCTGCACGAGTGGTTGGGGGTGTGTTCCCAGGATGCGGTAGACACCTCCGCATCTCCTCCTCTATCTAAATGAGGCCCACAAGGAGCGAGCCACTCCTCCTATGAGGCGCCCACTTGGCGTCACATCCCGCACCTACCATGGCCTCCCCTCTACCACGGTCGAGTGATCGCGGCTTTCCAGGTCACCCTGGCCGCCTGGACGTGGGCCACTACCTCCACACAGCGTCGGTCGGTGCCACTCCTCTATGCCTCTATGGCGCACTAACGAGCACACCGCCTCCCTCCTCCAGCCACTACCACTGGCACCAACGTCACATCAGTTCCTTCTGTGGGCCACCAGAGTTTTTCTAGTGGTCCTTTTCTTGATCTGCCTGCGCCTATAGGCTCTATAGGGTGTCACCATCACCGCGATGGTCTCAGAAGTGCCTTGCCACCATCTTTGAAAATCCGTTCACAATGAGTGCACATGAAGAGGGGCTTGGGACTTGTGTGTGCTAGCCCACACCCTCCGCATTATAAGTTTTAAAATCAGGGAGATTTTTGGGGAAGATATTCAATCCTTGAAAATTTAGTCCTGATGTTAAACTCAAAAAGAGTACCCACCCATAATAATGAGCGACCTACAGATCAACCTGTTCATGGGTTGATCCACATTCACCATTTAGAAACAAAGGATAGGGAAAGATTTAAAATAAAACCTCTACCTCATTTACATTCTTTGTCATAGCGCTTCATCCTTGAGGGTCCAAGAGGTCAATGACATTCATTGTTCTTAGAGGTATGTCGAATTTGATGATGTCCCGCTGACGTTCATCATTATTCATTTGGGAGGAAATCCATCGTAGGTTCATCATATAATCCTCACAGTTTATTCCTCATTTCACCAATATGTCAAACTATTAAAAATAAAACACGTCACAACTTTTCTGTTACGTTGCGATGTCACGTCATTACGCTATTTCATTTATGAAACAGTGTTTCTATTATGTGTCATTAATGTGATGTTAAACTATAGGTTTTTAATACATTAATAAGTTCCGTTAATGTGAATTTTCGTCACCTCATCACCACATTGCAGCGTAATCGTGTCACTGCTTGGCAGTTGAGGAAAAAAGTAAAATATCTTTTTAAAGTTATTTTTTTCCGAAAGGTATGAAAATTAACTTTTCTATTCGGCCCTTTCCAGCCAAAGTTATGTTCTTTCTAGGAGACTCTTGATGTTCTGAGTTCAATGGTGCCCACAATTTTTTGATCTGAGCACCAGCTCAAAAGTTAGAAAAACCCTCTCTCACATTTATTGAACACACCTTTAAAAATGTTCAAAATTCCGTTCTAGACTCACCGGGCCTCGGAATCATGTGTCGTCTAAGCATGTAGTCTCAAAATAATACTATACAATTAAAAAAATTACACATAAATTCTTAGATTTTAAATTTAACCATTACATTTAAATGAATCAATTACCATGATGATATGAAAATAAAATTATTAATAAAAATATTATAGTGATGAAATAAAACTATATGTGTAAAAAGAATCATGAATACAATAATAGATATTTTATTAAACCATTTTAATAAATAAAGTTTCATTATACTTCAATTAATATTTTTTAGAAAACAAGTAAATGAAAAAAATATATATATTATGTATTTAGGAGTAAAATTACAATGAAACAAACACACAACTCACAACCAAAAGCTAGAATTGCAGGTTATATCCCCCACCCCCCGAGGGTGACCCACTGCTCAATCCCTTGTTTATTTATCACATATATGGTACAAAGTCCCTCTTAATATATGTCCCTTAGGCCCAATATTTTTTTCTCCCATAATCCCTAAACGTTATGCATAAACCACCCTACCACATCAACATAAATTTTTCATCCAATGACAATCCAGGATTGCATACCATCATCTTCTTTTCAATTCCATGTCTACATCATGCCCTCCACCACCATCATTGACTTTTCCGCATCCCACCCAGATAGTAGTCCCAGCCCTAAAATACCCACAAGTCCACACCCTACAACCAAATCACCCTAGTCATGCCACATTGGAGATGGCCACTCGCCCGCCTATAGTTCTGCGTTTGACGGCCATTCCCGGTCCATATTAGTAATTGATCATCAATGACCACCTAAAAAACTGTATTGGTGGTCGTACCTCCTACCATCCTCAATGGTCATGCATTCCAACACCAACATTATGAATTTCCCATACTGATTCCACCATCCATCTCCCTCTTTCACTCATCAGTTGCAATGTCACGAGTCTTCCAAACCATATCACCAGCAATTAACCAAAATAATTAGATTTTAGGTCACTTTGAATACTTCCCAACACACACATATATTGAAACTACAACTCGTCCATCAAACAGGGTTGGATTATTCCACTACCAATAATTATTTTCACTACCGAATGAATCCTCCTTAGATGTCACTTGTTGGGGTTGTTTATTCACACTTTCATTTTATATCTATCCACACAGTAAACCTAAAAAGAGGATAAAATAACAGCCCACTAGTAATCGAACCCCAAAAGACCAAAATATGTAGTATCATGGGATCCTCAACCACTGCGGTAAACCCCAAATTCTAAAAAATATTCATCAAGAATTTGGGATGTTACATCATAAGACTCATCTTATTATATCTTATGTCCCAATTTTTCCCAATGAATAATAAATCTGGAATCCTAAAAAAAATTAAAATAGATATTTCAGTTGAAAACATCTACAATAATGATATTACTAGAAATAGTAAAAAGAGAGTGGATATACTAACCTACCATAAGCCATGGGAATATACTACATAAATATTGTATAACTAATGGGTGATATTTATATTCTGAGAAGAGGAAATTCATTAGAGTGAGGAGGTTGATCTAATATAGTTCGATCAGGAACCCCTTACTCTTTTTTATATATTTTTCTAAATAATTAATTTAATAAGAAAAGTTAAAACATCATGTATGATCCTTCCATAACTCTAGTGGATCCCACCAAAATTCTTGTAGTTCCCACTAAGATCATAGTGCCCCTACATGGGGGTTCTAATGGAAATCTAGTGGACACTACCTTGTCCAATATAATTCTGGTGTCCTCCGAGTGGAGTTCTAATGGGAATTTTATAATTTTTAGATTTCTATAACACTAACCCCCTTTTAAAAAATCCCACTCTATGCTTCCACCCACAACCCCAAAACCTTATATATTCCCAACTACACTTTTTTAGGTTAGAATTAAACCCATAAATCCCTTACCTAAATAATTGGTTTGTTAAAACCTCCCCACCATAGGATAACTCATTCATGATATGTGTTGTTCCACAACACTAACCAACCCAAACTAGAACCCAAAAAACAACTCATGACATCTTAAAAGCATCAAGATGGTCTCGAACACACTTATTAATTCCCAATCACTTTGACTAACAAACTCAGAATAACCAATTCTAACTATGGATAATCCTAACCATAGGAAACACTTACTTGGTTACACCACGACCAAGATCCCCAACACGAAGATTATACCATACCTAACCATCATCTCAAAAACTAAAATTTTTGTTTTGTCGACACATCATCACCATAAATCATATTTGGCACCCAAACCTCAACCATCATGTGGTTGATCCTCTCTAAACTGATTATAAATATTGAATTGTTTCCATAAATAATCAATAAAAATAATATAAAACACAATACTAGTATAAATGTAACTATCAATAGGTTTCCATCATACTAAGAGTTAATCTAATCAACCTCATATAACTAACCCAAATACCAACTTTTAAATGTTTGACCCCCTGCAATGCCACACTCTTTATTGATCATTACCTATACCACTAAACTTTTATCATTCTACTATGGCTTAAGGACATATATTTACTCCACAAATTCCACCCTATACATCTCTCGATCATACCTCATATGCCTGAGCCTGACCAAACTAACAACCTCTAACTGCCAATGGGGTGATCTAACAAACTACATATAGGTCTAGAATTCTTCTAGCAGTCCATTCACACCTCGATTAAACATATATTGTGTATATTCACTAATAAAAACTAGAATATATCTCATTTGAGGTATAAAATATGCTCCTCTGTTCTTAACACCCTTCTAGGACTTCTCACACCCCTGATTCCTACCGTCTTAAGCTACACTTCCTACCCTAACAGATGCTACTCTTAGGCTGAGTGCACCATCATGATTCAAGTTCCACTCTTGTATCAAATCTTGGTTTACCACCTTAAAAAATACATCTTCCTTATGTTCACCCACACCTTTATAGTATAAAAATGTTTCTATGAAAATCATCATACTACAGTGATCTCATATCTATATAATTTCAAAAAAATGAAACAGATCTTTGATCTTGGTGGAATAATCCATGATCGATGTCTTCCCATACACAAAGTGCAAAAAACTAATGGGATAAATCCACCCTCATTATATTATAAAATTATTTCTCATGAAAAATAACTTTAAAATCATTTTATGTCATCCCATTATGTCTATTTTCCCACACTTATATATATTACCAACATTTCTATGCTCCCCTAAGTATATATATTTCCATATTTACCCACTACCTTAGGGGAATCTCAATATGGATAAATATGGTCTAAAATAACACTATCATGTTCTTATTTTGCTATGGTTTTACATATCCTAAGAAAATTAGATGATTTTAGGATATGAATTCTCTTGTAAAATACATCATGGATATCTCAAATCCTTGAGTTCCTTGATCAATACTCTGAATAAACCAAACAAAAATCACCTTAATTCTATAATCACATAATTTCCCTTTCTTAAATGGTTATTTTGGATGCCATGGATACTTTGGAACCTCCACATGAGGAAAAATCTAATATTATCCTTCATGGGGGGAAATAAGTATACACCTCAATGGAATAACACTAAGAACCAAACAAAAAGAACAATACATATATAAAAAATAATATATCATAAATAGGGAAAGTGATAATATGAAGTACATCACCTTATCCCATGTATATCCCCATTGGTATCCTATACTCATACAATCCTACCTTTATCCCCTATAAACCAATACAAGGGTCAATTATGATGAACATAGACACACATGATTGACCCACATATCTAATAATTCTATAAATCACTAACCCTAGTTTAGTTGAGTATAATTCCACTAAGAATATATGCATAAAAATAATTTTTATATTATTTTTGACACATTAAAAAATTAAATACTTTTTTGAAATCATAACATCAAACCCACACAAGCACATTCATGTCATGTGAGCACTATGAGCCTATTATAAGAACTTGGAATTATAAAATACCTATTATAGTAACTTTTAACTTGAATTCACATTCTAAAATTCTTAAGGATAATTTATGTTTAGAGTTTTAGAGAGTTAGTTTATAAATATTTCATAAAAATCCATATATTAGAAAGTGTACACTTCTATTCAGTATCCATTTTCCCTAAAAAAAACTTTTAAAAAGAAACATGTTTTATTTTCAAGATACATATTCACAATTTTCATATTAACCTCATAATTGTCCCTACTCATCCTATGAAAAACATTTTAAAATGTGATATGAGCACAAAAAAATCAGTAAGGGACATAAAAATAATGAAAAAAACATTAATCCATGAATAGTTTTTTTTCATTTTCAAAAATAAATTTTGGGCACATGAGCCTCAACCTAGTTGGTGGGGTCTCTCTAAGTGCATCTATAGGACCTAGGTTCAAAACCAGGTAGGGGAATAATTCTGGGTACTGTATCATACACTGTATCAGTTACTATAGCAGGTATTGTTTAGTACTACAGCAGCCGCAACTATTCACCTTGGGATACTGGTTTGGGCTTGGAGTCCTTAAGGCCTTTGGGCCACCTATACCTTTGGGTTAATAAGGATTTTGGGCCACCTCATGGACTTTGGGCCACCTCAAGGCCTTCAAGGTCACTTGATATGCAGTTGTACAGACAGATTCTACAAGGAACCACTCCAGAGGATAAAAGAGCAAGGGTGCATTCACAAGTGTAGGGATAAAAGAATTTGGAATAATGAGAGGGTATATCATTTTCCATCAGTACCGCACCTGTGTACTTGCACATCGACATGCTAGCCGAACAACCATGCAAAGGTGGTGAGCTAATCATGATGCAGATGTTAGGGATGTGCGGTTTCAAGTAGTCCTATTCTATATGATTTCCTTAAGACCTACGGGTCCTGTAATGTCTACGAGCCTATAGGAAATGTAATTTCTAAGCCTATAGGCCTTGTAAGGGTTCCCCCTCATCCCTTTAAAGGTGGGTTATCGGAAAATAAATAAAAAGGAAGGCCTTTGGGACATTCAGTTTGTCAAAAATAAACTTTGGGATCAAAATAAACATTTCTTTACCCAAGAAATCAACTTTATTGCCCAAATATTTCCATAAAAAGTTTCATAAGAAATATTAAAGGAAAAATAAAATTCATAAATTTTTCTTTAAAATCATGAAAAAATCATAATGTCTTTTCCGTAAAGTTATTCTTTTCACCCTTAAAAATTATTGTATACTTTCCTTTTACTATAAGATGATTAATTTACCTTGATAAATTATAATATTCACATAAAAACAATGGATATCATAGATAAAAAATATGGGTAATATGAGGATTCATTTTCATGTCACTATTACTTATAAAATAATAACCATGGTTATACATGGAGTAACCATCATAGTTGTAATTGGAGTAACAATCATAGTTACACTTGAAATAATTTCCAAGAACCATAACATAATCATAATTTATAAAATCTTACTTCACAAAAACATTCTTTGCACCCATAAGAGAGAATTTTGGGATATTGATATATCCTATTCATATAAAACACAATTTTTTTTAAAAAAAACCAGAATAAAGGAATAGAGAATTTTTATTTAATTAAAATATGTAAAAATATAAATTAATTCAAAAATCAAATAATGGTTATAGTGGTGGGAAAATTAATTGTCTCCATATACATTAAAATATAACGTTATTTTACCTTTTGTAAAGAAAGTAAAAATGTTCCATAAAAATATTACTTTTAAAAATCCTTATAAAGATAAAAAATTATTCTTTATAATAAATTTATATCCATATAAATACATCCATAAAATAATTTTAAAAATATGGAAACTTATGAAAAAGCGTTTCAAGGGAAACATTAAAAGATGATTTCCTTTAAAATAAAATCCATTTCCTTAAGTCCGACTCATCACATACATTATTTATAATCCTGAACAATAAACTTAGGTTAATTATTTAATTACTTAATAACAATTTCCAAGTTTATTATTCCATTTATTTTATCTCTTATCATGCTATATTTAATTATTCAATCAATTAAATTCGTGTCGAATGTTTTGATGATATTCAGTTCGTATGTCCAAAATAGATTCAGTATATTGACCATTGTTAAGGATATTACTTTTCCATCAACTCAAAAGTAATAATAATGAAATAATTATCATTTTTATACATTAATTATATTTTTAAAATCAATCATGAATGATGGTAATTAAAAATGAACTAAATTATAATCATGGAGATGGTGGGTCGTACAAACGCATGAGTAACATTTCCATTTTTCAACGATCATTAAGAAAAGAAGCTAAGTATTATTTTATCTTTAAATAATGATAATTATATAATAAATACCATATTATTTCTTTAAACCTAATTATATATATTATCCATGTGATTTGATCATGAAAAACGAATCACATTACTTTGTGGAGGTGGTAGTCCACACTACGCATGAACGAAGTTATAATTTTTCAATGAATGGAAATATAAGAAATTAAATGAAATATTATATTTTAACAATGATAAATATGTCTTTAATTTCATATATATACTTTAAATCCATCATTATAACCAGGTGTGTGAGGTTGGAATGGGAAAAAAAATTACATCGGTTTGTGAGGTGGTAGTCCACCGTACACACGAATGATGGATTTCATTCCCATTTGATAGAGGATGATGAAAAATATAGGTTGTTCAATTAAAAGAAACATATTAGTATATGTGAGATACTAATTTTTTTATATAATAATGGTTAAGTAATAGTTTAAAGAGGAGGAAGAAGAAATAAAACCAAAACACTGCGTTTAGAACTGTACCTCTTCTTCGGACAACCTCTTTTTCTTTATAAATTAACACCTCTAAGGTTTGTATTATTTCATGAAAAAAGATTATAAGATATCAATATTTGTGTAAGGAAGGTATTTTTACAAGTAATGGATAAGACAAAAGGCTTTTGAAGTGTAAAGAAATGAGAATAAGAGGTTCCCTTTTATAAGAGAGTGGGGAGGCATTATAGAAATTAATTTTGATGTTCAAATGGATCCAAATTGATAAGATTCGATGATAAGATAAGGTAGAGTAAAAATAATTTTATAAAAATAATTGGACAAGTTTGGATAAATTTTATATCCTTATCTTTTTGTTTTAACCCTTCATTAAACATTTTGACAATTACGTTGATATCAATGTTTTTTACTCTTAAGGGGTTTATATAGTTAGTATAAAAGGTAAAACAGCCCTTGAATAGACCATGGTTGATATTTTCAACCTTATTCTAATCACTTGTCTGAAGAAAATATTTTTAGGAATATTAAATTATTTACTAAAATTTTATTTACTATAAAATATTATTAATGTAAATTTTAGAACTATTCATTTACTTTGACTTTAAAAACATCAAGACAATAAAGGAATTTGAATCAAATCAATTTAAACCACATAAGTATGTCACACTTAACTAAAAATTGATGGAACGCAAATATTCATTCAAATCATATTATTTTTTACATTTTTGAAGTCATTTATTTAATTTTTATATTAATTGAATAATTATTGTGCGTCATTGTTTCATAATCTTTTAAGGTAATTCTTTATACACTAAAAATTTAAAAAAATTACAATGATAAAAAATTAATTTATTATTCAAATGAATATTTATAACTGAACATATCCTATATTTATATCTACATTAAAAATATTATAGTTATTAAAAAGAAGATTGTGACATTTTTGGATTTATATTTACTTAAATATTATAAAGGTCAAAATCATATACAAATGGAAAAAAGTCCAAATATTCTACTTTTGGATGATTATGGATGAGATATACTCATTCAATAATATTATTTCAAGTGTTAGGTTCATTTTATAGTCTTTATAATTTTATTTTTAACTTTAATTTCCTTTTTATAATATATTCTAAGTGATTGGTGTACAGGTGCAACAAAACACACACACCAAACACCCACATGCTGAATGGGCAGGTCATATCCCCCTCAAGGGATAACCAACCCATGAAGCCCTTGTTTTGTATCTATATATTATTCCCAGAGACCCCATAAATATCATAACTATAGGATCATTACATATTTATTTATGGCCCATAAAAGGCATGTTTTATCATCTAATGACCTTCATTGTGACCCACATCAATTGATGTCATTGGTCCCTTACCTTCATCACCGCTCTACACCCTCTGTCACTGCTACAACTGAAGTTAATATTCATAATGTCCAAAAATAAAATGGAATTATTTGAAAATTTTTGACCCATTAATTCCAACTATAGAATCAATTTTTAAGATTCAAAAAACATAAGTAGAAAATTTTAATTTAAAATTAAACTAAAAAATGTGACAAAAAATGGTTTTTCATAAAAATTAGCTTTTAAGTATAAAGTGTTTTTATAATAAAATAAAGTAAAAAATCCATTTAAAAACAATAATTAGATTATTTTAAATAAACTTTAACTAATTAAATTTTACAAGTAACACAAAATTGAATTTTACTTTATGAATAATAAAAAATAAAATACAATTTTCTATAAAAATAGTATTTTTCACAATTCATTAAAAAATAAACCTTTTAAGAAAATTATCAAAAAATAATTCTAAGATAATATTAACATGCTAAATTAAAAATGTATGTTCATTAATTTAAATTAAAAGTATATAATTTTTAAATCAAGATTTGAAATAAAACCATATAATACATAAAAATCCAATTTGGTTAGAAATAAATCATTTTTAATTTTAACTGAAAAATTAACTAAAATTATTATAATGAAGATAAATCTATAAAATATAACTGATGAATATTAATAAGACATGAAAAGTATTTATCCTAAAAATTCCTGGGTTGTTAAACATGCAGTGATATATAAACCAAAAAACTCTATTGCCTCTATATTCCATGATTCAACCAATAATCTATGTAACTATCAAATACACAACATTTTTATAAATTTCCAATCTATAATATTAAAAAAAAGAAACATCTCAAATCACATATACATGGGAATTCATTATATAGGAGTTATCCACTCTCTTTCTTAGGGTTTGTTTTTAACTATCATCCATCCTAAACCTTAATCTATCGTGCATAAATAACCCAATAAAAACTACATCCAACACTAAATTTTAACATATATAGGTTGTTTGGTCTGAATTATTATAAGTCAGGTGGTGCCACTAGACCCATGTATACCTCACATACGTGATAGGCTGGTAACTAGTGGAAAGGGTCCATAATTGATCATGGGGATACATTACCATTTTTATAAAATCCATATTCAATATAATAAGAAATAAAATTAATAGATGAACAATATAACAATGATATCATGAGAATAAAATTTATGAGATATCCATTACAAGAATATAAAATAAATAAATATAATTTCATGTGACCTATAAGAAGTTAAACTAGATCACTCATGGGTCAATCATACACAACCTTATCCAAAATAAACAAAATAAACACTACTATATAGCAGTGAGGATCCATATAATCTAATTATAAAATCCATCATCAATCCACTTATACATCCACCAAATCTATATCTAGTTACACACTAGTCTCAAGGCCATTGGCCTTTACTGTATTGTGAGACACAAATACTACATGGGATTTGGATTAACTATGTTGGGTGCTAGTATAATCCTATAAGACCACTATAAATGGTTTACCTAGATAATATCCACATGTATATGGGTGGAATAAAAGTTCAATGTATGAGTAAACTAGAAGAAAACCACGCTTTAATACATTTTGAATAAGAACTTGGTGAGTGGCTTACCCATATCAGCCAATACTAGAATGAGATAATGTAATCATAGTTTGAACACACCCTGAGGTAGAATGATTTATCACCCCTCAACTCATACCAAGTGAACAAGTGATCATCATACTTATAACCTCTAATTTTATAAAATACCCATTGAAACCATGGAAAACCCATTCTATATAATTCCTAGATGAAAATCCATAAATAATCCCATATATAGTGAGTATCTTTACCTATAATGGTGATCAAAATCAGCACATGAAACCATATCCCATCATTTATAATATAGTCTTACTCTTTTCTAATGATCAACATCATATAACTAATCTGAAAATATATAGAGAATACTACCAATAATCTTGTGTTCAAGTCAATCTCTTCCCTATCCTGTTCACACGAACCACATGACCTCAACCCTGATGGTGTGTGGCTATGAAAACATGCTACATACATGAAACCAGTGAACCTTAGTTTATATATCATTGGTGAGAGATATATCACTATCTCATTATACTTTTGAGTCACGTTTCCATCTAGTTATAAGTAGTACAACCATTACAGATTTTCACTATAATAACTCATCAATAAAAACTCGGTCAATCGACCACCACAAAATAGGCCCGTAATATAGTGTATGCCAAAGTACACATACTCACCCTAGACAGCCTCTAGATAACCTCCTCAAATCATAGAGACCTCAATAAGTTTCATTCTTAGTTTCTCATCGACCCTCTCCTACACCCACATATCATACAATGTAAAAACACAAATATAACAATTGAAGTATCCATGAACCATATACTTGGAAATTTTTAGCTTTTGATTATAAGATTCAATGGCCACATTTTACCAATGAAATAATAAAAAATTAATCATAATAAAATAACTAAAATAGAGATTTTAGTTGAAAACCTTCACAATTGATACAAACCTGAAATTGGTAATGGAGTGGTGAGAAACTAATTGACATGACCTGACACATTAGGACCCAACCAAAGCTAGTAATAGTTTTACTATGCCACCCCATTCCCACCAAAAATAAGTCATGGGATAGTAACTAGTACCAAGATTTCATAAATATACATGTGGGTACTTATACTAATAACTTGTAAAATAATTGAATCTCTAAAATTAAATAATATCCAACAATATCAATAATATATAGTTCACTAAATTTTATAAAAATTCATGTATAATAAAATAACTATTCATTATAAAATCCCCAAGGAAAATCCAAAAATAGAATATAAATGATGAAGATGAGAAATACTAGGTGTAATTGACTCATGGATAGAGAATATACCTCCTAGAATTTTTTTCTCCTTGAATTCACTCCATTATAAATTGTATCCCCCCATGTACCACCATCGTCTACTATTTATCAGATCAACTAACTCCACTAGATCTAGGCCTCCCATTTGAAATTCCAACCCCTGAAACAACTTTATAAACACAACACATGTGGGCATAAATCCTAAACCTATTTGAGTATAAAAATACCAAGTATTAAAACTTGAAAACACAAAAGAAATGATAAAACCATAGGCTATAACAAACCAATGTTCAAGTGAAATCATGATGTAGAGTCTAAGGATAAAGATATTATCAAAGGTCAAGACAATATGGGGAAAGAAAGATTTCTATTCTTCTTAGATTAAGTCTGGGAAGGTTTATATCTCACTAATAACTATATATTTTTAAAACATAATAAATCCCATAAATATTTAAAAAAATATCCCAATTATTTTTCATCCTAAAAAATAATCCACTGAGTCTATCTAAAAACCTATAATATGAATATTTTTAGGCACAAAATGGTATTAGATACCCCTAAGAGGGTTAGGGTATGAATATTCTTTTCAAACTTCTTCTCGGCCCACTGGATCATAACCTATTTATTATGAGGGTAACTTATTTTTCTCTTTGGTGTTTATATTGATCTTATCCTTTCTAGGTTTAGCTAATGATGATGTGTAGAAATAAAGTAAGAAAGCAATCACAATTAAACATAGATTTTTACTGGGTTCACCCTCACTGTCCTACATCCATGGAGCATACAAAGGAAATTCTCTAATGTACCAAATCTAAAAAATATCACTGCTAATACAAAGTTCAGGATAGATCACTTCAATGCCCAGTCTCACTACCAGTGGATGGGATCACCTTCTTCCTCTTCCTTTTCTCACTGCTCTGAAAAGGATGCATACATAGTTTATGGACATGTATTTTCCTTCATCAGCAATATTTAATTCATCCTCAATAGTAGGTATATGACCTATTAAACTTATTTACAAGCTTCTCTTTCACTTCTATGAAAATACCTTGATACAACACTCCCACTTTCCAGACAACTAGAACATACTTATCTTTGTTGTAGACACATAAATTACCTCTTCTTTTTCTCTAGAAAGATATTCAAGCGATGCCAAGTCTTCCTTTCACTACCTTGGATGTATCCATGAAAAACTCCTTCAAAAAATATAGTCATATGGTGTAGATCCTTGGACTTATTTATAATACAAATATGAAAATGATACTATTCATAGGTTAACCCTAGCATGTATCTCCATGCACAAGGCCCTGGTGTATTACCCATATGCAAGACCCTAGTGTGTAACCCCTTCTATGAGATCCTAGAATGTAAACCCTTCCATAGGATCCTAGTGTGATACTCCTTATGTGAGATCCTAGTATGTAACCCTTGCACAAGATCCTGGAACGTGACCCTCCATAATATCCCTCCATGAGACACCCTTCAGTTCATTCTAATTACGTGAATCCACCATGAGACTTCTTCACAAGACCTCTATGTATGAATCCTTCAAAAGACCTTATTCTATTCATGAGGATCATGATATTATGTATAGATTATGTGTATTACAAGATTTTTTTAGTTCATACAGATCATAAGATATTGTTCAGTTCATGTAGATCGTGATATCTTGTTTAGTTCATGTGGATCGTGAGGCCTTATTCAGATCATGTGGATTGGTTGATATCAATGGGTGTTAATTATATGTTCAACCACCCAGTGAATACATCACTTCACGAGACTCCTTTATGAGATCCTTTTGCAAATCTTTCTACAGATTATATAGATCACAAGACTCCAACATAATACTTCATTTTGTTTGTGTGAAATACTCACACAATGTCAATTGTGTATACTCTTTCACTTCACATGAAACCCCTTATCCATATGTTTCTTCATATATATATTTTATGCAAAACTTTTTTCACCTATTATGTACAGTTCATTGGGTATTTATCGGAAATTATCAACCGCCTTAACTCTACAAATCGTGGACATCCATCCATTACACTACCACTACAATCTATATCATTAGCTTTTCATGATCATATTGTGACATCAATTTAAAATCATTCAATGTTAAGTGAAATTTTCTTTCAATGCATTACATGATCTATTGTGACATGAAAAGAAAATCATGAGCGGTTTGCATGATCTCATCACGAGATCCAGTGAAAATCATGTGGTGGTCAGTGACATAGTCTTCCAATTCCTTACATGATCCATCATGAGATCCAAAGAAAATAATGTGTCTAGTGCTATTTTCATCAAGTTCTTTGCATGACCACATCATGATATCCAAAGACAATCATGTAGTCATGTGATTTTAAATGACCGTGAGATACCTCTATTATTTCCAATTTCCTTGTCTTCATGTGCTTCGTAAGATCTCTCTACAAGATCCTCTAACAATCATGCTTTGTATTCATGTGCTTCACACAATCTACCCATGAGATCCTATGAAAATAATTATTTTTATTCATGCACTTAATATGATCTCTTTGAAAGATCCTCTAATAATCATGTGGTGTCTTCAAGTTATTTTTATGATCTCTCCATGGGATCCTCTGACAATCATGTGATGTATTTAGGTGATTCGCATGACATCAAAGTGAGATCTTCAGACCATCAGGTGGTGCTTTATAGGATCAGTTTATACATTCACCCTTTGAGAGAACATAAATTCATGATCTGTAAGATCATACATTTTTTCTCTGTGAGATCAGACATTCATGCTCTGTGAGATTAGTTTAGACATTCACGATTCGCAATATAAAACATATCATGCTTCGTGAGATTAGACATCTCAACTCAGTGATATCATACATCCCACCCTTCTTGAGATTAGACACCTCACCCTTCATGAGATCATACAACTTTTTCTCTCCAAGATATTACATCTCACACTTTGTAAGATCAGACATATCATGCTCTGCAATATCAGATATTCATGATCAATCTTCAGGCCCTATTTGACAACCATACGTTATCAATAACCTCAAACCTTTCCAAAAAACAAATCCAAAATCAACACTAGGATGCATTTCTTCCAACAATATTGCCCTTTGGGTTTGATGATAATTCTTATAATCTTTAAGAAACAACTAGTTGATAAATCATGCGCATGTGAAACCATTTTCCTTATACAACCCCATATAGTGATCAATGACTTCCATAACCCATACTTTAAGCCCGCATGAGTCAATATCAGCACGAGAAACAAGAGTATCATGAAAATTTCATCGATGAATCACTTTATTCTCAAACTATCCTCTCAAAACCTTCACGATACCAAAATATAGAACATGAGAAGCCTTTGAGATTACTTCTCAACCCGCACAAGTCAACTCCTTGCATCATGAACCCAAAGACACTCCTTTTCATGATTCTTCTTCATTAATAGACCAGTTTTAGCATCATCAGATTTAATACTCCCTCTATTTCACTACTCCCTCTATCAACTTCTCCCTCTATATTGATTAAGACATTCTATCCCCTTTCTCAATGAACTCAAAGATCACCCCTTTATGGTATTAAACATGGTAAAGAACACATATCAGTATATAAGTTAAAATACACCATACCATAGGAGAGGGGGTTCACATCCACACTATTCATGTGTGGGGAGTCAACTAAAGTCCAAAATCTGGTCTATGTCATTCAAATGATTCTTTGGGTAAGGAATTTGTTATAATGTTTGTATCCTATAGTTAAGTAGGAACATACTCCAACTACTCAATAACATGGTCAAAATTCTTCTTGATGAAGTGATATTTGATTTTAATGTTTTTTCCTTGAAATATGGACTGGATTTTTTCAATTATTTATAGCACTTGAATCATAATAATGGATACCGAACAGAGACTTCACTTAAATCTCCTCATTTCCCATAAAATTAAATAGGGTATTCTTTTATTTATGAATTTAAATCCACCTTATTCAATGATATATGTTCATCAAATCTAAAAAATCATGAGGGGAAACAAATTTTTCTTTTATCTCCTAAAATCTAGATAAATAGAAATTACTTCCCTCCCCTTTGTTCATGCACTTCTGCATAGATCTTGAGACACTATAGGTTGATATTTTAACACCACCATGATATGTAAACTATATACAATTTCACCATTGATTCCATTTATCAACCTCAGATTGAAATATTGATTCTTTTAGCACTTTCCAAGATTAGAGTTATATTATTCTTTATAGCTGAACACTATTATAATATTTCTATCAAGATAAATTACCACTTTGCATTAAGTCATTTAAATATCCTCTAAGACTATTGAGTTAGATCTCTTTGTAGGAAACAAAATTTTAATCCATTAGACTTCAATGTTTTCCATGTTACTCACTTACTTCCATAGATTCCTACAGCATGACATTCCTCAATTCTTTATAGGAATCTCTTGTTAGATGAGGATATATCACCTATAATTCTTTTCACTACATCTAAATAAAAAAATACATCTTGGGAATTAGATAGATCATTAATGCTGATTATTGATTTGAATTCATATATTGAAATACTATTTAGAATGGGGATACCACTTATTAGAAATTATGTCTATTTTATCTCATGGATTATTTGTATCTTAAAAATAGTTAGATGATACCACATTGTAAGAACAAAATAGATAATCATTAGATAAATGAATTTTTCTTATTATCCCCCAATCGGTCTTCACTTAGTAGAAAAATAACACTTGAACTGAGGCATGATACCAATGGTTGAATATTCAATGTTTCATGGAACCACTAGATCATTCAAGTATATATTTGATAGCTCTTTAGTTTCATATCAATTATTTCATCATATAATATCCATTTTAGATAGCAAGAAGCTTTAAGGTACATATTTTAAAAATAATGTTGTTTTGTAACATCACTTTTTGAATCTAATATCAAATGTTAATTTCAAGATTTTAGATTCTTATTATCACATTTATTTCCATTGGACTTATGAATTCATGACCTTCTAGAACACACACATCCCATGAATTGTATCTCCCCCTTAATTCTATACCAACTCACATACATATTAGAAATAGTTAATTCATGGAAAGAGGGGTACCTCTTGAATCCTCAAGGAGAAGATTTCGGTCGATCCTGATGGATCAATCCTTTAATATATTTTTTCAAAGAACTATAGTGTTTATGTTCTTATTCCAATTGCATAAACAAATTTAACTATTCTAGGCATATAAACAGACATTATTTACCCACATTCTAAATCTTATTTTGATATATAAGTTATATAGGCTTGGTCTTGTTCACAATTTGAGGTTTAAATTCACTAGTACAAATTTATTTTATTTATATCCACTTATATTCCATTTTTTATGATAATTTTAATGAGTGGGAATATTTCCAATAATAACCTTCTCTTTATTCTTTCTCCATTTGAGGTATTTTTATCTTTCCATCACTTCTCTTTTTGTGGTATGACATGTGAATTTATTGAGGAATTATTTTTTTAGTTTTCTTTTATCACTTATTTGAGTCAACTAACACTTTCGTTCTAAGAGTGAGTCTTTCACTAAACATGCATTATTCATATTTACAACTAGACTAGCTTTTCTTTTTTCATCTAGGTTCATTAAAATTATTTCCAATATAGTTTTTGTGAGTGGAACATAGGAGGTGGTTTATACAAATTTATTTAAGGTTCTTGTGTTTCCTATGAGACTTTAAACCTATTTTTCAATTTTATAGGTTTTCATACATTATAGGATTTCTCGTTATACACCACTAGAGTTGGGGATCTCCCTTAAAGTTCCTTTTTTTACTTCCCTAATTTCATCCATCTACAATCTATTTCCAAATTCCCATGATTATCACATATAAAACATCTCCTATTAAAAATATACCATGTTTCGTCTTTTCATGGTTGATATGTTGATGTGGAAAGAGTTCTTATTATGAAATTGAGACCTCAATATTTTTAACACATACTCATCATGTGTCTTAGTCTTTCACAATAATAGAATTTCATGGATACTTTCTTTGGAGATACTCTTCTTTCATGATTTTTAAGAATATTCTTCTTATTTATAGATTTAGAAATATATATATCTTCACAATTGAAATATATTCCAAATATTCAGAAAACAAAATTTAAATATGACCTTGCATCCCACAAAAAAGAGAACATGTAGTCATCACTTCTTATATAAGTCATTTTTTATCTATTTACACCACCTACCAGTTATTTACTATTTTGGGAACTATTCACTACTCTCTTCATCTCATTCATAGAAGAGTATTAATTATATTCAATACCATATTTTATCAAACTACATGGCCATTAGGATGAAACAATCATTTCATGTTTTTCATCTAAAATAGAATATTTTATTTTCATTTCATTATTACCTACTAAAGGATAGTCAAATAATAAATTCAAAGAATCATTCAATTTAGGCTTTACTTTGATGTTAGATTTCGATGATTCTTTCTTGGATGATTTTATCTATTTACCTAATTGTTGAATCTTTATTTCCATATATTCAAGTTGAGAATTATGTTCTCTCTTGAGAGTATTCCCACTAGTCATCTCATCTTCCAATTGCTGAGAGAGATTATCAACCATGTCACTTTAATCCATTATTTTGAAATTCATCAGAGAAATATAATATTTACATCATGAATTATATTGAACCAATTTTGACAGGTGTGTTTCATTATAATCATTCCTTAATTATAAATTTTAAATTTATTTTGAGTTTATATTAATTAATTTTTAATAATCTTTTATTTTTTCCATCATTATGGAAATCACATTCTATTATTTGTCTTGCAAATAATTTTTCTCCCTTAGTTATATGAACACTTTTGTAAGTCTTTTATTGAAACATTTTAGCTTGTTGACTTTAATTTCCTAAACCTAGATCTGGATAACAGATACTTATTTTATTCTTTTAATTTTTTATCCAATTATTTTTTCATGTTGTTAACTTCTAATTTTTTTCCTTCTTAGAATTTATTCATCATCAGTTTTTCTAACATCTCATGTAATTTTAAGCTATTCACTCATTTATATAGAATCATTAAATGATTAAATAGTTTCATTGTCAGATTCATACAAAACATTATAGGGTTCATTATTGGTTTCTTTCAACTGAATCAAAATCTTTTCATAGAAACTTATAAACTGAGTAATTACACCACTCATATGATTATTCTTTGAAGTTATTCCATTTTAAAGGAATCATTGCAATAAGAGCAGACTATAACTTCAATTTCAACAAGATAAAACTTGTTAGAGAAAAAATCCAACAAAATCAACCTTTTATCTAATACCAATATTTAGGAACAAAAATGGGCTTAGATACCCTAAGAGGGAGGGGGTAGTGAATAGAGATATGGATATTCTTTTCAAACTTCTTCTGACCCAACTGGAACTTGACCTATTTATTATGAGGGTCATATATTTTTTTCTTTGGTGTTTATATTTATCTTATCCTTTCAAACATTATCTGATGATGATGCATTGAAAGTAAAGAAAGAAATAAAGTACAAGGAAATGAATATTTTTACTTGTTTTCCCTCATTAAGCTATGTCCAAATAGAATAAAAAGGAAATGTTCCAATGTACCAAATTCAATAAATCTCACTACTAATACAAGGTTTGGACTAGATCACTTTAATTCCCAATCTCTCCACCTTACAATATTTAGGGATAAAACACTACTTCCCAAGGGTCACTCCATTGATATTTCCTTTTATGGATCACTATTGGTGGATAGGATCAACTTATTCCCATTCCTTTGTATTTTGGTATGGAAAGGAATCATGCATAGTTTATGTACATATAGATCCCTTCATCAGTAATATTGAATGCATCCTGAATTATAGGTAGATGCTCTATTTATGTTCTTTCTGGGATTATTTTTCACTTATATAAAAATAATTTGAGGTAGTACTTACACTTTCTAGACAACTGGAATAGACTTCTATTTGTTTCATACACAATAATTACCTCCTCTTTGGATCTAGTAATATCTTC
This sequence comes from Viscum album, assembly GCA_963277665.1. NCBI lineage: Eukaryota > Viridiplantae > Streptophyta > Magnoliopsida > Santalales > Viscaceae > Viscum > Viscum album. The sequence goes on along the minus strand of OY728156.1, from coordinate 1,438,254,982 downwards.
AAGAGATGCCAAGTCTTCCTTTAATTGCCTTGGATGGTTCAAATCATTGATCTTTTTCCAAATAAAAATATGAAAATGATATTATTCATTGGATAACCCTAGAATGTATCTCCATGTGAAAACCATTTTGTATTACCCCTGTGCAAGACCATAGTGCGTAGCCCCTTCTACGAGATCCTAGAACATAACCCCTTGTGTGATATCCTAGCATGGGACTCTTTGTGTGAGATCATGGTGAATAACCCTTTCATGAGATCTTGGAACATAACCCCTCTCAAGATCCCTCAATGAGACACCATTCAGTTCATGTGGATCGTGTGACTCCACTATGGGACTGCTTCATGATACCTCTTCTTAAGACTCATCCCTGAGACCTTGTTCTATTAACATAGATCATGAGATTTGGTTTAGATCATGTGGATCATGAGATATTTTTCAATTCAGGCGTATTATGAGATCTTATTCAGTTTATATGGATCATGAGACCTTGTTCATACCATGAGTATCAAAATATCTCTACGGTTTTTAGTTATTTATTCAACCACCCAGTGTATACTCACTTCATGAGACTCCTTTGTAAGATCTATTCACAAGACTTTCTATAGATTATTTGGATTGAAAGACTCTAACACAAGACTTCTTTCTGCTCATACGAAATACTCATGTGATTTTAATCATGCATACTCCTTCACTTAACACAAAACCCATTATAATAATGTTTCTTCAAAGAGATAATTTTAGAAATTTTTTTTCAAATATTATGTACAGGTTATTGTGAATTTATAGGAAAATTTTCACCACCTTAACTCCACAACTCATAGACATCCATCTATTCCACCAACTCAGTAATATGTATCAAATGCTTTGCATGGTCATATTGTGAGATCAATTAAAAATAATTTGTTGCTCATAGACTTTTTCTTTCAGTGATTTTCATAATTCATCAATATATCCAAATAAAATAATGAGCACTTCACATTATCCCATTGCGAGATCCAATGAAAATCATGCAGTGGTCAGAAACATTGTCTTCCAGTACCTTGTGCAATCTATTATGAGATCCAAAGACAATAATGTGGCCAATGATACTATCTTATGGTGCTTCACATGACCCCATCATGATATACAAATACAATCATGTGTTTGCATCATTTTGAATGACTGTGAGATACTTCAATCATTTCTAGCTTCCTTTTCTTCATGTTCTTCACAAGATCTCTCTGCAAGATCCTCTGACCATCATACTTTGTCTTCATTCACTTCGCATGATCACTATGTGAGATCCTATGAAAATATTGATTTCTATTCATGTGATTTTTATGATATCTCCATGATATCCTCTAACAATCATGTAGTTTCTTAAAATTCTTCACATGATCTCTTTATGAAATCCTCTAACAGTCATGTGATGTCTTCAGGTGTTTTTCATGATCTCAATGTGAATTATTCTAAAAATAATGTGGTTCTTCATGAGATCAATTCATGCATTCATGATTTGTGAGATCATAAATTCTCACTCCATGAGATGAGAAATTTTTTCTCCACAAGATCGGACATTCATGCTTTGCAAGATCAGTTCAAACATTCTCTCTTTGAGGTATCATACATCTCATGCTCCATGAGAACAAAAATCTCACGCTTTGCGAGATCATACATATCTCCCTCTATGAAATCATTCATATCTCCCTCCATGACATCATACATCTCACTCTTCATAAGATCAGACATCTCACGCTCTACAATATCAGATATCTCATGCTCCATGAGATCGTACATTCATTCTCACTCTTCATACATTCTTTGACAAATATCCTTCATCAACAACCTCAAACATTATCAAAAAAAAAATAAAACCAAATGCACCACCAAGAGGGATTTTTACCAATAAATACCACACATCATGATATGTCATCAGAGCTCACGTCTATCAATATACCTCATTTTAACTATAATAGTGGACCTACTCTTTTCTGTAGAGTATACACCATCCAAGGGATTATTAATACCTAAAAAGGAATAACCAAAACCTATCCCGTAGAAAAATATTAACCACTAGTAATGGAGGACCTACACTATATCATGGGGTGGAGTACTGACATATTCATTAAATACATGAATTTTTTGGACAACCTGACAACATGGTGGGAACTCCATGTACTTTTTATACCTCCTATTTTGAAATTCATAATGTGTGCAATGTGACATGTGGTGTATGGATCTCAAATGTTTCCCAGAATTATACTTAGGTATATGATGAGGAACTCAGTCCCTATTTATATTGTGATGGACCCATATTGGTGACATGAAATAAAATATTTATAATTGCATATAAACCTTTAAAATTTAAGATACGACATACATTATGGGTGTTCCAGAGGCTACATAATGTGTAGTTGAAAAAAAATCCTAAAACCTAAAATCATCTTCCACCCATGATTATAGTTTCCCTTAATGCTAATTTCATCATCCTTACTAAAAATATCATTGTATAACCCATCAAGAAATGTATCATCTATTAATTTCATCCCCATATCAATCTATAAAACTATAATTGTTCCCTTACATGAACATGTTACAATAAATTTCCATTCTTGTAAACTCTATTATCTCATCCCATGAAGGATTTCCCATAATACCATCACACATAACTTCAATGAATGAATCCAACTGAAAAAATAATTTTTTTTTGAATTTTAAAGAAAAAAATGAATGTAAAAATATGAAAATAAATGAATAATCAAGTAATTATGGTTGGTGGGAAGGTCCAACCAACAAAAATTCACATTATCATTCATGTTTTCCAAAAAAACAATATATTGTAAGTTGGTAGAATTATTTTTTGATATTTTTTATTCATAACCATCTATATTCAAATGATAATTATAATTTCTTGAAATAGTATTATTATATGTGATAATATTATCATTATTATTATTCATAAAATATTTCATCTATCAAGAACTAAGAATAAAAAAAATCTATTAGTCTAAATGGTCAGATTAATTTTCTTCCACACATGATATAAAAAATAATTCCATACTATGTTAATCAATATAGTTAATTAAAAATATTATCTTAACATAAATATATGTTATAAATTTATGATTAGTCACAAAAAATAATTGTTTTAATCACATATAAGTTCATTTACTAATGAAAATTTACTATTAAATTCCTATATAAATAACTTAAAAAGATTTTTTTTGACTAAAGTATTCATGTCATATATGATTTAGAAATTTATCATAATTCATGTTGAACATAGTATGAATTCTTATGAATTACACTTGATTAAAATACTTATTTAAATTACCAAAAATTACTTGGTAAATATTCATATTTCAATTTTTTCAATTTTTTTATCATTCAATATCTATAGAATATAGGTGATTCAATCATGAGAAGAAGATGATTGAATCACTAAAAAAATAAAGGTGTGAATATTAGATGAATGTTCATACATTGTCTTAAAAAAGTTACTGATTATAAAAATTTGATTAACTTAACAATGAAATCTGATTGTCAAATCCGCACAAACCCATCTTTAACTTAAAGAATAATCATCCATATAAAATCATTTCTATCCTATTGGTTTATCTCCATGATACAATAACCAACCCAATAAAAATTCTATAAAAAGTTATTTATATAGTAATAATTTTTCAAATGGTAATTGAAATAAAATCCACAATAAAGGTTTCTCTAGTTATCACAGCTCAAATAAAAAGGTTATACCATATCTAGGAAAAACAACACATTATATAAAAAACCTCAATGTAATAATTTACATATGAGTTTCTATATAGGATATATTAATGTTCACACTCATGAGATAATTATTTAATTATTTAAGAAATATTAAATATCCCTTAAAATTAAACTTATCCAAAACACTTTCAAAATTCATTCCATTAGTAAACACTGTATTAGGAGTTCAATAAAGTGATTAGATATTTTTTTGGAGATCAAAAACTAGGATAAATTAACCATTTTACCCTCGTTAAAGTACCTAACCAAAAAAAATAAAATAAATAAATATCAACCATGAGAAATATAGTTTGATCTATATCCCCATAAATTAAATCCATTTCTTCCACAAAAAGGGGAGAATATTGAGTTGAAGAATCATGAATCTAAAAAACCTATTATAGAAAATAACCCATTCTTCCATATAATACCCCATGTTTCATACGAGTGTTAAAAATCAAGAAGAATTCAAGTTTTGGGTTTAGTAGGTTGGTCATATTTTTATCATAACTCTAGAATGGAATTTTGAGGCTTTGAACACCTTGAATATGTTTTTTTAGACATAGAACGAGTGTTTGGTTTGGTTGTGAGGGAATTTATGGGAACAAGGTTTGGAGTTTTGGTTTTTGGGGAAGAAAAATAGGGTTCATGGTTAATGAATGGTTTATGAAAAACTTGTACCCCAATCATGTGGTTTAATAAGAGGAGGAGCATGGATTTTTAAACCATGTGACGCGGTCTTAGAAACTATGAAAACACCAACAGTAAATTGTAGATTTGTTTCACATAGTGGGTGTATGTTTTGTAAAACCATGTGTCAAACTATGTGTAATATAATTCTTATGGGTATAAGGGATTATAAATTTTATATAGGGTTTCACCAGTCATGTATCCAAACTATACATCCTTTAAAAAGTCGAAATGGTCTGTTTTTTCTCATGTATTTAAAAGATTCTAAACCCCATTAATTCTCCCATTTTCAGCTAGAAGTATTTTTTAAAGATCGTTCCCATATTATTTATTTAATAGTGGATCTCCTCCAACTAATTTCCAAAACAACCTTCATCTATGGTTTTTGATATCTCTATGTGATTCTAAGAGTCTATTTTCCCTCTTTATTAGTTACTTTCTCTATCAGTTGTGCTCATGCCTTTTGAGTGGGTTATGCCCTATTTTTAGGGTGTTTGTATACTTCTCTATTTTATTTTGTTTCATTATGAACCAGTATCTAATATAAAATGAGTGGGATATTATATGGATAAGGTAGGTTTTCTATAATACAATCCCATAGTATTTCTTAATATTCAAATTTTATGGGTGTTGGTTTCATCGATGTGTCATGTGTTGACCTTATAATTAAAATTAGAACCTTAAATATGAATTACTTTGTTTTTATTCCATTATATGTAATTTTTATCGGTTATCTTGATGGTGATCTCCATGGGTTGCCTCACATGAGAAATATTCCATATAAAATGGGTATATAAATGTGTAAAAGAAAAATGGTTTGAAAGTATGGTGAAGAGGTGGTTTTAGAAATCATATGAAGGGTTATATATTTATCCCTTGATTATATTATAAATTTATAAGTAATTAAAAATGATTTGATTTAGATATGACTTATATGTTGAAAGACCTATATAAAGGGTGATCCCAATGAAATGCCTTAGTTTAGTAATGAAACTTCAAATGGGTAAATGTTAATGGGTGAAAAGTGATAGCCTTTAATGAAATTGAAGGTATGTTTATGTTTGGATATTGAATTGATAAATTGGTAAACCATGTTTTATATAATAGTAAATGGATGTTATGATATTAATTGATGGCTTTTAAAACCAAATTAAATTGTATGGTAATTTTGTTAATGTAAATGGTAAAATGGGATCAATATGATAAATGGTAATTAGAAAAATAGAAAATGCCTATTGAATGTTAAATTGAAATAACCCTATATGGTGGGTTATTAATGTGAAGTATACATGTCTTAGTGAATTAATGGTAATTGAAATAGGGAATTTTGGGATGAGTACCTAGATTCCAAGTGATTCTTAGTGATTGGGAATTCTCAGATGAGTTCCTTGGATTTAGTTTGACATATGATTTTTAATAAGTTGGAATGCTGGGATGAGATCCTTAGATTCTTTTTGAACTATGATGCAGAAAAATTTGGAATGTTGAGATGAACACCATAGATTCTATATGGTACATGATTTAATAATTACATGATGATATATGTGGATCCCACATGATACCAAATGCTTGGTACTATTGGGATGAGTACCTAGATTTCACATAATACATGATATTTAGGAATGCTAGTATGGGTGTATGATTCCATGGTAATGTCGAGATGAGCAATCATATTCCATGTGGTACTCTATATTACTAAGGAAATCTAGAATGAGTGACTGGATTCAATGTAGTTATTTATAGAAGTTTGGTCATCATGACATTCTCATAGAAACCCCATCACTGTCCAAGAAAGATAGGAATAACCCCAGGCATCACCCCAGATCCTAAGAAAAAATTAGTTTTGTTAATTTATTAAATTTATACCATATAATCTATTTATTATTCATCACATGCACTTGATTATCAGATATGATATTTAGGGATACCATTGTTGGTGTCCCACTTAGTTATACTCACACCCTAATTAGGCCACTGTGGAACTTGGGTACCTGATCATCTATCACTATCATATTGTAGGTTGAGGTTTGAGAGAGAGACCAAAGATTTTTTTCTTGGTTTCTAGGAAAAATAAATATATATGGGACCATGTTGGTATTTTGGATCATTTTTTAAAATTATTCAATTTTTATCTTTTGTATTTACTTAGGGTTGATTTATGTATGACCTGTTATTTATATATGACTTCCTAATGCATTATGTTCATTTTTTTATTTTATAAAGTCATGTATTATTTTATTATTGTTTGAACTTTCCTGGAGATTGTTGCACTCTCTTATATATCTGGATGTATCTAATTTATTTTTTATTTCATATGTTGTGTCCACTCTAATATATGGGTATAATATCTCTACAATCCCACCTTAGACCCATGCTTCTAGTTGGTATCCTCTGGCATACGAGGGGGAATGCCTGAGGTCATGTGGCGCACTGACTTGGAGCACCGGTTCAGTGGATCATGGGTCAAGGCATTAAAAATTGGTCTCATAAAATTGTTTTTATTTTTATATTACTATATTTTATTTATAGATAGTATAATAGGAATGTGTATGGACATTGAATAGAGCTTGTTCATGGGATTTCCCATCTATCATATGAGGAAATTCCATGTTACAAGGGAAGGGATTGTTGTTTATGTTGTTAGTTATTATAGTTGACCTGATTTCACCTTAAGTGATACATTTGTTTCTATGTTAATTGACTTATGGGATTTTATCTCTTGGAGTGGTATAAAGAGAAAGGGTGTGTTCATGCATCATATCATGCATGCACGTTTAATTTTCATTATTTCCTATTATTGGTTATTTATTACCGGAACCATGACCTAGGTAGGATATTTAAAGTGTCTGTAACCATTTATACAATGATTCTATATAATATTATGGTTTTATTTTACTAATCCAACCCTCTGGATGATAATGACCTATTGTGTTTATTTTGGATTTTTTTTATAATTTCTATATTAAATAAAATGCTAATTGAAACATAAAGAGTGTTTTTCTACATAACTTATCATTGAAATATTATTTAACTGAGCCTCATTTATGAAAAATTCTAGTTAAAGAAAATCGTTTACAAAAAATCATGGGATTGATTTTTTTTGGTTTTTACATGTCATCAAAAAAAATTCAAGTGCAAACTCTAAAGTTTTTTCGTCTATAACTTATACTTGAAAATTCATTTAAAATATGTGAACCCTATAATCATTTATATAAATGATATGGACCCTATGGGATTTTTTTGTTTCACCTTATGTATAGGTGGTTAGGGATGTTTAGAGAACCCAAGTTATGTTTTATCCCTATATATTTGAGACCTATGACATTTTAGGGTTATTGGTGACCTTGTGGTTTTTTTGTCTTGAGTATGGGTTGGATATGTAATATCTGAACCTATGTGTGATAACTTGTGGTATATTTTTGGCTTAGAGGATTTTTTTCAACCTTGAGACAGGGTGGGTGTCATCCTGGGAGTTGTGAAATATGTGAGATATAGTTTGGTGTGTGGGTTATGTAGGAGATCCTAGAGACTGTTCCTTAAGTGTAAATATATTTTTGGAAGTTGGTGCTTCCTGGACTTCAAGGGTGACCAATAATAGGGGTTTTCTTAGCCTATGAGTGCCTCTAGGTGTGTGAGTTAAAGGTGGATATTGCATTTTGTGAATCAGTTCATTTTAAGAGACTCATAGTATAAAATTTGGGCATGTTAGATTCCCTTGGGTTTCAAGGATAATCACTCATGTGGGGGTGGTTTTAGTCTTTTTATTAGTTTTAGTATTGTTGGTTTATTTAGATTCATATATCAAGTAATATCAGTATCGGTGGGGTAGACCAGATGAATGTATTATAGATAGAGCATGGGGTTCCTGTGAATAAGATCACTCTCGAAAGGGGATGGGCATGAGGCAAGTGAAAATGCATGGTGACCTTGAAATTCAAATCACCTTGAGTGTTGATACTTCAATAGCACATACTGTTTTATAATTCATGAATAGTTAGGTTTATGGCCCTGTTGAAATAATATGTGCCATCAAGGGCACAATGTTTTTGTTAACGAACCTTACTGGATATTTATAATGACACTTTTTTTGAGTGGTGGTATGAATGTTTTTATCTATGATAATAATCATGATGTTTTGGTGGGGGAATGAGAATATGGATTGATCAGGTACGATGATATGATTGATCTAGTGTTGAAACTAGATGGGAGCATTGAAGGTGGTTGTGCCAAACATGATTGAATATATCATGATGAGTGAAACATGTATAGTTTTGATAAAAACCATTTGGTTTTATTCTTAGGATTGATACAAGATGAGATAGATGGTGTGGAGTTCATCATTGGTCATTCAAAGTAGTGTCCCTAATTATCTGTAGGTTTTTATGTGAAATCCTTTGGAATAATTTCCATGATCCATTAGTTGGTATCATTTTTCCTTTTATAGATATGATCTTGGGTGAATAGACTCAGACCCATCTAGCCATTGTGTTCAGTGATGGTGGAGTGTGGACTATGGTGTCTAGGATGTGGGTCAGTGATTCTAATACAAGGATGATCCCAATGAATCGAGTGGGATTTTTGTCATAGTTAATTCTTTCTATGCTTTCAGATATAGTCTTGTATGGGGTCTATTCCTTGACTTCAACCTTAGGTTTTTCTTGGACCGGTTATAAGTGTGGCAGTTTGGTGGTTTGTTCGTGCTCACTATATGGCACTGTAGTGGACATGGTAAGTTGATGATTCAATCATTAAAGTTTCTTTATAAGTTCTATTGATAATTCAGTGGATGTTTTGGGATTATTGCGAGGTTCCTTTTTAATTTAATTCACTATATTCAGGGGTGTTGATGATTGATCGATGGGGGCAGTCCAATATTTTGAGGTAGACAGGTTTTAGGATATTTGAATTTTTTTCTTGGGTGATGTTAGATGCATTGGGTTAATAACTATTTTTGGCATTTCATTCTATATATAAATATTATGTTTCAGCATCATGTTCAGGTTCATAACCTAGATGACTAAAACTCATCATCTTTAATCTAGAGTTAAGAATAAGGAGTTGGGCCAACATCTGACTAGTGTTTCTAGAATGGTTTGGTGTAATGAGTAGGAAGTACCCAAAAGGAATCTAGAGAAAGAGGAATGTGATTATATTAGGAAATTATAGAGGTTAAAGGCATCATGGTTTTGAACTTGCGTCATTAGGATAATCCCTATAGTAGAGGAACCATAGAATAGTTTATTAGTTGGTTTGGGACACTGTGGGGTCTCAAAGAGGATTAGTGTAGATGGGTTTTTTCTCAGAGTTTAGTGGCTAGTATGAGAGTTTTCTCATAGTTCAGTGAACCTGTAAGTGTGATGGAACAAACTTGTGAGAATGGACTGGTGTACACTAGTGGTGTTCACCATTGAGGTATTATATTGTTAGTTTGGGAACTTGTGAATTCCACCATATGTGTGGTGTTATCATGAACTATTTAAGGTAAGTATCGCCATGATGTATGTGATGATGAGGTTTCAGGGTTGGATCTTGTTTTAAGTGGTTAGGATTGAAAATAACTAGTGGGTGGATGGTATAATAGTGTTTTTAGATTCAAGTCTTATATATAAAACCTTAAATCATGTTTTTATTTTTTCAATAATGCGTGAACTCTTCCCAGGTATGTAATGATTTTATGCAGGTTGATGCCTCCATCATCTTGAGTTTGAAGCAAGTGGTTGCATGTCCTTCAAAATTTCATAAAAATGGGATTCCATCATAGGGAAGGATGTAGAATCTTGGTCTCTCATATATGGGGCTATTTTAGTTGGTGAGATGGTCTGGTGATAAGGATCAGTGATACTCATAGATGAAAATTAGTGATGATCTATTATAAGGTGGGGATATTGTTAGACTCTATGTTCCATGTGGATGTTAAAATTCAAGAAGAATTTGAGTTTTTAATTTATAAGGTGGATTGGATTTTGAACTATAGTTTGGAATAGATTTATCTATCTTTCTACACCTTTAATATGTGTTTTTAGACATATAATAGTGATTTGGGTGTGTCATAGGAACATTTAGAGGGGTTGGGGTTTGGAGTTTTGTTTTTTGGGGAAGTAGAATTAGGTGTGTAGTTAACATATGATTTTTGAAAACCATATACCCCATGATTAAGTTATGATCAAAGGAGGAGAAGAGTATGTTAAACCCTATTAAGGGGCCCCATAAACTATACAAACACCTATAATAAATTATAGAGCTTTTTTTCATGGTTGATACATAGTTTGTCAAACAGTGCACCTAACTATGTGAAATTGAGTGTTTATAAGTATAGGGGATCACATGGTCAATTTATAGTGTGTCTAACCATGTGTCCAAATCATTAAACTTTCAAAAGGTTAAAAAAGGTCTTTTATCCATTATGTTTTTAAAATCTTAAAACCCCCCTTACTTCTCCCATTTTTTGATGGTATTACTATGTGAGACTCTCCTTCCCTATCTTAGATTCCATGGTGGTTCTTCTCCATCTGATTTATGAATCCAATTTTTTCAATGTAATTGTAATTATCCATATGATTATAAGACTCAGGTTCCTCATTTTCCTAGTTTCTTTCACAATCATGTGTTCTAACACCATTTGGTTCAGGTTTATATGCCACGCATTGAACCTAGAATTAAAATTAGATCTTTAAATATGAATTTCCTTGTTTGTATTCCCTTGGAAATAATGTTTATTAGTTGCCTTGAAGTTTCTTCCCATGGGATTCCTCACATGTGAAATAATCCCTATTAAATTGTTATATAACTATGAAAAATTTAAATGTTTCAAAAGTATGTTGAATTGGTGGTTTTATAAATGGTATGTGGGGCTAAAGACATGACCCATGATTATTTTATAAATTAATAAATAATAAGAAATGTTTTGAGTTTTATATGCCTTATGTGTGGATGAAACTATGTAAAGGGTGATCCCAATGGAATTCCTTTGTTTAATAGTGGAGAATTAAATGGATAAATATTAATGTGTGAAAATATATGGTCTTTGATGAAATTGAAGGTGGGTTTATGTTTTCATATAGACTTTATAAATAAGTAAATCACCATTTATGGAATGGAAAATTAATGTTATGATATGAATTTATGTCTTTTGAAACTACATTAAATTAAGGTGATATGGTTAATATAAATAGTAAAATAAATGGTAATTAGAGAAGTGGTAAATGCCTATGGAAATTATAAATTAAAATAGACATTCATGGAAGGTTTTTAATGTGATGTATAAGTGCCTGAGGGTGGTCATGGTACTCAAAATAGGGAATATTTTGATAACTTCCTAGATTCCATATGGTCTTTGATGATTGGGAATGTCCAGATGAGATCCGTGGATTCTATTTGATATATGATGTAGAATAAGTAGGGATATCGAGATGGGAACCTTGGATTGTATATGGTGTGTGAGTTTGGAATTCTAGGATGAGCTCCATGGATTCCACATGATACAATATGCTTGTGATTTTCCAGATGAGTACCTATATTACACATAATACATGATATTTAGGAATGTTGAAATGGTATTTAGATTTCATGGTAATGTTGGGATGAGTGCTTGGATTTTGTGTGACACTCTATGATGTTAGGGAATTCTAGGATAGGCACATAGATTTTGTGTGGTTACTTATTAAGGTGCGGTCATTGTAATGTGATTAGAGACACTCTGACATTAGAAAAAGTAGCTAGGACTGACCATGTTCATCATTACAGATCCCAGGATAGAGGGAGTATTGTTTATTTATTTATGTTGATGTTATTTTATTGGTTTCTAGGATGGATCGCAGAATAAGGGACTAGGTTAGGACTCATGACCATTTTTTGGATTCATCTAGTTTTCTATTTTAGATTTATTTGTGGTTATTGTACATATGGACCATAGTTTCTATATGTCTTCCTAATGCATAGTATTAAATTTTAATTTTGGAATAACATATCTTATTTTATTATTTTCAACACCTTCCTAGATGTTTTTTCACTGTATTATATATCTGGATGTATCTAATTTCATTATTATTTACATTGTCGGCTTCACTCTGATATTTGGTTATAGTCACTTCATTATACCACCTTAGAATTGTGTTTGTAATTAGTTGTCTCTAGTGTATGGTGAGTTACACTTAAGTTCATGTGGAACACTAGACCAGAGCATCAATTAAGTGGCTCCTAGGTCGGGGTGTTACATCCCATGCCCTAATTTTACACCCAAAGGTTTAGTCTCTAAGTGAACCCAAGACTCGATTATATATTATAACATTTATATTCCTACTAATTTCATTATAATAATATCATATAGTTCTCAACTCCCCCATATGGTTCGATCGGTTCAATATTATTAATAAAACCTTAATAAAAGCATAGTCTCACATAACAGTACTTCCTTCAACATTCCACATCAATGAACTTTCATAAAAAAGGTCACCATTTCTCATAGAATAAAGAGAAACCATGAACCAAAGACACTAACCTTATAAATATTCTAAAATTAGGACACATCCTATGAGAGAGTTCCACACCCCAACTTTAAAGATCATCCAAAAAAGTTACCATCCAAAAACCATATATCAACATTAAACCTTATCATGTGGTGATTCAATAATATGGTTAACACTAAATATAAAAGATATAATATAGATTGTCTCTTATAGGCCTAATTTAACTCAGTTCCATCCTTGAAAAGGTATACATTCAAACACTAAAAACATTAAGCTTAAGGACACCCATAAATAAAAGAATAATCTTATATCTTCCAAAAGAAGAAACAACATAATCGCTCCTCAAACTCTAAACAGTCATGTATCCATTACTAAAAGAAAAACCGATCTATTTTTGTGAATTATTCATAAGACAGAATAGTTATAACCTCAAAACACAATAATAACCGCCTCACATATTGAACAACCAACCCAAAGATCATTGATGTTCCATTCTTTCACAATATAAAGTGAATATTCTAGACCGTTCAAATAACATTTCTCTATCAAAATCTTTCCCATGAATAAAAACTTCCAAACATGAGTTACTAAAACCACATCCCATAGAGAAAAACCCTTCAATATATAACTATAATCATCACAATGAACACCAATTATTAGTTAGAATTACACAACCAAGGTTCCCTAACCACTAAGAAACTTATATTAAAACTAACCATCAAACCCCCAAGATTAACCTTATAAAAACACCACTATCATCCAAATTTATGATGATATACTCTCCACCTTTATGGGAATGTGTTAGGTAAACTATCCTTAAATACTTGAACGCATATGATCCCACATTCAAAGCCACTATACTAGGCCTCCCACATTCATAGTGATATGTGGTTTATTTTAATTGGTGGAGGATATAATAAATATTCCATAAAAAACTTACTATATTAATTCTAGCTTTATAGATATCTCATAAATCCACTAAACATAAAAAAATATCTCTAAGGGAATAAACTACCATGACATTGGTGTGCCACTATAATCACATATACCATTATGGCCTCAGTCCCTATATAATACAACCACATTATAATGATACGTTCACCTACTTATTCCATATCAATGAGGCTTTAATCTATTTATATCACCAATATTACCCATAGGTATTATAAATGTTTCATGGGAATTTTATAATCCCAATTTCATCACTAAAATTTCAATAAATCCATACAGATATCAAAACACAACATACAAAATGTATTTAACATAAAAGCAAAGATAATATTTAATAGATCAATGTTCAACCTCCATGAACCCATTTAGTCCTTTACAATTTTTAATAGGTCACATTTAACCCAATGAAAGCCTTTATCCAATAGCTATATCAAGAAAATATAATATCCTTAAGAATATACAGGAAATATGATAAATAGTAAGAGATATTGGTATATTCAAGAAAGAAAGACAACATGAATTCCAATAATTAATGAGGTAAACCGAACACACCTACACATTCCCTAAAATGATTATAGACCATATAACCATTTTTAGGGGTGATAACATAGTGTATCATCTTGAAATGATAGAATACCACAAAAATACATTCTTACTTTAAGGAACACTCATAATTTCAATTGTTGTGAGAAATGTATGAACACAATCATTATGATTCTCCATATACAAAGGTATATTTAGAAACTCTTATAGAAATTAATATTATATAATACCAATATAAAATTAAAGAAATGTATTTCATTGAAATTTATAATCATGGTTGTTAGTATAGAAGAGAAAAATCAAACTTAAAATACCATTAATTACCATCCACTCAGAGCTATTTTCCACTTTCAACCACATACTTTTATCCTATTGGATATACTTTTCCAAAAAGGATTACCTTAATGTGGTGAAAAAGATATTTTAAAGCATCACATATCTCTAGCTACCCATTCACCACTAACTCGTCTATTATAAATTCTTCCTAGAAAGCTATATATTTTTATAATAGGGCAGAATATGTTCATAATTTTCTCTTTTTCATAGAGGTCCATCCATAGAACTACCTGATATATTTATAAGATAATTACAACCTATTATAGTCTATGTTCATATTCTAATAAAAAATATAAAATTTTAAATGCTTGCTCAGGGTCTTCGGAATACATGGGGAATGAAAAAGACAAAATCATAAAGTTGAAACTTACCCAAGATGCATCTCTTGAACTATATTTATAATAATGGAACTATCCTAGATCATTTAAAAGGAATA
The DNA here is from genome assembly GCA_963277665.1 of Viscum album. NCBI lineage: Eukaryota > Viridiplantae > Streptophyta > Magnoliopsida > Santalales > Viscaceae > Viscum > Viscum album. The sequence continues at coordinate 1,438,239,814 of OY728156.1, read as the reverse complement.
CCCCATCCACAAAAATCAACATGTTCTTGGTCATTTTCATGTTTCATTAATGAAAAATTTTTAACATCCTTTAAACTCAATTCATCTACAACATTAATGAATAGAACTTCTTGAAAAGAATATTAGTCTCCAATCACTCTAAGAAAGTACCATATTAAGTTCAGATATACATTTATTGATGATTGACTACATAAAAATGTGTATAAAAAATACAAGAATAATTATATAGTCATTGGGTGTATGAATTCCATAGTAATATGAAATCTTATATAACAACTAATCCTATATATTTTATTAATTAGTCTTACCTTATAATCTCATGAAGCATCTATCTCAATAGTAAACATTATACATTTAGATTATATGTAGTATTTTCTATCTTAGTGGAAACCACCATCCATTCAATAAATAAATCTATAATAAATTCATATGATAAGAGTTATTACCTCTTCTCTTAAGGTATTGATATATTATAATAAGATTTTGAATCGATGCCTCACCACTCAAATTATCAATGGTGAGAGGATTAAGCACAAGTATGGGTTCATCATGACCCTATATATTAATAAGATATTTCTTTCTATGAGTAGAATCTTATATTAAATGAGATAAACCAACATATTCTAGAGTATATATAGGAGTTATGACTATAGAGGTAGATAAAAAATCTTTCCTAACCACTATATGATACATCTACTGAATTACATATACCCTAAAATGATTCCTTAGAGTTAAAGATCAAATAATAGGTCATTGGTGTCTTGGTGAAAGTATTTTTCATCCACCACAACAATTTTAGTCTCTATTGTATGATAATTTAACTTCATAACCCCATAGTATCACTTATTTAACTCCCAACATAATAATAATAAGATAACTAACTCCAAAATCAATATGTAAGACTCAAACTGATATGATATCATTATAACACAACTAGGACCATTTGGACCCCACCCAAGATGATTATAATCCATGTATTCCACCCTAATATTTCATCTAGTAGGCCATTTGGATGGTGAATGGAACCAAAAAGGAATAAATATACATATAATTCGTTAGCCTAAAAACCTGTGACATAAATGTGTATCCAATAAAAAATAATAGACAAAAAAATACATCAATATATATTCAATTTAATTATATAACAATGCTTTAATGGGAAAACATTAATCTAGTAAAACACCAATAACAAAAAACCAAAATTTGTAATACAAATATATAATATAATAACCAACAACTAAAGTGTACTCTAAGGTAGAAAGGATTCATCCTCTCTATGTGGTGTTCTAGAATGTAATCAATCAATAACTATCCAACGCCATGCACCACTATCATCTAGTATACATCATCTAAACTAGATTTACTATATCTATTACCACTATTGATAATACTAACTCATTCAATATCTACACAAAAACAACACATGTGTCCATATAACCCATATAGGGGTTATTATAAAGATACCCTACGGGATATAATAAAAGAAAAAAATGATAAAATAATAAGTTAGATTGAAACCCAAGTCCAATGGAAAATACTAAGTAGAATCCTAAGAAAAAAATATAATAAAATGGAAATAAGGTCATTTGAAATGATTATTTCCATTATTTAAAACCCAACTTCATAAAGGTTTATATCTTTCAAGTTACCAGATATTCTTAGAGCACCATAAGATGTGTGAAACCACTAAATCAATAGCCCAAGTTTCAGTCATGCCTAGAAATAATCCATTGAGGATATCTTGTCACAATTCCCAAAACACTCATAGTACACATCATGATACCTTATAAGAAGTAAAGTATATCATACTACTTCATAATAACTAAAATAGGGAACCCACACCTTACTTTAGAGTATAAATTATGGAAGGGATTACTAAAACCAAATAATGTAATAAGCTTATCCTATCCCATAGGAAAACATTAACCATTATATATAAAGGACTCATTTCATATCATGTAGGAATATATGAACCCCACATGTTTCATAGGGGGCCACAATCTATCAGGATTGAGGGAGTAATGAACTTATTCCTAAATTAAGAACCCATCCCTTTTTGATTAATGTGTACAAGATTTATGGAGTTTAAATAATCTAAAATTTGTGGAAGACTCTTATAAAATAAATTGTGTGTCACTAAGTGGTTTTTGACCTTACGTATACTCCAACTGTCTTCCACACACAAAAATTTCATCTCTATAGAGATATAGAATATCTTCTATTATAGGTTCCTTAAAAGAAACCCCAGCGATCAAGGAATAATTTACCACATATAAATGTAAATTCACTCACAATAGATTACTCATGTTTTTATTTTTGACATTCTGGTGAGAAATGAAGGAAAATTTATATACTCTCTAGTAGAAGACATGTACTTTTAAGGCACACAACATGAAATCTTTGAGTGTTTTCTAGGAAACTTTAGTAGTTTTCTAGAATAAGTAGAGTTGACCTACATAGTGTGCTTAAAATTTTATATGATGTATGTGAGTCTTTTCTCCATCTAGGCATGTGTTTCTAGTAATTTCCTAGTTATATTCCAATATACATAACATAAACTTTTAATAAAATGCGTATGATATTACATGGAATGGTTTGGGCATACTCTTGATACTTGTTGAGTATCTTTTCCAGATTTATATGGAATATCTATAAAGTACATGATGTGTGGGATCATGAAACTACTTGGCATATAATTTTGATACATGTTAATCCACCTATTCTAATATACATGGGGTGTGTGATATGACTCACAATGTGTTGGCCCAATAAGTCAACATGGGATGTACTTGGGTAGAAACTAAGGTGCTTGGTCTTGATATACACAGAACGTGAATCATGGTCACATGGTGTGTTATATTTATTATCAATCATAAATTGTAGCTATCATAGGATGTGAAAAACATGGCATGTGTTCTAGGGACTACCTACTATATTGTCATAAATATTATAGAAACCAAAAAACTATCATACAAAAATGATTATAGCCACACCAAATCCAATTACATTATTTTTGTTCAAAATATCTCTAGATAACCCATTTTAAAATTCATTCATACATTGTTAGATACCCATAGTCATCTATCTGGTCATCATTAAACCATCACATGAACCTAGTTTAAATTTTAATCACTGTGGTTACCCCCGCCATCACTTATGTATAAGTAATTTCTAAACCCCCTTCACACATCACACCCATGAATGAATCCAAGCCATAAATTTCTATTTGTCACATCACATAGCCAAGAATAAATCTATTTTGATGGATGAGAATGATGAATCAAGGAATAGTTTTTGAGAGAGGGTTCAAACACCCAAAATCTAGGTTTGAATTTATTTTCTTTGAAAAAATGGGAATTCAAAAGCTAAATGAATTATTCATGGATTAATTACTTTGATGTTTGGTGATGATTATATGTAACGACCCAAAATTTATATATGATATTTGTTTCTTAAAATAAATGTGTGTTGTATAATAATATATAATATTATACATATACTACTAATAGATAAACAAACAACACTGCAATTCATTATTGAAAATAATTACACTAGTCGTTGACTAAACCAATTAAAATGAAAAGTATTACATGGGGACAAAAAATAGAAAATATAAAAATTAAAATTGTAAAATTTTGATCATCTTGATCAGCAAAAATCATCCCTCTCATAAAAAATACTATATAAAAGAAACATAATTGTAATTTTTTGTGCCTTTAGGGTATATTACTTTCCTAGTGTTGGTGGTTGTATGTGTTAGGAGGAGGTTTTGGGAGTTTTAAATGTTGGTTATAGGTGCAGTAGAGCTGTTGTAGGAAATACACTCCATGTATTGTCTACAAGACATGTAATAGATGTTTAAAACTTGTGTAGCCTTAAGGTTCATAGTTTGTATGTGGCTAAGGGGTATCCCATGAGATGATTACACATTTTATAATTGGAATTCATGAAATATAATAATTTGGTTGATTAATCCTTCGTGGAAACACCTTTTTATGAGTAACTTAAAATCCTAAAATTACTTAATGGGAAAGGGGGTTACACGTCCTATAAATACCTTATGCAGTGCAGTTATAAAGTTTAGGGCACCAAAATTTCTCTCAAACACTGTATCCAGTCTTCATTTATCTCATTACTTTTGACCCATTGGTCCCTTCTTCAAGTTTTTTGGAATTACTTTTGATGGGTATTGATTTCTGACTTCTATCCTTTGATCCAATGTGATTTCTCTTCTCATTGTCATATTATTCCTTCCGTTCTTCTTTAGAGTTCCACTATAGTGGTGGGGTTTGGTTTGGGTTGTGTGTTTGGGATGAATTTTGATGATCCTTTAGTATGGTATAGGTTGATATTCAGTTTCCCATTTGCAGTTGTGGTTCACAGGTGTTTCTTATGTTATATTAGAAATTATATAATGATGAAACAATAGGGGTTGAATTGTGTCCTTTTCAAAAGTTTACAATTATATTGATTCACGTAAATATAAGATAATAACTCGAAGTGTTTTGCTAATAGAGTATATGCAGAAGATATGAACAAAGAACAAATCCCAATCAATTTATAGTGGTTCAGGGCACAAAGATCCCCTATTCCACTCCACCAATCACCCTCTCTACAGGCTTGGTTAATTTTACTAGTAAGGTCCTCGTATCATAAGACTGATCCACAACTGAGTACAGACTGTTTTTACCCTTACAAATAAAGGATTGTAAAATAAATCATTCTAGTTCTTTTATAGGGAATTGATAAAACCACAGCGTAGTGAGAGAAGCTGACACTCCACCATGACTGAATAGAAGTAGCCTAAACTCAAAATAGATAAGATGTAGTTTGGTGAGAAATAGTTTTATCTCACAGTTTTAGGAGCACACAACTGACAGAAGACGGATCTTTGTCTTCATAAGAATAATAATCTTGAAATATATTTTAAGAGATCTAGTGACACAAGATATCTTCATTTTTAGGAAAAAAACAAAAATAGAGCATCATGTTTCCATATTTGAATATTTATATCTCCAAAATGTATTCCTTGTTTCTGAGATTCTTGATCACTATAGAACTGTAAAAAATTACAATGAATAATATATAAATAGATATCTGAGAAGTATTCACAGATCCGGTGATTTTATAGATGATACTCAGAGAGATATATAATGATAAATCTTCAGTATGGTTTCAGATTCGAAAAATATTCCTAATAAAACAAGTGAATTCAAATTCAAAAAATATAGATCAGAGTAGTCGTAACTTCCCTTATGAATAGGATATAAAATCTTGGCTATAAATGACTCTTTAAATCATTTAATATGAGCTTTGAATGAGTCTAAATTGAGCTTTAATTGCCTTGAAATTCCACAAAGACTATTGCAAAAAACTCTAATAAATATGTAAATTCAAATTTTCAACATTGAAAAGTCAAACATAAGGTTCCTTCACAAAACAAAAAAATAAAAAACATAGGGTTCAACTTCATAATGTAGTGTTTATAGTACATACGTTTATCCATGTCGGCATATATCTCTAAATGTAACATTGATTATACATACATTCACTTTTCCAAAACGTAAGGTTGAAAATGTAAGGTTGATTACAAAATTAAGGTTGATAATCCATACATTTGTAAAGTTCTATACTTATGTAGGGTTATTTAACCATAATTTTTCTTCATAATAAATGTAAGGTTCTTATCCAAACGTAATGTTCCTTAACCATTCTTTTCTTCAAATGTAAGGTTGATTAACCATATGTTCTGATCCATCAACATAAATGTAACGTTTGTTCCATATTTTACTTTCTTCAACATATTGAATGAATAGTATTTCTGATAAAGAAAAAATAATGAACAATGTTTCAAGAATACAATTAAGAGTTTTCTGAGCACTTTAATGAATATTTCTCACAAATAAATAGTTGAATATTATTTTAATATAAGAATTATAAAAAATATAAATTTTCTGAAATACACTAAAAATAAAATCATTAGTAAAACAACCAAGGGTATTTTTGAGAATCAAAATCAATAATATTAATAGAGTATTGTTGAGAAAATACATTCCCAACATCTTCTTTCCCTACGGTGAACAACGAGTTAGAAATCTTCTTTGAGTTAAGAAATCCCTCATTTCTCTTTATTGTGTATCATGTGGGAGGGGTTTTATTTTGTTCATATATGGGTAATGGTTGTGTTATCTTAATCAAAGATAAATAATTGGTTAAATTGAAATTGAAGTTGGGAGTGGAATGATTTGAATACTTTTACAATTTTGATATTATTATGATATGATGGATTGTATGAGATTGATGCCCCACTGAAAATTGTGGTCGTTGGAGGGTTCTTTTGCGATGGATATATATGTTGTGACTGTTGTGCCTATTTTTATTATTTTGATATCACTCCAAAATGGAAAATTTACTAACCACTTATATTTGACTAATAAAATGGTTTCCCTAGGATTATGGATTGTGTGAAAATGACCTTAAAATAAAGTGGAATATGATAAATACCGCTTGGTAAATATGTAAAATGTATTTTTATGTGTGGTCATGCATCTGGTGCAATGATATGATTTGTTAACCATGATTTTGGTATGGTGAGGTGGTTGAAAATTAGCTAAGTTTTTGGGGAAGTGTGGTGGTGATTTTTTTTCAATGCTTTTGGGATGGTGAGGTGGTAGTTGTTTGGTCATTCTTTTGGGTTGATGAGGTGATGGTATGATGGGGATGGTGAGTTTTTTATTATGTGTGGTTGTTTTGTGATGGATTCCCAATAGTAACAGGATTTTTTAATAATGTTAATTTGAAATTTATGGGGTTTGGTTCAGTTAGTGGGATGAAAAATGGATAATGAATAAAAAAATTATGGGTTGTGTGGTTAAATGTGGATAATGATTAATAATGAAATGAATGTGTTGGATAATTGGAATTGGTTGGTTGTGTGATGTCTCTTGTGGTTTGTTTGGTGTTATACATTTAGAGGTGGCAACTAAAGTGGGAATATTGTGAGTTGGTTAGTGTTTTGTTGTGAACCCATATGTTGGAATTGTGTGTGGATATATATATATATATACTTGTATATTTATTTTTATTTCTATACGCACCCCACCCACATCAAGCACTATGTGGCGACACCTGGATAGTCAAGTGGGGGTGTTTTTCTCGACATCTGTTGAGGAGGACAGATGGATGGGTACCCAATCTTTCATACTTTCTCTTCCTAGGGAGGTGGGTATTGTACATGTTGTGATGTTAAGAGGTCTGTTAGTGCATTAGATAGTGGTTGTGATAGCCTTGGTTTTTTAGGTGATATGTGATATGATCGTGCTTGTGAGGTAGTGGCCCAGGTGTTTTTAGGTGAGTTGTGATATGAATATGCTTGTGGGTGTCTTATAGTTGGGTTCATGCATGGTTGGAGGAGGGAATGAGGTTGATGCACTATATGTTCATGATACCCTACTATTTGGTTATTCTAGTGGTTGTGATGTGGTCGTGCTTGTGGGGTGGAAATCCCAAGTGTTTACAGACCTGATGTGATGTGACCATGCTTGTGGGGTAGTGTGGTATACAAATGATATGTGAGTACCAGGGCGTATGACATTGGGGTGTGAGAGCAGCATACCAGAAGGAAAGAAGAGTTGGATACCCTTTTTAGATGTGATTAAGGTTATATTATATTATTTGGTGATCATACCTTGGTGAGGATGGGATGGATACTAGTAGACCTGTTAGGTGATGTTGGTTATACCATTTTCTCATGGTTTCATTAGTATGCTTCTTTAACATGTGCATGAGAGAATTTGGTTTTCCAAATGAGTAGACTTGAATAATAACTCTATGTATATAAATTGTTTTTAGGTTTCCAAGAGGATTAATGGACTTTACTAGACATTACCAGCTTATACCTTGGATAATTATTGTATTAATCCATTATCTTTGCATTTGGGTATTTACTTTTAGAGACTTCTATCATTATCAGTTTTATTTATACATGCATTTGGGATTGTTTTGGTTTCTTTTTTCATGGATTCTTTTGTGTATGATTCATTTTATCTCCTGATCCTATACTATTATAGAGGGTAATGATTCTCATATCTGGAGATTTTTATACCCTTGGTTCTATTCACCAACTCAGGGCCTATTAGAGGCGGGACTCAGGGGTTATTATCTCCTCTCACATTGCGGTATCTTTGGAGGGAGCGGGTCATGATATATTGGTATCAAAGGTGTTAGTTGAGATATAGGATGGAATTTAGAGTTAGAAAAAATGATTATTTCATGGAAACAATGCCAGTTGACCTTAGTTTGTGACATAGGCTAGGGATATTGGATAGGACATAGAATTTTAGGGGCCCCTGTGATCCAATGTATAAACTCTGAGCTTGAATGACCAAGTGAGGTGGTATTGTTTGCAGGGTAGAGACATAGGTCAGGTACATGAATCATGATGACTTATGTTATTTTTTGAATTGGGTTATTTAGGGAAGGTTAAAATGAATAAAGTGAATTAAAATGAATATTAATAAAATTACATACTATCGAGCTAAGGAATTTATTATTTTCTTTTCATCTATGGAACTTGTTCATCATCCACATGTGGCTCAGGAATTTCAGGTTCAATAGTCTAATCTATTTTATTTTTGGAGTGTTGATCTATTTGAAGAGCATGATCAGTGGTATAGGATGTTGTCATCTTTCCAGTGACAGAATCTGGGGAAGTACGAGGGAAGTGTTTCAGATGTAGAGACAAAGGGATGGCTATAGGTGATCAAGATCACATTAAATTTTATCTGAGCCCCCAAAGGATACTAGGTACCTTTATAAGTTATTAATAAATAGGGAGTTTCATGTCATTGGTGGACACAATATTTGGGAGAGTTTAAGGAGGAATATGTTTTGTGGGTAGACTTTTAGAAAGAGTCATGGGCAGAGTTCCTTTTGTCGAGCATGAATGCGGTGAAGAGGCTGGAGATTATTTCTCTTCTATAGGGGAGTATTTCAATGTGAGAGTTGAAAATAAAGTTCAAGGACCTTCATTATTGTATCCCATATCTTTTTACAGTTAAGGATTCTTGTACGATATGTCTTGAGGAGGAACTTTGTCCTTCCATCTATGATAAAGTTACTCCTTTTACATTGGAAATGTATTTTGAGGTTTAGAAAAAGGTATTAATCGAGAAGATGCACTCACGAGGAGTTTTACTATGATAGGGGATTCAGAAGGGTTCCATGAAGAGTAGATTTATCAGTTCTAGGTCCTAGATGCTAGAAACTTTGAGGTTTCAACCAAACGGGGTTTTCTCTCAACAGCTTCATTTCCGGCCTCTTAAGATTTAGGGCTAGTTTTTTCCTCTAGAGAACATGTTCATCACCAAAAAATATATCCCAGTGTTTCCCTAATTATTTTTTTGGTGGAGGTTGTTATTTTTAGTGTAATTTTCAGTAATAGTTTCCATAAATTCCATTTTAGTAGTAGGAGAAGCAGACTCATTCTCCATAGAGGGAAGATGTGGTAGGTAGAGGGTGACCTTAAGATGTTCCTCATGATCAGAGACCTAGGTCAGAGCGTGGTCATAGAGGTTTCCATAAATAGATAGGTAGAGGAGATAGATGTTCCTAATTTCATGAATTATGGGCAACATCACCACAGGTAACATGGATCGTTTGAGGAACACTAAGTTAGTCATGTTCCCTTGTTTTTTGTTCTTTATTGATTTGTTTTTATGGTTTTCCCTTATGTGATGTGTGATTAGAATCTTAAATCATATGAATAAGTGGAAACATAATCCCTAATCAGGAAGTGTTATACTTTTATGTGATTAAAACTGTGTGGGAAAGTCATTCCTATCCAAATTATATAATATCTTAACATGAGAAAGGGAATTTCTTTATTTGTGTGCTTGAAGATTTTCTGTGTGATGTTGGGTATTGTCTCTTTATGTGATGAACTATTTCTTAGATGTGTGATAAAGTCCCAACATATAAAAATGGGAGGACCTGATTCGTAATCAAGATGCATTAATCATGATGTGATTAAACTCATGCGGGTGAGTGAGTGCTGCCCAAAGTTAATAGTATATTAACATGAAAGATGAAACTCTCTGATTTTTATGTTCGGAATGGTGTAGTTAGTTGTTTGTGTCAGTTGTTGTTCTAAGATATATGGAGTTTGAGATAGTTGTGTTGTGGTGTGGTTTTTTAAGAGGATATAGTTTGTGAGTGTGTGGTGATTTGGTTGTTCGAGATGTTTCATGATTATTTGGTTTGTCATGTTTGGTTGTCGGTGTAATTTTATATATGATGAGGTCATTGATAGGTATCTCACAGGATGTTTGTTCATACCCCTTTCCTTTTGGGCTTGGTTTTGGATTCTTGAGGGAAAGAATCATTTGATAGGTATCTTATATAATAGTATGTACCTTCTTGGTCTATTACTTTTCCATTTTTGGTGGTTGGAGGTGCTCAGAGGTGGTTTTATAAGTATTTATAGAGGCTGGAGGTACAGTAGAGTTGTTGTACGAAATACTGATCATGTATTGTGTACATGATGTGTAATAATGGTCCATGTCTTGTGTTTCATGGAGGTTTGTGGCTTGTATGAAGATAAGGGGCATCCCATGATATTATTACACATTGTGTAAGTGGATGTGTAATAATTTGGGTGATTAGTCCTTTAAGGCAACACATTTTTTGACATGACTTAAAATCCCAAAATTAAAGGGTGTCAAAGGGGATTACACATCATGTAAGTCCCCTATGAAGTTTAGTTATAATGTTTGGAGTGCTTGGGTTTCTCTCAAACCCTATAACTGCTCTTCATTTCTCTCATTCTAGGTGACCCAATGGTGACTTCTTCAAGAATTGTTTATACCTTTTGATGGGGATTGATTCCCAACTTCCCATATTTTATCCATGGCGAGTTCTCCTATCATTCTCATCTATTTACTTCCATTATTATTCAGAGTTTCACTATGATGGTGAGGTTTGGTTTGGTTTGTGTTTTTGGGCTATGTTTTGATGATCCTTTGGTGCAGTATAGTTTGATCTATTATTTCTCATGTGTGGTCATTGTTTATAGGCATTTCTTCTTCCCCCTATGGTTCTCAACGAGTTAGAAATATTCTTTGAGGTAGGAAATACCTTGTTTCTCTTTATTGTGTATCATGCAAGAGGGGTTTTATTTTATTCATTTATGGGTTATAGTGGTTCTTACTTAATCAAATATAAAGAATTTCTTCAATTTAAATTGAATATGGGAAGGGTAATTATTCTCATTATTTTATAGTTTTGATATTATCGTGAAATAATGATTATATAGGCTTGATTAACTATTGAAAATTATGTCTATTAGGGAATTTTTTGTGTTGGATATATGTTTTTTGACTATTGTTCCTATTTTGATTTTTTTATATCACTCTAAAATGGAAAATTTAATAACCACTTATATTTTACTAATTAAATGGTTGCCCTATAAGTATGGATTATATGATAACACCCCTAAAATAAAGTTTAATGTGATAAAAACCACTTAGTAAATCTGTAAAATTTATTTTTATGTGTTGTGATGTGTGGTCATACTTTTGGGGTGGCAAGATAGTTTTTTAGACGCGTTTTTAGAGAGTCAAGGTGATTGATGTTTGGATATAACTTTATATGGTGAGGTAGCAGTTGTTTGGATGTGCTTTTTGGATGGTAAGTTGGTGGTTGTTTGGTCGTTATTTTGGGGAGGAGAGGTGATGGTGTGATGGGATAGTGAGCATTTTGTTATATGTGTTTGTGTTGTGCTAGATGCCCAAAAGTAATGGAATTGTTTAATAATGTTAAATTGAAATTGGTGGGGTTTGGTTTGGTTAGTGGGATAGAAAATGGATGATGAATAAATAAATGATGGGTTGTGGGGTTAAATGTGGATGATTCTTGATAATGAAATGAATGGTTTGGATAATGGTAATTAGTTGGTTGTGTGATGTGGCTTGTGGTTTGTTCAGTGTTATACATTTAGACGTGGAAGCTAAAGTGGGAATGTTGTGAGTTGGTTAGTGTTTTGTTGTGAAACCATAGGTCGGGATTGTTTTTTGATATATATATATTTATTCCATGTGATTTATATATGTACCCCCACCCCATGTCAAGCACTATGTTCCAACATATGACAACCCTTATCTTTATTACACTTTATTTCATTATTTATTACATAAGATTACACATAATACAACCTGGAAGATTGAAAAGTCTAGTGTATATATGAATTAGGTACATTACATAACAACTTAAAATAGGTAATACATCAGCATTATAGAAAAATTCCTTAATATGCTCATTTTATTACATCATACTTAAATCTACATGGGATAACCTCGATACATACAAAAGAAAGGGGTGAGCTATAAATCCAAGTGAGGGGGATAAAAATTGCAAGACATGAAGAAAGTATTACTTGTTAGATAATATTCATATCAATGATACATATAAAAGGGGTGATAATAATAAATATGAACAATGGGGCAAGATATATCATGATAACATAAAGGAAACATGGGAAAATGGGGCAACAACTTTAAACATGTCATCATAAACATAGGTCAAGGATAACTGCCAAGACATAATTGTGGAAAAAGTCCCATGATGTATTAGGTTCACTCCCTAATACATTTTATGATGTATCAAGAGACTAAAAAAGTACCCAATTAATTGGATCACTATATAATTTAGGGTGCACCCGTCACTTTCCTATCAATCACTTGCATAAGTGTGCCACATATATCATACAACATGGAATCATTTTTAATAAAATTTAATTCCAAGATCAAGGAGTGTGGAATAAATATATGTAAATCCCCAATAAAATAAGTATAATTTCATAAAGATGAAAAACCTTGATATGATATGGGTAAGGGTATTCTCTACACATTTTTTTGGCATGGAAAATTGCGATGAAATTTTTGCAGCATAATGGGGATGTATAAATGTTCGTCAGATGGATTAATGAGAGTGAAATGGGTCTCTCATAATTTATGCATCAAAGGGGAAGTAAGTTGGATATGGTATAACATATCCCAAAAATAGTAAATGAAAATAAAAAGAATGAAATAATAAATATTCTTGAATAAAGAGGAGAAAGAGAGGATCCCTTACTAAATTTTTTCAGGGTAACAGGTGTACACAAAGGTTCATGGGATGGTTTAATGAGAGTTAAAGGGATCTATAATCATTTATAAATAAAATTTAAAGTAAGTGAGATATTTAAGAACATATACCAACAAGAAAACATTGAAATTAATAGGCATAACATAAAATAGGTGCTTGAATAAAAGGGATATTGGGAGATCCCTTACCTTGAGAGTGTGATTCCAAAACAATGGTTGAAGATTCTTGAGAGATTTGTGGAACCATTTTAGGACTATAGAGATGGTAGGTCATAGTATGTACATGATACAAGGTTTTTGAGTAGAGAAGAATGGGATATTGGGTGGTTTTATATATGAAATGAGTAGAAAATTCTTTATTATTTCTCAAACATAGGTTTTGGACTCTATATAATAATGTAATAAAAACCACAAACTATCCCATGGATTTTTCCTATGGTTTCCAGCAAAGTAGATTTTTTTTCATTATTTTATAAGTACATGGTAAAAAATTATTAAAATATTTCCCTTTTTTATGTGAGAGTGAGTCGTGTTCTTAATTAAATGATTTTAAAACTTTAAAAAGTATAATAGGTTTCTGAGGATTCATAAAGGCTTCATAAAATTAATCAAATAAAATTAAAATTAAATTATTTTAAATGTGAAATAAATATTTATTCTTGGAAACCCTTTATAGTATTTATTACAATATTTTTGTGTCATTATGATGTCATAATGCACACTGTATATTTATACCATATTTAACTTTTACCCAAAAATTTGACAATATTAAAAAATTTTGAAAAAAATAATATTGGATAATTTTGATGTGATGATTCCAAAAATAATATTTATTTTATAAAAATAATTTTCTAAATATATAATTTTTCAATTTTAAAACAGAATCAATATTTATTAAGAAATGATAAGTTTTTTTGACAATAATAGTTTTCATACACTACTGGAAATTCAGGTATTTACAACAGGTCATTTGCGACGGGATCCTGTCGAAAATAAATTTTTGCGACAGACTCCCATTGTAAATGACCCGTTGCGAAAAACGCCATCACAAATAATTTTTTTTGCGATAGGCCTGTCACAAAAAAAAATTATTTGAGACGGGAAAGTGTCGCGTCGTAAAACAAATTCTGTTTTTTTTAAACATTATTTGTGACGAGCCTATTTCCCGTCGAAAATATTTCCTTTGAAAAAACCATTTGCGACGAGAAAATATACCCGTCACAAATAATAATAAAAAAATTAAAAATAAAAGTATATGCGACGGGCCTGTCACAAATAATAATAACAAAAATTAAAAAAATATATTAAAATAAATTAAAAAAATAAAAAATAAAAAATAATTCAAATATTAAAAAAATTAAAAAATAATTATAACTAAATTTAATTAAAAAAATTGAAAAATTAAATATATTTCCAAATAATTAAAAATATTAAATAATTAAAAATATTTTTAAAAAAATTATAAATAAAAATAATTTAAAATATTTATACATAAAAATATTGGACAATTATATAAAAATGTAAACACATTTAATAAAATTAAAAATAAATAAAAACATTAAAAATATTACAACTAATTACAAGATTTACAAATAATGAAATTTTTAAATATAATTATTACTATTTATTAATAATTATTCCTATTTAATAATAATTATTCCTATTTATGAATAATTATTCCTCTTTATTAGTAATTATTCCTATTTATTAATAGTTATTCCTATTTATTAATAATTATTCCTAATTATTAATACTTATTCCTAATTATTGCTAATTATTAACAATTATTACTAATTATTAACAATTATTTCTAATTATTAAGAATTACTACTAAGTATTCCTATTTATTAACAATTATTGCTAATTATTTATATTTATTCCTATTTTTTCATATCTATTCTAATTTTTTTTGTAATTGTTACTAATTATTATTAATTATTTGTAATTATTACTAATTGTTATTAATTATTTCTAATTATTCCTAATTATTCCTAATTATTTCTAATTATTCCTAATTATTCCTATTTATTAATAATTATTTTTATTTGTTACTAATTATACATATTTATTACTATTTATTCCTATTTATTACTAACTATTCCTATTTATTACTAATTACTCTTATTTATTACTAATTATTAATAATTATTGCTAATTTTTTATAAATATTATTACATAGTCCTAATTATTAATAATTATTAATAATTATTACTAATTTTTAATAATTGTTCCTATTTATTAATAATTATTCCTAATTATTACTAATTATTCCTAATTATTCAGAATTATTCCTAATTATTGCTAATTATTCCTAATTATTGCTAATTATTCATAATTATTGCTAATTATTCCTAATTATTTCTAATTATTCTTAATTATTACTAATTATTCTTATTTATTACTAATTATTCCTAATTATTCTTATTTATAACTAATTATTCCTATTAAATTATTCCTATTTATTAATAATTATTCATAATTATTAATAATTATTAATAATTATTGCTAATTATTGCTAATTATTAATAATTATTAAAAATTGTTCATAATTATTACTAATTATTAATAAATATTAATAATTATTGTTAATTATTATTAATTATTATTAATTATTCCTATTTAATAATAATTATTCCTAATTATTATTATTTTTTCCTAATTATTCATAATTATTATTAATTTTTTCTAATTATTCATAATTATTGCTAATTATTCATAATTATTGCTAATTATTCTTAATTGTTGCTAATTATTCTAAATTATTCCTATTTTTTAATAATTATTTTGCATTATTAATAATTATTCCTAATTATTTCTAATTATTAACAATTATTGCTAATTATTAACAATTATTGCTAATTACTAACAATTATGGCTAATTATTAATAGTTACTGCTAATTATTAACAATTATTGCTAATTATTAAACAATTATGGCTAATTATTCCTATTTATTAATAATTATTCCTATTTATTCCAATTTATTAATAATTATTTCTAATTATTCCTATTTATTCCTATTTTTCCGTATCTATTCTTATTTTTTCGTAATTATTACTAATTATTATTAATTATTCCTAATTATTCCTAATTATTTCTAATTATTACTATTTATTACTACTTATTCTTATTTATTAGTATTTATTACTTATTATCATTACTAATTTATAATTACCAGTAAATATTAATAAACAATACTAATAATTTAAATTTATTAACAAAAAATATGGTGACAACAAAACAATCTAAATATAATTTAATTACAACTAATTAACAATAATTAGAATTAATATAAAAAAATGAAATAAATAATAAATTAAATAGAATATAAATACCTTTAAACTTGATCTTCAGTAGGTGTAGAAGACTTCAAAATCCGCTTGGAAAAAAAATCGACTTCTAAAACTTTTAACTCTGAAAGTGAGTTTTGAGAGAAATGATAGAGAGAAGTTGAATGTAGGGAATGAAAAAACGGATGGGGGTATATATAGGTTAGATTATTTGCGATGGGACTATTTGCGACGGGAGCCCCGTCGCAAATAGTATTATTTGTGATGGGTCCGATCACAAATAACTTACTCTACATTAATTACGGTCGGCGGTTAAATAGATATTTGCAACGGGTCCCGTCGCAAATAGTCACCTGCCAACATACTATTTGCGGCTGGAAGTGCCTTCCATCGCAAATACCCTCTCCCGCCATTTGGTGTGCAGTGCGTAGGAAACCTTTTCCGACGGGAACCCTTACCCCGTCGCAAATAACTACACGGGGTAAGGGTTCCCGTCGCAAATAACCTTTCCAAGGGACTATTTGCGACGGGACTCCATCCCGTCGCAAATAACCCGTCGCAAAAACTAGAATTTCTCAGAGTGAAACCCTTATAAAAATTATATTTTACTTCATAAAAATTATATGATCATCTATATTTTAAAAAACATAATAATATTTTATTAAAATATTATTTTTTTCAAAAATCTATTAATTCATTAAAATAATGTCTTAATTGAAATTACATATTACCAAAAATATATAATTTGTGTTTTATCAAACCAAGATATAAATTTTTTATAAATTAAAAATAATAAAAAGTAAATATAACCATTATTTTATTTAAAATATAATATACATATTCATATTATTATAATCTTCATGAATATCTCTTTATTATATTAGTAAACACCCCAAGGGTAAGGTGGGAGATTGTGAGACATTCAGGGGGTGGTTTGGCGTACATGGTTTGGGTTTTGATCTCAGTAAGCTTGAAATTCTCCTATGAATGGTTTTGAACAAGATTAAGTTACTGGATCTCAGCCTTGGATTGGTTAATGAAAAATCCCAATGATGTTATCCCCCTTATACATTCCAATAAATGGGCTTCATAGGGTACGATCCTACTAGTTGAGGTCATCAATTCCTTTATCTGTGTCAATTGTATTTTCTAAAACCCTATATTTATACTAATCAAATGATCACTATTTAATAAATATATTATCAATGGTTATGATGATTAAAAATATTTTAAATATGATGTGATATAATTAAACCAATTAATTTCATGTATTTTCTATAACCATAATACATAATAATACATTTAATTAAATCACAAGGGGAATTTTATTTATAAAAGCTTGGGTCGTTACAATTTTCCCCCCTTTAGAATTTTTTCCCTTGAAATTTTTATTTCATAGAATAAAATCAATCGGGTTAAATTTTTTTAATCACTTCCTCTAGTTCCCATGTTCTCTTTATAAACATGTAGTTTCTCTATAACACTTTAACCAGGTGCATTGTCTTATTTTGTAGAACTTTGTCTCTATAATCGAAGATCTTTAATGATTTCTCCTCATATGAAATATCATTATCCAACGGTACCAACTCTGCATTGAGTACATGTGAGGGTTATTGTATGTACTTCTTCAAGAGTGATACATAGAACACGTCATGTACTTGAGATAGGTTAGGTGAGAGTGCTATTCAATATGTCGCTGCTCTGATGTGAACAAGGATCTTGAAGGGACTGATGTATCTTAGACTAAGCTTTCCCTTATTCCCAAATCTCATGACTTTATTCTATGGATAAATGAGGAGGAATACCTTATCTCCAACATCAAACTCTAGGTCTTATCGATGATTTTCAACATAGTTCTTTTTCCAGCTTTGAGAAACCTTGATGTGATGCTAAATGGTCTTGAGATTTTCAACCATTTCCTCAACCATGTCAAGACCTAGCAGTTTTCGTTCACCAAATTCATCCCAGCATGTATGTGTTATTCACCTCTTCCCATAAATTCCTTTATTGAGATCCATTTAGATGCTTGATTGGAAACTATTGTTATATGAGAACTAGGCCAAAGTAATATTTTGATCACATACTCCTTTAATGTCAATTTAACATACTATCAATATGTCCTTGGGTGTTCGGATAGTCTGTTCATATTGGAAACCTATTTGAGGGTGATAATACATGATTAATTTAAACTCGATATTTAGATAATGTTGGAGACTCTTCCAGAACATATAGGTAAATATTGGGTCATGATCAGATACAATTGATAGTGGTGTTCCATGCAGGCTCACCACTTCTCTAATGTATATCCTTGCAATTTGATTGAGGGATAAGTCCTATCAAATTTCAATGGAGTGAGCAGTCTTTGTAAGATGATCCACCACAACCCATATAGCATTATTTCCTCTTGATGTCTTCATAATACTAGTGAAAAATTCCATGGTAATGTTTTCTCATTTCCATGTAGGTATGGGTAATGGTTGCATCATCCCCTTGTATTTTTACCTTTCTGCCTTCACTTGCTGACATAAAAGGCATCTTGATGTATATTCCATGATCTCCTTCTTCATATTGTACCAAAAATAGTTCCCTTGGAGATATTGATACATATTTTTTCTCTATGTATGGATGGAGAAGGTCGAGCTATGCACATCATCCAATAACTCCTTATTTAACTCAAGATTTGATGGTACATGTAGTCATGACCCAAATCTCACAAATCCTTCATCATTAACATTTAACTCTAAGGATTTACCTTTTATTTTGGATTCCACTTTATTCTAAATTCCCACATCATCTCTTTGAGCATCCTTTATCTTCTTCAGAAGGGAATTTTTAGAAATCATTTATTAAAGGATTAATGATGTTCCTTCCTTTATGATTCCCATGTCTATCCTTTTCTAGTCTAGAAAGATCACATCCTTATAAATTCTAATCAATGATAAAATTTATATATCCTTTATACTTAGATAATCTTAAACATTATTCACTTTATTAGGATAGTAGTGGGTTGAGTAGTCATAGTCCTTAATAAGATCTAACCACCGTAGATGGCGCATATTCATTTATTTTTGTGTGAATATACACTTGAGGCTCTTGTAATCCATATATATTTCAAAATTCTCCCCAAAGAGATAATTCCTCTTGATTTTAAATGTGAATATAACTATATACAACTCTATATCATGTTTTGGGTAGTTATGTTTGTGAACTTTTAATTACATTGAGTCATAGGCTGTCACTTTTTCATTCAGCATTATCACGCAGCTCAAGACCTTCTTCAAAGCATCATTGTACACTACAAAAAGTTCTCCACTTGTAGGAAGTGTAAGTACAAGTTCAGTGATAAACATATTTTTCAACTCCTTGAAGCTCTCTTAACATTAATTATTCCAAAAAAAACTCGATTCCCTTTCGAGTTATCTTGGTTATAGGGTTTGAAAATCACAAGAAATTCCTCAAAAATCGATTACAATACCCAACTAATCTAAGGAAACTATGGATTTATTTCCCAGATGTTGGCCTCATCCATTATTCAATTGATTCTATCTTTAAATGTCCCATTTATATCTCATTACATGTGATAATATTTCCCAATAATGAGGCATCCTTAAACTATAACTCATATTTGATGTACTTTCCATAAAGCTTCTCCTATTGTATGGTCTTTAGCATAGTTTTTAAATTCTCATCATGTTCCTCCTTGCTCTTGGAGTAGAGTAGAATGTCATCTATAAATACTACCACAAATTTTTCAAGGTAATCCCTAAAGACTCTATTCATCAATTTCATGATAATTTTTGGATCATTAGTGAGTCCTAATAGAATTACTGTAAACTCATAGTTCACTTACCTTGTACAAAAAGAAGTCTTGGGGATATCCTTCTTCTTCACCCTTACTTGATAATACCCCAACCATAGATCCACCTTAGAGAAGTATCAGGATCCACAAATATGATCGAATAAGTCATCAATATATGGAAGTGGATATTTTTTCTTTATCACGATCTTGTTAAGTTCATGATAATCAATTCAAAGAAACATTTACCCATTTTTATTCTTGGAGAAGTGGACCAGTGCACCCCAAGGTGAAGCACTTGGGTGTATGAACCCTTTATTTGGATTATCCTGTAGTCTTTTCTTCAGTTGATAAAGTTCCATAATATCCATTTTATATGAAGTCTTGGATAATAAAAATGTCTCAAGTATAATATCAATTGAAATTTTAACCTATCTATTAGGAGGAAGATTAATCAATTCTTTGGGAAACACTTCAACATATTTCCTCACAATGGGCACGTCTTAGAGGATGTTTTTTTCTTAGACTCAATAATTTGAGCTAGATATTATTTCTCATAGAGAAATAATATCCATTATTGAGATGTTTTTGCAAATGAAGATTCATCCTTCTCCTTGAATTTATACAAAACTGGATGACAACTCGCGATACAGAGGGAGATTTACTTCTCATGGAAATTTTTGTTGGATCTATATAGGGAAAGTCAATCCATACCTATAATTTTATCAAATTCAACTAAAATGTGTATCATAAGGATCTCTAGTAAGTTCAGACCACAAATTTTGATATGGTGTGAGTTTTATACTTGGTATTTGATAATTTCCCCATTTTCTATTTTCAATGAAAGCTCTACTTGCATGATTTGTGGTTATATTTGAATAGTTCTACTAAACTTGCGTGATATAAAGGAATGAATAGAACTATGGATGATAACCCTAACTTCAACTTTTTTATTCTAGTTCTAACCATTTACTTCATCCAAAATAGACTTATGAATGATAATTTTCAAACTATTAAACATGTAAACTAGAAAACAATAACATTAAATGGATAGTTTATAAATGACATTTATTCCTTAACTTGTGAATTTATAGGATTTAATCTATATTGTACATGATCATATTTTCTAAAATAGGCACTTATGGGAATTTTTTTCCCTTAATAATGGTTTGTAATGAGCTTTTGAATTTTCCAATTTATATCCCCTAAGAGTTTCAAAATGGGTGTGGAGAAAGTCTCATTTTCTTGAAAAATCTCTCCGTCAAGTCTAACCCAATGAGGTGTTTTTGGGTTTTACCCCTAGGTACAATTGTGCTAGATCCACATCCACTTGTGGTATCCATAAAGGGGTGTATTTTTATGGGAACAAATTACTCTATAATTTTCCAAAATTTATATATTTCTTCTTCTATTTATTCTTATCCCTAAGGATTTTTATAGAGTTTTTTATCCCTAATACCCAAAAAAACCAAACCTTCCTTTGATGCCAACTATGAAAACCCTTGTCTTTATTACACTTTATTTCATGATTTATTACATATGATTACACATAATAAAACCTGTAAGATTAATAATTCTAGTGTATTTCATAATTAGGTACATTACATAACAACTTAAAATAGGTAATACATCACCATTATTTAAAACTTCCTCAACATTCTCATTTTATCCCATTGTACTTAAAACTGTATGGGATAAAATAGGGACATAAATAATAAATGGGTGAGTTATAAATCACAGTAAGGGAATAAACATGGAATGACATGAATAAAGTATTATATTTTAGATAATAGGTATATAAATGAGACATAAAATGGGTGATAATTATAAACATGAATAATGTAGCATGATATACAATGATAACATAATGGCGACATGGGAAAATGTGGAAACTTTAAACATGGAATCATAAAAATAGTTCAAGGATAATCGATAATACATTATGGTGGAAAACATTTTTTGATGGATTATGTTCACTCCCTAATACCTTGAATGAATTCTGATCAGACTAAAACATTACATAATGTATTGGAGCACTATATAATTATAGGCACACCCATCACTTTCATATCAATCACATGCATAAGTGTTCCACATAGATCATACAATATGGAATTTTTTAAATAAAATTTTATTCCATGATCAAGTATTATGGGATAAATACATGTAATTCCCAAATCAAGGAAGTATAAGTGCATAAAGGTGAACACCCATGATAGGATATGGGTATGGGTATTCACTACATAATTGTTATGGCATGGAAAATCGTAGTAAAATTTCAACATCCTAACAATGTTATATAAATGTTCATGGGAGGTATTAATGAGATTAAAGGGGTTATAACATCATTTATACATCATAGGGGGAGTAATGGGGATATTACACAACATATAACAACAATATTAAATGGATATAAAAGGCACAATATAATGAAGATTCTTGAATAAAGTATAGAAGGAGAGGATACCTTATTAAATTTTGGTATGCTAACGGGAATAAATAAAGGTTTACGGGAGTGTTTAATGAGATTAAAAGTGGTTTATCATCATTTATACATAAAATAGATATTAATTGGGATATGTAATATCATATCCCAATATGATAAAATAGAAATTAAGGGTTGTAACATAAAAGATGTGCTTGAATAAAAAAGAGAGTGGGAGATCCCTTACCATGAGAGTGTGATTCTAAAAGCTTGGGAGGAGATTAATGAGAGATTGTGGGAACACTGGGAGGACTCAATATAGGTGAGTAAAGATTAAGTTAATTATTTAATTTT
Source organism: Viscum album (assembly GCA_963277665.1). Classification (NCBI taxonomy): domain Eukaryota; kingdom Viridiplantae; phylum Streptophyta; class Magnoliopsida; order Santalales; family Viscaceae; genus Viscum; species Viscum album. The sequence continues at coordinate 1,438,216,811 of OY728156.1, read as the reverse complement.
TTTAGTGGAGATTAATTGTATCTTGGTGGTTTCATATTTGAAATGGGTAGGTAATTCGTTATTATTTCTCAAACATATGTTTTGGACTCTATATAATAAAGTAATCAAGACCAAAAACCTTTCCATGGTTTTTTCCCATGGTTTCTACCCAAGTGGAGTGGTTTTTACTATTTTATAAGGTAAAGGGCCTAACTTATTAAAATATATTCATTGGTGTGTGTAATTGATTCATGTTCTTAAAGATATGATTTTAAAACCTTAAAATATATTATAAGTTTTGGAGGATTCATAAAGGCTTTATAAAACTAACAAAATAAGCTAAAAATTATATTGTTTTAAATTTAAAACATATATTTGGTCATGGATACCCTATATAGTATTTATTACATCATTTTTGGGTCATTATGATGTCATAATACACACTATATATTTATACCGTATTTAAATTTTACCCAAAAATTTGACTATATCAAAAAATTATAAAAAATTCACCATTGGATAATTTCAACAAGATAATTAAAAAATAATATTTATTTAATACAAATATATTTCTAAATATATGAAATTTTACTTTTAAAATAGAATCGATATTTATTTAGAAATGCTAGGTTTTGACAATAAAAGTTTTCAAACCCTTATAAAAATTACATTTGACTTCATAAAAATTATATGATCATATATATTTGAAAAAACATAATAATATTTTATTAAAATATTATTTATTTCAAAAATACATTAATTCTTCAAAAAAAATTTCTTAATTGAAATTACATATAACAAAAAAAATATTTTTTGTTTTATCGAATCAAAATCAAAATCATTTATAAATAAATAATAATAAAAAGTAAATATAACCATTATTATATTTAAAATATATTATACATATTCAAATTATTATATTTTTATACATATCTATTTATTATACCATTAAACACACTAAGGGTAAGATGGGAGATGATGAGAATTTCATGGGGTTATTTGGCGTACATGGTTTGAGATAAATGGTTTTTCTTGTGCTTAAGTTATTGGATTTCAACTTGGGCTTGGTCAATATCAAATACCAATGATTTTATCTCTCTTGGATGTTATGATAAATGGACTTCATAGGGTATGATCATACTGGTGGAAGTCATCACTTCCTTTTTCTGTGTCAATTGGATTTGTTAAAACCCTATATTTATACTAATCATATGATGATTGTTCAATGGTTATATAATCAATGGTTATGATGATTAATAGTATTTTAAATCTGATATGATATAATAAAACCAATGAAGTGAATGTTTTTTCTATAATTATAATACATAATAAGAAATTTAATTAAATCAAAAGGGAAATTTTATTTTTAAAAGTTTGGGTCATTACATGACACCTTCATAGTCACATGGGGATGTTTTTCTAGAAATCCAGTGAGTAGGATGGATGGATGAGTACCCACTATTACCAACTCTCTATTTTAGACAAGATAGGTATTTCCTTAGATGTGATGGATGGAAATTTGTTAGTTAATTAGATAGTGGTTTTGATAACCTAGGTGTTTTTAGATGAGATGTGATATGATTGTGCTTGTGGGATGGTGGACCAGGTGTTTTAAGGTGAGATTTGATTTAACTGTGCTTGTGGGGAGACTTGTGGTGGGATTCATGCATGGTAGAAGGAGAGCATGCAGATGATATCCTATAAGTTCATGATACTCTTCACTTTGGTTACGGTAGTAGTTGTGATGTGGGTATGATTATGGGGAGGTGATCCCAGGTGTTTATGGGTGTGATGTAATGTGATTGTGCTTGTGGGGTGGTGTAGTATATGGAAGAGATATGAGATAAATGATGTATGACATTAGGCTATGATAGTGGCATACCAGTGGGAAGGTGGTGTGGGGTACCTTTTGTCAATGTGATTCATGTTATATTATATTACTTGTCTTCTGTTATTTGGTGAGTGTGTCTTGGTGAGTTTGGGATGGATAGTTGACCTATTAGGTGCTATTGGTTATGATTTTTTTCTCACGAGTGCATTAGTATACTTCTTTCACATTTTTATGATAGACTTCTATTTTCCTACTGAGTATACTTTAATGCTCACCCTACATATATAAACTATTTTGAGGTTTCGAGTACGATTATATAGACCATGTTGGACATTACAATCTCAGACCTTGGATATATTATATTTCTCTAATTTAGCCTTGGTTTTGGGTATTTACTTTTATAGACTTTTATCTATATCAATTTTATGTATACATGCATGTGGGACGGTTTTGGATTCTTTTGTTATGACATAGATTTGTTTTTGGGTGATTCGTATTATCTCATGATGTTATTTTATTATAGAGGGTAATTCCCCTAATATCATGATATTTTTATACCCTATATTCTAGTCTCTAACCTGGGGCCTACTAGAGGCGGGACTCGGGATCATTATCTCTCTCACCTTTGCAGTATCTTTGGAGGGAGGGGTCATGACAAGAATATTATTAAACCAGTCGACATTATAGAAAATTGAAATATATATCATTGAGAATAATTTAAGAGAATATGTAATGAAGGAATTATGTGGTATTTAGAGAAGGTAATATGATTTTTGGAGTATAAATGTGATCATTGGAATAGTAACCTAGCTATTGGGAATAGTAACATGATCCTTGGGGATAGTAACCTAACCATTTGAATGGTAATACGGCCTCAAAATAATAAAATTTAATATTTTTAATATTTTTAATTATTTATTTAAGTAAATATAAAAATTATAATTCCATATTATAAATATCATGATTAAAAACACAAATAAAATATTAGAATATATTTAATAAACTGTATTTTAAGGCATTTCATAAAAATCATAAAATCTATATTAAAAATTAAAATAACCTATGTTAGACAATTATTTTGATAAAATTAATTTCATTTTTTAAATATACATGTCAAAATTTTATAAGGGTAATTTCTTGGTAATTTTCTAAAATACTTCAATTTTCAGGTGAATAGTAAAAATATTGTTTTTTTGTAACTGGTGTATCTTAATTTGAATAATTCATGATGTAATTATGACATAATCATTTATATAACTTTACACTAGACTAAAACATATTTATTTTGATAAATTATTCATTAAAATATAGTAAACATGATTTCTAAACCTAAAAAATACTTTCAAACATCTAAAGACAAAAGTATTCCTTTAAAAAACAATTTTGTCATTTTCCCACATTCCTTTTTAATAAACCAGTGAATTAGAATTATAAAGGTTTTTAATGTATTAAAAAATTTCTATTATATTTATATATAATTAATTATGTCAAAAATATCACTATTACAAGGTTTCCTTTGGATGTAATATTTTATTAAATATTTTATTCTAAAAATACCCCTATCCTCAAGTATAAATAACCCATCTACCTATCCTTGAAAAACCACTCCTCCCTCACATACCAAATACCAATCTCTACCAAAATCCTCTATATTAATCCCATATAATCCTTAGGTATTTTTTAGAGTAAACCAAATCCATTCATCAAGTAATTCTAGTGTTATATAAGAGAAGCCACACTGAGAAAAGAGTAAGTTTTTATCAACTATTCTCTAATTTTTCTACAATATTCTATTTTTCCCAATTGATTTCAAAAATGATATTATAAGATTAATTATTAAGTATTTTTACATTATATTAATGATTTTAACCTACTATAAATTTTTTATTTTTTAAGTATTTTTATTTTATACCTCTCTTTCTCTTCCTTAAAACAATGTTCCAAATAACTGTCGGTTAACCACCAGCGAGGACATTTCCAACATCTTTTGTATCACAACCCATATGAATGGTTATACTAAATTATTTATAATATATAAATTTATAAATATAATTATTATATTATTATATAATTAATTCTACTTATATATAAATTAACTTGAAAAAATATCCAAATCAAAGAAAAATGGTAATTTTAAAGGAAAACGTTATATCAAAACGCTTTAACTTCAACAATTAAAATTAATAAATATAATAAAAAATTTATAATTGATAAATAGTGACATAAATTAAAATAATTAACTTATTTTTTTATTTTTTAAATAAACCTAAGTTTATTATTTAGGAGGTGTAAAAGTTATGAAATAAAGTGTGATTTAGGGTAAGGGGATTCTAAAACAAAAACTATTTCTTTTGGGTTATCTCCTATTTAACATTGATTTCAATATTAATGATTTATAATCCAAATACAAATATATATCTTTTTAGGTATATATATGTTTTCTTCCATACAAAAATAATTTATAATCCAAATACAAATATTTTTCAAAAAATATTTTCTTTCTAAAACACATATTTGACACAACTTGAGTTGTTTCTTCATTGATAAAAAATGATGATGTTTATGCCAAATTTGTTTTCCATTAATCATCTAGGAACCCAAAATTTTATTCATTAAATTATGATTTATTAAATACTTATGAAACTCATTTCTTTCCATGGGTTATTTCATGACTACGATTATTATAAGTTCTATGTGGCATGAAAAATTATGAGCATTTAATATATGACGGGTGGGACAATAATTATATATCCCTCCAATCTATTGTTTAATGTGACGTATCTCAAGAGATAATGTTTATTATACATGAACATGATTCTAGATTTTTTCACAACTATGTGTGGTATTTTACTATTATGACATGATTCTTCATTTCTATGCATATTCTACATTCCATGCCTTTATCAAATGTTTTCCTCATTATATTGATGATGATCCTATGCTTATAAAATAATGTTATTTATTATGATCACCCATTTACTATTTATTCATTTAACCTATTAATCCCCTTAATAAGATTATAGATCACCCATTTATTTGATTTATATCCTATGGAAACTCCATGTACTGAAGGGATCATCAGAGATTTAGAATTATAAAGAAAAGGAATTTAAATAATGTTTATGTTTTATTATGTATAATTGATGTATGAGCCTAATTTTCTCAATAAAAACCCTTTTGATCCTATATTTTTATCTCTATTTTATTTTTATCTTAAAATTGATGTAATAGTCATGTAAGAAAACCTAGGTTCTCTATAGTTGGTATGATATAACTCTTTAGTTAATTTGGGAATTATGATTAGAAAACATTAGTGAAAACCATAAGTATAATTTTATGTATAGGTAAACATCCTATAAGAAACATTTTAGAAAAAGGTTAAATATAGGGATACCATAATATATGCAAATATATTTTATTTATTATTAATAATAAATCATTTATTAATTATTTTCTAACTTACATGTTGTTCAAAACTTTTCTATTTTAGAAAATAGTTAGAAATAAGAGATACAAGGACAAAAACCTATGTGAGGGACAATATAATGATTGTCTATAAAAAATTCATAATGTGATGGGAGATGGAGTTAAAAACTTCATGGTGATTCTAACCAAGTTGTCCTATGATATGAATAATAACCTAAACCATGTGAAATGTCTACCTTTACCCAAGAAGGAGAAACTGCCATTAAGTCCTTTGTAACACCCGAACGTTTTTATAAAATATTTTCTTTAAATAATTTTTATTCTTCATTAGATTTAATTTCATGCAATAATGAGTTTAAATGAACCACAATATTTTCTTAGTATATAATTACCATTATATCCTAGCTGTTAGGTTAACATGAATAAGTATAACTAACTTATGAAAATACATTGTGAATTATTTGGCTATCAATTATTTATGAAAAATATAAATTAAATATATTTTATTTTTTGAGTAAATTACTATTGGTAATTAAATTAATGAGATATATATGTTATATAAAATATTTTTATATTCATCCAATGAATATTTTAATTATAGGGTGTGAATAAACCCTATTTGTTGTATAAAACCTATATTTTTTTAATGGGTAATATCACACCTTTAAATGGAGAACCCATTTTAAATTAATATCTTAACACATTAATAATTTTTATATGAAAATATAAATATTTTATTTTAAATTGGTACATAAAAATTTACTTTTCATGAATTTTTGATATTTTCTAATAACATTCAAGTTTTTATGAATAGTAAAATCACACTAGATTTTAAGTGAAAACAACTTTTTTTCATCGAAATAATTTATATGGTTAAATTATAATATTTAATGGTTTAAAGTATAAATAGAATATATTATTATTATTATATATAATTTATTTCATTATCATTAATTTTACATTTAATTCATATGAAAAAACATTTCAATATTTTGTAATGTTTTATTTTTTAAAAACATGTTCTATCATTCTGAAAACAGGATTGATTTTAAATTAATTTCTACCAATTCTATGTTTTGAATTTAGAAAAATTTATTCCATATTTGGAATCATATGGTCCAAATTGTGTAAATAATTACCTTTTATTTTTGGACATTATGAATAGTAACTTCAGTAATTATTTTTATTCACTGTGGTTAAAGGGAAAATATTGTAAATAAGGGTAAAAAATAATATTATAATAATATAAAACAACCCTAAAACGTGTCATAATACTATTTAATGAGATATTTTCTAACCATGATCATCATCGGGTCTATTTTAAGACCCCATGAAGCCACTTGGGTGTGATAATGACCTTTTAGAATTTTTAATTAAAAGTAAAGAGAAATATAACATAAACATGTATTGTTTACTAAAACATTTTTAATATTGAGTTATATAATTAATTTATTTGAATATAAATATTTATTAGAAATATAAAAATATTTCCTACATCTTGGTATTTTATTTATAATTTTTATACATTAAATAAATAAATTTACTTATGACACAATGGTGATCAAGTAATTACCTTATTAATGAAAGATTCAAATAAATGTTATTATAAATATTACAATAAATGTAATTTGAACATTTTGCTGACATCCATGAATTTTTGGATTATTATGACAGATTATATTTTATTTAATTTAGTTTTTTTTAACGAATAAAATTTTTATTACTTTAACAAAAATCAATTACTAAATAGTATCAAAATTGACAGAAATGGGTTTTTAAAACAAATAAATTTTTATTAAATGATATAACACTCTTAAAAATATAAGATTAGTTAAAATGAATTATATAATTTTTCAAATTTCATTAATGATCCACTTTTTGTTCTCTTTGAATTTTATTGTAACTATATTAACCATATATTATGAAAATACAAGAAGCCATGGTAAGAGTTAATGTTTTTAACTAAGGGTTAAAGCTAAAATATAAGGTTAATTTTGTGACATAACTTGTATAAAACCTATTGATTGAGAAGATTTAAACCCATACTCGTCTTATCCTATAAATTTATCACTTTTAAACAATTATAATTCAAAAATAATTTTATAATAAAATAATATTTCAAAACATTCCTAAAGTGCCCCTCCTCTTTATTATAAAAGGCCACCACCTCTACCCACTTACTGACAACTATTAAGACCCTGGAATCATCCAAATTCTTCTCAAATAATTTCCCAAAATCCCTCCATTCCTCTTATAGTTCACACATTTTTCATAAACACATCCTAATGATACCTTTTGTGAAAACTAAAGGAGATACTCGAAAAAGAGGTAATTATTTTATCACCTCTTTCAAAATTATTTTCTTCTTATAATTACTCTTTTGAATTGTTTCTATAATAAAGTAATAAATACAGTATATTATACATGTTGATATGTTACTATAATTATGGGACAACCTTATACCCCCGTTTATCCATCATATGAATAACAATATCACCATGCGTGCGTATGAATGGCTTACCGTCTCCATGTCATGGTGTAATTTTTTATTCAACAATACTTTATTTGGACGGGTATAATGATGAGTATAATGGATTTAAATAATAGATATAACATTATAATTATTATTTATAATTAATATATCATACAATTCCATGTCATTTAATTATTAAGTGAATGATATCATCACTCATGCAAACGTACAACCTACCGTCTCTGCGGTGTGATGTGATTCATTCTACACGATCTTCATTAAAAAATGATTATATATTTGAATGAAATGAATAAATATGATATATATTATACTAATATCATTAGTTAAATGATATAACTATAACCTAATAATTGTAACATGAACTTACCCAAAAAACCATTCATAAGAACATAAAGTAGTTATTATCCGAATAACAAGTGACAATGAAATGTTTCTAACAAACGGATGATAATATAATAATATATGATATTATAAAAATTATTATAATTCTGTAATAATTCAATTACATGATTTAAATCATTATACAAGAGTTTTATATACATATGAAGGATATAAGACCTAAGGTAATGGATGATTTTTCAATCTTATTTTTATCCAAGATTATTTTTACTGGGGGTATATTTATTATCCATGTCCGTACTTTCTAAAAATGTTTTCATAAAATGTTTACTATAATTATATGTATTTTTAAAGTCATTTTTACCCATTTTTTACTTTTACTACATGTTTTAGAAGGAATGTTTCTTTCATTTACCATACGGGGTACTTTTTTACTTTTTCAACAAGGGTATGAGAAGAATGGTTTTTTAAATTATATGACATTAATATATTATTATACTTTCATAACAACTTATTTAAATTAATATTACTTTACAATATTTAAATTGTATTTTCAATTAAATTATTTTCCATCAAAATTGTGTGGAATTTTGAGAAAAGAAAACATTTTTGAAGAAGAAAGGATATTTTCTCAAGAATAAATTTCAAATATTTTATCAAAATTACTTTCCATATAAGATGAAATTATTTGAATAAAGTTATGTTTCTATACATGTTATCACTATTATTTTATTTGTTTTTATGATGGAATTCTAATTGTAAACTCCATTTTTTTATATGGATTATGATGGAATGATATTTAATAAATCCATTTTATTATGTGGGTTATGCTATGATTTATGTTTTTGTGGAACATGTAAGAATGATTTCATTATGATATAGGTGGGACCTATATCTCCCTACAATGCATTGGATAAATATTTATTTCTCATTGTATAGACATGACTGGAACAACAAGTAAATTTGGTTCAATATTACAAGGCTGGAATGATAGGTAAACCCGTTCAGTAATGGACTTTGTCCGCTATGATGGTTTTGGCCATGAGCCTTGGCTAACATGGAAATGATTTTCTATGATTATGTGTATTCCAAAAAACTTCATGCCTTATTTTTTTACTTTTAGGATTATTTCCATTAATTCTTATGAACTCTTATCCCATGACATTATATTATGATCTTTCATATACAGGATAAGACCTCCAAATATTATGTTCTTATGTCTTATGATTGTGATATGATTGATATTATCCCTTATTTAACCTTACTGAGAATTTTATCTCACCCTTTCATATGTTTCTTTATCCCATGTTATAAAAAATGGTATTAATTATGAAATGCCAAAAAGGAGTCTAGTTATGAAGAAATAAGCAGAAGACAATGTAGATGTTTTATGATCCAGTTGTTTATGTTTCCAAGTTTTTAAATACATTATACCTATATGGTCTTTCCATGGATTTATTATATTTTGTAATGAATATACTTCAATTTTGAATTAATATTAATTTATGTAAATTATGGTTCACTATATCCTTTATGCAGTAACAATCATCAGCATTTACTAGATCTTTTGATCCACTTTTCAAGAAAAAGTGGGTTAACTCATTTAAAAGGATCTTTTTTGTACTCTACTATTTAGAGAAGGATAAGGTGATTGTATTTTTCTATCATTTGGATGGAGAAACCTATCAATGGTGAGAGTTAATATGGAACACCAAGACAAAGGATAAAATAGAAGAGATGAAGTGGGTAGGCTTTAAGAAAATATTTCTTAATAAGTATTTCCCTCAAAATATCCTAACAAATATGAAGAAATAATTCTTATACCTAAAGAAAAAGGAGGGTGAATTGGTCATATATTATAAATAAAACTTCATAAGGCTTTCAATATAGGCCTCATAATTTGTTATCAATAATGATAGAAAAATTTATAGATTCCTTAGTGGTTTATAACCACACCTCCAAAAGGCTCTAGATATTCGAGACTTTGGGATTTATGAAGAATTAGTTTTATATACACTAAAATTAGAGATGGAGTTTGGATAATGTTCCCATAGTTATGACGATAAGAAGAGAAGAATGGAGTTTCAATTTGGGGTTCAAATGAAAAAGGAGTAAAGAGGATCCAACAACCCACATGTTAAAAAATGTGGGAACAAGCATCATGGAAATTGCTCAATGGGGTGGTAAAATGCATTAAGTGTGGAAGATAATGCCAAAACACTCATGAATGTAAAAGAGACATTAAGAATCTGGTCAAACTAATAGATGAAAGTAAGGAGACTCCTAATGCACTACCCATGGTTAAATGCTTCAACTATATGTATCAAGGGCACTATATAATCTAGTTAATTAAACCACAATTCCTTGAGGGTAATCAATGTCAACAACCAAAAATGTCAAAGGATCAAGGAAAATCTTATTCCATCACTACTTATAAAGTAGGTAGTGAAAATGAAGTCATACATAGTATACTTTCTATTCACTAAAGAATAAAAAAATTGATTTTAGTTCTATTAATTCCTTTATATCTTATAATTTTGCTAGAATTTTTCAATTGAATCCTAGATACCTTGAGGTGGAGATATCTATAAAAACATAGTGGTGTGATCATTGAAACCCAAGTGTTGTAATATTATCCTATTAGTATCTATTGTAAGATTCTTCTAGAAAATATTGTAATCCTTACCCTAGGGAATTTGACACAATACTGGGCATGGATTAGATATAGTTATATAAATCACACATCAACATTTGTGAAAAGGATATATCATTATATATTACAAACCATCCCATGATCATATAAAAATATGAGGCATATCATGATTCTATTTTGAAGAATCCATCAATGGTGTGGGTGGTGATACCCTATGGGGAAGTATACCTGCCAAAATGTTTGAGTTAAAGGAATGTGTCAACCTTGAGTAAATTCATATTTTTAGGGGATAAACTGATGTATTTCCTAAAGAGTTACCCAAACTTCCACTAGATCATGAGGTAGAGTTATCAATTGACATAATACTAAGATCTAATCCTATCTCAAAAGTTCCTTATAGGATAGACCATACTGAGCTAGAGGAGTTGAAGAAATAGCTACAATATCATTTGGAAAAGGGTTTCATATGCCCTAATGCATCACCTTGGGGTGCACTGGTGATATTTTTAAAGAAAAGGGGTGGATAAATGTATTTGTGTATCAATTAATAAGAGCTCAACAAGATCACCATAAATAAAAGGAATCCCCTTACAAGGATTTATGAATTGTTTGATCAACTATGAGGATCTCAGTACTTTTCAAAGGGGGACCTTCATTATGTATATCATTATATGAAAGTGAAGAAGGAATAAATTCAAAATAAAACCTTCCATACAAGCTATGGACACTATGATTTCATATTGATGCCCTTCAGACTTACTAATTCCCCTAAAATCTTCATGGATTTGATGAATAAAGTCTTTAGGGAATACATCAAAAAAATTGGTAGTGTTTATAGATAATATTATCATTAACACAAATTGAAAGGAGGAACACGAAGAGTGTTTAAGGATTGTGTTAGTGACATCAAGGACAGAGAAAATGTATGATAAGTTAAAAAGGTGTTACTTTTGGATGCATTAAGTCACATTCTTAGGGAACGTGATCACAAGTGGGGGAATTTCTATTCACCCTTTAAAGAAAAAGGCAATTGAGGAATGGAGAAGACCAAATAGTGTTATGTAAATTCATAGTTTTATTGGTTTAACATTGTACTACCAATGTTTTGTAAGAAATTTCTCACTATTGACTATATCAATAACTAAGTTAATATGGAATGGGGTAAAGTATATTTGGATATAGGAATGTGAGGAATGATTTAAGGATCTCAAGTAGTGGCAAATAACTATACATATACTCATACAACCAATAAGTGGAGAAGTTTTTGTGATATATAGTGTTTCTTCATGGAAATTTTTGGGTTATTTACTCATGTATAATGACAAAGTGATAGCCTAAACCTCATGAAAATTGAATATCCATGAGTTAAACTATCCAACACATTATATAAAGTAGAAGTTGTGATCTTTACTCTGAAGAATTGGAAGCACTGCCTTTAGGTAAAGAAGTGTGAAATAAATACTGATCACAAGAGTCTAAAGTATATATTCAGACATAAGAAGATAAATATGAAACCAAGAATATGGTTATAGCTAATCAATGACTATGATTTATCTATTAACTTACATCCAAGAAAGGAGAATAAGTCATCTAATGATATTATCCTAAAATAACCTACTACTTTATTCATGATGTGGACTGATAAAGACTCTATCTTCATGGGTATAAAAAGGATGAATATAGATATAATAACTTTAGAGAATACATCCTAACTTTCCCAAATGATTTCTCAACTATCCATCCATGATAAGATCAAGGATGCATAAAGAGATAATCTAGAGCATCAAAAGAGGGTGAAATAAGTAATGGAAGGGAAGATTCATTCATTTCATATTGATGATGATGGTGTGATTTTTTTAACTAGTATTTTTGTGACTTAATCACCTGATATAAATAATTATCTATTGTCAAATTCACATAACTCAGATTTCTCCATCGATTCTAGAATCACCAAGATGTATTGTGATCTTCAAGAGAACATCTGGTGGGGAAACATGAATAAAGAGATAGATTAGTATACCTAAATGTTCTTGGTATGCCAGTGAGTTAAAATAGAGTGAAAGAAGTCAAATGGGATGACACAACCAGTTTCTATACCCATATGGAAATGGGAGAAATTCACCATGAACTTTTTCACTAATATCTCAAATACATCCAAAGGGAATAATGAGGAATTTATTATGATAGGTTGACTCACAAAGACTTCCCACTTCATCTCTATTCGGGAATATTTATCACTTTAACTGCTTTCAAAAATATATGTAAAGGAAGTGGTGAGGCTACATGGGGAACCACTTTCAATAGTCTCTGATCATGATCCATGTTTTACTTATAAATTATGGATAATCCTTCAAAATTCTCTGTATACTGACGTTAATTTCACCAAGACGTATCACACCCAAAATTATGGCTAATTATAAAGGACAATTCAGACACTTGAGGACATGTTGAGAGCCTTCTCAATGAAATTTAAAGGATCATGGTATCAACATATCCCTTTAGTTGAGTTGTCATACAATAATAGCTTCTACTTAAGAATTAAAATGGCTCCATATGAAGCTCTATATGAGAAGATATGTAGAACTCATACTTGTTGGGATGAAGTTAGTGGAAAAAATATACTTGGACCTGATCTTGTAAAAGTGATGATAGAGAAGGTTTGATCCATCCAACAATATAAAAAAGCTAATAAATGTCATCATAAGAGATATGATGACAATCGTCGAAGGTAATTAGAGTTTGAACTTAGAGACAAAGTTTTCCTTCAAATATTACAATGGAAGAGAGTCATTAGGTTTCAAAAGAACAGGAAGATTAGCTCTAGGTACACTGTCCACTTTGATATCTTTTATTTCATATAAGCACTGGCCGATTAGATTTCACTACCACCAATATGAATCAAGATCATGATGTGTTCCATGTATCTCTCCTAAGTAATTACATACATGATCTCCCACATGTATTTAATCTAGAGGTGGTATAACTGGAGAATGACCTCTCATATGAGGAGAAGTGGGTGAAGGTATTATACCATATAGTAAAATTTCTATGCAACAAGACAAATTACCTTTTCAAAGTGTTTTGGTACAACCATAAATATAATGATGCGATGTGGGGACCAAAGGAAACAATGAAACATATGTACCCTAACCTATTCTCAATAAACAATATGAATTGAAATTCCAAGCAAAAAAATTATAAATAGAGGAAGAATCTAACAAACCAAATTTTATAGATGATGTTTATTTCTTGAAATAAATTTCTATTATGTTATATTATATAGTATTATTCATGTACAACACATAGAGAAACCAATAACACTTTAATTCAGCAATGAAAATAATTTCATTATTCAATGAATAAACCCTTAAAAATCCAAATATTAAAAAAGAACAAAAATAGAAGATATAAAAACTACAATGGGAAAATTTGGATCGTAATGATTGGCTAGAATCATCCCTCCCAGGAATAACAATATATAAAAGAAACCAAATATTAATAAAATAATAAACATTGTAGACAATAAAAAAATAAAACCATGAGAATGATGAATAAAGTAATTATGTGGTGTTTATATGAGTTAATATGACCATTGGAAAAGGAATGTGACTTTTTGAATAGTAACATGACCATTGGTAATAGTAAGCTGACTGTTGAGAATAGTCAGTTGTTGGAATAGTAACCTGACCTCAAAAATATAAAATGTAATATTAATAATATTTATAATGATTATTTTAAGTAAATATAAATATTATAATTTCATAAAATAAATATCATGATTAAAAACTCAAATAAAATATAAGGACAATTTTAATAAACTGTATTTTAAGGTATTTTTTAAAAATCATAATTTTTATATTAAAATTTTTAAAAAATATATTTGAGAAAATTAATTTGATATAATGAATTTAATTTTGTAAATAAACATGTTTAAAATTCTTGAGGTTTATTTTTTTATAATTTATAAAATTCATTAATTTTCAGAAGAATAAGAAAATACAGTTTTTTCAAAACTAGTGTATCTTGAATTGCATCATTCATGATGTAACAATGAAATAATAATTTATAGAACAATATTCATGACCAAAACATATTTAATTTTATAAATGATTCATTAAAATAAAATAACCATGATTTCCAAACCTAAAATTTACTTTCCAAAGTCCAAAGTTAAAAGTATTCCTTTAGAAAAACAATTTACTCATTTTTCAACTTTTCATTTTAATAAACTAATTAATTAGAATTATAAAGGGTTTTAAAGTACTAAAAACATTATATTATGTTTATAAAAGATTTATTATTTCAAAAATATCACTATTAAAATATTTAATTTGGATATAATATTTTATTCAGTATTTATTCTAAATATATCCTACTCCTCAAGTATAAATAACCCCTCACCCTGCCCTGGTAAAACTGCTCCTACATCACTTAAAAAAGACTAATATATACCCAAATACTCTCTACTAATACCTTATAAACCTTAGGGATATTCTGGAGTAAACCAACTTTATTCATCAGGTATTTCTAGTGCTTAAAAGATAAGCAACGTCGAGAAAATAGTAAGTTTTTATGAACTCTTCTCTCATTTTCCTCATCTCTTATCTTTTTCCAAATTTCATTAAAAAAATATTATAAGATTAATTAGGAAGTATTTTAATTCTATATTAATTATTTTAACCTACTTTAAAATTTATATTTTTTAATAGCTCTCTTGTTCCTCCTTTGGACAACGTTCCTAATAATGGTCAGTTAACTATCAACGAGGATGTTTCCAACTTATTTCATGTCACCACGCTTATGGATGGTTATAATAAATTATTTTTAATATATAAATGTATAAATATATTTATTTTTAGATTCTATAAATAATTATACTTATGTATAAATTAACTTGAGAAAAATAACAAAATCAAAGCAAAATGAGATATTTTAATGGATAACATGATATCAAAACGCGTCGAATTTAAAAATATAAATTAAGAAATATAATAAAATTTTTATAATTGATAAATAGTGACATAAATTAACATAATATACTTCTTCTTAAATGTTTTAATAAACCTATGTCTATTATTTAGGAGGTGAAAAAGTGATGAAATAAAGAGGGATTTAAGGTATTGGGATTCTCAAACCCAAACTCTTTCTTTTTGGTTATCTCCTATTTAACAATGATTTCATTATTAATGTTCTTATAATATCATAAATATGACCTTTAAATATTTTTCATCATGTATTTTTAGGTATACACATGTTTTTTTCCTTACCAAAATTATTTTGAAGCCAAATACAATGATTTTTCAAAACCACTTTTCCTTCCAAAACACATCCTTGACTCATCTTGAGTTATTTCTTCTTCACTCAAGAATAATGATGTTTATACCAAATATTTTTTACCTTATTAATTTGGTAACCCCAATTTTTATTAATTATATTATTATTTATGAAATCCTTATGAAACGCATTCTTTTCTATGTGTTTTTTCATTACTATGATTGTTATATGTTCTCTGTGGCATGCATGATTATGAGAATTTGTAATTTGATGGTTGGGGATAGAATTATATATCTCTCCAATGAATTGGTTAATGTGATGTATCTAATGAGATAATGTGTTTTATGTTTGAAAATGATGCAATCTTTTTTCACATTTATGATAATATTATTATGCACAAATGTTATGCATAAACACGATGCTAACTTTGTTCACAACTATATAATGTATTTGACCACTATGACATGATGTTTCATTTTTATACATATTACAAATTCCATGACGTTATCAAATGTTTCCATGATTATATTTATGATGATACTATGCTTACGAAAAGATGAAATTGATTATTATAACCCATGTACTATTGATTCATTTCCCTTATTCCTCCCCTTACTGGGATTTTAGCTCACCCATTTCTTTGATGCACATTATCAGGTGACTAGATATATTAAATAGATCATGATAGCTTTATAAGGATAAATAATATTACTTTAAATAATTTTTTATTTTAATTATATAAATTTTTTGTATGAGCCTAATTTTCCTAAGACAGTAAACCTTTGGATCCTAGATTCATATCACTATTATGTTGTCTATCATAAAAGTGATGTAGTAGTTATGCAAGAAAATGAGGGGTCACTATATTATAATTTCAAAATAATTATAATTTAATAAAATATTATTATTATTTATGATTATTATATTATTGGTATTGTTCATTAATAATTCATAAATTAAGAAACAAGAAAAAAAATACACCGGTTAAAAGAAATAATAAAAAAATCAAAGAAATGATATAAAAAATAATTCTAAGACATGTTAATTTAAATATTTAATAAAAAATATTCACTAATCATAAATATAAATACTTAACTATTGAAGAATCAAAAAAATTAAATTATTTAATCATATTTATATTCATTTCTAAGTGAAGATTCACTATTAAATTACAATCTAAATAATTTTTTAGTGTTATTTTCATATAATAAATTAATCATGAAATTTATAGTATAGAAATTTATAATTACTCATGTTCAACATGGAATAACTTACTATGAATTACTCTTGAAAATCCACAATAAAATTGTGATAAATTGTATTTGAAATATTCATATTTGAAATATTCAAAAAAATAATCATTTAAATAACGTAAAAATTTGGGTGAATCAGTCATGAGAAATACAGGATTGAATCACTGAAAATAATAAAGGCATGAGTTTTAGAAAAATATTCCCACCCAATGGCATAAACACCATCACTTCCAAAAATTAAATTGCTGCAAATATTTTTTTTTATTTTCATAAAGCCGGTTTCGGATAACCGGTAACCTCACAACCAAACAGAAAATCATCCAAAAGCAAACAACTTCAGAAATTCAAAATTCAAAAGCACCACGAACCACATGTCCACCTCGAGCCATGTAGCAACCTCGAGGAGTGTGTCAATGCGTATTCCATCATACCGCCGGTGAGAACACCACGTGCCACCATTCATAGCAGGAAGATGACAGAACTGTCATCAGAGCATCGAGATAATCTGGTCCGGCCACCGTCATCATGAACCTTCATGGAACATAGAAACCCGAACAACTAGCGTTCCTCGTCATTGTCAAATAATAGTGCCTCCAACCCAAAGACTATTAATCAGAATCACTATTCCACAATAGAAATCAGACGGATCTAAGAAAATCAAACAAGGGAAACCCCACTACAACCACCCCAACTGTTGAAGGAAACCCTCACAGACCCTCAAATTACTCAGCTGCTACAAATCAAGTGACAACCTCCACATGCTGAGAGACCGCCATAGGACAACAACTCACAACTAAGAGCAAACCCTTGAACACTCCATAGAGTGTGCCAGTATCCGGTCTTACACCCGCTGATCAGACTAGTAGTGTCGTGGAATCCCAAAGCGAATCACCACAGTAAGAAGGAATAACCACAAGATCGCCGCAGAAAACACCCGAGGAATCCGAAGAAGATCCACCACCGGGATGAGTCGGCGCCGAGATAAACCCTAGCACTACCAGCTTCAAGAGGAGACCTCCAAGAGAGATCCTTCAACATTGTAAAAAAATGCAAAGAAAGTAAGGAACACAAAACCCCCCCTCCTGAGGCCACTCCAGACCTGTCATCAACCTCAATGAAAAGAAGTCACCTCCACACAAACCGAGCCCTTCCAGCCGAGTCGCACACACGACGACATCGACACGCAGATCTGACCTATCTAAAGAGACGAATCAAAGAGAGGAGACCCCAGACGATATGGCCAGAGAGGGGAGGAGCGTGATAACAGA
Source organism: Viscum album (assembly GCA_963277665.1). NCBI lineage: Eukaryota > Viridiplantae > Streptophyta > Magnoliopsida > Santalales > Viscaceae > Viscum > Viscum album. The sequence goes on along the minus strand of OY728156.1, from coordinate 1,438,198,294 downwards.
GAAGAAACCCTAGTTGTCATGGGAGATAAAAGAGAAGCTGCTCCGAGGCCAAAAATACATCCAAATCCAACAAGTTATATTCACTTCTAAAAATTCAATTATTTTTTAAATTGAATGTGAATGTAGGTTCCATGTCTTCCCATATCAATCTTGAAGAATAATCACTTTATTTAAATCTTATATCCATTAGGGATATCTTAATTTGTAAATAAAAAACCCTAGGATAATTCTACAACAAGATATATGTATAGTAATAATAATTTAAAATGAAATTTTTCTCTCTCTCAATATTTATAATTCATTTTAATTAAATTATTGTTTAAATTTAAATTTTTTATCTCTCAAAAAAATTTAAACAATAATTTAATTAAAATGAATTATAAATATTGATTTATGGATCATAACTAATACCAAAAGGTCAACACATTGAAAAACCACCTCATTCTAGACTCAACCTCAATGTTACAGTTTTAATCAGATCTTTTGTTTATAAGATATTAATATTCATTATCATGGGATAAATATTTATTTATTTAATAAATATTATTTATCCCCTAAAATTCCACTGGAACCAAACATCAATAAAATTCATCCCATGGGTCATTACTACAATATTAGTTCAATGTAACCATTATAAAATATTTTCACATTTGACCACTAGCTTAAATTTACATTTTATCTTATTTATAGGAACCAAACTTTGAAACTCAAAACTAATTTTTTTCATTTACATAAAAAACCCCGATCATTATACTAGCCTACCACTGGATCTTATAACATACTATAAAAGTAAAGAATCTTAAACTGGTGAGATTCCCCTGGGGTGAAGGGTAAAGATAAGAGAATAAGTTTTTTAGTCTATTCTGTGTTAACTACACTCCCCTTTCCTATTATATATATATACAAATTATTTAAATAAATCAAAAAAAACATATAGGGTCCAACAAGAACTCTTTTGGATCCCACCAAGGTCCTAGTTCCCCTCTATTGAGCTTCTTGTGATGGGGTTAGTGGAAAATTTCTTAACCACTAAAACTCAGGTGGCCTCTTAATGGTGTTCTGGTTAAAATTTTTTCATTTTCATATTCCTTAACCACCAACCCCATGTTCCAAAATCCAACTCTAGGACTCTAACTACTACTCCAACACCATATATACTCCCAAATACAGATGGTTAGACCATAATTAGAACTATAAATTCATTACCTAATAACTTGTTCCATTACAAAGTTGTTTATTTTATATGAATTTTATTTTTATTTTTATTTTGGGAAGTATTAAGGTTTCATAGGATCATTATAGTTTCTCATGTTTGGATTCTAGGGATATTATTAAGGTAATTTTAATAAAAATGGATTTAGGTTATAATTTCTATAATTTTTATGCTAATTCCTCTTAGTCATTGTTCTTATTTCCCACAGTTCTCAAGTCTAAAAATGTTTAGGGTTTGTAATTGAAAATATTTTCCTTCAATTTTATAGCAATAAAATTCATGATTTGTCTTCTAATTAAATTTTTTTAACAATTTTATGAGTTATATTTACTACTCCTCTTCTATTTTGGATGATATCCTTTGGAATAGTGAAGTTCCTTCTTCAACTACTTTATTTTTATTTTATGATTTAATAAAATTATACCATTATTTTTCTTTAATATATATATATATATATATATATGTTATATAGCAGGAATGAAATGATACTACCTTTGAAGGATATCATACCTCTTTTTAGGATGGAATAGGTTCTATATATAGGGTTGTTTTAACAGCATCCAAGCTGCACCATGGTACAATGAAAAATGAGCAGTCTGATTTTCCTATTTTAAAAGCCTTCGGTGTTATAGGATGAGCCAAGAAACCTCTTGTCCTGAAGTCAATCCGATGGATCCCACTGATTCCAAGATGGTTGAAGGTGAATGTGGATGGGGTGACATTAGGTGCACCTGGCCCCTTAGTATGTGATGGTGTATTCCACACTTACCAAGGCTTTATTAAGGGATGATTCTTCCATTACATTGGACATGGTATAGCAATTGAGGCTGAGTTTTGGGCTATGATTAAATCGATTCGGTATGCCACTCATTATGGTTGGAGACATATTTGGGTGGAATCTGACTCCACCATTACAGTGCACATCCTCAAAGATCATTCTAGATCTATTCCATGGAAAATATTTCCTTTCAAGATTGAATTACTTTAGATGATAGAGCACATCCACCTGGATGTCACCCATGTTTATAGAGAGGCCAATCAGGTTGTGGATGCTCTGTCAAAGATGGAAGATTTGAGGGCCTCCTTAGGATGGTCTTTTGATGCTCTTGAGTTTTTCTCTCATCTTTTTGATTTGGATTCGCAGAGTGTTTTTTATTCCCATCTTTATAAACCCCCTTTTTTGCCACTTTATCTGGTTTTTTTTAAAAAAAATTAGGGTTGGGATCGCCTGGATCCAGAACCTGTTTATAGTATATATATAAACACACACACATTTATGTAAGATTATAATAATAAATGTGTGTGGGTGGGATAATTTATCTTGTGGATAGAGTGTTGGTCATGAGTTTTAATGCCATATAATTTCAAGTTAATTCATAATGTATTGGTTAGATAGGGGTTGTTTGGTACACCAATATTAACCCATGGAATGTGGCAGCTATTAAATTTCCTCAGAAAATATTTTTATTCCTAGAAATATTTGTAAATATTTTTTTAATCTTTATTTGTACTAATGTAGCAATGATAAACCCACGTTTCTCATAAATTTATTAGTTCTGAAAAAAGAAATTAAATCTTATTAGTTTTGGTAATATTAGTACTTTTAATGAACTCATGAAGGTTGTTTTTAGAACATATAAAAGCTATATATTTATTAATGAAAAATATTACTACCAAATCCGTAATAAAATATTACATTGATATTTATTTAGATGACACCTCAAATAAATTACCATGGGTTGAACAAAAATAATAACCTCAAAATTTTGAAGAAAAAAATCCTTATATGAATAATTATATTAATATGATTAAAAGGTTTTCCAGAACTATGTTGTAATATCTAATATCTTTTTTTATTATTATTAATTACTAATATCATTTTGTATACACATATTTTTTTTATTAATTTTAAGCTAATACCTGATAAATCTTCATTGTTGTTGTTGAACACTATATACACCATGTAAAGGTTCTAGTGGAATAATAGAAGTTACAAGGGGAAAATTGTATATTTTAAAAAAATCAATAGATAAATTCTGATGATAATGATGAATTCTCTTAATAATTTTAGAGATAAGATCTATACATTTAATTTATAATAAATTTAAATATATTTCATCAATCATAGTATTATTCTTAATAAATTCATAGTTATCAATGCTCTATCCTATTTACATTTCACAAAATAATCCAATCAAGGTTCCTTCTAGATATATCCACACTAGATCCATAAAACTCTAAATGTTTTTCTTATTTTATGCAGGTTTTAGCTCGAGATGAACAAGTGTTTTACATTATTCGTCCTTTATTGCAACAAGAATATAATATTCTCTCTTTAGGTTTTAGAGAGACTAATAATGAGATAATTATCGCTAGGTATTAAGTGAATATTGGACAAAACTAGGAAATTAATAAGGTATAAATGACATATTTTAGTGTATATATATTGTTAAAAATAAGATAATTCAAAAAAACATATCCTTTTTTTATTCTATGTCATACCTCACATCACAATTAATAAAATTATAATAATTGTAAATCATTATTTTTACATGGCCTATAAATTTTCATAAAAATTATATTAAATAAATCAAAAAATATTTGATTAAAAGATATTAAACAAAAAAATCATTTCCATTGGATCATTTTACATGATCTATTTTATCCTAAAAATTTACCAAACCCTAAAAAATATATCTGTTTGATAAAAAATGTTATATTCACTATTTTTTTGAATAAATAATCAATTTAATTTATATATTCACATAAAAATTAATAAAAAAATTATTTTATATTATTAATTAAAATAGTTAATAAAAAATATTTATATTCCTTAATCTTATGAATAAATAATATAGAGAGTAAATTAAACACACATATTCTAAACCTAAATGTTGTGTGATTGAATTTTAAGATCAATTAATCATAAATAAATATTATTCCACTTGTTTGGTATAAATTTATTATTAAACTAAAATTCAGTATAATTTAATGAGTTTCTAAAGTATCTTAGTGTGTGACATTATAAGACCCTTCCTCAATAGTATTAGGTATAACTTACATAAACTACAAGATTTTGAATTCACCTCATTGAGTAAAATCCCCCAAAATATGATAATATGGTTATATGTCCTTTTTTGTTGATATTACCTAGGTTCTTTTTCTAGAACAACTATTATGGTATTATTATAATACAATATTATATTATATCCATATTTAGGAACAAAATAAAGTTTCTAGAAAAAAAATTATCCATTCATCTTCCTTATCAATATTAGAAGCCTTAACGTACTCAGATCCTTCTATAGATTAAGTTTTCATTGATTGTTTGGAACTCCTTTAGCTCACCATAACTCCGTTATGGTAAAATAAATATACTAATTATTATTATAGTTAATCATGATTTATTTAAAAATTAATACATGTATTTCTCCTCGTAACTAGTTCCTCATCTCCACCATATACCTTGATAATATCTTTTATATATCTCAAGTACTTAAGGATTATTTTAGTTATTATGAAATTAATGTCTCCAAGATCTTGTTGATATCCTTATACCATGCTCAAATAATAAGAAATATCAAGTCTAGAACATAGAATAGGAAACATGATAAATGTAATCACCAAATTATAATTAATTCAACTAATTGTTTCTCTTTCTTTTTGTACATTTGTATAAATATTCTTAGAGATATGTATACCATGTAACATCATTAACAATAATCTCATGGATTGTTTTATATTAAATATTTATAATAACTTTTTAATATATGTACATTGAATTAATCCAAGCTGCCACTTATATCTATCTTTATATATCATAAGATGATTCACCTAATTCCATTATGAAAATGAATTTATTTTACTTGGTCTTAATTGATTTTAAGACTAGAATCTCATTTCTCATTAATAATATATTATTGGAATATATCATTGAAAAAATAATGACACTCTTATTAACATTTTTTTAAACACATGGATCAAATTTATTCTTTAATAAATCAAATTCTATAATGGCCTTTTAAAATGGAATATTTCATGATTATGATTATTTCTTTTAACCAAAAATGGATTTTTGAAACTTACCTACTTTATAGATACCTTTTTTTCCACAAACCCTTCTGGTTATGTCATATAGACATATTACACAAGTTTCTAGTTAATAAAGTAGTCTTCATATCCCTATTAAAAATATTATAATCATGGTATAATACTATGTAAATAATAAATATAATGGGTTTTAGCATTTCAATTGGTTATAAGGTTTTATCATAATCAATACCTTAACATTTTAGGAAACCTTTACCAACCAACTATGTTTTATAGTTACAAACTTTACCATTCATTCCTAGTTTTTTTCTAAATACCCATTCCCAATAGAACTTATATCAATTGTGGGATCTACCAAAATCCAAACATGATTTTGGTATATGGAATCCATTTAAAAATCATATCTTATTTTCACATAGCTACATCCAATCCATTTATTTCATAATTTTAGGAGAAAGATTTATTATTATAAATTACCAATATTTCACCTTCATTGGTGACAATAAATCCAAATATCTATAATTATCTAAATTTTCTAGTTCCCTACACAGTATTTCTATCTCTATAAAAACATCTTCCACCATATCTTGTGAAATTTCTTCTTATGGAAACTCATGTTTATCTTGAGCCTCATCTTAATCAATGTTTATCTTTCTATCACTGTATATTTTGGAGATTTTTTCCATTTATAGAATCATGAAATTTCTTTCCATAATTACTTTACTATCTAAGGGGTTATATTGATAATATCCTCTTGACCCTTTAGGATATTATGTAAAGATACAATTTAAGCCTTGTGATACAAATTTGTTGCTAGGATCAACCTTAAAAAATACTTCACATCCTTATACATGAATATGTGAATTTTTATTCTCATATCATAACTTATATGGTATTTTTATTCTTTATTTGGAACTAAATTTAGTGTATATACCTCTGATTGAAATGCATACCCCCAAAAGGATAATAGAAAATGATCATGACTTATCATTGATCTCATCATATCTAATAAGGTATGAATCCTCCTTTAATTAACACTTTTCCAATGATCTATATAAATAGGATTGAATTAAGGTAATTTACATGGAATGATCCAAAAATACCCTACCTGAGCTAGTGGTAATCTTGGAGTGTCGTGCCAAGCTTTCATTTAAAAGTTCAGGGTCTAGTGACTAGCACCGAGTATGTATATCTCAAAATATGAGTGGCTTTAACATATATAAACCTACAAAGATACATATCTACAATATATAACACAACTAAAACACTAATAGGATATATATATATATATATATGAGAAAATAAACTATACATAATGAATTCATGAGGAAACATGTACAAGTATATCCTACAAGGTAAATACAAAGGAAAAAATATTTGAAAAGTCTCCAAAATAGGAAGCACTAAGAAGATTATCTACATAGCATGTAATCCTAGAACATTATCCACTTACAACTTTCACTATCACCATCATGAATCACCATGACCCATAATTCATCGAAAAGAATATTTGGGTGTCTACTCTGAACAAGACATCCCATTTATTTGTCCACTACAAGAAAAATAGAATATGGAGGTAGTTTTTTTGATTTATAGGTGGTTTTAACAGCCTCAAATAGGTCTCACAGTGGTTTAGAAATACCATTGAGAAATTACAAATCATTAAATATGAAATTATGGGTTGTTATTTATCATGACAGTTTCAGTTTTTTCTCATTTTTGAGATTTTAGTAATAGTTTTTTTAAACTAGCTGTGGTTTCTCAAGTTTGAAATTTATCAGTAGTTTTATAAAATAAAGGTTATTTTTCAGTAGAACAAATATTTAGTGGCATCTAAAACCACCACTTAATATAAAAAATTTACAATATTTTGTGGCATTTTTAAGTGCCACTAGTGTATTCACAATGGTTAAAACCGCCACTACAAAATTATTGGTGGATAAAATTGCCGCAAGTTATGCAATTTGAAAAAATATATAATAAAAATACTACTCAATCCACTAAAAACCAATATATAAAGAAGATATACAAAAAAATAATTAATTAATAAAATATTACACAAACAATAATATCCTTTACTCATTAAATATTCCATTATAAATAACTCAATATAAATTACATCATGGTTTATAAAATTTCATGTATCAAAAAATGAAAACACAAATATGAGTCCTAGATACTCTACTAAGATGAATGTCCCTCACCCTCCATTACTTATTCATGTTGTTGTCCATCAACTCCTTCCCCACTTTCTACCTCTGGTACCTCCATTTATATTAGTTAACCTCACAGTAGTAATGAGTGTAATCAATGAATAATAAATGAATTAAAGTTCACACGATATATGATTTGATCTAAATTTGGTTTAAGAAATTGTAAAATAATTAAATGAATAATTGGTATCCATGAAAATGCCCATAATTATCATAACATATGATAGCCTCAGTTAAGTTAGAAGATACATGAATATCCTTGAACACAAATTATACCAATCCACATCAGTTTCAAGTTATGGTAACCACCTCAACCAATTATTATAGCCATAATTATAATTATATTTCTAAAAAAAACTTTATTCACAAACTTAGCATTTACACACTCAAAATTTCATTTGATTATAATTAATTAATTTAAATGTTCAATGACCAACATTCCTTCAATTATCTTAAAACTAAACACACTCTGCATCATAAACATCTTATTCACTAAAATCATTTTCTGATACATGATTAGAAGTATAAACATCAACTGAGTAGTTGATTTCAAACCTAAAAATAATTTAAACATATTATTTCAATTTCATATCCTTTAAAAATAATACTAAATAGTAATTTTTATATTAATTAAAAATAATATAATGTTATCAAAATCCACCACAATTAAAAAAATACAAATAGTGCTCTGGATAAATTATTGTCTTTGGAACCACTAGCTCATGTACCACTTGTTTTGATCAAAAAATTTATTTATACTCCAAAATTTAGAATAATTATATCAATATTACAAAGTGGATTATTTAATTAATTGAAGATATATTTTTATAATATATACTAAAAAAATATTTAAATTCATTTGACTTAGAAAATTTACTAAAAAAGAACTACAAAATTGAAGGGAATAAAAGAGAATTTATGAAATTTTCCAATCATTCTATGCCATGTATAATTCCTTGACATCGTCAGTATAAGTCATACATTTGGATGAAATTTTATTAGGATAAGATGAAATGGTATTAAAAAAATTCAAAGTATGTGATCAATTGTACCTTATGTTGAATAAGTAGAATGAGAACCCTATGACGTAGAGAGGGTACTAACATTAAACCTCTTCAAACATGGAATGACTAAAAAATATTCATTGAATTTATTAATATAAAATAAAATATTCATTGAATTGATTAATATCAAAAAAACATTCATTTCATTTAGTAATATAAAGATAAAAAATTTCAAATTATTTTATTGGTTAGTCAGGTTTTTATCAGGCTTCTTTGTTAACATTATTTCTTCTTATTCTTATTGTTCTTCATATTATTCTTCACTCTTCCTCAAAAGACTAAAATTTTAAATATCATTAGGTATATACAATTTAGACTATTTTTGTTGATGGGTTGTACTATCACAAATTACTTCACCTTCATGACCCATATCATACATGTCTCTTAGTTTCATGTGGACAACAATACTCCACCCATCATCCTATTTATTATCAACATAATATACCATTTTTTCTTGGGAAGCCATAATATATGGATCATGTTCTTCCCACTCATTATTATCTATCAACTGAGATAAATTGACATCGTTAAAATATAATGAGTCTTTCTTTATACCCCTATTAATATTGAAGAAGGAAAAATTAAATAACACAACTAAAAATTTCCCATGATAATTTAACACAATTATATCAACAAAATTTACATAGTAACCTTGATCTGAAACTATGAATATAACATTGTTTTTTGTTTTCAAAACATCCTAATGATCAACAATACGAAACTTGAAACCACCAATATTGTAAGAATTGAATCTCTTAGCATGCTTTAAAGGTCCTTGAGCTAAAAAATTCAAATACTTGGATAGTTCAGCTTGATTATCTTCATTCATTACCTATAGAAGTTGATATAAAAAAAATTATATAATTTAGACGAAATTCATCATATTAAAACTATATATTAGATTAAGAACATACACAACATAGAAACCATTCAACAATATCTTTGGTAACAACTTTTGTTATCTCTATCTCATTACGAGTTTGGATCCTTAGGTTTCTTTTCATTTGTGTCTTTAATTATTTGAAACGGGGATTAGAAATACCAGTATTGTGTTGTACATATCAATGTTCTTGTCTTAAATAAATATCTATCAATGAATATGATTATATTTTTCCATCTTATCGACCACACTTTGGAAATATTGATGAATCATTATTATCCCACAATTGACTTGTATTATCATTAGCATGTCCCAATCAATTGAATCTTATATCTATCGAATCCAAATACCTTAAGAAGAAGGTCAAAAACTCTTTATAAAGGTATCCTTTCACAATAGAACCTTCTGGATGAGATTTATTTTTTATATAATACTTCTAATAACCAAAATACCTAATGATAAAAGGTAAGAAATTAATAAATAATGTTATTAAATATTAATAGATAAAATTACAATTTTTTAATGAAAAAATCTTAAAATAAAATACCTCTCTATGGGATACATACATAAATAATGTATGGCCCCTCCAATTATATATTCATCATAAAAATGCAAAATTAGATGAATCTTTATGGATAAAAATAATATGGGGAAGAACATCTCAAAATTACATAACGTCCATAAAATTTTTTCCTAAATTTTATCCAATTCATTTGGTTTTAATCACTTCTCACAAAGTTTTATAAAGAATGGGAAAACATAAATTGAAATGGAGATTATTTTATTAATCTATACATTATTCTTTTCCAATGGTAGAAACTAATCTATAAATACATGTGAGTTATGAATTTTTAATCAGTGTATATTATTATGATTATAATCAACACATCTTGAAATATTTATAGAATATCCATTAGGCAATTTCATATTTTTTAATATTTGAAGTAAAACATATTTATGATGGTTTTTCATTAGAATTATAACTACTGGATACTTACTATTCTCATTTTTCCATAGATCATGTTTGATATTGATTTATTCTATGTCTATATGAGTATTTAATGAAATATTGATTTCCCATGCTCATTATGTAATGTAAATAATACATTATCACACATGTTATTCTAAATGTTCATAAAATAAAGATAATGATATAACAAGTTATATTCTTAATATTGAAGTTCAAAAAATATTCTCATTTTCTTCCATTTTTGTACTCTAATTATAACTGTTGTTATTCTAACTCTTTTTTCACTTTCATTTAGCTGAAATATTTTCCATATTCTATATCATAATTTGATAATTATGTCAAGATATGTGATCATGATAATAATTTTTGTGGAAGCCTTAAATCAGTATTTCTATTGAAACATGACTTGTTAAACTAAAATCTATGATATGTATCAAGGAAGCGACGATGAAACATGAAACACCACTTTTTACTAAAAGGTATATATTGAAACTCAAAATCAATTTTAAAAATAGGGAAATAAAAACCAATTTTTACGTTCCCACAAAACAAATTTTCTATTCCAGGAATGTAACTAATGGTCCATATAAGGGAAACATGAATTTTGAATATTTGTGTGGTACATAAATTGCATATTTATACCCCATCATTATATAAATCTTGTAATTCATTATTAGGATGCCTAAGGTAGAAATTAATGTCATTTAAAGGCATTTTATTTATAGGAATAATCATTGATATGATGATTGATGTTCGTTGTATACAAATACAGGTAGGTAGATTATAATGGATCAAAACAATTGGACAAATGTTGTAACTACTAGTTAAAGTCCAAAAAGGATTAAATCTATCAGATGGAAATCCAAAACATACATTCCTAGGACTAAAAGAGAAATATGAACGTAATAAATTTAAGGTATTATATGATTTTGAATCTATTGTATTTGACATGAACTATTATTATGAAAATCAGGCCACTTTATATGCTTAGTGGTTTTAGATGACATAAACATTCTTTGCAATCATGGTTTTAAAGGAAAGTAACATAAAACCTTTACAAAAAAATCTTTCTCTTTTTCTTTGGGGTAGTATGTAGATTCAAATTAACATAATTATTTGTTTATTTCCATCTAAAAGTACAATATCAATTTCACTTTTCTCTATTAGAATCTTATTTCCAATAAATATATACAATCATTGGGACATGCATGTATCTTTTTATAATTGAGTTCATGATTATTAATAATATTCTTCATCTTGTAAAATGATACAAGGGTCTTAGCTTCAGAAAATGAATCAAACAAAAATTATAATAACATATAACTTTCTTTATTTGTAATTTCACATAAAAATTTGATGTGGTGAAACTTTAGAAGAAAAGACAATTTTGAGTATTTGACACATCCATCATACAATTATTAATTTCTATCTAAAAATAATTTATAAAAATTAGTTATTTTCTCAATGAAATTCTCCCTTGTATTGGTTTCCTCACCATCATCAATTAATAGGTCATCATCTTGATCAGGTTGTATTATAGTTCAAAAAACATAATTAATATCCATAACATCAACAACTGAATCAATTATTCTTATATGTTGTCGATAGTGTTTCCCTACAATGTTGAAATCATCATTTATCATGTTTTTAATTTCATCATGCACTGTAGGGGAATTTTCTTGTTTATTTTTACTATATACAAAACATCTCAAATTCTATATAATGTTCAATTATCTATATCAAATCCAATGTATATAATGAGGAGTAAATTGTTTCAATATCAAGTGAAAAAATACTTCATCTCTCTTCAAATGTCATCTAGATTTTCAATTAGGACATGGATATTTGATTTTTCCATCCATAGATCAATTTTCAAATGTAAAATTTGAAAACATGTTCAAACTTGTAACATACTGAGATGTTTTCTGAGGTAAGGTAATCCATCTTTTATCCATACATACATGATTTTCTACACTATCAAATGTAAAATATAATTATATTATTATATATAAAAATAAAATGTATTTAATTTCAAAAAGGATAAATCGATCTTAAACTACTCCTAAAACATAATGGATTAGAAAATATACTAAACTAGAAGCATTGAAGGAGAATTAGAATAAGTAAATTATTAAAAATAACTATATTACAGAATTGTTCCCTAAAATAGAGCACATAATCTACTACCTATGATTACGGAGAAACAAATCTAATAAACCACTCCCCAAATAACAGAGAGAGATTAGTGGTGTAGATGTAAAGAGGGAATTGGAGAGGGGGAGATGGGTATTTGGTGTCAAGGTCAAGAGGGAAGTTGATATAACATCAATAAACTTTGGGGGGGAGGTTGAGAGGGGGTCTAACATTGAACACCTCTAAGGGAATGGCCAAGAGGAATCCAGTATTGTGTAGTGGTGAAGGGGGATATGAGAGGTGGTATCAAGTAGAGAGTTTGAGTCTGAGAGAAGGCATCAAGCGAGGGTGAGGGAGGCCATAAATTGGAATTGAGGGGGAAGGTGAGAGATTTCATTGAGTGGGGTGAGGATTTTGAGATAAATAGGGGTGGGGTGAGGGGGTTTTAAAAAAATTAGTGGTGTTTTCCAAATAAAAGTACTGATAAATTCATTTTAAATTTATTTACTTGTTATTTTGTTTAAACCTACCATAAAATAACAATTTTTTTCAAATAATCTCTAAAAATAGTGATGGAGAATATAGTTTTTTATTTAGCAGTTGTGGAATAAACCAGCAAAAAAACCACTACAATTTACTACATTTTTTTAATGGTCTAACTAACCCATCCTAGAATCGATGTGTCATTTTCACAGTCACAAAACGTGTAGACACAAGGTATGTGCAGGTGTGAGTATAAAAATACTCAATAAAATTCCCCAAAACCATAAAGGAAAGACAAGTAAATATGTTAACACAAATCCTAGTATGAGGGGTGGTAAGGAGGAAGATGAATATGAAGATCATGAACACCAATTTGTCTCCAATATTTTGGTGGTAGTGAGTTACTTGATGTAAGAAAAAGAAGATTAATCCATATATTCTCAATCACTATAGGTATTAAGGGGAAAAAATAATTTATTCATCCCAAATACAATCCTTGAAAGCCTTGTCACTTGAGTGGCTAGAGGTGCTTAGAACACTAAAGAATTTATGATTTCTGAATTTATTAACTTATTGTGTACCAAATATTGATTAAAACCCCCATAGGGGAAATAAATCACATGTACCATAGAATTTTATTCTGCACAAACTTCCAATATCCATGTCACCACCATAATCCATGAATGGGAGACTTCTCATTCTTGAATCATGCTCAATAGATGTGGGTGAACCTCACCTTCTGGCCTATCAATATCGATCAAGAATCTAATTTTACCCATGCCAAACAACTTGTGTAACCGCATGAGACCTATAGTGGGGGACCCACACCTCGATGTTTGACACCTAAATTGTGGGAGTACCAATCCCGGTGGAGGACCCGTACCCCATAAGATCTCTAGATGCAGGAGTACCGACTTTGTATACCAAGGATTTGTTCCCCAAATGAGTGGGAGGTACTGACTCTACTAGAATAAAAGATATAGGGGACCTACTCCCTGACCAGTATCATAGCCTAGGGAGGACCATCCTCAGTACCACTCTAATGATCACACATGAACCTCATCATTATTCCTAAGAAGATATATATTATATCTTCCTATCATACATCAAAAAATATTCTCTACAATAGATCATGCTTTTAAAAGGGATAGAAATAGGCTTTATCAGTGATAAGAAAGTGTAGTTATGTTAAGAATTGTCAAATTTATTGGACTTTATTAGTGATAAAAATGTGATAATAAATACTCCCTTTACCACCATTATAAAAAAACACTTATAAAGGGTGCATTTATTAGTGCTAAAACAAAAGCACTGTTAAAGGAACTCTTTATTGGTGATTTTTTAGCGCTAATAAAGAAACCATATCAGCATTTTTTATTTTCTAAAAAAATTTTAAAAAAAAATTGAGTGCTCACCGACCCCACCCCACCTCATACCCTACTCCCACTCTCATTCACCCCCACCCCTTTGTTATCACTCACAAAGCCCCTTTTTCAGTGCTTTTCCACTAGATAAATTCCTGTTCACCTATGTGCATTCCTTGACTCGACCATGTGACATCCCTTGTCCATTTTGAACATATTCACAACTTCCTTGATATTTTTTATTCAATATTTTATAATATTTATATTTATTTATATATATTTACATACATAATTCACTATAAAAATGGTTGGGCTGAGCGACTATTTTATTTTTGATTCTGGTGGTGTTTTAAACTATCGATGCATGGTTTAGCAGTAGTTTTGAAAACTGCTACATATTTCACAGTCAGCAATCATTTTTCAGTGGTTTATCTTTTTTACTAGTGGGTTTTATTTGTTTTGTTTTTTTGAGCACTTAGTGGTGGTTTTTAATTCATTTTACATCATCTTTTAAAAAAATCAACTAAAAATAAATTAGGGGAAATAAACATAACCATCTCTATATAGTTTAGCAGCCATTATATATAGTGGAAGTTTTCATTAACCACCACTAAATAAATTTTAATGTTCTTATTTAGCAGTGGTGATCATAAAAGGCCGCTAAATATATTACAAATAAAATTATTTTTTTTAAATACTTAATAAAAAATATGGATATAAAAACTCATACAGACAATAAACTAAACCATAAATGCACAATAAACTCATCATACATACACCATCATACATCAAAATTCATATATATATATATATAACCTCAGTCAACCCATAAACTTATTCAACCCATAAACAAGGTCATAAATATATTCATATAATATATTTCCAACAATAATAACACATGACCAATATACATACATCCCATGACCTCCATCACATTCATCTAACTCCACATTATGTAATAAAGTGGAACCGACCACATCATGTCATCAACTAGAACAAAAACGAAGATAGAAATTATAACTGAACATAAAAAATCAGAATTATAATAGAATCATTCATAATATTTAAGCATGCCACAGACACTAAGAACCATCAAGACTACCTTATGAAGAATTTCGTAGATCAGAATGGTCAACCTCTCACCTACTATTAACATTTTTCAACTATAACAAAAACCAAAAGATTTAAGAAAAGAAATGTGAAATAGAATAGACACAGAATATATTCATAATGTTTTACATAACATTTCTTATTTTTTTAATCAAACAGAAGACATTTTAACATAAAACAAATAATATAGCATGTAGAACAATTTAAAATAATAAACTTTCCAATTTAAGATATGATTCAACACTTGGAACTAAAAAGGGATATATAACAATCTAATCCATTTTTAAATCGACGTACGGTGTGATTGAAATTACATAATAAAAAAATAATTACATTGATATGAAATAATTTACAATATTTAAAAAAAATAAACAATATTTGTCTCATGATTTCACATCAATTTGAGGTCGTATACTACGGTTTTGACTATTATACAAATGTTTTATTATTTTAAAGTACTAAAAAGTGTTTATAAAAATCCCAAAAAAAATTTAACTCATAATGATGTGTCTTTAGTTTATATATTTCAAAAATCAACACACATTCATTTGAATTTGATTTCATAGACATAATACATCATTTTCTCGATTATGGATACCTAAACACATGTTTATACTGACTTTGGTATCTTTAAAAACTGTTTATTTAGTCATTTCGAGCACACTGAATGTCAGATAGATGTTTTTTCTACACATAAACATTAAAAATAATTCATGGGTAGTTATCTCAGGATTTGACATCAATTTGATGTCTTTTCTATGGTTTTTACCGTTACACGCATGATTTAGTGTTTTAAAATACTAAAAACTCATTTATGGGCATCCTAGGAAAACTGTAACTCATAATGATGTGACTTCAATTCTTAAATTTCAAAAATCAATCTATGTTAATTCTTCTTTGATTTAATGGCCATTCAATATCATTTTTCTAGTTTTAACCCCTGAAACACATATTTGAAGACTTTGGTGTCTTTTAAAACTTTTTTTGTGTCATTATGAGCACAACACACATCCTATAGATGTTTTTTCTGTGAATACACATCACAGATAAATAAATGGTGATTTTCCTATGATTTTAGGTCAATATGAGGTCATTTGTTATTGTTTTTGACAATTAGATGCATGTTTTATTATTTTAAAATTTTAAAAACATGTTTATGGGAATATCAAAAAACTATAACTCAAAATGATGTGTATTCAATTATTAAATTTTAAAAATAAATATATGGTCATTTTTATGTGATTTCATGGCCATATAACATCATTTTCCTAGTTTTTACCCTCTAATACACATTTTAAAGACTTTGGTATCTTTAAAAATTGTTTAATGAATCATTCCGAGCACACTGCATGTCAGATAGAAATTTTGTCTATTAGTACAGATAAAAAATAATTAAAAATAGTTTTATTATTTTATTTCAATATAAAGTTTATTTTTATGGTTTTTACATGTACATGAACTTTTTATTGTTTTAAAACACTAAAAACATATTTATGGGAATCCTAGGAAAACCATAACTCAGAATGATGTTACATCAGTTCCTACTTTTCTTAAATAAATATAAGGTAATTTTCTTATGACTACATAGACATTTGATTTTATTTTATTGGTTTTGACCCCCGAACACATGTTTTTATGGACTTTGGTATTATTTTAAATAATTTATTGAGTCATTCCAAGAACACTACATGATGAATAGATGTGTTTTCTATGATTACAAGTCACAAATAATTCAACAGTGGTTTTTTCATGATTTAATGTAAATATGAGGTTGTTTGCTATGATTTAAATCGTTACATGCACGTTTTAGTGTTCTAAAACACTAAAAATGTGTTTATGGGCATCCTGGGAAAATCGTCAATAAAATTGACATTCCATTACTTACTATA
Organism: Viscum album; assembly: GCA_963277665.1. Classification (NCBI taxonomy): domain Eukaryota; kingdom Viridiplantae; phylum Streptophyta; class Magnoliopsida; order Santalales; family Viscaceae; genus Viscum; species Viscum album. The sequence goes on along the minus strand of OY728156.1, from coordinate 1,438,180,925 downwards.
TTTCAAAAAACATATTAGGTAATTTTTCTTTGATTTCATGATCATATGACATCATTTTCTTGGTTTTTACCCCCTGACCCACATTTTTAAGACTTTTGTATATTTTAAACAATTTATTGCGTCATTCCAAGCACATAACAAATCAAATGAATGTGTTTTCTATGTGTAAAAATCAAAAATAAATCAATAGTGGGTTTACTATGATTTCATGTCAATATAAGGTCATTTTTATGGTTTTTACAGTTATACGCATTTTTTATTGTTTTAAAACATTAAAAATGTGTTTACTTTCATCTAGAGAAAATAGTAACTTGGAATGTTATTCTGACAATTTCTACATTTCATACATCAATATATGGTCATTTTTATGTTATTTCATGTCCATATGATATTGTTTTCCTACTTTTGACCCCCTGACAAAAGATTTTATAGACTTTAGTATCTTTATAAACTATTTATTGAGTCATTCCAAGCACACCACACATCATATGAACATGTTATCAATGCATACATGTCAAAAATAATTAAACAGTATTTACCCATGATTTTAATTCAATATGATGTATTTTTCTATGGATTTTACCATTACATGCATGTTTTGGTTTCTTAAACACTAAATTTTTTTTACAGGTATCCTGAGAAAACTGTAACTCAGATTAAAAATTCATTAGTTCTTACATTTTAAAAAATAAATATATGGTCATTTTACTATGATCTCATGGATATCGAACATCATTTTTCTATTTTTGACCCCCAAACATGCATTTTTAAAGACTTTGGTATCTTTTAAAACTATTTATTGAGCCATTTAGAGAACACCGCATGTCATATAGAGTGTTTTATATGAATAAACATCATAAATAATTTAACAATAATTTTACCAGGATTTTACATCAATATGAGGCCTTTTTGTATGATTTTGACCATTATATGCACATTTTGTGTTTTAAAACACTAAAAACATGTTTATAGGCATCTGGGGAAAACCATAACTTGGATTGATGCACTGTTAGTTCCAACATTTCAAAAATCATTATGTAGTTGTTTTCATATGATTTCATAGTCATTAGACACATGAAGTGGGTAGTACGACTCAAATTTCTTGTTTTTAATATAAAAGTATCATTTTTTACTTTGAAACACAAGTCACATATCCAAAACCAAGAAAATATCCTTGTATTGTTTTCAAAATTTAGTAAAATGATCCATAATTCATTTATCACATTTAGGAATTGACCACACATCAATCTGACACATGATGTGGTAGGTATGACTCAAAGTACATGTTTTCAATATAAAAGTGTAATTTTAGTTTAAAATGCCTTTCACATTATCAAATCCAATAAAATTTATCTCATATTGTTTTTAAAAATTATTAAAATAATCCTTAATTAATTTTTGATGTATAGGAATTGACTACACCTCAATTGGATACACAAAGTGAGCGGCATGACTCAAAGTGTGTGTTTCCAATATTAGTGTTATTTTACTTTAAAACACCTATCAAATAGTAAAAACCAAGAAAAAAATATTTTATTGTTTTCAAATATAAGTAAAATGATTCATAATTTATGTTTTATGTATTGACATCAACTACACTTCAATCTGAAAAATGATGTGGTCGGTATGACTCGAAAAGCATGTTTTCAATATAAAAGTGTCATTTTAGTTTAAAACATCTGTAATTTTGTCCAAATTGAGAAAATGATATCATATTTTAAACTTTAGTAAAATGATCTATAATTAATTTTTTATATTTAGGAATAGACCGCACCTCAATCTGACACAAGAGGTGAATGGGAAGACTGGAAGTGTGTGTTTTAAATATATGTGTTATTTTAATTTAAAACACGTGTCACATAGTCAAAACTAATAAAATAAGATCAAATAGTTTTCAAACATTAGTAAAAAAATCCATAATTCATCTTTGATATATAGGAATCAACCACATGTCAATCTCATAGATTATGTGGTCCATTTTACTCGAAGTGCATGTTTTCAATATAAAAGTGACATTTTAGTTTTATTTATGGAATTTTTATGTATTATTTTCAAATGTGTGGATGATCAGTGGATTTTAGAAGTTACATTGATAGAATAATCTATAAGGATATAAATTTTCTCAAGGATCACTCTAGTCATTGTCTGAAATAAAAAAACTAAGTATTTCCCATTTTCAACCACCACTGATCCTATTTTTTCTTATAAGAGTCATATTCTTACAATTTTTCTTTCATCCTTGAAATTTCTCTCTGTGAATCCTGATCAACAACATTACTTAAACCACTACTTTTTCTAGAAGAAAATTATAGTGATGCCCTATAAAATACAATTGATGGAGTAGTCCCAGAACCCATCCCCCATACACACCCAAGATGTTCCTTCCCTAAAATGATTGCAACAATATCATCCTAGGATATCATTGATGATTGTGAAGGGTTTACATCCTGTGGTTATTGAATTTTAACCTGATTATATGACACTATTAGAAATGATTTTTTAAATTATATAAACTTTATAATATTATCTAATCAATAAATTTTTCATTACTATTTAATGTTATTTCATTAATATAAAAATATAATAATGAAAAATAAATTATAACAACAAATAAGTTTTAAACCCAATGAATTGGGTTCGGATAAATGGATAAAACGATAGCAATAGAGATAATTTGAACTATTTGATCTATATAGACTAACCCATTTAATTGGGTTTAAGGATTATTTATTGTTATAATTTATTTTTAATTAATATGTTTTTATATTAATGAAATAACATTAATCTAATGAAAATTACATACTCTAATGTCTCTAGTATGTTCATTAACAAAACTATCATTGGGTTTCCTATGAACTTTAAGCCACATCTCTACCTAGCCAACAGAGTAACCTAATTCATTATCCTTTATAAAAACATATATATACAGGTTAGTAAAAAACGTAATATAAAATAAAATAACATAAATAATATTAGATAAAATGTAACAAATATTGTTATTTTTTCTCAAAAAACTCTAAGACCCAGAGATATAAGGAATGACTTTTTTCTCGTGATTCAAAATATTTTTTGGATAAAACCTACAAAAAATAACAACATTAATTAAAATTATATTTTTCTTATATTTTTTTTAATAATATAGTATAAAATATGCAATTACCTCATGTGATGTATCTCTATTAATATCAAAAAACATATTTCACTCCTCACGAGAAATTCCTTCAGGCACTTTATCATGCATTTTTCTTGATCTTGGAGATGTGTCATTAAACTTGTTTCATAATCCCCATTTAAAATCCCTCTATTTCTTGCCCAAATTTTTTAGAGTCCATGGGTGAAAAATAGAGTTAGGGATAAAAAAATGAAAAAACAACTAGAAATAAAAAAACACTTTATAAGTGTATTAATAATTTTACTCATGTCTTCTAAATTATTTAAAAATGAATATTAAATTAATATTACCTTTAATTGAATATTAAAGAACTCATTTTTACAAGGAGTGGGAATATGACTTCAAAATTTATAATTAATGAGAAAGCACATCATCTTACAAGAAAGCTGCCCAAGAATCTATCCATATATTCAAGAAGCATCACTGGTAGACACCTCGAACCTATCAAATGGAACAATAATCCTGAATTATTTTAGGTTCTATACACATGTCATGTTCATATTTATATCTATTCTATTATTATAATTATATATTTAAAAATTAATTAAATTATTGATAAAATATAAAGTTATTTTGTACAATGATATACATATGAGTAATATTAACTCACTAATATCCCCTAAATGGTGGTGTGACCAACTACTATATCATCAGAGGTGCCTTAGATGGTGGGCTACCAAGAAAACCTGGGGAAACTGATGGAATGTTAGAATTATTTGGTATAATAGAATCACATGGATCCATTGAAGCTGGTGGTAGTGGTGGTGTGCTCTGAGATGTTGATCGACTAAGATCTCAAAAAAAATTGTTCCTAGAATTATTTCAATTCAAATGGTTCAGAATATATTAAATGTATAAAAAAATTAGATGTAAATTATTGTTTTTGTAATAGAACAATGTATATATATAAAAAACACTTATAAATTTTTAATTGTAATATTGTTTCATAACAAATTTATACATTCAATTATATTTATCTTCATTTTCTTCATTATTATCAACCTCTATTGCAATGACTAATTTATTTCCACCCTCTATTGAAATTTCTATTGTTTTGACATTGTTAAGAAAAAAAATCAATGTTTTGTGGTTGTTGAGGTCCACTATAAAAAAGTACAAATTGATCTTCATCACCCATTTCATACAAGTCTCTCTATATTAAGTGTAAAATATCACTCCAAACTTCATGTATTTCATAATCCATATAATAAACCATCTTCACTAGTGATTCCAAGTTAAATGGATCATACTCTTCATGCTGACCGGTTTGTATGAAGTGAGAGAAGTTGATATAAGAAAAATTTAATGAATATTTCATTATACCCCTATCAATGTTGACCCAATATTATTTGATTATATAAATCATATTTCCATACCATCCCACCTATGAAAGTGTAAATACGCCACTATTTTGAGTTTTCAAGTCTTATTCTTGATAAATTTTATGAAACTTACAGCCCTGCATATTGTAGGCATCGAATATATTATCCTACCTAAGAAATCCTTGATCCAAAAAACTTCAAATGATTTGATGTTTTAGCTCGATTTTCAACATTAATTATCTATATAATAATATATAAGTTGTTAATTTTAATAAAAAAATAACTACATGTTAATAATATGAATATGAGTATATACTTACACAACATGCGAACCTTTTAGCAATCTGCTTATTAACAACTTTTGTTAATTTTGGCTCATTTTGAACATGACCCTTTAGTTGTCTCTTTGTTTTCAATCTCAATTCTTCAATAAATGGATCTTTAATAAGACTATTGAGTATCGCATATCTATTCACTTGTAGAAACTTGAATTCAATCAGTGTAAAGTTTGACCCCTTTCCAATTGGTCATCCAATAGTTGGAAATACTGATGAATAGTTTTCGAAATGAGAATTAGTGGATATGTCATCAACATGTACAACATGATTTAATCTAGAATCAATCTCATCCAAATACCTAGAAAATAATTTCAAGCACTCTTAGGCTATGTAAAATACAACAATAGATCCTTATGGTTAAGCTTTATTCCTCACATATGATTTCAATTGACCTAAGCACCTGATAAAATAATAAGAACCATATTAAAAAAATTAGATAATGGTTTGATAAAATTGAATTCATCAATGAAAATAAAAATAATATTAACATGCCTCTTAATTAGATGCATTCATCGATAATTTACAGGCCCACCAAGTTTATATTATTCAACTAAATGAACAATAAAATGAATCTAGAGTGTGAAGAATGAAGGGGGAAATAACATATCCAAATTAAAGAGTGTAAAAATAATTATTTCTTTAATTTTATCAAGATCATTTGGATTTATAGTTTTTATATAAATATCTCTAAAATAGGTACACAAATCAATTAGAACTGTAGTTACTTTTTCTGGTAATGCATTATCAAATTCCAATGGCAAAAACTAATCTATCCAAATATGTGATTCATGAATTTTTAATCCATGTAACATTTGATGTTTTAATTCAATGTACCTTGAAATGTTACTTGAATATCTATCTAGAACTTTTACATTCTTTAAATTCTGGAGGAATACATCTTTATCATGGTTTTTCATTGTAAAAATAGCTAAAGGATACTTTCCAATCTCATTTTCCAAAAAACCACGATTTATATTCATTAATTGAAAATCTTTACAGGCATTTAGGTGATCCTTAGATTTACCCTTCTCATTAAGAAATGTTAAAATTACATTGTCAAATATGTTCTTCTTAATATTTATTACATCAAAATTATGATGTATCAAATTAAATACCCATTAAGGAAGTCTGAAAATATGTAATTATTTTCTCAATATGAATTATGTCATGATTATAATGTATAAAATTAAACTCCTAATAATGAAGTTTGAAAAATATACTCATTTTTTTCACTTTTGTGTTCTAGATTCTTCAGATACTATGCCTCGTACCCTTTTCCCACTTTCTTTAAACTAATTACAATTTCTAAATTCAACAGTGACATTCATTAATTTTACCAATATTTATAAACTAGATAACACATTCAGTGGATTTCTCAATTTAGTATCTCTATAGAATTTTGTCGTATTAATCCTGAATTTATGAGAAGCATTAAGAAATCAATGATTCCACTTAAAACACCATTTTTTACTATGCGGTAATCATTAAATTTCAAAATAAAAATTGCAAATTAGACAAGCCAAACTAGTATGAGTGTTCCAACTTGATAAGTTTACTAGTCCAGGAAAGTTTCTAATTATCCACATTAAGGTAGCATTAATTTGGAATATTTTTTTCATTTAAGCATCATATATTCCCATTCCATCATCCCATAATTCTTGAAATTCTTTGATTACAGGTTGAAGGTATACATTAATGTCATTTATAGGCATTTTCTTTCCATGAATAATCATTGAAATAATGAAAAAAATATTATTTATACACATTCATGGAGGTAGATTATATGTGATCAAAACAACTGGACAAATGATATAATTAGTACTTAAAGTACCAAATGGGTTAAAACCATCAGATGTCAGTATCAAACAAACATTATTAAGATATTGATAAAAATCTAGATATAATGGATCAAACACCTTCCATGATGTTGAATATTTTGGATGTCTCATCAATTCATCTTTATTACTATCTTAAACATACCAATTCATGTCGAATGCAGTTTTAGATGACATAAATAATCATTACAAGCATGGTTTCATATAAAAGTAACAAAATACCTTTATGGGAGTTTTCTTATTCTACTTCTTCTTGGTGTTGCATTAATTTGTAATATCATTATTTCTCAGAGACTTCCATATACTTGTTTGACATCTTATGAATTCTTATTTATCAGAATCATCTCCCTAGTAAAGAATGAAATCATTAGAGCATGATTTTATCTTTCTATAATCAAGTCCAAGTTTTTTTATGATTTTTTTCATCTCATAGAATGATGCAGGGATCTTAGATTCGCTAAATTCATAATGAAGTAACTCTAAAATCATGTATATTTATTTTTTAGTAATTAAACATAGAAAATTGATATGATACAAATTGTGTAGAAAATAAAACATTGAATATTTGACACACCCATCATACAGTTCTTTTTGTCTTTCTCTCATTTTTTGGTCACTAAAGTTTTGATCAAGATTAACCAGTTCAAGATTAACTGAAGGTTTTGTTGATCTATTAAAATCTTGTATATTGTAACCTACAATTATAAATGAGTTATTTATCATGTTTTGAATCATATTCCTATCTAGAGGGGTCACTTTGTGTTTCATTGGAAGGATAGTCATTGTTTTGACTTTCCATAACATTTGACTCACCATTCCAAATACTATATACTTATTCAGTAGAAAACAGTTTCAATATCAAGTGAACATATACTTTTTTTATATTCAACCATCCCTTGAATTTGCAACTAGGACATGGACATTTTATTCTACCATCCACTGATCAGTTTTTAGTTGCATAATCTGATTTTTTTCCAAAACATTGGTATACTAAGGTGTGTTTCTTGGTAAATTAATCCAAATTTTATCAATAGGTATTTGATTGCCACTATTATCCTTATACATTCATACATAAAGATATAAATGTTTAATCAAACAATCATAGTTAATTTTTAACATCACCCAATTTCTTCATTGACCTGTATAGGGTCTTGATTTGAAAAAATGTTAATTTAACATGAAAATGATTCGATTCGACATGAAAAATATAAACAACGTAAATGAATAAATATTACCCCTCACAATAACAAGTATGGATATTATGGAAGAAGTTTATTGAGGAATTGAGAGGGAAACAAAGAGCTTATAGATCAAGGATATGATCTTAGAAACATCCAACTTAGATAGAATTAGGGGAAATTGGGGAGGAAGGGAGGTGTACAGGGTAGTGGGGAAGGGGTTAGGGATCAACATCTATTAGGGTTGGGTCATCGGTAAATAGGGAAGAGGGGTCATAATCTCTAAATAATACATGTTGGGGAGTGTCTTCATAGTCGGCGTCGAGGGAGGGAGGGTTAAGGGTCGGTGGGGGTTAGTGGTTATCGACAAGGGAAGGGGGTCGAGGGTCATGGGTCAATGTAGAGGGAGGGGGATCGGCAGCCGACGGTCACCGTCAAGGGATGGGGGTTCAATGTCAAGGGAGGGGGAGTCAATGGTTGACAGTCAGTATCGAGGGAGTGGTGCTTCGAGGAGTGTTGAGGCCGCGGGGGTTGAGGTGGGGGTAAGAAGTGTTAATTTGGTTTTCTTTTAATGGTATTTTATAGTAGTTTTAGTAAAAATACCGCTAAATCTAATTATTAGTGGTTGTTTTATGAAACTGACACTATATTTTAAATAATATACAAAAAATGTAATTAGTGGTGGTTAAGAAAAATATCGCTAATAAACCTTCGCTAAAACCCCATTTTTTCATAGTTATTTTTATTCATATATATATATATATATAATTTTTTTAAATACATTTATAAAATATATGTGTGTGAGTGCATGATATATATATATATATACTTATATTTATTTAAATGTAAATATAAATATATACTCGTTTATTAATACACACACATATGTAAATGTAAACATTATATATACATTTTTATAAGCTTATATATATTCATATACTTTTATAATGTAAAAAAATTGTTAGATATTGTTTTAAATAAAATGGATAATAATTATTTTCATATTATTTATATAACTATTTTTAAATACATTTTAAAAATATGTCTATATATTGTATATTTGGATAAAAAAAGTAAATACATTGCAAGTATATTTATATGTCTATATATTTACATATATATATTTATACATATTTACATATAATTTTATATTTAGATATAAATTTTTTTATAAGTTATTTACAAATATTTACTGTAAATACTTTTATATACTATATTTAATGATAATGATATATTTATAAAAAATACATTTATATATGTTGTATTTACACAATATTGACACACAAACACATATGCACATATTTACACACACACACATACACATTTATATTTCACACACACATGCTTAAATATTTACATATATGGATTTATATATATATATTAGAATATAAACATAAATATATATTTTTTAATTAATACACGCATATTTATATATAAACATTACTTATATATATTAATGCATTTTTATAAGTTAAATAAAGGGATAGTTTTTTTATTATAAATAAAATGAATAATAAATATTTATTTCCATATAGTATATATATTTAAAAATATATTTTTTTGTAAACATGTTTAGATATTTATTTTCACAATTGATTTATTAAAAATAAATATAAGAAAATATGTATATATTTAAATATAAATAAAAGTACAAAATAAAAAATGATAAAATTTCAAAACCAAAATATCTATATGAATGTAATACTTATGAATAAATTCAATCTTCATTGAAATAAGTCAATAAGACCCTCTTAAATGATGGTGAAATCAAATCAAATATTAAAAAACCAGGTCATGTCAACTAAAAACTAGGTTTTGAAGGCCTTTAATGCTTTTTATCTCAAAAAATGATTGGAGTTTCCTTAATCATCATAGTGTATATATCTTTATAGGCTTTGATTTGATATATGGTAGACCCCAAATTAACACCCAAATCAAAAGTTATGGTTGTTTTAAGTTTAAGTCATGTTTTCAACTTATCTTATATCATTCATTAATTTATTAAATTTTTATGTCATTCAATTATTATTAAATGACTATTAATAATTAATAATTAGAAAATTATTAATTAATATAATATTTTAATTATTTTATAATCCATTTTTCACTAAATATCTTATATATTAAATTTAAATGCATATTTAGTCTTATATAAATCATATTTAATAAAACATAATATTTTTCTATCAATATAAATATATCTATATATTAATATATGATTTTTTATGATATATAATTTTTTTATGAAATATAACCTCTATCAGTGTTAGTAAAAAATCATTGATAAAGGATGATTTTGTCAATTCTAAAATAAAAGCTCTGACAAAGGCACCCTTTATTTGCATTTTTGTTTTAGCACTGATAAAAGCACCATTTATCAGTGCTTTTTTATTGTTCATATAAAGTCTCACACTTTATCATTACTTTTAGTTGTTTTTTATAAAATCTATAGCATTTAATTTAGTGTGATCTTTATTAGTGAGCCTTGGATTTCCAAACAAACCATACCACTATGATCTATGTGAAAAAATACTCAGGATAGAAAATTCATTTTCCTAAAATTGATGATCGATGAAAAATATGAATTTTATCATATCTAAAATGAGAGACTCTACCTAATGAGACTTGGGACTCATTACATGAATCATAATTAGGTACCTAATATCGGTTTTGAATCGTTTAACTCAGTGTTAGGATCATGATACCGCAGATTGACTCCTGGTTCGAAATATTAGTAAAAAGCTACAATGGATACAAGGTTAATAATAATAATATTATTATTATTGTTATAATTATTATTTACATAATATATTTTAATATTTAAAATATCTATAGGGGCTTCTACCCCTTGCTCATTATAGCTAGTGCCTTCAAGAGGATCTCCCCTCCCCCCTTATCCAAGCCCGATCGAAGGGAAAGCCCTATAAGCCCTTGGTCTAGGGAAAAAAGTGGAAATAGGGAAACTTTTTCCCCCAATTACATCTCCCATTATCACATAGCATCATTATCAGCATCATATTTCCTCCTGTGATGGCGACACCATGCTTTTAATCCCCATATTATGCCTCCCCACCACGTCTGCCTCCTTCCCCATGAGATCCATCCTAGATGATGGGATGTTTTTTCTGGAGTATTCCCCTTTATGCTATAGTTTCATACCTAGTTCATCACATGATGACCTATCCAACGCAATTTTATGAGGTTCCTATTGTGAGAAGATAGGAAACTTGTAATATACTGTGATCCCTTGGTGTCAACATTATAAGAGGTGATGGGCATGCACCTAAATGTGGGGTAGAGAAGTTGGGCATTTTGTAACCCCACTGTAATGATAGATCTGATGTAGAACATGGACATCGTCTTTGTAGTAGTTATCATTGTGGTGGAGTATTAGATACATAATTTTATAGTTGGTTTTTGGATGATAAAATTTTAAAGTTTAGTTCCAACTCTGTAATATATTGAGGATACTCCTGGCATGGTAAATTTAGGGTGAAATTGAAACCACCACATAATTCTTATTCTGGGAATTTATATGAATTTCTAGTGCACTTCATTAATTCAATGGGTTTTTTATTATTTAAATTAAATTTGAATTTTAGATATTTTTATAGGGAAAGGAAACTTTTTTTGGGATTAGTCTTGGGAAACCATATTTCTTATGTTGGAAGTGCCATTATCTCATGCATGAAAGTACCAACTCCCCCTTCTCTATGAAAATTATCATTTAGTTTTTCTCAAATGATTATCCCAAAAATACCTTTCATGCATCTCCCAAACTATCCATGTAGGCCTCTTTTCGCAACATCATTGACTGATCTTCCACATGCTGAAAGTTTTTCCTTTCATTATCCCTAGTCATACCAACCCTCAATGTTCAGTCCTTCACATCTCTATGCTACCATCAACCATATATAATATGGATCCATCCAACATAATGTGGATCAATAAAAATATAATTAATAAACACAATTAGCAATCCTAAATATGAAACATGAAGAAATCACCCATATAGAATGAGGATTCCAATCCAAACAAAATTACAAATAATGGATGCAAAAATATTTGTTTGATCATTGTTCAATAACCATCATATATGATGATGAAGGTATAATCTCATTCATCATCTCTATGTGATCTGATATGGTTCTTTGATTATATGTTTTTGTCAAAAACATTCACACCCTTTCCCATAAATCTAGGGTTCTCCCAAGTGATTCAGAAACCCTAATAGACTAAAATGGTATTTAAATAAATAATATCAGGTAAAATAATGAATTAAATGAATCAATTAACTATTTAATTTAATATTCTAACAAAGAACATGGGTATAAACTATTATAGGACCTGACGTGAACAAAAAATATATCATTCTAAGGGTAAAACCCACATCCTAGACGCAACTGTAACATCTGTTTTTCCATCCCACACTACATTAGATATAATTTTTTTATCATAAAAATGTATGTATGATTATTTTTTTATAATTAATATTTTTTGTTCATATTCCTAACATGCCCAAAATTCCACCCAGTCTTAGATCAAGGTAAACACCACACCCTAGAATCAACAAAACCATTAGATGATTTTTAGGACATATACTTGTTGAAGTTGGTGGTCTAGAACCAACTACTTTTTACTTTATTCAATAAATAAAAACCTTATCACATATTGATTGTTCTTCTGCATGACATGTCATGTGATAATGTCCTAAGGAAAGCTGTTGCATTAAAGGGTCATAGCGGATCCCTGCTATGATGAGAACCCGGAAGTGCCATAACACTGTTCTTGAATGTATGTTCTATGGACGGATGATATTATTTGAGGGACATAAATAAAACAGGTCATTAGGGGTGAGGACTCATAAAACTTTGAGGCACCTTCTCATGGTGTGCGCCCTTGGTAATATTCAGGAGGATATTATGAGAACGAGACCCGCCGGTAGGAAATCCACATTTCATAGTGTCATTGGATGTTCCTATCTACGGACGTGTGTATTGATCCTTAGACTTTAATATTATTATTAATGGGTATTACAACTCATGCACTTAGATGTATTGAAAAAAACTGTGATGACACACTGTTCGCAGTAAGGTAGGATACGTTGGGTGTGTCACGAGTAATACCGCATTAATAGATAATGCGAGAAAGGATTTGTCCCTTCCATTCCATAACAGAAGTAGATATCTCAGGCCCTTTGATGGAATTGATATAGCCTAAATAAATCCATGGCCATGGTAAGGTATGGGCAAGTTCAATTCCGGGAAGTCAAAGAAAGAATAATCAAGAACATGGGTTGATGGCACTATCATGCAACCCGCTTGATTGGAGATATCGAGACAAAGGGATTATATTACACGGTAAGCATTCGTAGGAGGTAACACGCCATTGCCGCGTTAAATTCTTTCTCTATGGGTGCCTTGGCGTGTTGCTAGATGCTAACCTTGGACTTTAGATAGGATCAGCCTAATTCCACTGAGAAAGAGGCCTAGAGAGTCACACACTAAGTGTGTCCATGTATCTCAGTTAAATATTAATTTAACAAGTTAAATAAATATTATTCTTGTATGTGGTTTAATAATTATTTAAGGATGTCTTATCACATTTATTTTGACACTAGTTATTCGAGAGAATATATTTTACATGAAATAATATATTTATTAGCGAGTAATGCAGTTAAATTTATTTAATAAATAAATAGTCATTACTCAAGGTCTAATAAATGTGGTGGAGAAAAATGGAAAATAAAAGTACACGTCGTGTATTAATTATTACACGCCGTGTAGTTTTTCCAGTTGGGATTTTGAGGATTTAATATTGTTTTATTAAATGATATTTATTATAATCAGTGTGGGCGCATGTTAAGGAATTAATAATTCGAAATGGGGGGGTTTTCAATAAGAGTTAATGAAATAAATAAAACGCGTAACACGTTTATTTATTGTCATAACTCTATTAACCTCAAACATGATTATAAATATCCTCACAACCCCAACATTTTGGAGAGCCATTGGTTGTGCACAACAGATTTGGAAATACTCTCAATCCAAGAGAGAATTCCCTTTCCACCAAGAACGCCCTCAAGTTACGAGAGCAAGATCCTCCACCGGATCAAGGCGGTCAAAGGCGGATATCGCAAGCGAAGGTTCTTCCGTGCTAGCACTCGGAGATCCCTTCGGCGACGTCCGGAGATACGTGACACACGTGTGGATCACCTCTAGAGGAATCCTAAACTTGGATTCTACAACACAACGATGGATCACCGAATCGTGACTGAACACATCAACGAAGAAAGAATTCCAACGAGGTAATTCTTATGCATTAATTAAATTAATTATAATAAACATATGATGATCCTCCTCAAGGGTTCTGGGACTCTTCTTTTCTTTTCGTTCTTCATTCTATTCTGAAGATTCTGTGTTTTATATCATGACGGATCTCGGATTGAACGTTGTTTAACGTTAAAATTATAGTTGGGCTAACCCACTAATGCGCTTCTACTGCGCCCGGAACCTTAAAGTGGTATCAGAGTGGTAATATCGTTGGTTATAATTATTTAGTTTTTCGTTGGTGATTTATGCATTTAATAATTTAGTTATTTCAATTAATTTTTAATCATTATGGAAATATGAATCTCGAGATCTGTTCCTCCTCCCTCGTTTCTCATTCACCTCACAGAAACAGATTTTTCTTTTAATTTTGATTAAAATAAAATAGAGGAAATCATCCGGAGGAGCCAAACGTTTCTGGCCGTATAACACCAGAATACACGACGTGTATTCGGAAGTACATGTCATGTAGTCTAGGTTCAATGCATTGAATGATCCGCCAAATCAGGCTGTGTATTGGATTCTTTCTAAGAATTTACGACACCGTATATTGACCAGAAACAGGTGGCACACGGTTTCCGGAATACACGCCGTGTGGTCCAATGAACACGGCATGTAGTCCCTTCGGGTTAGGGTTGGGTCGTGTACTCCGTACACGGCCTGCCCGGCTGGAAACCGTGTAACGCGGAAACTACACGGCGTGTGTCCCACTGTACACGCCGTGTACTCCGAAAATTTACGAAGTACATTAACACACCTTATCCCCAGGCGTGTACTTCGGATGGACAGTGAAGAAAAGTACACGGCGTGTAGTCAGAACTACACACCGTGTACTCACCCAAATTACGCAGATTTATTAATATTTATTATTATATTATACAAACCCTTGAGACGTGTACCATGGTGCAAGCGTAAAGCTGAGGCACAACACGTGATAGATGTTTTATATATATGTGTTTAATTTAACATCTGCATAATAAATGGGAATTCACCAGGTTGCCTCCAAGGTACAAGTTACGTACAAGGATAATTTTAAATGAATTTATTTGTTTAAAATTATGATGAGAATCTCAAGGAAATTCAGAAAAGGGATTTAAGATAAAAGGATTGATTAATTAAAGATAATTAATTGATTCGAGCGTGATTTATCTTAAACAAGAACGATTAAAGAATTGAATGCTAGTTTTATTTATGCGTAAATATCGTTGCATGTATGGATGATCATGAGCTAGACTGAGACCTTTGTATGTGAATGGTTTCTTTTAATTTATTTATTTAAATTAAATTTGTTGGCCTGTGAGCCATCTCCTCATTAATATGTAGGGCATGCACGCCCAAGGATTCTTTTATGTAAAAACCCCTTTTACCCCTCACCTACGTGTGAGATAAATGCATATGTAATGGATGGATCTCCCAAGCTAGTGGAGGCTGCTCAAGTCAGGAGCCAAGGTGAAACCAATCTAAGGAGATACAAAGGTGGACAGGTGGAAAGCTGTAAACACGAACCCTAAAGGTTCAAGGTGTTTCTCCCCTAGGTCTTGGGTTAGTTTATCAACCGCTAGATAAACTAACCAATAGAAAAGCTCATGATCATACCATTTATTTTATTTATGTCAGTTGCATGGTTTATTTATTGTGGGTGTGTTGTCACGATCACACAATTAATGAATTAAACAAGCATGCAAGATGGAACTAAAATAAAATTGGCTTATACGTAAATATTATCTTAGACATGGTTAATCACTTAATTATATCCCACTTAATATTAACAAGCATGTAATCAAAGATAATAAAATGGAAATTTACGTATAAGGATAAAATCCCTCAAAATAAATATTAAGTCGGCATAGCCTTCCATAATCTTGGTTAGAATTGAACCATAGTTCAAAGTGCTTGACCAACCCTAGTTGGGATGCTTTCAATTATCGGGGAATTCTAATTCAAGGTTTTGGGTTGACTTGACTTGGTTCGCATCAAGGGTTGACTGCCACAGCAGGACTTGGTGTGACCAAGAGGCAAAGGTTGAGGAAATCCAAAAAGGATTTCAGGATTGGGGAGTCCACTCAGCGGATCAAGGAACTGCGAGTTAATGCAGTTGGCATTTGGAATGTCAACCTAAAACCCTTCAAGTTACTTGACCAACCCTAGTTGGGGTAATGCGAAGGGAAATATTGATCCTTGCCACTAGAATATTCATGCAACAGAATATTCCAAATTCAATGGTGAAGACTATTGGATTTCGATAAAATAGTGAAAGACTAATAAGTATTAATTTATTTATTTGTCTCATTTTTTGTAATAAAGTACTAAACCTTTGCTCATCTTAAATTGTAGAAATGACAAGAAAATGACTTCAAACATATCATTGTGCACCATACTTGAAAAAGAATAACTTCTCACCAGCACCAATTTCCAAGAGTGGCAGAGGCATTTACGCGTCGTCCTTCGCCACGAAAGGAAATTATATGTGCTGGAAGAGCCTATTCTAGTTGCGCCTGGGAAAGAGGCTAGTGATTAGGAATTATCTCTCTATATGAAACACATGGATGATGCCACAGATGTCCAGTGTTTCATGCTATCGGCCATGTCTAATGAGCTCTTGAAGCAACATGAAAATATGGACGCGTATAGCATGATGTCTCACCTAAAAGATCTCTACCAAGAGAAGGCGAGACAGGAGAGGTATGAGATCTCCAATGCTTTGTTTACCACGAATCTTGGAGTGTCTACGCCAGCTGGGCCTCATGTAGTCAAGCTTATTGGATACATTGAACGCCTGGACATCTTAGGGATTAAATTCCTGGATGAGTTGCGTACAAATCTCATCCTATCATCACTGCCCAAGACCTTCCCTAGCTTCATTGTCAACTATAACATGAGCGGCAATGAGAAGAGTCTATCAGATCTTTTGACCTTGATTCTCCAGGTAGATAAGGATATGGGGCGTGACAAACCCGCGGTCCTTATGGTGAACAAGAAAAGGAAGGACAAGGCAAAGGTGCCAAAGACTTATAAACGGTCTGAAGCCCTCGAGCACCATCCCTCCAAGAAGGGGAAGATCCAGAGGTAGGGAAAGGAACGGGAGGTAGTGTGTTTTGCATGTGGCAAGCAGGGCCACTGGAAGAGGAACTGCATCCAGAAGCGTGGGGACGCTAAAGGTGTGTTTGTTATCGAGTGCAATCTTTCTATTTCTACACATTGGGTATTAGATACAGCTTGTGGGGATCACATCTATATTAAAATTTAGAAACCAAGTAGATTTAGAAAGATCGTCAGAGGAGAGGTGGATCTTTGAGCTGCCAATGGCGCAAGGCTGGTTGCGTTGGCTATTGGCGACTACCACCTCTCATTGTCGACTGGGATGATTTTGGTTTTACATAACTGTTATTATGTGCCTAGTGTTACCAAGAACATAATTTCTGTATCTTGTTTGGATATGGATGGATTTGTTTTCAAATTTGGAAATAAGGGTTGTCTATTTTATAAGAACAACATATGTTATGGTATGGCACATTTAAATAATGGTTTGTATGTATTGAATTACAAAAACCAAGTGTTGGTAATCGATAATGAAACAAACTCACATGACTTATACACCACCCAGTTATGGCATCACCGCCTTGGTCATGTGAATGAGAAGCGTTTGACAAAGCTCTACCAAGATGGCTATTTAGACTCTACTGAGCTAAAACCACTTGATAGATGTCACGCTTGTTTACAAGGAAAAATGACCAAGCCGCCTTTTGGTGGACAAGGTGAAAGGGCCATAGAGCTTCTAGGATTGGTACACACAGATGTGTGTGGACCATTTCTAGTAGAATCTAGAGGTGGATATTCTTACTTTATTACTTTTACTGATGATTTGAGTAGATATGGATACGTCTACTTAATGAGGTATAAGTCAGAGTCCTTAGAGAAATTTAATGAATTCAAGAATGAAGTAGAGAATCATCTTGGTAAGAAGATAAAGAAGCTTCGATCGGATCGAGGTGGAGAATATCTGAACCAAGAGTTCATTGATCTTCTACGGGAGTCTGGGATTCTATCTCAGCTCACTCCTCCTTATACACCACAGTGGAATGGTGTTAGTGAAAGGAGGAACCACACCTTGTTGGACATAGTGAGGTCGATGATGAGTCATGCGGATCTTCCATTATCCTTTTGGGGATATGCATTACAAACTACAGCATACACAATAAATCGAGTACCAACTAAGGCGGAAAATGGAATTCCATCCGAGTTATGGAATGGAAGGAAACCCACTTTGTCTCACACACATGTATGGGGATGCGAGGAGTTTGTTAAGGCCTTCTCAGGCAACAAACTGGCACCCCGGGGCATGAAGTGTATCTTTATAGGATATCCCAAGGAAACGAAAGGATATTACCTATATAACCCCCAAGACAAGAAAGTGACTATCGCCAGACAAGCTGTCTTTCTTGAGAGGGAGCACATCCTCAAGAAGGATAGTGGGAGAAAGATTGACTTCGATGAAGTTGATGCTCAAGATACACAGGAGTTGGTACAGGAACAAGTTCCACAGGTCCCCATGGAAGAGGTTCCAAAAACACAAGTACTGCGTAGGAGCTCAAGAGAGGTAAGGGAACCAGAGAGATTTGGTTTCTTAGTCACCGAGGATGGTGAATCATTATTGTTGGACAATGATGAACCTCTATCCCACAAGGAAGAAGTAGAAAGCTCAGAAGCTGCAAGATGTCTAGAAGCTATGAATTCTGAGATGGATTCCATGTATCAGAACTAAGTTTGGGTTCTGGTCGATGATCCAGTTGATGTAAAGCCTGTTGGATGCAAATGGGTATTCAAAAGAAAGCTGGACATGGAAGGTCAAGTTAGCACCTATAAAGCAAGGCTAGTGGCTAAAGGATTCAGACAGTGTCAAGGAATTGACTATGATGAAACCTTCTCACCAGTTTCCATGTTTAAATCCATAAGAATCATACTTGACATAGCAGCTTACCATGACTATGATATTTGGAAGATGGATGTCAAAACAGCATTCCTTAATGGGAACCTTCAGGAAGATGTCTATATGACACAACCAGAAGGGTTTGTGACACCAGGTGAAGCCAAACGGGTTTTCAAGTTGCAGAAATCTATTTATGGATTGAAGCAAGCATCCAGGTCATGGAACATTCGATTTGATGAAGCCATAAAGGAATTTGGTTTCATTAAGAACAAATGTGAGCCATGTGTTTATAAGCGGTTTAATGGGAATGAGGTCGTCATCCTAGTGGTATATGTTGATGACATATTGCTTATTGAAAATGACGTACCAGCCTTACAGTCAGTTAAGGACTAGTTGAACAAGTGTTTCTACATGAAGGACTTAGGAGAAGCAGCCTACATTCTAGGGATCAAGATCATTCGTGATAGATCCAAGAGGCTGCTTGGACTAAGTTAGGGTACATACATTGACCAGATACTAAAGAGATTTAGTATGGAAAAATCCAAGAGGGGATTGGTTCCAGTGTCACATAGCTTACATCTTTCTAAGAAAATGTGTCCCCAGACACAACAGGAGAAAGATAGGATGAGCAATATCCCATACACTTCGACTATAAGATCCATCATGTATGCCATGTTATGTACCAGGCTTGATGTTTCCTATGCACTGAGCATGGTAGGAAGATATCAAGAAGATCCAGGAGAACAACATTGGACTGCTGTTAAGACTATCCTTAAGTATCTGAGAATAACTAAGGATATATTCTTGGTGTATGGAGGAGACGAGGAGCTTGTTATCAGAGGGTATGCTGATGCTGGTTTTCAAACAGATCAGAATGATCTAAAGTCGCAATATTGATATGTTTTCTGTCTCAATGGAGGAGCTGTGAGCTGGAAGAGTTCAAAGCAGCAAGTTGTCGCCGATTCTACAGCAGATTCCGAGTATATAGCAGCTTCTGATGCAGCCAAGGAAGCCGCTGGATTCGAAACTTTGTCCAGGAGCTTGATGTGGTACCTAGCAGTAAAGATCCCATTAAACTGTATTGTGATAATACTGCAGCGGTGGCTCTTGCAAAAGAACCAAGGTCACATCAATGGAAAAAGCACATACTCTGGAAGTATCACCTATTGAGGGATTTATATCAAAGGGGTGAAGTTGTAGTGAGAAGAGTGTCCATGGAAGAGAACGTGGTGGACCCCATGACTAAAGGCATATCTCAGCAGAATCATGAATATCATGTGAGAGCTAGCGGGTTAAAGGTTGTTAGCAGTTGGCTCTAGTCCAAGTGGGAGTCTGTTGAAGTTGGTGGTCTATAACCAACTACTTTGTACTTTATTCATTAAATAAAAACCTTATCACCTCTTGATTGTTCTTCTGCATGACATGTCATGTGATAATGTCCTAAGGACAGCTGTTGCATTAAAGGGTCGTAGTGAATCCCTGCTATGATGAGAACCCAGAAGTGCCATAACACTGTTCTTGAATGTATGTTCTATGGCCGGATGATATTATTTGAGGGACACAAATAAAATAGGTCATTAGGGGTGAGGACTCATAAAACTTTGAGGCACCTTCTCATGGTGTTCGCCCTTGGTAATGTCCAGGAGGATATTATGAGAACGAGACCCACCAGTAGGAAATCCACATTTCATAGTGTCATTGGATGTTCCTATCTACGGATGTGTGTATTGATCCTTAGACTTTAAGATTATTATTAATGGGTATTACAACTCGTGCACTTAGATGTATTGATGAAAACTGTGATGACACACTGTTCGTAGCGAGGTAGGATACGTTGGGTGCGTCATGAGTAATACCACATTAACAGATAATGCGAGAAAGGATTTGTCCCTTCCGTTCTATAATGGAAGTAGATATCTCAGGCCCTTTGATGGAATTGATATAGCCTAAATAAATCCATGTCCATGGTAAGGTATGGGCAAGTTCAATTCTGGGAAGTCAAAGAAAGAATAATCAAGCACATGGGTTGATGGCACTAGCATGCAACCCGCTTGATTGGAGATATCGAGACAAATGGATTATATTACACGGTAAGCGTTCGTAGGAGGTAACATGTCTTTGCGGCATTAACTTCTTTCTCTATGGGTGCCTTGGCGTGTTGCTAGACGCTAACATTGGACTTTAGGTAGGCTCAGCCTAATGCCACTGAGAAAGATGCCTAGAGGGTCACACACTAAGTGTGTCCATGTATCTCAGTTAAATATTAATTTAACAAGTTAAATAAATATTATTCCCGACTGTGGTTTAATAATTATTTAAGGATGTTTGATCGCATTTATTTTGACACTAGTTATTCGAGAGAATATATTATGGATGAAATAATATATTTATTAGCGAGTAATGCAGTTAAATTTATTTAAGAAATAAATTGTCATTACTCAAGGTCTAATAAATGTGGTGGAGAAAAATGGAAAATAAAAGTACACGCTGTGTATTAATTATTACACGCCGTGTAGTTTTTCCAGTTGGGATTTTGGGGATTTAATATTGTTTTATTAAATGATATTTATTATAATCAGCGTGGGCGCATGTCAAGGAATTAATAATTCGACATGGGGGAGTTTTCAATAAGAGTTAATGAAATAAATAAAACGCGTAACGCATTTATTTATTGTCATAACTCTGTTAACCTCAAACATGATTATAAATATCCTCAAAACCCCAACATTTTGGAGAGCCATTGGTTGTGCACAACGGATTTGTAAATACTCTCAAGCCAAGAGAGAATTTCCTTTCCACCAAGAATGCCCTCAATTTACGAGAGCAAGATCCTCCACCGGATCAAGGCGGTCAAAAGGCGGATATCGCAAGCGAAGGTTCTTCCGTGCTAGCACTCGGAGATCCCTTCGGCGACGTCCGGAGATACGTGACACACGTGTGGATCACCTCTAGAGGAATCCTACACTTGGATTCTATGACACAACAACGGATCACCGAATCGTGACTGAACACATCAACGAAGAAAGAATTCCAACGAGGTAATTCTTATGCATTAATTAAATTAATTATAATCAACATATGATGATCCTCCTGAAGGGTTCTGAGACTCTTATTTTCTTTTCGTTCTTCGTTCTATTCCGAAGATTCGGCATTTTATATCGTGACAGATCTCAGATTGAATGTTGTTTAACGTTAAAATTATAGTTGGGCAAAACCACTAACGTGCTTCCGCTGCGCCCGGAACCTTCACTACTGGTGTAAATTTATGATTTTACCCATGTATAGGTCTCAAGACTTCAAAAAATATTGATCTATTTTTCAATCTAAAAAAACTTAGGTCTTTACACCCTTACCATATCTAAACCATTTATTCATTGAAAAAGAAACAATTGGGCCTCAAAATACAGAATCTCAAAAAAGAAACCCATATGAAAACAATTCTCCATCACACACTTCCTTCACCTTTGAATGTCTGAGTTCCAAATAAAAATAGAACACTATAAAAAATAAAGGGAATATCCATTTCAATCCATAATGATTTCAACTCCAACCATATCGAAGAAATAACTAAGATGAAACATACATCCATTCTATGTGAGTATTTTTTTGAATCAACACCCAAACCTATAAAGGAAATATCCATTTTAATTCTATATGGTTTTCATATAAGAAAAATCCATCCACACTGCACTCTAAAAATGAGTGATTCAAAAAGACCTCACATCATCAATAGATGAGTTACTAAGAAGAATACTCTTTTAGACCTATTCTGTCATTACTAACATTTACTTCCATCAAGAAAACATTCATTGTTATCACTAGATTGTGGTAAAATAAAAACATGGGACTTATTCCCAAACTTCTACAAAAACAAATTGGGGAATCCTCTATCTACACCATGATATGTAACATGAATGCTTCGCCTATCAAATAAATAATGGTTGTGTTATCATCGATTTTTCATGAAAGATACTGATGAAAAACCCAACTGCAACACCAATATCATTCAATTGCTCGACGTCACACTAAAACCTAATAGATGGCCAAATCTACCAAAATCTGAAGTATGTGGTCCTAAAAATTCAGATAACCTCTCTCTTTACTCTCTATACCCCTAGATAACACCTATCCAAGAATCCAAAATTGAAAACCTCTCAAGAAAACTTCATCCTCAACAGTATATAAAGTATTTCTATGAAAGGATACTCCCATAAGGATCTATATAACATACCTCATTAATGGTCACATTTCACCAGGGTGGTCCCTGCATAGGATTCCCATCTTGATACTCACCCCAAACACCAAGTAAACTCCACAATCCACCAGAGAAAGTGAGGGAAATGCTACCTAACTTAAGGAAAGCCTTTAGGTCCATCACCTTAGAACGTCTGGTTACACTGGATCACATGGTATACATTATCACCATGATTTTATATTACATAATAAATGATTTTAGGGACACCTATCATTAACTAATAGTGAAAAGCTCTCCCTCTTCATGTTAGAAATGATAGCCCTAAAACTAGCTACTCATGAACCTCCTCCATCACCTAGATATAGAGTCTCCTCCAAGAAGCACCAACAAGCATGCCTCTGTTATACTAAATTGATCTCACCAACCACCATAGTTTAATATCACAAATACTAGCTTCACCCCATGAATATAGATTCCACACTTTTATAGTTTATTATACATTTTTAACTCTTAGTAATAGACAAGGTAAAATCCATTAGATTCCCAAAACCCTTTTCCATGAATAGATTCCTAAAAGGGTTTGGTCTACATGCCTTAAAATAAAACTAGGGGTTCTCTTCATCCCACTTATCAATATTCAAACATCATCCTCAAAGTTTAGGTCGATGTATAAGTAATCCTTTAGAAATTGGTCAATAATGGGTTATCCTTAGTAAGAATCTCTTAATTACACCATACATATAGAAACCAAATTCTCTTCCATGCACATTGTACACCAAGACAAACTAACCACTGACTAAATAGTTGATTATAACTACTAATGGGTTAGCTATACTCACTACACTAAAGGGGTTATTAATTTATAAAAAATAAAATACCCACCCCATAAACTTAATAACCAATCACCTCAATACACTATAAAATGATAACTAATCCTTATAGAGGTGGGTAATACCACACCTCTTCTCTTCCATAAATAATTCTAAGAAAAAACCCTATTTCTCTAATAAGAAAAAACTCACTTCATTAGAAGGTTGAGTGAATGAAGCTCACTATAAAAGGAATATATCTAGCTGAACTGGGTCTATATGAAGGTTCAATAGGAATCTCTAACACACAAACATATGGTTTAAGATGATTCTCTCATTATGAGATCAATTAGTATAAGGGTCCATAAAGAAAAAAATATGAATCATTCCCTGAACTAAATGCACTGATGCCCAACCATATCCATCCCTTGAACACATCATCTCATAGCTCCTATTTTCCAAAATTCACACCTCATGGGAACTAACCAAAGGTGACGTTCATTAAAACACAACAACAACCTGATAACTCCTCCCCTAGAGTCTCTGATTGAACCAATGATCTCAAAAAATTACACTATGAAACATTCTCAGTTAACATATCATGAGGTCAGTGGTCCATGATACACACTCAACCATAGTCACACATCTCAACAAAGGATTTAATATCCTTAGATAAAACTTTCATCTTAGACTAATTCTCATACACTATCCATGGTAGAGTATTCTCACCAAAAGTTTGAGAAAATAATTTCCACCTCTCCCTAATGATAAATATTTCTTTATAGGAATCTCAAAGTAATAGTCATCATCTGGTAAGAGTATGGTCAAAAAAATATTTAAATACACAAGTCCCAAACTCCAACTAATCTTATATTTCCCAAATAAATGGATCACCTTGAATTTTAGAATGCACAATTTTTACAACCACTAATAGTTTTTCTTACACTACATAAAGATATATATACTCAATAAAAAGCATGCACTAAGCATGAAAGTGATAGAGGCTACCTCAGATCATGAATGGGTGTGTTTATCATCCGGTTCTTGGAAAATAATTCTTCATCACTCACTAGTTGGTGGAGATAAGACCATATCCATGGTCACTTCACAACTTTGATGTGAATGTGAGCTCCCTATCATCACGTAACACCCTTCATGTAATATGATGAACCCATTAGTATAATTTCATATATGGATGAACTAACATAGAAATCACCTGAAAGGTCATAACTTGCTATAATATGATGCATGTACATGTGCCCCGCAATAAAGACTCAAAGATCTGGGTTAACTATCATGTTAATAGGGTTAGGAAAACATGATATATCAGCCTCGACACCTTCTCTAGTTTCCATGGTCTGAAAACCAAACTCAATATTCCCTTGACATTATTTCCCTAAGTTCCCAAACCAAATCCTTACATGCCTACGAACTCCAAACATCATACCTAAGATAAAACACTTTGATACCACTCTGGCGTGACCTAAACATATAGGGTGTAAAGACCCAAACTTCAACAGCCCAATGTTGGTGGTTACTTTATTACATTGGCACTAGATATAAGGAATATCATCTTAAAGGACCAAATAGTTTAGTAGTATTGGTAAAATAGAAAAATAATTTAGTTTCACATTAAAATTGAAAAAATAAAATAGAACATAGTATTTTATTTGATAACACCATTATTCCCTTTAACATATCCCTTAATATAAGTTATAATACACTTTCTGGCATCCAGTAGAAGTTAATCGTAAGAAAGGGGTGATCTATAATGCTCAGTAAGGGTATGAATACAGAAGAATATATCATGAATAAATAATTAATAATCAATATGGAAAGGTAAATAAATAAAACCACATTCCATTTAATCAATAACTTGAACATGAAGAATAATATATCATGAATAAATGATGATCAAATAATGTCATATAAATAATTACTTGGGCTTGAACTTATCCATAGATATTCTAACTAATCAAATAATCACCTAGAAATCAATAAATAATTTCATAATGATTGAATTTATAATATTGTACATCAAAAACATACCATCAAGGCCTTATACTAGACATATAAAAATACTATCAAGGCCTTGTTCCATGACATATAAATAAATGGTTAAGGCCTCTACCAAAATCCAAGATAGTTGGTCTCATGAGACCTACTAACGCATCAAGGAGCTATAGTAGACATTACTCGTCACTTAATAAGTTCAATGAATTACTCATATTAAAGGGGTAAAACATAATCTACATAAATGTTTTTATGAAAATTAGCATATGAAATGTAAATAATTTCCCCAATCAAAAAACATAATCAGAAACTATCCAAAGTAATATGGAAAATTGTATCAAAATCGTACATCCTCAGTCAAACTAATCATAAACCATCTATAGAGATAAGAAGGATGTTTTAATTAGAGAATATTCTTAGCATAATATTTAAAAACGTAAGTTGACATAGATGAAAATTATTTAAAGAGATTATTCGAATATTTCTATAGGAAAATACCCTTTTTACTTTGAATACAATTTTTAAAAGATAAAAGTTGTGCATGTAATAAAGAAATCATTTTCTTTAAAAATATCCATGTAAAATTGTAAATGAAGCTTAAAATTATTGATTTTTCATGATGGTGGTAAATTTGTTTCTTGTTTTATAAGTTAAAAATCATTCCTTTCATACTGTTTAAAAAGTACATCATTCCAAAAATGATAAAAATATTCCTTTTAAAAAAATTTATAAAAATTCAAACATGGGTGAACATGAATTTTTAAAATCATAGGATAATAAAAAAATTTGAAAATAAAATAAATTACACGGACTTGTAATATAAATATTCCCCAGTAGATACATAAATATAAAAAAACATGAAGAATGACAAGATTGTGAAATAAACCCTTACCATTGTACTAACTTTTGAATCATAAGACCTATGAAAGAAATAACTTTAAATAAAACTTTAAATACCATGAATACAAATATATTCATGAAATAATTTATCAAAGATGTAGTATATACACCACAAAAAGTAAATAAGTGGTGAATATGGAATATGTCCCACATAAGTAAAAGTGATACGAGAATCCCTTACCTCAGGTTTGATTTCATTTATATGTGTTTGAACTTCCTATATAATAAATATATATTTATTAATACATATATTATAAAAACATACTCATATCATACCATATATTATTTAATTATAAATATTTTATCGCCCTTTTATTATCAATTCATTGTTAAAATCATTATTTCTAGAGGTAATTACTTTGTTTTTCATGTTTGTTTTGATTCGGTAGTTATGGTCCTTATACTTTTATCATGGTTACATAATCTTCATAATATTATTTATTGTTTAAATAAAATATATATTAAATATATAGATATTTTTATTCATCCATAAATATATATATATAAAAATTAATTACATCGTTCATGGAGACAGCAAGTCATACGTACGCATGAACGTTGTTTTCATTTTTCAATGGATAGATCGAAAGAATAGTAAAGAATATTTAACCTTAACATAATAATTATTATGTAATATATATCATATATATTAATTAATTCTATATTTATAACCATCTAAGTAAATTGGTAATGAAAAACGAATTACAATGTTATACAGAGATGGTAAGTCATACGTACGCACAAGTAATGTTTTTGCTTTTCGTATAATGGATAAAAGGTTAAATATGGTTGTATCATAATCATAATAAAATATTAGTATATATATGATACTAGATTTATTAATCTAGTATGGAAAAAACAATTGAAGATAAATTATAATAAGAAATAAATTTAAAGAGTTTGGGTAAGACAATAACCTCTTCTTTAGGAGACCTTCTTTAGATCATTTATTAGGGGACTTGTGGTTGGTCTTTTGAGGAGAAAATCACCTCTAGAACTTGGAAAGGAAAGTTTGGAAGAATAATGGGAATGAATTGGTTGATATATAAGGATCAAATTGGTGTGATTAAGTGAGGGAGTATGTGACCTTTTATAATTGAGGTGAGGGCCACTTTTGGAATTTCACAAAAGATTAAAATATAATAAGACTATTCTAGAGCTAAATACTTCCAAATGGCCTATAAATACATAATAGAAGACATTTTTGACCATATAATATCTTGAGGATGACATTTTTGAACATATAATATCCCCTTTGTTCTTATTTAAGATTTTTATTATTTTTACATAATTTAATAAAATATTAATGCCATAAAATATCATTATTTCAATTGTGATATTATTCATTAATTTTACTTTAAAAACATCAAGACAACAAGTTAAGTTAGAAGGAACAATTTTATTAGAACCTAAATATGGAATGATCATCTATATAATTCATGTATCGCCTTAAATATCTCAAATTATATTATTTTTAATATTTTTAATATCATTTATTTTATTTTTAAATTAATTATATTAATATTGTGTTAGCGTTGCACAAACATATAAGGTAATTATATAATTTAAAAAAATTAAAAATTAATTTATATCATGAAAATAAGTTTATTATTATAAAAATATGAATTTATTTTTATTAAATATTTATTTTGACTCACATCTATATCATGAAAACACATTTAATGTATTATTTTTACTTTTCTTGCCTTACGTAAGAATTGCACAAGAATTTGGATAAGCCTCTTGTTATATAACTATAAAATTAATGTATAACCATAAAAATCATAAATAATACTTAATATTTAATATTTATGTTGATAAAGGACTTATCTCATCCCAATTATTACTTTTAGGATGCCAAATTTCACTTTTTCAATGTTTTATAGGCTCTACATCAAAACTAAAAATGATTTTCATATATATTATGGTATAAATTATAATATTTATGTTTTAAATTAATTTTTAATTACATTTATATTATTTTACCATATTTTATTCTTTCTATAATTTTCATAAATCTTTATATTATTTCAATGTCTTGGCGATATCATAAAAGATACTACATTTCATAAAAACAATATATTTTTACTATTCACTAAAAATTTAACTTCTGTAAAAAAACTCATCCTAGGATAAATTTGGATTGCTGAATAAAAAAATAAATTCCATTTAATGAAACTAAATTCATATAATTGATATTTTTAATTTTAAAATAATTATGAAAAACATGATGAAAATCACTTTTTAGAAAAAACAGAGTTTTTCTTAAAAATGTATATTTATGTATAAAAATGATTTTATACCAAATTAAATTATAAAATTAATTAAAATTAACATAATTTAATTATTAATAATATAATATAACTAATTTTTCTTTTAAAACACTTTAAAATAAAATTTAACTTCACAAATTGTAGAAACAAAAATACATTTTTTAGTAAAAATGGTATTTTTCACTATTCACTAGGAAATCAAACTTTTCAAAAAAATATGAAAAAATATCCTTAAGATAATTTTAATATAATGATTAAAAAATGATATTATTTATATAAAATAAAATTTATAGAAGTTTAAAAAAATTATTATAATATGCACTCATAAAAAGAAAGAAACCTCATTTTTAAAGAAAACGTATTTTTGAAGCAAAAAATAACTTTACTAAAAATTGAGTACTTATTTCTTAAGAATTAATAAATGAATTTTTATTGAGTTAGTAATTTATATATATTTAATAATTAGGTTAATACTATTTATACCCACTAATTTAATGACTGGGTTATAACGGTCATATATAAATAATAATATTTTTGGGGTTCGTTTATACTCGGTGTTGTGTATTGTATACACTATAGAACATTGTGTTATTTTGAAATCTTGGGGTATTACATTGGCCCCCACCTAGGATAGAGGTATTATAAGAGTGAAACCTGAACCCTGCCTTCATTAGGCTAGGGGTTGGTGAATAGCACCGAGTAGACATATCTCAAAAATATGGTAGGATTTAGAAAACATTATTCCACAACATATACATGTCTCCATTACCCAAAATTACTGAAACACCAATATGATATATATATATATATATATATATATATATATTAGATACTAATATATATATAATGCATGAATGAGAAAATAAATACAAGTACATTCTATAAGGAAATAAAAGGGAAACTGAGCATTTAAAATGCATCTAAAGCACAAAGCACTAAGAAGCACCTATATGATTCTTGTAATCCTAGAACACTCTACATACACAATTGTCACATCCACCATCAAGAATCATCATTATATATAATGCATCACCAAATAAACTTTGATCATCAGCTATAAACAATCTACTATAGTTCCATGTATACCTAGCCAATTTATGAACCTATGTGTTGTCTGCATAGACACAACATATGTGGGAACACGGGCCATGTAGGGGTGAATATAAACATACACAGTAGGACTCACCCAAAACAAAAAAAAAAGAAAAATAATGAAATAAGTCAGCTTTATATCAAGTATGAGGGGTGACCAGGAGAAAGTTGAATAGGAAGAGCCTGAACACAAAGTAAACTCTAAGCATTATGTACTAGAAAATAACCAAATAATAGTCAAAGAAGAATAATCTAGATATTATGTATCACTAGAGGTATCATGGTCATAAAGTAGTCCCAGTAATGTCTACACCAATCTTAGAAATCCACATCACATGAGTAACTAGAGGTGCTCATAACACCAAAGATTCCATGAGTTCTCAAGTCATTATCCATCTGTGTACCACATCTTGAAGGAAACGCCTAGAGTTTTGAGGAATCACATATATCAATAAAGTCTATTATACATAGACATTGAATAACCATGCTATTCCTAGCTTCCAATAATGGTAGTTTGATCATCCTTGGAGCAATCTCATCATATGATGGATCACCATATCCTCCGGTCTTTCAATATAGATCAAGAATCAATGAGTACCCAGAAAAAATAGTCATCTATCCTCACAAGATAAATAATGGGGGACCCATTCCTCAATGATGGAAACCTTAGTTAAGGGAGTACTGACTCTAGTGGGAGACTCACACCCCATTAAAGAACTTTACTATGGAGTATCGACTCACTACCAAAGATTGCACTTTATTAAATGATGACCTTTAACAACTCTAGAAAAAATTGCTGGTAAAGGGGGGGATTTTATCAACGCTTGAAATAAATGATGATAAAGTTACCTTTTATCAGCACTAAAAAATGTTGATAAAAGGGTACCATTTGTCAGTGTTATTTTTGTGCCAATAAAGATCTTCAATTTATCAGCACTTTTTTATCATTGATAATAGTGACACCTTTATCAGCCCTTTTTTCAGTGCTGATAAAGGTCGTAGTAAGTAATTTAATTTATTTATAACTATTTATATATTTTAATATAATATTTGTATTATAATAAGTATATATATGTAAATATAATATATAAATATGATTTATATAACTTTTAATAAAAAATGAATCTTATTTTCATAATTATATATATATATATATATAATTATCAAATTTATATTAGTCAAAAATGTTTAATATTTTATTTATATACATTAATTAAAAAATGTGTATATAATTAAAATAAATATAATGTATTAATATTTTATTTAAATAATTATATAATATATAAATGAATATATTTATTTAAATATATATTTATTTTGATATTAAATAACTTAAAATATACAAACATATGTATAATTATATGTATGTACGTGTATGTGTGTGTGTAGATGTGTATGTGTACATATATATGTTTTTTATGTGTGCATGTATGTGTGTGCACATGTCTGTTTATTTATTTATTGTTATTTATTCTTTGTAATATCTATCCATTTTTAGTATTTTTATATCTATTCATTTTTAATATATATTTATTTTAATCTACTCATCCTGAATATATATGTGTTTGTGTTTAATTTAATTCAATTTAATTTAATAATTACTATTTTTATATAGTTAATATAATTCATTTTTAATAATTTTGTTATTTATATAATTTAAATCATCAATTTATTTATTTTTCTTCATTTTTTAGGTGTCTGTAATTCACGTAAATGTTACAACAACTGTCTATAACCCTAGCTCAGGTTGCTTTAGGTGGGGTGTCCTAGGGTATGGGTTTTGGGCCATTTTTTGGCTCCTACATCATTTTTTAGGGCCATATTTTACCTTTGTTTGGGTCTGTGTTGTGCTATAGTATTTTAGGTGTTCCACGGATTTGTTTAGTATAGTATATTGGAGTGCATGATGTGTTTGGGACTCTTGAGTGGTTTTTAGTAGCTTGGGTGCCGATGAGTTTTGACTCTCACAGTGACCTTCAGTGGTATGGGACATTGATGTGTGTGATGGCCTATGTTCACTCTAAACATTGGTAGTATGGGACATCATTGGGTTTCTTGAACAAAAATCACTTTGAAGTGATGGTCCATAGATGACATACAAGTATTGATGTTGAGGTAATAGCGATGAGATTGGGGTGGAGTTTGATGGACGGAGGCACAATGACGTATGGGCTTTGGATGTGCATGGGTCTTCTCATGAGGTGGGCTCACGGTGGCTGCATGAGATCCCACATTGGGGCTTTGGCCTAGTTTCTAGTATGTGCTTCAGGCAGGTTTTATGAGCCTTTGGGTTGTGTATTTTGGGGGTCCTTTGATCTCATTATTTTTGGGCCTCTTGTTGCCCACTTTTGTTTTTGGGGTATCTGTTGTGCCTCTATTTTTTCCTTCTGCTTTACTTTCTTTTAATAAAGTTTGGAAAGCATGAGCTAAAACTCATGGTCTGCACCATTTTGGTATATGAATTATATTTATTCATTTTTGTTTACTAAGTTTCAACATTTAAAATATGTTTGAAATTTATATAATTAATCTATTTAAATATTTTTTTAATAATTTTGTAATTTAGATAGTTAATTAAAAAATTATAAATATATATAATTTTTTAGAAAATTATTTATAAAATTATAAATATATATAACTATAAATTAAAAATAATTAAATTTTAAGTAATATATATATATATATATATTATTTATAATTATATATATTTCTATATTAATAAATAAATATATAATGATATGAATATATTTATAGCTATATACAAATATTTATAAATATATTTATTTTTAATTATAATTATAAATAATTATATATATTTAAATAATTATAAAATTACAATAAATATATTTAAATAATAAATATATTTATTATATTTACAATTATATATATTTATATAATAAAAAAACATATAATTAAATAAATATATATAATCATATATATATAATTATATAATTACATATTATGTACTTAGGGGTATAATTACACCAAAACACACACACACTTTCAACCCCAATGGGTAGGTCATAGCTCCCACCCCCCTAATGTGATAACTCACCCATTAATCACCCGAATACCCAACTATACTAATATCCCTCTAGTCACATGTGCATTTCTAGGTGAATGAGCCTCCCCTATAGACCAATGATGGATAACTCTACCATCTCGCCATACAACATGTCAGTGACACTGATGACCATCGGACCACCACACATACCATTAGGCGTGTGTTCACCAATCTCATTCGCCCATGGTCACACCGCTCGTGCGTTACTGAGAGCCACCACCCCAATTAATCCCATCATCCTTCGATTGTTAGGGGGTCGACCACCTCACTACCCATGCGACACTGAGGGTGTCTGCTTCTCTATGTCCCACCGTTAGCCTGCCATTAGAAGCCACTGCACTGCTCGTGCGTCACCAGGAGAGTTTTTCCCTCACTTTCATCCATCAATCTTTGGGGGACCATCACACCACTCGTGCTTCATAGGTATCAGTCCCTCACTGTCACTCATATGTCATCGAGAGTCACCTTTTCACTCGTGTGTTGCTGGCACCCATCATCCGTCTATCACCGGGAGCCACCGCCCCTCTCCGTCATTCATCATTTGTTCTACCTCCATCGATCTACCATGTGAGTCACCTAGGGACCACAAATCATTGTCCCTCTAACAAATCGTACAAACCATCACCCTATTAAAGGCATGTGAGGGATCGAACCCCCGCTTTGGATGCAGTACAGAAGGTGGTGGACCACTCATCCACCACCTTGATTGCTAATTATATAAATACATTTATAATTATATATAAATACTTTTTAAATATATTTACTTATAATTATATTCATAAATAAATATAGATATATTTAAAAAATTATAAAATTATAATAAATATATTTAAATAATAAATATATTTATTATATTTATAATTATACATATTTATATATTAATAAATTTATATATAATTATATAAATATATATAATTATATAAATATAATTATAATTATCTATAAATATTTTTAATTATATTTATTTATAATTATATATATATTTAAATAATTATAAAATTATAATAAATACATTTAAATAGTAAATATATTTACTGCATTTATGATTATATATATATATATATATTTATAAATGAATAAATATATATATAAATATATAATTATATATAATTATATATAAATGTATTTATAATCATATGAAAATATTTTTAAATATATTTATTTATAATTATAATTTTGAATTAATATATTTAAATAAATATAAAATTATAATAAATATATTTAAACAATAAATATATTTATTATATTTATAATTATATATATATATATTAAGTAGTTCGGGTGGTGGTCGTGTGGTTAACACACCCCATAACCCTACATGAAACCCAAGATCAAATCACAGTGGAGGAAGATTTTCAGGGTACTGTAGCAGTATTGTAGTAGCACTATAGCTTTATTGTAGCAACCAGAACTATTCATCTATTTGGGCCTTCAGGCCATCGGTTTGGGCATATGGGTCAGAGGGCCTTCAGGCCATCAATAGGTGTGGTGATACAATCATTATGGGCAGACGATGATGCAGATATGATGCAAGCAAGGCATTCGGGACATCCAGTGGTGGACCAACGAGTCATGTAATGGGCTTCATGCCCAATGGGATTTCGGGCCAAAAATCATTAATGTAATAAAAAGTGGTTGGTTGGGTGGGCTATCCTCATTGGGTGGGAGACTATGACCTATCTTTCTAACCTTTATGTGTGTGGTGTGTGTGTGTGTGTGTTTGTAATTGCACCCTTAAGCATCTAATGTAATAATATAATAATATATTATAATAATATATAATTATATATAATATATATATTTATATTTATAATTATATATATATACTTTTTAAATATATTTATTTATAATTATAGTTATAAATAAATATATAAGGGGGTGATGTGGGCTGTGGTAGTTTCTTCTCCCAGAAATGGAATTTAGGGTTCTTCATGCGGCATGGATTTTCCACACTACCTCATATTTAATATCTTGGGAAAAGGGGATAATAGGATCTAGACTCCTTAGAATGCTCCTTTAAAGAACCTAGATCCACCAAATGTGGTTGCGTCTCCTATAGACCGAGTTGATAAGGATGTCCATCTGCAGACTGGTAAGCCTCCTTACTCTCAAAGAACCTGATCTTTCGTATCTTTGCTAGATGCAAATGTTGGTTGATCTTTCAAGAAGGGTTATGTTTCTCGAGTATTTTCAAATCGTGAATCTATTGTGGAACCAAGGGTGATGTGTAAATATTCCATCCTTACGCATCTTGTGCTTCTGAAAGGGGAAATGTCCTGGAGCTTGGAAGTGTTGGTCAAGCAGTTTTCTGCCATATGTGGGTTTTGTGATTGGAAATGAATTCCACTGGTACATGGTTTCTATCATTTTCTATTCAAAAATTAAGTCCTCAAATTAATGTCTTGGGGGTTCAGTCCTATTTCCCTGAATCTAGGTATTGTGAGACTTCATGAATGGTCAATTGGATTTAATCACTTGGAACTTCGTAGTACTTGTGTCTATGTTTGGGTGAGAATTCTTTGACTAAGCTAGATTCTTTATAATTCATGGATTTGGATGATATCTCCTTGAAAATTAGAGTTCCAATTAAAATGGACAAGGAGACTAAGAAATCCAGGTTTGGTCATTTTTCTAGAGTCCTATTTGAATTGGACTTAAGACCCACTCTTGTTGACCAGGTAATTTTATCGATGGATGATAAGGATTTAGATATTAAAATAATTTAAAAAAACTACCTATGTTTTTATCTGATTTCTTCTTGGTGGTACACTCTAAGGAACAATGTAAAAAACATTTGTTCTTCTCTATTTGTTCGTTAAGAGGGCATGCCTCAGCAAACTGCAAGAAGGCTTAGAAAAACACCTGTGACAAATGAATCTTGTGGCATGGTCCTTCTATTTTTGGTGGGTATGGCAGTCATGCTAGAGTTTGTGCTACTGGTATGACTGGTATTAATGCTGGGAAGGAATCAGGGTGTGAATCGGCATAGTATCTAAAGAAATCATGAGCTATTATTGTTTCGGAAGTGGAGGTGGAGCTGAAATTTTCTCATGGAGAAATCTAGGAACTTTCTTTTAAGGATGTTTTAATTTGGGGAAATGGTACTGGTGATAGGTACTCCCAAGAGGATGGTTAGATGGATTATGAAAGGCTTATTCAAGATAAATTCATTGAACAACTCTATTTTGAGAAGAACATGCTCATGTAAATTAATAATGAGGGTAAGATGAAGGTATATTTTGTCCCCCCATATTTTGTCTCTTATAAAAAGGGGTTTTATTCTGATGTTATAGAAGGAACTGGGCACTCCTTATAGACCCCTATAAGGGGCATCCACAGAGGCTCCTCTTATAAAAAGAAAAAAAATTAATGTGTATTATGAAGGATTCCAACTTTTCAACTATAGAAAATCCCCACAAATGGAATAATCTTAGGGGCTGGTGCATCCATGTTGTATTGAAATTCAAAAGGATGATCAGAAATTTTTGAATAGAATGGATTCTGTTAGGATTTTTAATCAATATTTTTAAGCTCCTTCATAAGTGGAACAATCCTAGACTCTGGTGAACATGGAGTGGTCATTTCCACCACCTTTTTCTAATCTCATGAAAAATGAATATGATGTTTTCGGCAAGGCCTCAAATGTGAATTTTAAGGTGCTTTGGAAATCCATGGGAGTGTTGGGTTTAGATGGAATTTCAGGTAAAATTCCAAATTTGGATATTGATAATCGTCGGCATCCATTGGTTGCCTTCAAAAAATCCTCCTCTAGTAGGATTCATAGAAAAGTATTGGTTGCTCATGTCGAGGCAAATTTTGATGCATTCTCAAAAAGGATGGCCATGGTAGAAAACTCCTTGATTGTGCAGGTTGTTCTTCATATCTTCAAGATTTTCTAGAAAATGGGGTAATATTTTAGATGATCAAAGTGATAAGGGAAAGAAGATGGGTTTACTAGACTCCACTCATCTTTGATCTATGAGTAGTGGTAATCTAGTCTCTTTTAAAGATGATGCTTTAAGTGGAAAGGGTAAGATGGTCAGCAATGGATGTCTTGCTTTGGTTCCTCCAAAAAGAAATCCATGGAAAGACTATTCCAATCTACTTAGGAATATGCCTACCAGGTCATCTTCCAAGCCATTAAAGATGCATCTCACCTTGGAGCAGGAAAAGTTTGAGGAGAGGATCCTTGTAATTATTAATCAAATAAATTCACAGTCGCAATGGGAGATTGTAGATGATGATGATGATGATGACTATGTTTATGATTATGGGAATGATCCAACTTTCCTTGACATGTGATTTTATTATCTGGATGAGGGCTTAGCTCATTGTATAACCTCGTCTTTTGCCTTGCTTGTTTGATTTCTTTTCTATTTCGTCTTTAATAAATGGTCAAGAGCTTTAGCTTCGAACTGGACCTTTTTTGTTATATATAAATACTTATAAAATATATATTTTTTGAAAAGGTTGAGGGTCAAGCCCCCTTTACTTATAAAATATATTTATTTATAATTATAGTTATAAATAAATAAATAAATTTTAAAATAATTATCATATTATAATAAATATATTTTAATAATAAGTATATTTATTATATTTATAATTATATATATTTATGTATTAATAAATATATCTATAATTATATAAATATATATAAATATATATAAATATATATAATTCTATAAATATATTTATAATTAGAAACATATATTTTTAAATATATTTATTTATAATTATAATTAGAAATAAATAAATACATATTTAAATAATTATAATAATTATAATAATTATATTTATTATATTTATAATTATATATATTAATATATTAATATATATTTATATATATAAATATATATAAATATATTGATAATTATATACAAATATTTGTAAATATATTTATTTATAATTATAATTATAAATATATATATATAAATATATAAAATTATAATAATTATAATAATTATATTTAATTATATTTATTATATTATTAAAATTATATCTTTATCAGCACTGATAAATATTTGTTTTACTAGAGCTTACTATTTTAGCACTGAAAAACCCACTCTTTATTAGCATTTTAAAAACCACTCTTTATCAGCATTTTTTTAAGTGCGGAAAAAAGTCTTACCCTATATTTAAATAGAACCCTAACAGAGTTCTTCTTGATCATACTATTCAAGCTCTCTTGAAATCAAATCATTTTCACTACTCTTCACCGATCTTCTCGACAAATTGATCCTCTCAAAATCTAAGGTATGTGCTGATTTATTTTGTTAGCGCCTGAAGATCAACTACTCACCGCATGAAACCACCCTACTCCTATTGAAACATGAGGACACTGAACTTTCCTAAAAAATCTATGGTTAACACTCAAAACACACACATCACATTCCAAACTACGCACATGATCCGATTTTTATCCCATTGTATCTCATCACAGGGAAAACAACATATCAAACCTCTATTGGTTGACCCCACTTAAAATGATCATCTTCTGACGTTGATGCTCTATTCATTTACCCTAACCTGATGCATTCACTCTTGGAGGCACCCTAAGATAATTCTGAAATACCCACTAAAATCTCAACCTATCATTGGATTTTCTTTTCTTCACCAGTTCACTTTGTTTTTTGTTGGTTGATATCTTGAATGTGTTTTTTTGGATTATGGTAGTTCATGTTTTTTGGGATTTCATACTTATCACCATCTCCCCCATGAAAATTTTCAATCACCCCAAAATTAGGGTGATTTGGAAGGAAATCCAGTGAGCCTATGCCATTTTTCTAAATTTTTTACATTACCCCCAGTGAATATTTTAGTCAATGGTTTCTTAAATTAATATTTATATAAATGATATTCTTTGTGATTATTAATAACAAAAAATATTATTTTCATGTTTATACTAATTTTTGTTAAACATATTTTGTAAATAAGTATTTTTAACATCAAAGTAATTTATATGTAATAATAACAAATAATTATTAATAATTTTGATTATGTGTATATAAATAATTTATAAATAATTTTTATTATAGATAATTTTGATTATCGTGAATTAATCATTTAAATAAATAATTTATAAATAATTTTGAATTAATAATTATTTTGAATCAATAATGTGAAATTAATATTTATTTTTAATTAATAATTTTTAATTAATAAGAATTTTTGAATTAATGATTTTGAGTTGATAATTATTTTGAATTAATATTTTTGATTATCTTGAATTAATAATTTTTAATTAATAAATTATATAAATAATTAATAAATAATTTTGAATTCCTTGAATTGATAATTTTTTTTATCTGTATAGAAATAATTTTGATTATGTGTGTATAAATAATATTGATTATAAATAATTATGTGTATATAAATATTTTTTTCAATGTAATTTATAAATTATAATAAAAATTTATAATTATATTTTTAAATATACTTTTAATAGTATGTATATATTTATATAATTATAAGTTTATTTTATGAATATATATATATATGAACGTATATTTATATAATTATATATAATTAAAAATATTTGTATATATATATAATTATATAAAGATATTTATAAATACATATATTTGTAATTATATAAATATTTTTAAATATATATATATAATTCAAAGATACAATTTAAAATTATAATATTTTTTATTTGGAATAATTGAATACTAGAAAACTATATTTTTAATAAGAGTTGTTTTTTTCATATTTCCAAAACATTTCTTTTATTTTATTCTAAAAAATTTCACCAAACATGGTGAAGATAAATTAAAATCATTTCTTTTCTTTTACTAAATTTCACATCAAAACAAAATGAAGAGAAATTAAAATTACAATCATTTCATTTTTTCTAATTTTAAAGTTTTCATTAATATATTTGTCTTAGTTTAAAGTTTATCGAATTCTGTAGTCTTGAAATTACAATGATATATTAAAATCAAGGTATGTGGTTAGTTGTGATCTGTTTTTCCCTCTCAAACATCTTTGTTATTAATTTTCCTTAATGGTTTTAATAGCACACACACAAGTGATCTTATTTGTTCTCAATCTACCTCACTAATTCTCCACCCAATCTCTCTTACCTCAGACCATTGTTTTTTTACCATCTCCCTTTCCTTCACATTCATTTTCACTTATTTATCATTATTTATCACTCTGATTTCATGGTGCTCTTATTTGTGAACCAAAAAAATCCTCCCACTTATCATGTAAGGTGGTGACTAAAAATGGTATGAATTCATGGTTTGTACAGTTTAGATATGGTAATCGGATCCACGTTTCAAATATCCATTCTGCTCCTATGAATTAAAATCAAAAAAATTTGTCCATTTTCTTCCAAGTATCCATTGCACTCCCAATGATTAAAACCACAATGTCTTTTTAAAACATGTCATTACCTTGTGTATTTTATTTATAATGACCATTAGAGTATCATATTTCAATATTGTTTTCTTTATAGGAAACCTAAATAAGGAAAATATATTATGACAATGTTTGAGAGAGAAAATTTTAAATCTAGAAAATTATAATTTTTATATAAAAATAGTTATCAAGCATTGATATAGATAGCTAGTTTTGACACTTTTTATTAAAGGCTATATGCTAATCACCACTATGTTGGGTTTTGATAGGGGATAGGTCTCTATTAGAACCTAAATTAGTGTAAGATATGGTATATTATGTTCATATAATATAGAAAAGATTAATGTTAACCCACATTAGTAAAATCGTAACAATTAATAAACCAATTTATGAATTTATAATCATAACCATTAATAATCTTACCTTACACTAGTATTTTAATTATAAGATGAAATTTTTCTATGAAATGGTTTTTACACTTTATTTATTATGTTAAATATTAATATTACTAAATCAAATAGGATGGATATGAATAAAAAATGGATGGATGTCAATCATATGACAAAAGAGTATAAGGATGGGTTGAAAGAGTTCATAAAGTTTTCAAAAGATCATGCACATAAGCCTTCCCAAATCCTTTGTATGTGTTTACACTTTTTTTATTCAAGACTAATTAATCCAAAGGAGTTGGAAGAACACGTGATCTATCATGGAATAGATCAATGTTATAAATGCTGGACTAAACATGGGAAAAAATGAATGTAGCTAGTGACTGGGATAAGACTGCATTTTATAGATCATCTGATATGATTAAAATTATGGACAATGATGAAGATCATATCGAGGATGTGATTATAGGAATTAATGATGATGAAGATTATATTGAGGAAATGAAAATGGTAGTTTAAGATGAACATTGTGATTTTACCAAATTGTTTGAGAAGCTAAAAATTTGTGCAAAGATGTTATTGTATAATGGTTGTACTAAATATGCAATATTTTCATCCATATTGAATATGTATAAATTAAAACTTGGTATCAAATAGAGTGACCCTAGTTTTACTGAAATACTTTCTCTCTTGGATGATATGATCCCAGAAGATAATGAGATTCCTTGCTGAAAATATGACGTTAAATGAATGTTACGTTCAACAAGTATGATCTATGAAAGAATAAATATATATCCAAATGATTGTATAATATTTAAAAAGGACCAAAAACCAATTAAAAAAATTCCCAAAGTGTGGTTCTTCTTGATACAAGAAATATGAATCGGTTCCTATGAAATTTTTATGGTACTTTCCAATCATTCCAAGGTTTAGGAACCTATATGGAAGTTACGAGACTACAAGAAAATTGATATGTCATGAAAATACAAGAAACAAATATGGTAAACTTCATCACCCTGAAGACTCTCCTTAGTAGAATAGAATTGATCATGAGTATCCTGAATTTGGAAATGAGCTAAACAGCCTTCATCTTATGCTTTCTATAGATGGAGTGAATCCTTTTGGTTTTCAGAGAAGCACTCAAAGTACATAGGTGGTTATGTTGGTAAATTATAACTTTTCATCATTTTTATTAATTAAATTAAAATAAATTATGTTATATCTGATTATATCAGGACCAAAACAACCAAGTAATGATATATTTTTTTATTTGGATCCATTGATCTAGGATTTGAAATTATTATGGGATTCAGTTGTTACATTGTATTATGCTTAAATAAATGAACATTTCATGTTGATATCCATGTTGTATTGGAAGATAAATGACTTTCTTAATTATAGAAATTTTTTAGGATATATAATTAATGGAACTCAAGGGTGTCCCATTTGTGAACAAGGTGCATAGTCAATTAGGTTGAACCATTCATTTACGACTATGTTTCTAAAGCATCGTAGACTTCTAACTTGATGAAAAAAGTAATGATATTAGACGACATCATTATATGAGATTTTAGAATAATGTACACCACCATATCCACTGGGAAGTGATCAAATATTATATAAAGTAAAATATATGAACACTTTTTTTGGAAAAATTTTTCAAAAAACCTTACAAAAACCTATAGGAAAAAGTGATCCGTTTTTTGAATTACCGTACTAGAATTGTTTATACGTCAAAAAATTTCATGATGTTGTGCATGTTGAAAAAAATGTATGTGATAGTGTCATTGATACATTACTAAATTAACCCAGAAAAAAGAATATAATTAATGATATAATGGACATGATTGACATGAGAATACAAGAAGAGTTGGTGCTAGTGAAGAGTGAAAAATGAACTTTTATTCCTCCAACTACTTACACTCTTTCCAGGTAAGAGAGATATCAGTTTTGAAACTTCTTGAATGATATAAAGTTTCTAGAGGGGTATTCATAAAATATAAATAATATTGTTTCAATGACTAATTTAAAGTAAAAGGGTATGAAATCACATGACAGACATGTTTTGATGCAATATCTGATGCCTATAGCTTTATGTTTCATTTTGACCAATAATTTTCATTATATATTAACAAAGATATATTTAATTTTCAAATATATATGAAAAAAATTTATATACCCAGAGAAATTTCTAACTATATAAAAAGAAATTATTGTCATATTATGTGAATTGAAGATGTTATTTCTACCGAAATTATTTGATATGAAGGTTCACTTGATGGTTCACTTGGTAAGAGATATTTGACTATGTGGTTCTTGAAATCATAGATGGATATACCCCATTCAATGGTATATGAATATTTTGAAAGAGTATGTCAAAAATATAAGTCGAACATAAGGTTTTATTGAGGAAGATTTTGAATTATATACGGACTACCTGTCCGATGTAAAAAGAATTGGTCTATCGAAATATCATAACACTGGGTAGCTTGTGAGTGAATAAATTTCCAAAATAGATGTTTTCACAATTACTATTATAAAACATTAGTAGGTTTACCTTTACATTTTTAAAAACAACTTAGAGGCTTCCCCATATATTAAAACCCATAAATTAATTCTTAGGCATTTAAATTTATCAAGGATTGAAATTTGGATATCAAATAATCATAATCAATAGTTTATATGATGGTTTTGAGATCATATTTTTAATAATTCAATTGAAAATCCAAATTAAATTTTAGAATGTCTATGATGGTTAGCTATATGAACAAGTTTTCATATATTATCTTATAATGGTTATGTAATTAATGGTGATACATTCTATACAAATGAACATGATAAACATAGTATCATGAAAAATAGTGGAGTTACACTTGTGAATGAATTAATGCATGTATTTGTACC
Organism: Viscum album; assembly: GCA_963277665.1. Taxonomy (NCBI): domain Eukaryota; kingdom Viridiplantae; phylum Streptophyta; class Magnoliopsida; order Santalales; family Viscaceae; genus Viscum; species Viscum album. Next base: position 1,438,136,817 of record OY728156.1, on the reverse strand, counting down.
AGGGATATAAATCCAATTTATGAGAATATGACATAATTTGACATCATCAAACAAATATGGGAGTTGGATTATACAACATTCTAAGTCTTGATTTTTCAATGAAAGTCGGTTGATAACAGGACTGCTATTAAAATAGAGCAATTGGGATTCATGAAAGTGGATTTCAATAAGGAAGGGTACAAATATGAACCATTTATAATCGCCTCATATATAGTACAAGTATTTTGCGTTCCATATCCCATAAAATGAAAGTGGTCAACTGTTCTGTTATCAAACAAAACCACGGAAGGGTCATATATCAATTCAACTAAGGATAACCCTTTTATTGGGACATTGCAATCATTTCACAGTGACCTCAATGTAGACAGGGTATTGTATGTAAAATGAGACCATAATGAAGATATTTGGATACTCTATAGAGGCATAAAATCCCTTCAACCTTAAAAAAATATATCAATAATCATGTTATATATTTTTATAATATACATTCTGTTACCTCATAATATTATCTGTTTAATGTTGCATTTACATAATTTAAATTAAATGTTCGATCACTTATGTAGATAATAACTTATGCACATGCTAATGCTCCCAATCATGAAGAACAATAGGTTTCTCAACATATTGGTGCTCCCAATAGAGAGGAAAAACAACATTCTACAAATGTCAAAGCTACCAATCTAGAGGAACAACATATTGATGATGTTGAAGCTAAGGAAATGATAGATGGTGAACAACGTATATCCTAAAAAAATGAAAGGATTGTAGCATAAAATTGTTAGTAAAATCTATTAAGGTGAGAAAAAAGGCATCAAATTCATGGTTAGATGGAATGCACGCAGCCAGCTTGTTAACCCCAACAAGGCCATGTTTAGTAGTCACATTTGGCTCACCACTTTCATGTGCATGACAATTGATGTAGATTCATGGCACGATGTTGTGATAATTCTTAGGATAGTAATTTGGGAATATATTAGGGTAACATTATGATATAATTTATTTATTTTACTAAAAAATAAAATAATGAAACATTGAATTACTCTTCATTATCCCTTACAGAGTGCATTTATAGTAGATAAAACCTAAATGAATTTTTTTAATGCTTGTTGGAAAGGCTCACAGAGGATTTCACATAATTATTATGAAGTATCATCTTAAATATGCTGAAGGTAAAATAAACTCATACCCACCACTAATGTATTCACCCCTGATAAACTAAAAAATGTGGGATACATTTTATGGTGTTCATGAGGAGACATATTTTTAGTTATATTATTACTGGTAATACATTTCTTTACAATACATATATTAATAACTTTGATTAAAAATTATTAATTTATGAAACAAAAACCAAGGGGTGAAAATAAGCAATATGTAGAAAAACCAATGTACCCCTACTATAATGCACGGATGGGGTGCGCTTCACTTGAAAAAATGGTTTGTTTTTTAAATCTACCATAATACTTTTATGTGCCCTGAAATAACAACATAATTATGTTTCTCTATTTATATATATATTGATAAATAGAAATCCAAATAAACTTCCATCCCAGGTCATGTGTTGTGGAAGGAGGCATGTGTAAATAATGAAGGGATACTAATATATGAAAAGATACAAAAAGTGTGGGAAGCATGTGTAAGTGTGACGTCATAATTTTTTTTAAACAATATTACATAATAATGATTACTTATTTTACTATAAATTTTATCTAGTTTAGACACAAGAATCATCATTATATATACCCGATGAACATATACTATTATTGGTCTTTAAGTAGCTAAAATAGTATAGTCGTTTCATAGGTGTGGGATTTGGGTTGTCATCCCAAACATATTTGAAAAAAATAAATGAATAGAAGGATAAAGATAAAAAAAATTAAAGAGTTTAAGGAATAATTATCTATTCTAGAATAAAAAATTAATTGGTAGTTAGAGTATTTAGGAAATGTTATGGGAAGGAATAAATGATAAGAAATAACATAAGAACAACCACTACATGAAGATCCCCCTACCCCCACCATCTTTGAGGCAATCCATTCTTTTCAAAGAGCTATCTTATAAGTGGTAATCAATATTTTCATAATTGTTTCTATGAAATGAGAATCATGTATACACAGATACCTTTCCTATACCTATATTCTATAGGGTGAAAATGATTGTGATTTATATCAATCAATACCCACCCATCAACTTGTTGTGAGGGGTACCATGTACAATATTCAAGGAGATATTCAATACACAAAAAAACAACTTCCAATAGTCCATGTGAGAGTGGGGGTTAACATAGATCAAGATTTGATTGTCAATATACCTTTTCTACTTGATGATATAGATATTAATATGGTAGAACAAGCTATTGGAACATTCATTTCATGACCATTAGATCTTGTAAAATACATTTCAATAAGGAGGTATTCATTTCCAATTTATTTTTTATGAAAAACCTTTAACAATTAATGAAAAAAGGTATAAACCAATGAATGTTATTACATACAAACAAATGGAAGGTTGTGAAATGGACGGTTGAATCAAAATGATCAAAATTATCATAAAATCAATCAAAAATATATTCACAAAGTACCTTTACCCCACCCATACAACTTCCACATTTACTAACATTAAAGGTTCATGCAGATGCAATGTTAACAAGTAGTGATAAAACCATAATTTATTTTGAAGAATATATATACAAAGAGTCCATTACAGACTATATTCATCTTGATAATTTAAATTAAATCATCGCACATGAATGGATAGGATTCTCAGTTGTAAATGTATACATGATGTGTGTATTCATGATTTTTTTGTCCAATAGTTGATCAATAATGTTAATTATGACTGAATATTATTTAAAAAATCTGCAAGCGTATATATCAATAATATTTGAAGGGAAAACTCCATAACTAAAAATTTGAAATCATTAGTCCTCACATCATTTATAAAAAACTATTCTTATTAGATCCAAAGAAATATAAAGGAATAGTGGATAGACTAGCCACAATGTATGAAAGAAAACTTACAAATTACATACACTTCTTAATACCCATGATGTAGGGATAAAAATCTACACTTTAATTATATCAAATATATTTTCATTCATTTTATTACTTATTCCTCTTTTAGCCAGCATTGGTTACTTATTGAAGCCAATTTGGATACTCCAAAAGTTTATTTTTGGTATTCAATGCATGGATACCCAAAAAAACTATCCACACGTGATGATGTTTATCAATCTGTAATACACTACATGCAATGTTTTACAACTAAACATCAAGTTATATATTTTATATTATGTTTTCATGAAAATTATTTTATGATAGAGAAGTATTTAAATATCATAAAAATCATAGAATGAAGATATTCCAAGAATAAAAGGATCCTATTAACTTCTAAAAGTGAATAAGTATTAGGGTATATATAATAAGATTTCACTATCAAAACATATATAAAAAATTACTTATTTTTCTCAATATTTTTGTCGTGTTGAAAAAAAACCAATGAAAAATATTGTGGTTATTAAGTTTTCAAATTTATGAAAGATATCATATACCAACAACAAACTAGCATCCCTGAAGAGGTATTTTTGAAGATAATTTAAATTTCATTTAAAATATTTATTGACCCTTTTTTTGTATTTTTCTAGTACTACTAAGACTATCAACAGTCTTTGTATTCACAAGAGGAACTAAATTTGTTTAGAAATGGATAGGCAACATACCTGGTGTCATAATGTATAAAAACAACATAAAGAGGTGACTTCCTACTACTTATTTAGTTGATTTTCTCATCATTTTATCTACTTTTTAGTTAATTTTCTAATCAATTTTATCTAATACTTTAGTAATGTAACACTCTAAAAATATAAAGTAAGAACCTTATATTTGATAGCATGTATGACACATGACACTGAGCGTGTAATGTAATATAATATCCAGATACATTATAATATATTTACTATTTAAAATATTTTCTATATATTTCAATGCACACAACACTATGTTATCTTGTGTTACATGCAAGGCCGAGTTTCACCAAATAACAATGTATTATTAAATTATTATTATTTAAAATAATATGATATAACCTAGAATTTATGTTAGCAGTTATGAATAGTATTAAATAAATTATAAAAATTTGTGGTTTATATAAATATAAAATGAATATGTGGGTTACCAATTAATGATAAATGAAAATAAGAACCAATTGGATATAAAAAATAAATATTTTTATTTTTATACTTCCAAAGGATTTTTTCATTAATAAACATAATTAATTAAAATTGTTTAATGATTTTAATGAAACATATATTCTATATATTCAATCAAATATTTTTGATATTCATCCATTAGTTTTGATATGAAAAAGAAAATAATAAACCCTAATTTACATATAAAAACCAATATTTTTAAAGAAAATTTTACCACCTTTTAATGAAGAACCCATTTCAAATCTGAATTTTGACACTTTTATTGATTTAATATGTCAAAAAAATTAATATTTTAAATAGAGATATAAAATTTAGGTTAATATTAATTTTTAATATTTTTCAGAAACATATCATTTTTTAATGAATAAATAAAAATACGGAATTTTAGTTTAAAAATACCTTTTCATATAATTTATTTATAAGGTTAAATTATACTTTTAATTGGTGTTAAAGCTTAGTTATATAATATTTTTATCAATTAATACAAATTATATCATTGAAATAAATTTTATTTTTAAATTGATTATAAAAACATAGCAAACTTTCAGACGTTTTTACTTTAAAAACATGCAATGTCATCCCGTTTGCAGGATGAATTTTAAATTAATTTCTCCCACTTATATGATTTAAATTTGGAAAAATAGATTACATGTTTTGAATCATAATAATTTATAATATCTAATAATACCAAAGTTATTTTAACAAAAATATTAGTGAAATTAATTAGAATTAATTACAATTTTAAGGCAAAATTAAGCTTAATAAAGGGATAAACCATTAACTTAAGGACCCAAATAACCTATAAACTTATCAAAAACACATTGTATGGAAATATATCGGCATTAAAACTTTAATTATTGAGTTTTATTGGTTTTTTATTACTTTTATTAGGTAATAACATGTGTACACATAACTTGTTTCCAAAAAATTCCAAGTGAGTCATTTTCCTTCCCTATAAAAGGCCACCACCTCTCCCACTTCTTCAAACCTCTAAAACCACTTAGGTTCATAAAATATATAACCATATAGATTAAAAAATCCCTCCCCTATACTTTTAAGACTCACTTTTGGTAGAAATACTTCCAAGGAATCCTTTTGGTTCAAACCAAAAGAAGTTACCTGATTAAGAGGTAACGTCTTCTCTTAAGTTTTTTAATTTTATTTCCATTATCCACCCCCTAAAATATATTTATTAAATTATTATGTAAAAAAAATATTATCCTAAATATACTAGAAAAAAATAGTATCTAATAGGTAATGAACATATTGTTTCTGTGTACGACGAACTATTGCCTCACGAAATGATGATTGTTCATTTTCCCTTACCAACTATCATGGTGGAAATTATGATAGAAACTATGCTTATATATGATATATATGATATTTATTATGTCTTTATATTTATTTAATACATTTATTACACATACCTTTAATACTTTCTATTTTACTTTAATACGATAACATCATTTTAGGAAGTGTGAACTACCGCCCCCTCGAAGCATTGTGATTCGTTCAAACTAAACATAGAACATATAAAGGATGGTTTTAATTAAAAATATATGACATAAACAACCAATATATGATATTAATGACATAATTAACTTTTTTGAATTATAATATATATATATATATATATCATTTTCTTTATTACCTTTTCACACACTTAAAAAGGGATAACGTCGTTCATGAACGTGTGGACTACCACCTCCTCAACACGATGTGATTTCTTTTACATCACAATAATTATATATATAAATATATATTATTAAATAAAATTTTATTTAGGATATAATGATCATATTTGAAGGATATGGTGTTACTTACCTTCTTTCCTTAACTTTCATTGAAAAATGAGAACATTACTCATGCGTACGTATGTCCTACTGTCTTCATGATCGCAACGTTGATTCATTTTTCAAAACCATATTTTATTATTGTTCTTAAAAGTATAATTAATTTATAAATATTATAATTATGTAATGGTTATTATTATATAGATTCTATATAATAAAACCTTTTACCATAGTTGACCTACCAAAGTTATTTTAACACATAAACTGAATTTGGTCAAAACACCTAACATAAACTTAATTGTATAAGTAGTTTTATAAACCATAGTAAAAAATGAAATAAAAGTAATGATAAACATGAAAAAATTTCTCAATCATATATAAAATTAACATAAGTTTATTATACAAGAATTTTAAGGATGTTCGCCTAAAAGGAAACTCAAGGTAAGGGATTCTCATCTCACTTTTTACATCCGTGAGATAAATATCATGTTCACCACTTAAACATTTTATGTGGTGTATATACTACCCATTTTTATATATTATATCATGAATTTATTTATCTTAATGGTATTTAAGTATTAAATTTAATATTATTCCTTCATGATATTTATGATTTAAAATTTTTCAAAGTGGTATGGGACACTTTAGAATTTTTAAAGATAATTTTCCTCAAAAATAACTTTAATGATCTTTCAATGGTATTTCCATTCAAGGAAATTATATTACCATTATTAAATAAACCCTTTAATTTTCATATAATCTATTAATTCATGACCATTTTCAAGTATTAGTACCATTTTTACACTCTTTGGTACTCAAAGTGTTTAAAAAATGTTTTTAAGAAAACTTAACTTTATTTCTCTCTTTAGTCAGAGAATCTGTTTTCTTCTAAAAACCATTTTTTATTAAAATATTTTCAAAAAAAATTAAATGATTTGGTAAAGATATTTTTACCATTTTTTTCTTTTACCAATGTTTTTAAGGAATATTCTTGTCTCTTTCCGAACAAGGAATTTTTTAACCCTTTTTACCTTACAAAAGGAATGTTTCTTTTTACCTCATATGAAAAGTACTGATTTATCTACCATCATTTCTATTAATCTTCCCTATAAATTTTAGAAGGTTTATTTTTAATGAAAATATTTTTAAAATTATATTTAAAAAAAGTATTTACAAATGATTTTACAAAAAAATGATATTTTCCTCAAAAATGTTTTTAAAAAATCTTTTTATAGTATTTATATTCTTTAACAACAACAAGCCTTTATTTTACTCCACTTGGGGTATGTTGTATTGATATTATCCTTAATCATCCTATGGATGTTTTATGACTCATTTTTCCAAGGATAGTACTCACATTCACTTCCTTGATTTATTTTTTCCCATTGAAAAATTCAATAAATTATAATCATTGAATTTTCCCTAATTATCCATATCATTTATCATGTATATTACTATTGACTAAACCATATACCATTTTATATACGGTATCTAATTTTATCATTATTTTATTATTTTTGGAAATATTGATAATTCCATATTCTTTATTCAATATGATTATTTGATAAGGCACATTGTTAAATCAATTATTCGATATATGAGGAATGTTTTGGACTGGTATGACATGGGTGGGGTCCTACTATAGACATCCCCTCGATGCATCAGTAGTCTCATGGGATGAGTCATTTGGATAGCTGCCTTAGATGGGGTTTTACCTAATATTTTTAAACTGTCTTGTGAAAGGTATTGACAGTAAAGGTACCATTTAACTAGGAAACATGGTATCCAATAATCAAGTATTTCCCTCATGTTAGTTTCAGTTATTATCCATCTATGAGATTTTGCGTCAACATATCTATGGATACATTTTATTTTCAGTTATTTATATGGAATGTGTTTCAGTTTCTTACATTTCCATATTTATTTTTCCTTATCTAGTTATTTGGTTGGAATGTGTTTCCAGTTATTATTTTTCCATATTATTTATGCATTTCCTTCTAAGTTTATTTTTTATATGGAATGTGAGTTCAGTTATCTACCATGTCATAATTATTATTCACATTAATTTATTATTTATTCCACTATAGTTTACCCTTAATGAACATTTGAGATCACCCTTATTATGTTTCTTTCCCCAAGAATCCAAGAAGCATACTATGAAATATATTCAGGGATTCACTAAATGGATTAGAGTCATCCTCGAAGTTATTTATTTATAAATAAGAAAAAAATTATGATTTAGTTAGTATATTCTTTTCTCATGTAAGTATCTGGTTTACCAAGACTATTAAACTCTTGTTACTTTGATATTTGATTCCTTATAATCATGTGAGTGTAATTAGTAACAAACACCAACTTTGGGATATCTGGGGTTGGGTCTCTATAGTTGGTATTAGATGAATTTTAGTAGCAACCTTGGGAACTAGATTTAGAAAGATATAGATTAGATAACGTAACCCTAATATAGAATTCAACATTAGTATATAAGAACACTCTATAATTTTGATAAGGTAGAGATTATGTGGGTCTTCCTAGAAATAAAACCATGTCTGGATACTAGAAGTGGACGTGGTTCTGGCATAGATGTACCTAGGAGTAATAACCCCGAATAGGTGTTCCAATCCTAACTTGGGGTAACTGGTACATGAAAACAGGCATTATTGTGCACCTAGTTTGACACTCCTAGGGGATATGCTTATAAAAATTCACATTTCCTTTACAAGCCATTATGAAGAATTTGGATACATAATATGTAGCTTAGGTCAAACCTAAGGCGTTTTAGATTGAATATAAGGTGTCATGGTTTAGAAATCCTAGAAATGATATTATGTATTAACCCTAGACTAAGGAAGGACCTATATCGATATAAATGGATTAAGTATTTATGTATTGAGTATGTATTGAAAACCTTAGTTAAAATGATATTTAGTGATTAACCTTATTTCAAGTATGTCTATCATAATTATTTTGGAAATTATATTAATTTGGTTTTTGAAAAGGAAAACCTATAAGTTAGGTGACAACCAATCAAATCTGGAAAGTTCATGGGTCTTGAACCCATAACTGAAGGATGATAAGGATTTCATGCCAACCACTGACCTATTCAATGTCCTGGTTAATTTTTCATCATTTTTAGTTAAATAATTTGATGAATAAGTGTTAATGATGAACTAGTAATATCAGTTTTGAGAAATAGAGATTAATGTATTAACCATATTGACCTTAGATATAGTTAGATACAAATAGTTAGATTTTTCATTCTCTTATAGGCCTTATGATTCATTAAAAGAATATTTTAGTGCTTCGGGTAACAAAAAATCATTATTGATAATTACTTTCTATGGGTAAAGGGATGAATTTGAATTTGATGGAATTACAACCAAAAGTTATGATTTTTCATATAAAATTGAAAACTATATAGTAAGAATATTTCCTTATATTCTTAGGTAGTAAAAGAATTACCCAAAATTAGGAGAATGACTTATAAATAAAATATTGTCCTAATACCTTAATTTCTATTGACCTGATGGTCTTCTAAATTATCATAGATTTATGAATTTGATGCCCTAAAATTTATTTTGATCATTTACTTTTTTTTGATTGATTACCCAATTCACTCCCTATAAATATTTATAATTTTCCTCTAATTATGTATTTTCACTTGCCACTAATTTTATCCTACTTAGAAACCTAGTAACATGGTAGTCCATGTGACCTTTGAACTTCCCATTATTTATTTTATAGAGGATTTATTATGAACCCTTCTCATGATGTGGGACTCCAGCATAGGAAACATCAAACAATCTATCACCAAGATTTATTTTAAATTACAAGGATACAATTTAATTAAGGTGGGGAGAATGTAACGCCCCGAAAATCTAAAGTAAGAACCTTGTATTCGATAGCGAGTATGATACATGACACCGATTGTGTAATGTAATATAATATTCAGATACATTATAATATATTTTATATTTAAAATATATTCTATATATTTCATTGTACACAACACCAAGTTATCTTACGTTACATGCAAGACCGAGTTTCACCAAATAACAATGTATTATTAAAATATTATTATTTAATATAATATGATATAACCTAGCTGTTATGTTAGAGGTTATGAATAGTAATAACTAACTTATGAAAATTTATGTTTTATATAAATATAAAATGAATTCTTGGATTACCAATTAACGAGAAATGAAAATAAGAATCAATTGGATATAAAAAGAAATATTATTATTATTAAGCTTCTAAAGGAGTTTTTTCTTTAAAAAATAATATATTAAAATTATTAAATTATTTTAATTAAATATATATGTTATATATTCAATCAAATATTTTTTATATTCATCCATTAGGTTTGATATACATATGATAAGAATAAACACTACTTTACACATAAAAACCAATATTTTTATAAAGGCAATTTTACCGCTTACTAATGAAGAACCCATTTTAAATCTGAATTTTGAAACTTTTATTTATTTAATATGTCAAAATAAAATTTATATTTGAAATATAGATATAAAAATTATGTTAGGATGAATTTTTTATATTTTTCAGAAACGTATCATTTTTAATGAATAGTTAAAATGAGGAATTATAGTTTAAAACTGCTTTTTCATCTAATTTATTTATAAGGTTAAATTATAATTTTAATTGGTTTTAAAGTTAAATTAGATAATAATTTTATTAATTAATAAAAATTATATCATTATAATCAATTTCACATTGAAATTTATTATAAAAACACAGGAAACTTTCAAACGTTTTTACTTAAACCCACAATGTTGTCCCACTTGCGGGATGTATTTTTAATTAATTTCCACCACTTATATGATTGGAATTTCAAAAACTAGATTCCATATTTGAAATAAACATAATTTATAATTTATAATAATACTAACTTTTTTTTAGCCAAAAATATTTGTGAAATAAATTAAAATTAATTACAATTATTAAGGAAAAATTAAGCTTAATAAAGGGCTAAACATTTAACTTAAGGGACCAAATGACATATCCACTTTTCCAACACCCATTTTATGGAAATATATCATCTTTAAACCTTCAATTATTTAGTTTTATTGATTTTTATGACTTTTTTTAGGTAATAACATGTGTACACCTAACTTGCTTCCAAAAAATTCCAAGTGAGTCATTTTCCTTCCATATAAAAGGCAACCACCTCCCCCACTTCTTCAAACCTCTCAAACCACTTATATTCATCCAAGATATACCCATAAAGATTACCAAAATCCATCCCCTCAAACTTGAATCCTCCCTTTGGGCAAAAATCCTTTCAAGTAAGCCTTTTGGTTTAAACCAAAAGTAGTTACTTGATTAAGAGGTAATGTCTTCTCTCAAATTTTTTATTTTATTTAAATTATACACCCCTAAGATATCATTACTCAATTATTATGTAAATAAAATATTATATTAAATATACTAGTATGTTTTTATGTAAATGGTTAAACCTACACTTATATACACATCCATCTAATGGGTAACAAACATATTATTTCTCTGTACGCTGAACTATTGCCTCAAGAAATGATGATTGTTCATTTTTCCCATACCATGTCTTATGGTGGTCATTATGATGGAAAATATATTTATATATTATATATATTATATTTATTATATTCATTATTTCTTTATACTTTAATAATTTTATTACACATACCTTTAATACATTCCATTTTATGCTAATATGATAACATCGTTTGAGAAAGTGTGGACTACCATCTCCTCGAAGCATTGTGATTCGTTCACACAAAATATGGAACGTATAAAGGATGGTTTTAATTAAAAATATGTGACATAAAAAACCTCTATTTTATATTCATGATATAATTACCTTTATGGAAATATACTATATATATATATATGTCATTTTCTTTATTACCCTTTCTCACACCTAAAAAGTGATAATGTCGTTCATGGATGTGTTGACTACCACCTCCTCGACACGATGTGGATCCTTTTACATAATAATAATTATATATATAAGTATATATGATTAAATAACATGGTATTTATAATAAAATTATCATTCTGTAAGGATATGGTATTACTTACCTTCTTTCCCTAATGATCATTGAAAAATGAAAACATTACTCATGTGTACGTATGGCCTACCATCTCCATGATCATAACATTGATTAATTTTTCTAACAATATTTAATGATTGATTTTAAAAGTATAATGAATGTATAAATATGATAATTATTTCATGGTTATTATTCTATAGATTCTATATAATAAACCCTTTGACCATAGTTGACCTACCAAAGTTATTTTGACACATAAACCGAATTTGGTCAAAACAACCGACATAAACTTAATTGTTTAAGTAGCTGTATATAACATTGTAAAAATTGAAATAAAAGTAATGATAAACATGAAAAGGGTTATCAATAAATTATAAAATTAACATAAGTTTATTATAAAGGAATTTAAAGGATATTCACCTGAAAGGAAACTCAAGGTAAGGGATTCGCATCTCACTTTTTACATCCATAAGATAAATGTCATGTTCACCACTTACATCTTTTGTGTGTTGTTTATAATGATCATTTTTATATATTATATCATGAATTAATTTATATTCATGTTGTTTAAGGCTTTCATTTAATATTATTCCTACATGAGTTTTATGATTTAAAATGTTTCAAAGTGGTATAGAACACTTTGGAATGTTTAAAGATCATTTTCCTCAACAATAAATTTAATGATATTTCAATGGTATTCCCATTAGAGTAAATTATATTATCATTTTTCAATAATACCTTTAATTTTTATATCCTATATTAATTAATGACCTTTTTCAAATATTAATACCATTTTTATACTCTTTGGTAATCAAAGTGTTTTAAAAATGTTTTTAAGAAAACCCGACTTCATTTTTCTCTTTAGTCGGAGAACCTGTTTTCTTCTAAAAACCATGTTTTATTAAAAAAATAATTTTTTTTAAAATGATTTGGTAAAGATATTTTTACCCTTTTTGTCTTTTTCCAATGTTTTTAATGTAATCCTCTTTTCCATTTCTAAACAAGGCATTTTTCTAACCCTTTTTACCTTTCAAAAGGAATGTTTCTTTTTACCTCATATGACATGCACAGATTTATCCACCATAATTTATATGAAGATTCCCTAGAAATTTTAAAAGTTTTATTTGTAATGAAAAACTTTTTAAAAATGGATTTTAAAATCAATAATATTTTCAAATGGTTTTTCAAAACAAAAGGATATTTTCCTCAAAAATGTTTTTAAACAAACTTTTTATAATAATTTCATTCATCAACGACAAAAACCTTTTATTTTACTTCACTTGGGGTATGTTGTATTGATACCATCCATAATCTTTATATGGATGGTTTATGACTAATTTGGCCAATTATAGTACTCACATTCACTTTCTTGATTTCTTTTGTCCCCTTTAAATATTGAATCTCCTATGATCATTGAATTTTCACTAATTATCCATATCATTTATCATGCATATTACAATTGCCTAAAATTTATACCATTTTACATATGGTGTCTACTTTGATATTTATTTGATTATTTGGTGAAATATTGATAATTATGTGTTCTTTATTCAATACGGTTATTTGATAAGGCACATTGTTAAATCGATTATTCAATATACGAGGAATGTTTTGTATTGGTACGACATGGGTGGGGTCTAGTTATAGATAGTCTCTCGATGCATCGGTATTCTCATGGGATGATTCATTTGGCAATCCGCCTTAGATAGGGTTTTACCCGATATTTTGTAAACCACCTTGTAAAAGGTCTTGATAGTAAAGGTACCATGTACCTAGGAAACATGACATCTAATAATCAATAATTCCCATCATATTGGTTTTAGTTATTATTCATTCATAAGATTTTTCATCCACAAATCTATGGATACATTTCATTTTCAATTATTTAGATGGAATTTTTTTCAGTTTCTTACATTTCCATGTTTATTTTGTCTTATCTAGTTATTTGGTTGGTATGTGATTCTAGTTATTACATTTCCATGTTGTTTATAAACATCATTCTCAGTTTATTATTTATATGGCATGTGAGTTCAGCTATCTACCATGCCATAATTATTATTCACATTAATTCATTATTTCTTCCGCTATATTTTACCCTTACTGAGAATTTGAACTCACCCTTATTATGTTTCTTTCCCCAGGAACCCAAGAAGCATACTATGAAAGATATGTAGGGATTTACTAGATGGATTAGAATCATCCTCGAAGCTATTTATTTATAAATAAAAATAAAAATTATGTTGTAATTAGTGTATTTTTTTCTCATGTATGTATCTGGTTAACCAAGACTACTAAACTCTCGTTCCTTTGGTATTTGATTCCTTATAATAATGTCAATGTAATTATTAGAAGACACTGACTATGGGCTATCTAGGGTTGGGTATCTATAAGTAAAATGATTCATAAGTCATTTGTGACATGAAGGAATTAACCACACCCCAATTAGATACACAGTGTGTCTGATATAACTCAAAGTGTGTGTTTTTAGTTTAAAATTGATATTTTAGTTGAAAAAACATGTCAAATACTTAAATCTAAGAAAAAACATTCTTATTATATTGATACTTTATAAAAATTATCTATAAATCATTTGTGACATGTTGTAATCATCCACAACTCAATCCAACACAAGGTGTGCCCAATATGACTCAAAGTGTTCGTTATCAGTTTAAATTTGATAATTTAGTTAAAAACATGTGCCAATCACTAAAAACAGAGAAAATTTTCTCTGATTTTCATGATAATTTTGGAAAAAATAAGACATTTTTTATGGGTAATAATTAGTCTCACATCAAACCGACACACGATGTGACCGATATGACTCAAAGTGCATGTTTACAGTTTAAATTAGCATTTCAGTAAAAAAGACATGTGACATACTCAAAACTGAAAAAACACTTTTATATTTTCTTGATAATTTATAAAAAAATATCTATAAGTAATTTTTGACATGTAGGAATCAATCGTACACCAATCTGATGCACGGTGTGCCCTGTATGACTCAAAGTGTGTGTTTTCTGTTTACAATGTCATTTTAGTAAAAACCACAAGTGAAATACTCAAAACCAAGAAAAAACATTTGGATTATTTTTATACTTTATAAAAATGATCCATAAGTAATTTTTTATTTTTAAGAATGAGTTTCACCTCAATTTGATGTATGGTGTGATCAGTATTACTCCATGTGTGTCTTTTTATTTAAAATTAACATTTTAGTAAACAAAGACAAATGACATACTCAAAACTAAGAAAAATAATTCATATTGTTTTGATACATTGTAATAATGATCCATAAATTAGTTTTGATGTGTAGAAACCATCCTCACCTCAATTCAATACACGACATGCCTGGTATGACTCAAAGTGTCCGTTGTTAGTTTAAAATTGACATTTCAGTTAAAAACTTGTGTCACTCACTGAAAACCAAGAAAAATAACTCTAATTGTATTGATAATTTAAAAAAAATGTTCATAAGTCATTTTTTATGTCTAGGAATCAATCTCATGTCAAAAAAACACACAATATGACCGATATAACTCAAAGTGCGTGTTTTCAATTTAAAATGTCATTTCAGTAAAAAAAAGTGACATACTCAAAACAGATAAAACACATTTTGTTTGTTTTAATACTTTAGTAAATCTATAAGTCATTTTTATGAGTATAAATCAGTCACACCTCAATCTAACGCATGGTGTGACCGGTATGACTCCAAGTGTGTTTTTCAGATTAAAATGAAATTTTAGTAAAAATAAAAAAGTGACATACTCAAAACTGAGTAAATGAGTTTGTATTGTTTTAATACTTAAGGAAAATTATCCATAATTTATTTGTGATGTGTAGGAATCAACATTACCTCAAAATGATATGCAGTGTGTCTGGTGTGACTCAAAATGTCCGTTATCAATTTTAAATTGACATTTTAGTCTTGTTTCACTCACTGAAAACCGAGAAAACAGGGCCAGATTATCTTTATAATTTATGAAAACGATTAATAATTCATTTTATACATATAAGAATCATTCTCAATCCAAACCAGGACACAATGTGACCGTTATGGCTCAAAGTGTGTGTTTACATTTTAAAATGACATATTAATAAAAAAACTACATGACATACTCAAAACCAAGAAAACACATTTGGACTATTTTTATACTTTATTAAAATGGGCCATAAGTCATTTGTGATGTGTAGGAATTAGGCTCACCTCACTCTGATGTATGGTGTGACCAATATGACTCAAAGTGTGTCTTTTTATTTAAAATTATCATTTTAGTAAAAAAAACTAGTGACATACTCAAAACCAATAAAACACATTCATATTTTTTTTGATACTTTAATAAAATGACGAAAAAGTCATTTTTGATGTGTAGTAATCAACCACACCTTAATCTAATACACGGTGTGCCTAGTATGACTCAAAGTGTACGTTATGAGTTTAAAATTGACATTTTAGTTCAAAATGCGTCACTCACAAAAAATGATAAAAAATGCTCAGATTGTCTTGATAATTTAGGATAAAGATTCAAAAGTCATTTTATATTTTTAGAAATTAGTCTCATGTCAAACCGACACACGATGGGACCATTATAACTCAAAATGTTTGATTTCAGTTTAAAATGACATTTTAGTTAAAAAAATAAGTGACATACACAAAATGATTAAACATATTCAGATTGTTTTGATACTTTATGAAAATAATCCATAATTCATTTTTGAGATGTAGGAGTCATACCTACCTTAGTCCAACACACGGTGTGACCGGTATAACTCTAAGTGTGTCTTTTTATTTAAAATTGACATTTTAGTAAAAAAGACAAGTGACATACTCAAAATTGATAAAAAAAACATTCATATTGTTTCAATAATTTATAAAAATGATCCATAAGTAACTTATGACATGTAGGAATCAAACGAACCCCAATCTGATACATAGTGTTGCCGGTATGACTCCAAGTGTGTCTTCTTATTTAAAATTGACATCTTAGTAAAAATGACAAGTGACAAACTGAAAACTGAGAAAACACATTCGGATTGTTTCGATACTTTAGGACAACAATCCATAAGTTATTTTTGACATGTAAGAATTATCATCACCTCAATTTAAAACATAATGTATCTGATATGACTCAAAGTGTCTGTTATCAGTTTAAAATTGACATTTTAGTTCAAAACATGTGTCACTCATTAAAAACAGAGCAAAAATACTTACATTGTATTGATTATTTAGGATAATGATTCATAAGTATTTTTTATGTATAGGAATCAATCTCATTTCAAACTGACACACAATGTGATCGGTAAGACTCAAAATGCGTGTTTTCAGTTTAAAATGAAATTTTAGTAAAAAAACAAGTGACATACTCAAAACTGAGAAAACACATTTAGATTGTTTTGACACTTTAGAAAATTGATCCATATGTAATTTTTTATGTATAGGAATCAGCCGCACCTCACTCTGACACATGATGTGACCGGTATGACTTAAAGTGTGTGTTTTCAACTTAAAATAACAATTTAATATATACCACAAATAATGTACTCAAAACCAAGAAAACACATTTGGATTGTTTTGATACTAATCTACAAGTCCTTTTTAACGTTTATAAATCAGTCGCACCTCAATGTAACACATGGTGTGACTAGTATGTCTCCAAGTGTGTATTTTTTATTTAAAATTTACATGTTAGTAAAAAAGACAAGTGATGTACTCAAAACCGAGAAAATGCATTCAGATTATTTGGATACTTTAGGAAAATGATCCATATGTCATTTGTGATATATAGGAATTAGCCTCACCATAATCTCATACAAAGTGTGACTGGTATGAGTCAAAGTGTATGTCATCAGTTTAAAATTGACATTTTAGTTTAAAATGTGTGTTACTCCCTAAAAACCCAGCAAACATGCTCAGATTATCTTGATAATTTAGGATAATGATTCATAAGTCATCTATGATGTGTATGAATTATTCTTATGTCAAACCGACACATGATGTAACCGGTATGACTCAAAGTGCGTCTTTCCAGTTTAAAATGACATTTTAGTAGAAAAACAAGTGACATACTCAAAACTGATAAAACACATTCAGATTCTTTTGATAGTTTAGGACAACAATCTATAAGTTATTTGTGATGTGTAGGAATCATCTGCACCTCAATCTGATGCACAATGTGACGGGTATTACACAAATTGTGCGGTTTCAATTTAAAAATGACAATTTATTAATGTATTGTTTTATATATGTGTTTAATTTATTTTTTTATAGTATTACTAACATAAGAATTTTTTTCATATACAAGTTGATTCTTTTACTTGAGACGGGGTGGTTTGTTCAGGAATTGATATCATGATTGGGCTTTTTTTAGAGGGGGTTGGGTGCCAAAGAAAACGATACGATTGATGTTTTGAATGTTTGTGATAAATTGTACTTGATAATATAATTGTACAAAACATGCTTGAAATGTCTATAATAGTGTTTTTTCCTGATTTTGTGATGTAATTTTTTATTTCAATTAAATTATGAATTTTTCATATACTTGTATTTGTTGCTACAACGGGCTGTAATTCTTACATCACAATGCAGTGGTATGACCTTTATCAATGTTATTTCAAGTGTTTGATAAAATGGTCTTTTATCTGTGCTTTTCTAACATGGATAAAAGGGACTCCTTTTAACGATACTTAGAACAATTAACGCTTTTTTAATACTGATGAATGCTTTTTTTAACGTCGACTAAAGCACAATTTTTAGTATTGTACCTAGGGTTTAAAACCAATTTGAGGTAGGAAATGGACTGATGATAGCGATTCGACAACAATGACTAATTAGCAACCTGCATGAAGAAGGGAGGAAAGAAGGAAGAGCTTAGTAGTGAGCACGGAGAAGGCAAAAAGGAAGGAGAAGCCTAACGACGCATGTAAAGAAGTGGGAAAGGAAGGAGGAGATTGACTAGGGTTATAACGTGGGTTGCCCTTTATCGGTGGATTTAGAAAATGATGAGAAAGATCAACAATTTATATTCACTAATCTTGCGTAGTGGGAATCTCACCCGAGAATAGTGTGATTCAAATGATCCGTGGATACACCTCAAAGGAAAGACTCCATCAGTTGTTCCTTGGTGATCTTCATCAAGCATATGTGATTGAAGATAGAAGCAGCAGCGATCTTCATTGAAAGGTAGATGTTTTTCATTTTCTGTTTACATGGTTTTGGTTTTATGAAATTTGGGTTTATGGTATCATATAAGAGATACCCAATTGGGAATCCATATAATTTGTCAAATTTTATACCCAAAACGTTTTCTTAATTTTATTGGTTTATTTAAACCTTTATGTTATTACACTTCAAACTTGGGTTCCATCTGCATCGGGCTGTCCCACTCTCGCGTATCCCTCGCGAAGGAAGCGCAGCTCATCAAAGACGAAGGAGACGCAGCAGAGGTTTCGGATGGGCAGCTTCCACGATCAGACGCTTCCGATCCTTCTATCATCCCAATCTTTCCCCCGATTGCGCTGCCGGACTGAAATTTCTCATACGGCGGAGCAGATCGGCCGCCGTCGCGCGGTGCGTCCGAATCGCCGGAGAAGAAATCGCCCCAGCCTGATGGAGATGGAGGAACTTGAAACGGCAATTGAATCGAAGCAATCCGCGGCGGAGAGGTGCGGAATTGCGCGGCGATCGAAGAGGAAGCGGACGACGGAGTGAACGCAGCGGCGCCATTGAAGAAGCCCCGTCGCGAGGGTCCCCAGCGGTCCGCCGCAGAGAATTGGGCGCGAGGCAACGGCGGAGCGTCGGCGGCCCCAGCAGGTGCGGAGAATAACAGATCTGGTTGCGACGCCGGTGGCCGGGGAGTGCGGTTAGAGAGAGAGGCGGAGGCGTCGGCGCCGATGTTCCCGAGGTCGGAAATGATCTGCGCAAAGGGCTTGTGCGTGACGGGGTCGATATCCATCTTCGCGAGCTTCTTCCGGAGCTTCGTGTTCCAGTAGTTCTTCACATCGTTGTCCGTCCTTCCAGGTAGCCGCTTCGCAATAAGAGACCACCTGCGAGATTCATAAGATTAAGGACAGATTCAATACAGATTCAATACAGATATCAAGGATCCACGCCCACCTGTTGCCGATCGCGCTGTGAATTCTGAGAATTAGATCCTCTTCTTGGGGCGTGAAGCTGTTGTGATTAAGATCGGGCCTCAGGTAATTTGTCCACCGCAGTCTGCAGCTCTTCCCACACCTGTTGAGCCCTTTACAAATAAAGCCAATCAGAGCAATACGATTGTTATTCATCTGTTGTTCTGTTCAGCTGTTTGCTGGCTTCTCCTGGCCGTGAAGGAGGAGGAAGAGTAGGAAATGAAAACAATGGTGGACGAAAACAAAGGAGAAATACAGTAGTTCATGAACCAGCTTTTTGGGGGACGAGTGTCCAGTTGCCTGTGCCATGGGCGGCTACGTAGGCTAAGATCTTGGCGTCTTCCTCAGGCGTCCAGAGTCCCCTCTTTACGTTTGATTTGTCGCAACAGGGTGGCCTCCCCATCTCACCAAAGGCGAGTTGCAGAGATTAGATTCACAGTGGAAACAGGGGAGGGAGGAAGAAGAAGATGGGGAGCCAAGAGGAGGGTGGGGGACGATTGAGAGAGGAGGAGGCACGAAATGCATGGCGGTGGGCACAATGCAGGGAACCAAATCTGCATGATTAACTTCAAGTTCTTTCAATAACGGCCTGGTGATCACATCCATACCCATCACTCTATCCCCTTCTCTCACTCATGTGCCTTCATGAGTTCGAATCCCCCCACCCCCTGAAATTTCTAGGGGCTTGATCTGAATTCTTGAGGGCTTGTGTGGTGCAGCCATCATAAGAGCTTGATCTGAATTCTTGAGGGTAGTCAGGGGCTTGTGTGGCCCCTGACTAGATGATCTATTTTTGTACTATGACATATATTTTAAAATATTCATGGTGTCTTTATTAGCACTAGAAATGTGAAATGAGAAATAATATTTTTACCAATACTAAAAAACACCTATAAAGCCCCAACCTTTATCAGTCTTAACTTAGTATGGATAAAACCCCTTTTTATAGAGTTTCTTTTTGTGTTGATAAAAACATGTCATTTAATTGCATATACATTATCTAAGATTAAAAAAACATAGATAAAGGCCTTTGAAAGTGAAGATGAAGGCTTGTTATGAAGTACCGAGGGTAGAAAAAGTTACATCTAATAAAAGCGAGAGGTCTTTCTGAGTACTAAAAAAGCACTGAGAAAGCTCTTTCCTAACTGTTACAGTCATTATGTAGTTCTTTGGTGGTCCAAATATAAAAAAAAAGTAGATAAAGATTAAAATCATCACCAAAATCCATAAGATGTATACCAAAACCAACAAAACGAAAATAATGAATAAATTTCACTATTTGACAATATATTTGTACATTAACACCATCAATTATTGTTACAACGATTATAAATAAGACATTTACATGATATAACATGTTCAAAAGAGTTTTTTAGCAAATCAAGAATCCTTTTACTTTTAACCAATCAAAGAAAAGTACATGTAATTGAAATGAGAAATATTAAAGTATTAATTAACAATAAGATTTTTATTAATAACACATAACAACTTTGAATCTAATTACAAATAGAAAAAACACATCAGGTCTTTCCGATCACAAAACACATCGGAATGAGGTGCAATTCATTACTATATACACAATTGAATCAATGATAGCGTGCTTGCATAGTTTTGAGCAAGTGACATAAAATTTTAACTTCTTTAACACTTAAAATGGAAAAATACACTTTAATTCATTCATAACACATTTTGCGTTAGAATGAAATTCAGTTCATTTCTATAGGTCAAAAGTAAATCAACAATCATTGTCATAGAGTTTTAGGATAACTAGGGATCATTTATTCTATTTTGAGCACATGACATACATTTTGGACTAAAATATCACTTTTAAATTGAAAGAATGCATTTCAGTCATACCAACATCATCACATGTTGGGATGATGTTCAATTCATTCTTATATGTCACAAATGAATCAACGATCATTGTCTATGTGTTTCATGAAAAATCCTAAATTGTTTTCATAGTTTTGAACATGTGATGCATTTTTGAACTTCTTTAACATGTATAATGGAACAATACATTTTAAATTGATCTAATCACACCATGCATCATAATGATGTGTAGTTTATTCCCACCAGTCATAATTGAATCAATGATCATTTTCCTACACTTAGATGATTTTATAAACTCATATTTCTGATTTTGGAGCATTTGACACATGTTTTGAAATAAAATATCACTTTTAAATTGAAAACAATCAATTTTAGTCATACCATCCACACCACACATTAAAATGAAGTGTGGTTCATTTCTACATTTAAGAAATGAATCTATAATAAATTTTATAGAGTTTCATGATAATCCAAGCTTGTTTGTTTGATTTTGAGCATATGATACTTAAATTGAACTAAAATATCACTTTTAAATTGAAAACATGAACTTTGACTTACAGTGACTACACCGTCCATTAGAATTATGTGCAGTTTATTATTACATGTGAAAATTATATCAACGATCCATGTCCTTGAGTTTCATGACAATCCTAACATGTTTTTTCAGTTTTGAGAATCCGACACATGTTTTGAACTTCTTTAACACTTATAATAAGAAAATACATATTATATAATTTTAGAAACACCATATGTTAGAATGATATTTGATTCATTACCATAGGTATCAAATGAATCAAAACATTATTTTCCTATTCCTTCACAATAACCCATGTTTTTTTGCTTAGTTTTAGAGAACGTGACACACATTTTAAACTAAAATATAACTTTTAAATTAAAAAGACGAACTTCAGTCATAAAGACCGCACCATAGGTAAAAAATGAAGAGAAATACATTTCTATATGTTGTAAATGAATCTAACCTCATTTTCCTATAATCTCACAATAACCCTAGATTATTTACTTGGTTTTGACTATGCGATGGATGTTTTGAACCTCTTTAACTATTTAAATGAAAAATTACAGTTCAAATCATTCAAACCACACCGTGTATTAGAATGATGCGTGGTTTATTCATACAGGTCAAGAATTAATCAACTATAATTTTCTTAAGCTTTCATGATAATATGAGTTCTTTTTCTCAGTTTTGAGCATGTCGCTCGCATTTTGAACTAAAATACAACTTTTAAATTCAAATCACACACTTCCATCACATGGAACAAATACAAATGTTAGTAAATATTAGAGTCAAAGATAAGTAAAGAATCAACATTTTCAATTTATTTGATTAAAAAAACACTTATTCTATACATTTTGGCCCTTAATAATAACATTGTAATGAATATCCCTAGTAAATCCCAAAAGTAATGTATAAGAAAATGAAAATTTTCATCACATTGAAATCTTGGTTATTTACTCTACTTTAACTCTAATTTTTAGTGATATTTTTTTTTGAAAAGGGTGAAGGTCAAACCCCCTTTATTGAACATAAAAAAGAGAGAACCTCTTTTATGAATGTCCTCAATTTCAACCATGAGGTGGAATGTTGTGCAGTTTATTCCTATATGTCATAAATAAATATGATATTTTTATTCGAGAGTTTCATTATAAAATAAGCATGTTTGCATAGTTTTGATCATGTGAATTGTGTTTTTAAATGAAATATCTATTTTAAATTCAAAAGAATCATTTTTTGTTACTCTAACCAGAAAAATATCATGACAATCCAAGATATGTTTCTTGGAATTGATTGTGTGGTTCACTTATACATGACACAAATTAAATAAACTCTTAAATAAATAATTAATAGATAAATACCTCTTCCAGAATTTTATTATTATTACAGCACAACATAACCTTCCCATTCATCCCTAATGCATCTATTACATCCCCTTGAAATGAATTTAAAGCACTATTCATAAAACATAGAGAATATATAATTAAAGAAATGGTTAATAAATATTTCAATTGAATGTGTATATATAAAAAGGTGAACACATATAATAGATACATTTTTGTGGATTTAAGTTATTCTATGAGCAATGAAGGTACCCCCCTAAGATTTTAGTATAAATTTCCCATTAAATAAATATTATTTTTAATAACTTGTTTCATACCAACACCGAACCCTGAAAAAATGTAATTCAATTTATTAAGATAAAATTTTATATGACTGTTATAATATATTCATTAAATTGGTGGGTATAAACTGAAGTAACCCCATTATAAAATATATGTAGAAAGAAAAATAAATTCAATCAAGTAGTAGAATTCTTCCTCACATGGATCATTTATTTGATCTCATAAGGGAGGTATCATCACTAGGGTTTTCCCTATACAAATCCCAAGATGAACTCCATCAACACTACGGGAAAAAGGGGTTTTTGCGATGGGTTATTTGGGATGGGGATAAATCCCGTCGCAAATAGTCCCGTTAGAAACTTTTTTTCGACGGGGGCATTTTTTCGTCGCAAATAACTACTTATTTGCGACGGGGAAAGCTCACCCGTTGCAAAAGGTTTGGCGTGCAATGCGCGCCAAATCGCGGGAATGTTATTTGCGACGGGGGGGGGGGGGGGGGGGGGGTTACCACCCGTCGCAAATAACCGGTGGTGGTAAAAAATATTTGCGACGGGAATATACCTTCGTCGCAAATAGTATGTCGGCAGGTTATTATTTGCGACGGGACCCGTCGCAAATAACTATTTAATCGTTGACCATGATAAATGCGGGCTAAAGTATTTGCGACGGTACCCGTCGCAAATAGTCCCATCACAAATAATCTAACCTATAAATACCTCCATCCGTTTTTTTTTCATTCATTTTCAAACTCTATCTTCTACTTCTCTCAAAACTCTATTTTTAGAGTTCACAGTTTCTTAAGTTTAATTTTTATTTCCAGAGTTGATATTGAAGTCTTCAACAACTATCAGAGATCAACCTCAGATCAATTTTAAAGGTATTTATGTTCATTTTAATTTAATATTTATTTTAAATTTTTTATTAGTTTTAATTATTCTTAATTAGTTGTAATTTAGTTATGTTTAGATTGTTTTTTTATTTAATAAATTTAAATTATTAGTATTCATTGTTCATAGTTAATGGTAATTATGAATAATTAATAATAATTAGAAATAATTAATAATAAGTAGGAATAATTAGTAATAATTAGTCATAATTAGGAATAATTATTAATAATTAGTCATAACTAAGAATAAATACTAATAATTAGTAATAAATACTAATAATTAGGAATAAATAGTAATAATTAGTAATAATTAGTAATAATTAGTAATAATTAGTAATAATTTAGAATAATTTAGAATAATTAGGAAATAATTAGGAACAATTACGAAAAATAAGAAAAAATACGAATAATTACTAATAATTACTAATAATTACTAATAAACCTCCCCCATGCACGCATTAACCTTTACAACTAAGCCATTTCATTTTTTATACATTTAATGATCTATCTATATATATATATAGTTATATTTATTCGTATATTAATATAGATTTATATTAATATAAATATATTTGGTTATATGAATAAATATATCTATATATTTATTCACATATTAATATATATATTTATTTGTATATTAATATATATTTATATCTATTTATATATATATATATATGTAGTTATAAATTTTTATTCGTATATTTATTTGTATATTAATATATATTTATAAACTTAGTTTTAAATAAATTTATAAAATATGTTTTTATGTGTATTTATAAATAAATAAATAAATAAATACATACATATATACAACACACACACACACACACACATATATGTATAGTTATGAATGAATACATAGAAATGAGGGGGTGAAAATCCATCGAGAATGTTAAAATGGATATAACTTCTAATCCGTAAGTCCGTTTCAACTCTACAACCAGTCAAATCGAAGAACATGAAATGATCTTCGATATGATATGCGGTACAGGCCAAACGGACATCCGGATCAGAAGTTATAGCCATTTTAATGTTAAAACGACCATAACTTCTAATCCAGGAGTTCGTTTCAGCTTTAAAATTAGTCAAATCGAAGAACATGAAATGATATTCGATATGATATATGGTACAGGTTTATCGGACATCGGGATCAGAAGTTATAGCTGTTTGAATGGTAAAAAACCGGGGTACCCCGACTAAAAACTCAGTTTTGGAGGCCTTATGGGCCTTTTTTGGCCTCGAAAAAACCGTGGATGGGTTTTACCCATCCTTAGGGCTATAGGGCTCATCTCAGGCTTCGATTTGATATGCTGTAGAGCTCAAACGGAGTCCCGGATCAAAATTTATGGACGTTTGAAGTTTGAGTTTCATTTTCAACTTATTTATGATCTTTCATTAATTTTTTTATTTTTTTTATATTCAAAGAGTTATTAAATGACTATTAATTGATAAAAATTACATAATTACTAATTAAAAATATTTTTTAATTTATTTTATAATCCTCTTTTATTAAATATCTTATAAATTAATATTATATTTCCATAGATCCTTTCAAAAACATATTTATAAAATAAATATTATATTTATATCAATATAAATAGATTAATATATTTAAATATTAATAAATAATTTTTTAATTTTTTTTAAATTTTTTATTATTATTTGCGACGGGAAAAGGGCCCGTCGCAAATACTTTGTTGCGACGGGCCCGTCGCAAAATTGTTTTTAAAAAAAACCAGAAATCTATTTGCGACGGGCCCATTTTCCGTCGCAAAAAAAATTATTTGCGACGGGCCCGTCGCAAAAAAAAAATAGTTGCGACGCCGTTTTCTGCAACGGGTCATTTGAGACGGGGCCCCATCGCAAAAGGCCATTTGCGACGGGATCCCGTCACAAATGACCCGTCACAAATACCAGTATTTCTAGTAGTGCAAATGCAGCTTGACTGAAATCATTTGCGGGAGAAGTTAAAACTCATAGAAATCGTTATGAGATATATTCTAATTGATTCACCTTCCTCAAAACCATTACTACTTATCATACCCTTAGATCTTATAGTGATGTTTTGAGAGGATTTTTATCTAGAAGTTAGAATGATATAAACGTGTAATGTAATAAATTTAATATTAATACATGTATTTTACATATTTGGTATTTCTATAATATTTAATTTTAAAAGAATGAATTTAACTAAATAATAAATTTTTTATTTAGTAAAATTTTACTGATGGGATTTAATTAATACTTATTAAATAATTAGTTACTCTTAAATAATTATGAATAAAAACATTTAGTATCTATTTTTCGAAGAATTTTATTTTTCTATATATTATGTATTTTTATTATAATAGACTAAACTGATCAATTTTAAAATATTATTCTAAATGTTTCATTATGCAATAAAAATATATAAACACTCATTTTTAATTAGTAATTAATATTAATTAATATTAAGAATAATAAATTAATTTATAAAGATCACTTGTATATAAAATAAATTTCTTATCCAAATAACTTTTCTTGTTTTAAAATTTATATTTCTCTTATGTATAAAATTATTTTGATAAAATGGGTGTCATTTTTGTATTAATAATACCACAATTATCTTAGGATTATTTTTTGGAATTTTTTCTAAAAAAATGATTTTTTAGTGAATACTATAAAATACTATTTTTACAAATACTATGAATTTTATGACATCATTAGGATGTAAGAATAAAAAAAAATTGATGAAACATTTTTCCTAAAAGAAGATGTATTTAATAATGAAAATTATTCATTTAAAAATATTAATTTTAAATTAGAAACTTATGTTTGACATTTTGGAACGTAAGTTATATATTTATTTTCTAAAACTATTTTTATGATTTATAAATTTATTATTTTAAAATTAATTTTTACATCATTCATAAATTTAATAATATAAAATTAATTTCATATTTTAAGAAAATTATATTATGTAATAAGGGAAGTTTTATTTTTAGGCATAGAAATAATTTATCAAGTTTAAAAAACAAGTTTTAGTGGTAATGTAAATTATTGTAAAAGTTTAAGTTAATGGGAATGACCTAAAATATCTAAAAAATTATCCCTTATTTGTGTGTATGAGAGGTTTCTCAACCAATAATTATCCACTCCATTATTTTCTACTATTTGAGCCACTTTCCTTTGAATGTGAAATGTCTTTGATATAATGTTATGAGTGTTTATAAAAGTGTATCCCCTCTCACTTATAAAAGGTACCTTTCACCCAACCACTTCTACTCAATCCACAATCCCTTTAACTCTACGACACTCTTCCGAAATCACTCCACAAATATTTCTCTCAAGTTCTAGAGGTTTTGGTCTCACCAAAAGTCTATTCTAGGAAGACTCAATGATTTATCGAAATGAGTAAGGTAAAAACTATTAATCAATCATTTTCCATTTATTTTTCTTTATTTCTTCTTTTACCTCCTCCAATATATTATACCATTCTAACATAATTAAATAAGTATTAGAAGTATACTAAAATGTTATTGTTTAAATGGAATAACCATTTTCTACCTTCCTCCAAACCATTTGAATAATGAAAATATTGCTCCAGCGTATGTGTAGACTATCACCTCAATAAACGCCGTATTTAATTTTCATCACCACCTAGCATGGATGGTTATAATAATGAATTTAATAAATATATATGATATATATATCATAATAAATATTTTATAAAGATAAATCACTATCTACCTTCCTCCCCTCTAATTCAATAGAAAATGAAATAGTCACTCGTGCATATGTGTAGAATACCGCCTCCATGGATGATATGTTTAATTTTCATCACCTCCTTACATGGTTGGTTATAAAAAATTATTTGATGAATACATATGATATTAAGGATTAATATATTTCATGAATGTTTTTCTTAATTGATCACACAAAAATTAATGATTGTTACAAAGTAATTTGTTGGTAACGGTAAATTACCTTAAACAAGATCATCACTAATTTCATCTTCATGAATCACAACTAAAAATATAAAAGAGTAATATTAGAAATTGTTAAATAATTATGGAACTTATATTCTAGTACCTTGAATAATATAATAATGATAAACTTTATAACAAAGAACTAATATTGATATCTCCATTACAAAACCTGTACGTAACAAACAAAATTATTAACATTGGATAATGGAAATAAACTATATCTAACTAATATATATGTGAAGAATGATTATAAATTAATTATATAAGAGGTATTAAATATAAATAATGTTTTTAAATAATTTATTAATATGGTTATGTTCTTTATATAATTTGTTGAAGTGCTTTCATGGATCTCGTAATTTAAGGTAATGCTTTTTCATCTCAAACTTCCTTATTTGAGACATGATTCATATTAAGAACTTATTTTTATTTAAATAGTGTATATACTACCTATATGGAATATTTTTATCATGATTATATATTATTCATGGTAATTAAAGTTCTATTTCATGTTTTATCTTTCAAAGGTTTATTATTAAAAAGTTATTAAAGCCATAATTTTTTTTAAACTCTAATATCCTTTATTTGAGTTATAATGATTCCCATCAAAATTATTTCTTCTATGTTTGGTTTATTCCACCATAATATTTTATTATATGGAAATTTATTTTTATATCTGGATAAAATGATATTTTTAATTCAATAATTTCACCTTGATTAATTCCTTTCACATAAAAGTATAACGTTGTTAAGAATAATTCTCATCCTCTTTAATGACTATTTCCCTTCTTTATCCATATTATTTTTTTCTATAAATGTTTTAAATTATTATTTTTAAATCCAAATATGCGTTATTCCCAATTATCTTTGTATTTTTAATTTACTATATTAAGCCAAACAAACAGTTTTATTAGTCTTTCAAAATATTCACAATACAGTAGGGTCGCAAAAAGGCCAAAAACAAAGAGAAGATCAAGGTGGTCTGAAGTAGGGAAGACCAAGGGAATTCACACAAACAAGGATGAAACCCTCCTGAGGAAAGGATCCAAGATCGAAAAAGTAGGAAATAAAAACCCCTTGAGCTGCCTTGGATGCCAAAAAGTCAGCCACAAAATTCCCTTCGCACCATGTATGACATACCTCCGTGCTGCTACTCAAAAGCCCCTTGAACCACCGGATGGTGTAAAAATTAGTCCATGGGATGGGCCTGATACCTCATAGATCATTATACACTGTGAGTGAATTCCATAGCCGCCAGATGGACATTATTTTGGCTGCATAAAGTTAAACTAGTGAGCATAGCTGAGGCTTCCGCTTGAAGGGCGTTCCCACTTCCAAGAGAGACACAAAAAGCAAGAGTCAAAGATCCCCTTGAATCTAATATCACCCCCACCTCACATCATTCCCATGATTCATGAGCCTCCTATGTTCATTTTGAGGCCCGAATGGTGGGGAAACCAATGTGCCCATATTTCCTGCCTGTTACAATGATCTTTGCTGGGAGCAGAGGTTGCAGCAAGAAGGGGTCTGATGGAAGGCGCATCCTGACATGCATGACAAAGCTAGATCAATCAACCAGCATGTACTTGGTCTTGAAGATAAGACCCGCATGGGATCCCAGGATACCCTTATGTCAGATCTCATTGCGTTCCTTCCAGATCCCCCAGCAGCCCTCTGTCAAGAGGATAACCCTAGCAGCCCTTTCCGAACCACTGTTATTCGTTCCCTTAAACCACTACTCAATAAATATAGAGCACAAGTCCCATTGGGAGCCTCTGCCCATGAAACCTTTGAACTCTTGCCACACTAAATTTTCCCAATAACTTCCAAAGAATAGGTGATCAATAGTTTTAGTCTGTTCCACCCTACAACATAGGCATTTGGAGGATAGATTCACTCCTAAGCGTTGAATATTATCTTATATAGGAAGCGTTTTGTTCTAGATTCTCCAAATCAGAAAATTGAACTTCTTTGGGATATCTCTCCCATATAGAACTTTGCCCCCGATGTCATGGCCTTGGTTCAGAGAAATAATTCTGAGATAGTCTTTGTCTACGAAGACACCTGAGGAAGACCTTGAAAAAACACACATGTCCAACTCCAATTTAAGCACGATATTGTCATATGTATCCTGCTGTTCCTCATCCATAATGGCATGCATAAATTGTGGTAAAATGATAGCTTAGGAAAAGGTAATGTCATGGATCAGACAACCAGGGAATCTGAGTCTGACCCCTACCCATTTATGTTGCCAAAGAATAATATCACCTCTACCCATTATTTATATTTCTTTAAAAATAATATTTGAAAAAAAATTCATGTCAACTTCTCGAAAGAAAACTTTGAAAGTGACCCGTAACTTTTTTTTCTATAATGTTTATAATGTTTTATAAAAACTCTTTTTATGATTTTTCTTCAATTTTCCTCTTTATCTCCAAATAATTTATCTAATTTGGAGTTATGTTTCATGAATAACCCTCTAAATTCCCTTATGAAATAATCTTTTTGGGTGGTTGAATTTTCAGTATCAACCAATAAAATTCTTGAAATCTTTTTATGTTATACCATTTAGAAATGTTATGAAACCCATGTTTATTCCATGAGTTAATTATCATATGATAAATGATTGATTTCATGTGGCATACACATATATATGCATTATCATAATGTGATGGGTGGAGACCTATATTACCCACTAATGATTTGGTTGATGTTTTATATCTCTTGATCCCAAGAAGGTACATGGTTAGTAGCCCAATCCCAAGATGATGCACGAGTAGTATCCCTAACCCAAGAGGGAACATGGGTAGCATACTAAGACCAATAGGGTACATGGGTAGTAGCCTAAGAAAATGAGGGTACATGGGTAGTAACTAAATCCCAATAGGGTAGTGGCCTAATCTCAAAAGGGTACATAGGTTGTTATCCCAAGCCCACTATGTTATATAAATCATGCAGTGATTTTTGTTCCACTATGTTATGGGAAACATGTAGTGATTTCATATTATTTTTCATATGAAAAATTTCTACATGCGTATGTTATACTCCATGTTATTGTATCATGTTTCTACACTCTTATTCCATGGTATATGTTTTATAATTTTAGGTTACATGTCCTTTTATCATTCCTTATAGACAACTCATATTGTACCATATTTCTATCATGTTTTCTCATATGCTTATGATATAACCCTTGGTGGAATATTGATTTGTTTTTCCTTTAATGAGTGTTTGAGATCACCCGATTCTTATGTTTTCCTTTCCTTAGGTTATGAAGATGAGTATAGTATATGAGATATCTATAATGAGGTCTAGTAAGGCGTGATTATGGAGAAATGTTTATAATTATGTAAAATAATATTTTTATATAGATAATCACTAAAGGAACAAAAAATTTGGGGTATGATATTATGTGATTATTGTGAGATGTAATGTTTATATTATATAAATATATGTAAGTTTTTCCTGAGTAATCTCAGTTGGAATAAAAGTAAAAAATTAAAGTATATGTTTTTAGCACCAAATATAGGAGTACAAGTCTGGGGTGCCCCAATAAAATACTTAATAAATTTACAAAAATATACATCATAGTCACATAAATTTGATTATTTTTAACATTGAGAGAATATTAAAAATTATAATAAAATTTTTATGACCTATGTTCCTATATTTAACTATTAATATATATACCCAAACTGGTTTCCATATATAGTAATAATTTTTTTTCTTGTTTGTGATCTCTTTTCTTAAAACCTTTACTAATCGATACATTATCAACATACTAATAAATAAAACATAAATGATAATAAAAATTATATAACACATAACAAAAACACTATAAAATGTTAAAAAACATAATCTTTACTAGTAAGAAAGTGACATCCTGTGTGGTCGATTTGTAACATCGCAAGATTTTAGAATATATTTCTATTTAATAAATTTTATGTGTTCAATATCTTGTGAAGCACACAACACTAAAATTATTTGAATAATTATTATAAATTATAAAATAATTCACATTATATTCTATTTAAATGAAATTGAATTATCAAAAATAATATCTAAATCACTTAAGAAATATTATTGATCATAAAGAACTATTTTCAAATATTCTTTTATGAGTATTTTTTTGTCATATATGGTTTATTAAAAAATTAATTCATATCATTAAATTTATGTAAAATTATTTTTTTAAAATTCATAAAATTAATTCATCAGTATCATTTGGTAAGAAATGAAAATAAAATCATTTGAAGGTAAAAAGAGATGTTTTTTGAAAAAATTGCTTTTATGCGCGCAATGTGTTTTTATCTTAATAAATTATATTAATATACATATATGAATGATTTTAATTAAAGATATATATGATATATTCATTGGAAAAAATTTATATTCATTTAATTATTATCACTAGGAAAATATTTAGAGTAAGTTCATTTTATGTTTGAAAAATACATTTTTTATAAAAAATATTTTAATCACATTTTAAGGGTTTATTTAAATAAATTTATAAAAAATATAGGAATATATATATATATTTTAAA
The DNA here is from genome assembly GCA_963277665.1 of Viscum album. Lineage (NCBI taxonomy): Eukaryota > Viridiplantae > Streptophyta > Magnoliopsida > Santalales > Viscaceae > Viscum > Viscum album. Next base: position 1,438,103,264 of record OY728156.1, on the reverse strand, counting down.
AATGGTATCAATATTTGAAATCAGTATGCCAAAAAATTTTAAATAGGAAAATTTAATTTTTTTTCAAAATGAATAATAACTAAGGTAAAAAACCATTACTACAATAATGGTTCAAAAGGATAAATATAGTAATGAGAAATGGGAAGGTTAGGGAAGGGAGGGAAATTCTCATGTAAGTATGAGCCCACATTGGTTTTTCCCCCAAAGCACACATATAATGCAAAAAAATATTTCAAGCCCGCCCTGACCTGCATAAGCCCGCTGTAGCCCATGAGATTTCATACATTTGAAAAAATATAAAACTTATAATCTTTTAAATATTATATATATATATATATTTTCACATTTTTAATGTTAGTTGTGGGGAGAAGTATGGATTAAAAATAGCTATTGTTTAAGGAATGTGATGGAAAAGTTTTCTATGGGTTAATGGTGGCGTACGACGATGCCGATGTGGGGGTGAACTGTTATGATGCAACGTAGACGAGTGATCAGTGAGGGGAGATGAATGCTGATGTTGGTTTTTTAGTGATGTAAATGGATGGACCTATGAATGAATGATGAATCTACTGGTAATGAACATTTTCAGAGGAGGCTGTTAGGGTTCCCATGAGACCCTTTCCTATTTTCTCAATAACAAAAGAAAATTAAATAACAAAAAAATTAAATCGAGTAAAAAATATTATTATTATAACAACTCTTTTAGAATTGAACCCATGTGCATGGGATGAGTTCCATTTTTTAAGAGGTGCTATGACACACCATGTGAATAAGGTTAATAATTACTATATACATATTATAATATGATATTAAAATAATAAATATAGACCTACATAAAATCCACATGTGAATGAATGGTGAATTAGTATGACCATTACAGTGATAAATCACATGTCATGGTTTAATAATGTTTTTTATTAAAAAACTAAATTGTTAAAGAAGCATATATTGTAAAAAAATATATATATTTTGAATTAGGCACGCAGGTAAGCTCGCACCTGTGTGGGCTCAAACTTCTTTGGCCCACACCCATGTAGTATAAACCTGAATTGGCCCATGATCTTAATGGTCAAAATTTTTAGGCCCTCCCAGCCTTATATCCTCCCATACCTACGAATCCCATGGACTGCATGCCCGTTTTGTATCACTAGATAACGAGGGGTTAAACTAAACATGTAAGTATTAAAATAACTTAAAAAATTTTCTAAATACTATTGGTTAAATGGATTTAAAACCTTTATCATACCATATTATAAATTGATAAAATTTGGATCCACATTTCCATGAGAGTTATCATAAATTATTTTTATGTTTATAATAATTACAAGTGTACCACTCCCATCACTTATATAAGGAAACCCCCTCTATTCTATGTTTCACACATTATTGAGCCTCTTAAATCAACCAAAACCTACCAAAATCTATTAAAAAATTTCCTAGAAACATTATAGAGTTTTTTTTATTTTTAAAATACTATCCCAATGGACCTTAAGAAGAAATACAAATAAGATTTCTCAAAAAATAGGTAATCATCTTAACCGACTCCTTTACAATTTATTTTATCTTATACCCTCTTAAAATATATTTTATCTATCAAAAAATAATAATATTAGTATCCTTAATATAATTAGAGGTTTTAATGATTATGTAAAGTCCATTTTATACCTTCTTTATATGTAATGGTAAATGAAAATACTGCTCATGCGTACGTGCAGACAACTGCTTCAACAAAATGATGCAATTAATTTTTCATCATCATCACTCATGGATGGTTATATAGATGAATTGAATGATTATATATAATATTTATGAAATTATTATGATTCTATAAATATAAAATATTATCTTCATTCTAAACCTCCCATTCATTGGATGATGATAACATCGCTCGTGCGTATGTGTTGACTACCACCTCCATGAAGCGATGTGATTTTCTTTTCATTTAAACTTTAAATGTATGGTAATAAGGATAGATTTAATAAATAAATAATATATTTATGAAATTATTATTATTATTATAAAGTGATCAAATATTATTTACATTACTTTTATTTTTTTCCTATTAGAAAATGAAAGCAGTGTTCATGCGTATATATGAACTACCATCTCCATGAACAATGTATCTCATTATTCCATCACCACCGTTACTATAAAATTTTAAAAGTGTATATAATGTATAAATATTATATATATTACATTATCAAAATTATTGATATGATGAATCCATGAACAAGGTGCATGTATCAAAACATCCAAACCGAAACATGTATGAAAAATGGAATAGTGAGCACCTAAAATAATGATTTTAAAGAGAAATTATTAATAAAAGAGTAATTAGAAATTATAGGTGAATCATTTCTGGTAAGATAAGTATGAATATGGTTCATTTATAAATTTATAATAAATTTAAATTAATTATAAAATTGGTTAATAGAGTGTATGAATATTTTTTGAGCCTGAGGTAATGGTTTATGTAACAGTCTCATTTTTAGGGATTGATTATTTTTCAATTTTCATTATAATAAATTATATATTTTTTATTTATTAAAACCTAATATATGTTATTATCCTATTTTAATTTTTTATTTTTCAATTATTATCACCATTTCACCTTTTTTGGTACTCAAAAGACCGAAAGGATTTTTTTTTAAAAAGTAGACCAATTTTCTCCTTTTTGTTAGAGAATATTTTTCATCTATGTACATCTTAATCAAAAATATTTTATGGAAGATTTTTTATTTTAACTGAAATATTTGATAAAGGTATTTTATATTACATTTTACTTTCTTTTCAAATTACTAGAACAAATATTTTCAAATATTTTCTATGTGACTCACTTTTTATATTTTATAAAAGTGTGAAAAGGATGTTCAATTTTAATGTATATGGAATGAATAGATTTTCCAATTATAATGTACTTTATTTTTCAATAATATTCATTTGAAAATTATAAAGGTTTTAAAATGAAAATCCTAATCCCCATTTTCTATGAATTTTAGTTTTTAAAAGTTACCAAAAGAAATGGGATGATTTCTTTTGATTTTCAAAGAATATTTTAAATGTTTTTTTAAAATACATTTCTCATAAATATCAAAAAAAATTAAGGATTTTTATACTTTTCTAGGGATATGATATTATAATACCATACAATTTATTTCTTAGGATTTATTATTATTATGTTTTAAGGAAATTGATATGAATCCCTTTTCTCTCCCATAGTTAAAATAAGTGATAATGAAATCATGAATGTTTCCATGTTTTATATAGAAAAAATAGATATGTATTATCATTATAATATTATTAGGTCCATTATAACTCTATAATTTATTGGGTAAGGTGATATAATCATTTCATGAGATGATGATAATAAATGTGGAAATTATTTCTAAGAGATATGTTCATATCTTGGTGCATGTGTATGATTGATGCTAGTCATGCTCACAAGATTAGGAGTGAACATGATTGTGAATAGATATATTCACATCTTAATGCATGAGTATGATTTATTCTAGCCATTCTCACAATTTTATGTTTGTACATGATTGAAAATAGATATGTTCACAAGATTATGATTTCCTATTATTTTGATGACGCTTTCCTATGTTATGACTCATGAATGAAGATTTATGCTTTGACACTCTTATTAATCATGATTCTGAATATTCCATGATTTTAGTGTTATAATATAAGATTTTATACATATTAATATTTTATGACAATAATATTCACTTGATTTTATTATCATACAATTATGATCATATTATGCTCACTTATGACTAATATCTCCCATGTTTACATTTATTGAGCACCCGAGCACACCCTTTTTTATGTTTCCCATCCCCAGGTTATGAAGGAAGGTTCTAAGTATGATAATTATATAAGGGTACTAAATATGAAGAATGTTTTTGGGATATATTGATGATTGTTCATAAATAAGTTTATTATGTATATAGTCTCCATAGAAACAAAACCTTTACAGTTCTGGGGTGTGTATTATAGTGTGATGTATTGAATATTCATCTAAAATGATGTAATATTTACGTATGAGATAATTGGATCACCTCAGTTGGTATCAGAGTAGGTTTTAGATATTTTTGTAGATTGGGTTATGAGGATAGAACCTAAGACAACCAATAATTAACCAAAAGTTATATTGGATGAACCTAAGGTTTCATAAGTTGATAAAAAGGTGTCATAAATTAAGATATATCAGGAATTATTTTATTATGACTACTTAATATGATTTTTATTTTTCAATAAATATGTTAGATATTTTTGGTTTTAGTAAATGGATGAACCCATAAAGAATCGTTCAAGCAAAAAATTTGGAGGGTAATGCAATGTCCTCCCTCATGAGCAACCAAATGGATTGGGAGCTGGGATGAAATATATTATGACTATAATCACTAAAATCCATCATGTTATGAGAAATAATGTAAACAATGTTGATATTTTGAATGTACTAAGAAGGTAGACACATTCCACTGTGCCTTTTATATAACAACTTCCACCCTCCTTATTTGGGTCATATAATCCACTAGTTGTTAAAAATGGATGAATGAGACGGAAAAAATATTTTCTATTTTATAGTGCTTAGACCATGAGAAAGTTGTTTTTGATGTGTATAATTTATAAGGTGAATCATATTAATTTTTGATTCTCATAAAGAATATGAGGCATGAGGAAGGAATTAAATCCATTGAATAGGAGGAGTGTAAGAGGGTGTTTATTAATAAGTATTTTCCTCAAAGTCATCATAAAAAGGTGGATATAGATTTTATGGAGCTAAAGAAGAATGATGATGAATCCATTGGTACCTATGAAACAAAATTTACAATATTTTCAAGGTATTATTTTGGTTTGATCATCGACCTTGCGAGAAAAATTTATCGATTATTTATTGTCTTAAAACTAATAAATTGAAAGGTGTTATCCTTATAAGACCTTTTTGGATATGATTAAATCATTCAATGTTCTCAAAAGATAAAAATTGAGAGTGGAAACTCCAATTATTCTTTTGGTTTTTTTGAAAAGAATATAAAAATGGGGTTTCATGGAAACTCAAATGGTAAATCCCAAAGAGTAAAGAAATTTCAGCCACCAAAAAGACAAATATGTGCGGTAAAAGAACTCAGTAAATTTTTTGAAAGAGATAGAAAATTCTTCAAGTTTGGAAAGTTTTATCATCTAGTTAATAATTTATATTGAGGGATGAAGTGGTTGGAAAATTCAATAGAGGAGAATAATGATTCAACCAATGAAGTTCAATGTTTTAGATGAAAAAAGATTAGGCATTATACAAATCAATTTTATAATCAAAGAGATGATGTGGATGGTAGGACTCAAAAACCCCCAAGACAAAAGGATAAATGGAAGGCCTTTTTTATCATAACTAAAGTTGGTTAGGAGAATGGAATAGTGAAAGATACACTTATCATCCACTTATAAATTTCAAATATTTTATCTAATTCTAGTTCTACCCACCTTTTATATTTCGATAATTTACTAATTGTTTCACATCACCACTTAAATAGTTAGAAGTAGAATTATGATTGAAAAAATAATGATATTTGGATTGTATATCATGTTTATAACTCATATATGACATATTTTTATGGAAATATTCCTCATTAAAATATTTTTTTTTAATAGAGTAGAATTTTATGTGATTTTGGGAATGGACTGGCTCTCTAAACATAGATCCCATATCTATTAACAAGAGAGGGAAGTCACATTTGATATACCAAATCAGGATATGATCATTTAAAAGTGCTGGGATGAGTAATAAACTCTAATGAAAATTACTTCCATTACATGGATCCTAATACCTATTAATGATGGTTATTTATCTCAAATGGTTAGAGAGAAACTCAACATTGATGATAAAACTATTTTTTGGGAGTACACCATTATATTTATTACAAAATTTCCTGATATTCTTCTAAATCATGAAGATGTATTTTCAACAGAACTTATATTTGGTGGTACACCAATTTAAAATACTATATATAGAATTTACCCAATTGAGTTGCAGGGATTTAAAAATCAAATCTAGGAGAGTCTAGAAAAGGGATTAAAATGCTTTAATTCATCACCATGGTAATCACATATTCCTTTTTAAGAAGAAATATGGGTCAATGCATCTTTTCATTGATTAATAAGAACCTAATAAGATCATTTTCAAGAATAAGTACCATTTACCCCATACTTCTATATAAGGTATGGTTATTATGAATCTATAGTAATTCCATTTTGACTTACCAATTCCCACACTATATTTATGGATATATAGAATATAGTATTTAGGTGTTACAATTATCATTTTTTTGTGGTCTATATTAATGATACTATCATATATTCCAAGATAAAGGAAGAACATGAAGGTCATTTGAGGATTATGTTGAATACCTTGAGGAAGGATAAAATGTATTCAAAATTTATCAAATTTGAATTCTGGATACAAAAATTATAATTCTTTATTCATGTGATCACAAGTTAGGGTATATTTGTGGATCCTTCTAAGAAAGAAGTTATTAAACAATGACCCAGACCAAATATGATAACTGAGATCTGTATTTTATTAGATTGATAGGTATTATTGATTCTTTGTGAGAAAATTTTTAAGTCAATCTAATCCTATATCCAAATTAACTCAAAAGGGAGACAAGTTCCCTTGGATTGATGAATATGAATAAATTTTCAAGGAACTGAAGAAAAGAGTGGTCAATATAACTATTATTACAATACCCTATAGCGGAGAAGAGTTCGTGATATATAGTGATTAATTAAAAAAGGGATTAGGATGTTTTCTCATGTGGAATGATATGGTGATATATTATGCCTCACCAAAATTAAAGATTCATGATCCAAATAAACCGACTCATGATTTGGATCTAGCAGTGGTAAATTTTTCATTGGAAAAATTGAGGCATTATCTGTATAGTGAAATTTGTGAAATATAAACTGATCATAAAATATAACATTATATATTCACATATAAATAGTTAAATATGAACCAAATGATATGATTGGAGTTGATTAAATATTATGACTACATAATACATTACCACCCTAGTAAGGTAAATAAGGTTTATAATGATTTGAGTTAGAAAGACCGTGCTAGTTTGTCCATGATAATGATTGAAAGAGATCCAATTATTATGAATTTATAGAGGATATGACTTGAAATCTTAAGGAAAGGGAAAAGATACTATCTTTCTTAGATTAATATCCAACTATCCATTCATTTGAAGATTAAAAAGTCACCTGAGGAAGATGTGGAGCTACAAAAGAAAGTAAGGATTTTTTTAAAGTTTACCCTTGACTATAATGGATTGATCATATTTATAAGAAATATTTATGTCTATTTAATACTAGAATTAAATAAATTTATTATTTATAAATAACATAGATCATAATTCTCTATTAATCATGTAAGTATAAAGATGTATAGATATTTGAAATAATATTTCTGGTGGGACAACATGAAGAGGGATATTATGGAGTATGTATCTAGATTCCTAGTGTGACAAAAAGTTAAGGTAGATTGACATAATTCTTAGGGAATGATTCAACCATTACCTATTCTTGAATGGAAATGGGAATACATATCTATGAATTTCATCATAGAAATACAGAATATATCCAATGTTTATAATCCTATTTGGGTTGCATTCAATCACTTAAATAAGTCAGTATATTTCATTTATGTAAAATAAAATTATTTACTTGATCATCATTATATTTTATACATTAAGGACATGGTGAGATTCCATGGAGTTCAACATTCAATTATGTCTGATTAGAATATGAGGTTTACATCAATTTTCTAGTGAATTCTTCAGTCAGACCTAAATGAAGAGTTTAGCATTAGTACTGTATATCATCCTTAGATAGATTGTCAGTCTAATAGGACTCTTAAAACCCTATAATATATGTTGAGAGATTTATCTATGGATTTCAAAGTGTTGTTCTTCTCATGTATTAATCATGTTTTAATGATCACAAATCCTATTCAGTCTATAAACCTTGTTAATCCCGTATAATCTATCTCACATTAAATGTACAGTTATTTAGTAAAGCTATCCAAAGATCTTAAGTGTTATACATTCAGTTTGATTACTCTACACTATATTTTATTTACTTTATAATGATTTATTTGATAAATTATTAAGTCTAATTCATTTTATGAACATCACTGCTTAAGTTTGAATATAGATTTTTGGCTAATTCAGAGACACCGTGAGTCTACCACCGATTATATTTTTCTGGAAAAGGACCCAGAAACTGTGAACCAGACATCGTGAATTAGAAACCATGACCATGAGACACTGTGACCATGAGATACTATGAACCAGACACCCTAAACAAGACATTGTGACCATTAGACTCTATGACCATGAGACACCATGAACCAGACACTATGAACCAGACACTCTGAACCAGACACTATGACTAGACACCGTGATCATCCAGACACCATGACCATCCAGACACTGTGACTAATCCAGACACCGTTTCAAGGAGACACTGGTTCATAGAGACACCGTTTATAGAAAAACTGTGACATTGTTTCTTAATCTGTTTTGTCATTTTTTCAATTTAATATCCAACGGTCATATTTAAAGATTTTAAATGCACTGACATAGTTAATGTTTTTTTGTAGACTTGTCACCTGAGAGTATGAGGTATGAGGTGCAGAATACATGCAACTTTTCATCTCCAGCACATGCACTCCAAGATAAAATAGTAGTGCGGCCCAAAAACAAAGTGTGAATGAAAGTGGAATAACGTGAAGCAAGTGTGTAAGCACAACAATGAAGAAAACATTTAGAGCATTTTTAAAGAGAGAATTGTCACATACAACTCGACACTACTGAAGAACACACGAAGCATACTCGAATCCTAGAGTGGACGACATATTCACCATGAAGAACACCCTCCAAAGCTGACTTATGATACTCTGTTATCCATATGAGGACTTTATTTCTACATCTTCTTCATCCTAAAAGTCCAAAGCTTCATAGAAAACCACTCAGATCACCTATAAACTTTATCTCATCATTTCTTCTCTATTGTGTATCATTTTATTAGCTTTCGAGAAGTGTGTGTATCTATATAACAACACACTATATCTCCTGCATTAAACTGAAGGATACAAGATATCCTTTCTCAAACATCTTTTTACACTTGTGTATACCCACAAATAAGTGTGAAAGAGGTCCGTGTGTGGCCTGGTAGTTTGTACCCACATATAACTGTGGAAGAGGTTGTGTGACCTGGACAGTTATGTGTACTGTTGTGAAATCCGATCCAGGGTGTGGATCAAGTTTATTTATATAAACTACTTGGTGGAAGGTGATCACCAAGTGAAGTGGATTAGGTCTCGACTTGAGACTAAACCACTTGTTTTATATCCACTATTCTATTTAAATTTAGTTTTCTCTGTTTTACTGTTTAATTAAAAATTCACTAAATTCACTTTGATTTTTAATCTTGGAAAGAAGTTATAATTGTATTGACTTATTAGAATAGATTCAAAAGTAATATTAATAACAAATATTAATATTTATGAGAATTAATCAATCTTTTAAGAAGTTATTTGAACAATCAAACTTTCATTAAAGTATAAACTTGATTAACTAGGATGTATTTAAATTTATTGGTGAAACCTTTTAAGAATAATTTTTGAATAGAAATTTTTATAGACACTCAATTCACCCCCTCTTGAGTGATCTACTCTGACCAACATTTGGTATCAGAGGATGTTTATTAAGACTCTTTTTTTAACCTTATTCAACTGTGATTGTAGTTGTACTTTAAATATCTGTAAAATTTTGTTAATTCTAAATTTTGAGTTCTTTAAAAGTATTTCTTTATTATGGATAATAGATTGGAAGGTGCTGAAACCAATCGACCACTATTCTTTAATGGAACCAATTATGTTCAATGGAAAATTAAAATGAAAATTCATTTAGAAAGTATGGGTTTTGAAATTTGGTCTTCAATTATAGATGAATATAAGATTCCTACTACTGATAGAACCACTGGGGATGAACCTACCAAAACTTCATACAATAAAAATTTCAAATCTATGAATGCTTTATATTTAACTTTAGGAGATGAAGAATTTAATAGAATTTTTTCTTGTAAAACTACCCATGAAATTGGGGATACCTTGTCTGTTTCACATAAAGGAACTTATAGTGTAAAAGAAATGATACTTAATACTTATACTATTAAATATGAAAACTATAAAATGAAACCTAATGAGAGTATTTCTGAAATGTATCTTAGGTTCAATGAAAATTTCCACACAATGATTTCTCTTGGAAGAGAAGTCGCTGCCAAGGAACATATCATGAAAATTATAAGATGTCTACCTGATAGATGGAGAGGAACCTCTGTCTCTATTAGATAATCATGCGACATCAGCAAGCACCCTGTAAAAGAACTCATTGGGAAATTGATGATGTATGAAGAGGAGCTTAAAGTCAACAAGGAAGAGGATGATAAACTAAAAAGGAAATTTGTGGCATTTAAGACCACCACCTCTAAACATAAAGACAAAGGGAAATTGGAAGCTTATGTAGAGATTTCCAGTAGTGAACAATCATCACCTGACAATGATGAGGAGATGGATAAATTATCCAGAAGACTCAAAAGATTTTACAAGAAGAATAACTTTTTTAGAAAGCCTAACTTCAAGGGAAGATATGATCAAAAAGGAATTTGGAAGAAATATTGGAAAAGAAGTGACAAGACTGATGAGATTTTTTACTATGAATGTAAGCACAAAGGACATATCAAGGATAACTGTCCAAGATCAAGTACAAAAAGAGATATGAAGACAAATATGGAAAGTATAGAAAGGAAATGAAAGCAACCTATAGTGCTTCTAAGGACAGTTCAAGTGACTCAGAAATATCACATGATGAACAGGTTAACAAAGCCAATATGTGTTTTATGACAAACACATCTACGGTAACATTGGACTCTTATGTATATAATTCATACTATTCTAGAGATGGGAGTGACTATAAAAATATTTCTAATGAATAAATGTTTTAATACTATAATATTCTTGAAGAAACATGCAATGAACTAAAAGATAATTATAAATCTTTGAAGACACAATTTTCTCTTACTATGACTGTTAAATATGAACTCACAACTGAGAAATAGAAAAATGATCAACTTCTCAAGGAGAAAAATGAATTAAAAATGTCTAATGAGCAATTAAAGAATGACTTATAAAAGTTTACCAATGGAAAAAATACTCTTACTCAAATTCTAGGTAAAAAAATTTCCTCTAAATACAATATTGGCATTGGTTATCAACCTGGAAAAATAAATCTTGGTAGAACAAAATTTGTTTCTAAATCTAAGACATATAGCTTTACTCCTAGTTCTTAACACAAATCAACTAGTTCAAGTTATGATACACTTTCTACTGATTCAAGTTTTTTTGGACCCAATAGAGTTTATTTTTCAAATACTTTACATAATTCTTATAGGAAACCTATGAGGCAGATATGGGTTCCTAAAGAACTTATCACTAATGTTACTGAATCCAAACAAGTATGGGTACCAAAATCTGTTTTTTCTTGATCATTTTGTAGGAAAGCTTCTTAAAGAGTTCTGGTAAAATTTTATGGTACTTGGACAATGGGTGTTCAAGACACATGATAGGAGACAACTCATGCTTCAAGAATCTAATAAAAATTGATGGAGGACATGTCACATTTTGTGACAATGCCAAAGGAAAAATCATTAACCTTGGCCAAATCAGTAACTCTAACTCAGTTTTGATTTCTAAATTACTTTTAGTTGATGGATTGAAATATAATCTGCTTAGTATCCCACAATTATGTGATGATGGATTTCATGTTAAATTTGAAAATTATGCTTGAAATTTCTTTAATTCTAAAAATTAATTAGTGTTTTCTTCATTAAGAAATGAAAATGTATATTCTGTTAACTTAGATTCTTTAGTTTCTCAAAATACTTCATGATTAAGTGTATTTCATAAAGAGTCTTGGATTTGGCATAGGGGACTTAGACATTATAATATTCACTCCCTTAGAAAGCTAACTAGAAAAGGCTTAGTCAAAGACCTACCCAAAATTGAGTTTACAAATGATAAAGTGTGTAATCCCTATCAAAAGGGAAAAGAACACAAAATTTCCTTCAAACCAAAGAAAGAAGTGTCAACTTCTCAACCTGTCGAATTGGTTCACATGGATTTGTTTGGACCATCTATAGTTTCTAGTTTAAATGGGAAGCACTATGTTTATGTTCTTGTAGATGACTTATTTAGATATACTTAGACCTTCTTTATGGATCAAAAAAGTGAATCCTACTCTTACTTTACCAAATATTCCAAGTCTGTAGAGAATCTTAGTGGAATTAAAATTAAATCCTTGAGAATTGATCTTGGATGTGAGTTTGAAAATCAAAATTTTGAATCCTTTTTCTCACAAAATGGCTATAGTCACAATTTCTATGCCCCTAGAACACCTCAACAGAATGGATTTGTATAAAGAAAAAATAAAACCCTACAAGAGATTTCTAGAACAATGCTTAGTGAATATGACCTAACTATTTATTTTTGGGCCAAAGCTATAAATACAACATGCTACATAATCAATAGAGTATTGTCTAGACCTATTCTTAAAATGAATCCTTATGAGTTATAAAATAATAAAAATCCCAAAGTTAGCTACTTTAATGTTTTTGGTTGCAAAGTCTATATCCTTAATACTAAGGATAATCTTGACAAATTTTCATCCAAGAGTGATGAAGGAATATTTTTAGGATATTCAATTTCTAGTAAATCCTATAGAGTGTTCAATAAAAGAACTAAATTTGTGGAAGAATCTATCCATGTCAAATTTGATAAAACAGATCCATATAAGCCTAAAACCATTCTAGAGAACCTGGAGGATGATATATCAAATCCGAACATTAATTCAAAATCCTCAAACCATTCTGTGAAAGAATCTGTGAAAAATTCCAGTTTTGGAAATTCCTTAGACTCAAGTCACATTTAACCTGAACCTGTTGATGAACCTGAAATCAGTAGTCTTTCCTTTTCTAGAGCTGTTAGAACTCTTAAGAACCATCCCTTAGATGTTGTAGTAGGATACTTAGACAAAGGAATTCAAACTAGAGCTTCTCTTAGAAATCAGGTTGAACATCAAGTCTTCTTGTCACAACATGAACCTAAAAACATTAATGATGTTATCAATGATGAATTTTGGGTGATAGGTATGCAAGAAGAACTTAATTAGTTTGAAAAGAACAAAGTTTGAAAACTTTTTGAAAGAACCAAGGACACATTCACCATAGGTACTAAATGGGTTTTTATAAATAAGTTAGATGAAGCTGGTAACATAGTTAGAAACAAGGCTAGATTAGTTGCACAAGGCTATAGTCAAGAAGAAGGAATTGACTATGAGGAGACCTTTTCACCTGTATCTAGACTTGAATCCATCAAAATTCTGATTGCTTATGCTGGACATCTGAATTTCAACGTATATCAAATAGATGTTAAGAGTGCATTCCTAAATGGGTATATTGTTGAGGATTTATTTGTTGAACAACCTCCTTGTTTTAAAAATCATCATTTTCCAAATCATATTTTTAAATTATCAAAAGATTTATATGGTTTAAAACAAGATCCTAGAGCTTGGTATGATAGGCTGAGTACTTTTGTTATTTCTAAAGGTTTTACAAAAGGAATAGATGACCATACCATTTTTATAAAATGAATTTACAATGATGTTTTAGTTGTTCAAATATATGTAGATGGCATTATCTTTGGATCTTCAAGAAATTATTTATGTATTTATTTTTCTAAAATGATGGAAAATGAATTTTAAATGAGTTTAATGGGTGAACTAAAATTCTTTCTTGGATTTCAAATCTTTCAAAATAACGATGGTATTATTTTATAAAACGTTTTTTATTGGATAACACTAAAGGTAGTGACACTCCAATGAGTACCACTTGTAAGTTGGATCTTGATGAAGATGGAAAATCTTTTGATCAAGACACTTATAGATAAATGATTGGAAGTTTACTCTACTTAACTTCTAGTTGACCTGAAATTATGTTTAGTGTGTGTATGTGTGCCCGTTTTCAAGAAAATCCTATGGAATCTCATTTAAATGCTGTAAAGAGAATTTTTAAAGACCTCAAGCATACACCCAATCTTGGACTGTTCTATCCTAGAGGACAATCATTTGAACTAGTTAGTTATTTTGATGCTGACTTCGGTGGATGTAAGTTAGATAGAAAAATCACGTCTGGAACATGTCACTTTTTAGGTAAGTCACTAGTATCATGGTGTAGTAAGAAACAAAATTCTGTTGCATTATCTACTACAGAAGATGAATATATAGTTGCTGGTAGTTGTTGTGCACAAAATTTTTGGATGAAACACACATTACTTGATTATGGATATCAATTCAGGCATGTACCTATAAATTGTGACAATAAAAGGGCTATTAACATCTTGAAAAATCCTATTTCACACTCTAGGAAAAATAATTTTTATGTAAGAAATCACTTTTTGAGGAATCATTATCAAAAGGGTGATATCACTTTGGAATTCATTAGAACTGAATATCAGATTTCTGATATATTCACCAAACCATTAAATTCTGAAAGAATATACTACATCATACATGAATTAGGTATGATAAACCTTAAGTAAATATCTTACTATTTTATATCTCACTGTTTCATATTTTACTATCTTAAGACTTACTATTTCATGTTTACTGTCTAACGTAAACACCTGTTACGGTCTCACCATAAGCACTTGTTACTATCTCACCGTAAACACTTGTTACTGTCTCATTGTGAGAGTCAATTACTGTCTCACCATAAGAATTGTTTGTTATTTTATTTATAAATTAGAACCCATATCGTGGTGATTACTTATTTTACCCTTTTTCTTTCCCACACATTTTTTTTACGATGATTAGTATTATTAAATGATAAAATAAAAGAAGTTTTACTCATCCTTCACTCGATCACCCTTCTATTATCTCAAATCGTAACCCTTCTTCAACCCTTCAACCCTTATCTACCTCGAACCTTTGGTGAATGCCCAGGATGAAACGTCCTTCGTTGTCGACTCCTAAGAAATGCAGTTCAAAGAAGAAAAAGATTGAGCCTAAGTTAGTACCCGAGGGTCCTCTGAATCCAAATCTGGTGAACTAAATAGTTGTACCTGATAAAGAGATATGCCCTAAGTGGCTTCTATCAAGTAAGTCTATGGTTTTGAAAGTAATTAATGAGAAAGGTTGTTTAGATTAGTTTGCAAAGAAAGATAGACCTATCTACCCGAAGCTAGTTGCACAATTTTCTCACTATGTACAATTTTTGTTTGATTCAAAAAGTGGCTATGATGTAAGAAGTTGGATAAATGGCCAGAGATGCACGTTTTCTTTGAGGTTATGGGCTGCATGTCTTAGGATACCTCATGAAGGTATTTGTAAATATTACCAGAGAGGTCCACCACCTCCAAGTGAATTCTTTGTTTTGGAAGATACCTTGAAAATTTTAACTGTAAATGGAACCAAGAGGAGAGCCATCGCTTCTGAACAGGATGGAGAATCTAGACTTCTGTTTAAGTTTATTCATAACTTTATTAGCCCCCAAAAAAGTGATTTCTCTGTACTTAAATATCAGGATATATTTTTGATTCACCTCATAAAAAATGGACAGAAGATCAATCTTTTTAAGTATATCATACACCACATGTGTGAATTGATCAAGACTACATCCAAGCCAACCTCCCTATTTTATTATCAGCATATCTCATCCATGCTATATGCCAAAGGATTGGTTGGACCAAATAAAGAAGTTATCAAGGATTATGAGTTCTGTCTCTCAAAAGTTATTATGAAGAGGATGAAAATAAATTGGAATCCTTATAAAAAAACATGGGTGGAAGACAATGATAGGATATATGAAAAGTTAAATCCAGTGGAACATCCCTCAAGACCAAAAGGTATTTTTGATCCTGGATTGGAACCAGATGAAGTTGTTGAGTATTATGAAGAAGAAGAAGAAGAGGCTATTGTGCCTACTATAAAAACTGTTCTTGATGAGGAAGACAATACTCCTACTCCTAAAGTAGTAATTGAGAAAGAAGCCCATGATCCTAGAGATGTTGCTAATCTGGAAGACCAAACTGAAGTTGAAAAATAATCTGTTGCTAAAGAAACCAAAAAGGATGCTATGGAAGAACATATAGAATAAGAAATTCTTGTTATGAAAGAATCTGCCCTTGAGGAACTTCCAGAGGAACAATCTATTCTTGAAGTCATTCTTTATGCTGATGAGAGAATGGAACAAGACTTTTAATTGACTCAAAAGGAAATGATTAAGGAATAAAGGGATGAATTCGTGGAAATAAATCAAGGTCCTAAGACTTCAAGTCCTGAGAAGGATGAAACTATTGAGGGGGATAAAATCCCCTATCCAGAATCTGTTATAGTGCCAAATATTATTGATCAAAGATCAGTGGACACATGGTATAAGTTTCCCAGTTATTTTGATGTGAATGACTCACAGGAAGTCTCAGTCAAAGGTCTTGAAATTTACACTATGTTTCAGTTGAAAATAGCATCTAATCCTAAAGAAATATCTTCCATAGAACCTGAGCCTATCTCAGCTTCTATCTCTGAACCTTCACCAGAACCTCCAACCTTGGTGAGTAAAGATGACCTGAAGGAATTTTGAGAAACCCTTTTGGTTGGGGTTAAAAAACTCTTGAATACCCAACCATATCCTGTAAAAAATCTAAGTGAGAGAGATGCATCACTGTTATCAGAAAAAGTCATTTGGAAGATTCAACCCAAAATGCTTCATAAGATTCAGGAAGTTAGAGTTGAGAACAAACTACTTAGTGATGAAGTAAAGACTCTAAGAGGTATGGTTGAGGAGATGCAGAAAGTACTGAATTTGAGATCAGAGCTTTCTTCTTATCCTGTTAAGACTTTTGTTGCTCAAACCCAATAGGATATTGCCTCTCTAATTCAACCTCATTTTTCTTCATTAGCTGAAAAGGTATTTGAAAGAAACAAACAAATAGTTAAATAGATGCGTGAGATTTTTTTTGTCTTAACAAGCTAACTAATGAGTATAAGGGGTGCCTTCAGAAAGTCCTTAATCAACTTAAATCACTTAACTCAGCTATCAATACTTCTAATGCCTCTGGTAAATCTTCTAAACCTTATTTGGACAATGATCTATTTCAAACAGTGATCAAAGAGGAACTTCAGGATGTGCTTAGTAGTTTTAATAAAGAATCTATGTCTGACGTTATCAAGAACAGTGACATAGTTCTTGATTTGGTGAAAATCCATTCTAATATTGCTAATGATGCTCAATAAGAAATTTCCAAGAAAGTGGACTTCTATTTCAACCAGATCTTCTCTAAGACTGATATGACCAATCATTTCAAGTACCTTGTGGAAAATCTTAAGATTCCTCCTATTACTCAGGCCTTTATGACTCAAGTTCAAAAGCTCACAGAGTTCAATCGTCTATTGGATAATTTTATGGAAAACAAGGATGACTTTGAAAAAGACTTGCAGTATGGTGGGGAGATCATTACTGATTTTATCAAGATTTTGAGGCCTTATCATCATGTATAGAGTACTGCCATAGTTTCTCCTGTGGCTTCCCCTATAAGATTTGGTTTTCCTACCTTCACCTCTTCCCTATCCTCCACTTCTATATCTGTCAGTCAGGCCTTGAGTCAGATCAGGCATGTAATCCTTGATCAACAGCTGCCCCGGTCTTCTATTGCACCTACATTGGTCCCTTCTATCTTTGAAGGTCTTACTTTACCTTCTCTGACAACCAACTCACTCCCTTATTCTATCTTGACCTCTGCTTCTATGGCTTCTTCTTTAGATACTGCTGCTCAGGGAAAAGAGAAGACCAGCCAGTGATGAAGACCAGTGACTACTCTCCTTCTATAGGACCGCTGTTGCATTTGTTTTGTTGTCTACTATTTTTATTGAAACTCTATTTATCTAATGCGTTGTGAACTATTATTCTCTTTCCCTATTCACTCTTTTTGATAATCCCAAAAGGGTAGAAATATATATGTGTTATATTCACATTGGTCTATATATGTTATATGCACATTGGGAATATGTAGTTGGAACAAATATACACTCTAAATACACATGATTTTTGATCATAAAAATGGGGAGATTGTTGGACTCTTCATGTATTAATCATGTTTTAATGATCACAAATCCTATTCAGTCTATAAACCTTGTTAATACCATATAATCTATCTCACATTAAATGTACAGTTGTTTAGTAAAACTATCCAAAGATCTTAAGTTCTATACATTTATTTTGATTTCTATACACTATCTTTGATTTATTTATAATGATTTCTTTGATAAATGATTAAGTCTAATCCATTTTATGAATATCACTGCTTAAGTATGAATATAGATTTTTGGATAAGTCTGAGACACCGTGAGTCTACCTCCGGTTATGTTTTTTTAGAAAAGGACCCAGACACTGTGAACCAGACACCATGAACCAAACACCATGACCATGAGACACTGTGAACCAGACACCATGAACCAGAAACCATGACTGTGAGACACCATAACCATGAGACACTGTGAACCAGACACTGTGAACTAGACACCGTGAACCAGACACCGTGACTATGAGACACTGTGACCATGAGACACCATGAACCAGACACCGTGAACCAGACGCCGTAAACCAGACACCGTGACCAGACACTATGACCATCTAGACACCATGACCATCTAGACACCGTGACCAATCCAGACACCATTTCAAGGAGACACTAGTTCATAGAGACACTGTTTACAGACAAACAGTGACACTGTTTCTTAATCTATTTTGCCATTTCTCAATTAAATCTCTATTGGTCATATTTAAATATTTTAAATGAACTGAAATAATTAATGTTTCTTTACAGACATGTCACCTAACAGTACAATGTACGGGGTGTAGAATACATGAAACCCATCGGCTCCAACACATGCACTCTAAGATAAAAGAGTAGTGCCGCCCAGAAACAAAGTGTGCATGAAAGTGGAATAATGTGAAGAAAGTGTGTGAGCACGAAAACAAAGAAAACACTTATATCATTTTGAAGAGATAATTGTCATATATAACTCGACACTACTGAAGAACACACAAAGCATACTCGAATCCTAGTGTGGATGACATCTTCACCACAAAGAAGACCCGCCAAAGCTGACTTGCAATACTCTGTTTTCCATATGAGGACTTGATTTCTACATCTTCTTCATCCTAGAAGTCCAAAGATGCATAGAAAATCACTCATAGTACTTATAAACTTTATCTCATCATTTTTTCTCTGTTGTGTATCATTTTATTAGCTTTCGAGCAGTGTGTGTATCTATATGACAACACACTCTGTCTCCTGTATTAAACTGAAGGATGAAAGATATCATTTCTCAAACATATTTTTACACTTGTGAATACCCATAGATAAGTTTGGAAGAGGTCCTTGTGTGTCCTGGTAGTTTGTACCCACGTAGAACTGTGGAAGAGGTCATGCGACCTGGACAATCCTGTGTACTATTGTGAACCTCGATAAAGGGTGTGGATTAAGTTTATTTATATAAACTTCTTGGTGGTAGGTGATCACAAAGTGGAGTAGATTATGTCTCATATTGAGAATGAACCACTTGTTTTATATCCATCACACTGTTTAAATTTAGTTTTCTCTATTTTACTGTTTAATTCAGAATTCACTAAATTCAATTTGATAGTTAATCTTGGAAAGAATTTATAATTGTCTTTCCTTATTTGAATAGCTTCAGAAGTAATATTAATAATAACTATTAACATTACTGAGAATTAATAAATCTTCTAAGAAGTTATTTGAACATTCAAACTTTCATAACAGTATAACCCTGATTAACTGGGCTGTATTTAAATTTATTGGTGAAACCTTATAAGAATACTTTTTGAACATAAATTTTTATAAAAACTCAATTCACCCCCCTCTGGAGTGATCTACTCCAACCAACACAAATAATTTTGGGAATAAAACCTTCCTCTGGTGAAATTTCCATAAAAATATATATTTTATTTGATAATTCATATGGCTCCTTGTTAATCCCTCTATGAAAAGATGTGAAAGACTCCAACATGATGGGATGGAGTTGGATAATGAAATCTACTATGACCTGAACTAGAATAGAAAATGAAATATAATGTTACATCCATTTAGTAGCACATTGGGACATCATAGAGTTTACTCAAAAGTTATGATGAAAATTATAAAAAATATCACTACTATAAAAATTACCTTTAACAGTGCTTGAATAAGCATTTATCAGCGCTAAAAAAGAATTGATGATTTAAGTATGGTTAAAGGCCTGAAGCTTTTATGAGTTCTAAAAAATGCTGTTAAAGAACCCACTGATAAATGGGGCATATTTTTTTCCATGCCCCACCCACACCCTTCATCAGCACTTCCCACCCATACCCCTTTATAAGCACTTACCCCCCTTTCCCACCCTCCCACATGTGCCCTGCCTCTAGTGAGTTTTGAACCCTAGACCTCCATCATATACATCAAAGCCTCTTTCACTCCACCTATATTATTTTTTTCACATTTTATGATATATCTATATATTTATATACATTTCATTACATTTTTTTATCCATATATTTTTATATATATTTATATATATGATTATATATATGTTTATATATTAATAAATATATTTTATATGTAAATATGTTTAATTATTTATTTTTAAAATTAAATTTTTATGTGTGAATATATAAAAAATATGTATATATTGTTATATATTTGATTATAAATAATATTACATTGAAAAAAATGATAAAATTTCAAAACCATTATATCAATATAATTGTAATACCTAAGAATAAATTCAGTCCCCACCAAAAAAGGTCAAAAATACCCCCATAAACGAGTATGAAAATCCATCGAATGTTAAAAAATCGGGGTATTCCAACTAAAAACTAAGTTTTAGAGGCCTTCTAGTCCTTTTTTGGCCTTGAAAATTGTGAAAAAGTTTTACCTATGTCACTAAGATAATGTATCTCATCTCAAGATTTGGTTTTATATGTGGTAGATCCCAAACAGACACCCAAATCAAAAGTTATGGCCATTTGAAGTTTGAGTTACATTTTCAACTTAGTTTAGATATTTTATTAATTTTTTTATTTTATTTATCTTAAAATTGATATTCAATGACTATTACTCATTAATAATACTAAAATTATTAATTAAAAATATATTTTTAATTATTTTATAAGTTATTTACACTAAATATCTTATATATTAAGTGTAAATGCCAATTTAACTTATCTAAAATATATTTTACATAATATATATTATATTTACATCAATATAAATATATTTATATATTAATATATTATTTTTAATTAAATATACTTTTTTTGAAGTATAATTTTATCAGCACTTGTAAAAAAGCACTGATAAAGGGGGGTCTTTTACTAGTGCTTCTAAAAAAGCACTGATAAAAATCCCCCCTTTATCAACTCTTTTTTACAAGCACTGATAAAGGAACCCATTTATCAGAACTTGTAAAAAATAATTGATAAAGGATCCCTTTAATAGAACTTTTTTAGCATTGTTAAATACCCCCTTTAACAACATTAAAAAACACTACTAAATACCCCCTTTAACATCGCTTTTTTTTAGCACTGGCAAAGGGGGTATTAAACACTATTTTTAGCTAGTTCTGTTAAAAACTTAGTGCTGGATAAAAATAGTTTTATAGTAGTGTATCAATAGTTTGAAGTGGTTTATAAGGTATTCTTAAAAGTATCTTCATGGAATAATGTTATGAGATTTGGAAGGAAGAGGAAGATTAGCCCCAAATATATCAGTCCCTTTTAGATTCTTGATCATATTAAAATGGTAGGTTATCTCTTGTTTATTTCACCAAAACTCTCTCCATTTCATGATGTATTCCATGTATCTCGCCTAATAAAGTAAATTCCTGATTCTTCACATGTATGAAACTCATAGGTTATACTATTGGATCATGACCTCTCTTATGAGGAATAACCAGTGCACTACTACAAAATAGGCCTTTACCAATGAAAAAAATGAAATTTATTAGCGTTAGAGAAGGGATGACTACTAGAGTGAGGTTAAAATTCCAAGTCTTTTATCATTGCTAAAAAATCGCTAATAAAGGTCCATTTATCAGTTCTTTTATAAGCATTGATAAAAGGACCCTCTATCAATGCTTATAAAAGCACTAATAAAGGGTATACTATAGTGTGCTGCTACAACACACTACCCCACCAGTGTAGTGTGCTGTAATAGCACACCAAAGCACCAAAAAAAACCATGAAATCATAAAAATAAAGTATGAATATATAATTTAAATGAAAAGAAAACAATATAGGCTCGTTTTCTCAGTTTTGATGATGTGATGCGCGTTTTAAACTAAAATGATACTTATATATTGAAAAAATGAATTTAGAGTCACACTAGTCACACCATGAATTGAATTGAGGTGAATCTTATTCTTAAACATCTCAAATGACTTATGGATAATTTTCTTAAAGTGTAAAAAAAATCCCAATGCGTTTACTCTGTTTTGAGTACATCACTCTTCTTTTTTATTAAAATGTCATTTAAAACTGGAAATATGATTTTTGACTCATACCGGTCATATCATGTGTTGGTTTGATGTGATAACAATTCCTACATGTCCCAAATTACTTATGAATTTTTTTCTTAAATTATAAAGACAATATGAGTGTGTTTTCTTAGATTTCAGTGAGTGAAACTTTTTGAACTAAAATGTTGATTTTAAACTGATAACAAACTAATTGAGTCATACCAGACACATCATGTATCGGATTTGGGTGATTCTGGTTCCTACACATCACAAATAACTTATGGATCATTATACTAAATTATAAAAGCAATATGAATTCATTTTCTTAGTTTTGAGTAGGCGAGTTGTCTTTTTTACTAAAATTGAAGTCAATTTTAAATAAAAAGACACACTTTGAGTAATATATATCACACTATGCATAGAATTGAGGTAAAAATAATTATCACACACCCCAACAGGATTATGTATCATTATCATGATTTATTAATTAAATCCTATAGTGTTTACTCTATTTTGAGTACGTCACTTTTCCTTTTTACAAAAAATATCATTTTAAACTGGAAACACGCACTCTGACTCATACCGATCACATCATGTATTTGTTTGATGTGATACCAATTCATACACATCAAAAATTACTTATGAATCAATTTAAAAAATTATATAGAAAATATGAGTGTGTTTTCTTGGTTTTCAGTGAGTGACATTTTTTGAACTAAATTGTCAATTTCAAACTGATAACAGACACATTGAGTCATGCCTGGCATACCGTGCGTGAGATTGAGGTGAGGCTGATTCATAAACATTAAAAATGACTGATGGATCATTTCACTAAAGTATCAAAAAAATATGAATGTGTTTTATCATTTTTGAGTAGGTCAGTTATCCTTTTTATTAAAATTGATTTCATTTTTAAATAAATATGCACTTGAAGTCATACTGATCACACTATGCATTATATTGAGGTACAATTGATTCCTACACATCTAAAATGAATTATGTATAATTTTCCTAACATATCAAAATAATTTTAACCTGTTTTCTTGGTTTTGAGTATGTCACTTGTTTTTTTACTAAAATGTCATTTTAAACTAAAAACATACACTTTGAACTCTACCGATCACATCGTGTATCAATTTGATGCGAGAATGATTCCTATACATCATAAAGAATTATGAATCTATGTCCTAAATTATCAATAAAACCCAAGAGTGTTTGATTTCTTTTCAACGAGTGACATTTTTTGAACTAAAGTATCGATTTTAAACTGACAATAGACACATTGAGTCATAGTAGTCACACCATGCATCAAATTGAGGTGAAAATGATTTATACATGTATCAAGTGACTTATGGATCATTTCCATAAAGTATCAAAACAATTAGAATATGTTTTCATAGTTTTGAGTGTGTTAGTTTTACTTTTTACTAAAATTAATGTCAATTTTAAATAAAAATATGCACTTAGAGTCATACTGGTCACACCGTGTGTCAGATTGAGGTGTAACTGATTCCTACACATCCCAAAGTCTCAAAACAATTGTAACTACCAATGTAACCATGCTTCCATTATCTTTATATGTAAAACTACCAACACTATATATTTACTAGATGTTCCTAGAAAAACACATTTCTCATTGTTCAAAGAAAAAAGATAAGAGGCTTTCAACAATGAGAAATGTTTTTCTACTAAGAACATAAAATAAATATGTAGTGTTGGAAGTTAGAAAAAAAACTCAATTAAAATAGAAAGTATGGAAACATTGGTAGAAAGAATCATTTTATCTATTTTGTGGCTTGTTGTAGATAATTGAAAGAAAAAAACAACTTCCAAAAATATCTGTGAAAAAAAACTAAATAAGTATTAGATAAAAATGATAACGAAATTAACTTAAAAATAGTAGATAAAATAATATCAAAACTAATTAAATAAGTATTAGGAATTCACCTTTTCTTAATGGTTGTATGTATTATTGATGTATTTACTTATTGTCATTATCTCAGTTGCAGACTTGTACAAAATATTCCAATTGTACAAGAAAACAATTTTTATATGAGTAATATTGAAAAGAAATAAATTAAACATAAATATGAAACAATAAATTAATTATATGGATAATGATTTTACTGTACAGACATTGTTGACTACAGGGATATGCCGACGGTAAAGTAAGAATGATGATAAAATAACAAATAGATCTCACCAAACAATCAATCAATGAGTGAGGAGGATGAGGACAATTTCTCTACTATGGTCGATGTTATCCTCTGAATTCATTCAAAGGTGAAAGTTATAAACAACTTTCATCCTCATCATCTCGTCTTATGAACATTTATTATTTAATTTTGTTGTTTGACACACATATTACATCTCTTGTAGAGATGCACCTATGTTTCCTGAAATATTATAAGCAGTAGTCATACATGGTATGAATAATGATGAGAGTAGTACAAGAAACATAAAAGAGATGTGGAATGAGTCTCAAGGAAATAAAATTCAATAATAACTATTCGAGAGATGAAGATGATGAGGATGAAAATTGTACTTCATTGTGTTCTCTAAAAGGGGAAATGCCTCCCATTTATAAAAGTTACACTATTGGAATTGGTTATTAACTTGACACCTCAATTGCCACCAACTCTTTCCAGAGAAAAGCTCTACATAACCAGAGAAATGATAGAGTGAAGGGTGGGAAAGAAATAGAGAGGGTGGAGATGAAAGAATCATAATATGAAACTATAGTACTGCACAGCCCGGGGGTCTTGGGTTGCTACAATGTAATTTCAACTGATGAGTTTATGCTACTGAAATTAATTTATTTGATTTTTGTAGTGGAGGCATATTTAATGATGAATTAATTTCATTTCTATCCTTGAATTTATCTGTAAGGATCCGAATAAAACATTAATAAAATGACTAGTTGATGATTTTTTGATAATGTTTTTTTTATAAATCATTGTTTTTTAATAGGTTTTATTTTATTAAAAAAATTATAGAGTTTTATATGATTGAAAAAATAGGTCGATGGGGGCATGTACTTCATTCACACTTACCTCGATAGGCAATAAACCTGAATGGGGTTCACAACTTGCACTGTCAAAAACAATGAAATGATAGTCACTCCTCATTCGATACATAGATAAATAAAGTGAATACACATAAATATTATATATATATATATATATATTATATTAGTAACTTTATTTGAATATAATTATATATATATATATATATAATATTTATCATATTTAAATTTATTTAAATATATAGTATATTATTCGATATATATATAATACTATTTTTTCTAATGAAACTAAAATAATACTATTAATAATAATATTTATATTATATTAATTATAAATAACTATTATTATGGGTAATTGTGTATAAAATATAATTATTTAAATTTTGGAAAGTTTAATTATTTCAAAAAAAATGTATATATAGTTACCTAATTTAATTATTTTGAAATTAACATGAGTTTACAATATTTTATTGGTTATTTAAGTATAAATTATATCACTATTAATTAAATGTATATATATACCTAAAATGTATATATAGGCCTAAAATGATGAATACCTAAAAATAATTTCTAATATATAGAATTTGATAACATCCATTCTATTTTTGGAACAAATGTATAGAAACCTAAGGATTCTAGGGAGGACATCTAATATGAATTGACCCATCCTTGAGATTTTAGGGAGGTCCATAAAGAAGTTGTCATAAAGTAATAAAACAAAACAATTATAAGCAATATATATAACCCTTACAACAAAATATCACAACATATTAAAATAAATACAACCACATACTAATTTTGAAAATAGAGAGCCATTGAAAATAAATAAATATGGTATCAACCTTACTAAGATTTATCTTAAAATAAAACAACACAATTCTAAGAAAATAAATTTTTAAGGAAAAAACCTTAGACAAAAATATTAAAATAGAATTTAAATAAATAAATTCTCTTATATGAATTACATACAATCAGCTTCTGTGGCTTCTTATCACCATTATCAAACTGAGAATTGATTTTCTAAATAAATTTTCTCGTTTGTTTAAGGGTTTTATATCCAAAATTTCCACAATTTATATAGTGTAATAAATATTTATTTAATTAGTTTATCTACAGACCAAAGGAGATTCACTAAGATTTCAAAACAGTGAAAAAATTAAGCTTACAGAGCAAGCTGGGGTATAAATGTAGAAAACGAAGAAAATTGATTCAAAATAACAATTTAAAAAGACCAAAATAGGATATCCAAAATAGTAGTCAATAAAAAAAAGATCATAAGTAAAAGAAAAATAGTATACAACAACCGGAGCATAAATACAGAAATAAAATCAGAACCTACAAAGGAAAACAAAGGCCTAACTCACTAGGTTGAATAAAATCTAAGACCCTCGGATGCATATCTCGATGTTTTCTTTATAAACCCTAACTGCAACCGAACACCAGATGTTGGATGATGTTCAAGTAACTAGAGGCAGTGTGTTTTTGTGATTCAAGTGGATTTGTGTGATTCAATCTTCTATTCACTGAGGAGGGGCACCAATAATGGGTGGTTTCTACAGAATGCTTCTAATATTGCAACATGTTTGCAACATGTTAGGTTTTTTAATTAGATCGGGGAACTTTTATCAATGCTTATTATTTAAGTGCTGATAAAAGGCATATTTATCAACAATTTTTTAGCATAGATAAATAATTCCTTTATGAGCACTAAACATATAGTGCTGATAAAGGGTATCCTTTATCAACTCTAAAAATAAATCATTAATAAAGGGTACCCTTTATCAGAGCTAAAAATAAAGCGCTGATAAAAGGTACCTTTATCAGTGCTAAATAAAGCACCGATAAAGGGTTAAATTGATTAGAACTTTCTTTATCACTAATAAATATTCTATTTATCAGTGATTTTTTTTTCTAGCACTAATAACTACCAGCACTGTTAAACCCCGGTTTTGTAGTAGTGGTGGAAGTCTTGTATCATTAAGATAAATTGATACATAACAAGAATACTCACCTAGTTAAAGTTCTTTAGAGGAACCATAAATTCAAATAATCTATATGGGAACCCAAATATTTGATGATATAGAAGTATCCTAAATTGTTTTTATCTGAGTAATGGAATTTTGGGGATAAATTTCTTATAAGGGTGCTGAACGTAACACCTAAAAAATTTTAGAATATATTTCTATTTCATAAATTTAATGTGTTCGATTTCTTATGAATCAATAAGAAAAAAACTTATATGAATAATACTTATACATTATAAAATGAATCACATTATAGGATATTTAAATAAAAAATAATTAAATAAAAAAAATTCTAAATCACTTAAGAAATATTGTAGATCATAAAGAATTGTTTTGAATTGTTTTGTTTATGTGTATTTTTTATCATATATGTTTTATTTAAATATTATTTAAGATTATAAAAAGTATGAGAAATTAATTTTTACACATGTATAAAATTAATTTATTAGTTTTCAAATGGTTATAAATGAAAATAAATGAATTTTAAGGAAAAAAGAGTTGTTTTTTCTTCTGAAAACTGCCTTTATGAACATAATGTCTTTTTATATTAATAAATTTAATTAAATGCATTTGTTAAATGGTTTTATTTTAATTTTTTGATGATATATTAAATGAAATAAATTTATTTTAATCTATTGATTATTTCCATGAAAATATTTAGAGTAAGTTCATTTTCTACTTGAAAAATGCATTTTTTTCTAAAAATTATTTTCGTTGCATTTTAAGGGGTCATTTTTAAATTAATTTCTGTTACTTATAAGAATTGAAACTGATAACATGGATTACATAAATTAAATTAGAATATAAAAATTTGGTAAATAGGTTAATATAAATTTGGGTCAAAATGGATAGTAACTGAGGTAAAAATTCATTACTATGATAAATATTAAATGGGTTAATGAGGGGTTAAAATAAAGGGTTAAAATAACCTAAAAAATTATCTAAATCCTATTATATGATGATCCATTTCATAATGGTTTATAAAAAAGAGGGGTATTTTTATCCTTTTTATTCTTGAGAGTGTTTTGGGGAAAAATAGAAAATTCACTTATAAGATGATCTTGAATAATTTTTCCAACCACCCTACTGGCCCCGAAATAGGGTGTTTATATTAATATTGATTCTTGGTAGAAATCCAAGCCATTTTAATTTTTTGGGAATTTTTAATATTTATTTAATTAAATATTAATTTATTTTTGTGTGTTTGTTCAATCATATATTTTAAATGAAGTATTGGATTGATATTATAGCATCCCGTCTTTTTATAACATAACTTTTCATTCCATTACACGAAACTGAGGATCTTTAAGGTTTAGTGTCTTGGAAACAAGGAACATAAAACATGAAAGAAAAAAAAAACATTCTTCTTAAACACTTGAAAGGATTCTCCTCATGTTCACCCTAGGATCATTACTGCATCCCATAACCTGGGGACATACATCAAAAGAAAGGGTGAGCAGAAGGCCCAGTAAGGGAAACAAGAGGAACATTTTACATGTGAACATGAGATACTTCAATAAGGACATGAAAAGAACTTTAAGGCATGAGAAAGAAATCATGAGGCATTTCATAATAAAAATAACATTTTTCATAACTTGAAGATGTGGCTGCAACATTTAATATTGACAATCGTTTCGTTTCACCAAGGTCCATCCCCAAGGTGTCGTTAAAAATTACCAAGGTTATTCACCAAGGCATCGTGAAAATTGTAATCTCTAGTGGTTACATCATTACCCAATGCATTGGAGCGCTATCAGGGCGCACCCTTAAATTTGCCTTTATTATCATGTGAGCCACATATATCATCATCAAACATTTCATAAATAACCCACATAGCATAAAATAAATGGGTTTCATTTCATAATCATAACGTTTTAAAAACTGCTTTAAAGACATGATCTTTACGTCACTTTAAACCCACAGAAAGGGAAAGCGGGTCTCATGTATGTAAATCCCAGAATTTAAAATGGAACATTTTGATATATATGTGAATACCCTTGTATAAATAAGAGCTTTGAGTATTCACTTTATAACATAAAATAATTTTTGAGAAAAGAGAGAGGCATTTTGAGGGGAAAACTCTGCAGCATAACGGCGAAGTTTCAGGGTTTTAGAAAACATTGAAATGAGAGGGGACATGGGTCAAACATTCATAAATGACCCATCAAACAGTAGAGGGACAAAATATAAGGGATTTATGAACATGGTAATGAAATTTGAAAATATACCATATGAAATGAAGAACATGAAAGGAAGAAAACAAAACAAGATTTCTCTTGTGAAAATTCGGCAGCCTAACGGCATCACTTAAACTTCAACAAAATTGAATTGACAAGGTCAAATAGGGTCTCTCATCATATGAACATAAGAGTCCAGTATGATAGATATAGAGATCATACCCCAACATAATATAAAGGAACTTGAAAGAATTGACATGAAAGTAGAACTTCAAAACGAGAAGGGTGAAGAACCACTTTAAAATTCGGCAGCCTAACGACGCCACTTAAGACATCAAAATACTGAATTAAAGAGATCAAATGGGGTCTCTCATCATGTGATCATAAAATACCAGTATGATAAATATATAGATCATACCCCAACATAATAAAAATGAACTTGAAAGACTTGACATGAAAGTAGAACTTTGAAAAAGAGAGAGGTGAATGAATCCCTTGAAAATTCGGCAGCCTAACGACGCCACTTAAACTTCAACAAAATTGAATTGACAAGGTCAAATAGGGTCTCTCATCATATGAACATAAGAGTCCAGTATGATAGATATAGAGATCATACCCCAACATAATAGAAAGGAACTTGAAAGAATTGACATGAAAGTAGAACTTCAAAACGAGAAGGGTGAAGAACCACTTAAAAATTCGGCAGCCTAACGGCGCCACTTAAGACATCAAAATACTGAATTGAAGAGATCAAATGGGGTCTCTCATCATGTGATCATAAAAGACCAGTATGATAAATATAGAGATCATACCCCAACATAATAAAAATGAACTTGAAAGACTTGACATAAAAGTAGAACTTTGAAAAAGAGAGAGGTGAATTAATCCCTTGAAAATTCGGCAGCCTAACGGCGCCACTTAAACTTTCTAAAAACGAAATGATGAGAGTAAGAGGGGGTCTTTCATCATATGAACATAAAAAGGGCAGTAAGAGGAGTATAAAAGAACATCCTCCAAAATAAGAACATGGAGCATAAAAGGAATGACATAAAAGAGATCACTTGAAAAGAAAGAGAGGGGTCGGATCCCTTACCTTAAAATGTGACTCTTGAAACTCAAAGGATTGGACCTTGAGGGCTTGGGGGCACCTTGGGAGGACTCCTTGGAAGGTAAGAAGACCAGAACTTCGTTGGGGGAGAGTTGGGAGTGAAAACTAAGGGAGGAAAGGGTGGGTATTTATAGGGAAAGTGAGGGGACAAGGCATTAATGGCCAAGGGACACCTCACATGTGCTTTTCTCAAACCCATGTGCTCTCCCTTGTCATTTATCATGGAGTTAGGCCACATGGGGCCCCCAAAACAATAATTCATCACCCTTGGCCGGCCAACCATCAAAAGATCTCATGACATCATCATGACACCGTTATGATGTCATTAAACATACCGAAACCCTAAAACTGTATTTTTACTATTCACTGAAAATTCAACTTTCTCAGAAAAATCCCAAAATTTCACATTAACCAAATATCAATGCTCTGATTTCAAAAATGAAATCCATTTTATAAAAATAATTTTCTAAATATTTTTAATTTAATTTTTAAATAAAAACACTATTCATCGAAAATTCATTTTTTTCAGAAAAATCCCCAAAAATTACCATAACATAATATCAATGCTCTGAGTTCAAAAATAAAGTCATTTTTATAAAAATAATTTTCTAATTATTTTTAATTAAATTTTTAATTAAAAAAACACTATTCATCCGAAAAAACTAATACTTGAATAATAATTTATGAAACCGTTATTTAACTATTTTATTGAATCACATTACTTAATCAAGGTGCCTAGATTATTTTAAAACTTTCTTTAAGTGAGATTACTAATCCATTTGGTCATATTACTAATCCTAATCATAAAATCACTATTCATAATTTACTATTCATCAAAAATCAAGTTGATCTTATTAGACTCTAAATTTCGTACTGAACATAATTGTAGAAGACCATTTTTCGAAAATCATTACACATTTTTAATTATTTAAGGTTTACACAACCATTTTTAAAATATCTTTTTTCTAAAATTCATCAAAAATATGCATACAATATTTATCCGGTCATTTGAAAATTCATAAACATCATCATAAGAAGAAATCCAAATTTTTTATTTAAAAAAAGGATTACACAAGGCAATTACGGTCTCGTTACATAACCCCTTATAATACCAGCATAGGACCTAAGAGTAAGGTGTGCTAGGGTGATAGAATTTTGGGGCGGCTCAGTCAACATTGCCCGAGTAGTAATTTCTATCAGTTTGAACTTCTCGCGAAGGCGATTCCGTTCTAGCTTCACATGATGAAGTTCGGCTTGGATTTGGTCCAGAGCAAAGCCCAATGGTGCTACCTCCTTCCCAATCTCTGTTAGATGGGCTTCGATCGGCCCAAGGCTACTAGGTGAGGCCATCAAATCTTCTTTCTATAATAATTAACCAAGATTACTTAAATTTAGAGACAATAATCAAAACATTTTGTTCACGGTGGTCATATTGACCAATGGTCATATAACACTCAAAAACCAATGGTCTCATTTTATTTATAATCATGTTTATCAAATAAAACATTTTTTTTGAGTATAAAAAAAAATAACACATGAAATTAGGAAACAAGATTTATTCAAAATTTCGGGTCGTTACAATCTTCCCCCCTTAAGAAATTGCGTCCTCGCAATTTTTTTAAATTGGGTTTTGAAATTTCATTGAAAGTCCCACATCAGAAAAAGAGTCAGTAACACCATTACTTTAAAAGAAAGAAAAGGAAGTACAAAGGCCACCCGAGTTAACCCACACTCGGGTTCCATGTAGGAAAAAATGGACATGGAGGAAAAAACAAAGGGTCAGTTCTGAGAGAGAGTGATAGAGAACATGATTAGGAGAAAGTTAACCATGAGAAAATCCCAAACTTATGATGTGTGTAAACGGTCTTTGATTACCTAGTAGGAAACGTAACCCAACAACATTTTTGTTTTACGTTTCTTTTCATAATTTTGAGGATTTCATTTACTACATAGAACAAAAACATAAGAAAATATACCTACCTTCAAGTAGAGTTTCATCCTTTAACAAGTCCCTACCAACACTAATCTTTTCGCCAAATGATGAGAATTCAAAAACACTTGGTCTCATAAAAGCACAAGAATCATCTTCTATAGAATCACATAATCTACAAAAGATTAACTATCTATTTCTTCTATCTTTAAACATTATCCCAAAATTAGAAAGGGTAAGGTAAAACAACTCTTCAAAAAGAATCCCATAGGAATGGAAACTACTTTTAAATCTTCAAAGTTCCATGGTAATACCCAAGGTTCATCATAGACCATTCCATAAATAACAGTCCTTAAAATTCCTCAAAGTAAACCAAACTAAGATTGAAACCCAAATACAAGAAGGACTTGATAACATAGTCTTCCAAAACAACTTCATTGTTCATCTCCAGACAACATCAACCACTCCTAACATCTTATAACAAAAGTAGCTAACCTAAACATATTTTACCCAAGATAGGTTAATCATTCCCAAAAGTAACCTAAATTACTATAAGTCCACCTTAAATTCATTGATTCTTCAAAATATAAGTCAACCTTACACCTTAATGAAAATACCGTAGTAATCTATCATATATGGTCCTCAAAATAGTGAACGTCTTCCAAAATAATAATCATCTTTTAATCCCCTAATCATCTCTGTCGTATTAATACGGCAATCGTAGCACTTACTATCACATTGGTTGTTGGGACATGTTCTTCCATTTCCAGCCATTAACTAAGAAAAGAAGCTATAGTTAGGGGCTTAAATAATTAGCCAATAATCATGAAAAGAAACTTAATGCATATAAGGATAACATGTAGAAGTAAAGTATACCCTAACTTGTGATCCCCTAGGTTCCCATCTAGGTTATCCATGATCATATATTCTTATTTGAATCTTTATTTTATTTTATCTTTGTTCCTTTAATAATGGTTCATATCAAGCTTATGAATTTACCAAAGCATATCCCCCGGGAGTGTCGTAACCAAGAGTGCAGCAAGGCCCGTTGTCGTGTACCAGTTTCCGTTCGAGTCTAGCTCAAAGCGGTGTTTTCGGGTTTTACCCCTATGTACATCTGTGCCAGAGCCACCTCTACCTGCTCGTATCTAGACAGGGATGTATTTGCTTGGCAACCCCTTACTCAATACTCACCAAAATATTAGGAAGATTTCCTATATTAAACTTTTCTATAGGGTTCCTCCTAGAGTTTTCATATCCTAATTTCCACAAATAACTAAACCATCCTTTGATACTAACTATAGCATCCCGTCTTTTTATAACATAACTTTTCATTCCATTACACGAAACTGAGGATCTTTAAGGTTTAGTGTCTTGGAAACAAGGAACATAAAACATGAAAGAAAAAAAAAACATTCTTCTTAAACACTTGAAAGGATTCTCCTCATGTTCACCCTAGGATCATTACTGCATCCCATAACCTGGGGACATACATCAAAAGAAAGGGTGAGCAGAAGGCCCAGTAAGGGAAACAAGAGGAACATTTTACATGTGAACATGAGATACTTCAATAAGGACATGAAAAGAACTTTAAGGCATGAGAAAGAAATCATGAGGCATTTCATAATAAAAATAACATTTTTCATAACTTGAAGATGTGGCTGCAACATTTAATATTGACAATCGTTTCGTTTCACCAAGGTCCATCCCCAAGGTGTCGTTAAAAATTACCAAGGTTATTCACCAAGGCATCGTGAAAATTGTAATCTCTAGTGGTTACATCATTACCCAATGCATTGGAGCGCTATCAGGGCACACCCTTAAATTTGCCTTTATTATCATGTGAGCCACATATATCATCATCAAACATTTCATAAATAACCCACATAGCATAAAATAAATGGGTTTCATTTCATAATCATAACGTTTTAAAAACTGCTTTAAAGACATGATCTTTACGTCACTTTAAACCCACGGAAAGGGAAAGCGGGTCTCATGTATGTGAATACCCTTGTATAAATAAGAGCTTTGAGTATTCACTTTATAACATAAAATAATTTTTGAGAAAAGAGAGAGGCATTTTGAGGGGAAAACTCTGCAGCATAACGGCGAAGTTTCAGGGTTTTAGAAAACATTGAAATGAGAGGGGACATGGGTCAAACATTCATAAATGACCCATCAAACAGTAGAGGGACAAAATATAAGGGATTTATGAACATGGTAATGAAATTTGAAAATATACCATATGAAATGAAGAACATGAAAGGAAGAAAACAAAACAAGATTTCTCTTGTGAAAATTCGGCAGCCTAACGGCATCACTTAAACTTCAACAAAATTGAATTGACAAGGTCAAATAGGGTCTCTCATCATATGAACATAAGAGTCCAGTATGATAGATATAGAGATCATACCCCAACATAATATAAAGGAACTTGAAAGAATTGACATGAAAGTAGAACTTCAAAACGAGAAGGGTGAAGAACCACTTTAAAATTCGGCAGCCTAACGGCGCCACTTAAGACATCAAAATACTGAATTAAAGAGATCAAATGGGGTCTCTCATCATGTGATAATAAAATACCAGTATGATAAATATATAGATCATACCCCAACATAATAAAAATGAACTTGAAATACTTGACATGAAAGTAGAACTTTGAAAAAGAGAGAGGTGAATGAATCCCTTGAAAATTCGGCAGCCTAACGGCGCCACTTAAACTTCAACAAAATTGAATTGACAAGGTCAAATAGGGTCTCTCATCATATGAACATAAGAGTCCAGTATGATAGATATAGAGATCATACCCCAACATAATAGAAAGGAACTTGAAAGAATTGACATGAAAGTAGAACTTCAAAACGAGAAGGGTGAAGAACCACTTAAAAATTCGGCAGCCTAACGGCGCCACTTAAGACATCAAAATACTGAATTGAAGAGATCAAATGGGGTCTCTCATCATGTGATCATAAAAGACCAGTATGATAAATATAGAGATCATACCCCAACATAATAAAAATGAACTTGAAAGACTTGACATAAAAGTAGAACTTTGAAAAAGAGAGAGGTGAATTAATCCCTTGAAAATTCGGCAGCCTAACGGCGCCACTTAAACTTTCTAAAAACGAAATGATGAGAGTAAGAGGGGGTCTTTCATCATATGAACATAAAAAGGGCAGTAAGAGGAGTATAAAAGAACATCCTCCAAAATAAGAACATGGAGCATAAAAGGAATGACATAAAAGAGATCACTTGAAAAGAAAGAGAGGGGTCGGATCCCTTACCTTAAAATGTGACTCTTGAAACTCAAAGGATTGGACCTTGAGGGCTTGGGGGCACCTTGGGAGGACTCCTTGGAAGGTAAGAAGACCAGAACTTCGTTGGGGGAGAGTTGGGAGTGAAAACTAAGGGAGGAAAGGGTGGGTATTTATAGGGAAAGTGAGGGGACAAGGCATTAATGGCCAAGGGACACCTCACATGTGCTTTTCTCAAACCCATGTGCTCTCCCTTGTCATTTATCATGGAGTTAGGCCACATGGGGCCCCCAAAACAATAATTCATCACCCTTGGCCGGCCAACCCTCAAAAGATCTCATGACATCATCATGACACCGTTATGATGTCATTAAACATACCGAAACCCTAAAACTGTATTTTTACTATTCACTGAAAATTCAACTTTCTCAGAAAAATCCCAAAATTTCACATTAACCAAATATCAATGCTCTGATTTCAAAAATGAAATCCATTTTATAAAAATAATTTTCTAAATATTTTTAATTTAATTTTTAAATAAAAACACTATTCATCGAAAATTCATTTTTTTTCAGAAAAATCCCCAAAAATTACCATAACATAATATCAATGCTCTGAGTTCAAAAATAAAGTCATTTTTATAAAAATAATTTTCTAATTATTTTTAATTAAATTTTTAATTAAAAAAACACTATTCATCCGAAAAAACTAATACTTGAATAATAATTTATGAAACCGTTATTTAACTATTTTATTGAATCACATTACTTAATCAAGGTGCCTAGATTATTTTAAAACTTTCTTTAAGTGAGATTACTAATCTATTTGGTCATATTACTAATCCTAATCATAAAATCACTATTCATAATTTACTATTCATCAAAAATCAAGTTGATCTTATTAGACTCTAAATTTCGTACTGAACATAATTGTAGAAGACCATTTTTCGAAAATCATTACACATTTTTAATTATTTAAGGTTTACACAACCATTTTTAAAATATCTTTTTTCTAAAATTCATCAAAAATATGCATACAATATTTATCCGGTCATTTGAAAATTCATAAACATCATCATAAGAAGAAATCCAAATTTTTTATTTAAAAAAAGGATTACACAAGGCAATTACGGTCTCGTTACATAACCCCTTATAATACCAGCATAGGACCTAAGAGTAAGGTGTGCTAGGGTGATAGAATTTTGGGGCGGCTCAGTCAACATTGCCCGAGTAGTAATTTCTATCAGTTTGAACTTCTCGCGAAGGCGATTCCGTTCTAGCTTCACATGATGAAGTTCGGCTTGGATTTGGTCCAGAGCAAAGCCCAACGGTGCTACCTCCTTCCCAATCTCTGTTAGATGGGCTTCGATCGGCCCAAGGCTACTAGGTGAGGCCATCAAATCTTCTTTCTATAATAATTAACCAAGATTACTTAAATTTAGAGACAATAATCAAAACATTTTGTTCACGGTGGTCATATTGACCAATGGTCATATAACACTCAAAAACCAATGGTCTCATTTTATTTATAATCATGTTTATCAAATAAAACATTTTTTTTGAGTATAAAAAAAAATAACACATGAAATTAGGAAACAAGATTTATTCAAAATTTCGGGTCGTTACAGATATTCCATCTCTTCGGTTGAGTTCGTAATGAGGGTTTTTTATGAGGTGAGGCAGAACCTTGTGTTAGGCGATGGGGACAAGCCCGAGCCCCTTTTTATTTCATTTAATTTTTCATTTTCTCCTTTTTTTTATTTTTCTTCTTTTACTTTTATCCCTTGGCTTGTCACGTATGTCCCATGGACTCTCCCATTTGGGGGTTTTCAGTCGAGAGAGGGAGAGGGAGAGAAGAGGGAGTTTAAGGAAGAGGCACCACCCAAGAGCTCGTTCTGAGGTAGATCGAAGTTTGACTGGTGCATTGAACGGATCCGATGTGAAGATTTAGTTATTTATACCCAAAGGTAGGAATATTTTTAAGTTTTTAATATAAATCCCTATAGTTTATATGTTTTAAATTTTAAATCCTTTTTGGAGTTTTTGGGGACCCGTTGGTGGTTGATTTTTTGATTTTGTGGAGAAATCAAAGGTTTTGGGGTGATTCAAGGGTTTTATGTTCAGAAAAACACATGTATGTGACATGTGTTTTAGAGAACACAAATAGTTTGTTCTTCCTATTTGGGTAATTTGATGTTTTTTAGACTACATACCATGTACTTGGGAGTAGACTCTGTGCAGTGGGTTTGGGTGTGTGGCTATGTACTCATCCAGACAACCCATGCAGGGGTACTTGTAAATTTAGGGTACATAGCCAATCCCCATGTGGGGTGAATTCCATGTAGGCATACACAAATAAGAAAAGTACATAGACTAGAACATGGTTAGGTAACCCATGTGGGGTTATATTCCATATACGGGTGATACACTCTATTTACTGAGGAATCTTACACAGAGTAGGGCTAAGGTACATAGGAAGGTACCCCATGTGGGGTTACACACCATGTAATGAGAGGCACATTCCATGTAATTTGGAAAAGTACATGATGAGTTTTCTAAGACACTTGACCAATGAGGACCTTTGGGGTTATATTATGTTTACTCCATGTGCATGTTGTGAACTTTTCCTGCTTAAGTAATTTTTTCCTTCATTTAACCATGGATTTGGAATTGGACTTATGAGTAGTACATTATTAGTTTTTTTATACATAGATCATGGTGGTGAAATAATTTTAGTGTTTAAAGTCTATTTGGATGGTATTTTGAATGGTTAAGCATTTGTAAGAGGATTTCCTCAAGGTTTGGTTTCAAAATCCTCTCAGGGTTTGGGTTGTGAGATGTGAGGCCCAGGTGAGGGTTGTGATCTTGGTGATCGACTTGGATCAAGTGTACCATAATGATCTGTTTGATTTTATTTAGAAATATTATGAAATATGGGATTCAAGAGTATCTTAGACGAGATTTTCGTTTGTTTTTTCATGTCTGGACTAGTTTCTTAAGGTTAGAGAAGTTGAGGTTTAGCTCCTTAGTTTGAGGAGACTAGATCTGTTAGATCCTTTATACTAGGTTGACACCATGGAATGGTAGCTATGGTCAGGTTTTGTTGATATGTTAAGAAGATTCTGAGTGACTCTTGAGGATTCCCTAGTGGGATGGTTTCTGATCGAGTGATCAGTTATTGCCGTATTTAGTTGTTGAGGATGCCTGATAGGCATAGTTTGGATTCCCTTTTGGGATAATTGGAACTTATATATGGGTTGTTTTTTAGGGATTCCAGCTGAAGGTTTTCATGGATGGGATTTTCCCCAAGGTTTGTATTATGCTAAGTATCCCTTTTTGGGTCCTATTTTAAGGTGGTCATGGAGACTGTTGAGAATACCCCTATTGACAGGATTGTTCTTTAGATTACCTTTGGTCATTTTATTGATAGAGGATCCATTGGAGACCACCGTGGGATGTTTTATATGTTTCCTCAGTGGGATTTTTATATTCTTTTGGTTGAGATAGAGTAACCCCTAGTAGGGTGTCCCACTCTTATTGTGGCCTTTGGGATGTTTGAGTATGTATTTGCGGGCTTGGTTTGAGATCTTAGGAGTAGAAAGAGAGTCCCTAGTAGGAAATCACCTTTATGATATGATCCAGGCTGTTAAAATAGGCCCCAATATTTTTTACTAATAGTTGATCGACACTTAAAGTTTATCTATTTAGACAATGGGTTCAAGAGTTGGATCATCCCACATTTGGTTGGCCTTTGTCCATGATGTTTGAGGTAGTTATTGCTTAGGACATGGGTTTAAAGAGGAGACCCTTGGGAATATAGTGGATTGGGCATTGGTCCTGACTGTTGATTTTGTTATCTCCTCCATTAGATAACTATGGTTAGATGAGATTAGGTAGCTAATGAATGAACTAGATGAGTGCTCCCCTCTAGTAGAGTATTTGACTTGGTTATAGGTTATATGTTGTGGATGCGGTGGGATCACGATTTCTTGAGTGGGTTCCTTGGGATAGTGCACCTATCAAGATCATGGGTAAGTTGGATCCTCTGGTATATTGCATGTATTGGGCCCATTGTGAGGTTATCCCCTAGGACAGTGTATACTGTCAGACCGTCATTTAGAGAGTGATTTTCTTTGTAGAACTTTTGGGATGTGATAATTTCTTAGATGTTTGGAGTGGAGATCTATCACTAGTATGATTATGACATTAGATTACTAGATCCTAGTAGATTTGTTTTGTTGTGTGGATGTATATGGTTACTTTTTGGGGTCTATCATTTGTGATAGTTGTGTTTAGACATCTTGGGTATCCTGTGCAAATATGGAGGACACGTTGCCTATCATGTGGCAGGGTGATCCACATACTATAAATCCTCCATTAGGGGATAGAGTGGGGATATATTTACCTCAAATTTCATACTAGAACTCGTGGTTAGATATTTTCAATTCCCCCCTCCTATATTTTATGCAGTTTTTTCTCTTATGCCAATTGTTATTAGTTTCAGTTTGGCTAGACATATCACATGTGAATGCACTTATTATGATAAAAGAGTGTAGGTTCACTATTAGGGGTGGCCTACTGAGATTTATTTCTCTCCCACTATATGTGAACCTCGGTGTGCATGAGACCATATTTTTTCTTTATGGTTGAAGAATAGGTTGTATGATGGATGGGCCCGAGGCCCAATCTTTGTTAATCAAGTGAAGCCACTCTTATGGTGTCTTAAGACAGGGCTAGTGTAGCTCGAGTTTCATGGAGACCGTTTATTTGGTATGGATCAATGTTATTAGTAGATAATATTGTATTTTATTTATAGTATTTTTATTTTTTATATGTTTTTGGCCTAGTGGGTGACCGATTGTTGTATGTTTTTCATGATTAGTGTTTGTATGACAATATACCACATTTTATTTATTATATCATGATCTAGTTTTAGTTATTTATTTTTAATTATATAATAGTTATACTTTTGGATTTTTTGGTTAATTATACTATTATTTCACTCTAACTACTGGGTAGTATCCCCACTGCATCTTTCAAACCCTCACTGCTAGTTGGCAGCCTCTAGCATTCAGGGAGGTACACTTAAGTCCTTATATCAAGTCAAATCGGGTGATGTTTTAGGTTGAACTGGGATAGTTCATTACACATTGGTTGAATGGATTTTGATCCTACATCATACCATATTTAAAATTGATCCAATTTGGATCCACTTTTATTTTAAAGTGACCCTATATTATTTTAAAGTTTAGAATCATTACTCGTGTGCCACTCCACTCACTTATAAAATGGAACCTCTCCTATACTCTTTTTCACAATTTCCTAAGCCACTTAACTCAACCAAATATGACCTAAATATCTTATAAACTCCCCAATACATTTTATATAGGCTTTAGTATTCTTAAAATATAAACCCAAGGGTCCTTGATAATAGATACAAAGAAGGTTTCTCAAAGAAGTGGTAATTGTCTTAACTGAATCCTTTCAAATTTTATTATTTTTTTAACTCCTTAAAATATATTTTATCCATATAAAAAAATAAAATAATTATATTATATAAAATAAGAAGTTTTTATGATGATATAAATTTTATTTTCTACCTCATTTACATCAAATGTAAAATGAAAACATCGCTCTTGCTCACATGAAAAATACAACCTCCATGAAATGGTGTAATTCATTTTCATCACCACTTCTCATGGATGGTTATATAGATTGATTTAATAATGATATATGAAATTTAAAACATTATTATTATTCCTTAAATATAAAATATTATATACCTCCTGACCATACCATCCATTGGAAGATGATAAAATTTCTCATGTGTACGTGTGGACCACCACATCTATGAAGTGATACGATTCATTTTTCATTTCCACTTCAAATAGATGGTTATTAGGATTTATTTAAAGAATAATTATGATATTAATGATATTATTATGATTATATAATTATTAAATAATATTTATTTTCTTTTCTTTGTTATTATAAAATGGAATCAGTGTTTATTCATACATATAGACCAATGTCTCTATGAATGGTGTATTTCACATTTCTATCACCGAATTTCCTAGATAGTTTTAAACATGTATATAATGGAAAAATATGATATACATGAAATTATTAACATTTATAATATGATGAAATGATGAACAAGGATAATGAATCAAAACTTCCAAACTGAAACATGTATGAAAAATAGAGTAGTGAACACCTTAAATAATGACTTTAAAGAGGAATTGTTAATAAATAAGTAATTATAAATTATAAGTGAATAATATATGGAAATATAAGTATGAATATTTTTTTTAAAAATTTATAATAAATATAAATTTATTATACAAGAGGTTAATATCATATTTGAATAAAGTCATGCCTTATGTTAAGTGTTTATATCACAATCTCATTTTTATCAGGATTGTTTATGTTTCAATTTACATTATAAGAAATTTTTTGTTATTTATTTCTTAAAACATCATATATTTTATTATTTTCTGGTTATTTATATATTTTTAAATTATTATTACCATTTCCCCCTCTTTGGTACTCAAAAAGTCGGAAAGGATGTTTTTATAAAAATCTGACCTTATTTCTCCTTTTTAGTTTGGAATCTTTTTCCTCCCTGTACATGTTAATCCAAATTTATTTGTGGAAACTTTTAAAACCTTAAAAAAATTTTGAAAAAGGTTTTTTATACTACCTTTAAATTTCATTATAAATTATTAAAAGAAATATTTTTTGAAATTTTATTCCACACGATTCGGTTCTAGAATTTTACAAAAGGGTGAAAATATTGTTCTATTTTAATGTATATGAATTGTACAAATTTTCCAACCATCATGTACATTCTCCATTAAGAATATTTTTTTATAGGTTTTAAATGTTTTGAAAATAAAATCCTATTCAAATATTTTTTTTGGGAATTTTAGCTTTTAAAAGTTACCAAAAGAGAGATATTTTATCTTGAATTTCAATGTGTATTTTTAATGATTTTATAAATGTGATTTTTCATCAATTTCAAAATAATTTAATGATTTTTGTGATTTAACAGGGTTATGATCTTATGATACCATCAAATTTCTTTCATAATATGTATTGTGATGATGTTTTAAAGAAAATTGATATGAAACCAATTTATTTCCTAAATATTAAATAAGTAATGATAAAATCATGAATGTTTCTATGTTTTCTAGGGAAAAAATATGTATGGATTATCAGTATGAGATGACTGGGTCTTTTATAGACCTTTAATTAATTAGATAATTTAATATAGATGTTTCATGAGATAATGATGATAATCATGGACATGATTGAAAATAGCTATGTTCACATATTGATGTGTGAGTATGGTTACTACTAGATATGTTCACAAGATTATGCATGAACATGATTAAAAATAACTATATTCACATCTTGATGCATGAGTATGGGTTTTTATAGGTATTATCATAATATTTTCATGGGAATTATTTAAAATATCTTTTCTTAAATGTATTAAATTACTATGATTATGATTCCACACACCAATGTTAGGACTTGTCATAACCCATACCAATGGGGCCCATGTCGTGACTCCCAAACCTGCCTCTAATAGACCAAGGGCTGGTGACTAGCACTGAGTAGGCATATCACTAACATGGGAGGCATTTACTAAGTACTTGTACACATGAACACATCTCTATTCCCACAAATACTGAAAAGTAAAAACAACCACGGAAAAAAATGCATGCATACAACTAAACCCAACCAATAGAGTAAAACATAAAGTAAGGTGTGGAAAGTAAATTGGGCCAAAATACAAGCCCACCAAAAGAAAGAATCTGAAAACTACAAATTCCAACCTGTAAGCAAGAAAGTAGGTACTGTGATTGTTGATCAAAGCCATAAGAAAACCTCGGACTAAAGGAAACTCACAAAGATCAGTCCAGTCCTGGTCCACCCTGGAATCCGTCAAAAGGCCACACATCTATACAAGACACAAGTTGTTTAGGAAAAGCCCGTGTAGGGGTGAGTATAACAATACTCAGTAGAGGACCCCAAAAAACCAAAAAGAAATACACAAGTAAAGGTATAGTTACATCTACACAGTATATGTCTATAGAATATATAACAAGAGAAACACATTTTGATATACTCAAAACCCAGACCCATAGTCTAATGGTAAATTACAATGACCCGCATACCCCAGTAGGGATCTAGTTTGAAGACTCAAAAATACACTCATCCGATAGAACTCACCCCAAAAGTCTGGTAGCTCTGATGATGTCTGTCTGAGAAGTACTGTTCATCAGGAAAAGCCATGATAGAGATAG
The DNA here is from genome assembly GCA_963277665.1 of Viscum album. NCBI lineage: Eukaryota > Viridiplantae > Streptophyta > Magnoliopsida > Santalales > Viscaceae > Viscum > Viscum album. Next base: position 1,438,058,741 of record OY728156.1, on the reverse strand, counting down.
ATGCAATGCTAGATCTGAAGAGAGATAAGATACACTCATTCAGGTAGAACACACTCTTGACTGGGAAAGGATCATGATACATGGATGAGGATCACTTCCAGGGCCTTGGCGGATATCACGACTCATCCAGATTCACCTACTAAGTAGAGTATCGACGTTTTGTAGGATTGGTCAGGTCGATACCTGGCTCTACCTAGGGTTAAGAATGTGTAGAGTATCTCGCTCCGAGCCTCTTAGAGGGATTCTCACTCTATCCAAAAAGTCCTTCTGAAGGGATCATACTCTTGTGTATGGAAATGATACCTGACCTTCAGGAGAACGATCAAAAAGGGGAACTAAACCAAACAGAACTTGTCCAAGGAATGGTGGAAAAGAAGATCAAGACATGTGTATAATGGTACACAGCGTGTAGAAGGGTACACAGAATATAGAAGGGTTACACACTATGCCCTATAACCCTGGGTACTGCCTGTGTAAACGGCTCGTGTTGAAGGCATGTCAGGTAGAAGGAGGTATACACGACATGTAAGAGGGTGATACACCATGTTCCATTATCTAGGAAATACTCTATGTATGCTGGCTATGTGACCGTACACGTATTCAACCCGTGTGTCCCAAAATGTGTACCGATACATGGGGTGGTCTGCGTATCCGACCAGGTCTAGCTGTGTGGTGGAGTACATGCTATGTACTCTGACCTATGTCCATGTATCTCCCGAGATACATGCCAAGTCTGTATAAGGACTCACATGCCGTGTGATAATGGTCACACACCATTTCTACACTTTCTGCATCGTGAAACCCTAGATGCCACTGAGCTGGAACCACACACTGTGTTCTTTAAGATACACATCGTGTGTGTCATGATTTTCCAGAATCATTGTTCTTTGTCACCACACCTCAGGTGCTCCTCCGATATTCTATTCGGCTATTCTATCATCACAATAATCTATGTTTGAGTTCATCCAGACATCCCATAGTCATTTCTGTTGGTTTTGGGCCTTCAATAGGCCCCAAAATGAGCCCCGATTCACCCACACAAAGAACACTTCAAGAATGATCCTCCTCGATCCGAGCTGATTCATCATCCGCCATTGCTGTCGCACCTCCACTATATCATCAAGATGTTTGATATCTAGTTTGGGATCATTGTGTTGTGAAATAGATTCACAATGATCCTTTGTCCATATCCCCATGAAGGACGTGAATAATGCGGGGAAAAGGGGGAAGAAATTCAATAAACAAGAAGAGGAACAAACCTCCACCATTGTTTTTCACAGCCTTGATCCACTCCCATTAGTATATTTAATATATAGAATCAATAAAAACTATTCTAATAATCATGAATTAATTTCCATAATCAAAATCCCAAAAGGAAACGAAAATAAACACTCTCCTGCAAGAACACACAATCCGCGGAGCAACGTGTTCATGGGTTAATCTGCGTTCGTTGTTTAATCAAAGAATGGGAAAAAATAGAAATAACAAAACCCCTAACTCAATTAGGTTGAAGAATGATCACAACACCACGTTCATTGTCATGGTCCCTCGAATCTGAGTTGCGTCGATCGATTGATCCGTCATCATCTTCCAATGGGGTCTCCTCTAATGATTCAATTACACTCATTAAATTCATAGGGTTATGTGGATAACCCTATAGATTTTCTATAAGCATATATTAGTAAAGAAAAATTAGGCCGTTGCATCATTAAATGGTTTAAAATAAAATAAAATATTAATTTATTTCATTTCCTTTAAAATGTCCAAAAACTAACTTTTGGATTCGACCAATGCCAATCAATGTTAGGCTCTGCCTAATATAAAGTTTCTACTGTGAATACAACAGTGCCCTCATATTTCTTATCCGGGCACCCATTTAGAAGTTATTCCACTTTTTTAGGAAAACCGATCCCACACGCTATTTAAAGGTTTAAATTACTTCAAACATTTATTCCAGGCACCCCGATCCTTAGAATCACACGCCATCACAAATCCTGGTCTCATAATAATTCCATATAAAATTTAAAAATAATACACAAAAAAATCCGAGACATTACATTACCCCACCTTAGAGGTTTTATGTTTTTGAAAAGATAAAACAAAAAGGCTACTCAAACAGATGTGGGTACTATGCACGAATCTAATCCCCCCTCTCCATGTTCTCTCCTAAAGATTCCCATGCTGCCGCTGGACATGCACTAAGAGAATCACTCACCCCCGAAGGATCCTCTCATGTCGATCCTCAATCTCCACTAGGTACTATACGAAGGTCATTCCATACTTAATGTCTAACTCACCCTTGTAGATGACGTGCGAGGGGTCATGCATGTACCTCCTCAGTTGTGACATGTGGAATACATTATGTACCTGATGTAACTACGAAGGTTGATCTAGGAAGTATGCCACCTCACCATCTCTACATAGTATCTAAAAAGGGCCGATGAACCTCAGAGATAACTTTCCACCCCGACCAAATCACTGCAACCCTCGTCAAGGTGATAATCAAAGGAAGACATAGTCTCCCTCTTTGAACTCCAATGGTCTCCTCCATTTGTCAGCATAAGACTTATGCTGGCTCTATGCAGTCTTCATACACTCCTGGATGATCTTTACTTTCTTGGTGGTAGCTCGCACCAACTTTAGACCCATGAGTGATGACTCTCCAGGGTTGTTCCAACAAAACAGTGACTGGTAGGGTCGCGCATATAAATCCTCAAATGATGCCATACCGATGGTGGAGTGGTAACTATTGTTGTACGCGAACTCCACCAGTGGTAGGTGGTCCTCCCAACTATGACCAAAATCCAAGATACAGGCCCACAACATATCTTCCATAACCTGAATGGTTCTCTCTATCTGACAATCTATCTGGGGATGGAATGCCATGATCAAGTGTAGGTGCATCCCAAATTCCTCCTACAATCCCTTCCACAACCAAGATGGGAAATGAACATTGCGATCTGAGACCATCATTAAAGGGACACCATGAAGCCAAACTATCTCCTACACATAGAGGCATCCCAAGCTCTCTATAGAACTCTGCTCCCTAATAGTTAAGAAGTGGGCCAACTTAGTGAGTCAGTAAATGATTACCCAGATGGAATCATGTCCCTTGGACATCCATGGTAAGTCCATCATAAAGACCATCAATATTCCACCCCATATCCACTTCAACACTTCCAGGGGGTGAACTAACCCTACTGGAACCTGGTGCTCAACCTTCACTTGCTAGTACATAAGGTATTGAGAAACGAAATCTGCTACTGCCTTCTTTATACCTGTCTACTAGAACTGACGTCGGAGGTCTTGGTACATTTTTACCTATCTAGGATATACTGCCAATGGGTATTTATGAAAATCCCTCAGAATATCTTCCCACAACACCACCGAAAAAACTATGTGCCCTCTAAAAAGGACTATGTGCTCCCCACCCTGTAAATATCCATTAGGAGCATGTCTTGTGGATAATTGATCATGTAAAGTCCTGAAGTCGACATCCCCTAGTCGTGCCTCCCTGACTCACTGTAAGAGTGGAGGGGTGACAACCATCAACTTGAGATAAGCTGCATCATCTCTATCTATGAAGGATATTTTTAGTGAGGCCAACTACTCTGACACCTCACTCAGTAGCTGCAAAATCGATCTCCTACTGATAGAATCTTCCATAATATTCCCCTTCCCAGGAGTATAGATGATCTTGAAGTCATAATCATGGAGGAAATTTATCCATCTCCTCTTACTCAGATTTAAATCCTTTTGTGAAAAGATGTACTTGAGGCTCTTGTGGTTAGAGTAGACGATAAAATGTTCACCCATCAGGTAGTGGTTCCACATCTTCAATACGAAGACTACCACTACAAATTCGTGATCATGGGTCACATTGTTCTGATCATGTGGCCTTAGCTGATACAAACCATAAGCTATCACTTCCTGCCTCTGTATTAGGACACAACCAAGCCCGGTTCCTGATGCATCGTAGAAAATTACGTACTCGACACCCTCTTCTGGAAATCTCAAGACCGACATACTCATCAAAATCTACCTCAACTACTGGAAAGACTATTGGAACTTCTCCATCCATACAAAAGGATGCCCCTTCCGGGTCAAGGCTTTCATCAGTGCTGATATCCAGGAGAAATCAGGGATAAATATCTGGTATTATCTTGCTCGCCCAAGGAAGATCCGGATGTCAATCACACTCCGGGGTGGCTCCCATGCTAACACCACCTCAACCATGGCTAGGTCCACTACTAATCCATCTACTGATATAACTTTTCCCATAAAGTGGACCTCCTATATTCAGAACTGGCACTTTGAGAGATTAATATAAAGATGGTTCTCTCAGAGTACATTTTAAACCATCCGCAGGTGTTTTGTGTGCTCCTCATCTAACGCTAAGTACACAAGGATGTCATCAATGAAGACTGAAGGTCCCATGCGCATCAAAAGATCATGGGTGGATATGCCCACTTGGAGTTTTGCCATTAGAAATTATCAATCTAGGATCAATATGATGATAAACACCAGACTCCACAGATTGAATCACAAAAATAGACAAAGAAGAAGAATAGTCCCAGAACCACAAAGAAGGATCATCACAAGTTGATTATAATTAATTTAATTAATTAAAAAGAAGTACCTTTTATTTCATTCTTTTTTCATTGATATTTTTGATCATGTTCTGATGTGATTTGTCATTGCGTCGCAGAATCCAAGTGTAGACTTCCTCTAGTAGTGATCCACACCTGCACCACGTATCTCTGGACGTCACCAAAGGAATATCCAGGTTCTAGCATGGAGAAGCCTTTGCTTGCGTTGTCCGCCTTAGATCTACTTGATCTGATGGAGGAGGATCTTTCTCGGTCTTGAGAGCATTCTTGGAGGAAGGATTTCTTTCGGCCTTGAGAGAATTCTCCAGAATTGTTGTGCACAACGATTAAGGAAAAGTATTAGGGTTGTGAGGATATTTATAATCGAGTTCGAGGTTATAGAGTTATGACAATAAATAAATGAATTATGTGTTTTATTTATTTCATTAACTCTTATTAAAAACCCCTCATGTTGAATCATTAATTCCTTGACATGCTCCCATGCTGATTATAATAAAATAATTTAATGAAACAATATTGTTTCCTCAAAATCCCGAATGGAAAAACTACATGGTGTGTAATCATTAATACACGATGTGTACTTTTTTTTCATTTCCTTTCCAAAATGAAAACTACACGGCATGTAATCATTAATACATGGCATGTACTTGTTTTTCATTTCCTTTCCAAAATGAAAACTACACGGCGTGTACATTCAATGTACATGGCTTGTATACCTTGTTTTAATTTTATTATTATTACAACATTAAAATGATTTATGATTCCTTGAATAATTATTAAACCACATATAGGAATAATATTTATTCTACTTGAGATACTTGGATATACTTAGTATGTGACCCTCTAGGCCTCTTTCTCATTGGCATTAGGTGAGCTTTCCTAAAGTCCAAGATTACTGTCTAGCAATGGTTCAAGGAACCCAAGAGAATGAAGTTGATGCCGCATTGACGTGTCACCTCATACGAATGCTTACCGTGTAATTTAATCCCTTTGTCTCAATATATCATCAAGCAGGTTTCATGGAATTGTCATAAACCTATATGCTTGATCCGTCATTCTTTGACTTCTAGAAATAAACTCTTCATGACACCAAGGCTATGGAATTTGGGCGAAAGTTCTATTTCAATCAAAGGGACTAAGATATCTACTTCTATAAATATGGAAGGGACAAAACCATCCTCGACTTATCCATTAACAACATGTCATTCATGAAGAATCCAACATACCCAACATCCCACCAACTATCTTCATGATGGCTTTCGTCAGAAAATATAAGTGCACGAGTCATGACATGAGTTAATGATAATCTTCCAGTCTAAGGACCATTACACATGCTCGTAGATAGAAATGTACGATGAAACCGAGACATGAAGAATTACTACTGGCCGATCTATTCTCATAATCTACCATCTTGGAGATTACCAAGTGCGAACTCCATGAGAGAGAGTCTCATCTTCTTATGATTACTATCACATGACTGTCTGTATACTATGTGTCCTATCATAGTATGTTATCCAACCATAGAACTTTATTTAAGAATATTTTTATAGAATTTCAAGGTTCTCATCATAGCGGGGATCTTCCATGACCATATTAATGCAACAAATATTCTAGGACATTATTATATTATAGTCATGCAGAACAATTAACAATATATATAATAAGTGTACATTCATGTAATCAAAGTATAAACAGTTGGTTCTCAAGACACCAACTCTAACAAACTCCCACTTGGACTAGACCCAACTACCTATGACTTTTAGTCCACTATAACTCACATGATGATCATGTTTCTACTGAGTCAAAGATTTAGTCAAGGGTTCTGCCACATTGTCTTCTATGGAAATACTGCTCACTGCAACTTCACCTCTCTAAGAAAAATCCCTCAAGAGATGATACTTCTAAAGTATGTTCTTTGTCGGCTAATGTGAACTTGGCTCTTTTTCAAGTGATACCACTGTAGTATTATCATAATAGAGTGTGATAGGATCTTTACTGCTAGGTATTACATCCTGCTCTTGGATGAAGCTTCGCATCCATACTGCTTCTTTAGCTGCCTCAGAAGCTGCGATATACTCGGACTCTGCTGTAGAATCTGCAACCACACCTTTCTTTGAGCTATTCTAACTCACTGCACCTCCATTAAAACTGAAGATGTATCCAGTCTGTGACTTTATGTCATCTTGATCAGTCTGGAAACTAGCATCTAGATTTCCTCTGATGACTAGTTCCTTATCTCCTCCATAAACCAGGAACATATCCTTAGCACGCCTCAAATACTTAAGGATAGTCTTGACTGCCATCCAATGGCGCTATCCTAGATCAGCTTGATATCATCCTACCACACTAAATGTGTAAGAAACATCTAGCCTTGTACATAACATAACATACATAACTAACCCAATCACAAATGCTTAAGGGATCCTTGAAATTTTCTTTCTTTCCTCATGTGTCTGAGGACAAATTTTCTTAGAAAGATGAATTCCATGTGAAACTGGAAATAATCCCCTCTTGGATTATTCCATACTGAATCTATTTAGTATCTTGTCAATGTATGTACTTTAACTCAGGCCCAACATTCTCTTGGATCTATCACGATGGATCTTAATCCCAAGAATATATGCTGTCTCTCCCCAGTCTTTCACAGAGAATCATTTATCCAACCACGCCTTAACTAACTGTAAGAAATGTACTTCATTTCCAGTTAGTAATATGTCATCAACATATACTATTATGAAAATGATTTCACTTCCACTAAACCTTTTGTAGACACAAGGCTCACATTATTTCTTAACAAATCCAAATTCCATTACGGCTTCATCAAAATGAATGTTCCATGACCTTGATGCTTGATTTAATCCATAAATGGATTTCTGCAACTTGCATACCTTGTTGGAATCCTTTAGAGTCACAAACCCTTCAGGTTGTGTCATGTAAATATCTTCTTGGAGGTTACTGTTAAGGAATGCTGTTTTGACATCCATTTTCCAAATTTCATAGTCATGGTAAGCGGAAATGGCCAATAGGATTCTGATGGATTTCAGCATCACAACTGGTGAAAAGGTTTCATGATAGTCAATTCATTGACGCTGTCTAAAACCTTTTGCAATCAGTCATGCCTTATAGGTGCTTAATTGTCCCTCCATGTCTATTTTCTTCTTGAATACCCATTTATTACCAATATGATTTACATCAACTGGAGGATCTACCAAAATCTAGAATTGGTTTTGGTACATGGAATCCATTTCAGAATTCATGGCTTCTTGCCACTTGGAAACGTCTGTACCTTCAACTGCTTCCTTGTAGGTAAGAGGATCATCATTGTCAACCAATAATGAGTCACCATCCTTAGTGACAAGAAAACCATATCATTCTAGTTCTCTCACCTCTCTCATGCTCCTACACAGTTTTTGTGTCTCTGGAACATATTGTTCTTCCATGGAGCTTTGTGGAATCTGTTCTTGTACCAAATCCTATATATCTTGAGCCTCAACTTCATTGAAGTCTATCTTGCTCACACTATCTCTTTTGGATATTTACTCCCTCTCAAGGAATATGGAATGTATTTCCACTATAACTGTTTTATCTAAGGATTTGTATAGGTAATATCCCCATGTTTCCTTGGGATATCCTATAAAGGTACACTTTGTGCCTCAGGGTGCAAGTTTGTTACCTGAAGAGGCCTTAACAAATGCTTTTCTACCCCACACATATAAATTTGATAACATGGATTTGCGTCCACTATATAACTCGTATGGAATACCATTTATCGATTTAGTTGGTACTTGGTTTAGTATGTGCGCTGCTGTTTGTAATGTATATCCACAAAAGGATAATGGAAGACTCACATGACTCATCATTGATCTCACCATGTATAACATGGTGTGATTTTTCCTTTCACTTACACCATTCCACTGAGGCATGTAAGGAGGAGTGAGTTAAGATAGAATCCCAAACTCTCGTAAGAAATCAATGAAGTCCTGATTAAGATATTCTCCTCCTCTGTCTAAGCAGAGTTTCTTAATCTTCATACCAAGCTAGTTCTCAACTTCAATCTTGTATTCTTTGAACTGATCAAAATAATCTGACTTATGCCTCATTAAGTAAATATATCCATATCTAATAAAATCATCAGTAAAAGTTATGAAGTACAAGAACCCACCCCCTGCTTCAACTGGAAATGGTCTACACACATATGTGTGAACTAATTCTCTCTTTAGCCCTTTCACCTTTCCCAATAAATGGTGATTTGGACATTTTTCCTTGTAGACATACATGACATACACCAAGTGGTTTTAGTTATAAAGAATCTAAATACCCATCTTGATGTAATTTTGTCAAACGTTTTTCATTAACATGACCTAGATAGTGATGCCAAAGTTGGGTGTGGTATGAGTCATGTGAATTAACTTTGTCATCGATTAACATTACTTAGTTTGTGTAGACTAACACATAAAGGTTGTTATATAAATGTTCCCTACCAAAACAAATTCTATCTTTATTAATGTAGAAACATTCATTTCCAAACTTGAAGATGAATCCATCAGTTTATAATTTGGATACTAAAATAATGTTTTTAGTAACAGAAGGCACATAATAACAACTCTTTAACACCAAGATCATCCCAGTTGGCAACGTGAGGTGGTAGTCCCCGACAGCTACAACAGTAAGTCTGGCTCCATTGGCTACTCATAGATTTACCTCCCCTCGATCAATATTCCTGAATATACTTGGTTCCTGTATTTGGATACATATGTGAGCACCAAAAGCTGTATCTAATAACCAATTTGTAGAAACAGATAGATTGAATTCGATAACAAACACACCTGAATCTTCCCCTTGCTTCTTAGGCTGGGTGTAGTTCTTCTTCCAGTGGCATTTCTTGCTACATGCGAAATAAACAGCCTCATGTTGTCTTGCCTCCTCTTTGATCTTCCATTTTTTGGAAATCCTTAAAGAATCTTTGGGATTAAATATCTTCACCTTCCCTTTCCTTTTGTTCACTGTAAGGACAGAAGGCTTTTCATGCTTTATATCCCTGTCCGCTTGGAAAATGAGGATAAGAAGATCAGATAGAGACTTCTCAATGTTGTTCATGTTAAAATTTACAACAAATTTAGAGAATCTCTGGGGGAGTGATACAAGAATGAGATAGGTACCCAGTTCTTTGGGGATTTTAAACCCTAGAACCTCCAAGTGCTCAATGTATCCAATGATCTTGACTACATGAGGCCCTACTGGGGCACCCTCTCCAAGCTTGCTCTGAAATAGAGCTTTGGAGATCTCAAACCTTTCCTATATTTCTCTCTCCTAGTATAGACCATGTAGGTTCTTGAGCATGCTATAGGAATCCATGTCTTCATGAGACTTCATGAGATCACTAGACATTTATGACAACATCAAACATTGAACATCGAGTGCATCGCTCAAATTTTGATCATAGACCAAGAAATATTCATCACTCGTCCATTGGGCAGGAGAATCAGGAAGTGAGGACTCTAGTATGTAAAACTTTCATTCATGGTGAAGGATAACCTGAAGGTGCCTAAACCATTCCTAAAAGTTACTACCGGTGAGGATATTGTCTTTATCCAGAATTGATCGTAGAGAAAATTTGGTTGACAAGTTTTTCATTTTTATTCTACAATTAAAAGAGCAAATCATTAGTACTTTCTTGATTATATTTTATGAGAAATAATAAATTTTATTAAGTCTCACACTATTTTATCAAGTCCCAACTACCCCATCATTTAACTTGGAATGTCTAGTTGATTTGACAATCTAGTGTCAAGGATCCATATTACCATTAACATAACCACCAAAAGGGTTGGTCGATCTATTTAAAGTTATTTAGGTAGGAAAGTCTTTGCTAACTGTGAGATTACAGTTCCTTGATCTATTGAGTGGACTCCCCAATCTTGAAATTATAACTTGGATTTCCTCAACACTTGCCTCCATTTTACAACAATTCTAGCAAGGGATACTCTTCTTGATGTAAAATGTTTAAGTCAACCCGAAACTTTCATAAGAGATTCCTTTATAAAAGTAAGTGTCCCAAAAAGGGTTGGTTAAACACATAGTTTTATTGAGTCTTTCCCTTAATCAAGTAATGGAAGGCTTGGTATGACTTAATATAGTATTTTAGGGATTTCAATACTTTATGCGTAGTTTCACATTATCACATGATTGTTAATATTAAGTGATTCTTTCTTAATTGATTAAACATGTTTAGATAATGTTTACGTATAGTCTAATTTTTATTTTATTCCATCTTTGCATGCTTGTTTATTTCATTAACTATGTGATTGCAACAACACATACATAATAAATAAACCGTGCAATCACAGATAGAAATAAAATAAGATGTCATGATCAAGAGCTTCTATTGGGTAGCTTATCTAGCAGTTTTGATAAGCTAACCCTGACCTAGGGAAAAACACCTTGAACCCGATGGTTCATGTTTTGCATCTCCCACTTGTCCACCTTTGTATCTTCTTTGGTTGGTTTTACCTCAGCGTTGGATTTTGAACCGTCTCCTCTGGCTTGGGAGATCCTCCATTACATGGGGTTTACATTAAAGAAACCATGGGCACACATACCCTACATTTTATTGGAAGAAGGCTCGCAAGCCAATGAATTTAAATTAAATAAATTTAAATGAAACCATACACACAGAAAGGGTATTTGGTCTAGATCATGATCATCTACAGCATGCAATGACATTTACACATATTTGGAATTTAAATTCTTTTAATCGTTCTTTTATTCAAGATAAGTCGTGCTTGAATTCAATTAATTATGATCTTATAATTAATCAATTCTTTATCTTAAATTACTTTCTGAATTTCCTTGAGATTCTTCTCATCCATATTTCTTGTATGAGTCTTTTTACTTTGGAGGAAACCTGGTGAAATTTCATTTCTGGAAAGTACACAGAGTTTAGGCTATATTAAAAGGCGTGTATTTGTTTTTAACCTTTATCCAAAGTACACGTTGGGGTCTTTGGTGTGTTTTCTGTACTTTGTAATTTTTGGTGTATATGGTGTGTAGATTAATCTAACATGGCGTGTACTTCCTTGTTACGCGGTTAATAGACAGACAATCCCATGTACGCGGTATACGGCTTCTCCTTGTACACAGTATCACTTGGGCCGGATTGGACTACACGACATGTTGATTCAACATACATGCTGTGTATTTTGGTTTCCATGTGCCGTTCAGTTTTGGTAAAAATAGTGTATTAAAAACTTAGGTATACTCAATTCACACGTCATGGTTTGGTGGACCAGTACCGGTTCGTTTAACCTAAGTACACGATATGCAGTTTTACTACACGCCGTGTATTCTTGTGTTGTACAGACAGAATGAGTGGCTCCTTTGGATGATTTACTCATTTTTATTTTAATCAAAATCAAAATTAAAAGGCCATTTCTGTGATGTGAATCGAGAAATGAAAGAGGAAAAACCGATCTCGTTCATTCAATTTTATAGAATGATTTATCTTGAATTGAATCAAATATAAATGCATAAATTATGAATGAAAATAAAATAACTATAATCAATGTTGTAACCTTGCTCTGATACCACTTGAAAGTCCTAGTTGTAGCGGAAGCTCATGGGTGGATGTGGCCACTTGGATGTTTTTCATTAGAAATGATCAATCTGGGATCAATACGACGATAAATGCTAGACTTCATAGATCGAATCACAGAAATAGACAAAGAAGAAGAATAGTCCTGGAACCACAAAGGAGGATCATCACAGGTTGATTATAATTAATTTAATTAATTGAAAAGAAGTACCTTTTATGGCGTTCATTCTTCATTGATATTTCTGATCACATTCTGATGTAATTCATCATTGCGTCTCAGAAGCCAAGTGTAGACTTCCTCTAGAGGTGATCCACATGTGCACCATGTATATCTGGACATCACCAACGGAATCTCTGGGTGCTAGCATGGAGAAGCCTTTTCTTGTGTTGTCCGCCTTAGATCGACTTGATCGGATGGAGGAGGATCTCTCTTGGTCTTGAGAGCATTCTTGGAGGAAGGATTTCTTTTGGTCTTGAGAGAATTATCCAAAATTTTTGTGCACAATGATTAGGGAAAAGTATTGGGGTTGTGAGGATATTTATAATCAGGTTAGAGGTTATAGAGTTATGAAAATAAATAAATGCATTACACATTTTATTTATTTTATTAACTCTTATTGAAAACCCCCCATGTTGAATCATTAATTCCTTGACATGTGCCCACACTAATTATAATAAATATCATTTAATAAAACAATATTGTTTCCTCAAAATCCCGACCGCAAAAACTACACGGTGTGTAATCATTAATACACAGTGTGTACTTGTTTTTCATTTCCTTTCCAAAATGAAAATTACACTGCATATAATCATTAATACATGGCATGTACTTGTTTTTCATTTCCTTTCCAAAATAAAAACTACACGACGTATAAATTCAATGTACATGGCGTGTATATATTGTTTTCATTTTATTATTACTCTAACATTAAAACAATTTTGGATTCCTTGAATAATTGGTCAAACACATACAGGGATAATCTTTATTCTACTTGAGATACTTGGATACACTTAGTGTGTGACCCTCTAGGCCTCTTTCTCATTGACATTAGGTGGGATTGCCTAAAGACCAAGATTACTGTCTAGCAACGAGTCAAGGAACCTAAGAGAAATAAGTTGACGCCACATTAACGTGTCACCTCATACGAACACTTACCATGTAATTTAATCCATTTATATCAATATCTCATCAAGCAAGTTTCATGGCAGTGTTATAAACCTATATGCTTGATCCGTCATTCTTTGACTTCCAGAAATAAACTTGTCGTTACACCATGGACATGGAATTTGGGCGATAGTTCTATTTCAATCAAAGTGCCTAAGATATCTACTTCCATAAATATGGAAGGGAGAAATTATTCATCGACTTTTCCATTAACAACATGTCATTCATGACGCACCCAACGTACCCTTCTTCCCGCGAACTGTCTTCGTGACGATTTTCATCAGAAAATCTAATTGCGCAAGTCATGACATGAGTTAATGATAATATTCCAGTCTAAGGACCATTACACACTCTCATAGATAGAAATGTCCGATTACACCAAGACATGTAGAATTACTACTGGTGGTTCTGTTCTCATAATCTCCCATCTTGGAGATTACCAAGTGCGAACTCCATGAGAGAGAGTCTCATCTTCTTACCAGTACTCACACATGACGTTCTGTATACTATGTGTCCTATCATAGTATGTCATCCAACCATAGAAATTTATTTAAGAATATTGTTATATAATTTCAATGTTCTCATCATAATGGGAATCTACCATGACCTTATTAATGAAACATATATTCTCGGACATTATTATTTTATAGTCATGCAGAACAATGAAAAATATATATAATAAGTGTATATTCATGTAATCAAAGTATAAATAGTTGTTTCTCAAGACACCAACTCTAACAAAGACTACTATGAATCATTTGAATTTCTATTGTAAGATCTGGTTCATAAGTCCCATGAACACTTCGAGGGAATTTATTACACCTAAGGGCATCACCAAGTATTCGTAGTGACTGTTGCGGCATCTGAAATCCATATTTGTTATATCCTCATCCTGTACTTGTAACTGGTGGTAACCCGATCGAAGGTCAACCTTAGAGAACCATTTCCCCCTTCTCAGCTGATTGAAGAGTTCATCGATTCTAGAAAGTGGATACTTATTCTTCATTGTTACTTGATTCAGTTTCATGTAATCCATGCACAATCTCAAAATCCCATTCTCCTTCTTGGAAAACAGAACTAGGTCCACCCAGGGTGAAACACTAGGTCTTATAAATCCCCTTACTCTACAAATCCTCCAACTACACCCTCAGCTCGTGATTATCTATGGGGTCCATCCAATATGATGATGATGATATTAGTTCCATCCTAGGGTGCAAGTCGATGAAAAATTACACCTCTCTATAGGGAGTTAATCCTAGAAAATCTTCTAGAAATACATCCTTGTACTCCGCCACTACTACTGGGAACTGAAAGATCACAACATCAGCTGCTCTGAAGGTAAGGATATCCAAATCACGAGTGATCGGCTGCACCCTCCTATGCATGAGGCCATTATGTGCTGCCTGAGTTTCCTTTTCACCAACAAAGGAAAACCTCGTTCCATCACTGCAGACACATCACACTCTTCACCTAAGGTATTCAATCTGGGAATGGACCAAAGATAGCCAATCCATATAGAGAATGACATCGTAAGGCCTCGACACTTCCACCAAGAGGTTCCAACCGAAACTCTCACCTCCAAGGGAAATATCACACTGTCTGCAAAGATGAGTGATCATTGAGTCTTCTCTCGTAGGTGTCTCCAAGAATAAAGGTCGATTCAACAGCTCCACCAGAATATCAAGGTTTCACAAAATAAATGTGGAGATGATAGAATGACTGGCACAAATTTCTATAAGTATGAAAAATATGGTATAAAAGACATATATCATACCTCAGATCATCCCTGGAGTCCCTGGGTCATATGCCTCGACTGCAAGTAGCTATCCTCGACCCATTCCCCTAGCTCTTTGAGCCCAGTGCGGAACTCCTGGGGGTGGTGGTTGAAGTAGATCCAAGAATCTTCCACCGCCTACAGCTCTCCCTACTACTCTTACACATCTTCCACCTGGAGGGTCTGCCTGATACACTCTCTACCTATACCTTGGTGGTCTATCCACTGCCTCCCTGTTAGCATCTCAATGGGTTGGACATTCTCTAGCGAGATGTACTCTACCATCACACGAGTAGCATCACATCTCCCTAGGATTACTGGATCCAGCCTAAGAGCCCTGAACCGCAAATCCCCTATATTGGGTCCTCCTGTGACGTCTCCCACATCCCGATCCCTATGCCTGATGTCGGCTCCCTACTGGAAATGTCTCTGTACCTGTCAGCCTACTGCGGACTACCACTGGCTGTCTCTGATCAGCCAAGAAGCTCTCGACCACCAAATCTTGCTCGATCAAACCTTCATAAGTCTAAATGAAAATAGGCACTACACTAGCTCAGATGTCATATCATAGACCCCGCTCGAAGGTTCGAGCTCTGAATTATTAATCCCTGACCATATCCATCGAGTGCCTGGCGAGGTTGGTAAACCTTGATTAATAGTCAGCCACTATCAAAATACCTTGTTGGAGTTAGAGAATATCCTAGATAAACTCTTATCTCAGCATAACCAGAGATAACTCCTCTATAAATAGTCACTCGAACTCCATCCATGAAAGAGTCGCTTCTTCGTGAGTCTGTGTGGTCAAACTCCACCATCGTCCCACCGAACTTTGAAGAAGGCTCACTCCTAGGATTAACATTTGGTCCATCAGTGTTCTCACCAGACGTAAAACTCTGGTCACCACCTCAATCCATTCCTCAACCCCCTAAGGGTTGGTCTCACCTCAGAACCTGAGGGGTCTCTGTCTCTGAAACTCATGGAGCACGCTCATCCTGCCATCCTCATTTGTCGGTACTGTAGATACCATGTGTTGTCCTACTGGTGCTAGTATAATAGGTGCACCACCTAAAGGTAATGCATGGGGAACCAGTCCTTGTATCAAAGCCTCTTCACTGTGGGGGTCATCCTCATGATCGTGCTACTGAATCCTAGCGGGTATTTATCGCGGAGGCATCCCGTAAAGAAACAAGATGTACCACGGTCAAAGAGTATATCTGGATAGCTGACACAAAGGACATGGAAAACACAACCCATTTCTATTTTATGCATGTACCAATATTTTATTTCCCTTCAACTACTGTTTTCATGTGTCGAGTCAAAAATCAAGCTATCAGAGTCCTAGTGTATATATAGGTCGGTTGGCCACACCAACACTAGAGTTGCTAGCCTGAAAGCTAAACTCAGAACAATTGCCACTCTTGCCCCAAACCAATCTAACAGACTCTTGGTCCTAAGTTATAACCAACCATCTCTGATACCACTCTATCATGAACTATCCTAGTGGGGCCAGTGCCACGACTCACCAAGCCCACCTCTAATAGACTAAGGGCTAGTGACTAGCACTGAGTAGGCATATCACTAACATGGGAGGCATTTCCTAAGTACCTATACACACAAAAAAATCTACAAGACCACAAATGATGAAAAGTAAAAACCACTAAGGATCAAAATGCATGCATACAACTAAACCCAACCAAAAAAGTAAAATGGAATGTAAAGTGTTGAATGTAAACTGGGCCAGAATATAAGCCCACCAAAAGAAAGAGTCTGGAAACTAAAAATTATAACCTGTAAGAAAGAAAGTAGTACTGAGAATATTGCTCAAAGCTGTAGGAACACCTTGGCCTGAAGGAAACTCACAAAGCTCGGTCCAGTCCTAGTCTTCCCTGGACTCTGTCAAAAGGCCGCTCATCTACAAAAGACATGAAACTTATAGGAAAAACCTGTGCAGGGGTGAGTATAACAATACTTATTAGAGGACCCTAAAAACCACAAATCAATACAAAAGTAAATGTACTGTAATCTCTACACAATATATGTCTATAGAACATATAACAATAGAAACACATCTAGATATACTTGAAACATAAACCCACAATATAGAGGTAAATTACAACAACCTGCATACCCTTATAGGGATCCAGTTTGAAGACTATACGAAGAAATCATATGGGAGAACTCACCCCATGATTCTGGTAGCTCTGATAATGTCCATCTGTAAATTAATGTTCATTGGGAAAATCCATTAGGGAGATAGATGCACTAATAGACTTGAAGAGAGAATAGATACACTCATTCTAGGAGAACAAACTCTAGAGTGGGGAAAGACCATGATACATGGATGAGGATCATTTCAAGGGACTTGAAGGATACAATGAATCATCAAAATTCACCTACTAAGTAGAGCATTAGCGTCCTATAGGATTGGTCATGCTGATACCTGACTCTACCTTGGGTCAATAATGGGTATAAGATCTCACTATGAGCCTCTCAAAGGGATTCTAACACTATCCAGAAAGTCCTGCTGAAGGGATCATACTCTTGTAGAAGGAAACGATACCTGACCTTCAGGGGAACAAGAAAAAATGTTAACTAACTCAAATATAACTTGTCAAAGGAAAGGTGTACAAGAATATCAAGCCATATATATAAGGGTACATGACGTGTAAAAGGGTCGCATGCCATGTCCTATGACCCTGGGTAATGCTCGTGTACAATGTCCTGTGTCGAAGGTATGTCATGTAGAAGGAGGTATACATGGAGTGTAAGGGTGTGACATGTCGTGCTCCATTATCTAGGGAAGATTCTATGTATGATGGCCATGTCCCCTTACATGGATTCAACTCATGTGTCCCAGAATGTGTACTGGTACACGAGGTGGTCTGTGTATCCGGATAAGTCTGGCTGTGTGGTGGAGTACATGCCGTGTACTCCACCCTGTGTTTGTGTATCTCCTGAGATACATGCCGAGTCTGTGTAATCACCCACACACCATGTGATAATGGTCACACACCATGTGTACGCTTCCTGTATCATGAAACCCTAGCCTCCACTAAGCTGGCCCCACACACTGCGTTCTTCGGGATACACGCCATGTGTATCACAATTTTCCAAAATCATTATTCTTCATTGCCACACCTCATGTTCCCCTCCATTATTTGATCCAGCCATTTAATTGTTGTGATACTCCAGGTTTGAGGTTATCCTGACATCCCATAGCCATTTCCATTGGTTTTGGGCCTCCAATCGGCCCCATAAATGATTCCAGATTCACCCACATGATGAACGCTAGAAGAACGACCTCCTCGATCCAAGCTGATTCATCATCCACCATCACCATCGCACCTCTTCTAGGTTATCACTATGTTTAATCTCTAGTTTGGGATCGTTGCGTTGTGAAATAGATTCACAAAAATCAGTTTTCCGTAGCTCCATGAAGGACACAAAGAACGTGGGGGAAAAGGGGGAAGAAATTCAATAAACAAGAAGAGGAATGAACATTCTCCATTGTTTTTCACAACCTCAATCCACTCCCATTAGTAGTTTTAATAGATAAAAAAAATTATTCTAATCATCATGAATTAATTCCCAGAATCAAAATCCACAAATGAAACGAAAATAATCACCCTCCCACCAGAACGCATGATATGTGGATCAACCTCTTCGTGGGTTGATCCACGTTCATCATTTAATCGAATAACGGGAAAAAATTGAAATAAAAAAACCCATACCTTTATTTGGCTAAATAATTATCGTCGTGTCGTGTTCGTTGGAAAGGTCCCTTGAATCTGAGGTGCATCGATCGATTGATCCATCGTCATCCACCAATGGGGTCTCCTCCAATGCTCTAATGGAACTTGTCAAATTCATAGAGTTATACAGTCACCCTATGGATTTTCCATAAGCATATATTTATAGAGACAAATTAGGTAATTATTTTGTTAAAATGTTTAAAATAAAATAAATTATTAATTTATTTCATTTCATTTAAAATGTCCAAAAACTAACTTTTGGAGTCGACCAACGCTGATCGATGTTAGGCCCCACCTAAGATAAAGTTATTGCTTTAAATGAAATATTGCCTTCATATTTCTGATTCGGTAACCTGTTTAGAAGTTATTAAACTTTTTCAGGAAAACCACTCCCACACACTATTTAAAGGATTAAATTATTTCAAACATTTATTTCAGGCACCCCGGGCTACGAAATCTCACTCCGTCACAAAACCTATTCTCATAATAATTTCATATAATATTTAAAAATAATACACAGAAAAATACAAGACATTACAGGACTCATGAATAATGATTTATTCTTTTAAACACTTATTAATCATGCTTTTTTAAATGAAACTATTTTGGTGTTATGATCTAATATTTTCTTGGAATGAATATCTTTCATTTATAACATTCACTTGATTAAGTTATAATACCCTTATGATTATCTTATGCTCACTTATGACTGATATCTCTCATGTTTACCCTTACTAGGAATCTGAGATCACCCTTTATTATGTTTATATTCCCCAAGTTATGATTAAATATTATAAGTATGATAAATATAGAAGGGTACTAAATATGAATACTTTTTATGGGATACATTGAATATTGTTCATAAATTAGTTGATTTTGTATCTATTCTTCAAATATAGTAAACCTTTTTGGTTATGGGGTTTAAATAATTATGATATGCAATGAATATTATATAAAATGATGTAATGTTTATATATGTAATACTTGGGTACCCTTATGATTATAGATATCCTAGGATTGGATATATAAAAAATATTGTTGGATTAAGTGGATTTATCAGAATTATCTCCTATTAAAATGTGATGCATTTGGTTTTGTAGGTATGTACTCCCATGAGTTTAGGATATTTTTCAAGTAAAAAATTGAGTTCCTTGAGGTCAAATAAAAGCCATATGACTAGGTGTATAGTATTAGAGACTATATAGCATAGTACTGGAGACTATATAGCATATTATTTTATCTCATAAGGACAAGGAAATAAGGTCTACATGATCATGTACATGATCCCATGGACTGTGTAAATAGGCCATGCATTTTGGGTTTGTGTGTAGAGGGACTCGTATAGTCCTATACAAGGTCCCGAGGACCATGTAGAATATCCATGCAGTATGGTTTGAGTCCTATTTTTTTCTAGCACCTCAATTAACATGTCAAACCCACATTATTGCTCTGACTCATATTTATATGGACTTAGGTATTCTTGAGAGAAAATTAAGGATTCTTAGTCAATAAAAAAATGTGATTATCTCTTGGATTGATCAAATCTATATCAGATCAATGGAAAGATCTCAATTTTCTTTTAAAATATCGAATCTACCTATTTATTTTTATTTTTTATTTTTTGTTATAACCTATGTTATTTGGTCTATGGAAATAGGGTTTTTGAGTTTTGAATCATGAATGAAATAATCATGATATCATTTTCTGGTTTCTAGGATTTGAATGATTAGGCTATGATCATTGACACCCAATATAGGGTTTAATGGAATTAAAGAGATTGCTATCTAAGTTAGGGGGATCTTATTCACTTATTGTTAAATTATGATTCCTATTTCTATGATTGGTAAGAATTTAAGACATTGAAATAATTTTCTCATTTATCAAATAATTTATTTGAAATTGATTTGATAACAAGTAATTATTGGATTTAATGAAATTCTTGATTTTGATGTTTTGAAATTGACCAAGGAATTTGGTTTTTAAATGATGGTTTTAGGAAATAATATTTTTAAGAAGTAAAATATTTTTGGTAAATTAAATAGTTTTGGTATGAGAGATGATTGGGAAGTATTGAGAATGAACATAAGTATTGGGAAATCATAGTTTACAATAGGTTATAATTTATATCATAAAAAAAGAAAGGATGTGAATTCTAGAAACACCCAGGTGTGTGGAGATATCCAATTAGTGTATGCTATAATCATAAGAATTAATTAATTTTAATTTTTATATTTCTCATGTATTCTAAATTTTTTATGGCTAATATTGTCTTGATTACTCTTGGAAAATATAACAACTTTATTTCTAGGTCCTAATTTGATCTAATCCAGTCATGTGATAATTTTTTTTGTTTGAAAATGATCTAAATTATTTTCAATAGAATTTATTACATGATTGGGAATAGGTATTTCATGAGATTCATATAGGAAAATCCTATTTAGTATTTTAAAACTCATTCCTACTCGCACATCTTGATGTGAGGGAAGATGTCTTATTTCATGATGCGTGTAACAACAAGGCATGAATGTTAATTGGAAATGGATCCTAGGAGTTGTGATTATGGTGGATGAGTTAGTGTTTTGTTATTAATTAATGTAGGATTTGGATTATCCCTGTTTAACATTCATCATCAATTTTAGTTCATTATTCCACATTAGAATTTTTTTCTACTTTATTTCCACTATAATCGATTTGGATTTTAGTTTAATTTAAACATTTTCTAAAAAGTATAGTTTCAGTCTTGAAATAAAATTCATCATTTGTGTCTCATATAGTTTTATATATATTTTTGGGGAAAATTGTGCCCCAATGTTTGTATTTATCCATGGAAAATAGTTTTTAGACTCTAGTGACCAGGGAAATCACTTGAGGCCATGTGGAGATCCTAGTCTGATTTTAGGATTTCAGATCCAAACTTGAGGTTATTATAAAATGGTACTAGAGTATATTTTTTGGAAGTATAATCTTATAATGTCCTATAAGTGTGGATACTAGGGTTACTTGATCTTAATTAGTACCCATAAAAATCCATATCTAACCTCATTGTGGTGAGATTTGTGTTACTATATAGTTTGGGTAGGAAATGTAATCTTAATATCTCTTATGGGATACTTGTTAGTTATTCCCTATTAGATTCTACACCCACAATGGGTTAATATGGAAAATGTATTTATATATCATGATATAGATGTGTAAATACAACACATATGCACATTTTTTTTATAAAATAATTTTATTACATTAAATTCATTTAAAAAGTGAGTTCAATTGATTTTCCAATGTTTTTTTTGAGAATGAATTTGGTTAAATTTATATTTGAAAAATTATGTGAAATTTTATTATAAGAGAATAAATAACAAGGAATAAAATAGATAAACTTAGGAATAGTACTAAAATTCTATATGTTGAGTTTAGGGACTTTTGGGTTAGGTAGATGGAATTACTATTTCATCCATATTTGTATCATTTAGCATATACTATTATAGAGATAACTCTATGTATAGATAATATTTATAAGGAAAGATATAGATATTTGCGATGTGATCCTATTCCCGAGGAAGGATTTAGAAACATGAATTTTATTCCAAAACCCCTAAATTTACTAATCCAAGTAACCCATGTGCTTAGAAGTGGAGAAAATTAAGAGAAAACCATGGAAGTGGATCATGATTTGAAATTATAGTAATAGAACCCTCCCACCATTAGGGGTGATAATGGAATGAAATATGTTGGAAAATAGTTTGAAAGAATCAATAAATTATTATAGTTTCTTTATACTCTTGAGACATTAAAAATAGAGTTCACTTCTAACATGATTAAGGGATATATTCTTAATTATTATAAGATAAATGTGGTAAAAAAGTTTTATGAGGATCTAACATGGGTTGGATTCTAGATGATTCTCATTCAATTTTTTATCTTGATATACTGAATCTGAGGAATGATCAAGAGTTTATAAATTTGTATTAAGGAATATGACTTCTCTAGAATATCCTTTTCACTTTGTGTAGTAGGTTAATTTTCACTGTAGTTGATCATCAATGAAAGTTTCAAGATGTAAAGTTTTAGTAATATTGTGAAACATAATATCTAGTCCAGGGTGATTCTTTTTGATATTCTTACCTATGCAGTAGTATAAAATAAAGCAACGATGGTAGAGTAAAATATGATGATTTCAAAGGGTGAAAATGATTTTATTCACTAACCCAAGGGAGGTAAGAATAATTTAAATAGTCATAAGAGGTAGTGGTATGATTCCTAGTAGGGTGTAATTTAAAAGAAGTTTTTGAGCTTGATTTATTCTTAAGGTAGGATAAAAAACATTTCTTACCAGGGTGGAAACATGGAAAACCTGATATAGGACTATTTTTATGAACCTTGGATGCGTTATCTATTTGAGAAGAATGGAAATATGAATAATTTATGCAATTTTTTCTCTAATTAATGAAGGCATCAATGATTACTATAGATAAATAAAAAAAACATGGAGCTGAATCATAGGTAAATATTGTTGGTAATCCTTGATACGACTAGGACCAAAATAATCAAGGATGATTTTTTATTTTAGAGAACATTTCAAAGGATTATGAAGCAAGACATAAAATAGTAATATGTTACCTTACTAATTCTCTTACTATGATCTCAACTATATTTGATTTGGGGGTATCTTATTCATTCATATCAATATGAGTAGTAGACTGACTAAATTTTCATGTGGAGTTAATGTCTTATTCCTTGAATATTAATGAACCACTTGGTGGATGGTTAAAATAAGGGCCTAGATATCCATACTGCTTCATTGTGATTATTTTTGTGAAAAAATTATCGGAATTCTTGGTTCTAAAGAAGAATATGTATGATTCTGTAATTATAATGTATTATATGGTGATGTTTAAGGCCCATATTTATTTTCATGAGAATAAATATTCATTTTCCACACCTAATATAAGTGTTAATACTTTTCAGTGGGAGTGGAATGTTCATGAAATATATGCCAGACTAGTCATAAGAAACCTGAGAGATTTAACATGTTAGATAGTCGAGTTAGTTCTTTGATCAATAGAATTTGAGAAATCAATTTAGTTTTCAGAAGTAGTGGAAGATTTATTGGATGTGTTTCCTGAAGATATATTTATAGAACCACTATAAAGTGATGTGTAATTATTTATAAATTTATTTTATAGGATTAGTCTGATCTCATCGCCTTTATATTTTATGGAACATGTAGATATGTGGGTGTTTGAGATTCAATTTGAGGATTCAAAGGGAATGTATTTTACTAGACTGAACATTTATCCAAGGCTATCACTAGTTATATTTACCAAGTTGCTTTATGGTATCATGCAGTTGATCATTAACTAACATAAGTTAAATATGGTGATAATGAATAGTAAATTACCTCAACCACATATCAATGTTTTATTTGATTAATTTAATGGAGATTAGTGGTTCTAAAAAATCAAATTATGATCAGTATATCTCTAACTAAGGATGATAAAGATGAACATTCCAAATACATCTTTCAGAAGAAGATATGGGAAATTTAAGTTTTTAATAATATTTTTTGGGGCTACTAATTATTAAGATGTTTTCATATACTTGATGTTTTTTATATTTTTTAAATAACTTGAATCAATTTTCATACTCTTTATGGATGAAATTTTTATTTATTATAGATTAAAGGAGGTTTATTTAAGGCATTGAAAACTATGATTAATATTTTGTGGGAGAAAAGTTTATATGCAAAGCTATAAAAATTTCAATTTTGGATACAATAGTTAATGTTAATGGGTAACATGACTTATAAAAATGGTGTATTATCTAATAAAAATAAAGTCAATTCATTGATGTTTTGGGAGAAACCTAAGTATATTTACGAGATTCAAAGTTTCATTGGATTAACAAGTTTCCACCCATGATTTATTTAGTAATTTTCAAATTCAACATGTTTTATGATGGAATTGGATAAAAAAGGAATGAAGTTTGAGTGGGACAAAAAGTTCCTAGGATATTTTAATGATTTTAAGATGATCCAAACTTCTAGGCCAGTAATGATCATTTTTGAGTTTAGAGAAGATTTTATAGTTCAATTTGATTCCTATGGATCTTGAATAGTATGTGAGCTCATATAAGGATATAATGTGGTTGTATATGGATTGATGAATATATGACCACATGATAATAAAAACCCCACACATTATTTAAGAGTTAGGGAAATTACTTGTTTGGTGAGAGCATCACGAAATATTCAAATCAAAATATGTGGTATATTCTACCCCAATGGGATATAAATATGAGGTAATAGAACTGGGTGGAGTATCTTAATACATTCAAATTCATGTTATCCTATACACTAGGTAAGGGAAATTTCATTTTTATAGAACCTAATGGATTATGATGATGTGTGTTGTACTTTTTTAATAGTTGATAAAGACTATGAGTAAGTAAATAGGGAAATTAAAGATGATGATGGAGCATTATAAGGTCTAAAATCATAAGGAATAAAATATGTCATTATAGAATAAATAAAATATTAGTTTTTAGATAGTATACAATATTAGCAAATGAGATTTTGATTCTGGATGTGATGGAATTAGTTGAATTTAGAAACAATGTAAATATCTGATGATTTTTGAAGAGGTATGCCAATGTGACTATATAAATTAAAAAACATAAAGAAAATATTTCATTATAATACATTCCCAATAACTTCTAGGTTTATACTTTTAGAGAATTAGAAAAAACACTAACTAACAAATCTCATGTATTTTTCAACTAATAGGCATTTTCCCACTATACAATAAACCTCTTCATATATAATAAGTCTTCAACACTTCTAACTAATTCTCCACATAATATACTCTTCTATAAATTTCATAATTTTCTTATATTTATAACCCATGTAAATTTAAAAAAAGGAAGGGATGTGATCATATGCTTAATAAGGGTAAACATAAGTGATAATAATAAATGATCATAAGAGAGTATAAGATGAGTATATGAGTATCTTCAGGATTCATAAAAAAGTTATATTAATTAAGAACTGATCATAAATCATGGAATAAAAAAATTATAAGTTATGAAAATTGTGTATATCATAGTAAAAATGAAAAATTGATAATTATTTCACATCTATAAGCATGAAAATAGTAACATTGTTGATCATGTATCACAACATGTTTCCATTAGTGGATTAGGCTTCAGTCACCTTTTCTCTTAGTGGATCAGGTTTCACTAACCTTTTACCATGGTATATTAGGCTACACTCACCTATCTCCATTTTTGGATTAGGGTTCACTCACCTTCTTCCCTTGATGGATCATGATTTACTCACCTGTTTCTATGGGTGGATTAGGCTTCACTCACCTATATCCCTTAGTGTATCGAGTCATCATAACTCATTTCCCATTCTCTCATGAGATCTAAAACCTTAACTAATTCATTTTAAGGTAATATAAGACCCCACCTATAATCATTCATATATATGTGTGCCATATAAAATAAATCATCATCAAATAATAAAGAACCCATTGAAGTAAAATGGGTTTTATATCCTTTTCAAGTGGAATAAAATAAGGAAAACATTCACAATTTCACCAGAAATCTAACATGATACACCTATAGAAAAAAAATGGTATCTAGAGATATTTTATAACTTTATAGGTAAATACAATTCGATAAATATAATATATTATGTGTTATTTACACTGTATAGTAAAATGGTGTACAATTAAGTCAATAATTTACCCAATCAACCGATACATGACATTTAAGTGTACACACATCAATCAAAGGAATAAAAAATAGGGTATTGATAGAGGAAATAAACGATAATAATAATTATGGTTATACACTAAAATTTATTAGGAAAGAAAAATTTGTTGATAGTTCATTTATATTTTAGATATTTAACATTTATTATTTTAGAAAACATAGGTAAATAATCTATTGTTATATGAAGAATAATTTTAGAAGAAAAGAATAATTTTAATATAAAAATGATAATAAAATGATCATTTTCCATGAAAACCCTTAAATAAAACTATTATAATAATGGAAAAATAATTTATTTTGTGAAACCATTATACATCATAAATAAGTTTAAAAAATATAGGAAATCAGTGATTTTGAAAACATTAAAAAAAGAAACTTTTTTCTTATTTTAATGAAGAAAGTATAAGTGAAAAAGTAACTAGTTTATTTTGAAATAATTTTCTTGAGATATATTAAAACATTAATTTTAAATAAGTCTCTAAAATTGGAGTCTTGAAAAATACATAAAATATTTATGGAGAAAACATGGGTTAGAAGATAGAACATTTGATTTTCAAAGGAATGAAAACCTATTTTAATATTTTGTAACACCTTTGTTGAAAACCCACCTCATAAAAAGTGAAAAAAAACTTCCATTAGAAAAGAGGAAAAGTGAAACATGAAGGAAACATAAGATAACACACAATTAGGTTTCAAAATATATAGGATGAAATTGGATGGAATGAAAATTTGGACATGGAGTGGAAACTATAATTAAATAGGATGAGAATTATTTCCAACAATGGTATAATTTTGTGCAATTTTTTATCATGGTAAAAATTATGAAAATAAAGGTAATATTCCATAAGATTAGAAGATAAAGTACCATTAAAAAAATATTATGGAGGAATAGATCAATCTTGGAAGAACAAATTTTAAGAATCATTTTAACTCAATGAAGGGAGTTGAGTTAACAAATAATCCTTATGGTAATGGTAACACATGATTCAAAGAAACCTGAAAGAGTTACCATTAAATAAATATAAAAATATCACAATATGAGAAATATTCATTATATTTGAATTTAATAGGGAACTTAATACAAAATATAAAATAAATTATGGTGTGCAATATCAAACATGTCTCATGGAGTTGAAAATTGAGAAAAATAAACCCTTACATTTTTTTAATTTTTGTGTAAAAAACACATGAGATTATTAACTTGGAATAAAACATTAAACATAATGAAAAATATAATGGAATCATTATATAAAATATTAAATGAGTGGTATATACACATTCTAATGAAAACATGGTTTATAATATGAAATATATCTAAAGGGGTGAAAATTGAGACAATAAAACCTTACCTTGTTCTAGATTAATTTTGTGCATGAATATGACTTTATGAATAATAAAATTAATTTTTTTATATAACATATTATTTAATTGAACCTTATATATTTCATTATATATGGATTATTTTTATCATATTTTATTTATTTATTATATTGTTTTTGAGAAAATTGAAGCGTTGTCGTCTTATTTCAGTAATTTTAGAAATAAAATATGTTTTTAATAATATTTTAAATATTTAATATAATAATTCTAGAAAAATAAAAAAATAATGATTTAATTATTAACTTATAATGAAATTTTTATTTAATTTCCTATAGTAATCCATGATAGAGTTTTATAACATTGTTCAAGTTGGTAGTAAAACCAACCCCAAATATGAACACACAATAACATGATTGGTGAGTATGGTTAAGGAAATTTAAAATATAATTATAATTGAATACTAATGATATTTTTTATATTTTTTAAGTTGGAGAATCATATCTGAATTGGTTTTTATAAATAAATTAAATCTATATGAAAAATGAAAAATGTTACTTTTTGGAGGTGGTAGTCCGCACAACGCATGATTAAAGCTATTTTATTTTTCTAAGTGGATGTAATAGAATAAATAATTTAATTTAAATTAATATAACAACACTTAATTATAATAATTATAAAATTTAATTAAATTACTAATGTTATTATATGTTTGAAATAGAAAGAATAAGAATAAAAAGATAAGGATTAAATAATACTCACTCTAGGACATTGAGCTTTCTCTTGAACGCCTCCTTGTAAATGAGGGGATTATGATAATTTATGGTGAATAAAGGCTATGAAAGTGGGATAGGGTTATATAAGGAAAAAATGGAATATTTTTAGGAATAAATTCTTAGGTATTGGTGTGGTATGAAGTGGTGTATGTGTGTCCCTTTTATAAATGTAGAAAATGGAACTTTTGTGGGTACCCATTATTTTTAAATGATATCATTACACTATTAAATGTAAAATGGTCCTAAAATAAATAAATAATGGAATATGGAATGATATAAGCTATATAAATCCTTTATCACCCATTTTAACACATTTTTGAAACATGTTTTAATCCTTTTACAACTTTATTATTATACTTTACCATTTTGGTTTTTACCTTGGAAACTAGTTTTTAACCTATTAGTTTATATTTTATTAAAAAATATAAGGTAAAAACTAGAACCAAATATGGGTTTTATAAACTAAAATTTAATCCTCATATAATATAATTCAATTTATGAATAATATAAAATTAACTTTAAATTTTTTTTAATATTTAGATTTGTTTTTTGTAGAAAAAAATATATTTTCAACATTAAGTGTTCTAAATATTATTTAGTATTGATTAAATATTTATTGAGTGAGAATATATTTATATAATGATATAAAAATTATACAAAATAAATTTTGAGAAGATATTAGTTTATTTTATTAGATAAAAATCCCATAATATTAAAAAAACAATTCTTTGAAAATAACAATTTTGCCATTATAATATTCATCAACCTTAATCAGAGTAATCATGATTTCATAAACAAAAGTTAAATTGTCCTAATTATATAGTATGATCATGTTGACAAAAAAATACGAAATCCATTTTTTTATATTTAATTACTATTATTGATGAAAACCTATTTTTAATATAAGCGAATAAGAACAATTTTTAGAGTAAAATATTACTTATGTTTCAAAAATGTTAAACATGAGTTTTAAAAATTCAACCAAGTATTTTTCAATGATATATTTTAACTTTAAAAAATATATTTTTATAGAAAAAGTGTTTTAAATATTTTTAAGTCATGAAAGTGATGGTTTTAGTAAAATCATTATTTTTTCAGTGTTCATCTAAAAATCAATTATCTTAGGAAAATCACAAAAATTAATCCTAAACTAATATTGACATGTTTAATCCAAAAATGAAGTTAATATTTTCAAATTAAATTTCTATAATTTATAAATATAATTTTTAAATTAAAAGAGAATATATAAAGAAAAAATGCATTTGTTAAAACTGACCAATTTAAACTTCGCGTTTCATTAATATTATTTCATATAAATTTAAAAATAATTTAATTTTGATATATTAGTTTATAAATGTAATGAACCAACCCAGGTGACCCTCAAACCTTGCACCTGGCTCATTCTATTACATACTTGATAGATGTTTCTGATCCCCACAGGCTGGTGACAAGCACCTGGACATCGAACAACACAACAAAGGGAACAATTTCTCCCAACCTGATCAAATACATGGCATATATGTATACATATAATGAAAATAATAGCATAAGACTAAAGGAATATATATGCCATATCAGTCAAAAGACAGAAGAAACGAACAACTGCAAAAGTATTCAAATCTCTAAAAACAAGTCCAACTGTAAGGACAAAAACCAAATAACTACTCCATGCGATGACATGGATGAACTCCCACCATGTCACCACAAGCTACCCAAAATCATATGACATGAACCTCACCACCTCACTACAGTGCCTTTCCTTTCCCTATAATGGAAGACATACAAAGGTCTACGCACCACCGAGGAGGTGCACATGGTATGAGCTAACATGCTCAGTAGGATCCCACCCAGGTGTTCTGTATCAAGTCTCTGTATAAAAATTCCTATATTCTTATTTAAATTAAACATGTCATGATAATAAGTAAAGTAGTTTTATCAAAAACATGGTAATAATTTCCCTTTTTCATAGTTATAAACAAAACCAGGTACAACATGCTTATCAAGGCTAACTTAAAATTCCATTCAATTTAAAATAGAAGAATAATCACAAACATCAGTACAAAGGAACACTATAAGTTAGACTAACAGACTAATCTAACCATAATAAATCAAGTGCACAATCCAATTCCTAGAACATATTCCTAGGAAAAAGAGGAATAACCTATAAGTAAACCCCTAAAAATGTCAATATCTATCCCCTAGAACAACAAGACTAGGATAAATAGGAAATACACATGAACATACCTCGGGTTAATCACAAAATATGCACGATGGCATCAAGATAAACCTTCCACCTAAGCACCCAAGGCAATCCATTTGATAATTTTCACAAATCAATTTCAATGTTTTAAAAGTACCAATTTCCTTTTTATTTATAAAAAATAAGGGACAACCCATTTCTATTTAAGAACCCTTTTTCAAAACACATATTCAGTCATGAAAATTTAATAAATCAATTTATAAAGTAAGATCAATCTGGATAATTATCATAGGATAGAGACAAAACCACCCACCTAAAGACCTGGGTCACACACGATCACAAAAGGATCCACCAATAATGAAAACCCAACGACACCAGCAGAGATGTTAGAATCTAATCCACACCTTAATATTGATCCAACATAGAAAATAAGGGGTTGGAAGAATAGAAAAACACCACATACCTCAAAAACGGACATCCACCACACCACACCTAACCATATAATGGCCTCCGAATGAGATCTACAAAAGTATCTTGAACAAGACATGAAGAATCACTAACTTAGGATACTAGATCCTATAAAGAAATCCTAGGGCACTACCATGATCAAGATCAATGAATAAGTGGAAATATTACTTACCATAAGAGACGCACCACAACTATAATGAAGATCAAACGTCGAATAGATTGATCTAGATGGAGTAGAGTCTCCAAAAATTGTATGTAAGAGCTCTAGGTTGAGAGACAAGGGCTTAGAGAAAAGAACTGAAGCCAAAACAGCTGCTATCTTATTTTAAAAACTGTACGTGGGTCATTTCACGGTGTGTAATATGGTTACACGCCATGAAATCCATGGTTTACAAGTACACCAAAAAATCCATCACCTCATATTAAAAATATATTATTTAATGAATTCAAGATGTGAAACCACTCTTGAAGATGTGTAAAATTTTACAGTGTGAGTCCCCTTTCACGGCTTATACCCAACAATAGATACACAACATGTAACCGAGTTATACAGTGTGAAATCCTTCTACATCCTGTAGAAAAAACTGGTTAAAGTTGAGAGTCCAACAAATCTCTTCACCATTATAGGTATCCTCAAAATCTCAAAGGAGGGAAAACCATGACAAGGTTAAGGGAGTATATAAGAAAATGGTAATGGGATGTTACAAACTCTCCACCATAAATACTTTCCACCCCTGGGAAGTCATGTGGAAGATGTAATCCCTGGAAAGAGATGAGGCCACTGCTCCCTCGTTAATGAATCACGTTCCTAAGTCTCATGAGAATCTAGTCCTTTTTTCCATAGAACTATGACCAAATGAATTGACTTCCCATGAAAGACTTTCACTTGAGAGTCAATGATATCAATTGGTTTTTCCAAAATAGAAACATCTCACTTTAACTCAACTTCTTCTAAACTTATAATGTGACTAGGATCAGGACGATATTTCTTAAGCTGAGACACGTGAAAAACATCATGAATAACCATCAATTAAACTAAACATGGTAACTGATAAAAAACTTGTCCTAGATGCTCAATGACCTCCAACATTCCAAAATATCTTAAATCCAACTCTCCCTGCTTTCCAATTCAACAGTGACCCAACTAAAGATGAACTTTCAAGAAAACCCAGTAACCTATGGAAAACTCCAAAGGTCAATGCTGCCAATCTGTATACGAATTTTGTTGACTCTATGATATTATCAGACATCGATATACATTATGAATCTTCATGGACATCACCTAAACCAAACTCGGTCAAAATAAATATACCTCACCCACCTCATCCCAACAAAGAGGTGGTCTACACGGGCAACCATACAATGCCTCAAAGGTATCCATTCTAATTGATGACTGATAATTGTTATTATAAACAAAGTCAACCAATCCAAGATGGATCTCCCATGATCCAATGAAATGTAAGACAAAGGTGCATATCATATCCTTAGGATCAAAATCACACACTCTGTATAACCATCTATCTGTGGATGGTAAGCTATGGCCAACTTTAACTAAGTTCCAATTTCCTCTTGAAGACTCATCCAAGACCTCAATGTAAACCTAGAATCCTTATATGAAACAATGGTAGAAGGAATCCCATGTAACCTCACAATATCTTGCACATAAATCTTACCCATATATTCATCTTTAGTGGTGTATTTAACTAGAATGAAATTCGAAGACTTCATAAACCGATCAACAACCACCCAAATAGAATTCCTCCTTCAGAGAGTCCATGATAATCCAACAAGAAAATCCATGGATACCTCATCCCATTTCTAAATCAGAACTAGAAGAGGTTAAAGTAAACCATAAGGTTTCAAGTGCTCTGCCTTTATCCGTTGGAAGGTGTAACAACGTGACACAAACTTCACAATGTCATGATTCATACCCAACCACCAAGATCGATGCCTCATGTCATAATACATCTTTATAGTTCCTGGATTAATGGTACACAAAGAGCTATGACAATCAAACAAGAATAAACTTTTTAAAGATGTCGGGATGAAAACCTTCTTCCTGAAGTTAAGTATACCATCTGTAGAAAAATACCATCCAGAAACAGTATCTCCACTATAAAGGATTTCTCGAGTCTTTTGAAACTCATCATCATACTACTGAATCCACTAAATAGACTCCAGGAAAGATAATGATAACTGAACACTGGTTAAAAACACGCCTAAAACATACTCCTGATCATCCAAGTGAAATTGATTGAAAATCCCCATATGGTTCCACTCCTCCTTTGATTACAGAATAGCCTATGATTGTAATTTCCTAATAAGACCATCTATAATGAAATTTACCTTTCTTGGAGAGTAGGACACATTGAAATCAAACATTTTAATGTATTCCACCCATTGGCTCTATCCAAGGTTCAAGTCCTTTTGAGAAAAGATAGAGCTCATACTTTTATTATTGGAAAAGATCGTGAACCTATCCCCAAAAAGACAGCACCACCAACATTTAAGGGAATGTATGACTACAAAAATATCTAAATCATGAGTGGGGTAATTATTCTCATCCATATGAATCTGAAGAGATACATAAGATACCACATGGTCATCCTGCATATGCACGCATCCTAAACCAGCATCAGAAGCGTCAAAAAACACCACGTACCCCTTACCAGGATTAGGTAAGATCAGAATAGGAGCTGATGTCAGAATTCATTTAAATTCATAAAAAGAGGACTCACACTTCTCATACCATGTTAATTTCACTACCTTCTTGGTAAGATTAGTCAAATGTGATGACAACTTAAATAAATAATTAATAAAACTTTGGTAGTATCCAGTAAGACCAAGGAAGATTCGTATCTCAAAGTCATTCCATGGTTCCTTACATGAAAAAATAGCCTTCACCTTCTATGGATCAACTGATAAGACATGTTTATAAATATTGTTCCCTAAGAACTTCACTTATTGAATCTAGAAACTACACTTCAAAAACTTTCTATACAAATAGTGATTTTTCAAAAATTCCAGAACCAAAATTAGATAGTTCTCATGTTCACACTCATATTTTGAATGAATCATAAGATCATCCATGAACACTACTAATAAAGTGTCAAGATATTGATGGAATATTTGATTCATCAAAGACATAAAAACTACAGGATCATTAGTCAGACTAAAATACATCACAAGATATTCATAATGGCCATACCTAATCCTGAAAGCTTCTTTCAGTATATCAAAATACCAAAATCTGAGTTGATGATAACCAGACTGAAGATAAATATTTGAGAACCACTTTTCCACCTTTAGCTGATCAAACAAATCATCAATATGAGGCAAAAAATAGTTTTTATTAACCATCACCCAATTCAACTTTTTATAGTCCACACATAACTAATGTGAACCATCTGATTTCTTAGTAAAGAGCATAGGGGCTGCCCAAGGTGAAAATATAAGGAGAACGAAACCCTTTTCCAATAGGACATCCAACTAAACCTTGAGATATTTCAGCTTCGCTAGGGCCATACGATAAGAAGGTATTAATATCGTATGCATACCTGGAACTAGGTCAATTATAAACTCTACCTCTCTTTAGAGGAAGACCAGATATGTCATTTAGGAAAATATCAAAAAAGTTATGAATGATGAAGGGAAGATCAATGATAGGAGAGATGTCATTGGGCTCAAACACAACAGTAGACAAAAAAGTACTGAGATCTGGTTAGGAATGTCCTACATGACTAGACCTTAGGTCCCACTCCCCCTAAAACACATGAGATCTCTCATTGAAAATAAGAAACAAGACACACTAATGATAACAATAAACCTCAGCTCGATGAGTGACAAGCCAATCCATACAGATAATGATGATGAAAAAAATCCAAATCAAGAATGAGAAAATACCAGACAAACTCCATATCAGCAATCGTTAACAAATAAGAGGGACACCAAAACCCTTGCTCTTTCCTCTTACCAGTTTCTAACTCTATTGTAAAGGACATAAGTTCTATTGGAAGTGTAAGAATATCAACAAAACTTGCATATATAAAAGAGTGTGTGGTACCGATATCGAATAAATAAATTGCTACTGAAGATGAAATAAGGATAGTACCTATCACTGTTGCTGGACCTATATCAATATCTACCTGACACTCATCTACTACGTAAAAATGATTCACTCTTGAGGCCTGTGGCTAGAGCACTGTAGTCATTGAAGCTTCTAACTACACCGTAGTAGGATTTGGAGCTGACAAACCCTGACCATAACAAGGCATAGTCATAACCTGAAATAAGAGCTATAAGTGACCAATGTGTCCACAACTATTTCACAAATTCACGTGCATAGGAAAAAAACATCTTGTGTGTCTACCCTTTCCAGACTGATAGTAAGTCAGAGGCACATTGCCTACTATAATGAACATTGTAGTGGAGGATCGCTACTAAGACCCACCTCCACCACTCCTGCGATGATCCTGCCACTTTATTTTCTTCCCATATATTCCACTAAGGATTCCACTAGATGGAAGATAAGGGTTTGGAAAACCAACCTTTCCTGCCATATCCATCTCTTCCATTATATATCTATCCACTATCTCTGTATAGTTATAAAGATTCAAAATGAATAAATTTGATCTGATATCTGATCACAAACCCTGTAGGTACTTCTGAGCCTTCATCCAGTCATTCCTCACCATATCTAGAGAAAAAAAGTAAAAGCTCAGTAAAATGGTTGGTGTATGAAAACACTTAATGCTCTACCTATTTTAAATATAGGAACTCCAAATAATTCTCCAGTATAAAGTACTCTGGAAAAAACTACTGAAAGAAAAATGTTATGAAACCCTTTCAATCTAAGTCCACGTGCTAGTTTTCTTGGACCATTGAATCCCACCATCGATTACCGGAACCCTTAAGCTTGAATGCTGCATACTTTACCCTGATATTATTAGGTGTCACTAGAAAGTCAAATGTCTGATCGATTTTATCCAGCTACTCCGTAACCTCTTGAGGTTCAGTCATTCCTTTAAAGGATAGTGGATTCTCATGCAAGAACTCCTTAGATCTCTCTCTCTCTCTCTCTTCCAATTCATAGTTATAACTCAACAACAATATTATGAACCCATGGTACATCCTAATCAACAAAATGAACTACTCATACTATATTTTAGATGGGATTCATATCTATAGGTATATTCCCTTGAGGAGAATCAGTTGTACCCTCTTGAGGAACTCACGAAGGAAGTCTCAGAGGCATACTGTTGCGCACTGAAACATAAGAATGATTAGAAAACAAAAAAAATCTAAATTCAAACTATAAAAACCATAACAAAAAACTGATATTTAAAACCAAACCCAACACTAAATACACACATCCCAACATCCCATAAAAACTTGAGTCTCATTATGATAAGAGCAAGACAATAATTTATCACATCATACCTCTCTAGTCCTGAGAATCCTATCTCCAACACAACAGATGTCCCAAGATAATAATTCTTGAGGACAGACCTCCTTTGACACCAAATTTTAATGAACTGACCTCGGTAACCCTCAAACCTGGCACCCGGACCATTATATTACATACCCAAAGGGAATTATCGATCCCCATGGGATGGCGACAGTACCTGGGAATCGAACAACACAATAGAGGGAACAATTTATCCCAACCTAATCAAACACATGGAATATATGTATACACAGAATGAAAAAAGATAGAGGAAGACTAGAGGAATATATATTCCACATCAGTCAAAAGATAGAAGAAATAAACAACTGCAAAAGTCATCAAATCTCCAAAAACAAGTCCAACTGCAAGGACCGAAACCAAATA
Organism: Viscum album; assembly: GCA_963277665.1. Taxonomy (NCBI): domain Eukaryota; kingdom Viridiplantae; phylum Streptophyta; class Magnoliopsida; order Santalales; family Viscaceae; genus Viscum; species Viscum album. The sequence continues at coordinate 1,438,021,485 of OY728156.1, read as the reverse complement.
ACTACTCTATGAGATGGCATGGATGAACTCCCACTATCTCAACACCAGCTACCCAAAACCAACTGACACGAACCTTGCCACCTCACTATGGTGCCATTCCTTTCCATGTATTGGAAGACATATAAAGGTATATGCACCACTAAGGAGGTTCACATGGTGTGAGATAACAAGCTCAGTATCATCCCACCCAGATGTTCCATATCAAGTCTCTGTATAACAATTTTTGTATTCTTATTTAAATAAAACATGGAATGATAAGCAGTAAAGCAGTTTTACAGAAAACATGATAAAAATTTCCCTTTTTCATAGTTCTAAACAAAATAAGGTAAAACATGCATATGAAGGCTAAATCATAAATCCAATAATTTCAAAATATAAGCAACATCATAGGCATCAATACCAAGGAAAACTATAGGTCAGACAAGCAGAATACTCGCACCACAATAAATTAAGTGCACAATCTCGTTCTTAGAACATAGGCCTAGAAAGCATAGGAATAACCCATGAGTAAACCCCTCGATAATTTCAATATCCATCCCCTATAATAATGGAACTAGGAGATAGAGGAAATCCCCATGAGCATACCTCATGATAATCACAAAACATGAATGATGTCCCCAAGATAAACCTTCCACCTAAGTACCCAAGGTCACCCATGTGCTTATTTTCACAAATCAATTTCAATGTTTCAAAAGTACCCATTTACTTTTAATTTATAAAAAACTAGGGAAAACCATTTCTCTTTAAAAACACTTTTTCAACACACACAAACATTCATTCCAATTTGATGAATCAATTTATAAAGTAAGTGCAATCATGATAATTATTATAGTCTAGAGATGGAACCACCCACCTCAAGACTCGAATCGCACACACCTACAATGAGATCCACCAAGAATGAAAACCCAATGACAGTAATAGATACCTTATAATCCAATCCACACCTCAAGATTGATCCAACATAGAAAATAAGGGGTCGACGGAAGAGGAAAACACCACATAACTCAAAAACTAACATCCATTGCACCAAAAATAACCAAAGAATGGCCTCCGGAACAAGATCATCAAAAGTATCTAGAAGAAGACATGAAGAATCACCTACTTAGGCCACTAGATCCAATAATACAACCCTAAGGTTCCTCAGTGATCAAGATCAATGAAGAAGAGAAAATATTACTTACCTGGAGAGACATTCCGCAAACATAATGAAGACCCAACATTGAAAAGATCGATCTAGATGATACAAAGTCTCCCAAAATCACCTAGAAGATCTCTAGGTTGATAGAAAAGGGATAGGAGAAAAGAACCAAATCCAAAAAAACTATTTTATTATTTAAAAAACTGTACGCGGGCCATTTCATGACGTGTAAAATAGTTACATTCCATGAAATCCATAGTGTACAAGTACGCCAAAAAATTAGTCACCTCAGATTAAAAATATGTTATTTAAAGAATTCATGATATGAAAACTCTCTTCACAACATGATTCCTCTTTCATGGATTATACCCAGCAACAATTATATAATGTGTAACCCAATTACATGGTGTGAAATTCTTCTACATCTTATAGAAAAATCTAGTTAAAGTTTAAATGCCAATGAGTCTCTAAATTCACCACTATATGTATCCTCTCAATCTCAAAGGAGGGGAAAACCATGACAAGGTTAAGGGTGTACCTGATAAAATGGTAAAAGGATGTTACAATAAATATAAATTTTACCGATTATAATAAACTTTTATATATTATCAATTTAATTTATTAAGTTAGAATACAATATCCCTTTTTTCAATTGTTCTTTTAAAGACATCATTTTTAAAATGTTAATCAATGAAAATAATAATATCTAATTTTTTAATTTATTATTATCTTTTTATCTACTAATGAATATATTCTACATGTAATTTAAATATTTTATAATTTTTTACTCTTTTGTTTCATTAGTTCAGTATTGAGTGTGACACAAGGAATTGAAGAAAATATTAATTTAAAGTATCTAAAATCTTGGTTCATTAAATTATACCCCCTTAAATAAAATAACACATGACAATTTTAATTTTTAATCCTTGATGAATGTGTTATAGGTTATTTTTAACATATATATCGTTTGGGATATAACCATAAATATGGAATCTATATTAATATCTTAAGCTATGTCAAGTTACTTATCCTTACTCAAAAAACTTAAATCATTCAGACACTCATATACCCAAATATATATATACCCTAATAATATATTATAAAAAAAATATACCTTTACCAAAACCATATGAATCTAGAAGACTTTAACCAAAATGATGATATATATAATTATAGAAATTAAAACCATATTTATCCCTCAAATAATTATTAGGTTATAAAATAAAAATCCAACCAATATATACCATAATTATAAAAATGTAATGAACATCACAAAAAATATCATTAATCAATTATCAATACCAATGTTACCAATAATATCTTATTTTTCTTTTCAAAATAAATCAACCCTTTATTATATCAACATCAATTTTATATTAAATCTAAGAGTTATCCATACCTCAATCATGTGTTCTCCAAAAATTATCCTAAAAAATATAACATTTTCATAAAATCAAATTTCATGGTTATTGATACCATTTTATATATATTCTATACCTTTACGAAAAAACTACAAAAACTAATCCTTATATGTTTCACATAATTCTCAAAACTTTTATAATATCCTAGAATATCATCGATAAATATCACTCACTAATGAGAAAAGCTAAGAGTGTCAAGATTTAATTTCTATTATGATATCAACCTCACTAACATATATAAGACTAAAAAACTCACCTTTTTTATCATAACATGTATATACTAATATTATAAACTATTTATGTATTCTTCCTTATCCAGTTATAAGATATAGCGGTTTATACATACATACATTTCTTAGATTTATTTCCATGATCCTATTTCAACCAAAAACAAAAAAACCAAAAATGAATATCATTAAAATTTCAGTAAATGATCATATAAATATGAAAAATCAATCCTAATATGTATTCTGTAATGAAACCATCATTTCAACATTTTATAATTTCAATTAAATCTATATTTCTTTAAGTTAGGTTCTATTTACTTATTATCCTAATCCAAAAAATAACTGTCTCAAAATTATCATGGACTTTATTAAAATATTCTAAATTAAAAAATGTCTAAAATCTAAGATCTTAATGTTTGAATTACCCATTATCCATAAAATAAAATATAAATTAATATTCTTGTTAATCCCTGAATATCAATATTTTATTCTAATTTATCCATAAACATTCTCTTTTAGGGTTTATATATTAAATATTCTCAAATCCTTTATAGTGGTTTATAAAGAGAATGTGAATTAACCAAAGCATATTCCCTGAGAGTGTATATAAAGGCATACAATCTTTGTTCCACTCATCGTGAACCAATGTAAAGATTGATTTGGTATTTTACCATACTTTTTTAGATGATTACCCCTAGTTGAATCTATGCCAAAAATATCATCCACTTTTCAGTATCAGAACATGGATTCATTTTCTAGGAAAAACACACCAAATATAATTTACCAAAACTTTAGGATATTATCATATAATTAGAATTATCCCAAGTCATTTCACTAAATTATTCTGATCATAATCCCTAAAAAATTAATATTACATCCATTATCCTAATGTGTTATCTATACCTTCGAATCTATGATCATCCTTAACTTATCAACCACTAAATTATAATCAATTAACATCATAATATCCAAATTTATCTAAAACCTTCTCTAATATAAAATAAATCATCCCACTAACATGAATATAAAAATTACATTAATTGAAGAAATATTTTATTACAATACATTCCCAAGAACTTTTAGGTTTATATTTTTAGAGAATTATGAAAAAACATTAACTAACAAAACTCATATCCTTTTCAACTAACTGAAATTTTTCATGTTATATAAGCTAATGCTTAATCCATAATAATTCTTCAACATATCCTATTAATTCTAAACATAAAATAATCTTGTCATGAACCCCTCCCCACAAGGTGTACCCCTCATGGGATGGCAATGTGAGAAAAGAGATAATGACCCCCGAGTCCCACCTCCAGTAGGCCCCAAGTTGGCGACTAACACCGAGGGTATAGTAAACACACAAATGAGAGAAATAACCCTCTAAGAGAACACATGCAAAATAGAGAGATAAGATAGAAACCAAACAACTCCAAATTAGACTTAAATATAAAAGAATATCCAATTCCACATATGTAATGTCATGCAAAACTACTACAACTAAGTGAAAAAACTACAAGTACCAAAGGAAAGTAAAAACAAAAACAACCACAAGCTCGAACATTTCATGTAACCCCAAGCTAGTAGAAACCAACTTGATCTCCAACATACTCCAAGTGACATGAAAAAAAATTATATATACCTAGGGTGAGTATAACAATATACTTAGTAAGATCCTCCTCGGAGCCTCTCGTGCAAAAGTAAAGAAAGCATGCTAAACCATAGTGAATAACAAGTGAAACTAACTCGTCACCTAAACAGGTATACTAAGTTCCCATCCTCATCATGGCTACTATCACTAAGCATCACATACAATAGTATATAATATAATAAAGAATATTAAGGGTACCCCGCTACTACTTCCCCACTAGTTTGTCGCTTTTACCTAACGTCGCATGTCCTAAGCATCTCTCTCCAAAAGGCTTGCCCGTTGAAACCTGGGTGAAGCACCAAAACATGCACCTCATTCAAAAAAACCACCATGTTCATGTAATAAAAGTAACCACATAGTTTCTGGGAGCCACCACAGCTCACATAACGTGTATCATATGTCAGTTATTATACCTCAAGCCATTACAACCCATACACCGAGTAAGGATCCTCAAGCCATCAAAGCCTATACATGTTACACCTATAGTATTCTATAGGAAACTATATTCAGAATTTATGTGTGTGAATAACCAAAATCCATTATGGACCTCTACACACATATATGGGTAAAACTAACTGATTTTCCTACAAGCACAAGTAACTACCAAGATAAGAGAGTGGGGACAAAGGGGGTAGTCATCCATCCATCCTCCCACCAGAATATTGGGGAAAACACCCCCTAGGGCTCAGAATCCCTGGGGTGTCAGTTTCCCTAACTGACATGATAGAGTAGCGTATAGAAACACAAAAAGTAAAAAATATACTATAGCTCACAACTACACTATAGGCATAACCTAGTCTCAAACTCAACTGCAGCTAACGTCTCTCGAACTCCCTACTTCCACTTCTAAGACAAGGTATCCTATAAGAACACAAACATTTAAATAGATTTATTACATTACTTAATTCCCTTTTTATCAGTTTCAATTTATGTTAATTAATTCCTTAAACATTAATTAAACATTAATAATTTCCACATTATATTTCACTAGCATCACACCCAAAGTCCACTGTTCCTTTAAAATTTCAACCACAACATTGCATCCCAGCAAGATCCAAACCCATGGGTTAACATCATTTATTAAATCATTTTTTATCATCATTACTTTCCCATATTCCCAGGAATTCTAGAAAAACATTCTAAGATACTAAACACTAGGGGCTCAACATGGTGAGTGGGTGAACTACCCGTCGAGTATTTTCCACCTATAGTAAGAGCGTAAACCCATCCTTCCTTGAGAATCTAAAAATAGAAAGCACGTGGCATACCCCCATGGGTCTTTGGACCTTTTTGGAAGAAGGGTAAGAAATACTAGATGCCTTGAGAAGTGGGGATAGTAAATCAGATAAAAAACCAGTAAGATTCATCAATTATCCAAACATTCACATCCAACCTGTTTCATCATCAATGGTGTCCTTCCTAACACCCACATGCATAAAATGATGCATATCGCCACTCTAGGCATAAACTGCTGCCACAACTAAGGGGCCTCCCTGCCCCCACATATCACAATAGCCATCTAGGATCATATCACAACATAAGCATCAGGAAAAAAACATCATATTGACTGGGATCTTATCCCATAAGCAAGTAAGAGGGTAACTCAGAACCCTATGAGGAATTATCTTTTATAAAAAAACTAGTCATTTAATCTATATAGAATTAACTGATTTATTATTTGCAATTTCAATATATGGGAAACCTAAATAGTAAGCTATCACAAATTGATTAAACATTCTTACTAGATCAATTTGATTAACATCAAATTACAATAAGAAGAACCAGATTCATTTACATGTCTCTTTATCTTTGACAATTAATTTATAATTAATCCCAGTTTATGTTCTTTACCAATTTCCATCAAGAAAAAAAATATAAAAAAAGAAATAATTTATATCACACTATCTAAAAAAACAAGAGGAAATAACATATGATCAATATTAATTTATTTATCCCATTAAAATATTTATTATGTCAATTCTATTGTGATCCAGTGGGTTAAAACATGCTAATTCTACATTTTCACATAAAATAATAAAGAATAAACTAATCATCTACCTTAAATGGTTCTTGTCGTTCTTTATATGATAATGATCCACACAATGGATCACGATCGCCTCCTCCCGTGACAACTGCATCCACCCGAGGATGCCACAGTATGACCGCCCCAACCAAAAACCAAGAAAACTTCATTAGAATCATGGAGATCACATACCATAACATGGAAAGGAGAAACATGAGAAGATGAAACCAAAATAATGATGATAAATAATACCTTATATCGACAAAGGATCAACACTTGTTGCTTGCACCAAAACTGGGGGTGTGCATGTAGCAAAAAGAAACTTCAAGGAGAAACAATATAAGGATTAAGGTTAGATCACACTGATCCTATGGGAAGAAGGAAAGGTTAGAGCATCTCACACCAGGTAACAAGAAGTTAGAACAAGGGAGGAAGAAATCTCATCCCTTTTGAAGATTTACAGAGCATCAGTTTAAGATACACTATATTTTCCATTAAAAGTGGGTCACATTAAACCACATGGTTTGAAAAAGTAAAGACATCACAGGCCTTAGGAAAATTAATATAGGAGTTATGGGATTTTATTCATCCTTAAATCCCTTAAATCAAGGTCTTCAATGCATTTTACGTTAAAGAAAACATAAAAGGGGAAGAACTATAGGAAGCTGGAAACATTGTTCACGATACTGGAAACACTGTACACCTACCAATCCTAGAAACACTGTATAGGATCCTGGAAACACTATTCACAGAATGAATCACTGATGCTAATTGTATTGCTCATAGAATGACTCACCAATACTGATGACACTGTTCACATCAGTCTCATCGATGTAACTGTTCACATCGGTCTCACCGATGGAATTGTTTGTATTGGTCTCACCCATGGAACTCTTTGCATCAGTCTCACCGATGGAACTGTTCACATCAGTCACACTAATGGAACTGTTCGTATCAGTCGCACTAATGGAACTGTTGTCCTAGGTCTCACCGATTGAACTATTCGCATCAGTCTCACCAATGGAACTATTCGCATCGGTCTCACTGATGGAACTATTCACAGAATTTGAAATTTGGAAAAGTGTTGGGGATAAGTCACCTTGACCTCCCAGAACACCTAAAACACCATATTTCTGGAGAGGAATGGACTGGAGAGGTCCGAGCCATTACATCAAATACCACTCAAAACATTCTCTTCCTCAAGAATTCAAAACCCACCTAAATGGAAACATAAACGGGGTATGAAAAACCTCCTATAGAGATACCTCTCAAAAGAGAGCAATCCAGAAGAATCAACCAAAGAAAACCAACTCATAAACATGAAAGTTATATAACTACAAAACAAGCATTTTTTTTACATGAAAAGAGTTAAACATATAACAACTTAGGGTACTAAGCATGTATCTGCGACTCAAGTTCCTAGGTACTCTCTTCCACACCACCTTGTTGCCACAAGAGACGAACCAAGGAGATAGAATTCCCGCGCACCACCTTCTCTTTTAGGTATTGGATCTCTATAGGCCACTACTCGAAGGTCGCATCATCATCATGATCGATCTCTCCCCAATCGATGACATGAGAGTCATCATGAAAATAATGACGGAGCTGTGACATATGAAAAACATCATGTATCTGGATCATCTATGGGGGAAGTGCTACTCGATACGCCACAACTCCAACATGAACCAACACCTCGAAAGTCCCAACAAACCAAGGGGAAAGCTTACTCTCATGACCAAACCTTCACTTCCTATGATGAGAGTCACCTTTAGAAACATGTGACCCCCCAACATCAAACTCCAAAGGACTCCTCCGATGATCCACATATGATTTATGATGATCTTGCGCTGTCTTCATCCTCTCACTAATCACCTGAACCATCTCTGTTGCATTCTGCACTAATTCCAGTCCAAGAATTGTTGACTCTCCGACCCCAGTACAACACAACGGTGAACGTAAAGGTTGGAAATACAAGGCTTCAAATGGCGCCATACCAATGGTGGAGTGAAAACTATTATTGTAAGAAAACTCCACCAAGGGTAAGTTACTCATCCACAAACCTTCAAAATCCAAGACACAAGAGCACAACATATCTTCAAGATTATAGATATTCCACTCTATCTGAACGCCCGTCTATATATGAAAAGTAGTGATAAGGTATAAATAAGAAACAAAAGTATGTGGAGACCTCTCCACACCCTAGAGGTAAAATGAAGATCTCAATCGGAAATGATTGTTCTCGGGACTCCATGGAGTCTCACCACATCCTCCAGATACTACCTCAACAAAACTTCTATGGAGCTTGAATCCTTAATTACTATAAAGTGGGATGATTTTTTTAAACAGTATAATACCACCCAAATTTCATCATGTCCTCTCTAAGCTCGAGGTAAACCAGTAAAAAAGTCTATTGATATTTCCTCCCACTTCCATTTAGGAATATCTAATGGCTGGAGAAAACTATCGAGGACATAGTGCTCAGCCTTCACCTTCTGGAAGACCAAACATCAAGAAACAAACTCTGAAACTACATGCTTCAACCCAGGCCACTAAAATTGACTCCTCAAGGATCAGTATATCTTTTTCACGCCAGGATGCACCGCTAAAGGCAAAATATGAAACTCTCTAAGAACCATCTCGCACATCTCTAAAGGAACAAATATCCTTTTGTGATACAACACTTGGTGTTGTTCATCCTCATACCAACCATCAGGGGCCTCACCACAAACAACTCAATCTCTCTAGACCTCCAACTCTAGATCCCCCAATTGGAAATCTTCCACATGTTACACTAGAGATGACTACACCATCATCTGAAAAAGATAAAATCTTTTCCCAACTTCTCCCATATCGAGATGTAATGCTGAAAATTCTTCCATTACTCTCTAGGAATCACCAGATTCATACACTGCATCACTACATAACTTGTGGATCCGCATATCAACTACAACATTTCTTTTTACAGGTGTATAAGATATTTCAAAATCTTATTCTTGTAATAACTCCATCCACTGATGCTTCTTCAAGTTCAAGTCACACTAGGAGAAAACATACCTCAGTCTCTTATGATCGGTGAAAACCAAAAAGTGCTCTCCAATGAGGTAATGTCTCCAAAAATTTAGATAAAACGCCACAGATTCCAACTAAAGATCATGGGTGACATATTTACGTTCATGGGGATGAAACTACCGAGACCCATAAGAAACAACTGATCTATACTGTATCCGAACACAACATAACATCAAATGAGAAGCATCAAAGAAAACATCAAACTGAACTACCTCTACTAGAAGACAAAGAACTGGAGCACTTACCAACATCTCCTTTAGATACTTGAATGATACCTGAAATTGGTCAGTCCATAAAAACTCCTGATCCTTCTTGGTCAATGCTTCTAGAGGAGTCGCAACCCAAGAGAAATTGGCTACGAACCTCCTGTATTATCCTACAAGACCAAGGAAACTTCACACCTCTTCCACTATCTTGGGGGATTCCCAAGACACAAATGACTATATCTTCAATGGATTCACAATTACTCCTTTCCGGGACACAACATTCCCCAAGAAACAAACTTCTCGAGCCCAATACTCACACTTCATAAACTTCCCAAACAACTGATGTTGATGAAGAACTCCCAAAATGGCATGTAGATGCTCTGCTTGATCCTCCTCAAATGTGTAGTACATAAGGTTGTCATCGATGAAAACCACCAAAAACTTATCTAGGATCTCACAGAATACAACATTCATCAATCCCATGAACTCAGTTGGATCATTAAACACACCAAACGATATTACAAAAACTCATAATGCCTATGATGACAATAAAAAGCAGTCTTTAGGATATCCTCATCCTTCACATGCATCTGATGATATCCTGACTACAAGTAAATCTTTGAAAACAAACTTTCACTATTTAGTTGGTCAAATAAATCATAAATCTGTGGAAAAGGATAGCGATTCTTCACTGCCACTTTGTTTAAGTGACGATAATCGATACACAGCCGCAAACTGCCATCAACCTTCTTCACGAAAAAAACTGGGGCACCCCACGGTGACACACTCGGCCAAACAAAACTGCACTGTAACATACCATCAAGCTGTATATATAGCTCTTTTAACTCATAAGGGGCCATGATATATGGATACATAAAGATAGGATATTCTCCTAGTTGTAGCTTTATCCCAAACTTGATCTCTCGTCGAGGGGGTAATGCTACAAACTCTTCTGGAAAGACATAAGGGTACTCTTCTATGACCCTAAGAAATGCCAACTACCGAACCTCTGACGAAAACAAAATTAGCCTAGCCATCATGGATGATAAGGATAGAACACACCTCTGACCCATATGAGTGTCTTTCTCGCCAATAAACGCCGCTGGCTCTCCAACTTCATCGAAGAACACCACCTGCCTCCTGAAGCAATCAAGGATAGCCTGCACCGAATAAAACCAATCCATGCCGAGGATGGCATCATATAGTCATATCTGTAAGCATAGTAAATTCCCCCAAGATTGGTGCTACACTAGCACTAGCTCAAAGTATATACATACTTCAAACAAGTCAACTCGACCTCCAACTAGCATAGTCATTGCCAAGGGCACTAGAAGCCTCTCTACCTTAAGTGCCAAAGCATGGAAAAGGGCAGGTGATATTAATAAGTGTGTCATTCCTGAATCAAACAAGGAATAAACCCAGGTATAAAACAAGAAAAGGGTACCTCGAATGATGTCTGGCTCACCTGGCACTGGCAACGCTAAAGCATGAAACTAACCGCGACCTCCTCCACAACCTCTATAACCGTGATGATAACCACCACCATGACCGATCCCTTCTCTATGAGGATGGGGAGTATCCCGAGGCTGTCCTCTTCCTGCCCCATATGCTCTTTGCTGATCCAATGCTGGTGAAACCTACTACTGCTACCTCGGTTGGAACTACCTCAATAGAGAAACTTGGAGGGGAACACCTAGTGCATGATGACTGCTCTGAAAGGTCGGGCACTCTCACTTCTTATGACCTATACCACCATAATAAAAACAAGTGCCTGATCCCTTGGAATATGCCTGAGATCTGCTGCCTTTGGATAAATGATATGAAGAGGGCTGGGACCTACCCCCTATCCAAACAGAAACTCTTATTCACTGAAAACCGGGAACCCCGAACCACAGCTCTGCTTCATGAGGAATCATGAAGACTCCCCTCTCGTGATGATCCAGTTCTGTCCAATGTTCTCTCAATGACCTCTTCCCTCACTAGAGCCTCAAGATATTTCTTCAACATAAATGGGGTGACCTGGTGCTAGATATTTAGATGCAAAGACCCCTTGAAATGCCTCACCTAGGCCTCCTCATCAGGAAACAGGTCTAAAGCATATCGTAAAAGGTTCTTGAAATGGATTCCAAACTCTCACACACTGAAGCTCCCCTGTTGAAGGGTAAGAAGCTCCTAGTGAATAGAAACCTTCATGGTCGAAGAAATAAACTCAACTCTAAACTTGTCTCGGAACTCTTTCCATTAGATCTCTGACTCCTCGTGATCCCCAAGGAATAAGAACCACCACTGCCTCACTGATCCAATCAGCATTGTCACAACCAAAGACACCCAGTGCTCATTCCAAGCACAGATTGAACTGAAGCCTATCTAGATCTCCTCCAACCAGTCTTCTATAACTGCATCTGAAATGGAGCCCTCGTACTTCTACAGACTGTGGTGCTGAAACTCATAGAGTGTTCTCTTCCATCTGTCGTTGTTGTCAACCTCTACCCTATGGCGATCTGCTGGCTCAACCTGCAAGATATCTTATGCGCGAACCTGATGAGGACTTCAACCTGGAGCCATACATGAAAAATAACAAATAGTTAGAGCTCCTAAACCTAGAATATGGAAGTATCAACATTAATTAATTAATTGTTTTCTTTTATTAATTTTAGGTTAACCTATCCCAAGGTCCACTCATTCAAACACAAACACAAAGAATAATGATTCATGATCCTTTCCTAGTTCTCTACCCTGAAACTAGTACCACCTCATTTTGTAGATATTCTAAACTTAAAGGTCCATGAATCAGATCAAAGTGGGACCTAAATGCCAATGTCTTAGTCGGTCCCCATTGTTTACATAACTTGCTAAAATTGACTGACACCGTTTCCCTACCAACCCATGAAACCTCACATGTTCCTAACACTAAACTTCATAATATCTCTCAACCTCTCTATGATACCACTCTTTCATGACCCCCTCCCCACAAGGTGTACCCCTCCTTGGCCAGCAATATGATAAGAGAGATAATGACACCCTGAGTCCCACCTCCATTAGGCCCTGGGTTGGTGACTAGCAATGAGGGTATAATAAACACACAAATGGGAGGCATTAACCTCTAAGAGAACACATGAAAAGATATAGATAAGATTGAAACCAAAAAAATACAACTTAGACTGAAATATTAAAGAAAACCCAAGTGAACATATGTAATGTCTTGCAAAAATACTACAACTGAATGGAAAAACTGCAAGTACCAAAGGAAATTAAAAAAAACAGCAACCACAATCCCGAACAGCTCTAACAACCCCAAACTAGTAGAAACTAGATTGATCTATAACCTACTCTAAGTGACCTAAAAATTAGTTTATATATACATAGGGTGAGTATAAAATTATACCCAGTAGGATCCTCCCCGGATCCTCTCATTCAAAAGTAAAGAAATCATACTAAAGCACAGTGAAAAACAAGTGAAACTAACTCATCACCTAAACATGTATACTATGTTTTTAGCCTCACAATGGCTACTATCACCAAGTATCTCATAAAATAGTATATAATATAGTAAATAATTTAAAGGGTATCCCGCTAATACTTCCCCACTAGTTTTCCTCTTTTCCCCAAGGTCGCACGTCCTAATCATCTCTCTCCAAAATTCTTGCCAGTAGACACCTGGGCGAAGCACCACAACATGCACCTTGTGCAACAAAACCACCACGTCCATATATAAAAAGTAACCAGGTAGTTTCCGAGAGCCACCACAGCTTGCATAACATGTATCATACATCAGTCATTATACCTCAAGCCATTACAGCCTATACACCGAGTAAGGATCCTCAAGAGATCAAAGCCTATACACATTACACCTATAGTAGTCCATAGGAAACTATATCCAGAATATATGTGTGTGAATAAACGCTAGCCATTACAGCCCTCTACACACATTTATGGGGAAAACTAACCATTGTGCCTACCAGCATAAGTAACTACCAAGAGAAGAGAGCAAGGAAAAATGGGGTTTTCATCCATCCATCCTCCCAACAGAATGTTGGGGAAAATACCCCCAAGGCTCAGAATCCCTGGGGTGTCAGTTTCCCTAACTGATGGGGTGGAGTAGCATATAGAAACACAAAAAGTAAATAATATACTATAGCTCACAACCACACTATGGGAATAACCTAGTCTTAGTCTCAACTATAGCTAATGTCTCTGGGACTCCCAACTACCACTTATAAGACTAGGTATTCTATAAGAAAAAAACCATTTAAAGATATTTATTACATTACTTTATTCCCTTTTTTTCAGTTGCACTTTACATTAATTAATTCCTTAAACATTAATTAACCATTAATAATTTACACATTATATTTCATTAGAATCACACCCAAAGTCCACTATTACTTTAAAATTTCAACCACAACATTGCATCCCAGCAATCTCCAACCTCATGGGTTAACATCATTTATTCAATCATTTATTAACTTCATTACTTTCCCATATTCCTAGGAATTCTAAAAAAAATTCTAAGATACTAAAAACAAGGGTCTCAACATGGTGAGTAGGTGAACTACGTATTGATTCTTTTCCACCTATAGTAAGATCTCAGACCCATCCTCCCCTGAGAATCTAAACACAAAAAGCACGTGGCATACCCTATGCATCTTTGTCCCTTTTTGGAAGAAGGGTAAGAAAGACCAGATGCCTTGAGCAGTGGGGAAATTAAAGAAGATAAACATCCAATCAGATTCATCAAGCTTCCAAACATTCACATGCAACCCATTTTATCCTCTCTGGTGTCCTCCCTGACAACCACATGCATAAACTAATGCATCAGCCCACACTAGGTATCAACTTCTACCAAAAAAAATGGGCCTCCCTACCCCCACATATCACAATTTCCATCTAGTATCACATAACAACACATGCAGTAGGAATAAAAATATCATATCAACCGGGATATTAGCACTTAAGCAAGTAACGGGGTAACTCAGAACCCTATGAGGCATTATATTTTATAAAAAAACTAGTAATTTAATCCATCTTGAATTAACCAATTTATCATTTTCAGGTTCCAACTATGGGAAACATAAACAGTAAGCTATCAAAAATTGATTAAACATTCTTAATGCATCAATTTTATTAACATCAAATTAGAACAAGAAGATCCATATTCATTTACATGCCTCTTTATCTTTGAAAATTTATTTAAAATTAATCCCAATTTACGTTATTTAGTAATTTATATCAAGAATGAAAATCTAAAAAAAGCAAGCATAGATATCACCCTATCTAGAAAAAAAGCGGCAATAACATACGATCGATATCAATTTATTTATCCCATTAAAATATTTATTATATCAATTCCATTGTGATCTAGTGGGATAAAACATGCTAACTCTACATTTTAAGGTAAAAGAATAAAGAAGAAACGAATCCATAACCTCAAATGGTTATTTTCATTCTTTATATGAGAACGATCCACACAATAGATCACGATCACCTCCTCCCGTGACAACCACATCAACCCGAGGATTCCGCGGTATGACCACACCAATCGTAACCCAAGAAAACTCCATTTGAAGCATGGAGGTCAAATAACATAACATGGAAAACAGAAATAGGATACGATGAACCCAAAATAATGACGATAAATCATACCTTATATCGACGAAGGATCGACACTTTCCGCATGCACCAAAATGGGGGGGTGCACATGTAGTAGGAAGAAATTCCAAGGGGAAACGATCTGAAGATTAAGGTTCGATCACGCCAATCCTATGAGAAGAAGGAAAGGTTTGAGCATATCACACTAGGGAATAAGAAGGTAGAATAAGGTAGGAAGATATCTCATCCCTTTAAAAGATTTACGGAGCTGTGATTTAAGATACGTTGGATTTTACATTTAAAGTAGATCTCATTAAACCACACGGTTTGACTAAGTAAAGACATCTTGGGCCTTAGGAAAATTAATATAGGAGTTATGGTATTTGATTCGGCCTTAAATCCCTTAAAACAAGGCCTTGAATGCGTTTTAAGTCAAAGAGGACGTCAAAGGGGAGAAACTGTTGGAAGATGGAAACACTATTCACGATCTTGGACACACTGTACACCTACCAATCCTAGAAAAATAGTTCAAGATACTAAAAAAACTGTTCACAAAATGACTCACTGATACTGATGGTACTGTTCACAGAATGACTCACTGATGCTAATGGTACTGTTCACAAAACAACTCACCGATGCCGATGGTACTGTTCACAGAATGAATCACCGATGCCGATGGTACTATTCACAGAATGACTCACCGATACCGATGGTACAGTTCATATCAGTCTCACCGATGGAACTGTTCACATCAATCTCACCGATGGAACTGTTCACATCGGTCTCACCAATGAAACTATTCGCATCTGTTTCACTGATGGAACTGTTCCCATCAGTCTCACTGATTGTTCTGTTCAAATTGGTCTCATGGATAAAAGTGTTTAAATCAGTCCCAATGGAACTATTCACATTAGTCTCACCAATGGAATTGTTTCCATCGATCTCACCGATGGAACTGTTCCCATCGGTCTCACCAATGGTACTGTTCACATTGGTCTCACTGATGGAACTGTTTACATCGGTCTCACCGATGGAACTGTTCTCATCGGTCTCATAGATGGAACTGTTCGCATCGGTCTCCCTGATGGAACTATTTGCATGGTCTCGTCGATGGAACTATTCACATCAGTCTCCTCGATGAAACTGTTCGCATTGGTCTCCTCGATGGAACTGTTCGCATCAGCATCATCAATTGAACTGTTCGCATCGGTCTCACTGATGGAACTGTTCTAATCGATCTCACCAATGGAACTGTTTGTAGAATTTGAAATTTGGAAAAGTGTTGGGGATAAGTCACCTTGACCTCCTAGAACACTTAAAACACCATATTTCCATAGAGGAATGGATCAGAGAGTTCTAATCCATTACAAATCTTTTATACATTTCATAATTTTCTTATCATTATTATCGGGAGGAAATGGTAACATAATAAAGGGGTGATATTAGATGCTGAGTATTGGTAAACATAATTACTAACAATTAAATATCATAAGTGACCATAATATGATCATATGAGTATATTTAGGACACATAATAATGTTATACCCAATAAATCATAGATCATAAATCATGGCATAACGTAATAATACAACCTGAAAATTTCACATATCATATAGACAATGATACTTGAGAATTGTGGTGCATCTATAAGCATACAAATCATAACATAGTGGATCAGGTATAAAAATTATTTCCTTTATTGGATTAGTCTTCACTCACCCATTTGACATTGTGGATCAAGATTCAATAACTTATTTCCCTTACTGTTCCAAGATTTACTCACCCATTTCTTTTGGTGTATTGATTCATCACAACTCATTTACTGTTATATCATGAGATCCAAAACCTTAACCAATATATTGGTGGGAGATAAAAGACCCACCCATAACCATATATACATATGTGTTCCACATAAAAAAACTTCATCATATAATAAAAAACCCATGTAAAGAAAATGTGTTTAATTTTCTTTTCATAGGGAATCAAATAAGTAAAACATTCATAATTTATTCAATAATCATAACATGATGTACCCATGAAAAATAAACAGGTATCTAAATATATTCAATAAATTTATAGGTAAATATTACTCAATTATTATAATAGATAATATTATATTTAAAATATATAGATAAAGGTTATATGGTCAAGTCAATAATTTCCCCAATCAATCAATGTATGGCATCTTAGTGTACACCCTCCAATCAAAGGAATAAAAAATTGGTTATTCACAAAGGAAAGAAACTAGAAGAAGAATTATGATTATAAATCAAAAATTATTATAAAAGAAAATTTTGGTGATGGATTATTTATCATATAGATATTTAACATTTATCATTTTAAAAAATATAGGTAAATAATCGACCAGTAGATGAATAATAATTCTAGAATAATATAATAATTTTACTCTGAAAACCATGATGAAAATGAACATTTTTCAATGAAAACCCTTTTAAATAAAAAAATATAATAATGAAAAAATAATTTACTTTGTAAGACTAAGATATGTGGGAAATAAATTTCAAAATTATTGGAAATCCATTATTGTGAAAATGTTTAAAAAAGAATATATTTTTTATTTTTATAATGAAAATCAGAGTGATAAAGACACTAGTTTCTTTTGAAAAGTTATTTTCAAAATGGTTGGAATTTTTTTAAGATAAATTAAAAAATTACTTTTTAACATTTATTTAATAATGGTTTCTTGAAAAATACACAAATACTATATCGAGAAAATGTGGGGTGGAAGATAAAACATTTGATGTTGAAAGGATGGGAACATTTTTATAATATTTTGAAACACCATTATCAAAAACCCACATCATTAAAGAGATAAAAAATTACTTTTCAAATGTGGAAAAGGGAAATGTAAATCTATATAATATAACACATAATTCATTTTAAAAATATAATATTGGACATTGGTGGGAAGGAAAATATGAAAAGATAAGAGAAATCATCATTAAGGAGGATATAAGTTATTCTCAACAATGGTATACATTTTTAAAATAAAATTTACCGTGGTAAAAATAGATTTACTAAAATATAGGAATAGAATATACCTTTAAATAAAATTTTAAGGTGTAAGAAACCAATCTTGGAGGAAGGAAGTTCAAGAAGAATCGTTTTATCTCAATGAATGCAGTTGAGTTAACAAAACAACCTTATAGTAATGGTAACAAAAGAATCAAAAGAACATTAAATATTTACCATTAAATGGACATTAAAATATAATTATATGGATGATATTAATTATAATTGAAGTAAATAGGGTAGTTAATACACCATATAAAATAAATTATTTTTTGAAATATCAAACATGTATTACAGAGTTGAAAAATGAGATAATGAAACCCTTATAGATTTTATAATTTTTGAGTCTAAACCTCATGAGAGAATTAAATTGGAATAACAAATTTAACAACAAGAACTATAAGATAACCATGATAAAAAATATTAAAGTTGAAGAAGATATAGGATAAGTAAATATAAAATTCCAATTAAAACTTGTTGTATAATAAGAAATATGTATCAAGGGGTGAAAATTGGGATAAAAAACCCTTACCTTGTTCATGATTCATACTATGCATGCACCTAAAATATTGAATAATAAAATTAATCTTATTAGATACATTATTAGGAAACTTTTTATTATGTATTTTATTTTTTATTTTCTATTTATAATATTATGTAATTTATTTATTATATAGTTTTTTTTGCTTATGTTTGTGTAAAAATTTAATTGATGTCGGTTTATTTTGGTAATTTTATCTATTAAAGATGATAATTTAATAATAAATTAAATATTTAATATAACATTATCAAAAACTTAAAACAATAATTTGATAATTATTATATTATAATAACATTAGTATTTATGTTTTCATAGTCATCCATGATATAGTTTTATAACATTGTTTAAGTAGGTGGTTAAACTAACCCTAAACATGAACACTCTATACCTCAATGAGTGTGTATGGTTAAGGAAATGGATAATATCACTATAATATAATAATAATGATATTATTTTTATGTTTCTATGTTGGTGAATTATATTTTTAGTGGTTTTTATAAATATAGAAAATCAAGATGAAAAACGAAAAATGTTACTTCATAGAGGCGAAAGTCCGCACAAGGCATAATTATCATTATTCTATTTTAATAAGTAAATTTAAATGAATAAATAATGGTTATTATAATAATATAATAAAAATTCAGTATAAAATTATATTTATTTAAATATATATATATTTTATGACAGGCTTGGAAGGGAAATCATAAGAATAAAATGATAAGGATTAAGTAATTATCAATTTGAGACCTTGAACATTCTCTTGAAATTATACATGAAAATGAATGGATTAGGGTAATTTATTATGACTAGAGGTTAAGGAATTAGGATAGGATTATATTAGAAACAAAATAGAGGATTTTAAATAATAAATTTTAATTTAATGGTGTGGTATGATGGGGTGGAAGTGTTTCCATTTTATAAGTGAAGAAAAGGAAACTTTTGTGAGTACCCATTATTTTTCAATGAAATCATTAAGTTATTCAAGGTTTAATGGTAAAAAAATGATAAATAATGGAATCTAGGGTGATATAAAGTTGATAATTTCTCCAAAAACCATTTTACTTCATGTTTCAAACATGTTTCAAGCCTTTTACCACTTTTTTATTACACTCGATCATTTTGATTTTTTACCTTGGTAACTAGTTTTTACCCAAGTTGTTTATATTTTATTACAAATATATAAAGTAAAAAATATTTCCAAATAATTTTGAGAAAAACATAAATCTATTCCCCATAAAATCTTACCCAACTTACAAATAATATAAAATTATCTTTTAAATCACAACATTTAATATATAGAAAAACTATTTTGTAGAAAAAAGTTATTTTCACCATTAAGAATTCTTATTCTTATTTAGTGTTGATTTCCAATTTAATGAATTATAATATATTTATATATAGGCTTAAGGATTATATTAAATATATTTTCAAGGAGATTATACTTTATTTGATTAGATAAAAATTATTCAATATTAATATAACAATTCTTTGAAAATAACAACATTTTCTATTATCATGGTCATTAACTTTAATATTAGTAATCATAATTTTATTCCCAAAAATGAAATTGAAATTATTAAATAATATTATCTTGTTGATCTATAATTTAAAATCTATTGTTTCAATTTAATTCCTATAAATGATTAAAACTAATTTTTAATATAAGTGATTAAAAACATTTTTTAGAGTAAAATATTAGTTGTGTTTCAAAAACATGTAACAAGAGTTATATAAATTAAATATAGTATTTTAAAAGTATTTATTTTAATTTAGAAATATATATTCTTATAAAAAATTTATTCAAATTTTTTTAAGCCATAAAAGTGATGGTTTTAGTAAAATCAATATTTTTTCACTATTGACCGATAAAAATTATTTTAGAAAAATCTTAAAAATTAATCCTAAGATAATATCGATGCATTTAATCATGAAATTAAGTTAATTTTTTTCCAAATAGAAATTCTAAAATTTATAAATATCTCTTTTAAATTAATATATAATAAATATAGAAAACCCGCTCTTTTTAAAAAATGGCCTTTTAAAACTTCATGTGTCTTTGATATTATTCCATATAAATTAATAAATAATTTATTTTTGATATATTAGTTTATAAATATAAATATTTCCAAATATATTAAACTTTTAACTTTTATAAAATTAATATATTACTGTACAATACAATACCCATTTTTTAAATAGCTCTTCAAAATAATTTCTATTTAAAATGTTAATCAATAAAATAATAATATATAATTATTTTTATTGATAATTAAATTTTTATGTACTAATGACTATATTCTACATGTAATTTTAATATGACTCATTTTTTTTATTCTGGCGATGCGTATGATTGATGTTTCATCTGACAAAAGACATTGAATTTAATATTAATTTAAAGAAATAAAATTTTTTAGGTCATTATATTTGTTGTGTTGGACTAAATGTGAATCCATGAAAAGTACATATAGTTTAGGAAGGAAATGTTTACTAAATATTCTTTTTATTGTTTATGAGAACCCATATTTGTGTTTATTAAGTGTTAAAATTTATAATGAATTACTCTTGGATGATGTTAAAGTAAAAAATACAACCATGGATAATGAAGTAATTTTTGAAAAACTATTTCTTGAGTGAGAACATTACTTTAAGGGTGAATTTATTTTGATGAGTTGAATTGAGAACGGTTTAAATGAATTTAGGAAGCATTATATTTAGAATAAAAAAACATTAAATATAATCCTGAAACAAGTTTGAAATCTATTATTTACACGTAACATGATGAGTTGTGGTTGTGGATTTAAAGTGCATTTGGAAGATGACTGATGAAGGAATTTGTGTATTTAGAAGAATAAATTACTAATAAATCATGAACAACTATAAGGTGAGTTATGGATGAAAAATGTTATTTATCTTAAATATTTAATACTGATAATAATTTTTGAGTGATGATATTGTGTTTTTGTTAAATTGGCAATGGCATAAAAGAAGTTCCAAAATCATTTTGTTTTGGAAGCTAACTTATGGGATCAATTAAAGAGAAGGAAATTTTTGAGTTTAAATAAATTTATGAATTTTTAATGTTTCATGTGAAATAAAAATGTATTTTAATATTTTTTTGATATTTAATAGCTTCAACATCAGAGGAATTTGAGAATCACTAAGTTTGGATAGAGTCATGAAATACTGAAAGAAGAAGAACAAAAGATAATTCCAAAGTTGAAGATAAAGATGAATATGGAGTTTATGTAGTATGTGAGTATGAAATATTGAATCATAGTCTATAGGATAAGTGATGTGTGAATTAATTTTAATAAATTACTTAAGGTATAGAGAAAAAGAAGTGTTTTTGAGATAATTGGTGCTCAAACTAGAAATAGGAGCTGAAGTAATAAATGTGTGTTCCAGATGATATAGAAAGTTAAGAACCAATTCAAAAAAAGTTGAGAAAGTTTTCAAATAGGAGAACCATTGAAGTTTAGAGTATTCACTAATATAGAAGTCTAACTCAGGATGATCTAGTTTTATGGAAGTATAACTTTTATTTTATCCTGGAAGGTGGTTCAAGACGATAATTCACCTATGTCTAGAAGATTACAAGTTGAGAAGAGCAGAAACTAAGGATGTTTTGATGTCCAGAATTTAAGAGATTTAGAATCCATGAGGATAAATTATATTAATGAATCTTGATATACCATGAGCTAAAATTTGGATGATGTGTTGGATCTATGGAAGAATCACTTCGAAATAATAAAAGCCGCATCATATTAGTTTTAAATATCCAAAGGATACTTACGAATGATCTAAATATTTCTGAAGGTTAACATAAAGATATGGAATAATTTTTTTTGTGTTTATGAAATAAATATGATGATTCAGAGTTAAACTTCAATATGTATATATCACTAGTCTTAAGATATGATTATAGTTGAGATTTTATAAAATAGTGAAGAAGACTGACCTAAATTTAAGTGTGAATAATTATAGTTCAACTAGAGTTCATCAAAAGAATGTATGAAGTAAGTACAAATAATTGAGAAGGTATGGAATTCAAAATGATGAATTATTTAATATTTAGATGCCTCATTTCATATAGGTTTCAACATTATTGATGGTTATAAAAGGAGTATATGCCATTTTGAGAATAAATGATGATAGAGAAGAGTCACTAAGAGAAGAGAGGGACATAATGAACTTATAGTTCTGAAAATAATCTTTGTCAATGAATTATAGGATATAAAACATGATATTTCTAGATTTTAGGGGAAATTCTAGATTTTGAGATACCAAAATTTAGTAAGTTAAGCCATAATTATTTCTGTTGAAACCTAAATAATTTATAGATGATGAATTTATTGATTTTTTATGAGTCTAGAAGTTTTGAAATACCAATAGAAGTGATTAGGGTTAGAGTTATATAGTAACCGATATAATTTTTTATCAAGGAAACTTTATAATGTTGAGATTATAATTTGTACCATTCTAGAACTGATGGGAATGACCAAAAATTAGCTGCAACTGAAATATATTAAAAATGTTGAAGATATTAAAGAATTGATCATATAATATTCTTAAATTTAGTGAAGTATTATAGGATGATTATCAATATTTTAAGAATAAATATAAAAGGTTAAAGAAACCTTATGATAAATAGACCCTTCTTATTATAGTTTGGGGTAACATTGTAAATTATAGGCATTCAATATAATCATTATTGGGAGAAAAAATATCCAGAGCTTGTATTATTTTAATGATGATAACTTCCCACTTAGGGTGTGTTTTGGGTTAATAATGACATCTTATTTCCAATTTTAATCAATATATACACTATAAATACAAACTTACGTCTCAAACTAGAACCAAACATAGAAAGAGGTATATACCCACATTGAGATGAAATCTTGTAAGAATACCATGTGTTGTAATTTATTTATATTATTTATTTCATGTAGTATAAGTGTATTGTGAGAACATATGAGATCCATTCATGATAACAGGTGTAGAGTTTTAAAAACTAGAATGTTGTAAAACTTTAGTAATTAAATAATATAGTAAAACTTTTCTCCACCTATTCAACCCCATCTCAGTGTGACTGCAAGATTCTACTGGGCACTTTAATTGGTATTAGAGTTCATAGTTACTCTTATGATTGGTTTTATATTTTTTCTATTTGATTATATAATTTATAAGAAGTGAATATTAGAGGAATTTATTGAGATGCCTCTACCATAGAATAATAAATTTATTCCTATTAATACCAACATAGAGGATTATTCCAAAACTGATTGAAACAAGAAGAAGAAAGTGGCTAAGAATTTGAAAAAGACTTCTCATGAAAATGAAGAGAAACATGATCCACCTGTCACGAACCAACCCAGGTCAACCCCGAACTAGTCACCCGAATTAGTCCATGAAAAGACCCGAAGGGGGTTCCTGATCCCCATGGGCTGGAACAAGTGCCTAAGTATCAAGTAGAACATGAGGGAACAATTTACCTGAATTTACCATATTAAAATGACCAATAAAAACCAAAAATCCAGATTTGAAAAAATTTAACCAAAAAAGCCTTTAACAATTTACAAATTTTAAATTTACAACTAAAAAAAACCAAAAAGGACAATGAAACCAAAGGGAACCCAAAAAACAGCCCAAACCTCTGTGCAACAAGAGAAGGAACATACTTAATCTACCGCCACCAAGGTCCACAACCAAGGCCACTAGAAACCCAACCATCCTACCTTACATGCCTTGTCCAAACCTGAAATAAATAGACAACAAAGTCTGCATACACCCAAAGGTGTATTCATGGTATGAGCTAAGACTAATAGGTTGCCACCCATATAGATATTTAATGCATTAAACATTAAATTAAAAATAAAACATGCAATATTTATAATGAAAGGAAATTGCAAATCAATTTTATGGAAAATAAATTTGAAACTAAACAACTTTGAAGGAGTAAAAATTGAATTAGAAAATAGTTTCAAGGAATACAACAATAAACAAAATCAGTTTAAAAAGGGGTGAAACTTTAAATAGGAAACAAACTTGATTTTAAAATTACCATACCAACATACCATATGCCGATGGTAGGCGAAATATAATCATTGAGCACTAGACATGAGAAATACTCCTAGGAACCAGCAAACTATGGGGCCCTTGGTACATTGTATCTCAGTGTCCAAGTAACCATAACCAATAACCTTATCATGCATGAGCCACTAAGAGGGAAACCCCAATGGCCTAGTGGTCCCCAATAATTATCATATTTTATTTAGTGTTTTCATCGTCAACTTGCTAAGTAAAATAGGGATGAGGCCACTACCGGATCACTAGCATACTAGTCTTAGTTTACCCACCTAGATACATGGGCTTCTCTCTTTGTGCTCAAACAAGTTCTACATGTTATAAAACATGGTTTTCACAATTCATCCACCAATCCAAGAATCACACACCACAATACACTATTTGCACATAAAAAAAATTCATCTTTGAAAGAAAACACGCATCATTTTTTTTTCCAAATATACTCTACACCCTTTTAAATAATTAATCAAACCATTAAAACAATAATAAACCAATTTTCAATAAATACCCCAATTCAATTTCAATAAAATTTTACCAGAAACCCTATTTAAAATTTAAACGCACATAAAATATATTCAAAAACACAATTTTCAACTCACACATATTTTAATAAAACAATTGCACAGTTTATACAACACTACCAAGTGATGGAATGTGGTTTTACACATGAAAAACACCCCATTTCATGTAAAAATGACACTTTAAAACATCTAATCATATCAAATGCCACTTTCTCACCACATGAATAACATAATAATCCATTTGAACATATTATAAAATATTCACAAATGGAACAACAAGGGTTTTCCCCAAAAACGCACCCGATTTTGTACAAAAATACCACTTTAAAACCCACCACAAGTCATAACCATGTAAAAAAATCATTCACGCCATTTATATGCTTGAATAAATAAATTAAATAATTTATGAAATCCTTACAATGGTGCAAAAAACTTTACACAAACAATATACTTACTTTAATGAAGAAAAATAAATCATTTCTAAAGAAATGTGTGTCAAAGCTTTCCAAATCCCAATTTTACACTTCACACATCATTTATTGAACATGTAAAAAAGTTCAAGCAAGCATAATAAAATTTTCAAATAATGTTTAAGAACAGAATCACCTACCTCGACCGAGATTCATCTAAAAAAGTTGTGTGAAACCCATCTGCACCACAACCGCACCCTAGACGCACCGCAAACAACCCGTTATGAACCTTAAAAAAAAATCTAACCCCACGATCCAAGATCGGACCCCCCAAAACTGAAACCCTAACTGCCATAAACCAAACCCTAAGAAAGGGAGAGAAAAACCTTACCTAGATGAATAACGCACCCACAGAAAAGGGAGAGGGGAAGCATCATGCAACCACGGAAGCTGACTGCACAAAGCGGGGATTCCCGAAGGTGGTTCATGCCGTAGGAGACAACGCATGAGAAGGGGGCAGACCCGAGGGATGTGGGGTGAAATCAGGGGGTGTATGAGGGCTGTGGGGTGCCTGTAGAGGGTAGATTGTCGAAGAAGAAGGCCAGTGGAAGGGGCACAAAATGAGGAGGTTCATGGGGGATGGCATGATTTGCAGAGAGGAGAGGGGGAGAGAAAGGTGGTGTATGGAGGGAAAAGAGGGAAGAGAGAGGAAAAAAAATAAAACCCTAAAAAAAGGAATTAACCCACTTAAAAAACAACAATAATACCATCTTAATAATAATTAATAACAACCCAACAATAATTATATTTTTCAATAAAAATAAAATATTAATAATAGTAATAATAATGTTAATGATAATATTAATATTATTAACACCAATAATAATAATAATAATAATATTAATTTATAATAATAATAATATTTTTATCATTTAAAACAAGTCTTAAAATTTTACCCGCTTCTCTTATTTTATTTTACTTAATTATTCATTAAATTTAATTTATTTCTTAATTTATTTTACTCTTATTTTAATGTACTAATAATTTTTAATGCATGGAAACTATGCGGTTACCTCGCATAGCTCAATTGACTACATGCGGGCCATGCAGTTGCTTCTACCCACTCAAGAAGTGGCCGCACAAGCACTCTGGCTGACTGCATGACTCTCACTAGTGTGCGATTTCTACACACCAGCCTAAAACCCAATTTTTTACAAAATCCAATGATTTAAACCAGGATTAAACTCAAAATTCGACAACGTTATCCTGAAACCTCAAACCTGTCACACCCTATTCTTAAGAAAAACAACTGAGACCTAACCTAGTCCGGGTCCGAGGCTAAAATAAAAACCCAGGTGTGAAAATTATCCCCACCATAAATGCTTTCCAACCCTATAAAGACATCCCAATATTACTTAGAAAATAGAAATGGTACACCCTCTCCTCTCAAATAGGTTCTTGATAAACGACACAAAAGAGAAGCAAGAACACTGATAAAAAAGAGAAAATACATTCAAAATAAAACCGGGAGTCCCAAAATGGACTCTCAACCAAGTGAAACCTACCCCCAAAAGCTAAGACACCTCCAGTTGATAACCAAACAATAGGAACTCTCACAACACACCATTTCAACATCCCAAGACAAAATGCCTTAAGCATTCCCAAAGAGGCTTGCACACTTTACCAGGAACAAACAACGAACTCAAAGAGGTTACCACAACCTTACTTCACAATACCATTGGGTGTGCATCAACCCCAACATTTACTCAACATAGGTTCTTGAGGTTAGATAACTTTGAATGAGACTATCATTGCCAAACTAACACTAGAGACAAAAATGGCTTTCTGACATAGGGAGGTTTGAGTGGACTCCCGACTATAAGAGGTAGCTAACACTCGAAATAGAATCAGGATACCAATACGGGGTGGATTTAATAGACTAACAATCACCACAAAGAGGATAACATTGATATAATTTAAGGGAAAATTTAATGAGACCCATAGTGGGTCTCCCCACCATTAAGACCATCTAAAAAATAGATTGGAATGTGCCAACACAGATAGCCTGACATGAGCTAACCTGGGGGATTCCCATACAACCAAATGCCCCTCCGAGAAATAGGGTACTCATGACCCCTTCATCCAAAAAACTACTTGGAATGGAATGAAAACACAGAAGACTTAACTTTATTCATTTCCCAGACTGAAGACAGACACTAGACTGAGGTCCCTTATAACACCAGGGGTTTCCTGACTACGTGTCAACTTTACTTTGAGACCTAAGGTTGGATATTTGATGGTTGAAGAACCTCCTTCCTCATATCTAGGCACTAAAAACACCTAATCGAAACTTCTTCCTACTGGTTCCACAAGAAACTACACCATGATCCGACAACATCCATCAAACACAACACATCTCTCAACCGTCTTACTCTCACATGGAACTTTCACAAAGGTAGGGGATTAGAATATGCACGTGCATAACCCCTTTAAACTTCGAATAATATTTTCTGCATTAGCGATCTAACACGAACCTACGCTCAGATGAACCCGACAAGAGGTCCAAGGCCCTTTCCAACCCAACCAACACCAACAACCCAGACCAATTTCAATTTTTCTTACTGGAATTTCCTTCACTGCTCTCAAATAGGACCTTCAGACATGATGACATCAAGATTTTCCTTTGAGGGATTAGGAAAATTAAGGAACTAAGGTCTCTTCCAAACTTCCACAACCACTCTTCTATTGCAAAAGGATCTGCTTAACCAGAAAGATGAGAAAATGGCTTAACTGAAGGGAGTGCTTACTTTGATCAACTTGAGGGTTTGCCATTGGTGGATCACCTGTTAATACACTTATAATATACATCAATACTTTATGGGGGAATTCACTAGTCAATAAAGGAAAACATGGACCCAGTCAAACTGGTCCAATGGCCAAGACATACCACAAGTGAACACTAAACATGTAAAGGGAACCACCATAAGGGCAACCCAAAGAACTTTAAAAAAAAGATCCACTAGCCACAAACTTTCACACCAACTTCCCAATAAGAACTCAAACTCAAGACAAAATTCAACCAAAGTGGATTATCATATCTAAACACCTCACAAAAAATATTCCCAAAATATAAAAGACACACTACACAATCACCAGTTATTAAAACACAAAGTTTTCTTTTAAAATCAGCTTTTGAAAATAAACATGGTTGGTGGGTTTCATAATCACCAATGGTGTCTCATGGGCCTCACAAATTCATGTTTCCATAGCACACCAGGCACCCACCTTGTGTTCATCTATGAATTCATCTCCTCATGCCATTAACCATTCACCTTTCCATATGCACCCTTGCATGTGGTAACCCATGAGAACACCAAATAATAAAACCACAATTTTCCACTTTTCAAAGAAAAAAAATTCAACCCATACTTTTTAAACCTTACTCATCAATTTCAAAGCACTTATTTTCAAAATATTTTCCAATTCCCCAAAACCAATTTAGTTTTACTTAGAAATGAAATTTCCATGATTGTACAACAAATAGATGTAGAACGATGCAAGAGGAAAATAGTGCCAGCTGGTGACTTGGATATATGGTTGGAGGCCATACACCAATCACTCCACCATCACTGAGAGTATTCTAGGACCAATTCTCCGACTTTACATGGCTTTCCAGGCCCTACGAGCTCACTGATACTATTGACCCATCTCCCATTTCATTTCCCAAATAACAAGTGACCACAAGGGCCAATGAACTTATATGGAACCCGAATTCCCCTGATAACTTGAGTCCCACCATGAGGTGTGCCATACAGGCACCCTACTCATAACCCGAACATCAAGTCCTGACAGTCCTAGATCTTGTCTACCCAGACTCCACCCCAAGGAACAAGACTCAAAAGTACATAACCTCCTCTGATACCATTTTGTCACAAACCCACCTAGGTCGACCCCGAACTGGTCACCAAAATTGTTTCATGTCAAGACCCGAAGGGCGATCCTGATCCTCACGAGATAGCACAAGTTCCCAGGTATCCAATAAAATATGAGAGAACTATTTACCTAAATTTACCATTTTAAAATGACCAATAAAAATAAAAAATCAAGATCTTGAAAAATTTAACTAAATGAGCCTTTAACAATTTCTAAATTTTAAATTTAAAACTAAACAAAACCCAAAAAGGAAAATGACACAAAGGGGAACCAAAAAAACACCCAAAACCTCAATGAAACAACAAGAGAAACATCCTCAAGATTCCACCACCAAGGTCTACAACCAAGGCCACTAGAAACCCAACCTGACAACCATACATGCCTTACCTTAACCTAAAACAAATAGACAACAAAGTCTGCATACACCCAAAGGTGTATGAAGGGTGTGATCTAAATCCCAGTAGGATACCACTTGGGTAGATATTACATGCATTAAAAATTAAATGAAAAATAAAACATGAATGATTTATAATGAAAGGAAATGTCAATTTATTTTAAGGAAAATAATTTTGAAACTAAACAACTTAGAAGGAGTAAAAATTTAATTAGAAAATAGTTTCAAGGAATGAAACTATAAAAACAAAATAGTTTAAAAAGGGGTGAAACTTTAAATAGGAAACAAACTTGATTTTAAAATTACCAAACCAACATACCATATGATGACGGTATGTGAAATATAATAATTGAGCACTATAAATGAGAAATACCACTAGGCACTAGCTAATAATGGGGCCCTAGGTACATCATATCTCAGTGTCAAAGTAACCATAACCAATAAACTTCTCATGTAGGATCTACAAGGAGTGGAAACCCCAATGTCCTAGTGGTACCCAATAATAATTATAGTATATTTAGTGTTGTCATCATCAATCTTGTTAAGTAAAATAGGGATGATACCATTACCGGATCACTAGAATACTAGTCTTAGTCTGTCCACCCAGATACCAGGGCTTCCCTCTTTATGCTCAAACAAGTTGCACATGTTATAAAATATGGTTTCCAAAATTTATCCACAAAACTAAGAATCACAGATCATAATCCATTGTTTTTACATAAAAAAAATTTGACTGTGAAAACAAACACACATCAAAACTTTTTCCAAATGTACTTTTCACCATTTTAAAGAATTAATCAAACCGTTAAGACAATAATAAAACAATTTTCAATAAAATACCTCAATTACATTTCACCAAAAGTGAACCCAAAACCCTATTTAAAATTTAACCGCACATTAAATATATGACAAAACATAATTTATAGCTCACACATATTTTAATAAACCAATTTTACAATTTATATAACACTACCAAGTGACACAATGTGGCTTTACACATGAAAAACACCCCATTTTATGTAAAAATGACACTTCAAAATTAAAGACACATCTAATCATATAATATATCACTTTCTCACCACATGAATAATTTAATAAATCATTTTCACATATTATAAAATATTCAAAAATATAACAAAAAGGGTTTTCCCGAAAACACACCTGGTTTTGTAAATAAATACCACTTTAAATCTCACAACAAATCATAACCATGTCAAAATCTAATTATCACCATTTATATTCTTGAATAAATAAATTAAATAATTTATGAAATATTAACAATGGTGAAACAAACTTTACACACATAACATGATTACTTTAAAAAGGAAAAATAAATAATTTCCAAACAAATGTGCATCAAAGATTTCCAAAACCTAATTTTCACCTCACACATCATTTATAGAAAATATATAAAAATAAAAGCAATAATAAAAAATTTATCAAAGAATGTTTAAGCACGGAATTACTTACCTCGATTGTGATCCATCCAGAATAGTGGAGTGAAACCCATCTGCACCACTATCACACCCTAGCCGCACCTCAAACAATCCATGATGATCCTTAATAAATAAAACTGAACCCCACAGGTTAAGATCAGACCCCCAAAAAATCAAAACCCTAACAACTAGAAACCAAAGCCTAAGAAAGGGATAAAAAAACCTTATCCAGATGAAGAACGCACCCGTGAAAAAGGGAAAGGAGAAGTGGAAAGAGACTACAAAAGCCGACCATGTGAATAGGGGCTCCCAGAAGGTGGTGCATGTTAGAGGATATGGGGTGTGAGTAGGGGGTGCCTGAGATGGCTATGGGGCATGATGAGGGGGGTGCGTAGGGGCTGAGAGGCACCTACATAGGGGGGCTTATTAGATAAGAAGGCTAGAGGAAGGCACATAAAAGGAGGAGGAACATGGGGGGGGGGGGGGTTGGATCGATTTACTTAGAGGGGAGGGGTAGATAAAGGTGGTGCGTGGAGGAGGGGAAAGAAATAAACCCTAAAAAGCAATTAAATCACTTAAAAAACAACAATAATACCATATCAATAATAATTAATAACAAACCAAAAATAAATATATTTTTCAATAATAATAAAATATTAATAATAGTAATAATAATTTTAATGATAATATTTATATTATTAACACTAATGATAATAATAATAATATATAATAATAATAATAATATATAATAATAATAATAATAATAATAATAATTATTTTTTTTTTAAAACTTTACCCACTTCTATTATTTTATTTTACTTAATTATTCCTTCAATTTAATTCATTTCTTATTTTAACTCACTAATTATTTTTAATGCAGGGAAATTGTATAATTACCCCGCATGGCTCAAACGACTATGTGCGGATGATGTGGTGGCTTCTGCCTACTCAAGAAGTGACCACACAGGCACTTGGGCTGACTACATGGCTCCCTCTACCATACAGTGCTTGTGTACCGGCCTAAAACCCACAAATTTTCAAAACTACAAAGATTTAAACTAGGATCAAACCCAAGCTTTGACAATGTTATCCCGAAACCTCAAACCTTTCACACCTGATTCCTAAACAAAACAACCAAGAACTGACTCAGGCTGAGTTTGAGGATAAAATAAAAACTCGAGTGTGAAACCACCATTAGTTAAAGTTAATTAATGTGGAAATGTGTTTTTTGTATATGTCATTACCCTTCTTCCTTAATATTTTGGTACAAGCTGTGAAGAAAATAAGTGAATTAAATATATTAACGATATTTATTTGGATGTTAAGGACTATTTGAAATAGGTTCATGTTCAAGTTTGAATATATATATATTTATGTACAATAATGATATATAGGATAATAAAACATATATAGAGTTGGAAACATATTTCATGGGAAAGGAATTAATTTAAATGGATCATAAGTGCAACAATTTCACTAAACTTGTTGAATCCAATAGAAAATATGCATTACATTGTAAATAAATGTATAACCTAGTTGAAGAAGAATTAAAAAGGTGTATTTTTTAAAAATTCATGATTATAAATCTCTTTTAAGAGAATATTAATTCTCTATAAGAAACTCATAAAGATATTATTAATTTCAAATATACTTAGTTGGAGATCAAAGAAAAAAATAATAAAATATCTTCATCATTCCTTATAAGACAAAAGTATGTTACATGAAGAACGATATGATGTGATAAGAAAATAATGTTATGGGAGAATAAAACTATTTGAGGATGAGAAAATTTCCCTCAACATGATGTGGTTTTATCTTGAAGTTAAATTTAGAAATCTAGAAGCTGTTTAATCTGAAACTTCACAATAAGGTGAAAGTATAAGTAGTTCAATGAATGTTTCAAAAAAGATTATAGTTCCTGAAAATAATCATGTGGGTGGAAATAATGGATTAAAATACTATAATTTTTTTATCTTTTACAAGTTTAGAGGAAAATGTAACCCTTGTTTTTGAAATTTCTATGTGTACTAATTCTATTTCTTTTAATAGTGCATGTTACAATTAAAATTCTGAACTAAAGTGGGGGGAGAAAAATGTTAATAAACTGACCAATTTAGAAAAGGTGTATGTGAACACATGTAATAAAAATAGTTCCCTAAAATATTTCCAAATGGAAATAGGTTTTACTCGAAGATAACATGTGTCAAATATAAATAGATTACAACATCAAGGATGAAATAAATATTTATTGGATATTTTTTGTGTGGTGGATGGTTCAGACACAAGCTAATTGATTATTGGAATAATATATCATTATCTAAAGATTATATATGGACTTATTTTAGGAGGATTATATGTGAAGCTAGGAATAATTTTTCTAAGGTTATTAAAAGAATATAGAGTAAGGTAAATCTATTCACTTATAATAGATTATAAAATAATAAAAACTTCTAAAAAATTATAACAAAGTTATTCATAGTGATGCAGAATGTTGGTATATTCTAACTGTAACACCCCAAGATTTCATAGTGTGTTATTTCTTCAAAATAATTCAATAACTTCCACTACACGCAACACCGAGTTCAATTACACCATGACTTACAAAAAAAAATAAGCCATTCAAAAGAGGTTATGAATAGTATTATCTAAATTTTAAACTTTATATAATCCTTATAATTTTAGAATCCATATTATGAGTTTCTTAGATATAATGCAAGAACAAATTCATTTTCAGTATTGCACTTTTATCAACTTTTAATAGTGAACCCTTTTTAAATAAAATATTTTAAACTTTTTGACTAAATGGGGACATCAAAAATTTAAAATGAAACATCCCAAGCTTCCACGGTATGCTTTCTTTGAATAATACAGTAGCGTGTGTTGTACGCAACCTTGAGTTTTAACACACACCACAACCAATCAAACTAGCCGTTATGTATAGTAATACCTACTTTTCGAAATTATATATATTATATATTTTAAAATGGACTTCATTTCTGGATTCGGAATTTTGAATTTAGCCTAAGGTGAAATTTTGGTACTTTTCGGATAACTTTCATATTTTGATGAATAGTGAAAATTACTAAATTTTAATTAAAAACAACTTTTTTAATCAAAATAATTAATAGTGATAAATTATGAATTTGAGTGGTTTTAAAGTATATTTAGAATATATTTTTACCATTTAATATAATTTTGGTCATTGGACATAATTTTACAATTAAACCGAACATAAACAAGTGTCAATCTTTTGATAGTTATTATCTCTTAAAAACACGCTTTTTGTTTTGACAGCGGGAATTAATTTTAAATTAATTTCTTCCACTTCTGTGTTTTGAATTTAGAAAAACAGATTCCATATTTGGAATCAGTATATCCAAATTGTGTAAATAGGTAACTTTTATTTTTAGACATTTTGAATAATTACTGCGGTAAATATTTTATTTACCATGGTTAAGGGTAAATCCGGTAAATAAGGGTTAAAAATAATATTATAATAATACTAAATTACCCTAAAACGTGTCTTAACCCTATTGGTTGATACATGGTCGACCATGGGCATCTTTGGGTCGATTTTGGGACCCCATGGATCCACTTGTAAGTGATAATGACACTTTATTTTAATTAAGTTAAAATGAATACAAAAATGACAGAAGCATATATCTTTTAGCAAAACAATTGTTACATAGGGTTATATATGTTGGATTTTAGATTATAAATATTCATTAGAAAGATAAAAATATTTCATACATAATTATAATTTATTTATAATTTTTAGACATTAAATAATTTATTTTATTTATGACACAATGATGATGTAGTAATTACTATAATAGTGAAAAAATAAAATAATTGATATTATAAATACCCAAATAAATATAATATGAAACTTTTAATGAATTAAACTAATTTTCTAGGATAATATGATATATTAGGATTGATTTAATTGACTTTTTTCGAATTAATCAATCTTTTATGAGTTTCACAAAAATCAACTATTGAATAGTGTCAAAATTGACATAAAAGAGTTCTTAAAAAAAATATTATATTATTAATTGATATTAAATTCCTAAAAATCTAAGGTTCGGCCAAGAGACTTATATCATGATAGGTTAATCATTAATGGACCACTTGTGGGTCTCTTGGATGTATATAGTAAGTTTATTTACCATATTATATAAAAATACAAAGAGACATTGTAAAAGTGAAACTAATTAACTTAGAGTTAATACTTAAAGATAAGGTTAATATAAGTACCCAAACCTGTATAAATTATATTGGTTGAGTTGTTTTCGACCCATCCCCACCTTAAAATTTAAATAATCAACTTTGGAGGCATTGGAAACCGAATATTAATTTATTATAAATTAATATTTCTAGCTTTTCCAAAGGTGCCCCTCACCCCTCTTATAAAAGGGCACTCCTCCTTCTCATTTCTTCACACCTTCAAAGCCTTTTCGTTCGGCCAAACTCTACCCAAATACTCTCCCAACTTCCCTCACTACAACCTAGAGGCCTTAGTTTGATCAGAAATCCAACCTAAGGAGCCCTTTTGATCAAATCAAAAGGAAGATCCCGAAGAAGAGGTAATGATTTCACCACCCTTTTCCAAGTTCATTTCTTCTTCCACTTCTTCTTTCTTTGTTCTTACCATTCTAAAATAATAACTCCAGTATCTCAAATATACTGTGATGTTATTATAAAT
The DNA here is from genome assembly GCA_963277665.1 of Viscum album. Taxonomy (NCBI): domain Eukaryota; kingdom Viridiplantae; phylum Streptophyta; class Magnoliopsida; order Santalales; family Viscaceae; genus Viscum; species Viscum album. The sequence continues at coordinate 1,437,985,104 of OY728156.1, read as the reverse complement.
ATGGTACAACCATATTCAGTATTCTATCCACCCTTTGAATAACATGTCACCATACGTGCGTACGTACGGCTTACCGTCTCCACGTCGTGGTGTAATTGTTATTCAATATATTATTATTTGGATGGGTATAATAATGATGTGAAACTCATGTAAATAATAAATATAACATGTTAATTATTCTGTATATATGATATAACATCCATTTATATATTATTTTAATATCAAAAGAATGATATTGTCGCTCGTGCGTACGTATGGACTACCGTCTTCACAAACGCGATAAGATTCATTCTCCATCGTATCCATTAAAGTATAATTATCATTTGATGATTTAAAAATGATGTTTAAGGACTTGATATCATTCTGGATATGAATAATATACAACCTATCCATTACAAACATGTCTTACGTAACCAAACATTTAAGAAGAACGAATCGATTATCACCCGAAATGACGATAATACTAAGATATTATTAATAAAGCAATGTTAAAAGATCATATATGATATAATATTGATGTATATGATTATTGTGTAATTTAATAACAATGTTTTAATTATTATACAGGAGGTTAACATAGCATCGACTAAGGGAAAGTTCAAGGTAAGGGTTATTTCACAATCTCTTCATTATCCGAGGTTGTTTATACGTAATAATCTACTGGGATCTCTTTATCATCCACATCCATGTTTCTCCAAAACGTATTTCAAAACATTTTTATTATTTAAAAGAATTTGGGCTAAAGTAATTTATAACCTTGTTTGACTTTTTATAAGAGGAATCTTTCTGTCATTTTCAAAATAAGGCCCTTTTTAACCTTTTTGGCAAAATTAAGGTAAGAATGTTTTTTTAACTTATACGGCGGGTGCGGCTATTTTCCACCGTTATAAAATCTTCAAAGCTTCCCTTAAAATCTTATAAGATTATTTTCAATGTAAAGGTTTTATTTTATAATTATGTGACTTTTAAATGATTTCAAAAAAAGAGATATTTCTCTCAAAAATATGAAAATCCAATGCAAATGTATACGTATTTAACGCAAGCTTAAAAATGTTTCCAGAAAACCTGACTCTCGAGTGTGTTAGATAGGAAGGGATTGGAAGTGGACCCATCATGGCCTATAATTAGTCGAGAAGTCTCAGAATTAGTTATTTTGATTTCAAAAGCTTGCATAATGATTTCAGAAAAACACTGGAGTATATTTTAGCAATTTTAAACGTAAGTATTTTATAAAAAAAATGCATCGGTAGGTCTCATGAGACAAACTAGTGTCTTGGCACAAGGCCTTGGAAAAATCTTATTTGTAGTCTTGGAACGAGGCCTTGGATATGTGGTTATGATAGTCTGGAATTATGCATTCCATCATTATGAAAGTGGTTATTGATATTGCATGTGATTATTCGATTAGTAGAATATCCATGTGAATAAGTAAATGGAATTATTTCATTTTATTTATGCCATAATATGTTGAAGTTAAAGTTTAAAAGGCTTTTGTTTTAGTTATACATTGCCTTAAATGTTTATTCTTATTTATGAAAGTTTCCGCTATATTGTTATCCTTACTGGGCATTTGAGCTCACCCCTTTTCTATGTTTTATTTTCCCAGGATGTGAAGAAGTAAATTATGAATGACTTGCAGGGATATTATTAGGGGTTAATAGTGTGGACTATGGAGACAATATGTTGTTTTAGTAGTTTTTTTTATTTTGACAATGTAATGTAAAACTTATGAATATATCTAGTGTTTCCAAGGCTACTAAACCAATCGGTCTTTCGAGATTTGATCTTTCTTGTGATCATGCCAATGTTATGTAATTAATGCACCGACTCTGGGTAACTGGGGTCGGGGCGTTACAGTTGGTATCAGAGGAAGTTTAGTACAAACCTTGGAAGCTAGATTTAGATAAACTCTGATTAGAGCACGTAGACCTAAGATAAACTTTGAGGATTAGTATAGAAGAACTTCCTAGAATTTTGGTATTGTAGAGATTTTGTGAGTTTTCCGAGCAATACATCCCTGTCTGGATACAAGCAGGTAGAGGCGGCTTTGGCACAGATGTACCAAGGGGTAAAACCCAAAAACACCGCTTTGAGCTAGACTCGAACGGGAACTGGTGCACGACAACGGGCCTTGCTGCACTCTTGGTTACGACACTCCCGAGGGATATGCTTAGGATAATTCTCATTTTATTTACAAACCATTATGAAGGGTTTATGAGTATATACATCCTCAAAGGAGACATTTTTATGATTATGGATTATATCCATAAATAGTTCAATTTATGTTGAGTGTTTTATAAGTATGGGATTATGTATTTTGATTCATAAACTGATCTAGTGTATGTCATTGTTTAGAAATGGCGCCCAGTAGAAGGAATGAGAACTCCAGAAATGCACATGATCCAAAGAGAAGGAAGGATCATATCTTTCATGGTCTTAAGCTAGAATTTATAAGAGAAATAGTCTCCCATGTATTATCATCATATGAAGAAATAATATCATGTGTTGATAAGATAAGTAATGAGTTTACTGAGTCCTATGGATTTGAAGGGAAGCAAGAGAAGAAAAGGATGGAAGAGAGAAAGATGGATAAAGGGAAGAGGGAAAAGAAGAATTTTCCCATATGTGGTAACTGTGGAAAGAAACACCCTGGAACTTGCCTGAAAGGAATGGGAGTTTGTTATAAGTGTGGAGGAAAAGGGCACAAAGTACGTGACTGCAAGGGTAAGAAAATGGTTTTAAATGTACAATGCTTCATTTGCAAGGAGTTTGGACACTACGCGAACCTATGTCCCAGTCATCAGACTATGCCTCAAATGATTTTATTGGATAATAATCAAGTTATGATACTACCACAGATGAAGAGGAATGATTAGAGTTCTTATGTTGATTATGTCAATTGAGTGTTGTATCAACAATGTACTTGTTATAATAATTATGGAGTATATAAGGATTGTACTTCAGTACTATTTCATTAAGGACTTGAGATTGTGTGGAACAAAGAAAAGTGACTCAATAGAAGGTTAATTTTTTGGAAAATATATGTTTGAGAGAAAGATAAACCATAATATAGTTCTGATACCGAGGTAGTGATTTTAGAATAATACATGATTGATTTGGATAAATTATATTGGATATTATTGACTACCTTGAAGCTAATTAATGATTTGTCTATTCCATCATTGTTGGGGTTTAAAACATTTTTGGATTGATGAAGTATATCCAGCATTCTATATGTAATAAGGGAGCATGAATGTAATCAATAAGGAATATGGTAATACATGATGAAGGTATTCATATTCTATTACGGGGTAAAAAGGATCTATATTATGTTTACCTTCCTTATAAATGTTGGACTGTGAGTTTGGATAGAAGTATTTTGGATAGTTCTAGTTTGGATTATTTTGGATTGCCATAAAAGGACAACCCGGAGGTCGGGCGGCAACTCGTCGCGTCCGGCAAGGCTGCGAGACTTGAACCCGCAACCGAAGGGCGACAAGGGTGTATCACCTACCACTGTCCCACGAGATGTCCTGGATTAAATAATGTAGTTTTTATTAAAAGATCTTGTAGACGAATTATAAATTCGTTTATTTTGGAACCCTATACGAATAGTGTAAATAGAATTTTTTTTACATTCTATTATCTTTTAGAGTGAAAGATGAGTTTGTGGTAGAAATTTATTAATGGATAAATCTCTAATTATAAAGTAAGTATATCTCCTTATGATCTTAGCCAATCTCATAAATAAATTCCTCAACATTAAGAAAAGAAACTTAGAAGAAAAATGTTTTCCTAGATGGTACCTTAAATCATCACTAATTTATGGCTTTGGGATTGTTGGCCTTTTCATAGCCATGTTCTCTACCACTCTCCATCAGATAATTGATGGTTAGATTTTTCTTCCATATCCATATTTTCCTACATGGAACCCTAGTATGTGTTATTTTCGGTAATCTTCATACTTTCTACTCTTTATTTTAAATAGAGGCCTCATTAATTCATTTTTCGATGTGGGATTTCAACTAAGATATTTTGAAACGTCAAAAATGTGTTATCCTAATACCCTATGTTTTGTTGAACCGATGGTATTTCAAATCATCATAGATTGATGAATTTAAGGACCTCAATTTTATACTTGTTTGTGATTGATGACCTCAATCACTACCTATAAATATTTACATTTTTCCTCCAATTATATGTCTCTAATTGCCACCAATGTTCTCCTAATCGAGATCATAATTTGGTAGTGACCCTTTCATTTCTCTTTTCCTCATATTAAGACTAAATTTTAGTAACCCAATTTCCGATGTGGATTTTCCCACAAATATATTTTCTATTTTCAACCTTTTATTTTTGAAGAACAATTTCAAATTGCGAGGACGCAATTTATTGAAGGAGGGGAGAATGTAACACCCCAAGATTTCATAGTGTGTTATTTTTTCAAAATAATTCAATAACTTGCACTACACGCAACACCGAGTTCAATCACACCATGACTTACAAAAAAAAAGAAGCCATTCAAAAGAGGTTATGAATAGTATTATCTAAATTTTAAACTTTATATAATCCTTATAATTTTAGAATCCATATTATGAGTTTCTTAGATATAATGCAAGAACAAATTCATTTTCAGTATTGCACTTTTATCAACTTTTAATAGTGAACCCTTTTTAAATACAATATTTTAAACTTTTTGACTAAATGGGGACATCAAAAATTTAAAATGAAACATCCCAAGCTTCCACGGTATGCTTTCTTTGAATAATACAGTAGCGTGTGTTGTACGCAACCTTGAGTTTTAACACACACCACAACCAATCAAGCTAGCCGTTATGAATAGTAATACCTACTTTTCGAAATTATATATATTATATATTTTAAAATGGACTTCATTTCTAGATTCGTAATTTTGAATTTAGCCTAAGGTGAAATTTTGGTACTTTTCGGATAACTTTCATATTTTGATGAATAGTGAAAATTACTAAATTTTAATTAAAAACAACTTTTTTAATCAAAATAATTAATAGTGATAAATTATGAATTTGAGTGGTTTGAAAGTATATTTAGAATATATTTTTAATATTTAATATAATTTTGGTCATTGGACATAATTTTACAATTAAACCGAACATAAACAAGTGTCAATCTTTTGATAGTTATTATCTCTTAAAAACACGCTTTTTGATTTGACAGCGGGAATTAATTTTAAATTAATTTCTGCCACTTCTGTATTTTGAATTTAGAAAAATGGATTCCATATTTGGAATCAGTATATCCAAATTGTGTAAATAGGTAACTTTTATTTTTAGACATTTTGAATAATTACTGCGGTAAATATTTTATTTACCATGGTTAAGGGTAAATCAGGTAAATAAGGGTTAAACAATAATATTATAATAATACTAAATTACCCTAAAACGTGTCGTAACCCTATTGGTTGATACATGGTCGACCATGGGCATCTTTGGGTCGATTTTGGGACCCCATGGATCCACTTGTAAGTGATAATGACACTTTATTTTAATTAAGTTAAAATGAATACAAAAATGACACAAGCATATATCTTTTAGAAAAACAATTGGTACATAGGGTTATATATGTTGGATTTTAGATTATAAATATTCATTAGAAAGATAAAAATATTTCCTACATAATTATAATTTGTTTATAATTTTTAGACATTAAATAATGTATTTTATTTATGACACAATGATGATGTAGTAATTACTATAATAGTGAAAAATTAAAATAATTGATATTATAAATACCCAAATAAATATAATATGAAACTTTTAATGAATTAAAATAATTTTATAGGATAATATGATATATTAGGATTGATTTAATTTACTTTGTTCGAATTAATCAATCTGTTATGAGTTTCACAAAAATCAACTATTGAATAGTGTCAAAATTGACATAAAAGAGTTCTTAAAACAAATATTATATTATTAATTGATATTAAATTCCTAAAAATCTAAGGTTCGGCCAAGAGACTTATATCATGATAGGTTCATCATTAATGGACCACTTTTGGGTCTCTTGGATGTATATAGTAAGTTTATTAATCATATTATATAAAAATACAAAGAGACATTGTAAAAGTGAAACTAATTAACTTAGAGTTAATACTTAAAGATAAGGTTAATATAAGTACCCAAACCTGTCTAAATTCTATTGGTTGAGTTGTTTTCGACCCATCCCCACCTTAAAATTTAAATAATAAACTTTTGAGCCATTGGAAACCGAATATGAATTTATTATAAATTAATATTTCTAGCTTTTCCAAAGGTTCCCCTCACCCCTCTTATAAAAGGGCACTCCTCCTTCTCATTTCTTCACACCTTCAAAGCCTTTTGGTTCGGCCAAAATCTGCCCAAATACTCTCCCAACTTCCCTCACTACAACCTAGAGGCCTTAGTTTGATCACAAAGCCAACCTAAGGAGCCCTTTTGATCAAATCAAAAGGAAGAGCCCGAAGAAGAGGTAATGATTTCACCACACTTTTCCAAGTTCATTTCTTCTTCCACTTCTTCTTTCTTTGTTCTTACCATTCTAAAATAATAACTCCAGTATCTCACATATACTGTGATGTTATTATAAATATGGTACAACCATATTCAGTATTATATCCACCCTTTGAATAATATGTCACCATACGTGCGTACGTACGGCTTACCGTCTCCACGCCGTGGTGTAATTGTTATTCAATATATTATTATTTGGATGGGTATAATAATGATGTGAAACTCTTGTAAATAATAAATATAACATGTTAGTTATTCTGTATATATGATATAACATCCATTTATATATTATTTTAATATCAAAAGAATGATATTGTCGCTCGTGCGTACGTACGGACTACCGTCTCCACAAACGCGATAAGATTCATTCTCCATCGTATCCATTCAAGTATAATTATCATTTGATGATTTAAAAATGATGTTTAAGGACTTGATATCATTATGGATATGAATAATATACAACCTATCCATTACAAACATGTCTTACGTAACCAAACATTTAAGAAGAACGAATCGATTATCACCCGAAATGACGATAATACTAAGATATTATTAATAAAGCAATGTTAAAAGATCATATATGATATCATATTTATGTATATGATTATTGTATAATTTAATAAAAATGTTTTAATTATTATACAGGAGGTTAACATACCATCGACTAAGGGAAAGTTCAAGGTAAGGGTTATTTCACAATCTCTTCATTATCCAAGGTTGTTTATACGTAATAATCTACTGGGATCTCTTTATCATCCACATCCATGTTTCTCCAAAACGTATTTCAAAACATTTTTATTATTTACAAGAATTTGGGATAAAGTCATTTATAACCTTGTTTGACTTTTTATAAGAGGAATCTTTCCGTCATTTTCAAAACAAGGCCCTTTTTAACCTTTTCGGCAAAATTAAGGTAAGAATGTTTTTTTTAACTTATACAGCGGGTGAGGCTATTTTCCGCCGTTATAAAATCTTCAAAGCTTCCCTTACAATCTTATAAGATTATTTTCAATGTAAAGGTTTTATTTTATAATTATGTGACTTTTAAATGATTTCAAAAAAAGAGATATTTCTCTCAAAAATATGAAAATCCAGTGCAAATGTATACGTATTTAACGCAAGCTTAAAAATGTTTTCAGAAAACCTGACTCTCGAGTGTGTTAGATAAGAAGGGATTGGAAGTGGACCCATCATGGCCTATAATTAGTCGAGAAGTCTTAGAATTAGTTATTTTGATTTCAAAAGCTTGCATAATGATTTCAGAAAAACACTGGAGTATATTTTAGCAATTTTAAACGTAAGTATTTTATAAAAAAATGCATCGGTAGGTCTCATGAGACAAACTAGTGTCTTGGCACAAGGCCTTGGCAAAATCTTATTTGTAGTCTTGGCACGAGGCCTTGGCTATGTGGTTATGATAGTCTGGCATTATGCATTCCATCATTATGAAAGTGGTTATTGATATTGCATGTGATTATTCGATTAGTAGAATATCCATGTGAATAAGTAAATGGAATTATTTCATTTTATTTATGCCATAATGTGTTGAAGTTAAAGTTTAAAAGGCTTTTGTTTTAGTTATACATTTCCTTAAATGTTTATTCTTATTTATGAAAGTTTCCGATATATTGTTATCCTTACTGGGCATTTGAGCTCACCCCTTTTCTATGTTTTATTTTCCCAGGATGTGAAGAAGTAAATTATGAATGACTTGCAGGGATATTATGAGGGGTTAATAGTGTGGACTATGGAGACAATATGTTGTTTTAGTAGTTTTTTTTTATTTTGATGATGTAATGTAAAACTTATGAATATATCTAGTGTTTCCAAGGCTACTAAACCAATCGGTCTTTCGAGATTTGATCTTTCTTGTGATCATGCCAATGTTATGTAATTAATGCACCGACTCTGGGTAACTGGGGTCGGGGCGTTACACTAACAAGAATAATTTCTATATTCTTGAAGTATGTTCATAAAATATTATAAGGCAACAAAAATAAAGGAATGGAGAGTTAATTGTGGGGCGTATGAAAATGAAAAATGTGGATCCTAAAACACCAAATAAGAAAGTTTTGAATGATGATTCACTAAAAATTAATTTTGAGAAAGATGATACACTAAAGATAATATTCCTCTATTATATTATAAAAGTCTACATCCTATATTATTTCAATAAATCCATTAATATCAAAGTTAAAAAGTGAATAAAGATGGCGAAATAAAAGAAATAAATTTGAGAAAGGAACATAAGGAATGGTATAGTGGAAGTTATCAGCAAATAATAACTAAAACGTATTGATAAGTTTACTAAAGTAGGTATAATAAGTAACATTTGGAAATAATGTGGAAAATACCAATGAACTATAAATGTACCTTAATGATTCTTTATTATATTGCTAACATAGTTGGAAAAGGAAAATAAAATGGGGAAAGCATAAGAAAGTAAATGTGTTGTGCTATCTATTGTGAAAAGAAAAATTCAACATGTGAAGAAAACAAAAAAGAAGAAGAAAAACATGATTCCTTAGTAGGATACAATTTTAAAAAACAATGATAAAATCATGAATAAAAGTGGAGTTAAAAAGATACGAGTTTTCAAGTAAATAAATATATGTAAACCTTGTTTCTCTAATTAAGGAGATTTTTTAAAACCTCCTTAATCCTATATATTTATCTATTTATTTTTGTAAAATAGGAATTAAAGGTGATTCATATATTTATTAGGTGATTAAAAGTGATGATATCTGTTAAATATATACAAAAACCTAGCAGATATCCATAATATATTACTTTATTTAAATTAATTTCGATAACACTATTTCATTTGGTATCATCCATGTTGAAGAAGATTGTTGGATTTTATACCTTCATGGGAATTTAAGTTTAATAACTACTAAATAAAAATATATCATGTAAATATGAAATTTTTGTAAGTTATATAATGTGTGATTATGGATATTTATTAAGTCAAAGTGAAAGAACTAAAATCACTGAGAATAAGAGAGTTGAGGGTTTGAATACTGTAGTTTTAGATGATTAGATTCAATATTTTGAAATTTTAGATAATTAAATATATCATTTATGAGGAATATAATTAGGTTTTATTTTTATAAAACCCTATAACCTTTTAGTTTGTGAATTTGTGAGTGAAATTAAGTGTTTGTTTTACTAAGAGGATTGTTTTGAAAATTGAGATTCTAATTAAAATTATGAGTTTTTATATGTATTAAATAAATGTTTTTGGATGTGGTTTAAGATCCAATTTTTGGTATGGGTGATCAAGTTAGTTTCAAGAAGTGCTGGGTGGATTGAGATCTATATTTTAAGTTACTATAGCTATTCATACAATGAACTATGGGATTCATTCCATGAATTGGGAGATAAGAGGGGTGTGGTCATCTACCTAGATGATTTCATAATATAGAACATGGTTCATGCCATAAATTAGGTTAATATGAGGTAGGTCCCCTCTACCATAGTAAATTCAGTCCATGAACAAAATAGGTGAAAGGAATTCATGATGTGAACCCTATTGGTCATTTCATGAATGGTATTGGGTGATTTTTTTTAAGAAATTCATATTGAACTAAATTTCCCTATAGTATTTTTATTGATCACTTCCCCCTCCTCTCCTATTATATTAGATGAACCATGGAGGATCTCTCTCCATGGTATCCTTCGATTAGCCTCAATTTTATATCATTTTATGGTTTTTTGGGGCAATGTCCCCTCTTCCTTACTCTTTGTTCTCCCCCTATTTTTTCACTATAATTTAGCTTCTCCAAATTAGGGTTTTGGTACTAATTCCACCAAACCGTGGTATAATTGATCATTTTTTATGGGGGATTTTTTATATCATAGCATGAGGATGTACTAAGATGAAATCTTCATGTCGTTTCTTATATTTTTTATTGAGTTACGTCATAATGTGATATTTCATAGTGTTTTGATTAAATTAAATTATATTATCCATTATAAAGAGTATAAATTAGTTATTTTTTATGGATTATGCCTGATTTCATGTTATAAATGGAATATACTCCATTTATCATGGTATCAATGTGATAATAATGTACAATGAATTTTTAGGTGTTATTCCTAATTGAATTAAATTGTAAATTAATTTCAAAAGTAATTATTATTTGATTATTATTAATTAAATTGGAAGTTTTTATGTGTGTTGGAGAATTTTTCAAATAGAAGATAAACATATAATCTTAGAAAGGTCTTATCTATGATGATTGAACATTCTTGGAAAAGGTAAAAATAATCAATTTATGTAGGTGGACTAATGAATTTTTCCTATGTAATTATATATTTTAATGTTTTATGTGATATATGAGGTCTCACCACTTTGAGATATTGAACTTCTTAAATTAAGTAAATTTTTAAATGAAATGGAATGCCTGTGAATGGATTACACAAACTTTCAAAGTCCATTAAGGACCCATGTGCATTAGATTGATGCCTAAACCATCAATAGTCATGGCTTGGAATATATATACGTGCCTTATGATATAAAAATCCTAATGGGGGATACTTAAATAAACTTAGGTATTTTTTGTACAATAGCATAAGTTCCCCAGATGACTCCTAGTAGAATTAATCATTTTACTAAGAGTTTAGCCCCTAGTAGCCTATATGTGAACCTTGAGATGCCTTATAGCCCTCGGTATGGTTGAGATGAGCATGGGGAGAATGAACCCCCCTTGAGATGTAAGTACCGTGGTGGGTAATCCTTAGGTATATTGATGGATAAGATGGGTGTGAGGGCTAACATAGTGAGACTTATATATTTAGATGGGCTTTATTACATCTATCTAGTGTGACACTAGTAAGACATATCCTATAAGGCTAGTGAGGGAATGTGATAACTATGAAGAGCTGTAAGAAGTCATTCCCTATGAGTTTTGAGTGTTGAACAAAGATACATGACTGATAATGCACAACCCATGAGAGGTTTTTGAATTATGATAGGACCTAGGGTTCCCTGGTGGGTTCTCGGTGATACATTGACCCCATAGTGGGAGAATACATGAAATGGGTAGTGATGATAGATCATAAAACATGATAGGACAACCTCATTTATGTGATATGAGTTCAGACAGATGGTCAACCATGATGAGATATGTCATATGAGATATTTCAAGAGGAATGCACAACCGATATTATATATATGTTGTGAATTCCTAGGATTCATAGGATTTGGAATGTAGGTCTAGAATTATATGGATTTACTAGGGTCACCCCTTAATAATAAATAATTATTTTTATACATATTGTTTCCTTGTACATGCTCTATTGATCCGATAGTTATTCATGATACTATGATTTCCTAGAGTCACCCCATAATAATCAGTAGTCATTTCATGATACTTATGGATTAATTGGACACACTCCATGGATTTTGAGATGATTCGTGATGCATATTGAATTCCTAGGATACTGGTATTCAGCCTTTAGGTCTATATGGTCACTGGTGATTATATTATAGTGATTAGATTAGAGCTTCATAACCTTTCGATTTCCTATGGTCATCCCTCTATGAATCAGCAATGATGAATGATTATGGATTGCCTAGGGTCACCCACTAGGAATAAATGTTGAAACTTGATGATAATGGGATCTCCAAGGATTATTTCTTAGGGATCAATGATGTCACCTAAGGAGTATTGATTTCCTTGGTTCATATCCTATGAATTATCAATAATTCTTGAGGAAAATTTATCACTTAGTATTACATCCTTAGGATTATATAGTATATTTCAACTATGTGATTCCTTAGACATGATCCTTAGATCTTATAGTTATGCCTGATACTATGTGGATTCCTAGTATACTTCCTAGGATTTAGTATTTACACTTTTTACTATATTTCTATTGGGCCTGGTATTGGTTTTCACAGTCATGTGAGTTTCTCAGAGACACTCTGGAATGAGATGAAGTATGTATTTTTGATCTTGGGTGTCACATTAGAACCTAAGGATTGCTGATGGTTAATTATTTACACTTCCACATTTTTATTTATTATCTATATAATAATTTTACATGCATGTAGAACATATATTTACTGGTTATGTATGATAAAACATTGGTGGTGACCTAATTTTTTTATTCACACCCTTCTTAGAAAAAACATAACACTTGGGTAACTGAGCAGACTTCACTTATTACAGGTTTAGGCTGGGAAGAGGCCTAGTGGAGCATGATTGAGTGGATAACATGGATGGGGTTTAGAGACCGAATAAGGCCCGGAATGGTTATGGTAGTAAGTAAATCATTACATTTTATTATTTTATTTATTTTTATATGTGATCATCTCATTTTGAATGCAATTCATGAGCCTGTGTGATTTCCTACTTCCACATGATTTTTTATATCATGATTTCTTGTTTTATGTATTATATGTAATATATTTATTTATTATGGATGTTGTTTGATTATTTACACTATTATTATATACTCTAGTATAGTGGTGTAGTCTCCCCATGGTAACAACCTATACTCTTATTTATAGTCAGCTACCTTTGGAATACAAGGAGGTGTGATTAAGGTCTAATTAAATCTCTAGTATGGTTACTGTATAGTGGGTTGATTTGAGGATGTTGTAAATTTTTTTAAGTTATTATGTAGATGATAACAAATAATGTAACAATATTTTATATTATATTACTATTTAGGGTGATGATAGATATGTGATATATGAATTTATCAAATCCTGTGACAGATATTAGACCAGTGTGTCGAGGAAAAATTTTCTAATTGGATTTCTAGGTTACTAGTGACGGGATTTTTGTTCTTGGTTTTTAATTTTATGGTTTTATGATTTCACCTAGCATGAAGCACTTAAGTTTTGAGATTTATGATTTTTTTGATGTTATCCTATTAGAAAGAGTAAATTAAGTATATATCATATTTTTCATGTAGGAGTCACATGAAATTCACATGCCTGTGTGTGATTCATAACATATATGATGATGGTTAAATTGTTTAAAATTTCAAAAAAACTTATATGAAATGTTATCAAATGAAATGGTGGTGTAATTCTACTTAACTATATTATAGTATTTTTTCCTATTAATAGGTCATACAGATCTACAATGAGATACTTCTAGATGAATATGCAATCCCTTTTGTAAGGTATATTTAGTGATTTTAGTTTTTCAGAATAGGAAGTAGATGCCATAGAGGTGGGTCCCTAGTGAGTGGTCATCTAGTTCTAAAATAGGAAATGAGTTTATATATTTATATTACCAAAAATAACCTATATTATTTTTTCCAAAATATATTATTGATTTCATTATACTCAATCAAATAATCAAACTTTGTAATATTTTTCATAGATTTTAGAAGGGTGATGACCTTATGAATTTGTGTGTGTAATAATGAGATCGTGGTCCTTAAAGGGATAGTCTGATATGTAGATTCCTGGTGACTATTATTTCTCTTACATGTTGACAATTTGTCATATAATTCTTGATATTTGTGAGACACTAAACATGACTAATTTGTAACATGAGTTTTCATGTGATAGTTGAGGTGAGAGAAGATATATTACCCCATGCATTGTGGTCTACATAAGATATGACATGTGGGTATTGTGGGAGATCCTAGTTCCTTTGAGTTGTGTCTTGGGATATTGGTGATATTGGTATTATTATTGAGATGATATTTATGAGGGTAACTTGTGTGAGGGTTTATTCTAGGCTTATGAGTGCCTTTAAGGTAGGAAGTATGGGTATATGTATTAATTTTGAGATTAATTCATAGGATGTTTTACCAAATATGGGATATAAGAATGGTGGTTCCATATATTTTATGATCATGGAAGGTATAGGTAGGTTCTATGACTTGATACAATGTATATGAAGTGCTTCCATATGTGGTATATGCATGATTATACATTGGATTTTCATGAGTAAAGAACCTTGAGTATTAGTTATTTGGTATCAAGGTTCAGTTTTAATTCCATGAATGATTGAGAAACTGACCCTATTATTTATGGATACACTTTTTGGATAAAGGTGAGAGTTCTAATAGATTATAATGATTCAAAAAACAACATTGGTGGTCAAGAAATCATGTGTAGGACCTTAACATAATTAAAATGCAATAATTTTTTAGAGGAGAACCAACGGTGATTATGGGTAAATAATATTGATATGTTGTAGATCATGGTCAATTATTTATGAACATGATCCTAGGGTTAATGGTATATTACTTGTGATGAGATTGATATGGTACACATGCTGGGTACTCACAGTGTCATTTATTTTTAAATTAATGGGTGTTCGTTTGTTGGCCGAGGACTGATTGAGTCAATAAGATATTTTAGGCATAATTTCCTAAATCTACAAGGAGAATGTGGAATATTCCTCTATATTGAGAGGTAATTTTAGGGATATACCAAGGTTACATGATGTGGTAAACCCAAGTGGGTTTTTCAGAACTTTTTTTCAAGAAGAAATTTAGATGTAACACTTTCGAGCATGATGAAATGTGATGTTAGAAGAGGATGAGAGGTTTTTCCTCTATGATAATTATGACACCATGGATGATGTGGTGTTAGAAGTTTCCAGTGGTGAGTGTGGCTTAAGATAATTTAAACCAGTATAATAATAGATTCAGTTGAGGTTGTGATATAGGATAGGTATAAGTAAGTCCATATGGTGGAGAGTGAATGATTAGTCATGAAGGGTGTGACCCTCAACACAGATGGAAATTTGACAAATTATGAGTATATGATTCACATGATTTTTGAATAATAATCTCTTTATGTTTCATGTTTAAACTTGGGTATGAGTGGGATGGTTGTGTTCATTCATTACATGTGGATTGATAATGGTCCATTGAGGAATGAACCCATGCATGTAGGGTCATAGATACCGAGATTGATTTTTCGGATGATCCAAATGGTGTTGGATACCAGGGAGTAGGTAAATATAATTATATCTAGTCTAGTGGAGAATAATATATTTGATATTTAGATATGGTGGTGGTTAGAGTTCATGTGTTGGTATTAGGCTCTAAATGTATTAGGATGTAATATAAGGGTGAGTCAAATCGGTGATGTTTTAGTGTTTAAGGGAGATAATGACAATAGATGCTAATGTTCAATGATATAACCATGTAATTACACTAAATTATAGGTTTTAAATTATGTATTATATTTTGGATGGTCACATGATGCCTCCTAGAGTTAAGGAATCATGATCGAGCAATGGTGATAGAACAATGGTGGGTGTGCCCGAGAATTTTAAAAAAATGGTCTGATTGAGGAGGTTTTATTAGAGATTTTGTTCATAATTGGTTGAAGTGAGATTTAAACCACACTAAGTGGGTCATTTGATCGTATATAATGTGTTTTTTGGGGATTCTAATTGTGGGGAGCACCATTGCTCACAAATCTCCCTTAAGTATTTTATTCTTATGGAAATGAGGACCATAATTTTAGGGATGGATTGATTAATGAAACTATGATGTCTCATGTTATACATGAATTGGTAAATTCCATCATGGAATTTTGGTGATGGGTGAAAAGTGGTAGATAGGTTCCTGATGAATAATGCACCTCATTTTTAGAGTTGTGCATCATAAGTTCATTCAGTGTTCTAGGATAGAATGCGGTGATCTGAGTGTGAATTAGTGACTAACATGGGACAAAATTAATGTTTATCAGATCAATGTGTCTTATTGTGTATGAGAAGTGTAATAGTGTAGAGTTTTTAAAACCTCATATCATATTAGGGTATAAATTCATGAGGGAATTTTAATTTTTGTTTTTCTGATTTGATTATTTTGAAAATTGATATTCAAATTAGAATATGGAATGATGAAAATTTTAAAATAGTTGTTTTTGGATGTGGTTTGATACTTGGTTTCTTGTACAGGTTCTTGGGTGAGAATTGGAGAAGGTTCAGTTGGTCAAAGAGAAGAATTTTTAGTCTTTGTGTCTATTCATTCTGTGAACCATGGAGTTTACACCGTGAATGGGGTCGATCGAGCAGTGTGTCCATCTAAATTGAGTACTCATGGGATAAACCATGATTTATTCCATGAATAGGGTTTGGTCAAGGGATGTACTCTCTTCCTTGGGACATCCAGGCCATGAATGCACTGGGTGAAATAAATTCTTAGCCTGAACCCTATTGGTAATGCCACAAATGGTGATGGGTGACTTGTTTTCTTTAAAAAATGTGAATTTAGAAAAAATGATCCTAGGGTATTTTTACAACAAACCATATCTTTCTTTCCTATTATGAAGATAGAATCAGGGAGTATCTCTCCCCTAAATATCCTCATATTCCCCTTAATTTTGGGGTGTTTTAGTTTCATTATATGGTGGTTTGAGGTGAAACATACTTGATTATTTCCTCAATGTTTATACACTCTTATTTCATGATAATTTATATTCCCCAGTTTATGGTTTTAGTGTTGATTCCACCATTGAATTGTGTAATTTTAAAATTTTGGTGGGGATTTTGTATGGATTAGATAGATGATGTCTTAAGATGAAATTTTCATGTGGTTTCTCAATGTTTCAATTTAGGTATGTCATAAAGTAATTTTTATTAGGGTTTTGATTAAATTATATTAAATTGGATATTGTAACTATTTTATAAATTTGGTATTTTTTTGTGGCTTAGGTTTGGGTGTGTGTTAGGATTGGACCACAGTTTGTTTCTCATGGTTTTAACAAGTGAATTATTCCTGATGAGTTTTTAACATTATTCCAAATTGAATTAAATTTTAAAGTAATTATAAAATTAATTTTAATTTTAATTTTAATTGTTTATTTAATAATAATTTGATTATAATTAATTAAATTGAATATAAAGATATGATTTAGGGCCTCATGTGAATGGATAATAGGTGGTTGATCTTGCATGGGTCACATTGAGGATGTTCAATCATGCTTGAAAAAGGGAAAAGGATTAGATTGAGGTAGGCGGTCCTTATGAATTTTACCTATGGTGTTATATATGTTTTATATGAAATGTTATTTGTATGATCTATTTACTTTAATTGATTTAACTTATTAAATTAATTAAATTGTTTAATTTAAATAGAATTCCCATTAATGGATTTTACAAAGATCTAAGGGTTACTAAGGATCCTTGTGCATTATATTGATTCCTCAACCACCAATTTTTGTGGACTTAAATATTTATGTATGCCTTATTATATATTGACCATGAGGGGTGATGTTTAAATGAACCTAGAGATTTTATTTTCCCTTATCATAGGTTCCTTGGATGCCTCCATGTATAGGTGAGAACTAGACTAAGAGTATTGGCTCTAATAGGATGTGTGAACCTTGTGGTGCCTTATAGTCATTGGGATAGCTTATAAGAGCATGGGGTGTGTGATCCTACACCTATGATATATGAGTACTAGGTGGGTATTCCATGGGTAGATTGATATAGGTTGGATGTGAGTACTGACCTAGTGCAACTTGGGTATTGAGATAGGCTTTATGCCATCTCTCTAGAGTTACATCATTGAGGCATATCCTATGAAGCCATTGAGTCTATGTGATTATTATGATGAGATGAGGTATTTGCTTCCTTTTGACTTATGGTTATTTCCCTGAGAGATGGGACTGATACTGAGGATCCCATGAGAGGTGTTTTAATTATGATGAGACCTAGGGGACCCTAGTGATACATTTACCCCTAAGAGTGTGCAGACATGAAATGGGTAGTGATTATAGGTCATGAACTTGATAGGAAGACCTTAGTTATGTGAGATGGGTTTAAACATATGGAAATCCCTGATTAGAAGAGTTATATGAGATATGAGTGCATTGTACCTCCCCTATGAGTTATATATATATATATATATATATTTGGGGTACCTAGAATGCCTAAGATCTTCCATGTATACCTGATGTTATATAGATTTCTTAGGCTTACCCCTTATGAATAATCTATTATTGATTTATACTTAAGTGTCTCTTGGTCATGCTCCTTGAATTATATATTTATTCCAAATAATATGATTTCCTTGGGTCACCCCTTATGAATCGAAAATTATTTCCTGATACATATGGATGCCTTGGAAATTTTCTTTAGATCCGATGGTAACTCTTGATGCATATAGAATACCAAGGATGTAAGGATTTGGCCTTATTTACTACATGAACACCTATTATTATATCCTTGTGATATAATTATAACCTCATGACTATTGTATTTCCTAGGGATATCCCTGTAGTAATCAGTGATTACACCTGATTATTGTGGATTACTTAGTGTTAACCCCTAGGAATCGGTGTTGATTCCTAATGAGTATGGGATCACCTAGGATCAAATAATAGGGTTACATGATGTCAAATTATGATTATTTTTTCTTAGGTCCATCTCCTAAGAATCAGGGATGATTCACGATGAGTATTGATCACCTAAGATTACATTCTAGAGATCTTCTTGAAGATTTATACCATGGGATGCATTGGACAAGATCCTTGGATACAACTGTTTTTTATGATATTATTTGGATTCCTATGAACATTCATTACACTTAATGATTATACCCAATACTATATGGATTTTAGTTCTGGTATTGGTATGAATGATCATGTGACGGTCTCAGAGAAGTTTTAGCACAAGATAAAGTAGGTATTTTTAATCCTGAGTGTTATTTTAGAACCTATGTATTGGCATTGGTTAATTATTTTTAATTAATTTTTTTTATTTATTATTTATCTAAAAATGTTACATACACATACACTATGAATTTTATGGTATTTTGGGGGACCGCATTGCTGATTCCCTATTGAGTTGTGCTGACACCCTGCTTAGGTGGCCATGACACTTGGGTACCCATATATATTGTTGGAGTTGGTGTCCTAGGACCAACATTTTTTTACTTTGATTACATGTTTATTCTATATATTGAATATTAATAAAACTTATTATTTCATATTTATTTCTATTATGAATTACTCTAATGTAATAATTTCCTAGAGTATACATCACATTGATAAGGTCACAACTGTTCTCCTCTATGACTAGAGCCTTGATGTGCTATAAAGATGTTATTAAATAATGTTATGCAGTTACATAACATACTATGATGGGAAACATAGTACATAGGCTATCCAGTGTGAGTACTCATAAGGAGTTGATGATTCTTCTCATGAAGTTCATACTTTGTAATCTTCAAGATGAGACATTAGAAGAACAAACCCGCCAATATGAATTATTCATGTTTTGGTGTCATTTTATATTCCTATCCATGAGCATGTGTGATGGTATTTATAATTTAAGATTATTTTTAATTCATGTTACAACATACGTACTTAGATTTATTTCATACACTATAATGATAAAAATTCTTAGAAAAGTTGTATACGTTGGGTGTGTCATGAGTGACATGTCATTAATGGATAAGTCAAGGAAGGATTTGTACCTTTCCTCTTTATGGAAGATGATATATCAACCCCTTGATTAGAATGGAACTATCACCCTAAATTTCATGTCCATGGTGTAGCAATATGTTTATTTCAAATAGTAAAAGAAATACATATCGACAATAAATATTGGTGACACAGATGTGAAACTTTCTTGAGATATTGAGAAAAAGGGGTTATATTACACAATAAGCATTTGTATTTTCTTTTTATCATTATGATATTATGTTATTTCACTTGGGTGACTTTAATTGTTTCTAGACAATAATATTGGACTTTAATCAAGCCCAACTAATGCCAATGAGAACGAATCCTAGAGGTCTACACACTAAGTGTTTCCATTAATATAAATTAAATTCTATTTGAATTTAATTATTGGAATAAATATCATTCTCAATACTGAGGAATAATTTTATTCAAGTTTTATTAATCACTAATATTCACAAGGTAATAAATAATTATTTTTTATTAATAAATAATTTATCACGTGATTCACTGGATTGTGAATACAATATTTATTTTATTTATTGAATAATTTTAATAAATATTTATTCCCTAGATTATGAATAAAATATTTATTTATTAATAAAATATTTATTCCGTTGTTCAATAAATGATAGAGAAGTTTAAATGGACTAAGATTGAGTTCAATGAAAAATATCAATTAATAATACCGTTACATAAAATTTTTTATTTCACAAGATGGGGTGGAATAAAAAATAATAATAATGTTATTATTATTATTTGGCATGGGGTTAATTAAAGGTTATAAATGTTATTTAATGAACATCATGAAATTAAATATTAATGTAACCTAAAACCTAACTCTATAAATAGACGGTCATGTACATTGTATATTGCATCCAAAAAATTGAGAATAGAGAATTTTTTCACACAACGAATTATCTCACGACTCCTCCTTATATATCTATATCAAGAAAAAGAACTACAAGAGATATTTATTTAAGAGAAAGGAATGAACGATCCAGAATGAACAATGTAATAAATTCAATTCACCACGCTAGTACCCGATGATTGAGTGGTGTTGCTCTGAGATCATTGGATCACATGTGGATCATCTCTATAGGGATTCTATCCTTGGATACTCACAACACAACAAAGGAAATATGAAAGGGTATTTCTAGATGATCAATAATCATCAATGAAGAAATTTTCTAAGACTATGTATTTATTTCTTCATATATTAAATAAATTATTTATAAATTTGACGTGAAAGATCCTCACTCATGGCCTCAAGAAATTATTATTAAAAGAAATTTTAATATATCACCCACCACCACACACTTCTACTACACCCATAACCACGATGTGGTATCGTAGTGGTCATGTTTAAATTTATAAATATTTATTTGATTGTTAATCCATACACAGTCATGGTTAAATTTTCATTTCTCATTAGTTTTTATTTAATCAAATTTAAATTAACATGCTTCCACATTTTAATCATATTCACTCGGTGTTTAATTTTCTTCAAGGTTTAATAATAGATAATGAATGGCCATAGATTCCATCATGAAGTGCCAAATATTTGGCTAGTAAAATTGTGTTACATGGTGTGTAGCCAGTGTTCACACTATGTACCCATGTACATTGTACCTGGACAAGTCAAACAGTTAATTAAACATGGTTCAATTATTGTACACCACATTTTAACATGTATAATCTAAAACAAAAAAAGAGGATACATGTAATATAGCTGACATGTACCCGTTGTGTAGTCTGGATGAGTCAACATGCCAAATCCCCTAAAATGTGACTCATATACCCGACAAATAAAATGACCCAATCTTGATGTACAAGGATGTTACATTTATTTTGTGGAATACTTCATATATTACACAAAATATATTCCAAAAACTGTATTAGTTCAGTGCCTTTGGATGCTTAGAACATAATCTTCCAACTTGGTGAAATATCTTCAACATCTCCCATAAACATCTACCCCTTTTGTTTTCCAACTTAAAAACTTTCTTTATATCCTGGGGAAAATAAAACACAAAAAGGGTGAGCTCAAATGCTCATTAATGGTAAACATGGATAACATAAAATAAACCATAAATATTTGATCGTAAAAACATGAACATAAATTTTAAACATCAAAATATGGAGTCATGAAATAAATATTGGAAGAACGTAAGGCATGGATCATAAAGAATCATTAACCAAGATAGAATAACATTGGAATAAAATAGGTAATTTTGGAAAAAAATTAAGCAAATAATATTATTTTTATAGTATCTAAGTAATTGTTTCCAAGACCATTATAGTGGACAAAGTCCATTACTGAACCAGGTTTACTTGCCATTCCAACCATGTATTACTGAACTATATTTACTTTCCATTCCATTCATGCGTATCTCATTATGTATAAATCTTTATCTAATGAATTTGAGGGATATATAGGTCCCACCCATCTCATAATGAAATCATTCTTACATGTGCCAAAAAAACATAAATCATTCATCATGGCATAACCCATGAAATAAAATGGGATTCTTAAACATCATTTCATCAATACATAATCCATATAAGATAAATGGACATTATAAAAATAATTCCATCATAAAAACAATCAAATAAAAGTAATAATAGGGATAGAGACATAATCCTATGTCATCTTAGATTGAAAATAAGTTTGATAAAACACTTTAACATAATTCCTAAAGAAAATATCCCTTATTCTTAAAAAATGTTTTCTTTTCTCAAAATGAAATGAAATTTTAAAATAAAAGAATTTATTTGACAATAAACTTGAAATAATTTAGAGGAAGATTCATGGAAATAATGTGTTATAAATATTTAAAATTTTGTTCATGCCTTATAAGTTAAAAAAACTTTCTCATTGTAGTTTTGTTGAAAAAGTCAAAAAGTACCTCGTGTGGTAAACAAAAGAAATATTCCTTCCATACCATGTAGTAAAAGTAAAAAATGGGTAAAAATGAAGTTAAACATACATTGAATAATAATAAAAATTTTATGATAAAATTATTAGAAAACATGGACATGGATGATAAATATATCCCCAGTAAATACTTACTTATAAACAATCTCATTTAAAAATGAGATTGAAAAATTATCCCTTACCTTAGATACGATTTCTTATATATGTGTCCAAAACTCCTATATAGTGTGTTTAAATAAATTATTAACTTGTAAAATAACTATAATAATATTTATGATATCATATATGTTTTACTTATGACTTTATATTACCCGTTCATTTGTCAATTCCATGTTAAAGCAGTGTTTTGGGTAATAATCATTTTATTTATCGTATGCGTGCAGACTTGTTATTCTTAATATTATTACTTAGATCCTGATTTAATTACTTCCAGAATGTAAAACATTATTTATATATCATATATATTCATTATATAAATATATATATAATAGATAGATAAATGAAATGGAAAACACCGTTCATGGAGACGGTAGGCCGTACGTACGTATAAACACTATTTTCGTTTCCTTATTGAATTGAATGAAGGTAAGTAAATGAAACATAGATATAAGTAAATATAGTATCATTATTAGTTCTTATATTTCATTATTATTTATTATATATACTTTATAATCATTCTTGATTGCTTAACATGGATAATGAATCTCATCGCATCGTGGAGACAGTAAGCTGTACGTACGCACGAGTGAAAATATCGTTCCCATAATTATTGAATGGTATTGAAGTGGATGGTTTATAATATCTAAGAATTAGTATAAAGTTATAATAATCATATATAGTTATCATTTCTACCATTATATCCATGCAAGGAAGGTGGTGGTGAAAAACAGATTACGCCACGATGTGGAGACGATAAGTCGTACGTATGTACGATTGGTGATTTCATTTTTCGTAGGATGAATAAAAGGTGAGATTGGATTGTTTTATATTTATAATGACATATTATTATATTATTTATACTTATATTATACTTTATAATGAAACAACTAATGAATAAGAAGTAGAAGCCGATTTTTTTGAAAGAATCGGTAGACGAGATTACCTCTTCCTTGACGTGCCTCCTTTAAATTTCCTCTTAGGGCACTAGAGTTGGTCTTTTGAGAAGACCAGAACCTCTATAATGTAACTATGAAATTTGATAAGAGAAATGGGAAGGTTTTTTCTGAGATTAAAGGCTCAAAATAGAATGAAAATTAGAGGGAGGAGGCGCCCTTTCATAAGAGAGGAAAGGGGCACTTTCGGAAACTCTCAAAATATTAATTTTTTATAAATTCAATTATCAATTAAAAATGGTCCAAAACTTATTTAATTATAATATAATATTATTTTGGTTCTAATAACCATAATAAAATAATTTTTATAAAGGTTTTGAATATTTTTTTATCGTTAACGTTTTGGTTTAACCCTTATTTTACCCTTTTTAATCTTACTATGATATCATGTTATTTACACATTGTGGGTTAATGTAATTATAATATCATATCAAAGAGCCCAAAAAAATTTATTTATGAAATATTTGGACTTATATTAACCATTTTTATTAATCATATATATTTTAGGAATTTAATATCATTTAATAAACTATTTTATGTTTTAAGTTATTAATTATGTCAATTTTTGACACTATTCAGACTTAACATTTTTTAAAAATTCATAAAAACCTGATTAATTTGAGAAAAAAACATTAAATCGTCCCTAATATTTCAATTTCACCCAGAAAATTCGTGTATGACATAAAAATGTTCATATTAAATTTATTTTAATTTTTATTAATTCATTTATTTGAATCTTTTATTAATGAGGTAATCACTATATCATAATTGTTTCATAAATAAATATATTTATATAATTTATAAAATTTATAAATAAAATTCCATGATGTATTAAATCTTTTTATATTTCTAATGAATATTTATATACATATATATCAGTTATATAAACCTATATTAAATTCTATTTGGAAAAAGATATATGTTTATGTTATAATTATCACTACTTTAAATTAATTCTTCTAAAATGTTATTTTCACATCCAAGTGAATCC
The DNA here is from genome assembly GCA_963277665.1 of Viscum album. Taxonomy (NCBI): domain Eukaryota; kingdom Viridiplantae; phylum Streptophyta; class Magnoliopsida; order Santalales; family Viscaceae; genus Viscum; species Viscum album. The sequence continues at coordinate 1,437,960,134 of OY728156.1, read as the reverse complement.
ATGGGGTCCAAAAATCCACACAAGGATTTTCATGGTCATAAATATCTCATAAAGTAGGAATATGACATGTATTATGGTGGTTTAATAATATTATTTTTTACCCTTATTATTATGATATTTACTCTTTAACCATGGAAAATAAAATATTTATTGAACTTACTATTCATAATGTCAAATAATAAAAGGAACCTATTTACCTAAGTTGAAACTTATTATTAAAAATATGGAATCTATTTTTCTAAATTTAAAACACTGAATTTGTAGTAATTAATTTAAAATTAATTCCCATTGTCAATACCAAAAAGTGGGTTTTTAAGAAGTAATAACTATCAAAAGATTGACATGTGTTTAAGTCCAATTTAAAAGTAAAATTACTTAAAATGACTAAAATTTGATTAAATGATAAAAAAATAATACACTTACACTTTAAAACCAATTAAAATTATAATCTAACTATATAAATAAATTAGATGAAAATGCAGTTATGAATGAAAATGCAGTATTTTCACTATTCATTAAAATATGAAATTTATCAGAAAAATAAAAAAAATTCAACAAAAGTAAATATTTATGTCCCGTTTAAAAAAAATAAGTTTATTTTTTCAAATAGAATATATAAAAGTGTTAAAAATTAGATTCAAAATGGGTGCGCCATCAAAAGGATGAAAACTGTATTTTTTGAAAAATACTTATTTTATCTGAAAAAATGAACTTGTTCTTATATGATGTATAGAAAATACATATAAAATTAAAAATGTTGTTAATACTATTCATAGTATCTAGTTTATATCCCATAATAATATTTTGACAATATATCGTTGTTTAGTGAAACTTAGTATGGCGTACAACACAAACTATTGAGGAAGGTCGCTCTTGTGTGTAATGCAAGCCATGAAAAGTGTTGTGTATACTGAAAGCTAATATGATGTTGCGTATAGTGAAAGATAATATTAGTGTAGCTTACAACTCAAGATATCAATGAAAATAAAAAGAATATATCCCATAAAATCTTGGGGGTTACTATAATTGAGGTACATAATGTGTAGCTAAAATGTACATGCTATATAATTTCCCATTAAAGGGAAGAATTATAAATTAAATTAAATTGAAAATTACAGAATTAAACCCTTATTTTATTGATTTGAAAAACAATGTGTATTTGAAAATTTAGAAATTGTTTTAAATAATATTAAATTCTTAATTAATTTATTGTAATTAATATTTCATTATTGGTTTTGCGGTTTATTTTCCATGAATGCCATAAATGATGGGTATCTTCAGTTAATATCAGATTATCATTAAGATTAGATGGAATGAATTATTTAATTAATTACTTAATCAATCAATTAATTTATTAATTAGTACAAACACGTTAATCTTAATAGTAAAGAATGAATAAAGAAATGAATTCTCTCTGGTTACTTTTACGTATTCATTGCATGTATAACCGATCATGAGCGTGACCATGTACTATGTATGTGTTAACATTTATTTAATTTAATTTATTCCATGGGTTTCAAATTATTTAATATTAAATTAAATTATAGACTATGATCCATCCCTTCTTATATTATTATACAGGACCTGCATGTCTAAAGATATTTATGTAATCCCCCCTTTAAAATCCTTTAGTTATCCTCACCTGGGTATGAGTAATAAATATCTGTAATTAATAGAGTATCCTAAGGCATGTGGAGGTGGTTAAAGATGGAACCATGATGATTCCAAATCGGTGATACATAGATATAAGGTAGGATGTTATAACTCATTCCATGGGAAACAAATTAAGTTATTCTCCATGGTTATAGATTTATTTAATGATCGCTCATTAATTCAACTGTTTGATAATATCATGATCATTTCATTTACTTTATTTATTTATTTCTATATATGCATTATTTATTTTATTTATGAAAGACCGTAGTCACATAAATTAATAAATTAATATGCAAAGCTGGAAATTAAATTAATTAACTATGTGTAAATGTTTTATCCAACATGGTTAATTAATTAAGTAACATCAACATAATTTTAACAAGACATGTAAAGGATAAAACAATATAAAAGTTATTTATAAATTAATTTTAATCCATCAACCTAATTTTAAGTTAGACTAAGACTTCAATTAATTTATTGGGATTGAAACCATAGAACAAAGTGTAGTACATAGAAAATGTATGAACACTTACATTTATTGGAGAGTTATAATGAGAGTTTTAGGTTGAATTAACCGAACTTTTATTGAGTTTTGTAACAAAATTGTTTTTAAAAAAAATTTGAGTCATGTTTTTAGGAAATCCAAGTAAATATTTCCGGATAGGGGAACCCACTCAATGGATCAAAGAGATGCTAGTCCATAGTTGGAAAGACCTCCTACCTAATTAACTTCTTATGGTTTTCATGGAAAATGTCTGGATCATTAAGATAAGTAATGGGGATCCTTTCCACTATAATTTTAAAGTATCTAGACATTCCAAGTTCAATGGTGAGGTTTATTGGGGCTTGATAAATAATATGAGATTTAATAAAAACAATTAATTTATTATATCTCATCTAATTTTTAATCAAGAAAATTACTAATAATATTTTCCTTTTAATTATCAAATAAAATGAAAATTTTATCATCCACACTATCCCTAATATAAATATTGGATAAAGATAATATCCTAACTAGAAGTAACTTCTAGGAGTGGTTTAGAAAGCTTTGGGTTGTACTATGCCATGAATGAAAATCTTATGTGCTAGAATCCTCAATGCCTAATCTGCCTACTAAAGAAGAAAGTGGTAAATATTTCCTTATCTATGAAAACAATTTGAGCGATGTGGTTGATGTCCAATGTTTGATTCTTTAATTGATGTCTAGTGAACTAATGTAGTCTCATGAAAACATGGATGCATATGAAAGCTATATCACCTCCATGGTCTATACTAGGAGGGAGCTATATATGAACAATTTTAGATTTCCAAGGAAATTTTTAAAGCAAGATTGGAGAGGGTGCCATATACTGGCCTCACATAGTTAAGATCATTGTTTACGTTGAGCACTTAGAGGTTTTAGGGTTTAAAATCCCCAAATAAATGGGCACTGATATCATTCTAGCATCACTCCCTTAAAGATTCTCTAGCTTTGTTGTGAATTTTAATATGAACTACATTGAAAATCTCTACCATATCTTCTCACTATTATTTTCCAATTTGATAAGGATATATAGAGAAAAAAATCCTTTTGTCCTTATGGTGAAGAAATGGAAAGGGAAAGTGAATAGATATAAGTACATAGATTCTTCACACCCTTATAAGAAGAAGTATATCAATGTGAAATCAAGGGAATATGATGATTTCTATTTCACATGTGGAAGGAAGGGCCAGTGGAAGAAAATGTTTACTCAAACAATGAACTGAGGGGAAGATTTAAGTGCATTTTTATAGAGTTAAATTGATTGATTTCTATAAATTGGGTATTAGATATAGATTATAGTGATCACATATGTATTAAAATATAGAAACTTAGTAGATTTGGAAATATTTATTGAGGGGAGGTAGATATAAGATAAACTAATGAAGCTAAACTTGCTGTTGTAGCTATTGGGGACTACCAACACACATTGCTAGCAGAATGATCTAGGTTTAAAGGGTTATTATTATGTGCCTTCAGTTACCAAAAACATTGTTTATGTATCTAGACTAGATACATATGGATTTATTTTCAAATTTTAGAATAAATTTTACTTCTTTTATAAATATATCATTTGTTATAGTAAGGCACATTTAAATAATGGTCTTTATGTGTTGTATTATAGAAAGAAATTAATGACAATCGATAATAAAGTTTTATCAAATGACTCATACCACACCTAACTTTGGAATCACTAGCTAGGTCATATAAATGAAAAGTGCTTGAATAAATTAAATCAAGATAGATATTTAGATTCTTCTGAATTAAAACCACTTGATGTATGACACGCATGTCTATAAGGAAAAATGGCCAAAACCCCATTTTGTGGGAAAGGTGAAAGAGATAAATTGCTTATTAAATTAGTTCATAGAAATGTGTGTGGACCACTTATTATTAAAGAAAGGGGTGGTAATCATACTTCATAACTTTTACTGATGATTTTAGTATATATATATTTGTCTACTTAATGAGGTAAAAGTCAAATTATTTTTATAATTTAAAGGAATTCAAGAATTAAGTTGGGAACCAGCTCGGTAAGAAGATTAATAAATTCCCATTAAACCATGGTAAAGAATATCATAATCAATACTTCATTAATTATTTATGGTAGTTCAGGATATTATATCAACCCACCCCTCCTTATAGTCTCCTATGGAATGGTGTATGTGAAAGGAAAAACCACACCTTGTTGGATAGGGTGAGATAAATGAAGAGTCATGCGAGTCATCCATTATCCTTTTGGGGATATTCATTAAAAATATAATCATGTAGACTAAACCAATTTCTTACTAAAGAAACATATAGTATACCATACTGATTATGGAATGTAAATAAACCCATGTTTTCTTACTTACATGTGTGGGGTTGCGAAGCATTTGTTAAGCCTCTTTAGGTAACAATATTTCACCTCGAGGAAAAAAGTGTATCTTTATAGGATATACCATAGAAAAAAAGGGATACTACCTATATGGTGCTTTAGAAAAATGGTTTTGGTTGATAGACATCCCAAATTTCTTAAGGAGAATATTATATATAAAGGATATAGTGGGAGTGATATGTACTTTTATGAAGTCCAGGATCAATATACACTAGATTTAGCATAAAAAAAAATTCCAGAAAGGACCATGGAAGAAGAAAATGTTCCATAGACACAATTATTGTATAAGAGTACTATAGAGGTTATAGAAACAGAACAATATGGTTTTGTAGTCATTGAAGATGGTGAATCCTTATTAGTTGATGAAAATTATTATCTAACCAATAAGTAAATAGTAAGTGGAATAGATAATTCTATGTGGAAAGAGGCCATGAATTTTTAAATGGATTTATTATACCAAAATCAAGTATTGATTTTGGTATACCTACTAGTAGATGCAAAACCCATTGGTTTCAAAAGGATATTCACGCAGAAACTAGACATGGAAGGAAAATTCAGTACCTAAATGGAATGAATGGTTGCAAAAGGGTCTAAAAAGTGTCTAGGAATTGACTATAAAGAAAAATTTTCATCAGTTTAATGATGAAATACATCAAAAATCTACTTTCCATTACGACTTTCTATGATTATGATATTTGGAAAATTGATTTCAAAATAGCCTTTCATAATGGGAACCTTTAGGAAGATATCTATATGACAAAACCCAAAGGTTTTGTGACTCTAAAGAATTCCAAAAAGGTATATAAGTTACAAATATCTATTTATGGATTAAAGTAAGAATCTAGGCCATGGATTATTAATTTTGATGAGGCCATAACATAATTAGGTTTTGTAAATAATTAATGTGAGGTGTGTGTTTAAAAAAGATTAGTGAGAGTGTATTCATTATCTTAATAGTACATATTATGAAAATATTAATCATTATAAGCAAAATAAAAATATTATAGTATGTTAATGTGTGTATGAATAGATGATTTTCTATGAAGGATATGGGTGAGTAAGAATATATTCTTGTTGTCAATAATTATCGCGATAGATATAAGAGGTATCTCAACCTAAGTCAAAGTACATACATTTAAAAGACACTGAAATTATTTAGTATGGAATAATCCAAGATGGTATTATTTCTAGTGTCACATGAAATTCATATTTCTAGAGAAATGGGTCCTTAAACACACGAGGAAAGAAACAAAATAGAAATGATTCCATACATATCAGATATTGGGAGAGTATTGTATGCAATGATATGTATTAGGTTAGTTGTTTCCTACACATTAAGTGTGGTAGGAAGATATCAAGATGATGTAGATTACCTCCATTGGATTTAAATCAAGACCATCCTTAAGTATCTGAGGCATACTAAGGATATGTTATTGGTTTATAGAGGAGAATAAGAACTAGTAATCAGAGGATATTCAGATTCTATTTTCTAAAATGATCAATATGACATGATGTCACAAATGAGATACATATTCCCTTTGAATGGATGTGTTTTAAGTTGGAGGAGCTCAAAGTAGAATGTTTTTGTAGATTAAACAGTAGTGTCTGATTATATTGTGGCTTCTGAGGTAGTTGAAGAAGCAATATAGATACAAAAATTGATCTAAGAGATTGACGTGATACCTAATAGTAAAGATCCCATCACACTCTATTGTGATAATACTATAGTGGTGGATCTTACAAAAGATCCAAGGTCATACCAACAGATGAATCATATACTTTAGAAGTGTCATCTCTTGAGGTATTTTTCTTATAGTATTGTTGTTGTAGTGAGTATTATTTCCATGGAAGGATAATGTGGAAGAACCCTTGACTAAAGCATTGACTTAGCATAAACATGAATATAATGTGAGTTCTAGAGGAATGAAGCTTTTAGGAAGTTGTCTCTAGTACAAGTGGGAGTGTCTTAGAGTTGGTGTCTTAGGACTAACTGTTTGTACTTTGATTACATGTATATTATATTTATTTAATATTAATAAAACTTTTTACTACATATTGATCATTTTTTTCATGAATCTAATGTAATAATGCCCTATAGTATATGTCTCATTGATAAGGTCATATAAGTTCCCCACTATGATGAGAAACATGATGTTCTATGACGATATTCTTAAATTATGTATTGTGGTTGGATAATGTACTATAATGGGACACATAGAACAAATTGTTAGATGCGAGTACTCATAAGCAGATGTGACTTCTTCTCATGAAGTTTTCATTGGTAATATTCAAGATGGGAGATTATGAGAACAGACTCACCAGTAGAAATTCTACATGTTTTAGTGTCATTGGATACTACTATATTCAAGTGCGTGTAATGGTCCATGGACCATAAGATTATTATTAATGAATGTTATAACTCACGAACTTAGATATATTTCATAAATCATGATGATAAAAGTTCATGTTGAAGTTGGATATGTAGGGTGCATCAGGAGTGATGTGTCATTAATGGATAAGTATAAGAAGAATTTTTCTATTCCATATTTATAGAATTTGATATCTCATACCTTTGATTATACTGGAACCATCACCCTAAATTCTATGTCCATGGTGTAAAGACGTGTTTATTTTAGATAGTCAAATAAAGATGTATCCAGAATATAAGTTGGTTTCATTGATGTGTAACCTTCTTGAAGTGATATTGAGACAAATGGATTATATTACATAGTGAGCATTAATACATATTTGTCATCATTGTGATATTAAGTTATTTATCTTTGGGGCCTTGAACCATTGTTATATAATAATCTCAAACTTTAAGAAATCTAGCCTAATGCCAACGAGAAAGAATCCTATAGGGTCACACACTAAGTGTTTCCATTTATCTCGACTAAATTATATATGAATTTAATTATTGGAATAAAAATTATTCTATAGTCTGAGGAATAATTTTATTCATGTTTTATTTATCATTAATATTCACAACGTAATAAATAATTATTTATTTTTTAATAAATAATTTATTACATAAATATATATAAAATATTTATTCACTAGATCGTGAATAAAATATTTATTTTATTTATTGAATATTTTTAATAAACATTTATTCTCTAGATTATGAATAAAATATTTATTTATGAATAAAATAGTGATTTAGTTGTTCAATAAATTCTAGAGGAGTTCAAAAAGACCAAGACCGAGTCTGGTGAAAAATATTAATTAATAAGACCATTACATATTTTTTGTTATTTGGCATGACGGTGCACACCAAAAAATAATAATAATGATATTATTATTATATGGAATAAAGTTTACTATTTTTTTTATGTTACTTAATGGTTGGAATGAAATTAAATAATATTTTAACTTAAAACCTAACTCTATAAACACACAGTTTTTTCTATTTTATATTGCATCCAAAAATTAAGAATAGATAATTGTTGTGAAAAACGAATTTTCTCTCGACTCCCCCTTCTCTATCCCTCACAAGAATGAGAAGGGAAAGATATATTTCTTCCAGAATAAAGTTGAGATATCAATAAAGAATAAATCAAGACATTTAATTCACTCTGCTAGCACCCAGTGATCGAGTGGTGTTGCTCAAAGATCATTGTAGCACATGTAGATTACTGCTAAAGGGATTTTATCCTTAGATCCTCATAGTGAAACGAAGGTAATCCGAAAGTTTCTTTTTGTATGATGAACAATAATCAATGAATAAATATCCTAAGACCATGTATTTATAATTATAGTTATTAAATAAATTAATTCTAAAATTTACATACACTATCCTTGCTCATGGTTTCAGTAAAAAATTATTAAAAGAAATTTTAATATATCACCCGCTAATGCATTCTTTTGCTGCCCTTGAAACCATCATAGAAATCACTGATATGAGGTTCTATCTAGCCAGAAGTCTAATGCATCATGATAAAGTGGATAAATCACATGAGATTTAGAGAAAAATAAGGCATTTCTTAAGGATAGATGTAGAGCCCCATTTTATCTTGTTATTTTATTTATTTGTGCATATGGTCATCCTAAAAGGGGATTAGTTTATGTGTACTAGAATCGCCATGAGTCTGCATGACTTTTTTCTTACACATGGAATTTACTATTTAATGGTTTTTTGTTTATTGGATTCTAGGTACTCTTATTATTTATTATTGTTGTTGTTTTTTTAATTTTATATTTTATATTTTATATGTGATAGTGAACTATTATTTGGAGGTATAGTCACCCCATTGTAACACATTGGACCCTCACTGCTAGTCATCAACCTCTAATGTATGGGGAGGCATGCATGAGTCCCTAGTAACTCTCTAGTCTAGTTTCTATTTAGTGAATAGGATGGGGTAATTACTATTTGTAATAAGGGGGATAAAATAAAATTTCAAGTCATGAATAAAGATTGAGATTATTATGATTTTCCCTCACTCTTAAAACTTTGAATTTATTATCAATAAGGGGGAGAAAGAAACCCAAGGAATACTTGTGAGATAACTGAAATTAGTTTTTATTGATTGTTAATGAAAAATAAAAAGTGGGAGATTTAATAACCAATTATATTATGATTATGTATTTATTTTCAATAGTTGATAAAGAGAATTAACAAGGAAAGGGGTAGATTGGAGATAAAAAGAGAGACTCCAATGGTTCAAACAACTGAAGTCCAAAAGATGATATTACAAAATAAATAAAAGTTTATATTATTGATAGTATACAAAATAACTAGATGAGATTGTGATTTTGGTTGAAATAAAATTAGTTGAATTTATAAGAAACCTAAAAATTATGTGATTGTTGAGCTGGATAGTGTTAATGGATGAAGATGGTGAAATCTATTATATCTTCTTTATATTTTTTTAAAACCCATGATTTTGTTTATTTAGTTTAAAAACAAAAGTAATTACACTTATATGATGTTAAAGTTAGAATCCATACTTAGAGATGATAGTAATTTGAAAAGAATAACTTTTAGAATGAGAAAATTACTTAGGATGAAGTTATTTTGATCCATTTTACTGATATGGGTGAAGATGAATTCTGGAAGTACTATTTTTCAAAGAGGAACCCAATAAAGAGAACCCTGAATTATGTTTAGAATATATGTTCTAGAAGTAACATGACAAGTGGAGTATTTAGAGTTAAAGTGAATCCAAAATATGATAGATGAAAGAAAATGTGGATTCAAAAGAACAAAGTAATGAGGAGGTATACATTTATATAAGATGAGTTGTGGATATAAAATGTTTTTCATCCAAAAGATATATTGCTGAGAAGAATTTTTTAGGGATGATATTGAGTTTTAGTAAAAATTACTACGACATGACAAAAGTTCCAGAAACATATTGTTCCAAAAGATAAGTTTCCAAATTAGTTGAAGAGAATGACTTTTTTGATTTTAAATAAGTTTAAGAATTGTTAATGTATTTTTTAAAACTAATTTATTTAAATTTTTATGTGATATTTAGTAGGCACTATGTCATAGAAAATTTTTATGCATTGAGTTCTGAGAAAATCATGACAGTTTAAAAGAAGAAGAGTAAAAGCTAATGCTAATGTTAAAACTAGAGTGGAAGTAAAATGTGAGTATGAAAGATCAAAATAAAAATCTATAACATAAGATATGTATGATCACATGTAACACCATAATAATTTATAAAATATTTCTCTTCTTTGATATCCTGAGTTACACGCAACACTATGTTTTAACAAACTGCCATACACTATTAAAATATTATTATTTAATGTGAAAGTTATGACCTAGTCATTAAATTACAAGGAATGAATATGATTAACTAATTTATTAAATATATATAAATTTAATACTCAATATAAAAATATTGATAAATTCTTATTAAATAATCACTCATTTTTTAGTAAAGTTATATTTTTCTCCAGAAATATGTTTTCTTCAAAAATGATTTTATTTACTTTTATGATAAAATATTTTAATTAATTTCTAGAATGTTTAAAATTTTATTTAATAAAAATAATATAATTTTTGAAATCAATATATCAAAATTACATTAGGATGAATTGTTTGGATTTTTTATGAAACGAATAAATTTTTAATGAATAGTAAAAATACTAAATATTATTGAAAAATGTATTTATAAGTTTAAAATATTTATAAAGTAATACTTAATTTTCTAAATGGTTTAAAATTAAATTAGTTCTATTATATTTTTAATAATTTAATTGTTTTCATTAGAATCAATTTTATTGTTGAATTTAGTATAAAAATATTTTGATACTTAAAACTATATTTTTTATTCTAAAATCTATTTTTCATTGTGTTTTATGCATTTATGTTGAAATTAATTTATATCATTTATATTAATTTAATTTGACTAAATGGATTATTTTTGGTTTCATGATATAAAATTTAACCTAGTATTATTTTCTTGACATTTTTCTGAAGAAGTTAAACTTTTGGTGAATAATAAAAAAATATGTTTTTATGAAATATAGTATATTTTATGATATTTCCAAGTGATAAATTAATTTTAAAATTTATAAAACATGTAGAATGAATAAATTATTATAATATAATATAAATATCATAAAAAATTAATTTTAAAAAATATGAATTAGTATTTTTTCCATGATAAATATGAAAATCATTTTCAATTCCAATTTAGATCTTACGCAGTGCCGAAAAAGTCAAATTTGATACCCTAAAGATAATATTTGAGATATAATAAGTACTTAATAGATTTATTTATTAAATATTATGTATTATATATTATTTTTATGGTTATACATGAATTTTGGAGTTATATAATCAGTTTACTATTAAATATTTCATGCAATGCTTGTGTAATGCTGTAAAAGTAAAAATAGTATATTAAATAAGTTATTATGATATAAATATGAGTGAAAATAAATAATTAGAGAATATAAATTTATATTTTGAGAATAATAAAATTATTTTCATGGTGGTATTTTATATATAATTTTTGGGTATTAAATAAATACCTAAAATTATTTCATAACAGTGACACAACATTTATTTAATTAATAGAAATATAAAATAAATGATATTAAAAATACTTAAACTAATATAATTTAAAATAATTAATTTTTTTATGAATTATATATATATATATATGTGACATATTAGGGAGGTTTAAAATACTTATACACTAATTACCCTGTTTTCTTGATATATTTAATGTCAACTTAAGTGGATAGTTTCAAAATTGAGAATAATGACATTTAATCAAAATAATATTTTATTAAATTATTTCAAAATTCTAAAAATATTTAAATAATATAATTTTTTTATAATATGTTCTAAAATATAATAAAATTTCCATTTATGGTCAAATTTTTATCTTATAAGTAAAATTTTCAACCCTTTAATATTGAAAATATTATTACCGTTATTAAAATTAAAATTGGTTAACTAAGGGTCAACCAAAATGACAAGGTTTAAAATTATACCAAAAATTGTATAAATTATATTGTTTGATTATATTTAAACCATATCCTACCTTTTATTTTAATCCATGTCCATTTTATGGTGTTTTCATTGATAATGAATTTATTATAATTTAATATTTTGAGAAATTCCAAAAGTACCCCTCACATCAATTATACAAGGGAACCTCCTCCACTTTGATAATTATAGATTGAAAAAACTATAATAATTTATCTTTTAAAATTATATATATTAATTATTGAGGTTATGATCTTACAAAAAGACCAACCCTAGATTCCTTTAGAGGATATCTAAAGGAGTCATTTTAAAGAAAGGGTAATCATTATAATCGATAACTTTCTTTTCCCCTCTTTCTTACCACCTCTAAATATATGGTATTTTTCATAAAATAATAAATTAATTATAATATATATAATGAAATTTTATTATTATTATGAATACACTATTATTCACCAACTTTATCATCAATTGGGAAGTGAAGGTATCACTCGTGTGTATGTAGAACATACCATCTCCACATTACAATACTATTAATTTTTCATCCCCATATTTTAAGGATGAGTATTATGATGGGTTTAATGTTTATATATTATATTTATGAAATAAATATAATGATGAAATTATAATATCACATGTACCTATTTTCCTTACAATTCATTCAAAAATGATAACGTTTCTCGTGCGTACGTGTGGACTACCACCTCTACAAAACAATGCAATTCGTTTTTCATTTACATTTTAAATAGATATTAATAAGGATATATTTAATGAATAGATATGATATATTAAAAATTATAATTATTCTTTAAAGGTGAATTATTATTTACCTTTAATTCATTCCATCTGTCAAAAATTGAAAACAACATTTATGTGTATGACATGCGCTCTCCATGAACAGTGTAATTTATTTTTCTATCTCTAAATTTTATAGATGACTCTAAATTTGCATATAATGATTATACATAATATTTATATAATTATTAATAATATTTAAATGATATAACCATGATAAAAATACCATTATTAAAACTACATAACCAAATGGAAAAAATGAAACAGATATCTCCTAAAAGAGTGATTTTAAAAAATAATTGTTAAAAAAGTGATGATAAAAGTATATAAGTAAATAATATATGGTATGATATATATATTTATGGTTATTTAATTAATTCATAATAAATATATATTTATTATATAGGGTATTCAAATGTGTCTTAAGGAAGTTGGACCTAAGGTAAGGGATTTAGGTTTCAATCCTATTTTAATCAGGACAATTTATACTTTAATTTTCAGTGAGGAAATTATATTATCATTATATGATGAATACATTTAATTTTATTCTCCTATGTATATTTCTTTATATTTTATTTTTTACTTTTTTTCTTCACTTTAATTATTTAAGAGATCAAAAGAGTTTTTTAAGGAAAATAGACTTTATTTTTATCTTCAGTCTAAAATCATTGTTATTCCATATAAATATTTTATAAAAAGGGTTTCAAGAATAATTTTAAGATTATACTATTATTATTTGAATAAATTTTCACCTGTGTTTTAATTTTACAATTTTTTACTAGGAATCTTATTTTAATTTTCCGAATGAGGTACTTTTTGACTTTTTACAAAAAAGTGTAAAAGGAATGTTTTTTAACTTATACAGAATTTAAGGAATTTCCCACTATCATGAAAAATAAATAAATTGAAGAATTATTTTCTAGTTTACAATGTTTTTTTAAATAAAATAGTTTCTTTATTTCATATACAATTTCTATATTTTAAAAAATTATTTTTAAATTTGAAAATATATTTTCCTCAAGAAGGTTTTAATATGATTTTAATGGTATCTCTATTCATCAATGACAAAAACCACAAATTATAATTATGCTTTACCGGGGTTATGATAAAATTATACCATCATTATTATTTCTCTAGATAGATTAAAAATAAGTTGAAAAATGTTTATAAAACCTGTTTTCATGGGTTTTTTTATGATGAAATGTTTATGAAACCCACTTATTTTCATGGTTTCTAATATGGTGAACTTTTTTTGATCCTGTGGTACATAGATGTATGGTTTTAATTATGTAATGGGTGGGACCTATAACTCCCTCCAATGCATTAGGTAAAGTATTATATCTCATGAGATAATTATGTGAAACAATTCGATGTACTTGATCCGTTATGGGAAATAAGTTGAAGTGCTTGATCTATTATGGGGAACAATTAAATGTTCTTGATATATTATGATAAAAATCATGAGTTGATTGATCCATTATGGGGAATAAATAAATATTCTTGATCCATTATGGGAAACATGTTTTAGTTCCTGATCTGATGGTCTTGGTAGTTTAACTTTACATATAAAATGGTTTCTATACTTATGATGGTGCCACACAAATTTATTAAATAAACTTATAGTTCATGATTGAGTTATAATTATTTATCATTTTTATGATTCATGTATTTAAAAGTGATAACATTTTATTCCATAACTCATGTTTATGATTTTTGTTTTCAAATTGGGTAAAACATTTGTAAGTTATGGTCATGATATTATAACCTTATTATTATATTATTATTTCATTGATTTATATCTCCTATTCTTAACCTTATTGATCATCTAAGAATATAATTTCTTAAATTTTTTCCCCTAATTTATGAATAAAGGTACTAAGTACGATATGTCTAAGATGGGTGTTAGTTATGAATAACTTAGTGGTAGATGATGTTTATATTTTATGAACAAATTTTTAATGTTTCATAGTTTTCAAATACACCAAACCCATATGATTTTATCATGTTATGTTATAATATGTAATTAATATTCTTCTAAAATGATGTGATATCTATGTACAAAAGCATAGGGTAACTATAGTTGGTATCAGAGCATGGTTTATTTAATCTTTGGAAGATAGGATGAAAAACATTAGTAAAAACCCTATGGATAATTAAAATATAGGATAAAAACCTAATGCTTTGATAATGATCATGAATGAACTAGGTTAAATCTAAGGTGTCATAAAATAAAGTGTCAGGATTTAGTCATCATTTAAATGATTTTTCATGATTACATGGTTTACAACTATGATTATTATTTCTCACAATATGGTATTTCATATTAGTTAATGGATGAGCACTAAGGAATCGATTTAATTTTCAAGGTGGAAGTAAATGTAATAACTATACTTATGAGAAACCAATTGAAATAAGAGATTTAATGTAAAACATTGTGATTATGTGTAACTCATTATCTTGTTATATGATTAAAAATATCAACTTGTTTGAGTTTCCTAACACACCTAAGAGAAAAATTAAGATTCATAAATGACATATAGAAAATAATATTTATCTTGAAAAATGTATATAATTTTGGAAGAATCACAAAATTGAATGTCTTAGAGGAATGAGGAGATGTTTTAAATATGGAAAAGAAGGTAAAAAATAAAGCATTTTTCAAGGAAAAATGAAAATTTCAATCAATGAAATGGATGAAAATAATAGTCTCCCTAAGGTATCCTTAATGTTTTAAAGTTTTAAATGTGTAAATTATGGTAATTATGAAAATCAATATCCTATGGGGAAATATTGAAAAGAAAATAAACATGGTTTTATGAGTAATGGTTTTACTAAAGATTATGAATGAAATATGAAAGGTATGGGATATTTTAATATTATTTATTATATAAAAAGTAAGAATAATGATTAACATTATTTTATTTATTAAGAGTAAGAATCATGATTAAATTTATATTGATGAATATTAATACATGATTTATATTTTATGTTATAGGAGTGAAGTATTTGAAAATAAGATGATGAGTCCTAGTGAATGATTTAATAAGAAAGTAGTATAACTGAGGTGTTTATGTATTTAGGTTCAATAATTATGTTTTATAAGTGTTATACTAGTTACAAAAATCATGAAACATCTAAGTATTGTTTTGAAATAGATTTTATTTAAGGATTTGAATACATATATTTAATGTTCCTAATAAAAAATAAAAGTGATTTAGTAGTAAGGTGATAATCTCGAGAACACATGATTAATGTAATGGTAATCCTTAATATGTGTCTCATGTTGAGTTAATAATATTTGTTTAGGATAAATAGATTATTTACATTGATAGTATTGTCAATATTTAAATTGATTAGTTGAAATAAAATTGGTCTAGGACATATTTAATGATGTTTATTTTATCTTTTAATTTAGGGAATATATTCAATAAATTTTGATCATATTTGAGTAATAAAGAATGTGTTAATTTTTGGAAACATTTATTTTTTCATGTTAAGTTAACATAATAGTCATGGATACCATCATAGGATTATATGTTTAAGGTTGATTATAAGTCAAAGAAAATCAATACACCATTTTTAATGTTTTAAGTGATTAGATTCAGAAGATATTTTTTTGGGTATTAGGAAGAATACTCTATTGAGGTTTAAATAACCCTTTGGGGTTAGAATAGAATTTAATGTTCAGTTAATTATTTCCCACTAAATTGTGGGATATAGATAATCTTTATTATTGAAAAGCGATTCATTGAAAATGAGATATTTTTATAGATATTTATAGTCATGTTAAGGATTATCTTTTAGGTTAGTATCTAAATTATATTCATGATATTTTAGTGAAGTTCACTATATTAAAACATTTCATAGACATTTATCATTGTGATTAGTGTTATTTTGGGAGACTTTTTCTTAGGATGAGATATATGTAATATTTAGGTTTAACATGTGATTTAACATAAAAAAATAACTGGGATGAATACAATTTAATTTTTTTACATGTAAGATGAAAGGTATGAGATCACCCTTATGGTTAAAAATTTATTTAATTTTAAGGTTATTAAGGTTATTTGGGATATAGGGTTATTTATTAAAATGATCTAAGTGGAACCTTTGTAGTTATTATAAAATATTTTGGGGTTAAATGTATTATTTTATGGTTTATTAATTTTGGGAATTATATTAACTTGTTCTAACCATTTTTCAGTTCTTGTTAATGCCAAAAGATAGATGAAATATCTTGATATAAATTTTCAATTGGTTATAATTAAATTTTAGTGCTTCATTCATAAAAATAAATTCATCTTGAATACTCTCTATTTGGAGTAACATATTATATTATTGTGGAAATAGATTAATGGATTAAATTTTTTACATAAAATATGTATATTTTTATATTATTTTTATATATGTTAAAGAATGCTTGAAATCATTGAAAAAGGATCTTATGAAAAAAAAATTTCATACAAAATTAAATCATGATGAATTGATGGTCTGTTAACCCCTCACTGATTCATGGTTTTGTGGCTATTAAAATTCTCTTAATAATGTTCTTTGTCACTATTTATTAGACTTTGAGTGTTATTTTTCTATTCCATGTACATATTTTCACTTCCAAATGATATTATCCAATTTGGAAACTTAGTTTTGTAGTGAACTTCTTATTTTCCATTCTCTCTTATCAAGAGAAATTTTTACTAACTCTTTTTTTACAATGTGGGTTTTCAATAAAAGAATTTTCAAATATCAAACATTTGATTCCTGAGCACAATTTAAAATTATGAGGATGAAATTTATTAATGTTGGGGGAATGTGACATCTTGAGATTTTATAAAAAAATTATCTTCTTTTATATCTTTTATTAAACGCAACATTGAGTTTAAACGAACTGTGATACACTATTTAAATATTATTATTTAATGTAATAGTTATAAATTAAGAGTTAAATTAGTGGGTATGAGTATGATTAAATAATTTATGATATATTTATAATTTTTTTAATAAATATAAATATATTTATAAATTCATTGTAAATAATCACTATATTTTTACTAAAGTTATTTTATGCTCTAGAAATACATCTTATTCAAAAAATAATTTTATTTATTTTTGTGAGAAAATATTATAATTAATTTATATAATTTTTATAAATCTTATTTAATAAAAATAATTTCATTTTTGAATTAAAAATATCAAAATTATTTTGTATAGAACTTTTGGTATTTTTCTGAAAATATTTATATTTCAGTGAATAATAAGAAATGCTAAATTTTATTAAAAACTATATTTTAGTTTCAAATATTTAAAAATAATCAATTTATTTTTAAAGTGGTATAAAAGTAAAATTATTTATATTATATTTTTAATAATATAATAAAGTTCATCAAAATCAATTTTATGGTTGAATTTTGTATAAAAAAATTTTATACTTAAAAATGATTTTTTCTAAAATCTCTTTTTCAATTTATTTGACGCATTAATAATAAAATTAACTAATATAACTTATAGGAATTTAATTTTATGAAATTTAATTTATTTTTGGCTTCATAAATTCAATTTTATACTGAAATTACTCTTTGAAATTTTCTGAAGAAGTTAAATTTTTTGTGTATAGTAAAACAATACAGTTTTTGTGAAATACAATACCTTTTATAATATCACCAAGACATAAAAATAATTAAAAAATATACAAAATTTATGGAATGAATAAATTACGATAAAATAATATAAATATCATAAACTAGTAATTAAAAAATATAAAATATAAAATATTCCATGATAAATATGAAAATCATTTGCAATGATGACATTGATCTTGTACAATGCTAGAAAAGTCAAAATTGGTGTCATAAAGATAAAATTAGATGTGGAATTAGTATTTGATTATATATTTTATTAAATAATAATTATAATATATGATTTATATGGTTATACATGTAATTTTTAGCAATATAACAAGTGTCTTATCCAAATGCTTGTGCAATTCTTATACAAGGTCAAAAAATAAAAATAACATATTAAAAGAGTTTTCAGGACATTGATATGAGTTAAAATACATATTGAAAGAATAAAAATAGATATTTTGAGAATAATAAACTTATTTTAATTATAATTATTTATTTATAATTTTTATTTTTTAAATAAATACCTAAGCTCTTATACAATACCAACACAATATTTATTTAATTAACCAAAAAATAAAATAGTTGATATTAATAAAAACTGAAACTAATATAATTTCGGATAATTAATTTTCCCCTCAAATTTAAAAGATATATATTAAATATTAGGGTCATTTTAAATCACTATATTCTAATTAAACCATTTTATTGATGTATTTAAGGCTAATTTAATTGAATAATGTTGCTCGAATGGCCCGAAGGCATTCTTTTTTATTATAGATAATACCCCTTTTAAGGGTTGAAGGGCAACCCATACATGGCCTGTAGGCCTAAGGCACAAGGCCCGACATGACCTGCAATACATGACCTGAAGGCCCAGAGACATACCATGCCAATTACATGCCTCGTAGGCCCAACCCACTAGAACTGCCCCTCCTCAGCATCTTGAATCATTGATCTTCCTAGCTCCCCACCTTGCATTGCTGATCGGCTAGCATTGCCCCGTATAAAGCTGTACGGTGCCTGGTCCTGATGGTGGCTGCCATACCCTTTCATTCTTCCAATCCGGTTAGCTCTGGATCTGGTGGCTGCTACTCCTTGTTGCTCTGATCCTCTTCTGGGGCCTGTTCTGTGTGAACTGGGCTACTCCATGGTCTACGTGACCCGAAGGCCCTGTGGACTGAAGGCCTTTGATAACCCAAAGGCCCTGGAGACCCGTAGGCCCAAACCGCTGGCCCAAAGGCCCAAATCGGGTGAATAGTTCCGACTACTACAGTACCGAACAGTAAC
Organism: Viscum album; assembly: GCA_963277665.1. Taxonomy (NCBI): domain Eukaryota; kingdom Viridiplantae; phylum Streptophyta; class Magnoliopsida; order Santalales; family Viscaceae; genus Viscum; species Viscum album. The sequence continues at coordinate 1,437,940,425 of OY728156.1, read as the reverse complement.
TGCTACATTACTGCTACAATGAATTCTATAGTACTGCTACAGTACCTGGAAATTCTCCTCCACCCGGTTTTGATCCCGGGTCTCTTGGATGCCAAGAAAGAGCCCTTATCACTTGGGTACGAGATCGTTGGCTAATTGAATAATGTCAAAATGAAGAATAATGACATTTCATCAAAATAATATTTTATTGAATTAATTAAAAATTAAAAATATTTAAATAAGGAAATTTAGTTATTATTGGATCCTAAATTTCATCAATTTCTTATTTATGGTTCAATTTAAACCTTATTAGAAAAATTTATAAACCTTTAATAGTGAAACGATTAATACTATAGTTAAAATATAAAATTCTTAACTCCGGGTTAATAAAAAATATATGGTTTAAAATGATAGAAATATATATATAAATTATACTGATTTATGGGATTAAAACCCTATATTACCTTATATTCTAAAACATTTCCATTTCTAGGCATTTTACTTGATAATTAATCTATTATAATTAAATATTTTGAGAAATTACAAAACTACCGCTTACCTCAATTATAAAAGGGAATCTCCTCTACCAGTTATTTACTCCACCTTGAGCCTTATATCTCAACCAAAATCTTACAATATAAATCCTAAAATTTAGTAGATACATTTTAGAGGTTTTTTATTCCTAAAAGACCAACCCTAGAGCCCTTTAGAAGATATCTGACGGAGTTATTTCAATAAAGAGGTAATCTCCATAACTGATCACTTTCTTTTCTACTTTTATTTACCTCATCTAAATATGTGGTATTTTTCATAAGATAAAAAATAATGTATCATAAATATACTTCAATGTTAATATAATTAGTAAAACACCATTATTCAGTTTATTTTATAACAATTGTGATGTGAAAGTATCGCTAGTGCGTACATATTTCTTACCATCTCCACGTAGTGATACTATTCATTTTTCATCACCATATTTTACTGATGAGTATTATTATGGGTTTAATGTTAATAAATTATATATATGAAATACTTATATTTAGGTTATTATAATATCACATCTACCTATTTACCTTCCAATTTTTCAGAAAATGATAATGTCGCTCGTGCATACGTGTGGACTACCACCTCCAAGAAGAGATGTGATTCATTTTTCTATTTAATTTTACTTTTATAGTAATAAGGATAAATTTAATGAATATATATATATATATATATTATATAAAATTTTAATTATTATAAATGTTGAGTTATTTTTTATCTTTATTTTGTTCCATATTTTGAAAAGTGAAAATAATATTTATGTGTACAACCTACCATCTTCATGAATGGTGTAATTAATTTTTTGAATATATAATTTTTATAGATAAATTTGAATATATATATATAATTAATATATATTATATTTAAATCATTATTAATACTATTTATATCATGGAATCATGATCAAAATAAAAATACCAAAACTACCTAATCAAAACAAAGGTAAAAAATTAAGTAGATATTACCTAGAACAATGATTTTAATAAAGGACTATAAATAAATGGATGATAAAAGGTTATAAGTAAATCATATATGTTATGATGTATTTTTTATGGATTTTTAATATATTTATAATAAATCTATATTTATTATAAATTATATTTCAATGCATACTAAGTAATTTGGACTTAAGGTAAGATATTTATGTTTCAACTATTTTAATCGGTATTATTTGCACTCGAATTTACAATTTGAAAATTATATGATCCTTATATGATGAATACATTTTATTTTATTATCCTATATTTATTTATTGATATTATATTTTTTCCATTAAATTTTCTCACTTTAATTATTTAAGGGATTAAAATATTATTTTAAGGAAAATCATTTTTACTTCTCTCTTTGATCTAAAATCATTTTTCTTCCATATACATATTTTTTAGAAAGGTTTTCAAGAATGATTTTAATATTATTATATGATTTTATAAAAGAATTTTCACCATCGGTTTACTTTTATAAATTTTTTAGAAGTAATCTTCTTTTCTTTTTCTGAACAGGTTACTTTTTGACTTTTAAAAAAAAATGTAAAAGGAATATTTTTTTATCTTATGTGACATGAACAAAATTTCCCAACATCATGAATAATAAATTATTTTAAGAATAATTTAAAATATTACATTGTTTTTTTCAAATAAAATGGTTTCTTTATTTCATGAAGTGTTTTTAGATTTTAAAAATTGATTTTTAAATTTGAAAGGGTGTTTTCTTATCATGGTTTTAATGATATATTAATTGCATATCTATTAATAAATGAAAATATCCATTTATTATACTTATTGTTTATAAGTTTTATGATCCATGGATATCATCCTTATTCATTATCTTGATTGATTATGATTATGATGGAATTTATTTATGAAAACTGTTTCCATGGGTTATACTATAATTAAATGTTTATGAAACCCATTTTTTTCATGGGTTTTGATATAATGAAGGTTTTATGATCTTTCGGTATAGATATGTATGTTTTTTATGATGATATGAGTGGAAAATATATCTCTCTATAGTTAATTGGGTAAATTATTATATCTCATGGGATAACTATGTGAAAAATTCAATGTGCTTAATCTATTATGGGAAGCAAGTCAATGTGCTTTATTTTTTATGGAAAACAAGTCAAAATGATTAATATTTTATTGAAAAAAGTCAATTTTATTGATCCACTCTCTAAAATATGTGTTGGTTCTAGATCTAATGGTATTTGTATTTAAACTCAACATATTAAATGGTTTCTATACGTATAATGTTTCTATACACATTTATGAAATGAACTTATGGTTCATAACTGAGTTATGATGATTTCTAATTCTAATGATTCATATCATTTAAAATAATAATCTTCTTTTCCATAACTCATGTTTATGGTCTTTTTCATATTGGGTATAAAATTTTCAAGTTATTATCATGATCTTATACCTTTATAATTATCTTATGCTTTCATTGATTGATATATCCCATGGTTACCCTTACTAATCATATGCACTCACACATTATTAAGTTTCTTTTACCTAGGTTATGAACACCCAATGGCCCGAAGGCCTTAATTGTTATTGATTTTTGATAACCACCCTTTCAAGGGATGAGGGGAAACCCCTACAAGACCCGTAGGCTTAGAGATCATATGGCCCATAGGCTTAGGAGATTACATGACCCAAAGGTCTTAGGGAATTCAAGCAGACTATCTACAAGGAACTGCCCCTCCCCAACATCTGCATCATGATAGTATCTCTCCACCTTCGCATGAATGTTTGGATAGGCTTCTCTTGCAAGCACAGGGTGGTCCCGATGGCATAGCCATACCCTCTCATTATGACAAATCCATTTGGCTCTGCTTTGGTGAGTGGACCTACTCTGAATCCTCTTCTGGGGTTTCTTTTTTTTTTGTAGTGTGTCCAGGGAAACTACATGTGTCCCGAAGGCCTTGAGGTGTCACAAAGACATTAAAGTTGGCCCAAAAGCCCTGCTGACCCAAATTCCTGGGTGGCTCGAAAGCCTTAAGGACTCCAAGCCCAAACTGGTGGCCTAAGGTGAATAGTTCCAGCTGCTATAGTACCGAATAGTACCTGCTATAGTAACTGCTACAGTGCCTGCTACAGTACCTACATAGTGTACAGTTCTGCTACAGTACCTGTATAGTGTAAAATCTGCTACAGTACCTGTACAATGTATAGTTCTGCTACAGTACCTGTACAATGTACAGTTCTACTACATTACCTACTACAGTACCCCAGAAATATGCCTCTACCTGGTTTTGAACCTAGGTCTTGTGGATGCACTTAAGGATACCTCACCAAATGGGATGAGGCTCATGTGCACCTAGGTTGTGAACAAAGGTACTAATTATGATATGTATAAGAAGGGTGTTAATTATAGTGAACATAGTGGGTGATGATTTAGATATTTTATAAAATAGTTTTTTATGTTTTTATGTTTTCAAAGACACTAGACCAATATTATTCGGGTGTGGATCATTATATGATTTAATGAATATTCATATAAAAAGTTTTATATCTATGTTTGAAAATCAAATGTCTCTATATCCCATATTAATAAAGTGATAAAGATCCAAATAAGGAGAAGGGTTATTGAGAAGGTTAATGATGAATACTAAAAGAATAATCAGAGTTAATAGATTCTTGTTTTGGATGATATGAAAACCTATCATTCCATTCAAAATAAGTTGATAACATCAAAAAAAAAGAGTATAAGTGAATTCTAGTGGATTTAATGATAAAGAATACTAACTTTGGAAGATATAACATTACATAATACTAATTTTTAGTCAATCAGGGAAGGTTTTTCAAGATGAAAATTTTATCAATTTTAAAAATCATAAGCGATGGAGAGTAAAAGTTGAGGTTGTTTAGAAGTCTAGAAGATGATAAGATCATATTATAAAAGGTTGATTAGTTTGGAAGAAACTTGAGATACCATGATCCAAGGATCAAATGATGCATTGAAGTTATGGAAGAATAAATCTAGAAGCTCATGAGATGTGTTAGATCAAGTTAAAAGATCCAAGGAAGATGATGTGGGCTTTTTAGAGAGAAGGCAGACCTTCTCTCTCAAAAATCGCGGATGAACATGGTTTTCTCGGCTCTGATTCCTTGTTCTTGATCTTATGGCCTCTTTGTTTCTTACTCCCGGGCATTTCAATTATCACCACTTCTATAATTTCGGGCACAAAGATGGCGATGCGCGGAAGGAAGAGGTCTTATCGAAGTAAAAACCTAAACTGATCTCTTTCCTGGATGCGTTGAAAGGCACAGATCTGTGCAATGCCACCTCGAGGAAGTCATCCTTCTGCAAGAAATTAGATGATGGCTGACTCGCGGTGGAAGAAGACCCAGAAGAGTTGAAGCAACGATCTCAAATTTGCATGTTCTCGGTGCTGGGACGCATTTCATACTTGAAGGGTGATAAGAAATGGCTGGCCTCGGAGCTCAAACTGAGGATCTCGCACATCTGGGACTTCAACGACTGGAAGCTTGTTCCGATCGGCCGTGGATATTTTCATCTTCTTTTAAGCTCACAGGAGGAGCTTGACCGGGTCTGGACTATTGGAAACATTCAAATGAAACCAGGGCTATTTTTCCTTTCAGAATGGGATTTCTCTTTCAATCCTCACACTCACCGAAATACAATGGCACAGATCTGGGTGCGACTCCATGGTTTGAACTTCTTCTTTTGGCATCCAAAAATTCTAAACGACATTGCCTCTTGCATCGGAACTCCGCTTAAGATAGATCATCGGACGATCAATGCGGATCTCAACTTGTATGTGAGGGAAATGGTGTAATTTGATATCGGGATCAAGCTTCCGGGTTCGATCACATTCAACACAAATGAATACAAATCCAATATTAGTTTGGAATACGAACGCCAACCTCCCTTCTGTGATTTATGTAAGATTGTTGGTCATTCCATAATGAACTGTCATGTGATGAAGAACCAGGTGAGGTCACGGGATGAAAAATAGAAGGTGGATGGGTGGACGCAGGTAATACGGAAGAGGAATGATCAACCCATTTCTTCTGGGCTTCCGGAAAATAACCTGAAAAAGGATAATAGATGGGTTAAGAAATTAACTCAGGTAGGGGAGACCTCCGGTGTAAAATGGTCCGATCTGGTCGAGGAGGAGGGGACTGAGGATGCTGATGCTGTAATTATGGAAGAGAATGAGACTACAGTGCGGGACATCCCCGCGCATCCTGTGAACTCATCTGATGAAACTGAATCAGGCCACTGCTTGTTGGGCGATAAGCAGCAGGCAGTGTCTCCGGACTTGACCAGTGGCCTTGAAATCTCTGTTTTGACGGACTCGAATCAGGGTCTAAATTCTAATGGAGTTATTGCAGGTGAGAAAATTCCATAGGAGGATTGTGAATCTGGTGATCTCCAGGTCGAGACTCATGTAGACCCTCCTGAGGTTGCAAATGTTGATCACAGACTAAGGAAGAAAATTGAACTTATGGCCGTGTCTCAGGTGGAGGTACATGAGGCTATAGGTATGCTGATAAAGGGTGCAGTTGCAGGTACCTCCTCATCCCCAATTTTCTATGCTAACAAGAAACTTATGAATGCAGTGGATTCACACACCACTACCAAGTCTATTGACCATCTAAATGATCCCAATGACCAACCTGATCAGCCTGCATCTCTCTCAAAGGAGACCAATATGGATTTGAATTTGGACCTTAATTCCAACAAAATCATCATTGAAACTTCAAACCATGGGTGGATGGCCATTGAAAAGCCTTACATACTTAAGGTGGAAGGATCCAGTGATCAGACAGTGGCAGTGGGCTCTAAGGCCACTGTGAATGCCTCCTCATGTATCTCTGATGATATCGTTCCTGAATTGCCTCCAAAAGATTGCCCAATAGTGGCTTCAATCTCTTTGGATAAAAATCAGGGTGTGGAAATTAAAACTAATTCTAATTTCTCTGTTGCCTCTTCTAAGAAAAAGTAGGGAAAGCAATCCATCCCATCATCCTCTAATACACCTAGAAGGTCAGCAAGGAATAAGGGATTGGGTGGAACAAAAAAAGGGATCTCTATCTCCAAACGCAGGTTTAAATGAATTGTCTATTTTGGAATTGTCAGGGTCTAGATAACTCTAATACTTTTATTTTTCTTAAGAGATTTATTTTGACTCACAAACCAAGTTTATTTGCCATCACTAAGCCTAAAATTTACTTTTCTTCAAAATATTTACACCCATGATCTTTTGGTTATAACTTCCTCGGTGCTTGCAAGGAGGGAACCTCTACTTAAACTCTCTGGGTTTTTTATCACTCATCTTTATAGTATGTTAATGTAGTTAAAACTCTTGACCAATTTTTTACTTGTGCTTTTCATATGCTGGTGTTTTTATTTTCTTCACTATGATATATGCAAAAAATTGATATGAAGATCGAAGATCCCTCTGGATTGACCTCCTTTTCCTCTCTACCTCAGTTCAAGATCCCTGGTTGGTGATCGGTGATTTCAATGCTATTATTCTTCAATGTGAAAAGATTGGACTATCACATTCACCCATCTCAATTAGATAATTTAAATCTTATGTTGAGGACTTTGATCTTAATGAAATCAACCTTACTGGTACCAAATACACCTGGTATAGAAAGTCCCTCAATAGGATTGTAGATAGAAAACTTGACAGAGCTTTCACTAATACTGCCGCCCTTGATAAATGAAAATCCATATCTAGGATTACCTTACCCAAGATAAACTCTAATCATCACCCCATTCTTTTTAGATTCATCTCTACGGGCTCAAAATCTCCCTCCCTTTTAAATTTAACAATGCTTGGGCTACGGTCCCAAAATGCTCCAACATGATTAAAGATTTCTGGGATGGCATGCGGGGACAAAGTGAACCTTTTGATTGCATTGCTAAATTAGAACTTCTGAAACAACAACTCAAGGGTTGGTGCTTCTCTAAAACAAAGCACCTTGACATGGATATCTCCTCTTTTGAGAATGACCTCATTCGTATTCAAAGCTCCAATACCTGCTCTGATTTTTCTCTTGATCCCCAGGCTGAAATTACAATTTCTTTGAAGCTTAACTCTCTTCTAAAGCTCAAAGATAACATGCGCAGGAAAAAATTTAAAACTAAATGGATATCAGATGGAGATAGAAATACTAAATTCTATAATTCTATTCAAAGAATCAGGAAAATATGTAGGCCCCTTTCCTTTCTTAAAGTTGATGACACTCTTCTTGACACTGAGGATTCCATTGCAAATCATGTTGTTGGTTATTTCCAAAATTTATTTAATGGTCCGGAGGTTAGTAATGATCTCCTCCCTGACATCATATATAATATGGTCACTGATGAGTACAATGATCACCTATTAAGCATACCTATGGATTATGAAATCAGGGACACTGTTTTCAGCCTCAACCCTGACAGTGCACCGGGACCAGATGGGTTCAACAATGGATTATTTCAGCAATACTAGGATCTCATCCATATAGATGTTTGTAAACTGGTTAAATATTTTTTCATCAATGGTGTTCTTCCTCATGGGATAAATGCTCAATTCTATACTCTTATTCCTAAAGTGGATAATGCTGTTGAGATTCATCTTTTCTGACCTATTGCTCTCATCAACACCCTCTATAAAATTATCACAAAACTTCATGCTAATAGAATCACCTCCATCACTAATAAAATTTTTTCTTGGAACCAATTTGTCTTTATCAAAGGAAGAACCATTCAAGATTTTATCTTCCTTGCCTCAGAAGGTACTAATATGCTGAATAAAGTCACTAGGGGAGGCAGTGTGGCCATTAAGTTAGACATCAGGAAAGCTTTTGACACTATGGACTGGAATTTTATTTTCAAGGATCTTAAAAAATTTGGGTTTAATGACTCTTTTATTACCATGATCCTTACCTTATTCAATTCGGCTTCCATATCTGTGCTGGTCAATGGGTCCCCTAAAGGTTTTTTCAAATGTACCAAGGGTGTTAGGAAAGGTGATCCCCTTTCAGCCATTCTCTTCGCTATTGCTGAGGAATATTTAAGTAGACTTCTTAGGATCCTTGTGATTCAAAAGAAAATCAATCCCATTCAGGATGCTAGAAAATTAAATGTTCCTACACATCTTTTATATGCTGATGATATAATTTTATTCTTAAAGGGTGATAAAAGGAACATTAAAAACCTAAAAAGTTCCCTAGTGCATTATGAAGATATTTCAGATCAAGCGATAAGTTGGAACAAATCCTTTGTTTTCTTTGGTAAAATCTTTGCCCCCAACAGAAAAAGTCACATCATTGATTACAAAGGAATCAAAGAAGGTTCTTTACCTTTCACTTATTTGGGTGTTCCTATCTTTTAGGGAAGACCAAAATTGAGCTATTTCCACAGCACTGTGGACCAAATTATCAATCAACTATCTTCTTGGAAGGGTAAATCTCTTTCTATGGCTGGATGGGTTTGTCTTGTTAAGTCTAAAATTGTTTCCAAGATGGTTTACTCGATGATGATTTACAATTGGCCCACCAGTCTTCTCAAAATAATCAATACTTGCATTAAATTTTTTTTCTGGACTGGTAGTACGATTGAAAGAAAACTTGTCACCATACCATGGGTCACTTGTTGTAAACCCCTGGATACGGGTGGTCTTGGTATCAAGAATTTTAATATTTTTAATGAATCTCTTTAAGATAGAATGACTTGGAATCTTATTTATAGAAATTATGATTCCTTGGTATCTCTTAAGAAAAGGTATGTTTCTAAGATTCAGAATGGTAACTTGGGTTACATCACTTCTTCCATCTGGCCCTCCATTAGACAGTCTTTCCTTAAAATCATGAACAATGCTAGATGGATGGTTAGCGCTGGATCCTCTATGAATTTCTGTCTGGACAACTGGACTGTTGTCCCTTTAATCTATATAATAACTCCCACCACTAGTCCTGAGAACACCACCTCCACGATTTTTGATGTTGTTAACTCTCATGACATCACCCTTCCAAACCACATCAGTCACATTATTGAAAATTATCATTTTTCTGACACTGATGATTTCCTTATCTGGGAACCTGCCTTTAATGGTGTCCTGGATTCTAAAAGTTTCTACAAAAACAATTTTAGTAGTTCTATTTCTAACTTTTTCTGGGTGAATGATTTTAACAAACCTTAGATCAAACCCTCCCGTCTTACTCTCATTTGGTGTGTTGCTCATAATAGGGTCCCCATTGATGTGTGTCTTCAATCCTTTGGGATTTCTCTTTTCTCTAGATGTCATCTGTGCAATCAACACCGAGAGAATGCTAATCATTTGTTCTTGTATTATGCTACAGATGAAGCTCTTTGGAATTACATTTCTGAAATTTTTGGTTGCAGATGGTAACTTATTGCTTCTATCAACTCTCAACTTCAACACCGTGTGATTTGGGATTCTTCTAAGCAAATCAAGAATCTTTTTCTGGCTGCGGTGGATGAGCTTCTTCATGTGATCTGGTATGACAGAAATAATTTTATTCATAATAATTTCTTGTTCAATCTCAATGCAGGTAAAAAGCATATTCTTATTACCATTAAGGATGCTTCCTCTCTTCAGAAGTATCATTGTGACAACTCTGTTGTTTATTTTGAGATCCTCTACCATCTTCGAATTGCGGGATTATATAGGCTACCCCGACGTACCTTTGAGGTCTTCTGGAAAGCCTCGCTGTCAGGATGGATCAAAGTGAATGTTGACGGCGCTTCTAGAGGTAACCCAGGTCCGACAGGCTGTGGTTCCATCTTTAGAGACTTTCTTGGAAGATACCTTGGCTGCTTCTTCGGTGGATGTGGCACAACCTCAGCTTTGGAAGCAGAAATGTTGGGAGTCATTCATGCGGTGGACTCCACCAAGAAGAAGGGTTGGAAAAACCTGTGGATTGAATGTGATTCAACCACTGTTGTCCAAGCTATCTAGAAGGGAGTGGTGCACCTTGCTTGGCCGCTTACCTCTCGATGGATGAAATGTCTTTCTTCGCTCAGGAATCTCAACTACATTGCCACTCATGTGTTCCGCGAAGCGAACATAGTTGCCGATAGTCTTTCCAACAAGGGGGTCAATCAGGTCATTACCTGATTGGATGATTTTCCTGATGATTCGCTCACTTTCTTCAATAAGGATTGTAATAAGATTCCATCTTTCAGACTTTTGTAAAAAAAATTTTAAAAGATCCAATGTATTTGTAATAATTTTTTAAATTTTTTGAAAGGTTACCCTAAAAATAAAAAAAATAAATTTATCGAGTTAATGAAATAAATTTGATGATAATAAGCTATAATATAAGATATAAATATCATGTCTTATCATCCATGATTCTAGAAAAAATTTTATGTAGCAGTAAAGAAGATTGATAAATAATTGAATGTGAAGAAGCCTTTGTAAATAAATATTTATCAAAATAATATAAGAAGGAAGACCAAATAATTGAAAAAGTGTATAATTAAAAATGATAAATTCAAAGAGCCCGCAATTCCATATTTTATAGAGGTTATAAACTATGTTGATAATTGTAAATAGATGATATAAAATTATATGAAAATATAATTAAATAATATTAATTATATAAAAAGAGATGGAGAGGATGACCAGAATGTTCTTAACATCATCTAGGTTAAATATTTGAGGATTCAGAACTTGATGTTCTATGAATTTATAGATTTTTTTTAATTTGGAAACAATAAGTTAGTATGAAATAACATTTTTTAGCTATAACCTATATAATTTATAAGAAATTGGGTTCTTAAAAAGTATTTTAAGTCCCAAAATTTGTGACATAGAAAAATAATTGAGTAATTTTAGTGTTTTGTAGTATCCAAATAGAGGTTTTGAATTTTTAATCACATATGGAAATTCGGACCAGAAGTGGTGATATTCCGAAACCAGTGAGTAATACTAAAAATCAGCTACAAACTTAATCTTATAGTATTTATAATGATCTTGAAAAAGTGACTATATACTGATTCTTTAATATTATAGAGGCTCAAAATAATATCATCAAAATTGTGTAAGTTTTCTGATGTACCAAAATAGCTTGAAGATAAAGTGATATTTATTTTTATGCTTTATCATAACATTTTAAATTAGAGGGATCTAGTATAATCATTGTCAAGAGAAAAATACTAGTAGATAATTTTGGGATAAGAATAATAACTTTTAATTTTTCTAATGTGATGGGTTGATGATAATACCTTCCTACATATTGTAATGACTTTTATAAACAAGTTATAAAATTTGTGTGTTAGACTAGACCCAAACAAAATAATGAGTAGATGAACACCTTGGTATTGGGCCTTATAAAAATATCACGTCTCATGATCTATTTAATTTATCTCTTGAATATTATTTCAATGTTTTTGTTAACATATGAGATTACTTCATTCTAATGGGTGAACAATTTCAAATACTAAAAGGGGTTAAAAGTTTAGGAATGAAATAATTCAATAAATATTGTCTTCACTGATTCACCCCCATATTAGTGTGACTTCATGATATTCTAGGCACTTTAATATCGTATTATTTTGGTAATATGGGCCAAGAAATAAAATAATCTACTTATAAAGTGTGACTAATGGTCCTGATGATGAATTTATATATAAGAGCTTGTGAAGAGGGAATCATATCAGTGTTATATTATATTGATGTCACTTATGCCCTTTTGGACTAAGGAAATATTACAAAAATTAATTATATAAAATGAGAAATATTATTGATGTAACATACTGATATATTAAATGTAAACACTATGTTTGATAGTGTATAAGATATGCCACATCAAGATTAAATGAACAACCAAATGTCACTATTTAAATGTGAAATTTATAACCTAGATATAAAATTGGTGGGAATGAATAGTATTAATAGAATTATGAAATATTTAATAGTATTAATAACTTCTAATATATTAATTAATTCTTTCTAAAAAAGCACTATATTTTTAGTAAAGTCATTTTATTCCTCAAAAACAAATTTGATTCAAAAATTATTTTTATTGATTTTTATGTATAAATAATATTATTAAAATCCATATATTTTAGAAAAATTATTTTATAAAATGATATTAATTATTGAATTTAGTGTAATAAATTTTTTATATATTTCAATTTTGAGAATTTTCTAATAAGTTTTATTTTTTAATGAATAATGAGAAATACAAATTTTTATTGAAAAATGTATTTTATTTTAAAGTAAAAGGTAAAAAATTATACTTTATTAGTTTTAAATTTTTATTAGTTAATTTTTATAATAAATAATCCAATTATAGTTTTTGGAATGTATTTCATACTTGAAATTATTATAAAAACATTTTAGATTTAAAAATGACATTTTTCTAAAAAACTGTTTTTCATTGCATTTTTATAGTTTAAATTCAAATTAAATCATGAAAAATATATTTTTTCTAATTTTGAAAAAATGGATTCCATATTTTTATTTAGAAGGTCTGAAAAAAGTAAACAGGTCCCTTTTATTTTTGATCAATATGAATAGTAACTAGTAATTTTTATTACCACGGTAAAGGGAAAATCAAGTAATTAAGGGTAAAAATAAAATGATAAAGTATAGAAAATGACCATAACACTTGCCCCAATTTTATTATACGATTTATTTTCTACCTTAATCACTCAAGTATAAAAATTATATTTTTTTGAGCCACATGGATGATATTATGATAGTTATAATATTTTATTTAAAGAAGAGTCAAATATGTCACACTTATATTTTTAATAACTATATCATTTTTAATATAGGGTTATTTAGAAGACATATTTATTTATATATATTAATTTTAAAAATAAAATATTTATGTACATCATGTTAATTTATTTATAATTTTAGTGCTAATATAACCACCTTAAATTCTGACACAATGCTGATACAATAATTATTCAATTAATGGAAAAATTAAAATAATGATAAATAATATATTAAAATAAATATACTTTGAGATAATTATTATCTTACAATAATTTCATAGATTAATTTAATATGTTAAGGATCTATTAATTTTTTTTTTCTAATTTATCTTGTTTCTTTGATATTTTTAAATGTCAAAGTAATGAATAGTTTTAAAATTGACATTAATAATATTTTAAAATAAAAAAAATTCATTAAATGAAATTAAATTATTAAAAAATGTTAAATTGGGAAAACTGATAAGTATAAGGTTTAAAATTTCATTCATTATTCTTTTATGGATATTTTGTCATTTTATAGTAAAAATATTGACCCTTAAAGAGTAAAAATCCATATTGTTACGGTAAGAATTAAAGAGGTTAAATATGGGTTAAAACCAAAATTTAAGGGTATAAATTTAGTCAAAAAGTACATAATTTTTATTGGATGAATTTATTTCTACACATAATCTTCTTATATTCAAAATTTATATGTTTTATCCATTTTTAATTGGAAATTAATTTATATTAATTTAATATTTTGAGAAATTGCAAGAGTGCACCTTCCCTCTCATATAAAAGTGAATATATTATTATCATTTATTCACCCTTAAAACCCCGTTTTGTACATAAAATTCCTAAAAATTTCATTAACATAATCCATCTTGAAATTATAGTGGACTTATTTTAGGAATAACAGCATCCTTAGTAGTATTATGGTGTTAACCAATGAAGGGTTTCTAAAGAAGTGGTATCGTTTTTAATCAATTTTTTATATTTTGTTTCTTCATACACATCCTTAAAATATTATTAAACCATGGTGAAATAATTATTCCAATATACTACATATATATAAATTTTATTATGTTAATATAATCACCTAAATACTTCTCCACTTCCATCGAATGAGAAAATAAGTTATCATCTATGTGTATGGCAAACTACCTCCTCACAAATCGATGAAATTTATTTTACATTACCGCCTCTAAAGACTGGTTATAATGATGAAATTAATTATTATATATGATATCAATGAAATATTTATCATTATTAAAATATAATATATCATTTGTGTTCTTTTATTTCCATGCATAGAAAAATGATAACGTTTATCGTGCGTCTGTGTGAATTATCACCTCTATGAAGCATTGTGATTCATTTTTCATCACCACATCACATAACTGATATATATAAGTATTTTTAAATGAATATTATTATATTAATGATATTATTATAATATTTTTAATATTAAAATATACCTTCTTTTCAGATTGATCATTGAGAAATGGAAATGTTACTCATACGTACACCTAACTTACTGTCTCCATGATTATAATGTAGTGAATTTTTCATATCTATATTTAATTGATGGATTTAAAAGTATAATTTTTGTATAAAAATAATAATTATTCATGATTATTTTTCTTGATATGTTTTAATAATTACCACTTTGACTATAAACATCATACCAAAGTAATTTTGGATTAAAGTACCGAACATCATCAAAACATCAGATATAAACTTAAATAAAGAATTAATTGTTATAACATTGTAATAAATGGTATAAAAGGAATAATAAACTTTAAAATAATCTTAACAAAATTTTATTATTAAGGAAGATAAAGGACATACATTACTAATGAAACTCGAGGTAAAATATTTTATTTTGAAAAATCTTCTTTTAAAGTTTCTTTTTAAAAAAGTAAAAAGATATGATTTTTAACCAATATGGCATGAGGGTATATTCTCACTATCATGAAAATTTATTTATTTGATGATCAATTTATAATATTTTATGTTTATTTTCAAAGAAAATATTTTCTTTATGATGTACATAATGTTTCGATTTTAAAATTCATTTTTAAAATAAAAGGGTATTTTGATATCCAAAAATGATATTTTATTTAAAAATGTTTCTAGTGATAGTTTATTCAATGATTTTTTTTTACTTTGTTTTCGGTATTTTGGTATTGAAAATGAGTTTTCGAAAGGAAAATGTGCTTTTTTATTCAAATGTTTTTTTCAAAGGTTTTTAATGAAAAGTGAAAACATAAAAATATTTTATTCATTATATTGTACATGAGAATTAAATATGGGATAGCCCAGATTGTGTTGAGTAATCCCATTACATCTTAACTAGGGGTGTCCCAGATAGTGTCAGGTAATATCATTATATCTTAACATGTGGTGGACTATATAGCATCGTGTAAGCCCATTACAACTTAACATTGGGTGGCCTAGATAGCACCGAGTAAGCCTATAATAGCTTAAATGATGGGTTCACCAAGATAGTGATCCAATTTATTGTGTAATTAAAATTTTGTAAGTGGGAAATATGGTTATTCTGATTAAAATTGTGTTGTAAGGGGTTTAGGAATATAATTCTCTAAGTCACCAAAAGAGGTTTTAATTTCTTTATATGGGTTTTAATGATTTTATTTGAGCATAATGTTTATGTTATTTTCGTGTGCAAAATGTTTTGCTTCATTTGATCAACTAAATTTGAATATAAAGGTAAATGTTATATGAGTTTTCATTTTTTCACTGAAGTAATGGTTTCCTTCTCTTATACCCCATGCTAATATTTTTGTTCTCATTCCATGTTTTTAAATATTTTTTTCCAGGATGTGTAATGGAAAAGATAAAGTGATGTTGAGATTCATGAAGTGTTTTCATTAAAAAAATAATGTTTTGTTTAAATAGTTTTATGTGGTGGAAAAATGAATATTGAGTATTAGTGTCCACTAATAATTTATGGGTTTACTTTGTAATAGTTTTCCTAATTCTCTAAAAATCTAAACTGAATATATCCTTGAATGTGAATTTTAGTTCAAAAACACTATAATATATAATGTTTAAGTCCAGGTCCTTATAGTTGGTATCAAAGGATGTTTTAAATAACTTTAAAGTTTAGGATTCTACTTAAGTTTAAGTTACAAGGAATATATAACCATAATGGTTAGCATGGTAGGAAGAGTCCAAACTATTTTAAATATATTTAATGAATTTGAGATAACATGAATAATGACATATTAGTATTTATATTCCTTATAATATGGTATTTTATTATTGCATTTCTCAAACTAACTTTTTTAGTTTTACTAAATGGATAGATATAGTAGGCACCAAAGTAACAATTGATGTGAAGTAAAATACAGTGGTTCTCTGAATGAGAAACCAAATTAAATGGGAACTATAATGAGAAATATTTTAGTTATTCTAAACCATATATTATGAGTAATGATTAACCATTCACTATTAGAAATACTACCTATACCAACACATCTATACCAATGGTTTGTAAAAACCGTTGGTATAGGTCCCCTTTACCAAAGGTATTGACAAACAGTTGGGAAAATCCCACTTTGAGACCACTTTTCCCAATGGTTTGGAAAAAACATTGGGAAAGGGTATGGATTTCTCAACGGTTTTTCCAAACGGT
The DNA here is from genome assembly GCA_963277665.1 of Viscum album. NCBI lineage: Eukaryota > Viridiplantae > Streptophyta > Magnoliopsida > Santalales > Viscaceae > Viscum > Viscum album. The sequence continues at coordinate 1,437,923,546 of OY728156.1, read as the reverse complement.
TGGGAAAAGCCCACTTTGAGACCCCTTTTTCCAATGGTTTGGCAAAGCCGTTGGGAAAGGGTATGGATTTCCCAATGGTTTTTCCAAACCATTGGGAAAATCCCACTTTTAGACCACTTTTACCAATGGTTTGAAAAAATTGTTGGGAAAGGGTATGGATTTCCCAACGGGTTTTTCAAACCATTGGGAAAATCCCACTTTGATACCGCTTTTCCCAAAGGTTTGGAAAAACTGTTGGGAAATCCATACCCTTTCTCAATAGTTTTTCCAAACTGTTGGGAAAATCCTACTTTGATACCACCTTTCCCAATGTTTTTTTGCAAACCATTGGGAGAAGAACACTTTGAGACCACTTTTCCCAATGGTATGGCAAAATCGTTGGGAAAGGGTGTGGCTTTACCAATGGTTTTTCCAAACCATTGGGAAAATTCCATTTTGATACCAATTTTCCCAATGGTTTAGAAAAGCCTTTGGGAAAGGGTATGGATTTTCCAATGGTTTTTCCAAACTATTGGGAAAAGCCTACTTTGATACCACTTTTCCCAATAGTATGGAAAAACTATTAGGATAGGCTTGTCCCGATAGTTTTAAGAACCTTTTGGATAGGTACCCTTATTTTTTATTAATTCTTTTTTCAAATATCATCAAATAAATTAATATATAAATTATATATATATATCCAAATATATTCAAAAAGGTAATTTTAGGATATTGGTAAAGTGTTTGATATATAACCCACAGGTTGTGGGTTCAAACCTCCTCTGTAACTTTTTTTTAATTTACCTATACCAACATGTTGATGAGTTGTTGGGTGATTTGGTGTGGGGATAGACCTATCCCAACGGTTTGAGGAAATAAATTGGGAAATAATATCCCAACGGTTTGAAAACCATTGGTATAGGTCTATACCAACAGTTTTCAAACCTTTGGGATAGGTCTTTCCCAACAATTTTCCCCAAACCCTTGGGATAGGTCTATCCCCACGCCAAATCACCCAACGACTACCCAAGCAATTTATATAGGTTTTGCCAATGGTTTGGGGACCCATACCAATAGTTCCAAACCATTGGTATAGGTAATTTTTCCATTAGTGTTGTGAACCTTAGTGAGTTTTCTAATATATCAAATATTATAGAAATGAATCCCTATGGATTTTCAGGTGATAATGATCATAAAGGTAAATATATTCAATGATATATGTGTCAAGAATGCAGAAATAAACACAAAAGGAAATATATTTAAAGGATGGTAAGATGTTTTATATGTGATAAAGTAGGTTATAAAGCAATAAACTTCCATGTAAAAAAATAATTCAGTTAACTCCATGAAGGGTAAACAAGTTCTTATCAAGTTACCAAATAAATTTTTTAAATATAGGGAGTATAGTCATTATGCACATTGATGTCCTGGGAAGAAACCTCATTAATGGGATCAGTATGACCATACAAATATCTATTTAGAAATACCTAATGATATTACAATTTAATATGAGGAAACCACAATTAAAAAATGAAAGGTATTAATTATTTCATATCTCATGTTTTTATATTATTAAATCTTAGGACACGATTCATATTTTTGTTTGTAGGAAAAAATGTATTAATAAATAAGAAGGAAAAGCATAGTTAAGGTATTACAAAGAATTATTAATAATTAATATGTCTACATATAAGGAATTCAATATTTATGGTATATTATAAGGATGATAATTTTTTTAAAAGTGTTAATAAATATTTGATGATGGGAGTACTTTGGGAGAATTTTATTGAGTTATTTTCAACCCTTCTTTTTATCATATGAAACTGTTATTTGAGTAATAATTCTATTTTCATTTTTTGGACATAATTATAAAGGTATGGATAAAATTTAGGGTTTATTTTATCTTTTATTTTGAGGTAAGTAGGGGATATTACTTTTTGAGATGAAAAATTAAAGTTATAAGATAACATTTTTGGTTAAAACTTTTCATTAATATTGAAAATATTAGGGTTATTTTTAGGAATTAAAGTTGAATTATATTTTAGAAGAATATTTGTTTTTATTGTTTATTTAGGGTGATTTATGTTATTTGTATAAATGATTAGCATATTTTGAGATTATTTTAATTGGAAATACACTTTTTGGTATGAGATTTAAAAAGTGATTTATATTATTTGGAGATAAATGTTTAAATTTATCTTGGAATATTATGTGGTAAAATCATCTTTGTGTTTAAATCTTAGTCTAGAATATTTTTCAAGGAATTTTAATGACAATTATTTATCGAGTGATCTATGCAGATCTTTGGGTATTACTGCTGAATTTGGGAAATTAAGGTAGTTTTTCATTATATAACAGTTTATTTTTTTGTTTAATTATATTATATTATTCTTAACATTTTGTTCTAGTTAATGTTTAAATATATTAATAATAATTTTTTCCATTTATGGATTTAGTGATCCATATAAGTTTATCCTAGTGCTTCAAGTATGAAATGTTCATAATAATGATTTTGAGAAAAATATGAATTTGTGGTGGAAATTGATTGAAAGATAAAAATATAATTTTTAACTAATTATGTATCCTTATTTTCATAGTATATATTTTATTATAATTCCTCAAATATATTAAAAAGGATCTTGAAATAAAAAAGTTATCAGTTTACTTTTCTTATCAAGAAATCAATGGCCTTTTAAATTATCACAGATTTATGGTTTTGTGATGGTTAAATTCTTCATGAACATGTTCGATATCACTATCTATCAAAAATTGATTGTTATTTTTATCTTCCATGTCCAAATTTTCTATATGGTATCGTAGTATGTGTTATCTTAGGTAACCTTCAAACTTTTCTTTCCCTCTTTTCATATTAAAGATTTATTGGCCCTTTTTCTAATGTGGAATTTCAATAAAGTTATTTTGAAAAGTCAAACCTTAGTCATCAAGTCCAAGTTTAAAATAGCAATCTTGAAATTTCAAAAATGTTGGAGCATATAACATCCCAAGATTTTAAAATTAAACACTATGTTTTGGTAGCGTATATGATACGCCACACCAAACTTAAACGAACAACTAAATATCACTATTTAAATGTGACCTTTATAACCTTCTCCAATAAATTGTTATGAATTAATTTTATTAAATGAATGATGAAATATTTAGTTGTCTTACTCATTACTAATGTATTAATTAATTTTTTTAGATAATTACAATATTTTTAGTAAAGCCATTTTATTCATAAAAATTATATTTTCTTCAAAAATGTTTTTTTTGATTTTCTAATTTAAAAATAATATAATTAATATCTATAAAATTTATAAAATTTATTTTATGAAATTAATTTAATTTTTGAAATCATAATATCAAAATTTCTATATGGTAAAATTTTGAGAATTTTCTAAAAAGTTTGATTTTTCAATGAATAGTTAAAATATTGTTTTTATTGAAAACTATATTTTATTTTAATGTATTAAAAAGGTAAAAATATATTTTTATTAGTTATAAATATTAATTAGTTAATTTTCATATTAAATAATACAATTATATTTTTATATATTTATTTTATACTTGAAATTAGTATAAAAACATTTTAAATTTGAAAATTTCATTTTTTCAAATAACTATTTTTATTTCATTTTTCCAATTTAAATATTGATTAAATTATGAAAATTCTATGTTCTTATTTTTTAAAAACATGATCTAATATGTTAAAAATTATTTAAGTTATACCCTTTTATTTTTGGTTTATTTTAATAGTAAGTTTTGTAATTTTTATTTCCCAGACAAAGGGTAAATCTGGTAATTAAGGGTAAACATAAAATGATAAGGACTAAAAAATGACCATAAAACTTTTCCCAATTTTATTGGATGATTTAATTTAAATAATAATAAAATTATCAAAACTTTAACCTTTTGGAACCACTTGGAAGAGATTTTGACATTTATAATATTTTATTTAAAGAAAAGTCAAAGATTTCATACACATATTTTTAATAAATATATCATTTTTAATATAGTGTTATTAAGAATATACATTCAACTATAAATATTAATTTTAAATCTAAAATATTTATGTACATCATGATAATTAATTTATAAATTTTAGTGATAAAATAATTACCTTAAATGTTGACGCAACACTGATGTAATAATTATTCAATTAATAGAAAAATCAAAAAAATGATATTAAAATTTTTACAATAAATATATTTTTAGATAATTATAGTACTAAAAATTTTTTATAAATTAATTTATATTTTTATAATGTGTTAAAATATTTGGTTTGTAGTTACCTTTTTTCTTTGATATTTTTAAGTGTCAAAGTAATGAATAGTATCAAAATAGATATTAATAGTATTTTATTATAATTGATATTTTACTAAATGATATGAAATTACTAAAAAATATTAAATTCATAAAAATTATAGGTATAATGTTGGAAATATCATCCATGATTTATTTATAGTAATACTATTGATCCTCAAAATGTAACACTATTGATCCTCAAAATGTAAAAATTCATGTTGTGAGAGTAAGAATTAAAGAGGATAAATAAGGGTCGAAACCAAAATATAAGGGTATAAATTTATTCAAAACATATATAATTTTATAGGATGAAGGTATTTATATCCAAAATAATATTATATACGAAATTGATTAGTTTTTATCTATTTGTAAATTTAACTTAATTAAAATTAATTTAATTTTTTTTGAAATTCCATTTGTGCCCCTCCCCTCTCCTATAAAAGGGAACCTCTTCTTCTCATTTATTCACAGTTAAAAAACATTTTCTTTCTACCAATAACTATCCAAATACCTTCATATAATAAATTTCCACATTATAGAGATTTTATTTTAATAATAAAACCATCCTTAGTGGTATTATAGTGTTAATAAAAGAAGGATTTCTAAAGAGGTATCGTTTTTTAATATGTCGATAATTTTTTTATTTCACACACTTAAAATATAATTAAACCATTATTAAATAATATATAAATTAAAATAAACATACTGATATTTTATTATGTTTATATCATCACCTAAATCTATCTCCACTTCCACCAAATGAGAAAACAAGTTATCGTTTGTGAGTACGATGGAATACCGCCGTGTGAACCAATGATATTATTTTTCCATAACCATATATCAAGAAAGGTTATAATTATGAGATTAGTGATTATATATTATATTAATGAAATATTTATCACTATAAAAAGATAATATATCATTTATGTTTATATATATCCATGTAAAGAAAAATGATAACGTTAGTTGTGTATACATGTGAATTATCACCTCCACGAATCGATGCAATTTGTTTTTCATTACCAAATCACATGGATGAAATATATAAGTATATTAAAATGATTAATATTATATTAATGATATTGTGACCATTATAGTAGGATAAAATTATACTTAACTTATTTTTTTATTGATCATTGAAAAATGGAAATGTTACTTCTGTGTACGTATGTCTTACCGTCTCCATGACTGTAACATAGTTCATTTTTTATATCCATATTTAATGTATGAATTTAAATGTATAATTGATTTATAAAAAGGATAATTATGTAATTATTATTATTTATGAGATTATTTATAATTTACCACTTTGACTATAGGCATCATACCAAAGTAATTTTGGACTTAAGTACTGAATATCATCAAAACGTCTGACGTAAACATAAAAAAATAATTAATTGTTATAACATGATAATAAGTGGTATAAAATGAATAATAAAGTTTAAAACTTTCTGAATAAAGTGAACAATTAACATTATTTTGTTATTTAGGATGATAAAGGATATACGTGACAAATCATAGTTAAGGTAAGGGACTTTATTTTGAAAAATATAATTTTAATGTTTCTTTTTAAAAAAGATGAAAAGAATGTTTTTTAACATATGATAATGATATGATATTACTTCCATCTTGATTAATTAATTATTTTATGATTCATAATATTTCATGTTAATTTCGAATGAAAATTGTTTCTTTATGATGAGCGTAATGTTTCGATTTAAAAAAAAAAAATTATAAGAAAAGGGTATTTTGATATCCAAAAATGATATTTTATTTAAAAATTTTTTTAATGATATTTTATCCAAAAAAACGCTTTTACTTTTTTGGGTATTTTGGTATTGAAAATAATTTTATTAAAGGAAAGGGTATTTTTTTATTTGAAAGTGTTTTGTAATAGTTTTTAAAGGTTTTATGATGAACAATGCTATCATAAAAATGTTTTTTTTCATTATATGGTACTTGATCATTAAACATGGGGTGTCCCAGATAACACTGGGTAAGCCTATTATAGCTTAACATGGGTTGGTCTAGATAACATCGAGTAAGATCCTCATAACATTACATGGGGTGGGCAAGATAGCACAATGTAATCCCGTAATTGATTAAATGATGGGTTCATCAAGATAGCGTTCCAATACATTATGTAATGAAAATTTTATAGGTTGTTCATATGGTTATTAAAGTTAAAATGATTTTTAAATGAGTTTATAAATATGATCCTCTATGTCACCAAAATGGGTTTTAATTACTTGCTACAGGTTTTAATGATTTTATTTGATAAAAATGTGTGTGTGTTTTTCAAGTTGAAATGTTTTATTTCATATGATCAAATAACTTTGGAGACAAATGTAAAAATTATATGAGTTTTCATTTCTTCACTAGACTAATAGTTTTATTTACCTTATATACTTTACTAATATTTTTAGGCTCATTTGAAATTTTTAAATGTTTCTCATAGTATGTGTAAGGGAAATTATGAAGTCATGTTGAGAGTTGTGTGGAGTTTTCATGAACAAAATAATTTATTGATTTAAAGTGTTTTATATGGTGGAAAAAATGGATTCTAAGTATAAGTTTCCAATTATAATGTATTTGTTTACTTATTAAGATTTTGTTCTAATTATTTAAAACTCTATATAAAAAAGATCATTGAATGAGAATTATTGGTCAAAAACACTAGAATATGTATTATTTTTGACCATGTCCTTAAAATAGATTCCTTATCTTATAGGGATACTATGGAAGGTTGGTTTTTAGTATCTGAATTGATACTATAGAAGGGTCATTACCTTTTGTATAAAGAAGTAATTTATGGGTTCATTTCATAACTATAGTGTAAAAAAATCATCTTAGGGTGATAAAAATGTATCATGAAATTATAATACCAAGTTATAGTATAGGTATAAGGTGAATTGTGGGTTATTTTTTCTCTTAATTTTTGACTTATCACCAGGTTAAAGTGGAACATTAGGGACCTTCAATAATTTTACATCCTTTAACTTTGATGGATTAAAAGTGTAAAGAAAATTTGAGTATTTTTTTGATTTGTTTGCTTATGAAACCATGTAAATTTTGAGAAACATGGGTGATTGTGGATCAACTCATAAAGTAAACCCACTCCATTCATATTTAAAAAATATTACTATTAGTGGAACTAGGTATATTTTCTATGGAATAAGTGGTTAAGATTTTAGATTCCCTTAATCTATCATGTGAGATAAAGATATTTGATTTAATTCAAGAATTTATTGGGGTTAAAAAAAGTTATGGGTACTCAAAAAAATAGTATAACATATCACCCTTAGATAGAATAATAATCAAAATTGATAAAATAAACTTTGGCGGACCTGATTTCATCTTGTGTACTATATTTTAGGAAATCATGTGAGGATCTTGTTTCTTAGTAGATTTTGTATAAAATAATGGCTATCAAAAGTAAACCATGATGTATCTAGTTGAAGTAATATATGAATTTTTATGCCGATCGCCATTATATTATGCTAAAATGGGAACTTCTCTTTTAGAACATAGTTTGATACACATGACTATAATGACCCGATAATAAATAATCTGCAAAATGGTTTTTTAAGAAACGAATTAATTTTATTTCAGCCCAGACTATATTTTATGTTTATAGTTTTATATAATTAGTAATCCACCCTTATTTAAATCACCATTACATCACAAAGTGTACAATTCCACTTAGTATTTGTTTTCCCTACAATACAAAACTTATAGGATTTAACAACTTTTCCTTTCATGAAATATATTCAAAATTTTTAGCTTAACATAATCCTTATCCCTAATAATTCATAAAAACATGTGAAAAGTATTTTGATATGTGGGATGCACATAAAAATAATAATAAAAGATATATAAAAAGAAATAAAAAAACCATTTAGTCAATGAATACCCATAAAAATTTTTCTTTTCAAAATAAACTTTGACCTCAAAATAAAAAATTTATTACCTTAAAAATAAAATTATCTTCCAAAATATTTTCATAAAAAATTTCATAAGAAATATTAAATTAAAAATAAATCTCATAAATTTTTCTTTACAATCATAAAAAAACCATGAAAAGATTTTCCAACAGTTATGCATTTCCCCCTTAAGAAGTAGCATAAAATTCACTTTAATATTATGCTAATTATATTACCTTGATAAATAATAATATTTATGTAAGAAAATATAAATAATATATAAATCATATAGGTAACTTGGGATAAATTATTATATTAGTATTATAATCACTCTTAAAAATGGAATAAGATAACTGGTAAATTCAAATAATCTCTTAAGAGAAGACTATAACCGATTAACTCTGTCCCTTTACCCAATATATTAGAGAGATATATTAGGATCACCTATCATCATGAGATATATTAGCTTTATCCATAATCATAACAAAATATGAATAACCATAACATAATAATAACAAATGAAATCATGAGTTTCCATTATCACACTTATAAAATATTTCTTACACCAATAAGAAAAAAATTTAAGGATATAAAAATATATATTCAATTTAAAACCCCTTTTGAAAAAAATTGATGGAGGGTCTTTATTTTAAAAAATGGAATATTTTAAAGTAATAAAAACATAAAATAATGGTTACTGATGTGTGAACAAAATTTGGCACCGTATAAGTTAAAATAGAATATTATTTTATTTTATCAAAACATTTAATATAAAATACATAAAAATATTTCTTTTGAAAACCTTTGTAAGAAAGTTAAAAGTGACATAAAATATACTTTATAATTCATTAATTTATACATAAATACAACATCAATATAGTTTTAATAATATGGTCATACTAGAAAAAGGCTTCGAAAATAAATATTTAAAAGATTTAAAATGTGGATTTTAAGGTAAAGCGCCCATTACCTTGAGTTTGACTCATCATGTACACCATTTATCTTCCTAATCAATAATCTTATGTTTATTATTTACTTTATTAATAAAAATTTTCATTTTTATTATTAATTTTATTTTAATCATTCTCATGTTATATTTAATTACATAATCAATTAAGTTCACACCAAATGTTTTGATGGTATTCAACTGATATGTCCAAAATGACTTTGGTAGGTTAACTATGGTCAAAGAGATCACTATTCTATAATATCTTGAATAATAATCATGAAATAATTATTTTTTTATAAATAAATTGTACTTTTAAAACAAAACATGATATATTGTTTTGAAATATGAATTATATTACAATCAAAGAGACAGTTGGTCATATGTACACAAGAGTAACATTTTCATTTTTCAAAGAGAAAGAAAGAAACAAGGTAAGTATAATTGTATCTTTTCATAATGATGATTATATAATAAATAACATATTATCTCTTTAAACGAACTTATATACTAAAATCATGTGATGTGGTCATGAAAAAATAATCACATCGCTTCCTGGAGGTGGTAATATACCCGCACCTTGGAATTATGTTATGATTTTTAAAAAGATATATTGGTAATAAAATAGGTGATATATTATCTATTTAAAATTGTAATTATTTTATGAACATAATATATGTTGGAACCATGTATGTTATTTTCTGGAAATGAAGTATGGTTTGTGTTTGTTGTCAATCCTCTCATGGATAATTAGGGATATTACAAGGAAAGAGATTATACAGTTCAATCCATAAGTAGTATTGAAGGTGAAACTATTTCCCAGTGTTTACCAAATTTTTGGGGTCCAAAATTTGGATAATAAAAAGCATTGAAAAAAGTTGGTTTTGTTGAAGATCTTATGAAAACATGGAAAAGGAATGAATTTTAAAGAGATGTGCTTCTTGAAGTGTGTTTAGAGAAGACATAAAGATTGTGACGGTGTGCTATGCAATTACCAGAATTTAAGCATTATGGTTGTGTGAAGATATTTTACTGAGAGATCTACGGTTATGATGAGAATTACAATTGAGGAATATTCATAGAGCTTCATGAAGGAAGATGTGTTGTGAAGATGTTTTTACCAATATGAAAATCACACTAGAAGAATCAGTGCTCTGTGTTCGACTGCGTCTATAAATAGGAGGCCACCTCTATCCATTCCGCATGAACTCGAGATAGAAAATTTGGAGTCACTCTGATTTCATGAAGCAAGGGGAGATCCGCAGAGCCGGTTGTCTATGAAAGCTTATGATTTGAAAAAAGACTACTTTGGTCTTGAATAAAGCCAATGATTCTAAGTATTGAGTGCTTCATAAAGATGGTACATTCTTCATTTGCTCAGTTAGCTTTGCAAGTAAGGTGTTCCGTGAAGGTAGTGTGCTTCAGGATGATAATGGGCTCTACAATGGTAGCCAAGATTTGCGAAGGTGTTTTCTCTACGAAGGCCCGAACTCTACGAAGGGTTGAGCACTGTAAAGTAGTGAGATCTGAGAAGATGTTTTCTTTGTGAAGGTGTGTGCTATGTAAAGGGTTGAGCTTTGCGAAGGGTAAAGTAAAAGGATAGTGTTGAATATCAGGTTTATGTGGACATAGCTTTCAATGTGAATCTACCCAGGTCATTTAATGCATGCAATGTCTCATGCTAAACAGAGAAAAAGAATTAAATGTCAATATTTTGAAGTTAAATTCAAGTAGATAAACCTAGTGAGACTTCTCCAAGGGTAGTGATCTTGGGGGATTCAATGGAAGTGTTCTAAGAGAAGTAGTGAACTATCCCTAAAACATTGTAAAGACATTGAGCTTGGAACAATGTGACTAATCCTTATAATCCACTACTAGTAAAGATTAGTGTTTTTTCATATGACCAATACACTATCAGAGTATGATCATTGGATATATCCATTTGTGGTTAACCGAGTAAAATTACTATGCCCTCTATTTTCATGCATTTTTCTACCAGGTTTAAAAAGTTCCTACCAATATGGGAACAAGATCCATCAGTTTAAAAGAAAAAGTTTACACCTTGATTCACACCTCCCCTATCATGGTGTTTTGGGGTCCTTCAATACACATACACACACACACACATTAAATTTATTATTATATCTATCAGTGAGAGCCAATGATGAAAAATTAATTACATCAATTCGTGAGGTGGTAGTCCACCATATACATGAATTATAGTTTCATTTCCCATTTAATGGAAGAAGAATATGTATATAGGTAATGAAATAAAAATAAAAATATATAATTATATTTAATATACTAGTTTTATTATTTAATCTCGTTTGAGGAATATTTTAATGAGGTAGAATAATAAATAATATAAAAATGCTCAGTTAATAACTATACCTGTACTTCGAACAACCTCTTTTGGTTTATACATAAATCCTTCCTAGGTTAGTTTTATGATCAAACCATATCATATAGGACATAGGAAGGGATGTAAAGAATTGATTTGGGTAGGTATTAAATAAAAAAAGAAAATTTATATGAGGATAGGATATGAGAGGGGGTGTCCCATTATAAATGGGTTGGTGTACACACTTGAATGTTTTAAAAATATTAAAAAATATTAATGTATTAATCAAAAAAATGTCAAAAAACAGAGAATCAATATATTTTATATGATACAGGGTATAAATATGGCCATAAAATTGGATTTATATAAAATTATAGTTCATTTTAACCCTTACCACATTAGTTTAAGTACCTGATAAACCTATTTTAATCTTAACTATGGTAATTTGTTTTCTTTTCTTTTTACTATTTATTATGAAAAAAATTAAATTAAACTTATTAAATACTATTTTTTATTCTTAATTAAAATACTTAATCCATTTTATCAAATTAAATTCATATAATTTGAAGAATTTAATTTAAAATTAATCCTACAATATATGATGAAAATTGATTTTTCAAAAAAAATGCATTTTTGTGTATAAAAATGTTTTTATAAAAAAATCAAGTATAATATTCAATATAATTACATGAATGTTATTATTAATAATATAAATTAACTAATTTTCCTTTTTAAACTATTTTATATAAAAATTAAATTTTGTAAATGCATGATATGAAAAAATAGTTTTTAATAAAAATGAATATTTTGAACTATTAATTGAAAAATCAATCTTTTCATAACATTATAAAAAATTAATCTAAAGACAATTTTAACATGATGAATAAGAAAATGATTTTTTTTCAAATTAATGTTTTATAATTTAGAAATAAATATTTTCTATTAAACTATATAATACATGAAAACCCAATTTGGTTAGATTTTTTTAAACTGAAAAATTACATAATATTTTTTTAATGAACATGAGTCTATAAAATATAATTAATGAATATTAATAATCATGAAAATGATTTATATTTACGTTACCAATGTTGTTACATTTTTCCCTTTTTTAAATTGTGTCCTTGAAATTTTATTCATTATTTAAAAAATTGGGGATATTTTTCCTTTATATAATTTTTGGATTGCATCGTTTCTTCTTCAAGAATATAGTTTTTCCAAAAAGACTTAAATTGATGAATTACAATATTGGAAAACAATTTCTTTATTTGTTAAAGAATGCTTATGGGGTTTTCTTCATATTAAAGGATTTATTTCAATTGTACTACTTTAAGGATCAAAACATGATATGTACATAACAAATATTTTTTAATAATGAATCATGGAATATGTGATGTAACTGAGAGAAATTTGGTAGTAAGGAAAAAAAATATGAAAATGATCCAATTATTACCCATAATTTTATATGTTCTAATGAACCATATAATAAACTTTACTTTTTTTTCTAAAACACATAACACATTTCTATGGGGAAACTTTAATAAAAACATGATAACCTACCATGAAAAAGAGATCTTTCCTATAGTGATCTGTACAAGTTTATTATATTATCTAATCAATCATCATAGGTTACTGAATCATCATCACTTTTTTAATCATTTCTTCTACCAATTCTGGTCCTAAAAACTTTATTTTTCAAACTTAATACCAATAAGATAGATTGTGACACCACTTTCTATGTATTTTTTCAAAAGGTGTCATATGTATACTAAAATAAAAAAAATATTATATGAAAACTCAGCCAAATTAAGAAGTTAATCCAAAATCCCTAGATAATTTATTTAACAAACTCAATTAATATCATCAAAATTCTATATCATTCTCTCATACTATTCATTAGATTGAGGATGAAAAGATGTAATGAAATGTATTTCAGTACCTAATGATTTATAAAAAACATTTCAAAAAATTAGAGGTGAATAAGGGATCATGATAAGATAAAATGGAAAGAGAGAATACATGTATTATAATTATTTCTTTAACATAAAATAGAGAAAATTAATCCAAATACATATTATCTGTAATATAAAGAAAATGATAATATTTTATTAATTGGTCAATAATTACCCAAATTTCATTATTACCTCAAGACTTTTTTGGTTATACCACTATAAAATGCATAGATTTATTCTTCCACTTCCATTCAAGAAATAGAAAAGGTAGAATCAACACCTTGAGTAATTTTTGTTTAGCTCCAACATATTTACAAGTCAAACATTTCATAGTAAAATTAGAAATATATTTATTCATTCACACCCACCCGAAATTTTTATAAAGTCTTTATTCATTTATTTAAAGTTTAAATGAATGAAAAATAAAGAGCTATGTGCCTCACTCAAAAGTTATTTCTTCAACTAGGGTCACATGAAACACATAATTTTTTTATGAATCTATAAACACCTTCTTTTTCAATATTAAATTCAATTAACTTACATTGGTTAACAAATTATTACTTTTCCATTACCTTATGATCCCACTTCTACGATTTATTAATCAAGTTTAGCAATTACAATTGTACTAACACCTGAAACAAAATGGAGTGAGTTCTTGTATGCACAATTTATATTCCAACATTCTTCAAGTCATTAAAAAGGACATTTTTATTAATTTATAATAGTTAATGATGCATTATATTTCTAAATAAAAGCATTAGCTATATGTTTTTCCTTTTCTAGATGGTAAATAATTACACAATCACAATCATTTATCAATTCCATCCATCTCCTATGTCCGTGTTCAACTATTTTTGAGGGAATATACACATTAAACTTTTATATAAATATATATTTTACACTTTTTTCCATATAAATTATTTCTCTAAATTTTTGAAACAAAATTTACATTTTCTAGTTCAAGGGAATGGGTCGAATAATTTTTGTCATGAGGTTTTAACTGACCTAATACATAATTGATTACCTAATCATTCTGCATTAATATGAAATACATTCCCTTAAAATAAGCATCATTATAGAGAACAAATTCACCATTTCTTGATGGTAGAGAAAAAACTAAAGCAGTCACTAATGTTATTTTCAATTACTAGAAACATTCACCACAATAATTTATCCAGATGAAGCTAACTCTTTTTTAGGTTAAATTTTTTAGAGATCGAGATTTCCATACATTTTTTTTACAAAACCACTAATAATATCATGCTAATCCCAAAAAATATAAATATGAGTAACATTTATAGGTCTTTACAGCTCATCAACCACTTTAGTTTTCATAGGACCAATAATTATAAAATTTTTATTTATGATATATCCAGGTAATGAAATCCACTATAACCATAAATTATATTTGATAAATTGTCTATATAAATTATTTATCTTAATGTTTTTAGAATAATACATAGATATTTTTCTTGATCCTAATAATTTTTAGAATAAACTAATATTTCAGTAATAAACACAACCTCAAACTTATCCAAATATTCATGAAAAACTCTATTTATAAGATGCATTAATATAAATTGATCATTCATCAAGACAAAGGGTATAACCATAAGCTCATAATTACCATACTAAGTAAAAACACTATATTAGGGATTCCATCATTCTTTAACTCTATATATTATTACTCTAACATGATATCAACCTTCAAAAAATACCGAGATCCATGTATTTGATTAAACAAGTCATTGAAAATGATCTAATATATAAATGTTCTAAAAATTGATGTTATTAAAAGAACTATAATCAATTCAAATCCTCATGGAAATATATTTCTTTTTTTAAAAAATAAAACCACTTAATGTTGAAGCTCTAGAATTAATTAAACCTTTATCAAGAAAGTCATGTTAATTATTTTTCAATTTCAGAAGTTATACTTGAGAAGTTCGATGAGGGGGTTTTCAAATTATCTTAGCATATTTCACTAAGTCAATAGTAAATTAAACTTCTTGATCAGGTATAATATAAGGCAACTCATATTTAAATACATTTATATATTATTTTACTATCAACACATCATTAATCTGAATAGTTACCTTATTTTAAAAAACATACGAAGGATAACTTCCATTTCCATATTTTTGTAGTTTATTAGCTTCTTGAAATATTATTCGAGATATGAATTGATTCTTATATAAAAAAAATTATTTCTTAAAAAAACATATTTGGATTTATATTCTATGTTATCGTGATACAATAAAATCTAATCCATACAAAAAAATACATAAAATTCTATAATAGGAAATACAAAACAATTTGTAGGAAAAAATATCCAAAGATGATAATTAGAAGGCCTTTTTAAATTCATGTTTCCTTTATACTAACCCATGTGTTTTAACGAAAAGTCCAAACTTTATTTCTTTTGGTGAAATTTCCAATTTATGGGAAAATTTCTCAATAATGAAAAATTGTGTAGACCCTAGATAAAGAAAGATGTTAACTTAATATGAATAATTAAGTAATTTAATTGTTACCACTTCATTAAATGGCCCATAATCTTCCAAAGTATTTTCAATGTATCTCACCAATCCCTTTTTCTTATAGTCTTATTTATTCCCATCATTAATTCTCTTCTTAATACACACATCTACATAATGACCCATCTCACTACCTTTAAAATGATTTATTTTCTACTTATCCAAATTAGTTTTACTACTAAAAAGATCTTTTTTTAAATCATGATCCATATGCCAAAACTATCCACATTTGAATCACTTCCCAGATTTCCCGAGACATTCCATATGGTTATTCTTTCCAAACCTATCACAAAATAAAAAATTGGTCTTCTTACATTTATATTTTTTTCTGTGGATTATTATAATTTTTTTATAACCTGGACCTATTTTTTTCTTATTGTCAAAGAACACTTGATAATCAAAAATATCTATTTATACCTTATCAATAAAATAATCAAGATTATAATAACTTTTAAATTATTAATAAGTGAAATATTTTTGGTGTTCTATATTTGATCCTGATTAAAACCTTTTAATTTTCATATCAGTATCGCAAATAAAATTTGGTGTACCTTGATAATTGAGTGAATTATTCTTTAAACATTTCCCCGGAATTTTACTCCTTCTTCTTCAATTATATAAATTTATTTTCCATCCTAAGTTAAAGAACCTTAGTAAAATACTTATCAAGGAAAAGATTCTTAATTGTATGTCATTCCATGGAATAAATCACTTATATTTCTATAGTATTATTAATCATTTTCCACCATTGATCAATCTCACCTTAAAAATAATAAATAGAAATATTTACCTTTTGATTGTCCGATAAAACCACAACTTTAAATATCTTTTCTTGAGATTTAATCCATATCTCAAATACTATAGAACTAGAAGATCCAATGAATACTAGAGGGTGTTGTCTCATAAAATTATCCACTATAGACTTGTTTCTCTATGGTAGATTCATTTTATTTATAGAAAGGATACCACCAACATTTTTTTCAATATCAATTAACCCATCACAATAATAAAATGATCAGTTCCAATTATAACCATTCTAGGTTACTGATTTAGAAGGATATCGTCCTCTTAGTTCCCTCATTCTTTAGTTCCACTATTTCCTTTACATAAAATCATTTTAAACATACATCGTTTAGATGAAAACATATGGCAATATTTAAAGGATATATCATGATTACCCCAAATTATAATTTCTTAAGGGAATTCACTTACAATAACCTAGCTTCTAAAATTATCTAAACCCTTACTCTAATGAAAAATATTAGGAATAGACCAAAAATAATAAAAAAATACAAAATTTAGATACAAATAAATTTTATTATATTTCTATATATCATTTAGGTTTAGTGTTTTATTGAATTTTTTCAAACTCCTTATATAATTAGATATTACTTCCCAAATTAGAAACATCCACTAAATACCCATTTTTCAAAAATAGAAAAATTTTAATATATAATACGTTATCTTTTCATGACACATGTTCATAATTTTCATCTTGGCCTCATACCATAACATACTCATTATTAAAATAAGATGATTTTTTTGAACATGGGATGAGATCAAAATTAAAGTAAGGGACATATTAAAAGAAATAATGAAACCTGTTAGTCTATGAATACTAATAAAAAATTACCTTTTAAAAAATAAACTTTGAGAATAAAAAACATTTATTTACCCAAGAAATAAACTTCTTTTCCAAAATATTTTTATAAAACATTTTATAATAAATCTTAAATGTCAAATAAAACTCATAAATGTTTCTTTGAAATCAAAAAAAATCATAAAAACTTTTTCAAAGTTATAAATTTCACCCTTAACAAGTATCATTAAATTCACTTTAAAATTAATCTCATTTTCTTACCTTGATATATAAAAATATTTTTTCAAAAAACCCATAAAAATAATAGATAAATAATTAAGTTAACTTGGGACATCATTTTTATATCACTATTACAATCACTATTACAAATAGATTAACCCAGCCAGTATATTCTAATAATCCAATAGGAGAAACCTATAACTACTTAACTTTATCCCTTTACACAATGCATTATATTGTTATATAAGGCTTATTCATCATCATAAAAAATGCCTAATAAGCAATACATAACCATAACACATGATAACTTTCATTTACATCATCGAGGTAATTAATATATTCCATGCACTCAAAAGAAAAATATTTCCAAGTATCCTATAGATTAATTTTTTCTAATTTTCACAAATATTACTTTTGGGGGTTAAGTGAAAAACCTCACAAAATAACATTTCTAGGTATCAAAATATCCATTCCATTTAAACTTCTTATTGAATGTAACAAAATAAATGGAATGAGGTTTGTTATTTTAAAAGAAAAAAAATTATATGATGGAAGATAAAAATCACACAATGTTTATGGAAGTGGGAAAAACAATTTCTTTCATAAATATTAAAATAAAACATTTTTTTTTTCAAAATATCTTGTATAAAATACATAAGAAGATTCATTTTAATTTTTTTTTGTAATAAAATAAATAGTGACATAAAGTATACTTCATAATTTATTAATGTCCATATAAATACATCAATGAAATATTTTTTTGAATATGTTCATTGAAGAACAAGATTTATAAAATTAATCTTTAATACATTTTAAATGAGGGATTTAATGTAAAATGTTCCTTACCCCAACTATGACTTTTCACATATGTTGTTTATATCCCCTAATAATAAACTGATATTAATTATTTACTAGATTAATATTTTTTTAAGTATATTATTATTTTTATTTTATTTATTACCATGTTATATACAATTAATTAATCAATAAATTTCACATCAGATGTATTGAAAATATTCAGATCATATTTCAAAAATGACTTTGGTAAGTTGACTTTGCTCAAATAGGTCACTATTTGATTTTCTATATAATAATAATAATATTCATGAAATAATAATCATTTTTATAAATACATAATACTTTTAATAACAACCATGAAATATGGTTATGAAAAATGAATTATATTACAATATTAAAGATGGTAGTCCACACGTACGCATGAGTGACATTTTCATTTTTAAATATCTTAAAAGAAAGAAGGCAAGAATAATTTTTTATTTAAATAATGATGATTATACCAAGGAAGGTGCATAACTAGGCATGATTGGTTCCCCAACTATATTAATAAAATAAAAGAGAAAAGTAAAATAAAGGAAAGGATAGGAAAATCATGACCATAAAACTAACTACATATCAAAAGGAGCAAATTCCTCACCATGGCCAAAATCAGAGACTACACCAGCATTGGATGATTCCCATTCAGATTGTGAGTTGTATTGGTTGAGAACTTTGATGTTACTCTCCCTAAGCCTCAGCTGATCTGGTGTAAGACACTCTCTGATGGAGTTCTTGATGTAACAACCCTATTTGTGATCATCATCCATCCACCATGAAGCTGTAGAGGAGGATTTTGTAGACATAGTCTTTGGCATGTTTGAGTAATTCTTCATCAGCCTTGTTTTCTTGTGGAGGAATGGAAAATCCATCACTATTATACCCCGTTTTCCATTTCTTCTTGATGATTTAACTATAGGATACTTTGTCATAATTTTTGATAAAGTGGATATCATTCTCTTTATCATCATTAGATACATTCCCCCACCTCTTAGAGGAATTAAAAGAGCCATATAGTTCAGGGAAATCCTCTTGTATATTGATATTCTAAATATATTTTCCATGTTATCTCATCACTTGGGGTTGGAATTGATGTAGACCATGGAAATTTTTTGATAATTCCTCCAATGGAATGGTCATCAAAACCTGTTTCATTAACATCAATTTCACTGGGTTGATTAGGATTACTAGATTTCTCACCCACATAATAGCCAAATTGAGACATTTCTATATTTTAATTTTCATGAGGAAAATGCCATACTACATCATTTAACTCTTGTTGTGTTCCTTGATGCTCATGACTCAACTCCTCATATTATACACCTTAAAATTGATAGCAAGTTGGGATATTAAATTGTTGCTATATCAAATTGCTATCATTCACTTGGCCTGTCAATCCTTCAACATTTCTTTTGACCTCCCACAAAGCCCCCGATTTTGGGTTTGGGGTGAGAAATGGAGACTAATATAAACATTTAATACTATCCTATCTATCTATAATTCCATCTCTCAAATCCATAACACCTTTCCCATTGCTTATTGTATCATCATTCTAGCACTCCATGCTGCATTGTAACTGGGTGAAAACAATATTCACCTTTGGACTTAGGTGTAAGGGGGCTGGATCCCTATAAATAATTCCATCCCCTAATTCATCTCCCTCTATCCCCACGATACCTATATTATCAACTAATACATGCACCATATTGATACATCCAATTCCTACCTCATCTAATGATGCCACATCCTTCGACCCTAGAGAAGGATCTGCCACCCACTGCTTCAACCTCTACCGAGCCTTGCTCCTACCTCCATGTCAACAGTTCGCCAGTTCATGTCCCAAATTCTTAAAAGAATCACATAAACTTACCCATGATTCATAATTCGTCACTAATAGAGATATATATAAAATAAATCAGTCTACATGAGACATCAACTTCAACACACACCCTGTGGGAGACCGGATGACCTACCAATATGGTTTTATTATCCGAGAAGATAAATATTCCTACCAAGTTTCCTAACATGTAAATAATTGGGGGAGGGGTTTGGAATGGTAGAATAAGTTCCAAGAATCTTACCCAGATGTCTATCACGGGAGAATCCCATTTCATGTAAAAGTAGTAGTTTCATCATAGAATAAAGAACCTGAGTTCGTTGAAATTGTGAGGTGCTGAAGACCAAGTATAAATATTATCCTCTTCCAAGGAAAAGAAGATCATGAAGTGATGAGCATCCATAAGCCTCATTATTTCTTGATCCTGTAGGTTCCACGACCTAAAAACAAACCTGTCAAAATCATCCACTAAGGGGCGTCGATCCTAGATTCTCACGATTAAAGTCCATTAGAGAAGAGAGGAGTCCTAATTAAATTCCAAAAGAAAAAGGGGGAGATGTTTCCACCCTTGTAAAAGGGAAAAAACCTTAGTTCATATTGATATTCCAATAAATTATGGGAGAAAGTTGGGGTTTGAGAAGGGGATGAATCGATTTCTGATTCCCTATGTGGGCGGCAAGTGCCCTGCCCCCATCATGGGTGGAGGGTGAATCAGATTAGCCACCGCCTCCATCTAGGGTTTCAAGGGGAGTCCATGTAGAATTCCTAAATAATGATGATTCTCTAATAAATATAATATTAACATATTTAAATAAAATTATATATATATATGTCATCTATGTGATGTGTTCATGAAAAATTAATCACATCACTCTATGGTGGTAGTATTCCACACGTACACACGAACGACATTATTATTTTTCAATGGATGAAATGGTAATAAAATATCTTATGTATTCTATTTAAAAAATTATAAATATTTCATTAATATCTTATATATAGATTAAATATACCATTATAACTATACTTGAGATGTGGTGATGAAAAAAGAATTACATTGGTTCACGAGGAAATAATGCTCTCTGTACACACGCATGATGGATTCATTTCATATTTAATGGAATAATAATATAGATATAGGTTATTAATTTAACACAAAAAATATCAATATATGAAATATTTTTTTTTTCATCATGTTTGAGTAAAATTTAAACGATGCATAATAATAAATAAATTTAAATTCTTAGTTAAGAACTACACTCTTTTTCAGACATCCTCATTAGGTTTATACGTACAACCTACCTAGGTTGGTTTTATAATAAAAACATAGACTCTAGTAATTGTGGAGGGATGTAACTAAGGGATATGGGTAGGTATTGGATAATAAAAAAGGCTATTTAAGTGTGGATAGGGGAAGATAGAGGGTTTCCTTTTATAAGTGGGGGAGGGGACACACTTGAAATTTTTAAAAATAGTAAAATATATTAATGTCTTAGTCACATAAAATGGATCCAAAAAGTAACATAATTATTAATTAGATGATATATGGTCTAAATATTTCTATAAAAATATGATTTAATTTTTTTTAGGTCATTATTACCCTTATTACTTAGTTTAACTTTATGATAAACCTGTTTTAACAAAGACCGTGGTAAAATATTTTTAATGATTTTAATATTCATTATAACCAAAAATTAATTTTAACTTATTACCTAATATTAATTATTATGATTAAAAATATGTAATCCATTTTAAAAAAATTAATTCACATAAGTTTCAGAATTTAATTTAAAATTAAATATGAAAAATGTGATTAAAATGGTTTTTTAGAAAAATGCCTTTTTTAAGTATAAAAATGTTTTTATTTCAAATTTATGTATAATGTTGATTATAATGAATTTAATTTTGTTAATTATAATAAAAATGAACTAATTTTAAATTGATACAATTTTTAAATAAAATGAAACTTTGTAAATTCTTAAGATAAAAATATAATTTTCAAGAAAAATCAGTATTTTTCAATATTGATTGAAAAATTAATCTTTTCAAAAAATTCACAAAAACTCATAAAAATATAATTTTTACATGATTAATTAGGAAATGAAGTTAATTTTTTAAAATTAAAATTCTATAATTTGTAAATGAATCTTTAAAATAAAACCATATAATGCATGAAAACCCAATTAGGTTAGAAATATAGTTATTTTTTTGAATGAAAATTTACCTAATATTATCATAATGAATATAATCTATAATAATTAATTAATTAATAATAATAAAACTAAAAATATTTATAGTATAATTATATAGATTTTATATAGAAAATGAACCGATTTCATCGAATTTAGAATTGATTGGTGATAACTCAGACTAAGTAGAAGTATTGTGATGATCATTGCTAATGACCGTTGGGTTTTAAATTTGGATAATGAGACTTTTTGAGCTTCAAAATGATTAGTAATTCGAAGAAATTATAAACAAGTTCAATTAACCCCCTGTTACATGGGTCTATTTCAAACCATTGAAGGAATTGGGGACAAGGCTTATCATTTGGAATATCAATTGAAATATGCTATAATGCACAACATATTTCATGTTTCTTAGATAAAAAATTATCAAATAGAAACATATTATATTATTATATATGATGTGATGGATTTGAAACTAGATTTTACCTTTGTGTGAAGGTTGGTGAGAATTTATAATTATAAAAATAATATTTTTAGAGGATGAGGTATTTAATTGGTGAGCATGTTATGAAAACATTGAATAATTTAAGAATATAAATGGGCAAGAGAGAATCAAATGAACTTCCAATGACCAGAGTTATTCATGTATATTGGTACCCAGTTAACACTCATGAATTAAAATTTATATGTTGGGGATAATTGTGATGCCCTAGGTTTTACATGTAATTCATTTTTATTGAGTGAGTCCTTTGATATTTGTTTTATAATCATTATTTTATGTGCTTTGAAAATTATAGAAATTTAATTAATTATTTTTATTATTTTTTATATATTATTTATTGTATAGAGTATTTTTTAGTTATATTAATATTTTATACATAATGTAGATGATGTATGATTAAACAATATCTGTCTAATTTTTTTTTGTGTAGGAATAATTTGCATGAATTTAGTGTTATATAAGAGTAATATTAGAAGAATTATGTAAGGAGAATAATGTGAAGTATTAAATTATATAAGAATCATTAAGTTCTACATAAGGAGATATTTTATGAGTGGATATATCTATATAATAATATTATGTGTGAGGTGATGATTCTATGTATAGAGCGTACAAAATTGATGATTGTAGTTCATATTAAAATTTTGGAAGAATTGATATTTTGATAGTTTCTCACAAAATAAGGCATGTAGAACACTTTCCAACGAGCTTGTACCCAAGTGGTACACTCTTCTTCTTGGCATCCAAAATACCCAGGATCAAATCCAGGTAGGGAAGAATTTCTGGGTTACTGTAGCAGTACTATAGTAGGGTACTGTAGTAGTGGTAGAACTGTAGCAGCGGTGACATTGTAGCGGCGGAGGCACTATTGTAGGGTACTGTAGCGGTGGCAGGTACTGTAGCAGACACTGTAGCATCATGGGTACTATAGCAGTACTGTTCAACGAGGGGTCCTTTGGGCCAAAAAATGGGCTTTCAAGCCTTGTATTCAAGCCACTTGGCCTTGGGCCTTTGAGCTATGTAATAGGTCACCCTCTACCCACACTAAAGAGGCCTTTGATTTAAATAATAAATTGAGGCTTTGGACCCAAACTTTTTAAAAAAATTCATGTAGAACACATATTCGGGGCCATACTCTATATTCTATCATCTCAAAAATTCACTTTCATGATAAAACTAGAAGTTATTGTGGTTCCAATAGTATCTAGAAGAGTAACATAAGATACAAAGTTAGTGTAACAAATTCTATATTGCAATGGCATATTTTTCACTCATTTATAACATCTTATTGTATTAAGGATAAAACGACATTAGAAATGACTATATTTATGAATGAAATCTGATACTAAGTTAAAAGAAAAATAACAACTAGTGTTTATGCAATATATGATATGGTTATAAAATATTAGCAAGTAAGGATGCATGAAGTTATGTTTCATAATTTAATGTATTGTTAAAATAATTCAAGGAGTACATTGAATGAAAAACCCCATGTAATGTACCAATGTGAGTTTATATTAAAAATAACATAATCTGAGGGCAGTTATGGGATAATTATTTAATGTGAATATATCTTAAATACCAGATGAATGAGAATATGATAATTAGAATAAACACAATATTAAATGTATTGGTTATAATTTTATTTCTATGTTTTATATATATCCATTGTAAATATATGATGTACATGTCATTCAGGAAACAAAAACATGAATTAATAATTAGATTAATTAAGTGGGATAATCAAGTAGTTTAAACTAAAGAAATTAACTATTAAATTTTATTTATAAAATTGGATGAAAAAAATATCTAATGAAACATATAGAATTACCACATTGATACTGAAGTGTTGATATGTTTGAAAGATACATTATTACACTTTATAGAAATCTAATTTTTAGAAGAATTACTAGATCAATAAAAGATTGTTTTTTATAGAAATATGCATAGGCCAAGGATTACTGTTTATACACTAGAAACACCATCCTTAATATTCACTAGTTTACCTATTTTATCCATCCATTTTTTTATAGTTTGATGTATTTTAATATTATTATAGATTTATTACACAAATCAAAATTATTTGTGCATAAATTAAAAGGGAGTTGTTTAGTTATACTAACTTGAAATAAAATTGATCTTATAAGTTGTACCTTGTCCTTAGAAAAAGGCAGTGGTTGGGTTTTTTCCTCTAGGTGTGAAAAAGGCATGGTCTAGGTTATTTGTTTATATGTTCTAAAGGAAAGGTTGTAAGAGTTTATACTCTACTTAAAAAGTGATATACATAATTGTGGATATCCATACTTTGTGGTTGATAGTTTTAACAGTATATTTAGGATGTTTTTCAGATCAATTACTATAAATTCCATGTTCTATTTTATTATTTACATTTTACAAACACTCACTACCACATTTTCACTTTACTTTTTATGCACGAATTGTTTATTTCTTATTTCCAAATAATTATGATTTGTTTGTTACTATAATTGTTTAAAGAATGAAAATTAACCGAAATTTTATTTGATATCTCTTTTATGAGACATAAAAATTAGTATTAAGCAATAAACTCTTTTAGATTATAAGTTGTCTATAACCTTATCTTAGACTTAATAGTTTAAGAGAAATATAATTTTATATAGAAGGTTCAAGAACAAATAATGGATGGATTCCATAGAATATACCTATCTTTAATGGGAATGACAATAGTTATTGGTAGGCTATGAAATAATCCTACCTCAAGTAATTAAACATTAAAAATTGTACCTCAATATTAAAAACATATAAACTTATATAGCCAGACCCTAATTATATATTTAGAAATGACGTGACTAAGTATGTTATAAATTATAAGCTCATGATTATTTTTTATTATTCTCTAAGTAAAATTTTTTAGTCATGTTCCTCTTTATAGTACTACTCATGATTTTATATAATTTTGAAAGTTACAAATTATGGTATAAATTTGTTGAAAATCAATATGATTTTTATTTTCCAAGCTTATTACTTGGACATCAAAATAGTAAATAATAATAATGTATATCAAATGTTCCACAGGGTCACATGTAATTTGAATTGGATAAGTTCACATAGAGAAAAATTGAACAATATTTTTTTGGTTGAAAGATTTATTAGATGAATGTAAAAGAAGAAACATGATAATAAAGTATCAATTGATGAGAAGAATAATTTCAAGGAATATACAAGTTATAATAATATTTTTTCACTCATATAATATGATCTTGAGTTAAATAAAATTGACCATGAAACTATTTAGAGGAATAAAAAAATTTCTTTTAATTTTTTTGTTACTTATACTAGTCCCATTTATAATGATTCAGGTTCCTCAATTGATGAAAAAAATTCTAAATATGATTGTGAATGGAGTTTATAAATAGTATAATATGAATAAGTAGTCTATAATAGATAAAAGGAAGTCTAGAAAGGATGATCATAAATACTTGAAATGTAGTTAAAATATAAATCAGAGTAATTTATATCTTACCTGTTATGAGTGTAGGAATAAAGGAAAAATCAAATTAGGTTCTCCAATGTCGAAGAATCAATGAATTTCAATAAAAAATAGAAGAGATAACTAGTTTAATGGAGTAATATCAAATATTTATTTATAAAATCTTGAATTTAAAATTTAATTAGTAATCATTATATTATGTTTAAATATGGAAAGGCATCATTTACACCATAACATTTATGTTTTTTATGTGACTTGGAAAAATCAATAAATAAGGCCAGAAATAATTGTTTAATGGCCAGCCTGGATGAGGTTATTAATTTTAGTTATGATTATTATTATAATAAAATTTATTTGAGATATAATTATCCTAGATTAAAAAAATTTAAAATAGAGTATTGATGATTTAAAGAATAGTTTAGTCGCTATCAATGATTCTCACATGAAACTAAATAAGGAACACGTAGGTCTGGTTATGATGAAAAATTATGTTGATTTTAAAATTTTTATGTTTAGAGATAAGAATTTGAATATTAAGGAAGAGAATAGGAAGATAAATAATAATATTTATAAAACTAATGAAAATGTGGGTGATGATTTAAAATCTATATATAGATATAATGGTATGATAAAGGGTAAAATATAAAGTTTAAAGGAATCCTTATCTAAGTTCAATGATGTAAGAGAAACTATGGATGAATTTATGATCATGTAAAGAGTTTCTATAAAAATAAAGAAAATATATTGTGTTAGTTATAGTTGTAAATAATTAAATTTGTGTTGTAATTACTTGTTCAAAGGTAAAAATAAAGGAATTTTTACTGTTAATTTCTAAATATGTGGATCTTTTGAACATTATTCTCTTGATTTTTCATTAAGATTTTTCGATATCTTGGTCATAAGAAACCATTTATTTCTAATTATACATTCAATGATATATTGAAGAACCATTATATATAACGGGTTCCTAAAGGATTTAATTAAAATTTGAAAGGACCTAAGCTAGCTTACATACCCAGGTACTGAATATTCTTTTGAATATAATTAATACCACATATATATTTTCCTACAAGTTTGATGGAATGGGTTTATTTGTTAGTTATTATATTTTCTAGTGATCATGCTTTTACTATTTTATTATTTGGTTTACTAATATATACTTAATAATTGTTTAATTTTTTAAATTATTTGTATATATATTTTATAATTAATTGAATATCATTAGCTTCTTCTTTTCCTCATTGAAGAGAATTGTTTTTTAAAGTGGATTTTATATAATATAGATTTCACTATTTTATATTTTTTAAAGGATAAAAGCCTATATTATGGGGGAGTATATCTCTTTATTATTTTATTATTTTATTATTTTTTAAATAGTTAGTACCTTGTTTAATTATTCACAAGTTTAGGGGGATATTTCTTACCTTTTATGTTGATCATTCATTCTAACAGATATTTTATGAACTCTGTAATTGGTATTTATTACTATTGAAGGCAACTAGCTTGCCCCTTGAATTGATATTATTTATTGTGATTTTAATGTTTATCATAGGTGGAGATTCTTATTTTTTTTTGTATTTCATGACCCATTTTTTATTTAATTCCTTATTTACTATTTTTTGAGTTTTTAAATGACATGTTCTTTATTTTATTATATTTTTTATTTTTAAAAAGGGGGATAGATTCTCCATGTTTTCAATTATCCAAAAGAGGGATAATGTTAAGTAGGTCCTTGAGTCATTATTTTGTGTTATTTATTTTATGTCTTGATAATTACATAACTCCCTCATTATTTTATTTGTTTATTTATTTATTGTTATATTATTTATTTTTTAAAATATGTGGGTTTTATGCATATTTGGATTTTATAAGTATTTTTTTATTTTCCATGAATAATATACATTAGTTTAAGTTATTATGACATGTAGGAATAGTTTTCATGAAGAACTATTGTAGATGAATATGACTAGAAGAGTTATGTAATGAGAAAACTCTAAAGTATTATGATATGCATGAGTCAACAAGATCCATGTAAGTAGATAGTGGCCAAGTGGATATCACTACGTTAGAGTATTATGCATAATAGTGATGATGTTGTATAAGGATAGTACTAAAGACATGACTATAGTTCATATTAGGATTTCAAAAGGATGAAAACTGTGATAATTGATCACACTAAGATTCTTCTAGAATGAATTATAGAGGTAATCCTCCCCATCCTTCATCCCAATATCTCACACTTAATATAGACCACAAAGTTATGTTGATACTTACTATATATATAGGTGAAACATAAAATACAGAGACAATATAATAAATTCTTTTAAATGATTCTTTATCTTCACTCATTTTTAATGACTTATATATTGAATGTTAAGAAAATGTTATAAGTGATTATACTATAAGTATGAAATTAGAGTCTATATTACATGAAATGTAATGCTGATTTTTAATGTAAGATATGATATGGTTCCATTATATCATCAAGGAAGGATGTGTGATTCTATATTAAATGGATGAACATATTATTAAGACAAATCCCAAAATATGTTTCATGTAGAATCCATTATCAAGTACCATTATGAGTTTATGTAAAAAATAATATAATATTAGGATGGTTCTGAGATTACTAGTTTTTGAGAACTTATATTAAAGACCAAATGTATGGTAATATGATAATAAAAATATTTCAGAATTCAATATACTAATAACAATTTTATTTTTATGTTTTATATATGACTAATGTGATTATAGGATGTTGAGATTACTAAGGAAACAATCACATAGAGTAATTATTGGAATAATTATATAGGATAACTGTGGAGTTTAAAAAAAATAAAATTATCCATTGAAGTTTTCATATAAAAGAGTCCTAAGTAAATATACAATTACATAAAGGGGATTCCAATACTGATATCAAATTTTGGATACATTAAAATTCTACATTGTTTAAGAAAATGAAAATCTAATTTTTTGATACATTGTTGGATATCCCAAATTTCATTTTTTCACATAAATATTGAAGTTATTTTGATAAATTTTTATACACCAAAAACAAAATTTTTAACATTCACTAGTTTGGCTATTTTATTTGTTTTTATGTTACAGTCTATTGTATTGTAATATTGATGTCGAGTTGTAACAGAACACCCACATGGTTGTGCCTCTATCAAAAGGTATATTTTTTTTATTATAACCTAATAAAAAATAAAATCACATAGTTTGTACCTTATCCTTAGAAAAAATTAGTGGTTTGGTGGTACCATTAGGTATGAAAAAGTTATGGTCTGGGTTATGACTCTAGGTGTGAGAAATACCTGATTGTAAGATTTTTTACTCCCCTTCAAAAGATCTATTCATTGCAGTGGATGCCTATGATATTGGGTTGAGAGTTTTAAGATTAGAAATAAAATTATTATAAAATAAACAACTTGAAATTCCCTATTGTGTATAATTCTTTACATTGTGAACATACTCTAAATACCCTTTATACTTAAATTTTTATGTACGAATTATATAATTCTTATTTTAAATAAAATTATTCATTGTTTGTTAAATTAATTTTGTTTTTTTTATTTAAATTTTACCACCTGACTTTTCCATTTCATTTATGGTACCTAACACTCATTTGTGTTTTGGTGGCATTTTTGGTAGAAATTTAAGTTTTTAGAGGTCAAATAAAGACTATACAACTAGGTGCATGGTCCAAGGGACCATGAAAAATGTTTTTTCATATGATAAAGTCAAGTAAGTAAGAAATTTGTGGTATTGTGTAAGGACTCTAGGATTGTGTATACTTGTATTGATTTCAAGGTTTGTGAGTAAAGGGATCTACATAGTCCCATGAATGGTCTCTAGGGCCATGAATGATGGCCATATAATTAGGTTTGGGATCTATATTTTTTATTTTTTAAACCTCTATAAGCCTTATAAATCCATCATCTGTGTCCTAACATACTGTTAGACAACCCTAGATATATCTATAAAAACATTTGGGGTTCTATATTGATGAAAAATGAAATTCACTCTTGGATCAATCAAATCTACATCAGTCTTAAGGTTACATATTAGTGATTTTATTATATTTTATTATTCCTCTATTTCTATTTCCTTTTCATTAGAATATCTACCAAGTAAAATTAGGTCTAAGTAGGTGGTATTTTTGAGTTTTTAATCACTAATTAAATAATGATTATTTCATGTTCTTTTTTTAGGGTTTTAAGTATCAAAATATGAACATTGACACTGAAACTAGAGTTTAATAGATTTTGAGTGATCATCATTTAATTTAGGTAAATCTAATTTACTCCTTATTGGATTATGAAACCTATATATGTGATTAGTGTGATTTTATAAAATTTCCCTATATTTGGGGTTTATCATGTAATTTTTATAAAATTGATTTTATATCCATGATTATTTTTATTTGAAAATAACCTAGGGATTTCAAATTTGAAATTAGACTATGGGATTTGATTTTACAAATAATTTTTTTACGAAAAACCTTTTTCACAAAGTAAAATTACAAAAGGAAATTAAATTATTTGGGCATGATCAATGATTGGGAAGTGTCAATAATGGATAGAAATTTTGAATAATCATTTTGGATGGCATAAAAAAGTTTATGTGATGCAAGAAGAGAGATCCATGAATTTGGTCCACAATAAAGTGGTTAACAATCATCAATGGGTGCATGATATGTTTATAGATAATAATTTACTCTTAATTCTTTATTGTTTTCCAATCTCTATAAATTTTTATGGATAATATTGACCATATTTATTTCGGAAGGACAATGGAATTACTTTTTTTCCATATGCTGATATGATATCATCTCATTATTCTATAAA
Source organism: Viscum album (assembly GCA_963277665.1). Taxonomy (NCBI): domain Eukaryota; kingdom Viridiplantae; phylum Streptophyta; class Magnoliopsida; order Santalales; family Viscaceae; genus Viscum; species Viscum album. The sequence continues at coordinate 1,437,892,063 of OY728156.1, read as the reverse complement.
TTTTGTTATTTTAAAAGGAGTTACCCAATTTTCAATGGAATTACTTACATGATTAGGAAGAGTTATTATGTTGGATTTCATTAGAGTCATATCATGAAATCTTGGAAAGTATTTATATACTCACTTACTTAAATATCTTGGTGTGTAAGTTTGTAGATTTATTATATCATGATATAGGTAATGGAAATGATTTAATATTCATTGTTGATAGATCATAGGAGCAGTGGTCATGGTGTATGTGGAAGTGTTAAACTATTTATTGATGGAGGATTTGAATTTTATGTTGGATATTTGTTATCTATTTTAGTTCACTATGCCATTTTAGGATTTTTGATATATTCATTTTTATTTAAATCAATTTTGATTTTAATTTAATTTTTCTATTTATTTTAATGTATAGTTTATGAATTGAAAGAAAATTATATATTTGTGTCTCAAATATGTGGATGTTTATTTTTTAGAAATATAACTAAACAAAGATCATGTTTAACCATCAACACTTGTTGGAAACCTCTAGTAATTAGGGAAAATGCTTGAGGCCATATGGAGATCCCAACCTAACCTCAGTATTTGGGCTCCAAGATTGATGTAATCACCACAAAAAAGAAAATTTAAACATTAATGAGTATTATATATTAGTAAAAACAAATTATCATAGTAGTAACCAAATCATATATTTTTTCCTTTATATGGTAGGTATTATATATATCTTATGATCATTTTCTTTACATAAAAAACTCTTATAATTTTTTATTTTTAGATATAATTTTATATTTATCTAATTTTATATCTTCTATAGAATAGAAATAGGGATTTATAAATCCAAAATATTGATCAAAATATCAAGAAAGAACATAATTTTTATATAAATATCTAGAATAAATATAAAACTATCATAATTTTAATAAAATTAGAACACTAACTATAGAAAACAAATTTTTTGATAATCTACATTTTATATAAATTTAAAATGGTGGCTCATAAGTAATCATCCTACAAAAGTTTATTATCATATGGAATACTGATAATGTAAAACATCTCTTTATTCTTCATGTATTCCCAAAATATAAATTGAAAAGTATTACCCCTTTGAAAAATAAATTTTCAAGAGTATTTAAAGTTATTCTATATGATAGGATCGATAGTGGATAAAAATTAGGGTTTGTATTCTATTTTTGTGATGTAGTTGCTGATCCCTGTAACTTCCATGAACTAGTTATTTATTTACTCTTCTACCAGGACATATAGTTTTATACAAATTTTTTATTCATCAGAAATATATTAAATATAATATAATCTATATGTGTCATACCCCTTTTATATCTTTCATGTTTATAAAATTGTTTGACAGGGATATAAATATTTTAATAGGTTGTTCAAATGTTCGAACTTTAACACCATTATTAAAAATAAGAAGATCATATATTTTCTCACGAGATACCAAAACCCAACCTCTCAATTAATTTTTCAATGATAGTGTATTATAAAGGGTATCACCTTGAAAATGTTTGAGATAAAAAATCTTTGAGTAGGCTAGTTTGAAATAAATGTGTCTCGTTTTCAATCCCACTATCATAATATTTTTAGAGAATTATTTACCAAAAACATTGAAAAAAATATTTACATTAGTAAGTAATTATTTAGTTATTAATAAAGAAGGTGGAAAAAATTTCTTCTAAATTCTAATTGAATCTTTTCAACTATAATCAGTATTGATGTCATTGAGGTAAAAACCTTTAATGTACAAGGAACACATTATTCATACTATATTTAAACAAAAATGAACAAATACCATATTTACACACATGACACCATAACCTTTCTTTAATATTATACTTTTAAGGATAACCATAAGTCAAAAATACATTTATTATACAAAACAATATAGATCTCAATAATAAATTTTCATTATAGTGATCATCATACACCATAACAATTATATCCCAAAAACATTTCAAATCATTTATAAGTGGATCCAAAAAAATTTCAATGTCAATACAAGGTTATTTCAGTCCTAAAATACATAATGAAAACATAATGTACTTCCACTTTATTCATAACCACAATGGTAAATTATAATTTACCATTATAAATATCCAAGTTCAATAAGTGATGCTTTGTATACTATATAGATTAAGGTTATACATTTATATTCCAAAATTCAGGATACTATTTATCAAATTTCTTCTGAAAATGATTATTTAATTTATTTTTTATGTTTAATATCTTGAATTATTCTATCCATGTTACATATCAAATGGATTTTAGTCCCCAAACTTCCTTAAATTAATGGAAATCTAATCATGACTAGAAATTATCACATAATATTTTCCACAATTTATTTATTTTTCTTATATCAAGATGCATCTTACATGGTACATTTCTATATATATTTATAATCTTTTTGAAATAATATTTATTAATTTATGGAAACATGTATTTTATTTTTTCTTATACTCATGGTAAATAACATTCATTTTTCTTTGTATCATCAATAAGGAAGCTCATTTTCATTTGGATCCATATCCTTAAATAGGGAAAGTATCTCTATGACATTAGAATCACTCCATTCAATTGTTTAATAGATTAAGTGTTCAACTAATACTTTTGGATAAAATTTCCTTGAATAATATGAATTTAGACATGAAAACATGAATCAAGAAGGGGTTTTCAAATATTATATTAAATATTGGTGAACTATTTGAAACATTCTTTACACTCTTTAGCCATTCGATTTGAATCTATTCAGATTTTATTCATATTCATCCCATTTCATTAAATAAATTATAAAAATTATATATAACTATTTTTTTATTTAATTATACCTAATTATATATATACTTCATAAAACACACAAACAAATTAATATATATATACACACACACACATTATACACATGCACACAAACACATTTCTGTATAAAGATAAGTATATAGTGCATATATATGTATATATTATAACGAAAATGTACAAATATATATATATATATATATATGTATATATAACATATATAAAAATACTACATAGATAAAATTTATATATAAAAATTATGAATATATATATATATATAATAGAAAATATACTTAAAAAAGTAAATACAAATATATATATCTACATACATACTATAAATAGAAAAAACACACACCCAAAAATAAGTAATATAAATATATATTTACATGTATATATGCACACAGACAAATATATATATATATATATATATATATGATACTATAATGAAGAATACTGAAGAAGACTGCCACATAAGTAATAGAAACTATAAGAAAACATGATTTCATTAAAAACTCATCATCATCATAATAAAAAAATTCAAAATCATATACCATGGATTTTGTGTTGATTATAAAAAGGAAATTTAAGATCACTAAGGAAACCATATAAGCATAGAATAATGATATTGGACTAACCAATAAATGAATAAGATAAAAATAAGGGGCGACGTTAAGGTTAAATTGAAGAGGCTTTCTTACACATAAGAAAAATAACTAAGAAATATCACTTTTCCACATGATTATTTAGCACTATTAAATGTTTACCCTTTCTTTGTGGTAGTTTAGTGTTGAGAGAAGTCATATTTTATAGTGATTCTAAAAATCACTAAGAAAGGAAATAGATTATTTTTCTATTTTTTTATAATAGAAAATAACACCACAAAATGGATGTTAATAAACTATATCTTAAGAATATAAAATAGAAGAATGATTTAAATAAATTTAAAAAAGATAATACTTGTAATTAATGTGATAATGGATCATATCAAAACTCATATCATGATAAAGAAAACTAACCTAAAACAGATCATACCAAAATTACACTTTTTGTATTTTTTAATATTAATTGGTGTGTTTAGTAAATTTGGTAAATTATAGGTTGAAATTTTGTTGATTTTTTAGGAGTTTCCATAAGTTCATGCTTGACATGATTTGGTAAAAAATTCTTCCAAGCTGTTCAGCTTAACCTAGGTGGTCCACTATCCTTATTATGGTCGACATATGTTTTAAAAAAACCATATTGAGTTTAGGAGAAATTATGATGGGTTATTATTTCATATGTGATTCTTGTACATGGATGGAACATGGCTAGGGGAACCATGAATCCAAACCATGTATAATCTTCTAGGAGATCCAGTGTGGGTATCATGGTTATTGAACAGTTTGGTAAACTATTTGACAAAACTATGTGATTTTTACAAGTGTTTTTAAACCCATTTTAATTTTCAATCAACACAATTCACTTGAGTAAGATTTATGAGATTTGTAAGGGTGATTTTACTAACACCCCCCACAGGATGTTGATCTATCCTCTTAGATTAAAAGAGGATTTTTTAATGTTAGAGCTCATTTTCTAGCCTTCGGTTATTATATTTTTTTATCTTTTACTCACCAAGGTAGGAATGGTGGCCAAACCCTAGGTTATGTGTTTCATTTTAACTTATTTTTTTTTGTGTTTAGTACCTGTAAATATCTTATCAGGATATTATCTAGGGATGTTTGTCAATGGAGATTTGTTTTATTTGGTTTAAGGAATATTAATAAATTATATTCCATTTTTTTGACATATCGTGTGTGATTGAGTTTTGGAAACCCATTTTTATTAAAATTATATTAAAAGGTGATAGTTTTAAAGGACGATAAAAATGTTTTTCTTTCTTGGGTGGGGTTTATGTTGAATTTAATGGGTTTTCTTTGGTATGTAGTTATAACTATATTATGATGAACACTAGGTGTTTGAATAAATTACTTAAAGTAATTTTCATGTAAATAATGGTTTTTAAATTGATTCTCAATATTATTAATTATATTCAGTGGTTTTCGGGAAGTAATAACTCTATAATTCTACCTTGTTTTTTTAATTAAATGGAGTCCTTTAAAAGGGTTTAATTTTTATTTATTATTTTTAATAATTTAACTATCATTTTATGATTCTTACATGATGTATTATTTATTTTTAATATGTGGTGATATCTTATATGATATTTTAAATCACTATTATTTTTATTAGACATGTTTATCTTAAAAATAAATTTAATTTTGATTTAAAGGAGTTGTTTTTATATGCATTTGAGTTGTGTTTTGTTAAAAAAAAGTTAATTTCATGTTTTAAACTTGTATTAAATAGTTAATTCCAATTTTATCAAATATTAAAGTGGATTTTATGATTTAAGATAATAATGAAGTAACAAAGGCTAAGTTGGAATTTTTTGAAATGAGTTTGGATCAGTCCCTTGCTAATTATTGTGTTTGAGTATGGTAATTATATAAAATGTGTTATTATATGATTAAAATGGGACGTTTTAGTAATTAGAACATAGATAGAAAGTAAGGGATGTTTTTATGTCATTTAAATTTTATGTGATTGGTTTTATTATTGGTACTCACATTCTAATAATTGATGACAGAAATATTAGGAACATAGGTAGGGACCCAGGACAAGTTCGCATGGGAAATTATATTCTCTCCCTTTCATTATATCTCTTCATAAATCAAAATATATTAATTTATCAATGACCCACTCTAGGGTATGTAATTTTTCAATAGATCCTAGTAGGATATATAATTCATTATTGACCCCTTACTAGGGAAAAAATTCATTAGTGCCCCTTATAAGGGATGATATTTAGAATTTGTCCTCTTTTAGGGAGAAATAATTGGTTTTTGAGATGAGATAATGTGAGGAGTCTAGGAAACATTGACGATATATTCCCAAGGGATAATACCATTATTTTAGTCATCTTAACTTTCTAAGTGGATGTTATTGTTTTTTTATATTCATTTTTCATTCTTTTACCTAGGAGGATTCTATATACGGTTACTTTTACATCATATAGAGGTTTATTTCATGTATAATTGTTTGTATTTCTTATATATGATTTCTATTATATGTTTATATTTTATTTATTTCATTTAATTTTGTTTTTATTGATTTAAAATAAATTGATAAATTGTTTTTGGAAATAAAATGGTAAAATAAAGATATATACTCAATTATCAACTCCTATTTATTGAAGTAAATTTTTATTCTCCCTTTAAAAAATGGTTTTAATAGAATTTTTTCAATGAGTGGATTTACATAAATGAAGATGTTTCGATTTAATGAGGAAATTTGGTGTAACACCTTGAGATTTTAAGAATTGTTATTTTTTGAATTAATTTGTATTTTTAATATTTATCAATTCACATGACACTGGAAATAGTTATTTATAAAAATATATATATTAAAACACTAATTCAATCATTCATTTTACAATAAATAACAACTTATCTTGCTCTAAATGCAATACCCACTTGTCTTGTACTACAAGCGACACCATCTTGTCATACGATGCACGCAACACTGAGTTTCTACGAGACATAATTATATATATATATAATTGATTAAATGATTTTATTATAACCTAAAAATTAAACATGGTTATAGTAATATCAATAAATACTTTTGAAATATTGTTTATAATTTTTTATATAAATAAAACATATTGATAATGAAAGATATGATTTTTGGTAAGATTCTTGTATATTTAAAAACATTGTTTTCTCGAATGAACTGTCTCTAATAATGAAAGTAATTTTAGACATATTTAGATATTTAATTTCATAATGTCTATCAGAGTAGAGTACTCAAGTGGTGGGGGGGGGGGTGAATTGAGTATCTATTCAAAATTTCTGTTTAAAAAGTATTTGTAAAATGATTCCCCAATAAATTTAAATACAGTTCAGTTAATCAAGGTTATACGGTTATGAAAGTTTGACTGTTTAAATAACTTCTTAGAAGATTTATTAATTCTTAGTAATTTTAATATCAATTATTATCATTATTTTTGAAGCTATTATAATAAGGAAAAATAATTATAACTTATTTGAAAGATTAACTATCAAAGTAAATTTAGTGATTTCTGAATTAAATAGTAAAATAGAGAAAACTAAAGTAAACAACACAGGGAATTTAAAACAAGTGGTTACCTATCAAGACAAGACCTAATAAAATCTACTTGGTGATCACTTTCCACCAAGAAGTTTATATAAATAAAATTGATCCACACCTTATATTAGGGTTAAAAATAGTACACAAGACTGTCTAGGTCTCATGACTTATTCCACAGTTTTTCATGGGAATAAAATAATAGGTAACATAGGGACTTCTTCTACACTTATCCATGGGAATACACAAGTATAAAAATATATAAGAGAAGTGACATCTTGTATCCTTCAGTTTGATGCAGGATACAATGCGTGTTTAATAAAAACACACACACACACTACTCGAAAGATAAGAAAATTAATACACAACAGAGCATAGATGATGAGATAATATTATAAGTGCTCTGAGTGTTTGTCTATGTAGATCTGGACTTCTGGGATAAAGCAGATACAGAAATCGAGTCCTCTCATGGATAATACATTATCATAAGTTAGCTAGATCTGGATCATGTTCTTCGCAGAGTTTATGATGTAAAAAATGTTCTCGACTCTATGATTTGAGTATTATTTGTGTGTTCTTCAGCAGTGTTGGGTTGCGTGAAATCTTGTGCTTCTTCGTTATTATGTACATAATTTTTTTTTCTGTTACACTGTAATAACTATTGTCACCACAATCACACCCTTTTATTCTGTCCACGTTGTTCTTTTTATTCATAGAATTCATGTGCTAGAGCTGACATGATGCATTTATTCTGAACATCATACCTCGTACTGTCAGGTAATATGTTTACAAAGAAACATTAATTATGTCAGTGCATTTAAAAGCTTCAAATATGACTGTTAGAAATTAAATTAAAAAAATGACAAAACAGATTATGAAACGATGTCATAGTCTGTCTTTAAATGGTGTCTTCATGAAACAATGTCTCATTGAAATGATTTATCCTTCTTTATCTTTGAACAGTGAGACAACTATGATGGCATAGTTGTATAGAGATCAGGAACCGGTAGCACAGATGCAGTGTTAGGATCACAATGTCTGGTCACGATGTCTGGATGGTTACAGTGTCTAAGTGTTCACAATGTCTATATGGTTATGGTGTATGGATGGTCACGGTGTCTGTATGGTTATGGTGTCTGGATGGTTATGGTGTCTGGATGATCATGGTGTCTGGATGGTTACGGTGACTGGGTCCTTTGCTAGAAAAACACAACCAGTGGCAGACTCACAGTTTTTCATACTTAATCAAATCTCTGTACACAGACATAAACAGTTATATTCCTAGAATGAATTAATCTTAATAATTTATAAGACAATTTCATTAGAAACAAATAGTTTACAATAATTATTTAAGGCATAAAGAAACTAATCATCTATACACATGATTCTAGATAGATTAGATTATATTAGTAGGCTTCACAGAATGTATATGATTTGTTATCATTAAAAAATTATTAATACTTGAGGATTCAAAAAGAAAAAATAAACTTAATTTTTTAATTAAGAACATTTGAATTATCCTAGGGAGACTTTTTGGGTTTTTTTTAGAGAAACATCATTTTTTGATGAATAGTGAAAAATACTGCTTTTTAGTTAAAAACTATCTTTTTGTTCTGATTATTTATTAATTCTAAATGATATTATAAATATGTTTTAAGGTCATATTAAATAAATATTACATATATTAATACATTTTAATTCATTATAATCAATTTTACTTTGAAACTGAATATAAAATCTTAACAAACTTTTGAACTTTTCTCTACTTTAAAACACCATTATTTCATCCCAGCTACAGGATTAACACTTACCTTAATTTTGTTGATTATGGGATTTTAATTTCAAAAGTCCTACATAAATAATTTTATTTAGTCTAATATTTAGATTCTAATAATACCATGTTATTTTTTTACCAAAATGATTAGTAAAAGTGATTAAAATTAATCACAATAGTTAAGGTCAAATTGAGCTTAATTAGGGTCTGAACCTTAAAATTAAGTGCCCAAATGACCTAGAAACTTTTCCAAAAACAATTTTATATCCATATTTAGGCTATAAAACTTCAATGGTTGAGTTTTTTTGATTTGGTACGAAATTTGTTAGGTAGTAACATGTGCACACCTAACTTGTTTCTAGAAATTCCAAATGAGTCCTTTTCCTTCCCTATAAAATGCCACCACCTCTACCCATTCCTCACACCTCTCAAAAATTTTATGTTCATAAAATATATAAAAAATTAGCCTCCCAACAATCCTACCTTCTACCTTTAATCCTACATATTTTTAGAAATCTTCTCAAGGAATCCTTTTCACAGAAACCAAAAGGAGTTACCCGATTTAGAGGTAACATCTTCAATCAAGCTCCGTTTTATTATTTTACTTATCCTCCCACTCAACTCTCTATATTCCATTATTGTGTGAAAAAACTAGTATCTCACAAATACTAGGATATTGTGATGCATAGGGTTTGACCTACACTTATACACACCTATATCTAATGTATGTTAAACATATTGTTTCTATGTATAGAAAACTACGACCTCATGAAACGATGATTGTTCATTTCTCCTTTGCCACCAATCTTGGTGGACATTATGATAGAAAATATGTTTATATATGTCATATATTATATTTAATATTTATTTATGTTTCTGTATTCATTTTAAAACACACATCTATTTACTTTCCATTTGGTGTTAATATGATAATCTTGTTTGAGGAAGTGTGGAGAACCACCCCTCAAAGTGATGTGATTCGTTTACACACCACATGGAATATATTAAATATGGTTTTAATGAAATTATATGATATATATAATATATTAATGCTAATGGAATAATGACACACACACACACACATATATATATATATATATGAATTTCATTTATATACTTTCTTTGAATACGATAATAAAGACAGAAACAACGTTCATATGTACGTATGACTTAACGTCTCCATGAATGGTGTATTCTATTTTGTGCTTCAATATTTTGTAGATTATTATAATAAAACTATACTGTATATAAATGATATTTATATTATTTTTTACATTCTTGAATCATGATATAATTATAAGGACCAAAGATGTAAGAAATTAAGGCACATGTGAAAACATTAATTTTACCAAAAGTGAAACCTTAATATAGGATTGTTAATAAGTGGTTAATATAAAGATATAATCAAAAAATATGTTGTTATAGATAAAAGAATATTATTCTATAAAATATATATAATAAACTTATATTTATTATACATGAAGCTTCTATGAGTACAGAGAGAGTCAAGACACAAGGTAAGGGGATTCCATCTCACTTTAATTATCTATGAGATACATGTTATGTTCACCATTATTTACTTTTGTGTGGTGTATGTAATAACCATGATTGTATTATATATATAGTATAATTTAATTTATAGTCATTCACATGTACATTTTATAATCTTTCTTTCATGGTGTATAAGTTTAAAAAGTTACCAAATCGGTAAAATAGTTTTGTCCTAATTTTCCTTCTTTGAGACTCATTCTTTGTTATGCACCTAAAATATTTTTTCATGGTATATATAAATCCATTTTACATATTATATAATGAATATAAATATTTTTATGATATTTTAAGTATCATTTAATTTCATTTCATACATGGAGATTATGATCTCAAGTTACCAAGTTATAAGAGTTCATTTGGACAATATCATCGCTTTTCGAGATTTTTTATGATTATGTTTAAATTGAAGAAATATTATGATCCATGTCTCATGGAAATTAATGAGTTTTATTCTCTTATGGTAATTCATGATATACATTGTAATGGTACTATTTTTCTACTATTTCATCCAAAATATAGTTAATAAAGTGTTTTTATGAAATCCTGACTTTACCCTCTCTTTGGTAGGAAATATTTGTTTTCTAAAAAGGGTTTCCAAGAATATTATACCATTATCCTATAATATTTAGAAAAAATTATCCTTTTTTTTATTTTACCAATCTATTCAAGGGAATATTATTTACACTTTTCAAACAAGGCATTCCTACCAAGCTTTTTACCATGAAAAAGTAATGTTCATATTTACTTCTTATGACATGTACAGATTTACCCGCATTCATTCCTTTGAATATTCCTTTTAATTTTTAAAATTTTAATATTTAAGAAATTTTTTTAAAAGTAATTTTCAAGGAAAAAGGTTTTATAAATGGTTTCAAGTATTCTTTATATGTTTTGAAGGTATTTTCTGAGAAAATAATTTTTAAATTGTTTTATGTATTAACAAGCCTTTTTCAAATAAGAAAGGATATTTTCCTCAAGAAACTTTTTTTAAAGATGTTTAAAACTATTTTCCATCTAATATGAAATCCATTTATGTTACTCATGACTTTTTAGAAATAATATAAAGGTTCCATTCATATACTTTCTATGAATGGGTTACGCTTAATATCATGGTCTTTAAGAAACCTGTTTCTATTTCAGGGGTTATATGTTTCTAAAATCCATTTCTCTTTCACAGGTTATGCTTTGATGAAATGTTTATAAAATATATATCTTTTCCATAGGTTATTATTTGATAAATGTTAATGATAACCATTTCATTTTATGGTTTATGATTTTATGTATATAAGACCTATATTCTTTTATGGGTCATGATATGATGAATGTTTTATTATCTTGTAGCACATGTGTGGATAATTTTACTATGAGATTTATGTGACCTATATATCCCTCCAATTCATTGGTAAATGATAAGATTTATATGATGTCAACGGGTATATGGGTTGTAGCCTAAGCCTAAAAAGAAATAAGGTGTATGGGTTGTAGCCCAATCCCAAAAAGAAAGAGGGTGTACGGGTTGTAGCCCAAGCCTAAATGAAAGAGGGTACACAGGTAGTAGCCCAAGCACAAAAAACAAAAAGTTACTTGGATTTTAGTCCTGTCCTAAAATAAAGAGGGTATATGTGTTGTATCCTAATCCCAAAAACAAGAAGGTACATGGGTTTTAACCCAAGCCTAAAAAAAGAGGTCACATTGGTTGTAGCCCAAGCCCCAAAACAAGAAGGTACTTGGGTTGTGGCCCAATACTAAAATAAAGAGGGTACACTTGTTATAGACTAATATTGAAACCAAGAAGGTACATGGGTTATATCCCAAACCTAATAGAAGGAGGGTGCACAGGTTGTAGCCCAATCATGAAAACAATAAGTCACATGGGTTGTAGCCCAATCCTAAAATAAATAGGGTACACGGGTTGTAGCCCAAGCCTAAAAATGAGATGGTACATGGGTTGTATCCCAAGCCTAAAATAATGTGGGTACATGGGTTTTCATCCCATGCTTGAAGTAAGTACACATGTCGTAGCCAAAACATAAAATGTTATAAAGGTCCTAGTCAGTAGACATGACATAAAAATTTCAATTCTTATATGTATGGAACAAATACTATGTCTTATTTTTAAGTTATGATTTCATGGATCATGTTGTTTATTTCCTTATGATTCATGTCTCATTAACTGGAAATATTTATCCCATAACTCATGTTTATGACCTTTGATATGCATGAAACATTCTCCTAATGCTACTATCACATTATCACACTAAGATGTTCATGTTTATGCTTATATGTCTCCTTTTTTTACCTTTACTGAGCATCCAACCTCGCACCTTTATTACGTTTCCTTTATCAAGGTTATGAATAAAGGTTTGAGGTATAATTACTAAAGGTGGAGATCTTTATGAGAGATATTGAATATCTTTGATTATGATAGAAGATTTTGTTTCCATGTTTCCAAAGACACTAAACTATTATGGTCCTCTAGCATGTATTTTGGTAATGTACTGAATATTCATCTAAAAAGATGTAATATCCATGTATGTTAAGACTGGGTCACTATAGTTGGTATCAATGGAAATTTTTAGTCAACCTTTGGGAACTAGGATGAGAAAACCTTAGTTATATCCCTAGGTTTATTTATAAGGATATGTCTAGGGATGTATCTATGGAAAAGTATAAGGATGATTTAACATTTATGAAAATGTCATGGAATTTTGGTAAAGGATAGAGTGAGTGGTTTCTAAGAAATCTATCCCTATCTAGATACTACAAGTGGATGTGGATATGGAACAGATGTACCTAGGGGTAACAACTCTGATATGACGTTCCAAGCTTGAACTTGGGGTAATCTGGTACATGACAACGAGTCTTGATGCACACCTGGTTTGACAGTCCTAGGGGATATGCTTTGTGAATTCACAAACCCTTCAAAAACCATCATGATGGATTTAGATATAAGTTATCTATGAATAACCAATTATAAACCTAATGTGTCATAGATTATGGATGGTGTCATGATTTAGACATCCTATAAGTAATTATTTTCATGAATATGTGGTTTTCTACTATGATAAGTAATGCTCAAACTATGCTTATTATTTTAGTCAATGATGGGAACCAGAATGAACATGATTAATGTTGAATGTGATGGAAGATTTTATGATGAGAAGTCAAGTGGGATAATAACTAGAGTGAAAGATTTCATGATCATGCATAATTAGTTTTCACGTAACATTAATAACAATGTTTACCATAACCAACCCTTAAAATCACCATGTAATAGAAATAAGGAGTTCGTTGAGATTTAGGGTAATGGAGACCATGAAGGAAAGAAGACCTGACTTCTAGTATGTTAATAAGAAGGGTTGAAGAACCCTGAGGAATACCTCAAATGGAGGGGAATATGTATTTGTATGGGAAAAGGGTCATAGAGTGGTGAATTGGCATGGAGTTAAATGTCTTATCTGTGGAGAACATGGGCATTACCCAACAAAATTCCCTGAGACAAGGATTTATCTATAAACCATGTAAGTACCTATTTCATGCCAAAAATTAATGTTGAAGGATTGAAGTATTTATATATTTGGATTCTAGAATTAAGAATGGTGAATTATTTATGGATTTTTAACTTTATGTTTTTCTAAGGATTTTAAAGAATATAATGAATGGTTACGATAGACTATAAAGGTGATCTCATGAAAGGTGGCATTTTAAATAAGGTATGGTAAGCCTTAACATGTTCTTTGTGACAAGTTAATGTTATAGGGATAAAGATACATGTGATATAAATAAGAAAATTATGAAGTATTGATTACTTTAGAACTAAGTAAGGACTTTTTTATGGGTGGTTTATGCTACCGGTAATTAACTTTACAACATTTTTGAATTTAAGGAGTAAATCCAATATACTTTGGAATGAGGAATCATGCATGTTTTCCAAAAGGATTTATGGTAATTTAGGTTGTTACTATGTTTCAAGAGAATATATGTTGAGGGTATTCACATGTTTGGAATGTGACAACCAAGAGCTACTTCTTGTTATAAATGAGAATCAATTTTAAGCTAATTTTGTGACTCTCTTTCTAATGTTTTGGATTTTCACCTTTAAGAAGGGCTATAAGGTTAACCATTCATGAAAATTTTAAGTTAAGATTTGGAGGAAGTATTTGTGCACTGAGTTTGTGTTGAAACCCTTGGTTAAAAGGCTAATTAGATATTAACCTTATTTTAAGGATGTAAATATTATATATTATATTAGTGTGGTTTTAATAAAGTACATTATTTATGTTGGGTCACAAACAATCAAGTCTGAAAAGGAAGCATATTTTGAACCCATGACTGATGGATGATAAGGTTTTCCCACCTACCATAGGCCTATATGATGTACTAGTTAATGTATATTTATTTTTATTGAATAAATATTTATGATGAACTATTAGTGTTACTTTTTATTTTTATAGATTAATTCATGTTTTTTAGTTATATTTTTTGTTCTTTTATGGGCCATAAGATTCGTTAAAAGTGTATTCTAGTGCTCTATTCATCAGAGTTAATTTTAGGACATTTTTTCTATGAGGAAATGGATGTATTAGAAATTTTTCAAATCATAATCCAAGAATTAAATTTTCTTTATATTAATTTATCAAGAATTACTCAACATTTTAAAAGTGATTCAAAAAAAGGTTTTCCTAATACCTTAAATTCTGTTGAACCAATGGCTTCTAGAATCATCATAGATTTATGATTTTGTGGACCTCAAATTTCCTTTTATCATTAATTTTTTTTATTGATAACCTAAATCATTCCCTATAAATATTTATGCTTTTCCTCCATGTCCAATATTCACACCCAACCTTTTATTTCCTATGTGGAAACCAATTATATGTTACTCTAAGTAATCATTATGGTTACAAATTTCTTTTTTAGGAAAAGTTTTAGTATCCATTTTTATGCTGTGTGTTTTTAGGAATGAAACTCTCATGTATTAAATCTTTAATAACCCAAAATAATTTTGACGGAGAAATTCGTTTTAAGGGGAGTAGACTGTAACACCCTAAGATTTTGAGATTTTTTTCAAATTAATTTATCATTTCAATATTTTTCATTTCACATGACACTAGAAATAGTTTTGTATATATATATATATATATTAAACCACTAAGTCAAACATTCCTTTCACACACAATACTAACTTGTCTTGTGCTAAACACAATACCAACTTGGCCTTCACTACAAGAAATACAGACTTGGCATTCGATGCACACAACACTGAGTTTCTATGAAACATCTTTATATATATATATATAATTAATTAAACGAGATAATTATAATATAAACATTAAACATAGTTATTTTAATAGAAATAAATACTTTGAAAATATTTTTTATAATTGTTTTATATAAATAAAACTTATTGATAATGAATGATATGTTTTTTGGTAAAGTCCTTCTTTGTTTAACAATATCATTTTCTCTAATAAACCGATTCTAATAATAAAAGTAATTTTAGAAAAATTTATAAATTGAATTATATAACATAAACTTCATTTTTCAATTCATAACATCTAAATTATCCTTGTGTGAAGTTTTGGAATTTTTCTGAAAAACATCTTTTTTTGATTAATAGTGAAAAATACTGCTTTTTAGTTAGAAACTACCTTTTTATCTAATTAGTTATTAATGTTAAATGATATTATAAATATTTTAAGGTCACATTAGGTAAATAGTACATATTTTAATACAATTTAATTCATTATAATCAATTTCACTTTGAAATTGAATCTAAAATCTTAACAAACTTTGTAATTTTTTCCTACTTTAAAACCCTGTTATTTCGTCCCGTCTGCGGGATTAACACTAATCTTAATTTTTCTTCTTCTATGATTTGTATGTAAAAAATCTGACATACACATTTTTATTAAATATAATATTTATATTCTAATAATACCATGTTAATTTTTGACAAATATGATTAGTAAAAGTGATTAAAATTAATCACAGTAGTAAAGGCCAAATTAAGCTTAATTGGGGACTAAACCATAACATTAAAGACCCAAAAGACCTAGAAACTCATCCAAAACTCATTTAATATCCATATTTCGTCCATAAAACTTCCATTATTGAGTTTGGTTGGTTTTTTAAGACTTTTGTTAGTTAAGAACATGTTCACCCCTAACTTGTTTCTAGAAATTCCAAACGAGTCCTTTTCATTTCTTATAAAAGGCCACCACCTCTACCCATTACACACACCTCTAAAACCTTTTATTTTCATCAAATATCTACCCAATTATCCTCCAAAAAATCCTCCCTTAAACCTTAAATCCTCCCTTTGTGAGTAAATATTCTCAAGGAATCCTATTGGCACAAACCAAAAGGAGTTACCTAATTTAGAGGTAACATATTCTCTCAAGCTGCTTTCATTTATTTTCTTTCTCCACACCCTCCACTCTATTTATTCCATTATTGTGTGAAATAATAGTGTCATCCATATAATATTAATTTTTTTATTAAATTGTTTTGACCTAAACTTACACACACCTCCATCCAATGGATGTTGAACATACTGTTTCTGTGTATGGAGAACTACTGCCTCACGAAACGATGATAGTTCACTTCTACTTTACCACCAATCCTAGAGTCCATTATGATGGATAATATATTTATATATGAAATATATTATACTTAATATGTATTTATGTTTATGTATTACTTTTAAAACACACATATCTTTAGTTTCCATCTGGTGTTAAGATGGTAATCTCATTTGAGGAAGTGTGGACTACCACCCCCTCAAAACGATGTGATTCATTCACACATCACATGGAATGTATTAAGGATGATTTTAATGAACTTATATGATATATATTAAATATTAATTATACTTTAATAAATATATATATATATATATATATGTTATTTACATACATTCTTTCAATACGACAATAAAGACAGAAACAACATTCATCTATACGTACGACTTACCGTCTCCATGAATGGTGTATTCCATTACATACTCCTATATTTTATAGATTATTATAATAAAAATATAATATATATACCTTATATACATATCATGGTTTACATTCTTAAATCATGATATAATATTAAGGACAAAATATGTAACAAATTAAGACACATGTGAAGAACTAAGTAAATTTTACCTGAAGTGAATCCTTACCAGAGGATTGTTAACAAGAGGGTAATATATGGTTATAATAAAACATTATATGGTAATATATATAATAATATTATTCTGTAAAATATGTATAATAAACTTATATTTATCATAATGGAATCTTTTATGAGTATGGAGAGAGTCAATACACAAGGTAAGGGGATTTCATCTCACTTTTAATTTCTATGAGATAAATTGTATGTTAACCACTCTTTCCTTTTTTGTGGTGTATTTACTACCCATTATTGTATTAAATGTATATTATACATAAATTTATGGGTATTCACATTTCAATTCTGTGATCCTTCTTTCATGGGATTTAAGTTTCAAAACATTCCAAATTAGTAAAATAGTTTTGTCTCAATTTGTCTTCATGAGACTCATGTTTTGTTAAACACCTAAACTCTTTCTTACAACTGTGTATACATACATTTTACATGTTATATTAGGAATATATGTAAAGATCCATAAATTTCAAAGAAATTTTTTTCTTAATTTTCTTTGGAATTTTACAAGAGCGCAGTTTCTGACGGCACCTGAACCCGAGGCCCGGTGTGCCCGGAATCATTTTATGAAGTTTGGCTCGGGTACGTTCAGTGAACGGGCGAGTGGGTTTCTCTAACTTTTGAACCGGTGCCCGGAATCGAATTCTGAGGGCACCGATGAAATCGCTGCGCCGGTATTTGCTTAGAAACGCCTCTTCCGGAGTTGCGTTTGCTCGGGAGTGGTTTTTAATTTTTGGGCTTAATGTTTAGAAATAAAATAATTTGTTCGAAAAAATTTATTTTATTTCACTTAAGACAATTGGAAGCCACTTGAAGCCACTTAAAAGTGGCTTAAACTGAGTTGAGACGGATAGGGTACTATCCAGAAATATCCTACCCTCTTGGTAGGATATTTGTGAGGTGGGGCCCGCACGAGCCCCACCGTTTCTTTCCGCTAAGTAACGCACCCGCGAAAACCCGTCATTATGAAAGTCAACTGACGCATTTTCTTAAATTCTTAACAGACCATTTAATTGGGCGGTTTATTTCATGAATTAAATGGGTGGTTTCTTCGTTGAATTAATTCAACGAATTTATGGGTCGTTACTTACCTTTTTCATTTGTTGGCGTAATAATAAAATAAGAACAACAAGTCTTTTTGGAGGATTACTCGTTGAGAGGTTTTGTCAGAGTTCTTGAGCCTTCATCCTCCTTCGCGAAGAACACGAAGAACGCGAAGAATGCGAAGAACGCCGGCCTCCGACGAAGAATGCCGAACCCGCGGAAGTCGACGACGCGACGCCGTGTTCCGCGACGCCGACGTTCCCTTCCTGCAACGTTCTTCTGCGACGTCTCTTCCTCCGCAACGAAATCTCCGATCAGCTGTTTGAGGTAAGAGACTTCGGGATTCTCTTAAATCTCCCTCGTGTTTTTTTTAACAAAACACGGATTTAATTTTATATAATTAAATTAAATCTGTTGTTTCTTGGTCCGTTGAGTTCGCCGACTCAACACCGGATTCCGCGACGACGCGACGCCCTTCCGCGACGACGCGACGATCCCCACCTTCCGCGACGAACAAATCCGCTAAGAGCGTGCGTACGACGACGACTACGAGGTAGGGGTTGTTGTAAATAATTCCTTTTTCCTGTGATCGTTATTTTTTTAAAAAGTGAAGAACCGGAAATAAGATCAATTTTAATCCATTAAAATTGTTGATTCATGTGTTGAATATTGTTTCTCCCGTTGTTTATCTCTAACGCGGAGGGTGCGGGCCAAACGAACACGGCCCGACAACCCTCCGCCGTTCTTCGTTGTTGTGCGGATTTGACGGGCGATGACGGAACGTGCCACAACGGAAATTTGGTGGTTCCGCAGTGAAGAACGAGTCCCGGGAGGAGCAGCGGCACAGACAGGAACAAAATCGGACCACCGGAGCGACTCCGGTGGCCCGCGGAAGCCGCCGGCGGTGCCGGGAGCGGCGGCGGCGCCCGCGGACCCGTGACCGCGCGAGTCCGGCGCGCGCGGGACACAGATAAACCCGCGTCCGGTTGTCTAGGGTGACACCCCGTGGGTGCCGCGGGGTTGTCACGCAGAGGCGGTGGCTCCCCCCCGCATCACTCAGGTCGTCCAGGGCGACACCCCGCGAGTGCCGCGGGGGTGTCACGCGGGGGCGGCGGCTTCCCCCCCGCGTCGCGCGGCCGCTCGGCCGAGCCAGGCTGGGCTGGCCGAGCCAGGCCGGTCCGGGTCAGGTCGACCCGGTTCGGGTCAACCTGGTTCGGCCGACCCAGGGGGGGGGGGTGGCCCGGGCCCGGACCCCCCGTCTTCAGACCATTTCGGTCAAATGCCCATAACTTGAGATATGGGCCTCCAAACGATGCGCCGTCAGCGGCAACGCGATCCTTGGATCCAGACGGTCGTTTCAGTATATCACACTCAAGTTTTCGGAATACTTTGGGTTCGGCCGGGTTGGTTCGTACACGAAACCAACCGGCCCCTCGGAGCGGAAACACTCATATCTTGAGCAACGGACGTCCGATTGAGGTGCCGTCAGCTTTGATGTTTTCCTCTTTGTGAGAAGGATCTTTGGGCATACTACGACCAAGGTTTGGACGCAGGTGGAGTATGGTCGGGTTGGTTTTGCCTTAAAAACCAACGGGGCCCCTGGGACAAAAAAGCCAATAACTCTTAGACCGGGCGTCCGATTGACGCGCCGTCTACGACCTTGAGTTCCTGTTGACGATACAGAACTTTTGGATACATCAAATTCAGACTCTGTGTCAGTTGATGTATCAGCCTCTCGGCTCGTGGAGCGGACCCTCCCGAACGAGCTTGCTGTGTGCGGGAACCCTAGTGCTGGCTGCAACTGCTACTTCGACAGCGACGATCGTGCAGAGATCCTCAGTGGACTGCGGCGACGACCGTGAAGAGATCCTCAGTGGACTGCGACGACGACTGTGCAGAGATCCTCAGTGGACTGCGACTACTACTTTACTCAGCGATCCTACGTGGATCAGTGCTACAGGTCCTGTGTGGGCCCGATCCTGTGTGGGTCCGATCCTGTGTGGGTCAGCGCTCAGCGGTTCTATGTGAGCCAGCGCCTACAGGTCCTGTGTGGGCCCGATCTTGTGTGGTTCATTGTGGGGGTTAGTACCTATCGATCCTTTGTGGGTCCGACGACTTAGATGGATCAGTGATCATCTTTATCGTCATCCGAAGAAGTATACCTGTGTGAGCTGAATCCTCTATGTTACTCTCCTTTGTGGATTGTGTTGAGCTATCCTATGTGGATTACTGTTTACTCTCCTTTGTGGATTGTGTTGAGCTATCCTGTGTGGATTTACAGTTTACTCTCCTTTGTGGATTGTGTTGTGCTATCCTGTGTGGGTTTATGTTTTCTTTCCTGTGTGGACTGGGTTGTGCTTGGGCTCAGACGTTGGAGCCAAACAGGAATTGATGACTTAGGTATATGTATGGGCATATACCTAAGCCTTGTCAGATGTTACTTCGTGATTGTATCTTTCCTTTGTGGATTATCCTTTGTGGATTTCGGGAGACCTTCGGGGGTCTCGGTGTCCCTACTGAGTAGCTTATACTCACCCCTGCATGGGCTATGCCCGCACTACGTTGTGTTGGTTGCAGATGACGGACAGCGCTGATCGTGGTGGAGGCGTGCGGAGTAGGAGAGTACCTGGAGGTGGACCACTGGGCGGGACGTACTCGGAGCGGTCAGGTGGACCCGAGGAGCAGTGGAGGCTATCTGTACCCACCCTTTAGGTGGGACTTCTAGAGGACGGATCGAGGCTGTGGCTTTTCTTTTCAATTGTTGTTTTCCCCTTTCAGTTGTACTTTACAGTTGGGCTTGTATTTCCGGCCCCATTTACTTTCAGCACAACTTGTACAGTTTTTACTTAGTGTTTACTTTTCCACTTGCTTACTCTATGGTGCTTGTTTACTTTTCAAAGGCAATGTCTTCCCCTTTTTTTTTGGGATTTACGCCTTGGTGCTAGTCGCCAGCCCCTGGCCTATGGAAGGCGGGTTTGGGGTAGTCACGACACGGGACCCGAGGACGGGTCTTGACAAATTGGTATCAGAGGTGGTCGGTTCTACCGCAGACTCTGATCTTTCTTCTATGTGAAGCAATAGTGTTTAGCGTATTGGGTGTGGTTATCAGTCCAGGGAGTCCAGTGTTGGTGCGGCAGCCGACGTATCCGTACACAAGGACCCTGACTTCTGATTTCCGACTTAATGCACGAAAACATTGATTGCATGTGTGTTTCAAGTTTTCTTTGTGATACTTGTGTCAGCTCACCAGGTATACTGTTCTGACCGTGGCACACTTGTTTCCTTTTCGAGATGGCCCCACGACGGTAGCCAGCTAGGGTTCCAAGAGTAGAGCGCGACGACAGCCCGCCGAGCGATGAGGCCTCGGTACAGGGCCCTTTGACAGCAGAGGCACCGACGGTACCTTTACCCGCCGAGCCCCTAATGCTTCCAGCACCGATCGCTGACGATGCACGTCGCCTCGGAGCTCTGCACGAGTTCCAGCGCCAGCAAACACCCAGGTTTCGTGGGGAGACAGACCCCCAGGCCGCCGAGGACTGGTTGAAGGCGGTCGTCCGTGTTTTCAGGCTACTGAGGACACCACCAGACCTCATGGTGATCCTCGCAGCAAGCCTACTCCATGCAGCAGTAGGACGATGGTGGAGCTTGATGCTCCAGGTACACGATGAGGCATCTCTTCTCTGGACGGACATCAAGATACTTTTCCGCTCAGAGTTCGTCCCAGCCACCCTCCGTGCGGTGCGCATCCAGGAGCTTCTTCAGCTGTGGTAGGGCAGCTTGACGGTCGCCCAGTACGCGGTGAAGTTCACCGACCTTTCTCGCTACTCGACAGACATGGTACGGGACCCCTTCTTCCGTGCCCGGACCTTCGAGCAGGGTTTGAGACACGAGATCAGGGCATCGCTGATCTCCCTCAGCATCCCGACCTAGGCAAGAGTGCTGGAGCGAGCCGTTCTGATCGAGAGATTTCTGTATGAGTCCACAGCAAGACCTACCGCAGGGCGGCAGGTAGCGGAGTCTTTGGCAGCAGGTAGCCGACGAATAACTCAGGGTTCCAGGCAGGCCAGACCTTCCGGCAGACGACCTCGGGATACTGGCTCAGCAGTGCGGGGCACACAGCGTGGAGCCAGTCTTCCGAGAGGCAGGCAGTGCTACTCGTGCGGCGGGCAGGGCCACCTGGCTCGTGACTGCCCGACCCGCCGTACTGAGGAGCAACAGACGGTGGAGGGGCTACCCAGGCAGAGGCAGAGGGTCAACTGTGGCGGTCCACAGGGAGGAGGCGGACGAGGCAGGGGAGTTGGCCGAGCAGCAGGTGATGGACGACGCTTTGAGGATTTCCCACCACCACCACCAGGAGGTCCGCCCCGACTACAAGGAGCTGGCGGGAAGAGGCAGGCACAGCTCCAGGCAGTGGAGGCCTACAACCACGGCGCGCCAGAGATGATTCGAGGTACGATCTGTGTCTATTCCACCCTTGTTGCAGTTCTTATAGACACATGTGCGAGTCACTCTTTCATAGCTGCTGCCCTTGTTCGGAGCTCGGAGATTCCGACAGAGCCGTTGGCTCGATCCTTATGGCTAGAGACTCCTGCGGGAGCAGACTCGACGATTACGCACTGGTGCCGGCAGTGTGAGCTTACTCTATGAGGTGAGAGCTTCGGCTGGGAGCTTCTTGTAGCAGCGTCGAGGCCTTACGACGTCATCTTGGGCATGGATTGGTTATCTACGGTCCATGCACAGATTGACTGTTTTAGGCGCAAGGTGCGATGTGTGCGCACCGATGGGATAAGGTTCACCTTCACTGGTGAGAAGGGAGCCTTCGCAGCAAAGGATGGACTCACGCAGAGGAGAGGGAAACCCATCACTCATCAGTTGGCTAGCCTCATCCTTGGAGCAGTTGACGTGTGGAGTCCTAGTTTTCCAGTAGTGGTGGATCAGTATGCGGACGTCTTCCCCGACGACGTTCCAGGACTACCTTTTCACAGAGAGGTAGACTTTTATATTGATCTGTACCCCGGGACAACCCCGATATCCACTCCAGCATATCGGATGGCCCCCGCTGAGCTTCGAGAGCTGCGGGTACAGTTGGAGGACTTGCAGGGAAAGGGGTTCATCCGACCCAGTGTTTCACCCTGGGCTTCGCCGATATTGTTCGCCAAGAAGGTAGACGGGAGCTTGTGAATGTGTGTCGATTATCATCGCCTAAACCAGGTGATAGTGAGAAACAAGTATCCACTACCGAGGATTGATGACCTCTTCGATCAGCTCAAAGGAGCACGGTGGTTCTCGAAGATAGATCTCAGGTCAGGCTATCATCAGCTCAGAGTTCGAGACGAGGATGTGCAGAAGACGACCTTCAGGTGTCAGTATGGACACTATGAGTTCTTGGTTATGCCTTTCGGCGTAACCAACGCTCCATTAGTGTTCATGAGCCTCATGAACAGGATCTTCCAGCCATACCTCGATCGATTTGTCGTGGTATTCATCGACGACATTTTGGTGTACTCGACCACCGAGGAGGAGCACGCCTACCACTTGCGGGTTGTACTAGACACACTCCGAGAACACCAGCTTTATGGAAAGCTCTCGAAGTGCCAGTTCTGGTTACGTGAGGTCCACTTTCTGGGGCACGTCATTTCTGAGGTGGGAGTTGCTGTGGATCCCGTGAAGATCGAGGCAGTGCTAGCTTGGGAACCACCCAAGAGCGTGACGGAGGTGCAGAGTTTCTTGGGTCTAGCCGGATACTATCGGAGATTTGTGCCGGACTTTTCCAGAGTTGAGGTGCCACTCTCAGCTTTGACGAAGAAGGGGAAACCCTTTTTGTGGTCAGGCAGATGTCAGCAGAGCTTTCAGGAGCTGAGACAGAGATTGACCAGCACACCTATCTTGAGGTTGCCTGAGGAGGGAGTTGGATAAGTAGTCTACTACGATGCATCAGGGACCGGACTTGGGTGTGTCCTGATGCAGGAGCGGGCCGTGATTGCCTATGGATCACATCAGTTGAGGCCTCATGAGAAGAACTACGCTACCCAGGACCTGGAGTTAGCAACAGTGGTCTTCGATCTGAAGACATGGCGGCACTATCTGATGGGAGAGCGCTTTACAGTCTTTTCTGACCACCAGAGTCTCAGGTACATCTTCTCGCAGAAGGAATTGAACCTGAGACAGCGACGATGGATCGAGTTCCTCCAGGACTATGACATTGAGATAGTCTATACTCCTGGGAAGGGGAACGTGGTAGCCGATGACCTCAGCAGGAGGACGGACATCCAGCTACTTGAGGAGGCGACAGAGCAGCTAGCCGCCTTGCAGATATCCTTCGTGGATAGGGATGGAGCAGCCTTCCATCAGTCTCTCACAGTCACCCCTCCACTAATGCAGCGGGTCAGAGAGGCACAACGTGAGGATACTGACTGTGAGACGTGGCGTGCACAGATATCCTCGGGACAGGCACCTGATGGCTTCTCCTTTGGAGCAGAGCACAACATACTTTTCAGAGGACGTACCTTGGTACCAGTCTCTTTATGAGAGGAGGTTCTGAGAGAGTTTCACTCTTCTCCTTTGGCGGTACATCCTGGTGTGGCGAAGATGTACCGGGATCTCAGACGACAGCACTGGTGTCCGGGCATGAAGAAGGCTGTGGCAGAGTTCGTATCACGGTGCCTCACCTGCCAGTAGGTGAAGGCAGAGCATCAGGTACCAATAGTCTTGGTACAGCCCTTGGAGGTCCCGGAGTGGAAGTGGGACGACTTATCTATGGACTTCGTGACTAGACTTCCACGCACTTCCAGAGGTCACGACTCCATTTGGGTGATTGTTGACTGACTCACCAAGTCGGCACACTTCTTACCCATCCGAGAGGAGGGCTAAGTGGAGAGCTTGGGGCGTCTCTACGTTCAGGAGATTGTACGGCTTCACGGTGTGACATCGACTATCGTCTCCGATCGGGACGCTCGCTTTACTTCCCGGATTTGGAAGGGGTTGCAGGAGGCGTTCGGGACGCGGCTATGTCTGAGCACCGCCTTTCACCCTCAGACGGATGGTCAGACGGAGAGGACCATTCAGACTCTCGAGGACATGCTCCGCGCATGTGTCCTCGACTTTGGTAGCAGCTGGGAGGATCACCTACCCTTGGTGGAGTTCGCGTACAACAACAGTTACCACTCCACCATCGGGATGGCACCATACGAGGCGTTGTACGGCAGACCTTGTAGATCTCCTTTGTGCTGGACAGACCCTGGGGAGTCAGCACCTGTGGGACCAGAGATGGTCCGGGCCATGACAGAGAAGGTCCATGTCATCCAGGAGTGGATGAGGACAGCTCAGAGCCGGCAGAAGTCATATGCTAACAGGAGGTGGAGGCCACTAGAGTTCGCGGATGGCGACCACGTCTTCTTGCGGGTCTCACCTCGACGTGGTTTACGGAGATTTGGCCAAGGTGGCAAGTTATCTCCACGCTTCATCGGACCTTTCCAGGTCCTTAGCAGGATTGGAGAGGTGGCTTATCGCCTGGATCTGCCACCTCAGTTTCACCGGGTTCACGACGTCTTCCATGTATCTCAGCTGAGGAGATATGTGCACGACCCGACGCACATCATTGACCATGGGGAGCTAGACGTGGATGATGTGGAGACTTTTGCGGAGGTCCCGGTGGAGATAGAGGATCGACAGGAGAGGGTCCTATGTGGGTGATCGATTCCTCTTGTGCGTGTCAGATGGCAGCACGGGAACCTCCAGGAGAGCACATGGGAGCGGGAGGCTCAGATGCGTGCTCAGTACCCACATTTGTTTCCCTAGTTTATGATGTATCATTACGGGGACGTAAAGCCCTGGTGTGGGAATAATTTAAAGACCCGTAAATTTCAAGGAAATTTTTTTCTTAATTTTCTTTGAATTTTACAAGAGTGCAGTTTCTGACGGCACCTGATTCCGAGGCCCGGTGTGCCCGGAATCATTTTCCGAAGTTTGGCTCGGGTACGTTCAGTGAACGGGCGAGCGAGTTTTTCTAACTTTTGAACCGTTGCCCGGAATCTAATTCTGAGGGCACCGATGAAATCACAGCGACGATATTTGCTTAGAAACACCTCTTCCGGAGTTGCGTTTGCTCGGGCGTGGTTTTTAATTTTTGGGCTTAAAGTTTAGAAATAAAATAATTTATTCGACAAACTTTATTTTATTTCACTTAAGCCACTTTGAAGCCACATGAAGCCGCTTAAAAGCGGATTAAACTGAGTTGAGATAGATAGGGTACTATCCAAAAATATCCTACCCTCTTGGTAGGATATTTGTGAGGTGGGGCCCGCACGAGCCCCGCCGTTTCTTTCCGCTAAGTAACGCACCCACGAAAACCCGTCATTATGAAAGTCAACTAACGCGTTTTCTTAAATTCTTAACAGACCATTTAATTGGGTGGTTTATTTCGTGAATTAAATGGGCAGTTTCTTCGTTGAATTAATTCAACGAATTGATGGGTCGTTACTTACCTTTTTCGTTTGTTGGCGTAATAATAAAATAAGACCAACAAGTCTTTTTGGAGGATTACTCATTGAGAGGTTTTGTCAGAGTTCTTGAGCCTTCATCCTCCTTCGCGAAGAACGCGAAGAACGCGAAGAACGCGAAGAACGCCGGCCTCCGACGAAGAACGTCGAACCCGCAAAAGTTGACGATGCGACGCCGTGTTCCGTGATGCCGACGTTCCCTTCCTGCAACGTTCTTCTGCGACGTCTCTTCCTCCGCAACAAAATCTCCGATCAGCTGTTTGAGGTAAGAGACTTCGGGATTCTCTTAAATCTCCCTTGTGTTTTTTTAACAAAACACGGATTTAATTTTATATAATTAAATTAAATCTGTTGTTTCTTGGTCCGTTGAGTTCGCCGACTCAACGCCAGATTCCGCGACGACGCGACGCCCTTCCGCGATGATGCGACGATCCCCTCCTTCCGCGACGAACAAATCCATGAAGAGCGTGCATACGACGACGACTACGAGGTAGGGGTTGTTGTGAATAATTCCTTTTTCCCGTGATCGTTCTATTTTTTAAAAATTGAAGAACCAGACAATAAGAACAATTTTAAACCATTAAATTTTTTGATTCATGTGTTGAATATTGTTTCTCCCGTTGTTTATCTCTAACGCGGAGAGTGTGGGCCAAACGAACACGGCCCGACAACCCTCCGCCGTTCTTCGTTGTTGTGCGGATTTGACGGGCGAAGACGGAACGTGCCGCAACGGAAATTGGGTGGTTCTGAAGTGAAGAACGAGTCCCGGGAGGAGCAGCGGCGCAGACGGGAACAGAATCGGACCACCGGAGCGACTCCGGTGGCCCGCAGAAGCCACCGGCGGCGTGGGTCGCCGGCGCGGCGGCGCCGGCAGCTGGGAGCGGAGGCGCCCCGGCACGCCGTCGGACAGGGCCTCCACGGCTGAGCCGCGGCGGCGGCGCCCACGGACCCGCGACCGCGCGGGTCCGGCGCGCGCGGGATGCGGCTGAAGCCGCGTCCGGCTGTCCAGGGCGACACCCCGCGGGTGCCGCGGGGTTGTCACACGGGGGCGGCGGATCCCCCCGCATCGCTCGGGTCGTCCAGGGCGACACCCCGCGGGTGCCGCGGGGGTGTCACGCGGGGGCGGCGGCTTCCCCCCCGCGTCGCCCGGCCGCTCGGCCGAGCCAGGCCAGGCCGGCCGAGCCAGGCCGGTCTGATCGGCCGGGCCGCGCCCTGGCTGGGCCGGACCGGGTCCGGCCGACCCAGGGGGGGAGGGTCAGGCCGGGTCGGCCCGGGCCCGGACCCCCCGTCTTCGGACCGTTTCGGTCAAATGCCCGTAACTTGAGATACGAGCCTGCAAATAACGCGCCGTCAGCAGAAACGCGATCCTTGGATCAAGACGGTCATTTCGGTATATCGCACTCAAGGTTTTGGAATACTTTGGGTTCGGCCGAGTTGGTTCGTACACGAAACCAACCGGGCCCTCGGAGCGGAAACGCTCATATCTTGAGCAACGGACGTCCGATTGACATGCCGTCGACTTTGATGTTTTCCTCTTTGTGAGACAGATCTTTGGGCATACTCCGCCCGAGGTTTGGACGCAGGTGGAGTATGGTCGGGTTGGTTTTGCCTTAAAAATCAACCGGGCCCCTGGGAAGAAAAAGCCAATAACTCTCAGACCGGGCGTCTGATTGACGCGCCGTCTGTGACGTTGAGTTCCTGTTGACGATATAGAACTTTTGGATACATCAACTTCGGACTCTATGTCAGTTGATGCCTCAGTCTCTCGGATCGTGGAGTGGACCCTCCCGAACGAGCTTGCTGTGTGCGAGAACCCTAGTGCTGGCTGCGACTACTACTTCGACAGCGACGACCGTGCAGAGATCCTCAGTGGACTGCGGCGACGACCGTGTAGAGATCCTCACTGGACTGCGACGACAACTGTGCAGAGATCCTCAGTGGACTGCGACTACTACTGCACTCAGTGATCCTACGCGGATCAGTGCTACAGGTCCTGTGTGGGCCCGATCCTGTGTGGGTCCGATCCTGTGTGGGTCAGCGCTCAGCGGTTCTGTGTGAGATAGCGCCTACAAGTCCTGTGTGGGACCGATCCTATGTGGGTCATTTCGGGGGTTAGTACCTATCAATCCTTTGTGGGTCTGACGACTTAGATGGATCAGTGATCAGCTTTATCGTTATCCGAAGAAGTATACCTGTGTGAGCTGAATCCTCTGTGTTACTCTCCTTTGTGGATTGTGTTGAGCTATCCTATGTGGATTACTGTTTACTCTCCTTTTTGGATTGTGTTGAGCTATCCTGTGTGGATTTACTGTTTACTCTCCTTTGTGGATTGTGTTGTGCTATCCCGTGTGGGTTTACGTTTTCTTTCCTGTGTGGACTGGGTTGTTCTTGGGCTCGGACGTTGGAGCCAAACGGGAATTGATGACTTAGGTATATGTATGGGCATATACCTAAGCCATGTCAGATGTTAGTTCGTGATTGTATCTTTCCTTTGTGGATTATCCTTTGAGGATTTCGGGATACCTTCAGGGGTCTCGGGGTCCCTACTGAGTAGCCTATACTCACCCCTGCACGGGCTATGCCCGCACTACGTTGTGTTGGTTGCAGACGACAGACAACGCTGATCGTGGTGGAGGCGTGCGGAGCAGGAGAGTACCTGGAGGTGGACCACTAGGTAGGACATACTCGGAGTGGTCAGGTGGACCTGAGGAGCAGTGGAGGCTATCTGTACCCACCTTTCAGGTGGGACTTCTAGAGGACGGCTCGATGCTGCGGCTTTTCTTTTCAGTTTCCGTTTTCCCATTTCTGTTGTACTTTACAGTTGGGCTTGTATTTCCGGCCCCTTTTACTTTCAGCACAGCTTGTACAGTTTTTACTTAGTGTTTACTTTTCCCCTTGCTTACTATATGGTTCTTGTTTACTTTTCAAAGGCAATGCCTTCCCTTTTTTTTGGGATTTACGCCTTGGTGCTAGTCACCAGCCCCTGGCCTATGGAAGACGGGCTTGGGGTAGTCATGGCACGGGCCCCGAGGACGGGTCGTGACAATATAAATATTTTAATGATATTTTAAGCTTCATGTATTTTCATTTCTTACAGGGAGAGTACGATCTCAGGTTACTAAGTTATAAGAGTTTATTGGGACAATCTCATCGCTTTTGGAGATTGCTTATGTTTTTGTTTCAATTGATGTAATATTATGTTACATATCCCAATGATAATCAATAATTTTCTTATACTATTTTAATTCATTATATAATCATGTATTTTTTTCCATTTTTATACTCTTTTTTCCAAAATATTGTTAATAAAATGTTTTAAGAAATCCCAAATTTACCCTCTATTGGGTCGGAAATTTATGTTTTTTAAAAAGGGTATCCAAGAATATTATTAAATTTTACTATAATATTTTAAATAAAATTTTAAACTTTTTATATTTTACCAATATCTTCAAGGGAATATTCTTATCGCTTTCCGAATAAGGCATTCCTTCTAACCTTTTTACAGTGCTAAAGGAATGTTCTTCTTTACTTCGGACGACATGTATGGATTTACCCACCATAATTTCTTTAAAGTTTCATTTTCATTTATAAAAGGTTAATCTTTACGATTTTTTTTTAAAATTAATTTTAATGGAAACATGTTTTTGAAATGGTTTCAAGTATTCTTTATATGTTTTCAAGGTATTTTATGAGAAAATTATTTTCCAAATGGTTTAATATATTACTAAGAACTTTTCAAATAAGAAAGGATATTTTCCTCAAGAAACATTTTTTAAAGATATTTCAATAATAGTTTCCACATAATATGAATTCCATTGATGTTAATCATGAATTTTTATAAACGATATAAAGGTTCCATTTATACTCTTTATATGAATGGTTTACACTTAATGTCATGGTATTTATGAAACCTGTTTCTCTTTCACGGGTTATATGTTTATGAAATTTATTTCTCTTTCAGGGGTTATGATTTGATTAAATGGTTATGAAACCTATATCCTTTACCTGGTTTATTATGTGATCAAATGTTAATGATACCCATATCTTTTTATGGGTTATGATTTTATATTTATATTACCTATATATTTTTATAGTTCATGATATGATGAATGTTTTATTATCTTATGGCACATGTGTGAATGATTTTACTATGAGATAGGTGGGACCTATATCTCAATCCAATGAATTGGGTAATGATAAGTTTTCTATGATCTCAAAGGGTAAAGAAGTTGTAGACCAAGCCTGACAATAAAGAGGGTGTATTGGTTGTAGCCCAAGCCCAAAAAGAAACAGGGTGTATGGGTTGTAGACCAAGCCTAAATTAATGAGGGTACATAGGTAGTAACCCAAGCTTGAAAATCAGAAGGTTCATGTGTTGTATCCCAAGAATAAAATAAAGTTAGTACACGGGTTGTATCCCATTCCCGAAAACAAGATGGTACATGTGTTTTAGCCACAACCTAAAAGAAAGAGGGTACATGGGTTATAGCCTTAGGCCAAAAACAAGAAGGTACATGGGTTATAACCAAAGATTAAATGAAAAAGGGTACACAGGTTGTAGTCTAAGACCAAAAACAAGAAGGTATATGGGTTGTAGCCCAAGATTAAAATTAAGTGGGTACACAGGTTGTAGCCTAAGCCCAAAAATCAGAAGTTACCTTGGTTGTAGCCCAATCCTAAAATAATGAGGGTACACATGTTTTATCCCAAGCCTAAAAACAAGAAGATATATGGGTTGTATCCCAATCCTAAAAGAAAGTGGGTAAACAAGTTGCTAGCCCAAGAATGAATTAAGTACACAGAAGTAGGTACACGAGTCGTAGCCCAATCCTAACATGTTATAAAGGTCTTGGTAGGTATCACTAACCTAAAAGTTTTTATTTTAATTTTTATACCACAAATACGATGACTTATTAATTAGTTATGATTTAATGGCTCATGATGTTTAATTACTTATGATTTATGTCTTATGAACTGCTCAACTTTATCCCATAACTCATGTTTATGACCTTTGATATGCAGGGAATGCTCTTCTAATGTTACAGTCATGTTATCATTCTATTATGTTCATGTTTATGCTTACATGTCTCCCTTGTTTACCCTTACTGAGCATATAAGCTCACCCATTTCGTATGTTTCCTTTCTCCAGATTATGAAGAATTGTTTTAGGTAGAAGTAATAAATGTGGAGATCTTTATGAGAGATGTTGACTACCTTTCAATTGGATAGAAGATTTGGTTTTCATGTTTCTAAATAAATTAAACTATTATGGTTCTATGGCATGTATTTTTGTAATTTACCAAATATTCATCTAAAAAGATGTAATATCTATGTATGTTAATCCTGGGTCTCTATAGTTGGGATTCACTTTTGTGGGTTTGTTTACTTAATTTTTTTAAAATTTTATTTTCAAGAAATTTATTTCAAACAAGATTCGATGGAATAACTTATTGAAGTAATCTCACAATGACATTTATTAGTGTCCCCCTACTCATAAATATTTCTCAAACCCAACTTAA
Organism: Viscum album; assembly: GCA_963277665.1. Classification (NCBI taxonomy): domain Eukaryota; kingdom Viridiplantae; phylum Streptophyta; class Magnoliopsida; order Santalales; family Viscaceae; genus Viscum; species Viscum album. The sequence continues at coordinate 1,437,859,568 of OY728156.1, read as the reverse complement.
ATCACTTGATGTCTATAGACTGAGTGATTTTTTTATTTTTAGGTTCTAGAAGATATAATATTTTATAGACACCTTATTTTTACTCTCTTATAGAGTAGGTTTTTGGTGGTGACATTGGATAGTGGCCTTGATCCACGAGAAGATCGCTAGTTAGTTATCTTGTGGGTTTCCTTATTTATTTTTTTATCACACATATAGAAACCATTTCATATTTTTTGTATCCTATGATATTATTTATTCTAGTTTCTTAGTTTTTATTATTTTTAACATATGTAAAAGAGTTGGTTTTTTATTTATAGTTGTTCCATGTTTTTTAGATTTACATTTAAAACCCTTTATTCTTTTTTCACATGGAATTCTAAAGTATGAACACAACATGCCAAAGTTTTGGTAGGAATATTGACACGTGTTTAATATTATTAAATGGGTGAAAATATTCCCAATAGTGATTACTTGATTCACATTCACTAGATTCTAGCCTATAGGGATCAGGAATTCCCAAAGGGATATGCCACAGGTTCACCCGAATATTGGTTTGGATAACTGAATTTGGTTCATAAAAAAATAGAATTATAGATCTCTATTGTTTTTTGGGAAGTAATAATTTACATGATATAATAATATAAGAACTTGGTAGGTATGTGTGGTGAGATTATAACAAGATCTTTATTATTCCAATCCTCAAATTATCATTGGTGGATGAGTAATGAATAATGTATTTTAAAGAATGTTTTATTTTATTTTGGTATTTTTTGTTCTATATTTATGGTTGTTTTAAATTATACCATGGTTATATGGGCCTCTTATATATTTCTCATATTTTAGGGTAAATATCAAGGAAGAAATTTAGGCTCATTGTTGGGTTTCATAGTTTGAGAAATTGTACAGTAATTGTGTGTATAGTTCTAAGAATCTCCCAATAGAGGTTTCATGGTTGGTACATGGTATTACAAACCATGTATGGATACTAACACCTTTTATTTTTTTATTAGTCTCTATTTTTTTCTTGGTTTCTCTTGATACTATTTTTTAAATAATTGGGTTGAATTAGAGATAATATTCAAATATTTTTATATTAATTATTTATATTTTATCAACTATTTATACCAGGAAAACATAATTTATATGGTAATGATTAATATTTGAAATTAATAAACTAATTATCTATGATATTTTAAAATTAAAATTATGTTTTATATTTTCCAATGTATTTTAATTAAGGATTTAGGAAATCAATTTTTTTTCAATGGTGTATTTGTGTGGCTATAATTTAATTTTTAATTGAGGATTTATAACATTGAAAGAAATTTTTGTTATCTTGAATATCATTTTTGATATAGATTAAAGTCTAGTTTGAAATGTTTTATGGAATAACATGTGGATTTTCAAAATGATTTTAATTTGGGATTTTATGGTTTTGAAATTGGTATGAATGATCTTCAACTTTATTAAAAAAATAGTTTGAATGAATTTTTAAATTCATTTATTTGTGTGGTTTTTTGACTGCTATTATTGATTATAACTTAATTATTTTCATTTAAATAATGTTTTGGTTTGGTTTGGGTATGCAAAATATTATATTATTTTTATTGAGACAAAAATTTGCTTATTTTTTTAGAATTTTCTTCAAAATAAAGTTTTGAAGAATCACGGGATGTATCCCAGATTATTATTTAACTTTCTTTTGATATAGTCCTTCTATTTGTCAACCAAACCTAGAATCTAGGTGGAGGGATCAAACTGAACCCTTATATGGTGTTTAAGTCTTATTTGAGAGTTATTTATTTTTATTTAACTTATTTAAAATGGACTTCATTCAATCAATAGTCTAATAAATGTTTTCATCTAGCCTATAATTGTTTTAAATTTTAGTGACTAAGTTCATGATGGTGGAATCAACCACTTTAATTCATATTTTGATGGATGATGTCTTTTCCTCTTCCTTATTAATAATATTTATCTATAATTTATTAAGAGGAAAATGGATGTACACATGTTAGAATGTTTCAATGGTTTGAGAAGATCATATTGTTTTATGGTTTTTAATTTTGTGAAAAGTGATCTTTTGTCTGATAATGATGTTTTTAGATTGGTAATTCTAATACCACTTATCTATAACTTCTCATGACTCATCATCATTTTGGTCGATAGATTAATCCTCAAGAATTTTTTTAATTGATGTGTCAGTTACAAAGAAATATAAATTGTATTTGGGTATAGGTAGTAGTCTGATGGAGATTACATGGGGGTTATTCTCTTATTCCTCTTTATCTTTATTCTTCTTTTGTTTTTTCCTCTGATGTGGTTATTTTGTGATGTCATCTTTTGGGATTTTTATGATTTGGTACTCATTGGATAATTTCACATATGTTTTCATGTGACCTTAAATGTTTTATTCAAGTTGATGTATTAGATTGACCAATTCAGTCATCAATAGTTGGTCATAACCAATGGTGAACTTACTTTCAATATATTGGTTTTGTTTTATCCAATAATATAGAGAAATGATTAAATAGTGGGGATACCTATTGAAGGTCTTATTTTTTGATTATCTCATTTAGATTTTAATATTCATCTATCAATTGTGTATAGATTAGGACTATGGGGAATCATTTAAGGATATGGAAAAGAGGATTTTTGGGTTGTTTTCCCATGTTTTAGAATGATTCTAGAGTCTTTTATTCTAGTTTTTATACTTTACTATCAAGTTCGTTTGAGATTCTCAAGGATAAAAACTTCAATGAATTTCTGTTGGTAGAAAACTATATGGTGGGGATAATTATCACACCCATATATCACCTTTTTGGAATTTTTATTCTTGATTATTAAATTTAAGGATTTTTTTTAACTTTTAGAATTAGTTTTTTGAATTTTTAAGAGTTTCTATAGGTTCATTGTAATGACACAAGATTCTAATATATATTTTACACTAATTAAGTCAAATATGTTCGATAGCTTTATCCATACATAACACCGAACTAAAAAAATATATAATATATTTAGACCATGAAATCCCAACCATTGAATTTTTAATTATAAATATAAGTAATAGATTTATGAAATATATTAATATATATATTTATATATGTATATATAAAGGTTATTTTATAAAAATTTACTTAATTAATTATTGTATTTAAGAATATATATTTTTATACCCTCTAATATTACTAAAAAAACTAGGAATATTATTTTTAAAAGTTAATTTTAATAATATATAATATTGATTTATTAATTATAGATTTATTATTTTTTATAGAAATTAATAATAAGGATAACTATTATTTTAAGAAGTTATTTTCTTGTAAAAAAGTTTTTTATTGTATTTTATCATTTTAATTAAAAGATAAAATAGTAAATTATATAAATTCAATTTGATAAAATAAACATATTTTTTTGTTTTATAAAGTTAATGTTATTTTTAGATGGATATTTGGGGTTTTCAAAAAATTATTATTTTAGGTGAATAATGAAAAATACCGTGTTAATAAATAACATGAATTTTATGAAATTATTGTTATATAAGTTTGAATTATAAATTCATGAAACCTTTTTATAACAAAAAAATATATTTTATAAGTTAATTTATTATTTTAAAAATTCTGGTTTTAATTTACAATCCCATAGTTTACATTTTAGAACATAAGCTATATTTTTTAAAAAATTATTATTAATACATCATATATTTAGTATTTAAAAATTTATTTTTCTAAATTATATAAGTTAAATATAATCAAAGTTCTTCCATTTTTGGATTCATCATGTGAAAATTATCATAGGATTAATTATTGGTAATTATCTAAAAAGCTAATTTCTAGATGAATAGTGAGCAATTTAATTTTTTTCCAAAATAGTGACTTTTATCCATATATAATTGAGGATTAGATTTTTATAAAACTTTTTAATTGATCAAATATGTATTTAAGGAATTTTTTTTTATTCTAAATATATATATTTTTTAAAATTTTAAAACCTCGTTTTGACCTTATAAAACAAAATTATTACTTTATTAATTCCAATAAAAAACTATTTTGGCCTTTTAATTTAATTAAAAATTATTTTAGTGAAATTTTTTCATAGCCAGATTTCAAATCCATATATTTTTTTTGAATTATAATAAACTAATTTATGTATTTAAAATAAAAAACATTGATAATCTTATCCCACACATATATTTTAAACTTGAAATTGAATTTTTATTAGAAATGGTTTTTACTCATTTTATACACTAATAATAAGATAAATTCCTATAAATCATAGAAATTTTCTTTTATAAAATTATTTCAATATTTTAAATAATAATTTTGAAATTATTAAATAATTTTAATTTTAATTTTGGCCATTAAAATTAGTTTCCAATGTTGAGTGTAGAGTTACTAAGGTGAGGGTGAATTATGGTAAATATGGTTTAACATAGTGAAAGTGGTTAAAACATGTTGAAATAATGTGTTATATTCAATAGTGGTTATAGGATTAACTTTTCACTTTCCCTACACCATTGTTATCCATTTTGGAACCGTTTTCCTTGGATAATGGAGTGATATTATTGTATAATAATTCAATTTTTTTTTTAAAATTCCCCTTTTCTTTACTTATAAAAGGATACAATGAGCTCCCAATATTTACACCCATTATAAAGATTTTTTTTCATAAAAAAAATCTTCACTATTATCTCTTAAATATCATTACTTTCCCTTATAATCCTTACTCTCACCAAAAAGACCAATATAATAATCCTTAAGGAGACACCCAAGGGAGAACTACCAAGGGAGAGGTAATACTATCAACCTAATTTTTCTAAGTTATTTTATTATTCTACACCCTACTCCATCTCTATACTAGATTTTATGATATTTTTTAATATTCTAAAATTCTATTAAACTAATTGAATATTCATTTTATAGTTTCCTCCAAAATCATTGGTAAAAACGAAAACACCGTAATGCGTGTGTATGGACAACAACCTCAATGAATAACATGTTTTGTTTTCCATGACCACCCAATATGGAGGAATATATAAATGTATTCAGTATTTAAAAATTATATTTTTGAACCAATTAATATTATTCAGTTATAATATATGAAAGTATATAAGTAATAAAAATAATAAATTGTTATAGTATCTTTAACCACATTAAATGAACTTTTTAGGGAACCATTCATAATTTGAATATTTTTAGGATATCATTTGAAACTATTTAAGTATTTTATAAATGGAATAAAAAAGGAAATAAAAATACAAAATTATAGAGATCATGAATTTATTCTATAATACCTTTTACCACAGTAAAAAAATAGAAAGTGTTACAAAGAAATTAACCGAACAACCTCGAGAAACCTATGTAATTGATAACTATATTAAAATAAATACAAAAAATTTAATATATGGACAATATAAAATTAAATATATATGAAAAATATTATTCTTTATATAACTAATGTACTTAATTTAATTATTTAGTAAGTTAAGTGCAAGTATAGAGCGTATTCAGACATGAGGTAGGGGTTTTTTCATAAATATTCCTTCCTTGAGGTATATTTTATTTTACACCCATAATTTATTTTAAATATTGTGCATGTTACCAATTGGTTATATAATATCATGGGTAAAATTTATAAATACTTTTTGAACATTAAATTCAATATCTATCTCTTTCAAGGGGTTTTTTATTAGAATATTTATTAAGGTGAAAGAGGTATTCTAGAGCACCCTTGCCACTTCTGGGTTACATATTATCTTTATTTTTATCAATTTCAAAAAAATTTAATCAAAAAAATTTACTCTATTTATAATAGATTTTCCTTTATTATGTAACTAGTTAAATAAAATTTTCATTTCTGTTATTATAAATGATTTTAGTTCTGTTTGAAATCCACAATTTAAAGTAAAACCAATTTAAGAGAACAATCCTATTTGTTTTCACGTGTTTAGAATTACTCTAATAAAATGTATTTAAAATATAAATATATTCTAAAAAACATCATAATTTTATATATAATCACCTTGGTTCATTTATGGTTTCATGGAAAATTATACTTTCTTTCCTTCTTTAAAATATTTCATACTTATATTATAAATTCTCACCCAAGTGGTTCATTTTTATTATTTATTCTCATAAATTATTCTCATGAATTTTATACTTTGGGACTCCATGTCCCAGAAATATATCCATTTTTATGCTATTTTATTCAAATATGATTTACTTACATATTCTCTTTTGATTCCTCATAATTTAAACTTTGGTTATTCCTTGAATCAGAATTATGAAATCCACTTCCTTCTCCTGGGTTTGATCATGCTTATGATATATATATTGTTTCTTTTCTTCATGTGGAATAAAAATTTGAATTTTTTATTTATGTGATAGGTTAGCCTAGAAATATATATCTCTATAATGTATTTGATAAATATTTATATCTCATAAGACTTTATTTATTGGATTAAGGAGTGAACCAAATACACTGTTAGACTATTCCATTATATGGATTGGAATGGGGAGTGAACCCAATCCAACACATGAGTATTTATAATTTATTAAGAAAGTCTTGGGAGTGAAACTTGATATATCTTTATGATGAAATTACTTATGTTTTTACACATATTATTTGATTCCATGATCTTATGCTTATGGCTTGTGTCTATGCTTATAATAATTCTCTTAGTGATATTGTGCCATGCCTCTTAACTCTCATGTTATGTTCTATTTCCATGTTTATTCCCTTACTGGGATTTCTAGATCAACCTATTCCTTATGTATTTTTACCATCGAATCATACAATATTTTAGATTATCTATGGGAGTTAGGATCCCTATATTTATTTGTAAATAAATTTAATGTTTAATGTTTAATATGATTTATTGTATTGTTGGGAAATTATGTTATAAATCATGAAATAAAATATGTTTAAGTATTAGCTATCTATAGTTGGTATCAGATAAAGGTATAGTTTTTTTGGAGATTATGATGAAAAAAACATAGTGAAAACCCTAGGTATAAGTCAAAGGGATAAGTCTAAGTATAGGATAACATCCTAAATTTTTATTAAATTAGAGATACTGTGGTTTTCCTAGAAATTATATTACAACATGGATACTAGAAAGGGGATACAGGATCTGAAAAAATTGTACCTAAGGGTAATAACCTTGGAGAGGGTGTGTTTTTATTAACTCAACCATGACCTGGTGCATAAAAAAGAGGCCTTATTGTACACCTAGATGGATTTAACTGAGAGATATTATTTGGTTAGTAATATTCACATTATGAACCACTATAAAATATTTATTTTGGTATTATTTTATGGTATTATGTTTATTACCCGACAACCCAAATTAATGTTACCTATAAATAGAAACCCAAAATTTTCAAACAAAAATATAACATATTATTATTGGAGTATTAAATACATATTATAATGATACACATAATGATCTTATAGGTATGGTGTCTTTGGAATCATAGATTCATAAACAAATGGTTTATAAGATATCTACATCATCTCTCACTAATTTCGTTTTTTTAACTATAACCCTTCTTAGACATATCATAATTAAAACCTTTATTCATAACATGGGTAAAGGAAACATAATAAAGGATGAGCTTAGATGCACAGTAAGGGTAAACATGGGATATATCAATGACCACATAAGCATAAAATGAGTGTAAGGGTATAAGGAAATGAATTTAACAATTAAAAACCATATCATATATATCATAGATAAAAATAATAAGTCATGGAATAAATCTTGACATCTCATAAGACATAAATCATAAATGAATCAAAGAATATGAGCATTGAGAGAAAACATTGGCATAAAACATAAGTTTGTACCACACACATAATCATAGAAAATTATATTTTTAGACAAGTATCACTTCCAATACCATCATAGTTTTTTGGGTTAAATATCTATTCCATCATATCCATAGTCATGGTTCACTTCCAAGACTCTCAAAGTGTAAAAATTCCCTTGCTAAACTAGGATTATTCCCCATTCTAATCCTTATTATCTCATGAGATATCCATCTTTACCCAATGCATTAAAGGACTATATAATTATGGGATCTCCAATCACCTAACAAAAATAATATATATGTGTTCCAAAATATCATAAATCATACATTATAGAATAACCCATGTAAAGTAAACAGGTTTGATAAAATTTTCATCATTTCATCATATAATAACCCATGGAAAAGAAACAGGTTTCATAATGGTTTTATCATAACTTAATTAACCCATTGAAATAAATGAGTTTCATAGAATCCATAAATCATTATCATCGTAATCAGTCAACCAAATAATTATGTGGATTATGTCATTGGATTATATACCTAGTAAATCATAATTAACATCAAATAATGTTAACATTGATAAAAAATGGGTTTAAAATATAATTGGAACATTTCTCGAGGAAAACACCATTTCCTCTTTAGAATCAATTAATTAAAATCTAATTATTTTCCAAATATTAATTAAATTATTTTCCTTAAAAAAATATGAAACTTGTAAGGTAAGATTCAATATATTGAGTGGTCATGATGTTGGGATATTTTTTATCATGCTCTGTATGTTAAAACAAATATTTCATTTATATTTTTAGTACAAATTTAAATTTTCATCATTCAGAAAATGACAAGAATATTCATCTTAATTTTTTTAAAAATTAAATCACTGGTTAAAAAATATTTAAAAACTCATATAATAATATTAATAAAATTCTTAAAAACATTTTTATAAAACATGGATAAGGAAGAAAAAAGATTTTTGACTTAAGAGAAAAAATTTGGGTATCCTTAAAAATAATATTTTAGTAAATTGAGTTATTAAAGAGAGAAAAATTAAACAAAATATTTTAATATAAAAAAATAACTATATTATAATAAAATTAATGGTATTTATGAGAGAAAGTTTATAAAATCTCATCATCAGAAACATGATAAAAAAAATCCTGATAAATTATGATATTTTAACATAAATCACATAACACTTCAGTAACTTTAGAATCAAAACCTCATTAAAGTGAGAAAATTATATGGAAATTTTAGACCCCATAATTTTAATGAGAGGAATCAAGAAATAAATTCATGAAAAGTATATACACCACATAAAATAAACAAGTTTTAAATATGGCATGTGTCTAACAGAAATAAAAGTGAGACGAAAGCCCCTTAACAAAAGTTACACTTACTTTAAAATCTTGTTAATCTTCTATATAAAAAATATAATTTTATATAATCATATAATTGAATAATTTATATACTTATAATATCATATATGATCCACTTATAACATTTAAACACCCACTGATTAATAATTATTTATCAAAATCATCATTTACTTGTGTTAACTATTTTGTTTTTCATGGAAGTTTTAGTAATATGGTTCCAATGCTTCTACTTTGATATTGTTTCCATATAATAAATAACATTAAACATGATATATATATAAAATTTATTATATATATATATACATTTATCCATAAAAGTTAGAGATTTAAAAATGAATTTCACTATTCATAGAGATGGTAGGTCGTACGCACACATGAACACTGTATCCATTTTTTGACAGATGGAATGGAATAATGTTAAATAATAATTAATTTATCTAGAATAATTATTATATCTTATATAGAATATATATTCAATAAATTTATCTTTATTTCCATTCATGTAAATAGGAAACAAAAAATAAATCACATCACTTCGTGGAGGTGATAGTCTACACGTACACACGAGCGATGTTATCATTTTACATCAGATACGAAGGAGGCAGATAAAAGTTATCCCATAATCATAATAACAATTAAGTATATTTAAGATACTAAAGACATTATTTTATAATATATACCATATATTTATATGAGGTATAATAATAAATAAAATTTTAAATTCTTGGTTAAGAGTCATACCTATTTGTCGAGAAACCAATCTTATGTTACGACAGAAGTCTTTAAATGATGTTATTTTAAAAAGAACTGAAGGTATAAGTTATAAATAAGAAATATAGGAATGTGTTATGGTAGGTATTTTATGAAATATAAGGCTCAAAAATTGGAAATAATGAATGAGAAGAGGTTTCAATTTATAAGTGAGGGGAGGGGTAATCTTGGAATTACATAAAGTATTAAATAAATATTAATTGATTTCCATGAAAATTGGATCCAAAATTGATATAATTTTAATATAATATTAGTAAGATTCTGAATAATCTAATAAACTAAAATTTAGACACGTTTTGGTTATGTTTTCACCCTTATCTCTTAGTTCGAACCCCTATTAACCCTTTTTGATAATTATTGTGATAACAAATTTTTCTACTATTTAATGGTCAAGAATGTCACCATAAAAGGAAAATTGAACCATAAATAGACCATGGACGGTATTTTAACCCATAATACATTAATTTGGATAAATATATCGTTATTATTAATTTTTTTACATTTAATTAAATATTGTTTATTATAAAATATCATTATTATTATTTTTGGAACTATTCATTTACTTTGACTTTGAAAATAACATTAAACAGAAGAAATTTTAATATAATTTTTAAAAAAAAATACTTATTATGTTATATTTACTGTAATTTTTTTGGAAAATAATAATTCTCCAATATTGTATTACATTTAATATTTTAAAATCCATTTATTTTTTACTATTAGTTGAATACATGTTGTGTCATCATTGCATAAGAATTTGTGGTAATTATTAAATAAATAAAAATTAACAATGATATACTCTGAAAAAAGATAATTTATATTTAAAATATATACTTATAACCGAACATAACCTCTTTTTATTCTTATTTAAAATTTTTAGAGATATTAAAGTCAAGAGAGTGAAATTTTTTATTCTTTCCTAAAAATAATATAAAGGTCATATTCAAATAAAAATAGCACCAAGTGGCCATATTTTTGATAAATCAATGATAATGGATGAAATTAAATAATAAAATTGTATAAATACAGAATATCTTTCAGTCATATGAATTATTTGAGAAATGGGTGAATGTGTTTGAGGATAAAAGGGGGAAGGTTGGTACCCTGATTAGAGCCTCAGATAGTGGTGGGAATACCTATTACAAGGATTCAATATTAAGTGGCAAGATAAAGATTAATGATAGTGTGGGTTTCACCTATACTCCCTCAAATAGGAGACCATGCATGGATTATTCCAATATTCCCATTAATCTCTCTACCAGATCGTCTTCTTAGGTTCTAGGGAAGGTGGATGCAGATATCCTTAAAATTTCTAATCAGAATAAGTCTCAATCTGAGTGGGATATTGAATATGACTCTTATTATAGAAATTTTTTGTCATACTATGATCTCTAGACCTATTTTGGTGGATTAGGGCAATTCTTCTTGTTTGACCCCATTTCTCACTTTTAAGTAACTTTTATTTCTTCTAAATAAATGGTAAAAAGAATTACTTCTATATAGAATTGTTTGGAACATTTAATTTTTTTTTAATTTAATATAAAACCAATTTATAACCAATTAATTTATTATATACATTTGTAAACAATATTTTTTTTCATAATTTTGTCATCCCTTTTCATACCCACCAATCCAACAACTAGGTGATAACCATCATATTAAATAAAAATATTTCAATAGTATAATGATGTTCGTTTAAACTCAGTGTTAAATATAGAGAAAGATATCAAATAAATAAAATGTATTCAATGGAAAATATTATAAAATATCAGGGTGTTATATTTTAAACCCCTTAAAATAAATTTCTCCCTAAAAATTTCATTATTTTGATACCAAAAAGTGGATATATTAGTTTAATCACATCATCAGGTTTCCAAGTAACTTATTTCAATTTATTTTTTATTTAAAAGATTTAACTAGGTTATTATTCATGTTTCATAATACTTTATCTCTATGATTCAAGATTTATATAGGTTTTTCTTCGTAGTAAATGTCATGATCCATTTGTATAACATCTTATTTTAGTACATGTGAAGGATCTTGTATTCACTTCCCTAGGAGAGATAGATATAACTAACAATGAACATGATAAAGGTTTAGTGGAAACTCCAAAGTGATAATATTCCATCCATGATCGTTCAATAATCTTAAAGGGGAAATATACCCAGGGCTTAATATTCCCTTATTTTTGAATCTCATAACCTTCTTCCAGAGATAAATTCATAGAAATAACCTCTCACTAATTTCAAATTACATATTTCACCAATTATTATCCTCATAAATTTTCTATTGACTATGATATGCCCTGATGTGTTACTGAATATATCTAACATTATTTTCCATTTCCTCAGCAAGCTCATGTACCAATAACTTTATTTCTCTAAATTTATTTTAACATATTGGAGTTCTCCACTTCATTATGTAGAGAGAGTCATAATGAGCCATATAAATTTTTAAGTGAATGCATTTTTTGTAAAGAAACTCAGATGAACGAAGGGGTTAACCCCAGTTACCTTTGTAATCTATATAACAAGATCTCAGTATATCATCCATTGTTTTATTGGTTCTCTAAGACATACCATATTTCAAAGGATGATAATAAGTGTAAGGAACTCAAATCCAATAGCCCAGATTCGGTGGTTAATTTATTACATTGGCATATGATACAAGAGATCACATCCTAAAGGCCTGAATAGTTTATCCGTTTTGGTAAACTAGATATATAATTGAATCTCACATGACATTTGAAAACCTAAAAATAAAAAATAGTGAAGGTAAATATTCATCATCCTTGAAATCATTCAAATTTCACTCCTTAATATTATTGGGAAAGGAAAAAAATAAAGTGTGAGCACAAATTATTGGTTAGGTTATGAGAAATGGAAGACATCAAGAGTAAATAATGAAGAATTAACATTGAAAGGTAAATAACTGAAAAAACCTTCCATTTAATCAATAATGTCAGAATAAAGGATAATATTTTTGGAATATATAATGTTTAAAAAATTACATATAAATAATCACATGATCTTGAAACTTATCCATATATATCAAAACTAGTAAAATAATCACTTGGATATCAAAAACTAATTTCAAAATGATGGTTAACAAGGTCATTAACCACATTAATAATGAGAAGAATAGGTTCCTTTTGTTTAGAAGTTGAATCACCCTTATAAATTGTGTTTTTTACTCAACACCCATGCACATTATTTCTATCTTTAAGGTTAAAAAGTCAATTATTAAATATATGGAGTGTACTATGAACTGATTTATTTGGGATGCTTAGGGAAATGGAAAATTTCGATGGTCCTCTTTGATTAAACTTTCATGACTAGTTGAGCATGGGGGAATGAGGTTTAGGGACATGGACATGTCTATGCATTCTCTTCAGGGTAAGCTGGCTTGGGAGGTTATCTAGAGGCACTCTCTTTGGGTCTATTTTTTTAGAGAAAAGTATTCTTTTTGTTCACATGAGAATTTTATATCCCCCTCTTGCTTATGTAACTCCTTACACATATATATTCTTGTGCTTACTGACCATTCCCGGGGGATCCTGGGTTGAGGTGATGTTAATTTTTGGTAATGAAATTGGGGAGGCAGCCTGATGGATTTCCCATCTTTCCATGTACCCAACCTATCCTTTAAGGAGGCCTTCTATTACCCCCCATTTATTTAGGAGGTCCTCAACCACACTCAATAGTCTATGTTTGAAAAAATCAGGTTAGAAGAGTCTTAAGACCAATGTGTCTTCACCAGATCCCTCAATGGATAGTTCTCAACCAAGGAATATAAATTGGCGATGCTCTCTTATCCCACTAGTGACCCATGGGGAACTTGCCTCTGGTGTAAATATATTCCAAATAAATTTAACTTCATACTTTGGAGAATCCGATATCATGCATTACCTATAGATCTAGTGGTGAAATCCAGGGGAGTGCATCTTGCGCTTAAGTGTGTCTGCTATTCATCTCCCTCAGAGGAGTCTTTACTACAACTTTTCTTTTAGAGTGGTTGGGTGGGCTTAGTCTGAACCGACCTTGGAAAGATCATGTCTCCTATACCTATAATATATTCCATTGATATTTTTCATCATAAATGGTTTTGTGGTTTCAAAAACAACAATAATTATGAGAAGTCTCGGATGATCCTACTAGCAGTGGGGTGCTGGTGTATATAGTAGTCTCAGAACCAGGATTAGCATGACCCCTGTCTCTCTGGCTTAGATCTGGCGGTGTGTTCCAAGTACATTGTTGAAGATCTTTTAGGCCTCATAAATCAGGGGTTGGAGTCACCTTATCTCATATGTTTCATCCTTACAAACTTATATTCAGGTCTATATAGACCCAAAAAGATGGTCCACTAGCTTCGATGGTCCCCTACTGCCAACGGTGTCAAGCCCAACATTGACGGTGAATGTATTCATGGTTCCTTGTGTGGTGGGGTGTGGTTCATGATTTTAACAACTCAGTGATCTTTTCCATTAGAACCTTCAATGGGACTAGTAATTCCTTAAGGGAAAAGGCAATGACTATGCTTAATTACTTTTCTCTATGAATAACAAAGAACACCATCCTCACTATTGTTGAAATAGGTTCGAAAATCATTCGGAGTTACCTTACTGATGTCTCTACCTCTCCATGGCACATCACTTATCTTATTTGAGAGTGCATAGATCTTCTCTCTAGTGACACAATGATCCTTCATACTTGGTGTGAAGGCAATCAAGTGGATGATTTCTTGGCTTCGATGGCTACCTAGGATTTCCTCCTCATGGATTTTTCTTCCTTAGCCTCTTCCCCCCTATAGGGATGGCCCATGTAATCGTGGATTCACTTAGAATTCAATTATTTAGACCATCATGATTTTTTATCCTTTTTTACTCTTAAATAAAATTTATTATTGAGTTTAAATGCATAATGTAAGACATCATAAACTTATGATCAAGGCCTTGTTCTAGAGAATATTATATAAATGGGAAAGTCCTCAACCAAATACCCAATATTTTTTATATAATGAGACCTATTGATGCATCAATGGGATATAATAGGCCCCAAACATTACTTACTATGTATAATTAATTCATAATATGCAAAAATTATACCACTTAATCAATATACCTTAATAATAAAAAAACTGTTCATATTAAATTAACTATCATATTGAATTTCAATACTTTCCCATGTCAAACTAATTATAAACCATCCAGAAAAAAGAATAAGGATGGTATCATAAAAAAATATCCACAGTAAATTTTAGTAAAACAAAGTCTTGTTTTCTTTTATAAATATAAATACCATTAAAAGTTCATCAAAAATATTCTTGATAAAAATACTCCTTTCTCTTTCAAATTGAATTTTAAAAACTAAAAATTTCTTGAATTTTATAAAGAAAATCTTTCTTAGAAAGGAATCATCAATAATTATAAAGTAATAATCCAATAATTTGGTATTCATGATTATGTAACATTCTATTCATGATAAGTATGACAAAAAATTATTCCATTCACATTTTCAGTAAAAAATAAAAAACTATCTCATTAAAAAAAACAAGAAAATTCATTTTAAAATATTTTGTAAAAAATTAATCAAGGATAAAAATGACATTAATTAATCATTTTAGAATATTAAAAACAAACATTAAAATATTTTATGTAAAATATCTAAATGGATGAAATATATTCCTAACATAGTAGAAAAACAATGTTGATTTTTAATAAAAATATTATTTTAGTATCATGAGTATTTAAAAATATGAAAATTAAAGGAAAAAATATAATATATAGAAATAAATAGAGGATAAGATAATATATATTTTTTAAGATATCAATATAAAATAATTCCCCTATAGGATACATATACTTACAAAATCCCGACTAATAAAGAGATATGAAATAAATCATTACCACTTTGATGAATTTTGAATCACAATATCAATGAAATAATAACTTCAAATGAAAATAATAATATCATGAAAATAAGCATATTCATTATATATCATGTAAAAGAATCATTATATACACCTCATAAACATAAATAAGTGCATAACATCAAACATGTCTCAACAAAACAAAATTGAGATGAAGAACCCTTACAAAGATCATATCACTGAAGTGAGAATTAATAAATTAAGTGATTATGTGTGAAAAATGTAAATCCACAAAATAAAATTTAAAATACCACATAAAAAAATAAATGATAAATTTTCACATAATATTGACATAATATAATCAATGAATAAGTGATATAACATAATGAAAGGAATCTGAGTTAAGAAATCCATTAAAAATGATTGTGATAACGAAGTAAGAATTACTCAATGAATTGATTATGTGTAACAAAATTAAATATAGAAAAAAAATTGTAAATAAAATATAAAATAATAAATGGTAATTACAAACATAATATTTTCATAACATAGACAATAAGGAAGTAATACAACCCAATGAAAAGAAAATAAGTTATGAAACCTATTAACTCATGTCCAATTCATCACATACATTCCTTATATTCCCAAATAATAAACTTATGTCAATAATTAAATTTATTAAGTACCATTTTCATGTTTATTATTCCTTTTATTTATTTTTTACCTTTTAATATTTAATTAATTAATAAATTATGTTCACGTAAAATCTTTAGATAATATTCGGTTCATATGTCCAAAATAACATTAGTAGGATGACATTGGAAAAAGAGTTCATTATTATGACAACCCTGCTTTTATTTCACACTTAAAGAGGATTTATTACATAAAATTTACTTCATACAACATATAAGATCAATATGTCTAGTGTATTTGGGTCTTAGGATCATTACATAATAACTTAAAACATGAAATACAACATCTTTATTGAAAACTACCTTTACATGACCACTGCATTCCCTCGTACATAGCATTGCATGGGATAACCTGAGGACATGCATAAGAAGAGTGTGAGATATAAAGCCCAGTAAGGGAATAATCATGGAATAACATGAGGAATACAATAATTGTTATAAAATAGGCATATCAATAGAGAAAAATAAAATCATAAACATAAAGGCATGATAAAACATGATAATCATAACATGGAAATGTTGTAACAACACTTAACATGGAATTAGTATGAGCTAAGGCTCATTGCACATGGAGCATGAGTAAACCCTCATTTAACATGAAGAATGAGTAACCCCCCATTTCACTTTAATTATCATGAGTAAACATGAATTGCACATGATGTATCATGATACTATACTTTAGCCAATGCATTGGAGCGCTATCAGGGCGCACCCTTCTTAAACATTTCATTTCATGCATAAGTGTGCCACATGGATCATAAAACATTGAATCATTCAACATAATCATTTATTACCTGATAAGAGAATGTGGAATATATAAATTAAACTATTTAAACAATAATTAAAGTTTCATAAAGTTGAATACCCTTGATATGGAGATGGGCATGGTATTCACTATATAATGACTTTGGCTTCGAAAAGAAAGATGCAATTTCGGCAGCATAACATCATGACATAAGAACTCATAAAACTAGTTGATGAGAGAGAAATGGGTGTCTCATCATATTTACATTACATGGACAGTAAAGGGTTCATATAGATACATTTCCCAACAAATTTAATGGAATTTAGATTCATGATACAAAAGAATAGCTTGAATGTAAATGAGGAGAGAGAAATTCCTTCGAGAATTTCAGCTTAGTAACGGGTGCACATGGGAGGAATTTAATGAGAGAGAAATGGATCTACCATCATTAAAACATAAATAGGGCAGTATGGGGGTGGTGATAAACCATACCCCAACATTTATAATTGAAATTAAAAGGGAATAACAATTTAAAGATTATTGGACAAAAATGAGAAAGGAAGAAAAACCCTTACTTGGAAGTGTGCTTCCAAAGGCTTGAGAGAGGATTGAGAGAGGATTCTTAAAAGCTTGGGGAACCTTTTAAGGATTATAGAGACAGGAGGGTAGAGTTTGGACAAACTCAAAAGGCTTTGAGAGAGGAGGAAGTGGGATCTTGTGTGGGTTTATATATGAGAGGTTAGAGAATTCTTGATTATTTAAGTTTGGGACACCTCACATTAAACCAATCCAAACCACAAACCAGCCGATGGTTTCTACCCATGGTATTTGGAAAAGGGAAACAGAAAACAATATTTTATAAGGACAAAGTCCAAACTTCTTAAAATAATGGGGTTTCTTATGTGGAGGTGAGTCACACTCCCAAGGAAAACAATTTTAAAAGACAAAATGATTAATAAGTCTTGAAGGGTCCACTAAAGCTTTGTAAAATATATCAAAAAAACCCAAAATCACAGTATTTTAATTTTAAAACATATATTGGCCGAACATAAAGTTTATAGTATTTTATTACAACACTATTGGGTCATTATGATGTCGTAAAACACATTTTATATTTAAACGATATTTAATTTTTACCCAAAAATTTGACTGTCTCTGAAAATTATGAAAAATTATACATTGGATAATTTCAACATCCTAATTTTAGAAAAAATATTAATTTTATCAAAATAATTTTATAAATATGTTAATTTTTACTTTTAAAATAAAAACCAACATTTAACAAAATTTCATGGGTTTTTACAAAAATGGCTTTCAAACCTTAATAAAAATTACAATTGCATTTATAAAATTATACGATCATTTATATTTAATAAATATTAATTTAATAATAATAATAATATTTCATTAAAATATTATTTAATTCAAAAATCCATTAATTCATTAAAATATATTTCTTAGTTGAACATTAACTAAAAATACTATTTGTTCTTTAAAAACTATTTATAAGGTAACAATAATAAAATGAAAATATATTCATTATTATATAAAAAAATAATGTACATAACCATAGTACTAGGGTCTTGTTAAATAACACCTTAAAACACTCGCATAAGACCGAAGGGTGAAGTGTGCGATGGTGACAAACTCTTGGGGTGGCTCGGATAACATCGCTCAGGTGGTAATCTCTATCAACTTCCAATTCTCCTGTAGGCGGTTCTGCACATGCTTAACATGTTCAGACTCAGCTTGAGATTGGTTAAGAGAGAATCCCAATGACGCCACCTCCTTTTGGAGATCTGACAAATGGTATTCTTTTGGGGAATGTCTACTGGATGAGGCCATCGCTTCCTTTGTCTGAGTAAATTGGATTTGTTAAAGCCCTGTATTTATATTAATCATGTGATCACTTTTCAACAAATATATTAGCAATGGTCACAATTATTAACATAAAACCAAATAAGTTGACATTTTATATAAACATTTTACATAAAGAGACATCTAATTAGATCACAAGGGATTTCCATTAATAAATGTTTGGGTCGTTATAGTTATTCCATCATCTATTGAATAGTAATCATGAAATAATTAAAATTACATGTATAAATTATACTTTTAAAACCAACCATGAAGGATGGTTATGAAAAATGAACTATGTTATAAGCATGGAAATGGTAATCCATACAAACTTTTGAGTAACATCTCCATTTTACAAAGATCATGATGGAAAGAAGGTGAGTATTATTTTAACTTTATAAAATTGTAATTATATCATATATACAGTATTAATTCTTTAAATAAACTTATATATGTCATCATTGTGATGTGGTTAAGGAAAACTGTAACATCCCTTCCTGGGTGCCACACACCAGTGCCCTGAGCCAGTTCACTACATGATCTCAAGCATGCCTCCCCATACACTAGAGGCTTCCAACTAGCAGCGAGGGTCCAATATAGATCATGGGGGAGATTATAACCTATTTTTATTAGAGTAATACACCAATAAAAATAATAAAATAACTAGATACTATGACATATCCAAAAACATTATCGATATCACTTGATAACCAAATTAGGAAATACAATGCCCAAACTGAACAATAAATATGTCATTCCAAAGTACATTCCAAGTGTCAAAATGCATGTCAAAAGTAAAGACACTAATAACTCCCAAAACGGTCATAAACCACGTCCAGTTCCTTCATTCATGCTTCATCCCAAATCAACCATCTATCATTGGGTCTTTTCCTTTAACCTATACTGAAATCATGTAATCTATTCAGATAATGACTTGGTAGCCTGAGTAGTCTGTGAGTACGACTCAGTAGGTAACCACCAATGACATCTAAAACAATATATAGTCAATAGTTGGGTATGAAGTTGTATAAATAAATATGTACAATGTACAAGTAAATAATTATCACATTATCAATTATTATTTATTTAACTTGATAAACCCCCAGGTCTTCAATGACACCTGAACTTCAATACCTACTTTGGCATATGTCGGAGTCTGAACTATCCCCAAGGGGTATTACATGTCTAAATATCCAAGTTACCATTCACAATTTAATAATTTAATAACCACGTTACCATTTATAACTTTATACGTGAATGACCATGTTACCATTCACTGTTTCACTATTGAATGACCATGTTACCATTAAAAATTTTATAAATGAATGACCATGTTACCATTAACCATTTCATAGTTGAATGACCATTTTACCATTAATAATTTTATAAGTGAATTACCATATTACCATTCACCATTTCATAGTTTAATGACCATGTTACCATTAATAATTTTATATGTGAATGTCCATGTTACTATTTACAATTTCATAGTTGAATGACCATGTTACCATTTATAATTTTTAATAAGTGAATGACCATGTTACTATCCACCATTTCATAATTAATTCAACATTTAATTAAACAGATAATTTCATTTACTAACTAAAAAATTCATTAATCATACCAATACCATTAATTAATTCAATAATTAATTAATCACACCCATCCAATCCAATTAATTAACTAATTAATCAATCACACCACTTACATTAATTAACTCAATAATTAATCAATCAGTTTGTTTGATTGTATAAAAAATATTCTTTATTAATATATTCAATAATTAATTAGTCAATCCAAATTCCCAATATCCCATAATTAATTCCACAATAAATTATTTAGTTAATAATCGCAATATTTCAACAATTAATTCAAAAAATAATTACCTCTATTCAACAATCGCAATATTCCATAATTAATTCAATAATTAATTATCTCAATTAAATAATATGAATATCCCATAATTAATTTGGTAATTAATTTTCTCAATTCAATAATCTCAATATCCCATAATTAATTATCTCAATTCAATATCCCCAATTTCAAAAATTCATAAAATAATTATTCCACCAAATAATTAATTTAATGTAGGAAACTCAATTGCTAATAAAACAATAATGATTTTACCATTACTTACACAAAATAAAAATCAAGACTTTGGGATTTGAATTATAGACCACCTTCATTGAAATTGGAGGAAGTAGTGAAAAAATACAACATCTATGGTAGAAATTGAATTCTGGATTATTTTCAACAGGAACAAGATAATCCATTAGCAATGGATCAAGATCCAGAGGAATAACCAGATGAAATACCATAAAAATCAAGGTTCAAATATCCAATATTCTATGTGAGATTGCTTTTAGATCAAAAAAGACTCTTATAAATCATCAACATTGGACCTACAGTGATGAGGGATATGTGTGGAGTTTCATCCATCGAAGAAAGTGGTGCGTGGAGAGGCTTTGATTGAAGGCGGAGGTGTGTGGGGAATCTGAGGAAAAGAAGGGAGGTCACAGAAGATCTGCAGAAGATAAGAGGAGTATATGTAAGGTTACACGATGCTGGAGAGGAATTTTTAAAGTGTTGGGAATTATAATTACACAATGTTCATTTTATTTCACATCAAGTAAAAATTAATAACCCATTTACCTATTTCCCAAAGGAAGTCATGTTACACCATTTTAAAAAACAATAAATAAAAGATTACATGTGGTGTAATTTTCTTTCATGACATGTAATATTTCTGTGACATGTATTACATGTAGTGAAAACTATTTTCATGACATGTCGACACATGGTGAAAACTATTTTAATGACATTTCTCTATGTGGTGAAATCTATTTATAGGGTGTGTGTATTTTTTAGAATGTGAATTAATTCAATCCGTGAATTAAATTCACAGGGTCTACCACAACCAATTCACACCGTGGATCAGAATTATGATGCGTATTTATTCTAAATCCATAAATCCCAACTTCTTCACGTTTCACCCTTGAAACACCTTACCCAAACTGAACCTAGGATCATAAAACTAGGTTTAAAATAAAGACAACCCATCTAGAAATAGAGTTAGCCAAAAACATATAAATATTTGTACTAGGAAAAAGACGAGATCTTACAACCTCCCCACTGCATTACAGTCTGTCCTCATGAAATACTCCCAAAATTCTAAAAGATTCAATGTTAAAAATATTAGGCCACTGATCCCTCATATCCACTTATCTCTCATAATTTTTCCTCCCTCACACTACCATTTTTACACAATATACAAACTATCATCACGGTCTTTCCCCGCAACACTTTTTAACTATGATCTAACACATGTATCGGATGCTGCTAAAAGGATGAATATATATCAAGATCAACATCATCCACATTGACCACATATGAATAGTCAGGTTTATACCATCAAAGTTTTTGACACATGAAAAACATCATGCATAACACTATATCTTTATGGAATATCCAATCAGTATGCCACCAGCCTAATTCTCTCCACAACCTCGAATGGTCCAACGATCCTAGGTGCCAACTTTACCTATATTTTTATCCTATGGTGACCCAATAAAGGTGACACCCAAATAAATACAATATCAACCTAAATAAAATCTAGGGGTCTTCGTCTATCAACATAAAACTTCTTTTTAATCTGATCCATATCCATGAACTTCTAAATCAAATGTACCTAATCTGATGTCTCTTACACAAGACTAAGTCCCAATAGTTCTGACTCACCTACCTCCATCCAACATAGAGGTTATCTTCATAGAACACCATAAATATACTCATATGGTTCCATTCGTATCATATCCTGATAACTATTGTTATAGAAAAAATCAACAAAATCTAGGTGCTTCTCACAAAATCCACCAAACTCTCAGAAACATGCTTACAACATATCCTCTAGAACCTGAATAATATGTTATAACTATCCATCTATCAGTGGATGGTATGTAATACTAAAGATAACCTATGTACTTTGCATATTTTGTAAGACCTTATAAAAGAATGAAGTAAAGAGTGAGTCACAATATGAAAATATAGTCCATAGAACCCTCTGTAGATGGACTATCTACTAAAAAAAATAGTTCTTTAAACTACTACACTGAGAAATTTTCTTGTATTGGAAATAAAATGATCTAACTTTGTCATATAATCCACAATCACCCAAATTAAATTATTATTCAGAGGAATACTTGGGAGATTCACCAAAAAAAACATGATCACATCATCACACTTTCATTCCAGAATGGTAAATGGATGTAATAAACCTCCGGGTCATTAATGGTCGGCATTTACCTACTGATAGGTGTTTTATCATGTCAGAAACCCTGATATCTCCTATTTAATTCATGTCCACCAAAACTATCAATGTAGGTCATGATAAATTTTTGTCACACCTAGATGCACCACCCACTTCAAGGTATGAAATTCCCATATAAACTCTTACATCATGCTCATAGGCACAAAAACTAAATTCTTGATATAGATGATCTCATCCTCATCTATGGACCTATATAAAGGTGTCTCTGCACCTTCAAGGCTTTCCCTCAAGGTCAATCATTCTAGATACTCATACTATCTATCCCTAGTCTATCTCAAAATTCTATACTCAACTGAAAGTGATAGGAGAGTCATATGCTCGGGACTCTCCAGGAACACAACATGAATTTCATCTAGTAAAGTCACCATCTTTCACTCAGCAGTAGACTATTATACCTCCTGAGTCTAATATTTCTCATTTAAAGTGTTGAAAATAGTGTTTCCCTTTTTGGGTATATATGATAGCTAAAATTAGAATGAATGCATATAATCAACCCACCTCTACTGATGTAGATTAAAATATCATTGTGAAAAGATATAATTTAAGATCTTATTATCTTAATACACGATAAACTTCTTGCACAATAGATAATGCCACCAATACTTCAAGGACTACATAACTTCTACCAACTCAAGTTCAAGTGTAGGGTTGTTACATTCATGTGGCCTAAAATCCAAATACCTATATACTATAACTTGATATCCTTACATCAACCCTACTCTAAGTAAAACCAAAGAAGTGTCATAATAGACTATATAATCCTCACCTTTCTTGGTTATGATCAATATTGGTGCTTATGTCAATGCTTCTTTAGATCCTGGAAGGTAGTATCACATGATTTTGACCATAAAAACATTATACCCTTCTTGTTCAAGACATAAAGTAATTCTCTTAAATTAAAAAAGTCATAGATGAAGCTTTGATAATATCATACTAACCCCAGAAATATATGGATATCGAATAAATTCTTGGAATACTCCTAAGAAACAACTACCTAAACCTTATATGGGTCCACAAACACACATTTTTCCAAGATTATGTGACCTAAGAAGTATACCTAATAAATCCTAAACTGACATTTGTATAGCTTGGTGTATAGATGATTCTCTTTTAGTGTAATCAAGACAATGTTAAGATGTTGGGAATGATAATCATGAGTCTTGGAGTACACCAAGATGTCATCCAAAAACACTACCACAAAATGATCTAGGTACAAATAAAATATTCTTTTAATCAAGTGCACAAACATTATAGGAGCATTATTCAATCCATATGACATTATGACAAACTCATAGAGGCCATTGGAGAAAACACAAGCTTCTATGAACTAGTCAAATAGATCATCAATACACAGAAGTGGATACCACTTCTTCACTGCCATCCAGTTCAACTTCCTGTAATCAAAAAATAAGATTAGAGAACCATCACCCTACTTAGAAAAAAACACTATTGAACCTAAGGGTGATGTACTCAAGAGAATAAATACCTTATCATCTAATTATTTTAGTCATGTCTTGAGCTCTTGAAGCTATTTCAGTGCCATTTTTGTAAGGTGGAATTGAAACTATCTTAGCCCCTAGCATGAGATCAATGGTAAATTCCACATATCTTTGGTGGAATCCAGGATAAGTATTCAAGAACCACACCCTGAAACTGAACCACTGATGGTGGAAATACACCATGTTTTTCTCCTTTTTCATCTATAAATAGACTAAAAACATGGGTTGTGTGATCTCCCAATTACTGAGTAATTGGACAGACTTGTCCCGCCTAGATATCCCACTCTCCATGTTAGATATAAGTGTCACCCTTAGGATATGTAAAAGCCACTCTCTTGTGGTAACAATCAATATAGGATCAGTATTATACTAAAAAATCCATACCCAAAATCAAGTCAAAACCTAAAATATTATAAATGTAATGATCCCATAGAAAATGATACCCCCCAACTTCGAGGGAAAATCCCTTGCACAAGAATATACACTACGGAAAAAATGAGCATTTGCGACGGGTTATTTGCGACGGGAATAGATCCCGTCGCAAATAGTCCTGTTAAAAACTTATCTGCGACGGGGTTATTTACCCGTCGTAAATAAGTATCCTTTTGCGACGGGACAGCTTTCCCCGTCGCAAAAGGACTTTCGTGGTTTGCGCACCAAATCGTGGGAAACTTATTTGCGACGGGGGAATATTCTTGTCGCAACAAACCGGCAGCGGTAAAAGGTATTTGCGACGGGAATATTCCCCCGTCGCAAATAGTATGTCGGCAGGTGGTTATTTGCGACGGGACCCGTCGCAAATAACTATTTACCCGTTGACCGTAATAAATGTCGGCTAAGGTATTTGCGATGAGTCCCGTCGCAAATGGACCCGTCACAAATAATCTAACCTATAAATACCCCCATCCGTTTTTTTCAAAACATTCTCAAATTCCATCTTCTTCTTCTCTCAAAGTTATATTTCTAAAGTTCAGTTTTTCTTCAGTTTAATTTTTTTCTCCGGAGCTGATATTAATGTTTTGAAGAACGACCAGAGCAGATAAATTTTCAAGGTATTTATGTTCAATTTAATTTAATATTTATTTTTAATTTTTTATTAGTTTCAATTATTCTTAATTAGTTGTAATTTAATTATGTTTATATTGTTTTATTACTTAATAAATTTAAATTATTAGTATTGTTCATAGTTAATGGTAATTAGGAATAATTAGTAATAATTTTTCATAATTAAGAATAAATATTAATAATTATTAATAAATACCAATAATTAGGGATAATAACATTATTACATTATTAGTCTATTTTATTATTAATATTAAAATAATATAATTTTTTATATATATACAATTCTCTTTTCATCTGTGTGTTTGCTGTCTTCACATGTATTATTTGTATGTGGAGATAGAAAACGCACAAATGAAAGGAGAATTGTATATAAATTAGAAAATTATATTATTTTAATATTAATAATAAAATATATTAATAATGTTAATATTTGTAATTATTGGTAATTATTCCTAATTATTGATAATTATTCATTTAATTACTAATAATTAGGAACAATTATCAATAATTATCAATAATTAAGAATAATTAGTAATAATTAGTAATAATTACCAATAATTAGTAATAATTAGTAATAATTACCAATAATTAGTAATAATTACCAATAATTAGTAATAATTACCAATAATTAGTAATAATTACCAATAAGTAGTAATAATTACCAATAAGTAGTAATAATTACCAATAAGTAGTAATACTTATCAATAATTAGTAACACTTACCAATAATTTGGAATAATTACAAATAATTAACAATAATTAGTAATAATTAGTAATAATTACCAATAATTACCAATAATTATCAATAATTACCAATAATTACCAATAATTACCAATAATTACCAATAATTACCAATAATTGGTGGAGTGTAATAAAAATCAAAATTCGAGACAATCAGTTTAGTCAAAGTGAATGTGCTTTCACTGATGTGCAAAGAATTGAAGTTTTTCAAGAGAGTACTCAAAATCAATCTTTTTTACAAAGAGACATGAGTATCGATGACGACACCCCACATTTAAGAGTCGGTGATGACGATGATGTTAATGATGTCACATATGAATTTGAAATGGTAAGAGATGAAGCAACTGTAACTCGAATGGATATCGATGATGTTGAGAAGGAATATGAAGATGACATTGACATATATGAAGATGATGATGAAGATGAACACTGATAGCATTTCATGGTAATTATATACAATCATAATATGTATATATGTATATATAATAGTAATTATCAATTATTTGCTAACATTAATATTTTATGTTTCAGATGGACGACGCCACATTTCGTGAGTTGGCGGATGCTGACCTGACTTTCGATGCGGATGAGTTGCTGACAGATGACCCTCAGCCTGAAGGCGCTCTAGGGAGTACGCGGAGGGGGCGCGGTCTTGCACGATTGATGATTCCTGACCCCGTCCCTGAGCGACGTCCACGTCTTGGGTTTGATCCACACACACGGAGGTGTGATAACCTATGTGATAACCTGTGGATTTGACTAAGATTTCATTAATCTATTCACATAATAAATGTTTATTATTTTTTCAGTTTTCCGCATATAGCAGTCGGACAGGGCAGCGCTATTTTGCGCAACTATTTCTCTCAGCAGTGGACCACATGGGAGCAGATTCCCATTGATGTGCAGCAGGCCATGTTCGGCCATTGGTTAGTACGTACGTAAATAAATAATTTTTATTTTGAAAATTATTTCATTTCTAACTTGATATTTTGATTTATTTTTAGGGTTTATGGTATCCGATCGAGGATACCATGCGTGATGCCATCCACGAGGCATGGGAGGTGGCCATGCGTGATCGCCTTCGTCAGTTTTTGCACAATTTAAGAAAAGCTGCGATGAAGAAAGCAGGAGTGTCATATTTTGACGAGTCATGTAGAGCACACCGACCAGAGTATATTTCATCCCATGTATGGGATGGATTATGTGCGCACTGGTTGAGTGGTGCCTTTCAGAGGAGATCATCGGTGGGGAGGCAGAATCGGGGGAGACAGGAGGTGACTCATCGAGCTGGGAGTCGTTCTTTCAGTACTCATAGACAGCATCTGGTACGTACATTATTTATAAATATTTTATATAACTATAAATATTAACAGTTTATTTTTTATTCTTATAGGCTGTCGAGCACCCCGATATTACAGAGTACGACGTATATCGGAGGATGTATAGTGATCCTGCTACTGGGGAGCTCAGAGGTGATCGTCAGCATCACATTGTGGTCAGTATTATTTGTTTTCAAGTTTAAAAATTAACTGCATATAATATATTCACAATTTTAATTTTAAATTGCAACTATAGGAGTCATATGAGGCCGCAGCGTCACAGGCCCGGCCTGAGAGTCAGGCCGAGTCATCAGATCAGACCATTGCCTGTCAGTTTGATGAAGCGGCATGGATGCAGGCCACCCAGTATGCCTTCGAGAAGGGCCGGGTAGTTGGTATCAGCTCTCGACTGACTCCCGGAGATTATTATGGCAGTGCTGCGATGTCGGCGTCCAGCTCGAGAGGAGCTCGTGCATCTTCTTCTACTACACAGTATGAGGATCAGTTGCGATCTCAGACTGCACAGATAGAGAGTCTCCGACAGGATCAGGAGCAGATGTGTCAGCAGCATGAGGAGGAGCGTCGACGCCAGCAGCAGCTGTACGAGGAGCAGGCGAGTCGGTGGAAGCAGCAGCATCAGGAGCAGATGGAGTACATGCGCCGACTCACTCATGCTTTAGGGATGGAGTTTCCTCCTCCACCATCTGCAGATCCCCCACCTCCCCCCTCCTTCAGATTAGAGATTGTACTTATGTTATAAAATTTGTGAAATCAAATTATTATTTTTTTTCTATTCGTAGTTTCTGTCTCATTATAAAATATTAATAATATTATATTTTTAAATAAAAATATTAATATGAATAATATTATTATTTATATTTTATAATATTAAATTTTATATATATACTAAAATTTTATAATATTATAATTTAATTATATTTTTTGTAATACTTGAATTATTTTAATATTTGAATGTAAAATAATTCTATTATTTTTATATTAATTAAAATAAATTATTAATATTTTTTTTATTTATGAATTATAATTCTAATATTATTATATTAATTAAATCATTTATTAATATTCTATTATTTTTTATTTTTGAATTATAATTCTATTATTATTATATTAATTAAAATAATTTATTAATAATTTATTATTTTTATTTGTGAATTATAATTCTATTATTATATTAATGAAAATAATTTATTAATAATTTATTTTTTATAATTTTTTATAGTATTTGCGACGGGATACTATGCCCGTCGCAAATACTAGTATTATTAATAGTTTTTTTTAAAAAAAAAATAGTTTTTGCGACGGTACCGTCACAAAAGGTATTTGCGACGGGGAGAATGACCGTCGCAAAAAACGGCTTTTGCGACGGGCCCGTCGCAAATAAGTGTTGTTGCGACGCCGTTTTCAGCAACGGACTATTTGCGACGGGCCCCCGTCGCAAATACCTGTTTTTCTAGTAGTGATATAACAAGAATAAACTCCCAGTGGTGTAACTCTAATAATAACTTCACTAATGGAATCTTGTACTTGGATAAAACTATTCCAAAGTTGTTCATAAATAAAGGATTTTGAGATACCACTCTAAAATAAGGCACTAGATAATATAGAAGCTACAAGAATGGTACCTCTCACTGCCGATGGTACAACCTTTCTATCCACTAGTGTAAGCTAAACTACATGAAAGTGTCATGTCCCTATCCCCCATGATGTTTTCTCAGTCCCCTATACTGAACTAATCTGATGATACATACACTCTTTACTCGAAGCTCAATGTCCAATTCATATATCTCTATTTCTAGAAGAACTCCAAATACCATATTAATATGGTGTAGAAGACCCCCTTTTTGCACTATGGGTTTGTCTAGCTCCTCTATCACTACCCATTTATTATAGATTAATGAAAAACATCTATAGATGTATCATCTTGCCACAGGATCAACACTCTACTAGTGGTTGGGGGATCTATATCCATAAGTGTCTTGAATTAGAACACTAGTGATAGATCACATGGGTAAGGTCCAGTGTAACTGACCCTTGCCCTAGGTAATTTTCTTTCCAATGTCCTTGCTAAAACTATCATAGAAACACTTATGCACTCAGAAGTCATACCTCATAACCTTCCAAAAATGACTATATTTCATAAACTAGAATCCCTTTTTAGGTTCCCTTCATCTATGAGAGCATGATCCACTACCTAAGCAAATTTATTTAACTAAAAGAGGTTAAATTGGGTGTTAATATCACATTTAATCCCATCCTGAAAATTTATCTTCTTAGTTGTGTTACCCCTTTACAACACTGTATAAAAGCACTGTAGGACTGTAAAGTGACTATCATAGTCCATCGTAGACATACTCTCCTAAGTCAACCTCATGAACTCATTTTCTCTCTCCTACCTCAGCATCTCTGGATAGAAGAGATATAAGAACTTATCCAAGAATTCCTTCCATAACATACCATCATACTGTCCAGTCTGCACCTAAATTTCCCACTATAACTTTTTTAATCCTTATAGAATATAAGTGGCTAACTTGACCGCCTTCTCGGTTGAAGTCTCCATTTGGTCATGTGCAATCTAGATAGACTCAACCTAGAACTCATCTCCCTTAGGTGCACCCTATCATATGAAATTAAGAAGGCTATATAACTAAAACTACCATATAAGGTGACACATTTTTTCACATCTTATCCTGGGTCTCTTTCTCTGAGTTTCATGAAGCAAGGGAAGTTATCTCAGAACTTCTCCTCGACTTCCTCACCCCTCAAAATCGGTGCCTTAGGTTCCAACACTAGAGGATCATCCATATATACAACCTATTGTCATCCTATCAAAAAGTTTCAATATGGAGGCATATCTATACAAATACAAACACTTGTCTTAGGGATCATGACATAACTATATCACATTTACATAAGAGGAAAATCACAACAATCCAGAACAAGCCTTTCCCCCTAAACCTTGCCACACGGTCTAAAACTGAGGTGGTATCACTAACCTTATCTATCCTACATCTAGGACATGGTAAGAAAAGGTAAACAAGTTCTAATATCATGTTTATCATTATACACCCATTAATTTCCATCTTAAATCATTTTATAATTCATTTTTTGGTTAGGAATATTTTCAATTCAATTTCCCTAGAAAGGAAAAACAGTTCACATTAAATAACTTACCCAACCTATTTTTCATGTGAGTCTAAAATGGTTCATGTCACAAAATAATACTGAATGCCTATAATGATGCATGAAAACACAAACCTTTCACCATAACAGGCCACAAGTCAATTCTCAACAAAATTGAAAAAAAACGTCACACCACAAGTGCATCACCCAAGGTTAAATAATGTCAATTGTAACAACAAGAATAAATTAAAACAATCCCACCATGGGTACTTGTGTTTTACTATACCTGAGTTAGCTACTCCCATGCATGAGCTAATAAACTAGGCCCGACTATTACTAGTCTCCTATATACCTTTCCCAAATAGTAAGAAAAATGAATAGAAAAGAAATCGGGGATCTAATACCCCTTTTTAATATATCGACTTAGGTTCCACACATGAGTACCCCAAGACAGTTTTCTACATGACCTCAAGCACACCTCCTCGTATTCCAGAGGCTTCCATAAATAAGTAAGGGTATAATATCGATCATGGAGATATTATAACCTATATTTATTAGATTAATAAACTAGATAAAATAATAAAATAAATAGATAATACAACATATCCAAAACAATACCATTATCACATGATAACTAAGTAGGAAATAAAATGTCAAAAAATTAACAATAAATATGTCATGCTAAAGTACTTGCCAAGTGGTAAAATGAAACACATAAGTAAAGATACTGAAAACTCCCAAGAGGGTCCCAAACCATGAATGATTCCCTCATACGTGCTCCAATATAAACCATCCATCTAATATAGGGTTTTTTATTTATCTTGTCATGCAATCATGTAATCTATTTGGGTACCAATCGGAATGACTGAGTAGGGTGTGAGTATAATTCTAAAGGCCACCACCAAAAACATCTAAAACAATATCTAATAAATAGGAGTGTATGTTGTTATATAAATAAATAATTATAATGAATAAGTAAACCAATGTCACATTATAAATTATTCTTTATTTAACTACACAAACCACCGAGTTCCCGAGGAAACTCGAACCTCAATACTTTCTTCAGTTCGTGATGGAGTCTGAAATATCCGCAAGGGATATCACATGTCTGAAGGTCCATGTTACCATTCATAATTTAATAATTGAATGGCCATGTTACCATTCATGATTTTATAAGTGAATGACCATGTTACCATTACCTTTTTATAATTGAATGGCCATGTCACTATTCATAATTTTATAAGTGAATGACCATGTTACCATTCAGTATTTCATAGTTGAATGATCATGTTACCATTAATAATTTTATAAGTGAATAACCATCTTACCATTCATCGTTTCATAGTTCCATGACCATGTTACCATTCATAATTTTGTAAGTGAATAACTATGTTACCATTCAAAATTTCATAATTTAATGACCCTGTTTCCATTCAAAAAATTTTATAAGTGAATGACCATGTTACGATTCACCATTTCATAATTAATTAAATAATTAATAAACCACATAATTTATATACTAATTCAAAAATTAGTTAATAATAAAAATACCATTAATTAATTCACTAATTAATTAATCACATTAATTCACTAATTAATTCAAAAATTAACTAATCTCATCACTTCCATTAATTAACTTGATAATTAATTAATCAGTTTGCTTGATTACATAAACACAACATTCTTAATTAATCAATTAAACCGTTAATTAATCAATGTAAAATACTAATATCCCATAATTAAGTCCACAATTAATTATTTTGTTTCGTAATCACAATATTTCAACAACTAATTCAACAATTAATTAACTTTATTCAATAATAAAAATATGACACAGTTAATTTAAACATTAATTATATCAATTAAATAATATAAATATCCCACAATTAATTCCATAATTAATTATCTTAATTTAATAATTTCAATATCCCGTAATCAATTCCACAAATAATTATCTCAATTTAATATCCCAAATTTCAAAAATCCCTAAATTAATTATTCTTCAAAATAATCAATTCAATATAGGAAAAATAAATTTCTCATAAAACAACAATGATTCTACAATTACATACACATAATTGAAATCAAGACTTTGAGATTTTAATTATAGACCACCTACATTGAAAGTGGAGGAGGTATCTATAAAAACCCTAAATTTTAGGTAGAAATCAACTTATGGATTAGTTTCAAGAAGAACCTAATAATGCATTAGGAATAAATCAAGAAGAAGATGAAAAACCGAAAGGCATAACTTAAAAATCCAGATTCGTATATCCAATATCCGATGTGAGAGTACTTCCATATCTAATTGGACTACCAGAAATCATCAAATGAGGAATTTTAGCGAAGAGGGAGGTGCGAAGATGCTCTTTAGTCAAATACGGTGGTGCTAAGAGAAGATTAGATCAAAGTTTGTGGTGTGTTGGGAATATTCAACAAATATGGGAGGGTGAAAAATCTCTACAACAGAGAGGAGGGGTGTGTGGAGTGTTACACAATATTGGAGATGAATTTTTAAAGCAATGGGAATTATAATTAAATGATGTAAATTTTATTTCATGTAGTGTAAAAAGTCATAACCCATTTCCCTATTTACTAAGGAAATACCATCACACCACTTAAAAAAACAAATAAAAGATTATACATTGTTTAATTTTCTCTCATGACATGTAAAATTTTTATGACATGTGTTACATGTGGGGAAAAATATTTTCTTAACATGATGAAATGTGGTGAAAAATATTTTTGTGAAATGTTGACACATGGGAAATAGTATTTACAGGCTTTGAAAATTTTTGAGAAAGTGAATTAATTCAAGATTTGAATTAAATTCACAAGGTCTACCATAGCCACTTCACATCGTAAATAGGAATCATGATGAATATTTGTTCTGTAGCTAGAGGTCACCACTTATTCATGTTTCCACCATTCAACACTTTACAGAACATAAACCTAGGATTAGAAAAATTGTTTTAAAAGAAATAAAAACCATAATGAAATAGAGTTAACCAAAAATTTAAAAACATTCATACATAAAACAATATGAGATCTTACAAGAAACAAATTACATCACATTGGGGAGGTGATAGTCCACACGTACACACAAATTTCATTATAAATTTTCAATTGATGGAAAAAATTATATTAGTTTGTGAGTCATTAGTCCACTATATACATGAACAATAGTTTTGTTTCCCATTTAATAAAATTGGAGATGGATATAAGGTATGTCATTAAAATAAAAACAAATTATCATATTGAATATACTGGTATTATTAATTCATTTTTTTAGAATAATATTTTATGGAGCTAAAAGATGAAATAAAAAAAAATATTTGGTCAAAATCTATACATATTCTTCATACAAACACATTTTATTTACACATTAATCTATATAAAGTTTATATTCATCCCAAAATAAGACCTATATAATGTGTGAATTAATTTTTGAAAGTTATTTATAATGACCCTGCCTTTTCTTACATTAATATTACATCAATTTAAAGATAAAAAACATAATAGTTTTACACATAGAGGATCCAAAGGTTTAGTGTCTTGGGAAAACTAGGACCATACATAACAATTACAACATCAAGCATAAACATTTATTTAATTTCTTCTTCTCTAGATTATTTTTGGAAATTTTCCTCTCTTTAGTACATGTAGCCACCTAAGGATATACATAAAAATGGGTGAGCTAGAATCCCAGTAAGAGGATAGATAAGAATAATATAGCATGGGGTGATCATAATCATAACATGGGAAAAAGATCATGAATATGAGAGAAAGCATAAATATAAGACTTTAAATTTTGCAATGAATAGAAATGAAACATCATGTCTTAGTTGTTAAATAGCACGCATACTTGTGAACCAAGATAGAATCTTGTTCACACATAATTTCACATTTAGTCACAAGATTAATCACTTTTCCTAATGCAATGGAGCGCTGTATAATTACGGGCGCACCCGTCACATTTAAACATTCATATTGCGCAATATAATTCCGAGCGCACCCGTCACATCATAACATTATCATTTATCATGCATGACACAATGTACATATAGAATAAATGAGAATAACTAACCCATGAAAATAAATGGGTTTCATCTCATAATAATACATTCATAAACATTGGGTTCTCAAAAGAAAGAGGGAATAAAATACTTGATACAAGAACCGTAAATCTTGAATGAGAAGAAAAAGGTGTGTTCTTGAAAGAAGAGTTCTTTTGGAAAACATTTTTTTAGACATAAAAAATAGTGTTAAACATGTATATCCCAGAAAAGGAAATAAAATAAGGAAAAAATTATTTTTTTGGAGTAACCATATCAAAAATGGAGTGAAAGAGGGAGAACCCGAAGGATGAAATTTGGGTTCGAGAATTTCCCCTTACCTTGTATCCTAATGATTCCTTCTCTTAAATGTACTTTATAATGAAATTATATTCATTAATTTGAAATACAGAACCTTGTGTACATTAATATGGTTCATTATGGTTTTATTAAGTGATTTTATGTGCCTTTGGATGAGTTATAAGGTTTAAAAAACAATGTTCGGGAATGTTTGTTTTTATGGTTTTCTTGAGTGGTTCACTTGTATTCTTAAATTGAAGTTCGGGTAGAACATGGGTAAAAATTTAGAAATGATATTACATGTTATTAATGATATTAAAGGAGTTTTAATGATCTTATAATGAATTATATTAGATCGATGTGGATGAATCATTTGATAATAATTAAATGATGATTGCATGGGTTAATTTGAGATATTTTTCGGTCATAATGAACTTGTTTTACTTTATCACTAGAAATATGGTCATAAGTTAGTTAAAGAACTTTAAAGAGGATATAATACATATGAAATATTCTGTTTTAACTATAAAAATTGTTTCATGACTAGATATGAAGTTATAAATGGATGAAGAAAACATGTCGTTCTTGAAGATGATAAATTAACACCTCACAAACAACGTTCTCTTTAATAAAATAAAAGGAAGAGGGAAAGGGGGTTGGATGATATAATATACCATTAGAATCAGAAAATTAAATTATATCTATCATACTGGAGTTACAATAACATTAAATGAAGATAGGTGGGGAGAGATTAAGAAATGAGCTTGAACTAGAAAAGAAATTAAAGGATAATAGGGAGAGAAATTACCTCTTAAATCTTCCTCTTGAGATCCTCCTTAAGGAAGCTAGGATTGGTCTTTCTATGAGAACAAAAGATCTTGGACGTGGGAGAGGGGCTAGGGAATATGTTTGTACATATTTTAGAGGAGTATTGGATCTTGAGAGGTGTGAGGAAATGAGGGTGTGAAGGGTGGTTTTTATAGTGGAGGGGAGAGGGGTTTCCTTAATATAAAATTCATTAGTTTATTAATTTCCCAAAATACAAGGAATAGTGATTCTTGAATGGACATGAATATTAATTTTATCATGTGATCCAGAAACAAGTGGGATTACATTAGCAGAACATCACACATGACTCTATAATTAGCTTATTTAGCTTATTTTTGTAAATTACGGTATTTCACTATTCATCAAAAACTCAAGTATTTCAAAAAAATCCGAAAAATTTACCCTAAACATTTATCAATGTGTATAATCCAAAATTGAATTACATTTTTCAAAAATAATTTTCTAAATATTATTAATTTGATATTTAATTAAAATCATAATTTACTTAATAAAACATTTTTAAAAAGTTAAAACTGCTTTTATAGTGCTTTCAAAAATTACATAGGGTCTTAAAAAATTATCTAAAAACTATAAGGAATTATTTCAACAATTTATGAACACATTTTAGGGAAATAAATTTTCTTTTAAATTAATTATTTATGACTTACAAAATACCAAAACGTTTACTAAGGTTGAATTGTCACTTTCTAAGATGTCTAAATTTTATTTAATTATTCACGGGTAAGGTTACTCTTATGTTGGATGATTATTATTCATAAGGGTCATATTAATATTCAAAATGGTATGTTACTATTCATAAGGGTAGGTTACTATTCACCAAAATTTTTTTTTGTTTTATTAGACTCCAAAAATCGGCTTGAACACAACCGTGTATGTCAAAATATCAAAATTCCCAATACAGAAGTTACAAGATTATGTTTAAAGGTCACTTAACACTTATTAGTTAATTATGTTGTTTTTTCAAGTGATTTTATGAAATAATTATAAGAATGGAATTTACATTGAAAAACTTTGGGTCGTTACATTATTTCTAAAATAAATTAATCTTGAAGTTTGGATTGAAGAGGAGAGGAGTTTCCCTTTTTAAAATGAGGGAAGGACATTCTTAAAATTTCTTAAAGTATTAAATTAATATAAAATAATATTCCTGATAAAATGGCCTAAAATAGATCAAATTATAAGATAATATGAGTAAAAATTTCATCTAAGGTGATATTATAACCCTTGTTGTTTTAACCCCCTGTTAACCATTTTGATAATTACCATGATAACATAGTTTTTTACTCGTCAATGGTAAGGAATGCTAATATTAAAGGAAAATGACCCATAAATGGACCATGATTGATATTTTAAACCATATATCATTATATTTCCCTAAAATATTCTATTTAGTAATTTTAAATAATTTAATAAATTATTCTTTTCTATAAAATACCAATAAAGAAATTGTTTGAAATATATGAAATAGTATAGTATTATATGTTTCTAACTCATATAAAATGGTTCGAAAAAAACATGTATTCTAGATAAGGATTAAATTGTATTAATATAATCACCCAATTAAATTTATATCTTTTTTGATATCATTTTAAACCTTACCTTTTTGTTTAATCCCCTGGTTAGCCAATTTTAACTTTAATTGCGGCAAGGCATTTTTCAATATTAAAGGGTTATAATTTGACACATAAGGTAAAAATTGGCACATAAATGGAAAATGAATGAAATTTTAGACCATTAATTTACCTAATTGTTATCTTTAAAGTTTTTTAAAATTTTAAAGTAATTTTATATATTGAATTTAAAATAAAATATCATTTATGTCATTTTTGACACTATTCGCATTATTTGAATTTGAAAATAAAATTACTAAAATGTAATTATAATTTAAAACATTAAAACATATCTAATATGGTTTTATCTTAAAAAATCACCAAAAACTTTAAATCTCTAAAAAAAATTTACTTTTAGATTTTTTTAAATCATTTACTTGATTTTATTAATCTTTACATAAGCGTTGTGCCGACATTTCTTAAGCAATAAAGGTAATTTTTTATCAATAAAATAATAAATAAATTAAAATTATAAAAATAATAATTTTTCTTTTAAAATTATATTCTTAAACAAAAATATTATTTTTATCAGGTTTATAAAATAAAATAGATATTAAAAGTAAGAATTTGACATTTTTGACATTATCTTTTCCTTAAATAATATAAAACTAAAAATAAAATAAATATGTCACCATGTTACCATATTCTAGAAAATTGGATTTAATTTTTTTTAAAAAAACTCATAAAATAGAAAAAAGGAAAATTTTAGGGTCACTTTATAGTCTTTATCGTATTATTTTTACCTTAATTATCTGATTTTCCCTTACCATGGTTACAATTATTTATTATGGTTACAAATAAAAATGGTAAGATATAAAAGGGTTATAAATTAAAAATTTGTAAATAATATGTCCAAATATATAATAAATCATTAAATACACAATTTATATAAGAGCCAGAAATTAATTTGATATTATAACACAAACTGTAATGAAAAACAATTTTTTCAGAAAAATGCTTTTTAGGCACACAAATGTTTCTATACTAAATTCAACCATAAAAATGATTCAAATAAACATAATTGGATTATTAATAATAAAATATTTCAACAATTATTTTTAAACCATATGAAAATTAAATTAAACTTTGTAAATTTCGGGAAAAAGTACATTTTTCAATAAAAAACTATATTTTTCACTATTCCCTCAAAACTCAATATTCAAAAAAAACCCAAAAATAATTTTGATATGTTTATTTAAATAATTATTTTATTTTAATTAAATAAAATTTCTAATATTTGTTGAAAATAATTATAATATTTTATAAAAAAAACAGTAAAAACCATTTTTGAAGGAAATATATTTTTGACAAATAATATGAATTTGATAAATATTGGGTGATGATTTCATAGTAATTTAAAAATACATTGGTATTGAGTAGGAAATTAATATTGTTTTAATAATTTTGTTAATACTATTCATACCCACCAATTCAATGAAAATATTATAACTGTAACACTAAAATAATAATATTTTGTGGTTCATTTAGTCTTGGTGTTGCATGTCATATACACTATCTTACCTAGTGCTATTTTAAAATATTAGGGTGCTACATTCTTACCCATTAAATAAATTAAATCCTCATAGTTTTTACTTTATGTTGATAATCAAGGGTTTGATCTTTAAAAATACCATTTTGGAAAACCCACATCCTAAAAGGGTTGATAAAATATTCTATTGAAAAGATGGAAAGGGAAGTATGAAGGTAGTATAAAATAACAAATAAGTAGGTTTCTAAATTGGAGAAAATTTTTTTGAGTTGAATATATAAACATGGACTAAAAATAAATTTCATAATAATAATGGAGAGTGACAAAGAACATTGATCAAAAGAAAGTAAATGATCATGCGAATGTTAATGAATAGGAAACCATAAATCTGGTAGGTGTGGAAAATATCATTGATTCATCAGGAATATATATAATAGGGGATTTTTTCTTCAATATCATTTTCCTAGATTCTATGAGTTACTTCACCATATAGACTAAATTCTTTTGGAAATATACTTACTTGAGAAGTATAATTTCATCAATTTCCACCGCAATATCATCTTTGTCTCTAAATTATGAGTAGTTATGATGATTTTTTCATACATAAAGCACAAAAATATAACTATAACATATAAAATAATCCAAAAAAAGATAAAAATATATTCATCATATATTTAAATATTAACCAAAAATTAAATAGTTACCAAAAATAAAGTTAATGTATAAACCATCATATAAAAAAATAATGAATTTGAATTCAAAATTTCCATAATAAAATCAATGTTTAAACTTAGATTATTCAATATAAAAAACCATAAATTCAAATTAAATTCAATAACCACAACATTAAATAATTTTTTAGCCTTAATGGTGATATAATTACTTTTAACGAACATCCCCAAAAAATCATTAATCACTATGATAAATAAATATATAATTTTATAATTTAGTTAAATTCACAAAAAATTTCATAAAATAAATTTTTATACAAATTTGGAAGGTAATCCTTAGCTTAACCATAAATATCTATACAAATATCATCTTATTAATGAATTTATTTTTAATTATTAAGTTTTCTTATATCCCACTATCCACTAGACCATAATTATCTTAACATAAAATTATATACTACCCCAATGGGTTATTCAAACTTTAATAGATTATTCATTCAAAAAACCAGTAATAATTTCAAATCAACTCAAAATTCCATCACTTGAAATCTCAAAAGGGGTATCTATGATTTTTAACATATGATCAAATATAAACTTATAAAATAATTATGGTATCTATAATCATTAAGTTTTCACCATATGGAAACATATATTCTTAAAAAAACTAACAAAATATGTAAATACCCGGAAATTTCAAGGAATTTTTTTTCTTAATTTCATTGGGATTTTACAAGAACGTCGTTTCTAACGGAACCTGATTCCAAGGCCCGGTGTGCCCGGAATCAATTTTCCAAAGTTTAGCTCGGGTACGTTCATTGAACGAATGAGCGGGTTTTTTCTAACTTTTGAACCGATGCTCAGAATCGAAATCTGAGGGCACCGATGAAACTGAAGCGCTAATATTTGTTTAAGTGGACTTTTACCGTAGGTGCGTTTGTTCGGGGAAAGAAGTTAAATTTTGGGGTTAATGG
Organism: Viscum album; assembly: GCA_963277665.1. NCBI lineage: Eukaryota > Viridiplantae > Streptophyta > Magnoliopsida > Santalales > Viscaceae > Viscum > Viscum album. The sequence continues at coordinate 1,437,818,429 of OY728156.1, read as the reverse complement.
AAGAAATAAATAAAATTGTGAACAATTTTATTTTTGATATTCAAGGAAGTTAAAATATACCATGGGATGTTTTTGGTGGGGACCACAATCACCCAACATCCCATGTGTGAATATGTGGGAGGTGGGGCCCAAACCCACCTAACCTCCCATGGGAGAGTTTAGTGTGGTGGGTCCCACATGAGACCATAACCCCTTGAACTTCTTATAACCCCCTTAAACTCCCATGCACTTAATGTGCCAACTCCCCTTATTTCTCTTTAACACCCCTTGGGTTTAATTGTATAACTCCTCACCTTCTTCTCTCACCTTCCTAACTCCCTCTTAATTTTTGGGAAACTCCTTCTCTCCTTCTCTCCCTCTTTATTTCATCCCAACTCACGTTAAATTAATTGACTAAACCTATTCAATTAATTTAACTAAAGAGTTTTAATTTTATACTTGAAATTCTTGGCATGTTGTAATAAAATAAGAGTAAGTCTTATTTTATTTGGGGTTGGGATTGTTGGGTGGGAGAGACTTTGTGAGAAGAAGAAGAAGAAGAAGGAAGAGAAGAGGATTCCTCCTCATCGAAGAACGACTCTTCCTTATCAAAGAACGACACCCTTCCTCAATGAACAATGAGATGCCGACCATGGAGACCGACGCCAACAAAAACGTTCTTCTTCTTCTTCTGACATCGACGAAATCGATACCTTTCTACTGCGACGTTCGACTTCCGCGACTCGATGACGTACGACATCAATTTCGAGGTAGGGGTTTAATCTTCGTTCAAGTTTTATTTGAAAAACTTCATTGATAATTGTTGGCTGCTTGCTATCATTATAACGGGAGGAGGTTAGCCCATACAAACACGGCTGACAGTCCTCCCCCTTGCTGTCATACTCGTTGTGGCTCGAATGAAGGTGACGCGGTGCTGTCGCACCGCGTGGAAACAAGAAGGAACACGACGAAGAAGCATGGCGCCGTCGCGCCACGCCGTTGAGGCTGAACGAAACCGTGGTCGGAGTCGGGGCCGCATAGGGGATTCTAAGACTCCGCAGTTTGTTTATTGACGTGCAGATCGACGGGCGACGACGACGTGGGCCGCAATGGCGTTTGAATCCCTTCGCAGTGAAGATTGGGTCCCGGGAGGACCGCTGGTGAAGACGACGAGCGAAATGGATCCCCGGAGCGCGTCCAGTGGTCCGCGGAAAATGGTGGCGGTGCGCCGCCAGAGCAGAACCGCCGCTGCTGAGCCGCGGTGGTGGACCAAACCAGAACGGCTTAGCCGTTCCGGAGGCAGGGCGACGTGGCTTAATGCCGCGCCAGTTTCTTTCAGCCGGGGGGTTGTAACCCCCCGCTCCACGCTGGCCACACGGACCGACCGCACCGATCCGGGCCACCCAGGCTGGGCCGGGCCGAACCCTAATGGGCCGGACTTGGACCCGGGTCGGGTTGACCCGGTTCGGGCTGACCCAGGGGGGGTATCAGGCCGGGTCGGACCGGGCCCGAACCCCCTATTTTCGGACAGATTCGTTCAAACGCCCATAACATGGGCTACGGACCTCCGATTGACGCACCGTCAGTTGTGATGTAATATTTGGATCAAGATGGTGGTTTCAGTATTATAAACTCAAGGTTTCAGAGAACTTTGGGTACGTCCGGGTTGGTTCGAACTTGAAACCAACCGGGCCGTCGGAGCATAAACACTTATAACTTGAGCTCCGGACGTCCGATTGACGTGCCGTCGACTTTGTTGGATTACTCTTGATGAGAAGGAACTTTTGGAATACTTCTCCTGAGGTTTGGACGCATTTGGATAGTGGACGGGATGGATTGAACCCAAAATCCAACCGAGCCCCTGAAATGGAAAAGCTGATAACTTTCAGACCGGACATCCGTTTGACGAACCGTCAGCAGCTTTGGTGATCTCGTTGATAAACGGTCCTTATGAGTATACCCTATGAGAGTTCTGGGTACATTTGAGATACAGCCGGGTTGGTTCGCACATGAAACCAACCGGGCCCGTAGGACGAAAAGGCTAATAACTCACAGACCGAGCGCCCGATTGACCCGCCGTCTATTGCGTTGAGACCTCTATGACGAGGCGGTATCTTGAGATACTTCTTAGTTGGGCTTTGTGATACTTGGAGTATTGACCTATAGCTCGTGGAGCGGACCCTCCTAGAGACGAGCGTACGGAGTACAAAGACCGTGTAGCTGGATGAGACCTGATGACTGCTTGTCCGATTCGATTTGGAGTGACGTGAATAGCCCCGTGGGGAGCACTACTTTGTGAGGTGGTAGAACCATAGCGAAGGATCACTACTTTGTGAGGTGGAAGACCCATGGTACTCGACAGGAGGTGTACCTCTGTAGGCTATGAGGGGGAGCACTACTGTGTGAGGTGGCAGACCCATGGAGGAGGACCACTACTTTGTGAGGTGGAAGACCCGCGATACTTGACAGGAGGAGTACCTTAGCAGTCTTAGGTTAGTGAGCAGTACCTCAGAGTCGTGACAGGATCACTGTACTCATCAGAGACGGAACTCTTCAGCAGTTACGGTTTCGATAATGAAAATCTTGATTTGAGCTGAGTCTATGACATTTGTGTTTATCTCATGATTGAGATGGTTCACTTGATAACTTAGGTATATGTATGGGCATATACCTAGGTAGTGGTTATCCGTTTATTTCATAACCTTTGTTTTTCTTCATGATTGATAAGAGTTTCTTGATAACTTAGGTATAAGTATGGGCTTATACCTAAGTAAGGGTTATCTATTGAGATCCTTTTTTGTGGTTATCCTTGTTGGATTTAGTGAGACCTTGAGGGTATCAGGGTCCCTACTGTGTATCGTATACTCACCCATGCACGGGCTATGCCCGCACCTCGTTGTGTTGGTTGCAGACGATAGGAAGTGCTGACGGAGGCCGATTGTTCGAGGACTGGACGGTACCCGGTGGTGGACTTCACGACGAGACGATAATCAGAGGAGGTTGATGGGTGAGAGCATTGTGGAGGCTATCTATACCTACCCTTCAGGTAGGATCCGTGGTGGATGATCCAGGAGCTACGCTATCTGTACCTACCCTTCAGGTAGGATCTGAGGTGGACGACCCAGGAGCTTCTTCTATTCTTCCAGCTGTTTGTCTTTTCTGTTGTACTTCCTTTCCGTTGTAGCTGTACTTTTCAGTTGGGTTTGTATTCTGGCCCTTTTACTTTTCATCACTTTCTTTTGTACTTAGTGTTTTACTTCCTCTTATACTCTGTGGTGTTTTGTTTACTTTTATAAAGGCAATGCCTTCCCAGTTATTGGGATTTATGCCTTTGGTGCTAGTCGCCAGCCCCTGGTCTATGGAAGGCGGGCTTGGGGTAGTCACAACATTGGCCCCGAGGAAGGGTCGTGACAAAATCCTTATTCGTAAAATTGAATTACAGTCTATTTCTATAAAAAAATGAATTAAACTTTATCAAAAGGACCTAAATCAGTTTATCATCAAATAACTAACCAATTTCAAAGTCACCAACACTATCCCATTTACTACATCAATTTAAATAATCTCTTTATCCCAAATAAAAATTATCATCTTACTAAAATCGTTGGTTGTTATCTTATACATTGAAATATCCTCAAAATCAGTCATAAAGTTATGTTCCCTATACAATGTTTTCTTAAATATAGTTCCCAAAGTTTCTCCTAAAAATATTATTATACCAACTATAATGACCCCAACCCTAATAACCTAGAGCTGGTTATTACATTACTATATTGGCACAATATACAATAGATATCATCCCAAAAGGATGAATATTTTAGTAGTCTTGGAAAACTACATACATACTTAAAACTCTCATTACTTTTGAAAATATAATATTAAAACATAGTGAAAGTAAATATTCTATATCCCTGAACTCATTCAAATATTCATTCTTCATATCCTATGGAAAGGAAAATAAATAAAGGTTAATCAAATGTAATAATTAAGGTTCATATAAAATATAATACATTATAAGTAAATAAGGTATAATCAACATGTAAAGGTAAATAATTGAAAACACATGAGATTTAGTAAATAACATGATCAAAAAAGATAATATGATGGGAATACATGATGATTAAATAATTCCATATAAATAATCGCATGATCTTGGAACTTATCCATGGATATCATAACATTCAAATAATTACATGGACATAAATAAATGATTTTATTATAATGGAATACATAATTTTGGACATCAAAAACTTACTTTCAAGGCCTAATATCAGGAAATCATACATAAATTGGTAAGGAAATATCCAAATACCCAAACTAGTTTGTCTAATTATACATACTGATGTATTAAGGGGTTATAAAGGTCCCTAACCATCACTTACTATGTTTAATGTATTCATCAGATGAATAAATAATACAAATTAATCAACATGCCTTTATAATCAATAATTTTTCATTTTGGATGAACTATCATATAGAATGTCAATACTTTTCCCATTATAACTGATTATAAACCATAAAAATAAATAATAAGGATATAATAATTACAATATATCCCTAGTGGATCATATACAAAATAAAGGGTTTTTGTCTTTGAGAAAAATAAATACCATAAAAATATCTTCAAAAACATTCTTGATGAAAATACCCTTTTCTGTTTGAAATTCTCTTTAAGAAACAAAAAAAATTCTGAATATTTTAAAAACCATTTTATTTTAAATTAATCATGGATACATGTAAGGTAAACATTAAAAAATTGGGTGTTCATGATAGTAGTAAATTTTTTTCATGCCAGGAATGGTAAAAAATGATTTCTTTCACATTTTTGTTAAAATTACATGAAATACCCCACTCAAAAAATGATAAGAAGATTACTTGAATTTTTTTAAAATTCAATAATGGGTAGAAAATTCATTAATACATTATTTTATAATATTAAAAACACTCTTTATAAAATTTTATGAAAAATATGGACATGGAAGAAAAAAATTACCGACCATGTAAAAGAACAAAGTCAAATTTCCTTATGGAAATTATTTTTATGTCTTGATTACTTGAGGAGAGTAAAATAAATGAATAACTTTTTATTTATATAAATATAAATAAGAGAATAAAATATATTTGGTTTAAGAAATAAAGATCAATTAATTCCCCCAGTGGAGACTTAAACAAAAATAACCCCAACTAATAATGAGATTGTGAAATAAACCCTTACCTCTTTGATGCCTTTTGAATCAAAATATTAGTGAAAAAGTAACATAAAATTAAAATATAAGTATCATGAACATAAATATATTCAATATATATCATGTTTAAGGGTAATTATATACACCTCATTAACATAAATAAGCAAATAAATCAAATATGTCTCAATGAAACAAAATTGAGACGATGAAACCTTACAAAGATCGTATCACTAAAGTGGGAATTAATCAAAGAAGTGATTATGTGTGAAAAATTTAAATCCACATGATAATGTTTAAATACTATATAAACTAATTGAAGTTCATTTCACACATTATTCGTACATAATATAATCAATTAAGAAGTGATATAACCCAACAAAATGAAATCGAGTTAAGAAACCCCTTATAAAGATTTTAATACTGACGTGAGGATTAGTCAATGAAGTGATTATGTATAACAAAAGTAAATAAATATAACAAAGTGAAAATAAAAAATTAAATATTAAAAGGTAATCAAAGACCTAATCTTGGAAAAAATAGATAATAAATATGAAATACAACCCAATGAGAAGAACTTGAATTATGAAACACAATACCTCAGGTCTGACTCATCACATACGTTCATTATATCTCTAAATAATAAAATTATGTTAATTTTTTAATTTCATAAGTGACTTTTAAATTTTTTTATTCATTTTATTTTATTTATGACCATGTTATATATAATTACCTAATCAATTATGTTTATATCGTACGTTTTGACGATATTTGGTTCATATGTCCAAAATGGAATTAGTAGGTTGACTGTGGTAAAATATTTCATTGTTATATTATATAAATAATAATAATCATAACATATTTTTTATTTTACAAATAAATTATATTTTTAAATCAAACCATGAAATATATTTGTAAAAAATGAGTTATTTTACAACCATGGAGATGATAAGCCGTATATATGCATGAGTAACGTTTTCATTTGTCATTGATCATGATAGAAATAAGGTATGCATTATTTTATCATTCTATAATGAAAATTATATAATATATACCATATTTTGTATTTTATTAAACTTATATATATAATCTATGCAATGTGGTGATGCTAAATGAATGACATCCCTTCATGGTAGTTTAGTCCACACGTATGCACAATTGGTGATATCATTTTTAACGGCTGGAAAGGTAAGAAATTAAATGATATATTATATATTTAAAATTTTAAATATTTCATGAATATAATATAAAAAATTAAATACATCATTATAACCATCCATTATTGGTGGCGATGGAAAAAAATTATATTGGTTCATGAGGTTGTAGTCTGCCTTACACATGAAAAATAGTTTCATAACCCATTTGATGGAATATGAGATAGATATATGGTATTAAATTAACACAGAAGTATATTATTATATTTAATATAGTGGATTAAAAATTTATTCATGTTTTATAAATATTTTAATGAGTTGGAGGAAGAAATAAATCTAAAACTTTCGGTTAATATCTATACCTCTTCTTTGGAAAACCTCCTTTACTTTACACCTTAACCTATCTAAGGTTACTATAATGACCAAAATATTACCTATATAATGTGATAATAGATTTTATTATTTTATTTGGTTAGGTGTTTTTTGAATCAAGCGTATCTTTATTTTTTGATAGAGGAGTAGATGGGGTGCCCTTTTATAAGTGAGGTAAGGGTATTCACAAAATTTCTTAAAGTTTTAAGTTAATATAAATTAATTTTCATTTTTAAATAGAAATAAATTGATAAAAATTTAAGATAATATGAATTTTAGTCTAAATAATAAAATAAAATAAAATATTTATATTGTTATGTGATTTTTAGCCCATAATGTTTTTAAACCCCTCATTAAACCTTTTGACAAATATCGATATTAAATTATTTTTTTTCCTTTGGGTATAAATAAAGATACCATTAATGGAAAATCAACCCATAAATGGAACATGGTTTATATATTTAACCATTTCCCATTAAATTTGAAGAATATATGATTTTTATTAATCTAAATAATTTAAAAAATATTATTTGTCATAAAATATCATTAATGTAATTTTTGGTAAAACATGAAATTATATAACATAATATGTTTCTAAGTCATTTAAAATGGATAAAAAGGGCATTTATTTGAAAATAAGGATTATATGGTATTAATATAATCACTCTATAAAATTTAGAAAAGTTTAGATATCATCTTAAACCATTGGTTTAACCCCTTGGTTAACCAGTTTTAACTTTAACGCTGGTAATTCATTTTTCAATATTAACAGGTTGTAATTTTAATTTTAAGGTAATAATTGGATTATAAATGGAAAAGGGATGAAATTTTTTATAATTAATAATCATTATTTTCTTATTTTAACATTTTTATAATTTTAAAATAATTTTACAAAATATATTTAACATGAAATGTAATTTTTATCATTTTTGTCCTTATTCATATAATTTGACTTTGAAAACAACATGATAGGAATGTAATTATAATTTAAATCTTTAAAACACATATAATATGTTCGTTTTATCTTAATTGTTTTGTAAAATTTTACTCACACAAATAATATTACTTTTATAGTTTATAATATCATTTACCTGATATTTTTACCAATTGCATAAGTGATGTGTCGGCATTACTTAAGCATTTAAGGTAATTATTTTATCAGTAAAAATTAAAAATATTTTTTCATGATAAAAAATAATATATATTTAATTTTTTTTTAACTAAACATAAGTGGTTTTTATCCCTGTGAAAAAATATTATATATATTTAAAGAAATAAGTGACATTTTGACATTCTCTTTTTCTTAAATATTATATAGGTCAGAATCAAAGAAATAATAGATAAAGTTTCCAGTTTGTCGAAATTTGGATTGAAATATCTGAAATACACTCATAAAATAGAAAAAAATACATTTTATAAGGATACTTTTTAGTATTTATCATATTTTCCCCTCAATTACCTGATTTACCCTTATCGTAGTAACAATTATTTACTATGGGTACTATACAGAATGACAAAAAATAAAAGAGAAACTTTTATAAAATTTGAACCGCATTTTTCTAAATATGGGATTCGATTTTAAAAATTCATTTTTAATAAGTGGTAGAAATTAATTTATGTCTAAACTACGAAATGCAATGAAAAATAGTTTTTTTAAATGCCTTTTTAATTATAAAAATGTATTTATAACAAATTGAATCATAAAATTGATTCCTATTAAATGATGGGATTATTAATAATATAAGAAAACATTTTTTTCCTTTTAAAATATTTATTTTAAAAAATATATCTTTATAAATTCTTGAAACAGAAAATATAATTTTCAATAAAAAGCAGTATTTTCACTATTCACTAGAAAATAAATCCTTCTGGAAAAGTCCTAATAATTCACCCTAAACTAATTTTGATATGATGAATTGAAAAATTATAATATTTTCGTTAAATAAATTTAAAAAATTCATCAAAATTAATTACTATATTTTCTCATAAAAAGCAATGAAAACCATTTTGTAAGAAAATGTATTTTAAAAAAATAAAATGAATGTTAAAAATTGAGGGATCAATTACTATAAATTAATAAATACATTCGTATTGAGTATGAATTTTATATATTTTTCATAATATATTTGATACTATTATTAATTAAAGATTCAAGGAATAATTTATAACTGTAACATTTAAATAATTATATTTTTTCATTTGTTTAGGTTCTGTGTTTCATGTCCTATGCACTATCAAACATAGTGTTATTTAAAAATATCAGGGTGTTAAAAGAATTTTTGAAACACAAATCTAAATATAAATATTATTGAGTTCATGTCTAAAACATTGAGGTAAACATAATATCCCAATAAAATACAATAGAATATGGTACTCGATGAAATGTTACCACTTCTTTAATATATATATTTGAAAGATAATAGGTAGATAAATATTCTATGATTGTAATTATGTGTCCTAACTTTATACGTAAATTGAATAAAACAAAAAATAGAGTTATGGCCTCTATAATTTTTGGAGAGTTCGATGAAAAAATTCATGGTGATTTTTTCCCATTTCCATTCTAGTATGGTTAATGGTTGTAACATCCCCTAATACTTCTATATCTTATCCTTAACATTCTAACATACTAATCATTGAGATGAATACTCTTAAATATATATTTTCATGTTTTCCCACCAAAAATACTCTTTTTTATCTGTATAAATATTCATACTTATTGGATGAATAGAAAATATTTAACTATAAGGTTCAACCAACTAATCCTTCTTCAAATCTTGTATGGATGGAACTCATACAAGGTTCCTAAATATTATCATTCCATCCTGATCATGGTTGAAATTAGGAAAATTTCTCACCATATTTTATAGATTAACATCTTTCTTCTACACCACTTTAATCCTCACATGGATATATGACTAGATATTATTTTATGTAAGATATGATTTATTCCCTTCATTAAATATTTTAGTTCCATTTTTACAAATCTATGAATATTGGATCTTTTATGATCCTATTCATAGATAAGATAGCATGTTCCATTATACTCAGAGTATCTTCCACCTTTTTTGGCTTCCCATGGTGATAATTTATTGAGCAGTCATAATCGTTAATCAACACCAACCATCTTCTCTAATTCATATTCAACCCATTCTATGTGAATATATACTTTAAAATTTTATGATCAGTATATATTTCACAATTTTATCTATAGAGATAATGCCTTCATATCTTTATGTAAACAATTACTATGAATAACTACAAATCCTGACCGTGGTATTTTTTATCTTAAAATATAAATTTTCATAAGGCATAAGATATCACCATATCATTATACATGAGAATGAATTAGAGTCCCTTATTTTATATGTCAATTTATATCACAATCCTTTCTCCACTGTCTAATTTCATGAGAACATGTGAACTTATTATCCAAATATTTTGTTCCTTGAAATTTCTTCACCTTCATCAACCTAAAGGAACTAATCTCCCTTTAAAGTTAAATTGGTACGTATACTAGACATCGATGATAAATTCTCCACAAAGTTCTGATAATGTTTAACCAAACCAAGAAAACTATAGTTCTTATTCACAGTGGTTAGTCTAGGTTAACATTCAATAACTTCTGTGTTTTATGGATCTTCCAATTTACCCTCCCTTGAGATTATATATCCCAAAAATGGAACATTGCTTTATCCAAAGTTCACACATTATAAATTTTTCGTACATCTTATCCTAACTTAATGTCTTTAATAATTTCATCAAGTGATATATACAACCCCTAATTTTAGGCACTTAAACATTTATTTATGTATTATATATATATATAATGATTGGGTTATCTTTCAAGAGGTTTCACAGGGTGTTAACACTTGTTAGATACTTTTCTAGTGGTGACATGTTTGGGAACAGTTAGGTAAAACCATGTTGAAACTCAGTGAAACAATGTAAGAGAAATCAGAGGTCACTAGGTAGGAATATAGTTGGTGTATGGTTTATCCAAAACATACATATTTAAAGTATAAACTATTCACTTTGAGATAATGGGGAAACACTCGGTTAGAACACGAGTTTTCAAATTGTGTGAGCCAACCCTGTGATGTGTGGATTGAGAGAGAAAAAACCTCAAAGTTGGTGCATAATTTTCCAAGAAACGTAGCCTAACCTTATAATGTGTAGTTGGATACCAGAAAATTATGGATCTAAATTTATTTACCACCTTAATTAGTTGTTTTCCCCAAATAACCCTTCATATTAATTACCTTTATTATATAGGTTTTAGAGGTGACCTCCTTTGATTTGGGATCAAATTCTAGGTGATATGAAGTCAATTGGAGATCAATATTTTCTAGTATGTGATCATTATTCATTGTATTCCTAATATTTATTCTCCTCCTCTCTCCTGGAACCTTAGAAATAATCAATTGGTGATAGATCCATGTTATTTATTGGTTTCCTAATGAGATCTTGTTGAATTGGTTAAGGAGAATAAAATATATGCTTGGATCTAGAAGATCTAAGATGGGTTGTTTAAGTTGTTTCATTCTTTATTTTTGACAATGTTTGAGGGGTTTGTGGTTTATCTATAAATTCTTGTTGATTATAGATTGACGTCTTAGTTGAAATGAATGTTTTTCTTGATTTGAATTGTGAAATTTGTAACATCCCCCAATCTGGAACTCTCTCACATGGCCATAAAGGGTTGGTTATGAGACATCAAGCATGCCTCCCCATACACCAGAGGCTACCAACTTACATCCTGGGTGTGATATATATAATAGGAAGACATACCCCTAGTTATATAGTTACATGATATCAGAGTAATCCAATAAAAATAATAATAAATAAACATCAGAGTGTGGAAATAATGGTAACGATATAATACAACGAAATACCAATAATCAAGCCAACTGAATAATCCAATAAATAAATAATTAATAATGTAATGACATACTAGAATGTAACTAAATATAATGATAAATTTAATAAAAAATAAAATACTATAAGTATCAATAAAAGAATTAAAATTCCCTGTTCCAAAACCCCATGTCAGTCCCATCTTAAAACTCAATCCCATCCATCATGAAAAAAATCAACAATAAGGTCCTTTTCCCTTATCAAAACCTGCATCCATATAATCTACTCAGGTGCTCTATGAAAACCCAAAAAGGTTGTGAGTGTAACATAGAAGGTCAAAACCACCAAGTTTAAACATAATCAGTCTGAGAAAAAGTGTATGAATTAATATACTATAAAAGAGTATTAATTAATAAAACAATTAACTTTTTACTAAATAATGCAACTTTGACACCATGTTGGAATGTCTATTAGCATGTTTCACAACCATTCCAACCATAATCATATAACAAGGGTGTTGACGCTCCTTTCGTCACAGAATCTAAAGATCGGAAAAGGGGAATATCTGAGCTCAATGTGATTCATCCTTTGAAGAAACATCAAAAATCGACAAAGGGATGAACAAGGAGAACATTTCCCATAGGTCGCGCAAGTTCCCTCATGGTCGCGCAAGTACACTTGCGCGCCGCCTAGTGGTCGTGAAAGTACTTGCGCGACACCTTATGGTCGTGCAAGTGACTTGCGCGACCTAAGTGATAACCGCCCGGTAACCGCCCGGGGTCTTCTTTTGCCTATAAATAAACCCTGTGGGCCCCCCATTCGAGAGGCTCTCTTCCCAGAAACTCGGATCAAAGCTCCCGACGCCCAAGTCTCTTCTCAAAGCTTCCAGAACACTTCTAAGGTAATTTCTTACCTAGAATGGAAGATCTAAAGGGAAGAAGGAAGGCCTAAGTGTTGAAACTTATCAAACACTTGCGCGCCGACTTAATTCCTTCAATATAACTTGCGCGTCCCTCTTCTGGAAGAACATCAAGAGGATGGGAAAGGGTTTAATTAAGAGTCGCTCAAGTAATTCAACTCTGGTTGAAAATCGCGCAAGTATCCCTTATATCGCGCAAGTATACTTGCGCGACCAATACTTGCGCGCCGCCGCAGGACTTGCGCGACCTTCAATACTTGCGCGCCCCTATCTTTTTGGGTGCCCATCTTGCCCTTTTTCACCCCTCTTAAGCCATTTCACCCTTCCTATTCAAGATTCAGTCTTCAAGATACTCTTCAAAGCCATTTATGGCATGATTTCTTGATTTGACATCCTTATCTGAAAGGAATTCTGTGAAATATCTCTCAAAACCTAGTGATTTAAACATCTTTATGTCACCAAAGATTGAGAGTTCATTCATTCAACCTCATCCTTTAAGATGAGAGAATCCTAACCTGGGTTTCCTTTTCAGGAATAATCCCCAGTTTTAAAACCTTTGATTTGGGCATCTTCCTTAAGAATAAGCCCCAATCAAAGTCCTTTAATCTTGGGCATCCTCCTCAGGAGTAAGCCCCAAACCTTAATCCCTAACCTGGGTCTCCTTTTTAGGAATAAAGACTCAGTCATAACCTTGTGCTTCCTTTTCAGGAGTAAGCCCCATGTCCCCTAACCTAGGCTTCCTTCTCAGGAATAAGTCCTAGTCATAAATCTTGGGCATCTTTCTTAAGAGTAAGCCCCAAGTCTCTTAAAATTTCTCTTAACCAGTCATAAATTTCCTTTGATTTGGGTTTCCTTTTCAGGAATAAAACCCAATCATAAGTCCCCTCCTAACTTGGGCATCCTCCTTAGGAGTAAGCCCCAAGATTAGTGTATTCAAATCTCCATGAAGCACATATAACTTTGTGGACCCTGTTCATGGATTTTCTTCCTAAAAGTAAATCCTAAACCTTCATCTATCTGGGCAGTCATCTATACATAAGCCCCAAAACAAATTCTTATGATTGCATCTTTTATGGCACAATTGTCTAAATTTTACCAATACCTCTTGTTTCTCACACCGAGCATGACTCACGTGAGCTTAGAGTGTAAAAGTAATTATGACATTCATCTTTGAGCCATCAATCATAAAAAATCATATCCCATTCCTCGAACTACGTGGGTTCTGATTCCTTTTTCAAAACAAAGGATACGTAGGTAGCCCATTCATGGGTTCGATCCCAACATTGAAATAATCTCTGTCCTTCTGAATGACGATAAACTTCAAGTGCCCCACTGAGTGGCTTTAAAACCAGCCTGGTCATCAAAATGACCAAGAGACTTTTATATAAATGTTTTGAAGGATACCATTGACCAAGAATCTCTAAACAAATATAGATGATTCTATATTGATGAAGAACCTCGAATACATATAAAAGATTCTCTAAATTTCTTGCATATTTAATCATTGATTGTTAAAACTAAAGGAAAGCTCATTTAATACTTGGTAATGTAATAAGGATTCACGAACTTAACTTAAATCTATAAAGAGAGTCCCGGAGTAGACAATAATTCCCCTCAAAAAAGGTGTGATGAGTCCGACCTCCCATCCTCTCGACCAATGCAAATTCCTAAGCCTCATTATCCCACAAGCTAATGAGCGCCTGCCTTTGGAAAGTAGGTCCAAACGGATGTGGAATCATTGGATGTTTCCGGTTCTACGAACAAACCCGTTAGAAACCGATCGGAACGTTTGAATCTCCCGTCCAGGAGGTCATCCCCGGATTCCGCGCGAAACAAAAAATGGTGAACCCGACGTGAATCCTTAACCAAGTTAAAGTGATGTTCTTCTTAGATGTTAGGCCCCTTGGGCCAACAAGGCAATCTTTGACATATGATCATCCAAAAGATGCAGTAGCCGGATTCATCTTGATTATGTCTGTTATATGGAACAGGCACTCTTTTTTCAAGATCTTCTACAAAAAATGGCTTTCCTTAAATTCACCCCTGTGAATACTGCTGCTGAGAACACCTCTACTGTGAGGTCTGCTGCCATGAAAACCAATGCTGCTACTCCTGCTGGAACGTCATCCGCTCTGAGGATGACATCACCAACTCAGCGTCTTCAACGCTGTGTTTCAAATGCACTGGTTAAGGAGTACCGTCGTAACGGTACTATCCCAACTCTGGAGGCCGCTCATCAAGCCCTCCAAGTTAACAATTCTACCTGGTCGTCCGGACAACGGCGACCAGCAATCAAGAAGCAGGCGGTGCTGACTACCGTCTCCAACCGTTTCGGGTCGTTATCCCCGGAACGCAATTTCCATTCACTCCCTTATTCTGAGGAAGTGAATGAGCAGGTCCCGCAGGACCTTAATTCAAAGAGACAGGAGTCCTTCTCAAGGGCTCCCATCAACAATCGCCGCCAGACTCGTGCGGTAGTGCACCCTCAACATGATGAGGGTACCGGCTCCAGGCATTCAGCTCAGGTTCCTCGAACCCGAGCAGGCAAGATGAATCACCAGAGACGGAATCCGGTTAATAATAGGCAGGTTGTCATCCCTGCCATCTCCGGAGAAGTCCACCAACCTAACTTGGTGGCAAATAACGAGCAGGCATACACACCTATTCGTTTTAATCCCGCTGTCCAGCAGACTCGTCTGGCAGCATCAAGCCGATCCCGCCAGGCAATTCCGGCGGAGTACCATAGGCAGGAACATACACCTGCTTATACATCAGCAGTTAGTCAGCAGGCTCGTCTGACTACATATGATGGATCTCGTCAACAGCGTTTGGCGAAGTGTAATCAGCAGGCACATACACCTGCTAACACTAATCAAGCCTACCAACAGTCTCGTTTGGTAGCACACGGAGAAGTCAGTCGGAAAGCCCCGACGACAAACAGGAGGCAGACTAAACTCTCTGCCTCCACACTTGAGTACTGTCAGGATTCACTGACAGGAAAAGGAGGACAGGAGCAGGCACATACACCTACTCCAAGCCCGGAATGGACGTATATCCCTGTTCCGGCGGCTGAAGTCACCAAACATATTTTGTCAATGGTGAAAGAGCAGAAGCAAATTCCTGCTCATATTCTGGATGCTTGCCAGGATATCATAACAGCTTCAGCATCATCTCAGGGACAGACACATAAATCTATCCCTAGCAGTGGAGTGACACATCAACAATTCACTCCGGAACAGACACACACATCTGTTCCAGTCCAAGAGGGTTGTGGGGCCTACTCCCCCATATCATATGGACAACCAAGTCAGGCACATACATCTGATTTGAGCGATGATCGTCAGCCTAACCTGACCATCTTTCCTGATCAGGCACATACACCTGCTCAGAGCAATCACTTTCGTCATCAAGTGATTTCTAAAGCGAGTAAGAAGGCATCTAAGAAAAAGATCCGCCCAGCACAGTCAAGAGATCAAAGGCCAATCTGCAACAAGGCCTTGCTCGATGCTGGAGTTCTTGAAGCCCTCAGACATTTATCTGTCGGAATTCAAGATTCTACTCCCTCAGTTCCCAATAACAGGAACATTAATCCCGAAGGTCTTCAACAGACACTTCCTCATGAAGACTTGCTTCATGAAAATTCGGTCAATCTTGAAGTTTCTTCTTCAGATGAGAACCACAGGAACCCTCTGTGTGGTCAGAAGACCAAGGAGCAAGAGATATCATCTTTTGCTGTAACCCATCATGAAGGTCCTCCTCATGGTGATGAACTTCGCTGCGAAAGTCCTCTCCGCAGTAGTGATTCACATTGTCTCGAAAATTCTTCAGAAGGCAATGTAGTGACGAGAAAGCCCTCCTATCTCGAGGCACTTGCAAACGTAAAACCAGTCATGTCTGAAGTTTTACTATCGGCAGGTGAAACTCTTTCTCCATCAGAAGATAGCTTGGGGTTCAGGTTATTCTCCGAACCTTCCCTAGGTCATTCATCTTCCAGCATGAATAGTGATTCCTCTACCAATCTTGTTGAATCCGATGAAGCAACAAGGAAACACCAACTCTGGTCCAAACAGGTAGAAGAATCTTCATTTAATGATAAAGAGGAAATGCTGAACATGAGGAAAAAACTGGCAAAAGGTGAAGTACCAGTCATGTTTTGGCCTTTGGCTGATTCACAGTATGACATTCCAAAGATGTTGACGGATGATGGAATCCATGATATTCGTCTTAACATATGGAAAACTCTTTGTCAATTAAAGAAGAAGGTATTATCTTACGATGAATATGAAAATCATCTTAAGATAATAGAAGGGTTACAACGCCAGATTGATTTGGCATCTCTATCAGTCTCTCGGTATCCGAAGGCTGAAAAGCAACAGAGAACCCTTCAACGTTCATGCCTTGGCGTGCTGAGAAAATTGCGTCAGTTAATTTCCAATGCTCCATCTAATGTTTATATCAGAGGATGGGGTATTCACGGAGCACTACATTTCACAGTGCTTTCCGGTCAGCAAAGCCCACCGAAAATGGTCTCATGTAATGTTATTGCCCATGGCCGGCCACAGTCAATGGGCTTTGTTCATAATCAAAATCTTGCTCGAGATCAAGCTTCAACTAGTTCCTCTCAAAATCAAGTATATAGAGAACAGGTTGTTGAATTGCTCCTACATCAAGCAGGCGAGAATATTGCGCAAGCCTCTCGTCTGGAGCAAACACGTCATCAAATGACAGAAGTTTCGGAAATCATCCAACGGTCTGTTGAACCAGGTGATAAAAGTGGATACAGGTTAATGCATCCAGCTAATTTCCGAACTAAGATCCGCAAGATCAAGAGAGATTTCAAGAAGATCTCAGACATAGCATGTCAAGAGACACCCCCGCTTGCCAGACTGGGGACTTCTCTAACCCAACCCTTAGAATCAACGAATGAGATTCGAGGAGTTGAGCGGAAGCAACAGGAACATCCCCAGTCCACCGGACTGGGGACTTTTTCAAATCTTCAATCCCTCCCTCAGAGAAAGTCAGTATTCTCTCGATTAGGGAATAAACCTCAAGAGGAACGAAGAGCCAAGATGTCAGGAGATTCTCTCCAAGTGACGGTTCACAAAGAAATTCCTGAGGGGTCAAGTCAACGGAATGCCATGTCTTATCATGGACATAAAAGGAGACAATATCACATAAATGCTGATAGAAAGGATTCCATGAAATATGCATCCATTAATGTCATCACTGCCGTTGCTGCTGATTCACCAGATGAGGCTCAATCAGAGGGATCAGATGAAGAGGTTCCTGCTCAAGAAGTTGCGCACACAGACCTAAATGAAGAAGGTGTGCGCACACGTAATCAAAGGCTTACCCAAAATTTGGGTATTCCTTCAAGTAACCCACTTCCCCCTCTCCGAAAAGGATCCAATAAGGGGAAAGGAAAGAATGAGGTTACTTCTCACCCTTCCTCTGAAGGAGGTCAATCGCTCTCATTAGAGCAAAGGCTTGCACAACAGGAGGAAGAAATGAAAGAATTAAGAAGGTTGAATGCAGAACTACTTCAGAGTAGTCTTCTTCTTAAGAATGCTGAAGTCCGACAGCCGAAGGAATTTGTTGTAACTACTGAGATGGATCA
Organism: Viscum album; assembly: GCA_963277665.1. Taxonomy (NCBI): domain Eukaryota; kingdom Viridiplantae; phylum Streptophyta; class Magnoliopsida; order Santalales; family Viscaceae; genus Viscum; species Viscum album. Next base: position 1,437,800,348 of record OY728156.1, on the reverse strand, counting down.
GGAATATCCTCCTTTATCAGTACACCCACAGAGGTCTAATCCTACGGGTCAAACGCAACAACGGTTGGCAGCACTACCATTAGTTGCAGCACCAACCTCCACGGCTGTCCAAGCTCCATTCATTGCACCTACCCAAAACCAAGTTCAACCTGACGTTTCTCAAAAGTTAATAACTACTATTGAGTCATTAACAGCTCGGTTAGAAACTATGGAAGGGAAACGGGCGCAAGTTCAACCTGAAAAGAAAGTTTACCCTGAATGGGTAGATTCAATTTCTCCTCCATCCAGTTTTGGAAACCCTATTTTCCCTACTTTCAATGGATCAGGCGACCCTGAACAACATTTGACGCATTACGTGTCTTGTTGTGATCCTATGATGGGAACTCCAGAACAACAAGAAGCAGTGAAACTCAGATGCTTCGTGCGAACCTTGCAAGGACCAGCTTTTGTCTGGTATACAAGCTTGAAATCCTGGTCAGTCATCGGATGGGAGGATCTTCGTCAAAAATTCCTTCTTCAGTTCAGCTCAACTTTGCCAAAAACGACAGTTTTCGATCTTACAAACTGCAAGCAAAGGGAGAATGAAAGAGTCTCTGATTTCATTGCTCGTTGGAAGGGATTAACGTATTCCTTGAGTTTATCACTCCCTCAGGAGGAATTATTGCCAATCTGTGTGGCAAATTTGCGTGACGAATTACGCACGCCATTGATCCCTGTGAAATACACAGGAGGGTTTCGAGACCTTACTTCAATCGCTCAACAGATTGAAGATTCCCTTATGCAGGCTAAGGTTAAATCTCGTGTAATTCCATTAGCTCCAAGAAGAAGAATGGGTAAAGCAGAAACTGCTACATTTATGCTTAAACAGGCACCTGTACATATTTCTACTTCAAAACCTTCATCTTCTCAAAGGGCTCCACCTCCTGAACGCCAACAATAAAGGTTGTTTCGTCCAAATGATCAAAAAGATCAACGACGAAAACAATTTGAGGATATGAAGAGTAAAAAATACTCTTTCCGAAGTGAGCAAGTTCCTGGTTACTTCATTTCAGCTCTGGAAAATAATTTGGTTCAATTACCAGTGCCGAAGAGACCAAACAAGGAAGGAGATGAAGACCGTCCCAATTATTGTCCCTTTCATCAAATGTTGGGACATCCCATCCAGGAGTGTTTTGTCTTTAAAGACCTCCTAAAAAAGATGGTTGACTTGGGACAAGTCAAATTGAAGGGTTCTTCAGCTCATGTAGCATGTATTACCGCTACAGATCCAGAGGAAGGAGGCGAGTGGCAGGAAGTCAAAAGCAAAACTGCGAAAAAATATGATGATTGGATGGTCAGAAAGACAATCAATCGGACCCATTCCATTTTGCGAACACAATTGAAGAAGCCAATTGTGTCTCCTACAAAAGCTGCAGTAAAGCCTCCATCAAAGGACAAATCCTCAAAAGGGCAGCGCAATTCAAAGAAGAAAGAGGAATCAGGAGAAGATGAGTATGTATCAAAGCCTAAATTGTCTTTGACTCTGGCATATTTCATGCCATCTACTTCAAAGCCACGGGCACCGCCCCATCAAACGGCACAGCCTAAACAGGCTAATCAGGCAGAGTCTTTATCAGACGAAGAGTTAATCTTTGGTTCTGTTTAATCTCAATGGATGGAGAACACATCATGACTCCAACTAATGCCAGATTTCTGAAGAAGTATTTTGTATAAACACAAAATATTGTTCCTAGAACCAAGACTTACAATTGGTTCATACACAAAGGTCCGGTATGACCTTAAACTACACAAAGGTCCGGTATGACCTTAAACTACACCAAGGTCCGGTATGACCTTAAACTACACAAAGGTCCGGTATGACCTTAAACTACACCAAGGTCTGGTATGACCTTAAACTACACAAAGGTCCGGTATGACCTTAAACTACACCAAGGTCCGGTATGACCTTAAACTACACCAAGGTCCGGTATGACCTTAAACTACACAAAGGTCCGGTATGACCTTAAACTACACCATGGTCCAGTATGACCTTAAACTACAACTACGTCCAGCATGACGATAAACTGTATGGTCCGTGCATATGACCTTAAACTATTCGCACTTATGTCCTTGCAACATGACACTAAACTGTGCAGCACCAATAGTCCTAACTGCAAGACTTTAAACTGCATAGTCCCTGATTTTGTCCTACATGACACTAAACTGTATTTTGTCCGAGATGAAATTAAACTATATTTTTTCCTAGCGACATGACATTAAACTGTGTGGCACTTCCAATGTCCAGCATGACGATAAACTGTAAAAAGATCAGAACTGATATCCTCATATTGATTCACCTTAGTCTTAGCTACATGACTTTAAACTGTACAGCATCAGTTCGTCCTTGCTATATGACGCTAAAACTATACAGCAATGGTCCAGTATGACTTTAAACTGCAACTTCGTCCCACACGACATTAAAACTGTGAAAAAGTTCCATAAACAGTCCAGCATGACCTTAAAACTGCATCATTCCTGGTCCATGTATACGACCATAAACTATTTGCAAATATGTCCAGCAAGACGTTAAACTGTGACGTCCTAACTACATGACGCTAAACTGTATAAAAGTCCCTCACGTCCGGAAAGACGTTAAACTATATAATCATCAAAAGTCCAGCATGACATTAAAACTGCACAATCCCCCTTTCGTCCAATATGACGTTAAACTATATTGTCCCCTTCGTCTTAACTACATGACGCTAAACTGTACAGAAAGTCCCTTTTTTATGTCCTACATGACATTAAACTGTACATCGTTAAGGTTGTTATTACCTCTTGTTTCTCACACCGAGTATGACTCACGTGAGCTTAGAGCGAACATCAACCATAACACTCCCTTTGGGCCACTAACCATGTGTAAGTCCCAACAACATTTTTTTTAGATCATTGTCCATAAGAACAACTTGATCATTAATTCATTCCTTAATTGAACTACACAGACTTTGATCCTTGCCCTCCGGGCTGGGTATGTAGGCAACCTCCCAAAGGTTCAAGCCCAAAAACAATCTCTTCACATTGGTTCACCACAATCTCATATGATGATGATTTGTGAAACCACCCTTGGAATCAATATCTTTACATTGATTCACTTTCGTCCTTGTTATATGACGTTAAACTATACAACACTTTTGTCCAGTACGACAATAAACTACAATATTCTTTGATTTCCTCATTTGAGAAGGAACCATTATTAAACATTGATTCTTTTTCAATCATGGTTTTCATTTTCAAAAAGACTACGTACATACATGGTAATGCCTAAACTTTTTATCTTAGGTTAAAACCATCATTGCACTAAAGTCCCTTTTCACCCTTCACATGTACGAACCAAATTTGTACAAAGGGTAGTTTCTAGAACTACGTGGACTTGATTCCCATCTTTATGGGATACGTAGGAACATTCGAGTGTCCCTCGAATCCAGTCCCAAGTCTTTTGGGCCTAACCCCAAATTTCACTTTCAGTCCCTTGGCTGAAAAGTCCTCATGAAAACACACACTGTGTATTCATTATTATGGTCCGAATTCTATGACCCAAAAAACTAAGATCACTCATCCTTTCGTCCTGCACGACGTTAAACTGTATTTTAAGAACTACGTATGGCTTGATTCTCATTCTTATGAGATACGTAGTGAAGTCCAAGTTTCAATTCAGGACCCAGCCACAACATGATTATGGTTTTTCATTGACCTATGTATCTCTATATACATTGGAAAATACCCATCTTTATGTATTATAATCCTAACCTTAAATATTTTCAGATCTTCATAACCCTTTTTATGACTTATAGTCACAAAAATGTCAAACTTCTGAGAATTCTTTTGCCTGACTATGCAGCACGTGCCCATAGGTGGCCTTGCATAAACAGTCCACATAACAGACTTGTCAGCCAAGAGATGCTATTTATTTGACCATGCAGCCAATGCCCATAGGTGGCCCTGCATATTTCAACCCCCTAACGGGTTTGTTAAATAATAGTAACTTCATTCATGGGAATAATGCCTCTTTTGTCCTTATTTGTCTTAAACGGCAGTATGTAGGGATCCGCAAAAATAGCCATCCTTAACATATTTGTCCCACATCCTTTTTCATGATCTGAAAGTATTCAAGTCTATGGTTTATTCTTCTTCCCTACGTTTGGGTCAGACCTTCGTAGGAGTGATATTCATCCAGTTCTTCGATATTCTTGTTTGGAAATATCTTCTCCATATTCAAGTACCTTTTTTCCATACAACAAACTCTATGCTTTAGAAAATTTGAATCTCCATAAACTTTCACTGGCTTTTAGCACTAGGACAGTAAATTTTTGGGAGTTCTTTTGCCTGACTATGCAGCACGTGCCCATAGGTGGCCTTGCATAAACAGTCCACATAACAGACTTGTCAGCCAAAAGATGCTATTTTATTTGACTATGCAGCCAATGCCCATAGGTGGCCCTGCATATTTCAACCCCCTAACGGGTTTTGTTAAATAATAGTAACTTCATTCTTGAAAACTACTTTTTCTAATGCTATTTAGCTCTTTTTCATATCATTCCTCAGATTCAAATATTTTTAAGCCATAGTTTACATTTTTTCCCTCATACTTGAGTATGGTAAATATGTTTTCAGATAAATTGTCAAGGAATTGAATCCATTTCTTTTTTTTTTAATTTCCGGTCAAAGCTATTTCGACCTTAAACATTAGCCCCTTTATGTCCGGTGTGCATGACTTTAAACTGCCCACACAAAAGACAAAGGAACTTTGAATAAAATTCAAGTTCCAGCACACTTGCGTGCTGCCTTCTGTGCCCTGAAGACTTGCGCGCCCCCTTTTCCTTTGAATGAATTCAATTTCCTCAGAGTCAAATCCTCATTTCTTTCCGGATCCAACTCTGAGGGGGGACTTTTGTTGACGCTCCTTTCGTCACAGAATCTAAAGATCGGAAAAGGGGAATATCTGAGCTCAATGTGATTCATCCTTTGAAGAAACATCAAAAATCGACAAAGGGATGAACAAGGAGAACATTTCCCATAGGTCGCGCAAGTTCCCTCATGGTCGCGCAAGTACACTTGCGCGCCGCCTAGTGGTCGTGAAAGTACTTGCGCGACACCTTATGGTCGTGCAAGTGACTTGCGCGACCTAAGTGATAACCGCCCGGTAACCGCCCGGTAACCGCCCGGGGTCTTTTTTTGCCTATAAATAGACCCTGTGGGCCCCCCATTCGAGAGGCTCTCTTCCCAGAAACTCGGATCAAAGCTCCCGACGCCCAAGTCTCTTCTCAAAGCTTCCAGAACACTTCTAAGGTAATTTCTTACCTAGAATGGAAGATCTAAAGGGAAGAAGGAAGGCCTAAGTGTTGAAACTTATCAAACACTTGCGCGCCGACTTAATTCCTTCAATATAACTTGCGCGTCCCTCTTCTGGAAGAACATCAAGAGGATGGGAAAGGGTTTAATTAAGAGTCACTCAAGTAATTCAACTCTGGTTGAAAATCGCGCAAGTATCCCTTATATCGCGCAAGTATACTTGCGCGACCAATACTTGCGCGCCGCCGCAGGACTTGCGCGACCTTCAATACTTGCGCGCCCCTATCTTTTTGGGTGCCCATCTTGCCCTTTTTCACCCCTCTTAAGCCATTTCACCCTTCCTATTCAAGATTCAGTCTTCAAGATACTCTTCAAAGCCATTTATGGCATGATTTCTTGATTTGACATCCTTATCTGAAAGGAATTCTGTGAAATATCTCTCAAAACCTAGTGATTTAAACATCTTTATGTCACCAAAGATTGAGAGTTCATTCATTCAACCTCATCCTTTAAGATGAGAGAATCCTAACCTGGGTTTCCTTTTCAGGAATAATCCCCAGTTTTAAAACCTTTGATTTGGGCATCTTCCTTAAGAATAAGCCCCAATCAAAGTCCTTTAATCTTGGGCATCCTCCTCAGGAGTAAGCCCCAAACCTTAATCCCTAACCTGGGTCTCCTTTTTAGGAATAAAGACTCAGTCATAACCTTGGGCTTCCTTTTCAGGAGTAAGCCCCAAGTCCCCTAACCTAGGCTTCCTTCTCAGGAATAAGTCCTAGTCATAAATCTTGGGCATCTTTCTTAAGAGTAAGCCCCAAGTCTCTTAAAATTTCTCTTAACCAGTCATAAATTTCCTTTGATTTGGGTTTCCTTTTCAGGAATAAAACCCAATCATAAGTCCCCTCCTAACTTGGGCATCCTCCTTAGGAGTAAGCCCCAAGATTAGTGTATTCAAATCTCCATGAAGCACATATAACTTTGTGGACCCTGTTCATGGATTTTCTTCCTAAAAGTAAATCCTAAACCTTCATCTATCTGGGCAGTCATCTATACATAAGCCCCAAAACAAATTCTTATGATTGCATCTTTTATGGCACAATTGTCTAAATTTTACCAATACCTCTTGTTTCTCACACCGAGCATGACTCACGTGAGCTTAGAGTGTAAAAGTAATTATGACATTCATCTTTGAGCCATCAATCATAAAACATCATATCCCATTCCTCGAACTACGTGGGTTCTGATTCCTTTTTCAAAACAAAGGATACGTAGGTAGCCCATTCATGGGTTCGATCCCAACATTGAAATAATCTCTGTCCTTCTGAATGACGATAAACTTCAAGTGCCCCACTGAGTGGCTTTAAAACCAGCCTGGTCATCAAAATGACCAAGAGACTTTTATATAAATGTTTTGAAGGATACCATTGACCAAGAATCTCTAAACAAATATAGATGATTCTATATTGATGAAGAACCTCGAATACATATAAAAGATTCTCTAAATTTCTTGCATATTTAATCATTGATTGTTAAAACTAAAGGAATGCTCATTTTATACTTGGTAATGTAATAAGGATTCACGAACTTAACTTAAATCTATAAAGAGAGTCCCGGAGTAGACAATAATTCCCCTCAAAAAAGGTGTGATGAGTCCGACCTCCCATCCTCTCGACCAATGCAAATTCCTAAGCCTCATTAGCCCACAAGCTAATGAGCGCCTGCCTTTGGAAAGTAGGTCCAAGGGTGGTTTCACAAATCATCATCATATGAGATTGTGGTGAACCAATGTGAAAACCATCATTGCACTAAAGTCCCTTTTCACCCTTCACATGTACGAACCAAATTTGTACAAAGGGTAGTTTCAAGAACTACGTGGACTTGATTCCCATCCTTATGGGATACATAGGAACATTCGAGTGTCCCTCGAATCCAGTCCCAAGTCTTTTGGGCCTAACCCCAAATTTCACTTTCAGTCCCTTGGCTGAAAAGTCTTCATGAAAACACACACTGTGTATTCATTATTATGGTCCGAATTCTATGACCTTAAACTAAGATTACTCATAATTTCGTCCTGCACGACGTTAAACTGCATTTTAAGAACTACGTATGGCTTGATTCTCATTCTTATGAGATACGTAGTGAAGTCCAAGTTTCAATTCAGGACCCAGCCACAACATGATTATGGTTTTTCATTGACCTATGTATCTCTATATACATTGGAAAATACCCATCTTTATGTATTATAATCCTAACCTTAAATATTTTCAGATCTTCATAACCCTTTTCATGACTTATAGTCACAAAAATGTCAAACTTCTGAGAATTCTTTTGCCTGACTATGCAGCACGTGCCCATAGGTGGCCTTGCATAAACAGTCCACATAACAGACTTGTCAGCCAAGAGATGCTATTTATTTGACCATGCAGCCAATGCCCATAGGTGGCCCTGCATATTTCAACCCCCTAACGGGTTTGTTAAATAATAGTAACTTCATTCTTGGGAATAATGCCTCTTTTGTCCTTATTTGTCTTAAACGGCAGTATGTAGGGATCCGCAAAAATAGCCATCCTTAACATATTTGTCCCACATCCTTTTTCATGATCTGAAAGTATTCAAGTCTATGGTTTATTCTTCTTCCCTACGTTTGGGTCAGACCTTCGTAGGAGTGATATTCATCCAGTTCTTCGATATTCTTGTTTGGAAATATCTTCTCCATATTCAAGTACCTTTTTTCCATACAACAAACTCTATGCTTTAGAAAATTTGAATCTCCATAAACTTTCACTGGCTTTTAGCACTAGGACAGTAAATTTTTGGGAGTTCTTTTGCCTGACTATGCAGCACGTGCCCATAGGTGTCCTTGCATAAACAGTCCACATAACAGACTTGTCAGCCAAAAGATGCTATTTTATTTGACTATGCAGCCAATGCCCATAGGTGGCCCTGCATATTTCAACCCCCTAACGGGTTTTGTTAAATAATAGTAACTTCATTCTTGAAAACTACTTTTTCTAATGCTATTTAGCTCTTTTTCATATCATTCCTCAGATTCAAATATTCTTAAGCCATAGTTTACATTTTTTCCCTCATACTTGAGTATGGTAAATATGTTTTCAGATAAATTGTCAAGGAATTGAATCCATTTTTTTTTTAATTTCCGGTCAAAGCTATTTCGACCTTAAACATTAGCCCCTTTATGTCCGGTGTGCATGACTTTAAACTTCCCACACAAAAGACAAAGGAACTTTGAATAAAATTCAAGTTCCAGCACACTTGCGTGCTGCCTTCTGTGCCCTGAAGACTTGCGCGCCCCCTTTTCCTTTGAATGAATTCAATTTCCTCAGAGTCAAATCCTCATTTCTTTCCGGATCCAACTCTGAGGGGGGACTTTTGTTGACGCTCCTTTCGTCACAGAATCTAAAGATCGGAAAAGGGGAATATCTGAGCTCAATGTGATTCATCCTTTGAAGAAACATCAAAAATCGACAAAGGGATGAACAAGGAGAACATTACCCATAGGCCGCGCAAGTTCCCTCATGGTCGCGCAAGTACACTTGCGCGCCGCCTAGTGGTCGTGCAAGTACTTGCGCGACACCTTATGGTCGTGCAAGTGACTTGCGCGACCTAAGTGATAACCGCCCGGTAACCGCCCGGTAACCGCCCGGGGTCTTCTTTTGCCTATAAATAGACCCTGTGGGCCCCCCATTCAAAAGGCTCTCTTCCCAGAAACTCGGATCAAAGATCCCGACGCCCAAGTCTCTTCTCAAAGCTTCCAGAACACTTCTAAGGTAATTTCTTACCTAGAATGGAAGATCTAAAGGGAAGAAGGAAGGCCTAAGTGTTGAAACTTATCAAACACTTGCGCGCCGACTTAATTCCTTCAATATAACTTGCGCGTCCCTCTTCTGGAAGAACATCAAGAGGATGGGAAAGGGTTTAATTAAGAGTCGCTCAAGTAATTCAACTCTGGTTGAAAATCGCGCAAGTATCCCTTATGTCGCGTAAGTATACTTGCGCGACCAATACTTGCGCGCCGCCGCAGGACTTGCGCGACCTTCAATACCTGCGCGCCCCTATCTTTTTGGGTGCCCACCTTGCCCTTTTTCAACCCTCTTAAGCCATTTCACCCTTCCTATTCAAGATTCAGTCTTCAAGATACTCTTCAAAGCCATTTATGGCATGATTTCTTGATTTGACATCCTTATCTGAAAGGAATTCTGTGAAATATCTCTCAAAACCTAGTGATTTAAACATCTTTATGTCACCAAAGATTGAGAGTTCATTCATTCAACCTCATCCTTTAAGATGAGAGAATCCTAACCTGGGTTTCCTTTTCAGGAATAATCCCCAGTTTTAAAACCTTTGATTTGGGCATATTCCTTAAGAATAAGCCCCAATCAAAGTCCTTTAATCTTGGGCATCCTCCTCAGGAGTAAGCCCCAAACCTTAATCCCTAAACTGGGTCTCCTTTTTAGGAATAAAGACTCAGTCATAACCTTGGGCTTCCTTTTCAGGAGTAAGCCCCAAGTCCCCTAACCTAGGCTTCCTTCTCAGGAATAAGTCCTAGTCATAAATCTTGGGCATCTTTCTTAAGAGTAAGCCCCAAGTCTCTTAAAATTTCTCTTAACCAGTCATAAATTTCCTTTGATTTGGGTTTCCTTTTCAGGAATAAAACCCAATCATAAGTCCCCTCCTAACTTGGGCATCCTCCTTAGGAGTAAGCCCCAAGATTAGTGTATTCAAATCTCCATGAAGCACATATAACTTTGTGGACCATGTTCATGGATTTTCTTCCTAAAAGTAAATCCTAAACCTTCATCTATCTGGGCAGTCATCTATACATAAGCCCCAAAACAAATTCTTATGATTGCATCTTTTATGGCACAATTGTCTAAATTTTACCAATACCTCTTGTTTCTCACACCGAGCATGACTCACGTGAGCTTAGAGTGTAAAAGTAATTATGACATTCATCTTTGAGCCATCAATCATAAAACATCATATCCCATTCCTCGAACTACGTGGGTTCTGATTCCTTTTTCAAAACAAAGGATACGTAGGTAGCCCATTCATGGGTTCGATCCCAACATTGAAATAATCTCTGTCCTTCTGAATGACGATAAACTTCAAGTGCCCCACTGAGTGGCTTTAAAACCAGCCTGGTCATCAAAATGACCAAGAGACTTTTATATAAATGTTTTGAAGGATACCATTGACCAAGAATCTCTAAACAAATATAGATGATTCTATATTGATGAAGAACCTCGAATACATATAAAAGATTCTCTAAATTTCTTGCATATTTAATCATTGATTGTTAAAACTAAAGGAAAGCTCATTTTATACTTGGTAATGTAATAAGGATTCACGAACTTAACTTAAATCTATAAAGAGAGTCCCGGAGTAGACAATAATTCCCCTCAAAAAAGGTGTGATGAGTCCGACCTCCCATCCTCTCGACCAATGCAAATTCCTAAGCCTCATTAGCCCACAAGCTAATGAGCGCCTGCCTTTGGAAAGTAGGTCCAAACGGATGTGGAATCATTGGATGTTTCCGGTTCTACGAACAAACCCGTTAGAAACCGATCGGAACGTTTGAATCTCCCGTCCAGGAGGTCATCCCCGGATTCCGCGCGAAACAAAGGGTATAAATAAAAGTAATATAGGTCAATACCTCTATATAATCATTTCATCATTAAATATGACCCGAGCTCTCTATATCATCATTTTACCATGTTTCACTAGGCCTAGCCCACTATATAAGAATTTCAACATATCAACATAGACAAGCCAACTATATCAGCATTTCAACATGTGTCATTTGGGAAACACCCTATATAAGTATTTCATCATTTAATCACAACACAAGTCATAGTAATTAGGATATCACAATATCATACCAATAGGATCAATGATAAATTTTGAAAATTACTATTTAAATTTCATTTACAAATTTCATATATCAATTGGTCATAACAAAAAATAACTAATTTATCTCAATAAACAATCCAAGATAAGGTAAATCTATATTAATAAAACACCTAAATTCCATGTCTTTCTAAACAAACATTATTCCATTAAAAACCATTCTTATTCAAGGGTTCTCTCAACAAAGCGACGGAAAAAAGCCTGGTCAAAACCCTTTTGATTCAAATGGAATCCAAGAAATAATTCAATTCATTATTTCAATTGTAAGAATATGATATGTTGGAATAATTTATCTATTTTACATACTTGAAAATTATCAACCCTAGGGTTATGTTTTAGACCCCGCACATTTAACTAATGATAAAACATTGATTTCAATGGAAAAAAACATGTGGAAGAAGGTACAAATGATTTTAAGAAGGACCCTATATAAAAAATGATAAAGATCAAAACCCACAATGTACATGATCAAGGTATTACACTGAAATTGATGGATAAAAAAGGGATATTGTTAAAAATCTAACTAAAAGGGATTACTAGGGATCTAATGCATGATTGGGAAATTTCAACGTGAGGTTGGCACTCCAAAAATTTCTGGGCGGGTCGCCCAAGGTTGAGAGAAGAAGAGATGCATGGGGGTGAATAGAAAATAATCTGCACAACGTACTTTAAAAAGATAAGTTAGGAAATTACACTATGTGTAATATAGATACACATCATGTAATTATTTTTAATGGGATACGTTGAAAGAAACTTCACCTAGGATGATATTAAATTCTCCCAAACATTACACAAGATGTAATATAGTTATACATAATGTAAATTTTCTTAAGATGGGGTTTTCCCATTTTCTTAATAAAATAACCTGAACCCCTTGAAAGCTTCTTAACTTACCAAGAACCCATGGTAATACTTAACCCATTTATTCCTGAACAAAATTAATTCAGAAAATCATAATACTTTGGAATTTATGTCATTTTACCCAAAAAAGGATCTCCACTTGTATCCTCTCTGGTTTTCTCAAGTTTCCTCACAACCTAAGATTTCATTTATTAAAAAAAATTGTCAATCATGATGAAAACAAAACAACTAATTCAAAAAGATGAAGAAAAATAAACTGTGAAATGTTTAATGAAAAAATAAAAGAGATATGTATTTGAAAAAAATATTTGATATTAATACCTCAACAATATATTGAAACTCTTACCCAAGATGCTCCAAGAATCACTATGGGGTTTCTATAAAGAAGTCTAACCATTCTGATGACATATCAGACTTCCCTCTCACAGTTCTCCTCAAATTGTCCATTCTACCACTGTACCTAATCCAATAGTATCATCATACATTAGAGAGACTTCTTACTACAGTCCATAATCCATATCAAATACACCTCAAAGGACATAGAATCACTAAGATAAAATAGTGTTATACCAATCACACGATAAGGGTCAGGATAAAATTCTTCAAGTTATGACATATGGAACATGTCATGCATTACATTGAAGAACTGTAGAAGGTCTAAGTGGTACACCACTAGAACAACCCTATCCAATTTCTCAAATGGACTAATTTTTTTTGGTTTTTTATTTTCCTATTTCCTATTATAGCATTTTACCAAACTAGGTGACACCAAAAGGAAAACACGATGACCAAACTAAAACTCCAGTGGTCATCTCCAATGGTTAGTGAAAGATTTATTCCTACTCTTCATTTTCACCAACCAGTATCTAATCAGTTTAACTTTCTCAGATGTATCCTGTATGAGACTAAGACCAAGAAGAACTAACTTACCATCCTCCAACTAGAAAATGGGTAAACAACATGTCTTACCCTAAAAGGCCTCAAATTGTTCCATCTGGACAGATCCATAAATTTTTTTACTACCTGAAAACTCCATGAGTGACATATGTTTCTACCAAGAACCACAAAAATATAGAAAATAGGCTTAAAACATATCCTCTAGAACCTGAACAATCCTATCAGACTGAACATCCTTATGAGGATGACAAGCCATAAAAAAATTAATTTATGATCCTAGATCTCTATGAAGACCCTATAAAAACATGATGTGAAATGAGGATCTCTATCTGAAATGATACTCTTTGGAACACCGTGCATCCAAACTACCTCACCCATGTAAAGAATACCCAGATCATCAACTTTGAGAGTTTACCTAATATACAAAAAGTGGTATACCTTTGTGATTAGATCCAAAATCACCCATACAAAATCATTCTTAAGGGTTGTATTGGGTAATCCAATAAAAAAATCCATAGTGAAATCATCCCATTTCCACTTAGGAATAAGAAAATGACGAAAAATCCCAGGTGGTCTCTGATTCTTATATTTCACCCACTAACAAGTGAAACATGTCACCACAAATCTAGCTACTTCATTATTCATTTTTAACCACCACTACTTTCTATATAGATCATGATGTATCTTTTTCAAACTAGGATGCACTTCCCATCTAGAAGCATGAATCTATTTAATCATCTCTTCATGCAAGTTCATATGTACCCATACTCGTTCATTAAAAATATGATAATTTACACTACCAAGAGACCATCTTGATGTTGTTTCCCCACCATATAAGATTTCTCTTAAAACTATTCCCTATAGACCAGACAACTAATCGGTCTTAATATAGTATAAAATCATGGGTATAACTGATGTTGAAGTAAAAGATACACTTCCTTGAGACTCATGAATATCTAGATGCTTGTATGAAAATAGATACATTATCCTCTACTCATCGAAAGACTCCCATACTACCTCTACCTTTGTATTTCAACTCAAATTATCAGAAAACATATTCCCCTTTCCTGATGTGAAAGCTAAATAAAATTCAAAATACTATAGATACCTGACCCACTTCCTATGTTAAAGATTCAAGTCCCACTGAGAAAAGATATACTTTAGGATCTTGTTGTCCGTGTATACCACAAACCTTTCATCCATGAGACACTTCCTTTAAAATCTTAAGTAATGTACTACTTTTTCTAATTAAACCTCATTAGTAGGATAATTCATCACATGAAACCTCATCTATTTGGATCCATAAGCAAAAAATGGATCCTCCTGTATCATAAATACTCCGAGTGAAACTCTTGATGCATCATAGTACAATGTATATGATTTAATTGGAACAGGTAAAGTGAGGATAGATTTTGAGGCCAGGTATCCTTTTATCTCTTTAAAATCTCTATCGATATCATAAAAACAATGAGACTTCCCTCCCTTTTTGGTCATAATTGAAATTGGTGCTTCAATATGGGAGAAGTCTTGGATAAAGCACATATAATAACTTAAAAAATATAGAAACCTCCAAATCTCAAGGACATTATCAGTCTGCTCCCACGATACTATTGATGAAACTTTCTATGGGTCTACTAAAAATCTTGTCTCTAAGATGAAATGGCCAAATAAGTTCAGTTTATCAATCTAGGAGCTTCATTTGGTAAGCTTGGCATATATCCTATGCTATCTCAATGTAATCTAGATTATTTCTAGATGTTTGTAATGATAATTTATTGATTGGGAGTACACTAATATGTCATCAACAAAAACCACCAAAAAATGGTCCAAAAAAGGATGAATTATCCTATTCATCAAAGCTATGAATACTGCTGGTGCATTGGTTAATCCAAATAGCATCAAAATTAACTCATACAAGCCACACATTCACTTAAAACCATACCGAGTTATGTTTGATGGTATCACCCTCAACTAATAGTATCATAATCTTAAATAGATCTTAGAATAGATCTTAACACCTCTCATCTAATCGAAGAGATTTTTAATTCATTAAAGAGGATAAAGTTATTGACCAACATATGTTTAAATCTATGATAATCCACACATAATCATAAAGTCCCATCATCCTTATTGGAGATGAAAACTGAAAAAACCCAATGTAATGTGCAAAGATGTATGAAAACTTTATCTTACAAATATTTCTAGTGTTATTTCAACTTTTAAGTCTATTCTAGTGCCATTTTGTAAGGTGGTATAGAAACTGTATCTACTCCTGGAACCAAATACATTATAAACTTTATCAATTTCTTGAGTGTTAAGCTATAAGTATATTTAAGAAATACAACATAAAAATGGTCTACCGCTATAGAATAAGAATCCGACTACATCCCACCATCATCTAGAGAAAGACCAGATATCTAATCCATGATATAATCCAACCTACATTGAATTGTTCCTACATGACTATCATGAAGATCCCACTCACTGGTGAAAATAGATACATCCTTATAGTGATAAAAAGTAACTCTCCTCAGTAATAGTCGATATGATCCTAGTATAGAACTAACTAATCCAAACCATTTCTCAAATTGAAGCCTCTTATTTCTAGAATGAACAATTCCTAAATGATACTATAACCACCAATCTCTAGTGAACAAAACATCCAACATTTTAAATTCAATGATTGCACTCCCAATGGTGTTTCTATGGTTAAAACACCATCTAAGATTTCCAAATACATGCCAAATATATTTACAAAAAGAGCAGATAAAAAGGAATGTGATGCTCTTGTATCAAACAAAACATAGGAAAGGGTAAATGATACAAGAATCATACCTCTGATAGTAGACTGACCTGCATCCACACAAGTTGGAGTAGTCTGCATAACATAGAACTGACCATCTCCTCTTCCCTAGGCTCTAGCCTAACTCACCTGATTTATACCCATTTCTTGGTATTTTAATTCCTTTATTGGGGTAGCATGTCCCCAACCTCGACCAAAATTTCCCATGGAACTCCACATACCTTTATACTGAGGCGCAAATGAGTCCTTCCTAAACTCTGATACCACTACTATTCCCCTAACACCACTTTTCTACTAAATGCCAATGAAAAACAACTTTAGATGGCCCAATCTACTACAAGAGTGACATTACAATGTGGGGTATGGACATTGAGGCCATTTTTGACCCATATTTCCACACTGATATCATTGTAATGAAACATGATCCTGAGATAGCTTCCCACTTCTCTAACTGCTCTGACCACTATTTTCCTTGAGAAAAATATCATACTGGTGCTTCTTTTCACTAGAAGAAGAGCTCGTAATTTCCTCTATTGGAACAGAATGGACACTACTTGGGGCCTAGTTCATATTTCATTCCATGAAGAGTTCCTAATTTATCATGTGTGTAGAGTTTATCAGATGGAACATTTTAGCCTATGATCTGACCTCATAGCCCTGACCATCCTAAAAATGTCTTTCACTAGATATTTCATCAGTTTCCAAAGATGAAACAAATCACTGTAGGTTGGTGAAATGCTTAGCGTATTCCAAAAATTACATGCTCTCCAATTTCATATGCATGATCTCATAAGACTTTTCATCCCTCAATGTCTCGGGATGGAAATGTATAAGGAACTTTATCACGATGTCCTTCCAAGATACCTCCTCCTGATGCCCTGTCTAATCCAGAATGTCCCACCAACACTTGGATGGTCCAAAAAGAATATATTAAACAATATTCAATATCCTATACATGAGTGATTAAATATTATTAAAGATATTTTGGATATAATTAATCTATAACTCATCTAATTGGGGTCCTCCATTCCCGAGGAAAATTTGAAGATGGTGCAGTTGAAACTCCCTTTTCAACTTCGACATCAAAGAAACAACATAAAAAATATCTCTTTCAATGGATCCCATGAATTAAAAGAAGCTTTCATGAAGTTGAACATCCCTATGATCCTCAAGAACTATAGGAATCTCCAGTTAAACTATGTTAGGTGTGTATTGATTTACACTCTCTTGTAGCTCAACTCGATATTGATGTAAAGGAATTTTTTCTATAAGAAAACCACACTCTTTAGAACACTGACTATAACAAGGTAAAACTCAACATGTGATAGTAATAGAGTACCAATTAATCTTGGTCTCTCAAAAAATGGATTATAAGTGTCTTCTCATGACATAAGAGTTCATTTATTTCAATTATTAGGTATAAAGGATATCTCATATCATCGTTCAATAAAAAGGTATATATCTCATGCAAATAAATATGTCCATATCATTAATAATGTATTTCAATATATATCACTATGTGCCTATTATGATGCATGAATACTGATCTCTCCCTTTACCAAGACATGAGTATAAATATCAATAAATAATAACATGATATAGTTATAACCTCACACAACATGTGAATCAAATAAGGTGAAATAACATCAACTGTAACTAGTACATAGCACAAACAACAATCCCATCCCTAGGCACTCAAATTTTCCCCATAAATGGGTTAACTACTTCCATAAACAATCTCTTTAGCAAGTTCAAACTGTTAGGTCCGAATATATAAAGTAATACATAAGGGGGGGGGAGGGTGAATTTTGTGTTTCCAAAATCTTATGTAATTTTGTTATTTAACACCCAAAATATTTTATTTGAATATACAGTGTTACTATTATTTATGAAAATATGTAGTGAATAAATAGAAATAAAGAACAAAACTTTTTATAGTGGTTCAGGGCAAAAAGTTATCCTTTCCCACTATACCAATCACTCTCTCAACAAGCTAGGTAAATTACAATAGAATTGTCCTCTTATTATAATACCTTGAATCCGCAACTATGTGTAGGCATTTGAAACCCTTAAACTGAAACAATTAAAAAGAATTTTAGTTCTATAATGGAGAATCGATTAACCATAGATTAAATCTAGAAGATGATATTCCACCACAACTGAGTATGAGAAGTTCAAAACTACAAATGAATCAAAAGAGAATGATTTGTTTGAAATAGGCTAAACTTCACAATTGTAGCAGCACAAAATTGATAGTAGACATATATTATTCTTCAGAAAACAATATCATTAAGATTAAAATAGTCTGAAGCCATCCAGTTGAAAAAAGATCTTTGATTTAAAATTAGAAACAAAACATATTAGTGATAAAATTATAGTAGAACATGATAAAACATGTATATCTCCCAAATTTATTCCTTTAACAAAGTTGTTTGTTTACTGTATCACTTTAAAAATAACTTAAATAAAGAATAATTGTATGTGAATAACTTATCACATATATATTTGAAGAGATATTATGAAGAAATATATAGAACATAAAAGACTTTCTTCAGTGTTCTAGATCCAAAATAATAGCCCGAATGGTCGCAAAAATTCAAATTTCAATTAACTAGGAGAGTCGTAATTTCCCTTAGAAATAATAATGACTTTCTTTGATAATATAGGTTCTTTGTAATAATCAAAATAATCCTTGAATTAGTTTTTATATCTATTTAAACCATAGTAGTAATCTTGGATTGAAAACATGGCTTGAAGAACTTCACAGTTGAGAACACAATGAAGGGTTGAGCTACATAGCGTAGGGTTCCTTGGCGTAGCACATGGTTCCTTTTCATAGTGTAGGGTTCCTTTGTGTAGCCTCTGGATCCTTTTTGTATCATAGGGTTCCTTTTCATTGAGTAGAGTTACTTTTCAAAGCTTAGGGATGGATATACATACATTCATTCTTGTTTTCATAAAATAATGACCATAGAATTGATTAAACATACGTTCAATTTTCCTGAACATAGGGTTGAAAATAGTAAATCAATACTCCAACATAGGGTTTCTAATCCATATGCATGTCAATTTTACAAATGTAAGGATGAATATCCAAATGGAATCTCTTTATTGTAACATATGGTTGATACCATATGCAAATGATATCTTTTCAGAATAACATAGTGATGAGAACAATGTTTACATAATCAATCTCATAATTCTAAATTTCTTAAAAATAGAATATAAATTCCTATAAAACTCACTTAAAAAAATTTATTAGAAAAAACAAGGGTATTTTTGAACATGAAAATAATCATAAAATATAGAGTATTGTTTAGAAAATACATGTCCAACAATATCCCCCTTTTGATGATCACAAAACCCATAACATAATCTTTAAAAATTAAAGAAAATATAAGACTTGAAAAACAAATAAGTTGATATAGAAATTTTCACAAAATTTAGAGTTCATAGAATTATTTTCATAAAGAAAAATTTCAAAAGAAAATGTTGTGGTTGAAAATATTCTCCCCATACTCCCAAGAGATAGTTTCCATAAAAGTAAATCTTATCTCTCTTTTTGTGATATCAAAAAATAATGTTTCAAAGAAAAATGAAATAAACCAAAGATTAATATTTCACATAACTATAAATGAATAATTATGTATTTTGGTATTATAAAATGAAATATAAGATTGGAAGTTAAGTATTGAACCTAAATAAATCAAAATATGAATAGAATGAAGTAATTTAAATAGATATTCAAATGTTTTAATTTAAAATATATAATCAAATGGATTCTTGAAAATGAATGGATTAGAGTTTAGTGTTAGTAGAGACAGAGGGTTCTTCTGGATGGGGAGTTTCTTGAACTACACTGCTAAGATCAATCAACTTCAACAGAGGGCACTAGAAATGGTTATTGAATGCTTCTATCCAATATGGAAGCAACTTCATGGAATCATTTACTACCTTCAAGATCTCAACCAAATTGATATTTACAAAAGAATTCATAGCTTCTTCAGACTAGATGAAAGAGGTAATCTTATGCTTAACTTGATTAATCACTAGTCCCAACTAAGATTCATTCAAAGTAAGATGACTTATCAAATTCCTATGATTATCTAAAAACACATTCAAAGGAATGCTATCACATGGAAGAGTGTCTATCCTATCATTAAATTCATCCATAATAGAAGTTATTGCCTCAAAATTCATAAGAAGTTCTAGAGGTGTTTATTGAGAAGTGGTAGATGATTTGTTGCTTTCCTTGAGAAATTGAAACTCTCTTCCAATAATTAACTTGAATTTATCAAAATATGACTTCTTGATAGATTCATCCATTAATGCAAAAAATTATATTGACATCTTGGCCATAAGTTCCTTAAAATCTCCAAATGAAATGACATTTTCTTTGAATTCCCTCAAATGAAGCTTCTGAGCTTTTAAACTCTGATCTTGGTAATACAACAAGATTTTATTCTTGAAAGTTTTTCTTCTCAACTTCAAACTATTATATTACAAATGAATTCTGAGCCTCCAAAATTGTATGTTTATAAATTAGGAATTATCTTTAGAATCATAAGATTTTATAGAATTTTCTCCTACCTGATCAACTTCAATGATAGTCGGTCTTGGCTCACCAGCTCCATCTGGTCAGTTTCCCAAAACTGATCCTCTGAGAAGTCCATAATCAGGAACAATATGAATTCCAGAATTTGGGATATCTTGAATTTAATTCTCTTGACCAACTTTGTCATCTACTACGTTCTCATGAACAACAACTTATTCTTATTCCCCAGGTGGAATGTCATCCACATTTCCTACCACAACTTCAACAACAAGTTCTGGAACATTAACAAATACTCTTCTTATTTAAACAAGAGATCCTTTTGGCCTTGAGTCTCCATCATATTCAGGACTATATCTCATATACCATCCTAAAAGAATAAACCTTTTCTCCCCTAAGTAGCTACAAACAACCTATGTTTTTTCTCAACAACAACTAGAAGCAAACAGTTGCATGATTTACTCCATACAAAACCAAGATTCTTGACTTCCCAAACATTAAACATATTTCTAGGGTGATGGGATCTACCAAAAAACATATTTACAATATTCCCTTTTTTTGCAGAAAATAAAGAAAGAATCCTACTATATGGATAATACTTCATCTTGGAATTGGGGTGGTAATAGTGATTTAAATAAAGAAACATAAATAGAGAGAAATTAAACATAACAATATTAAAAAGTAGAAAAATGATGTACATGTCTAGATAGAGAAGCTTCTCAAGATCAATGGTTTTGGAACAAATTCTTAATTGAATAAACTTCATAATAAATCATCGGTCAGGAGAAACCTATTTTTATAAAAACCTTCCTCACATCCCTTGTTCCAAATATAGAAACCATAATGTCCTCATACATATATCTTCTATTTCCAATGTTCCTTAAATCGAACTAACCCCCCCTCTCATGGGGAAATCTTAAAATCTTATCCATTTCAACAACTGATAATGAAAACTCCTTATTATCAATCTTAGAAAGAATAGAATCTTCATCAAAAACTGAAACTAAACAAAGCATTCTTACAAAATTCATTAAATCTTATTTCATAAAACATTATCATATTATATTTTTCAAAGGTGTAAACCAAGCCTTGAAATTGAATAAATTCTTTAATAGATAGATTCGTAGAATCTAAATATTCAAAATTTAGTACCTTTGGTTGCTATAATTTTTTATCTTTCCCCATAACATATATAGTGCTATCCCATTCATCATCAATTTATCTTCATGAAGTTTCCATTTCTAAAGGTTTTGAAATAGGAGGGTTTAAAGGTTCAAGGTTTTTGGTTGTCAAGAAATGAAAGAATGTGGTTTTCTGTAAGTCTTGTAGGATAGGGGATGGGAAAAAGAGAAGGAAAATGGTTTTCTCACATTGATCGAGGTTGTACTCATTATTTTTTTAATTTGAAAATAAAAATAAAATAATTTTTTTTAAAATAATTAAAATGAAATCTAATAAAAAAAAATTAATAGATTAAATAAGGATTACTAATATAAAAACAAAGAATTGAAAATAAATTAATAAACAATCACTTAAACTCAATCAATCCTAACTCTACCTTAATAAAATCAAAAATAGAACTGGGAAGTGGTTTAGTAAAAATATCAGCTAATTTATATTAGGTATTAAAAAATTAAAAAGATATATCTTTTTAAGGACACAATATCTTAGAAAATGATGCCTAATATCAATGTGTTTAGTCCTAGAACGACTTATTTGATTTTTTGAAATATTAATAAAACCGGTGTTATCACATAAAATTGGAAAACTGTTAAAGATTAGTTCCAAATCTAATATATTTTTTTTCATCAACAAAACTTGTGCACAACAACTGCTAGCAGACACATATTCTACCTCAGTGGTTAATAGGAAACCTGAGTATTGCTTCTTACTAGACAATGAAACTAAATATTTTCCTAAAAAGTGACAAGTTCTAGAGGTAAATTTTCAATCAAATATACACCCTCAAAATTTACCATTTAGATATGAAATCAAATTAAAATAATAAGTTTTGGGGAAAATAAGAATTAAAAAATAGTTCCTTTTAAATCTCTAATTTTTTTTAAGATCAGTAAGATGTGATTATTTAGGATTTGATTGAAATCTAGTATAAAAACATACAAAAAACATGATGTCTGGTCTGATAGAATTATGATATAAAAAACATACAATCATACCTTTATATAACTTGTTGTCAACTGTTTTTACAGCTTTATCTAAATCAAGTTTTATATTGGAACATACAGGAGTTGTATATGTCTTTTTGTTCTCAAGTCCATACTTTTTCAATAAATCAATAATATATTGTATTTTATTTAAAACATTTCCAAAATATTTTTGGAAAATATGAAATCCTAAAAACAAATTTTTCTCTCCCATAATACTCATTTCAAATTCCTTTTCATTAAATTTTAAAGATCATGACAAAGATTTTTATTAGTTGAACCAAAAATAACCAAATCAACATAAATTTGAACTAAAAAAATATTATAACAAATGGTTTTCTTAAAAAGTGTTGGATCTCCTAGGCTAACAGTAAAACCTTTTTTCAAAAGAAAAGAACTTAATTTTTTATACCAAGCTATAGGTTATTTTTTAAGGCCATATAGAGCTTTAGTAATTTCAAAAACAAAATTTGGGTTTTGAGGATTTTTAAAATTAGCGGGTTGTTCAACATAAAATTCCTCTATTAAATAACCATTTAAAAAGGCATATTTAATATCTATCTGATATAATTTAGAACTAGTATGAGAGGAATAGGCTAAAACATTACTAATTACTTCTAATTTAGCTACATGGGAAAAGTTATCATTATAATATATACCTTTTCCCTGATTATATCCTTTAACTACAAATCTGGATTTATTCCTAGTGATGATCCATTGATCATACAATTTATTTTAAAAAACCCCTCATTTTTTATAATTGGATAATTGGTTGGAATTTCTACTAGTTCTCAAACTTCATTTCATTTGAACTAATTTAGCTTTTTATGCATGGATAATACCCCAATCACATCATCTAAGGTTTATTATATAGTCTTATCTTTTAATTGAGATATAAAGGTAGATAATTTAGTTAGGTTTCCTACATTTCTTCTAGTTCAAATTCCTGTATATAGATCTCATATAGTAGTTTCTAAAGGATGGTTCTTTAGGGTTCTAGACTATCTAGGAAGGAAAATTTTAGGTTCTTAAATTTCATGTTATTCATAACTTGACTAAACATTATTAATATCAAAATCAAAATCAATTTTAAGGGTCTCAAGTATCATGTTATTAAAATAGTCAGTGACCTCATTAGTTTGATCTTTCTCTTTATTGAAAGGGTTAATTTCATCAAACATCACATGAAATGATTCTTCAATAATCCTTTACTTTCTATTAAACACTATATAAGATTTAGAGGTAGTAGAATATCCCAAAAATTTTCCCTCATCAACTTTTGGATCAAACTTACCAAGATTATCCTTGTTCTTCAAGATATACACCTTGCATAAAAAAATATTAAAGTAATTTACATTAGGTTTTATGTTATTCGAAAGTTCATAAAGTGACTTTTTGAAAAAAGGTTGTGTTAATAATCTATTAATGATAAAACATGTTGCTCTTACATTTTCTTCTGCAAAATAGGTAGGAATATTATATTCATTCAGCATAGTCCTTTCCATTTCTTGAATAGTTCTATTTCTTATTTCAACAATTCCATTTTATTAAGGTGTTTTTGGTGTAGATAAGATGTGTTTAATACCCAAATTTGAGAAAAAATAATTAAAATCTTGATTCTAAAATTCTTCACCATGATTAATTCTTAATGAAATTATTTTAAAACCTTTTTCATTTTGAACAGTTTTACAAAAAACATTCAAAAACAGTGAAAACTTCACTTCTGAGTTTTAGAAAATAAACCCAAGTAAATCTAGAATAATCTTGTACTAAAACATAAAAATATAATTTACCAGACAAACATGCTATCCCTAATGGTCTAAATAAATCCATATGGATAAGTCTTAAAGGTTTATATTTTGAAAGTTTTTTAATAGATTTCAAATTTTATTTGTAATGCTTCCCAATTTAGCATGTATCATAGAATCTGTCTTTTTCAAACTTAAGACTAGGAAAATTAGAATCTAACAATTTCTTAGATAATTTATGTAAATCATAAATATTACAATGTCCAAGAAATATTTTCCAAATCCATGATTCATTTGTTTTAACAATTAAACAATTCACTTTCTATTTACACAAGGAATTTATGTCCAAATTATAAACCTTACTAGTTTAAGGTGCTGTAAATTTAAGTAACTTATCTTTAAACATAGAACATTTTTTAGAGAAATAAAAATAAAATATATAATCACAATCTTTAGAAATACTTATCAAATTGTCATTTAACCCTTTCACATATAATAATTTTTTTATTTAGATAATCTTAGGATCTCCACCAGTTCAAATTTCCATTTATTTTTCCTTTGGAATTTTCACCAAAATTGACAATACCACCATCCATTTGAGTTAGTGTGTGAAAATTTGAGGGATCTCCACTAATCTTCCTCGAATATCCCCTACTCATATACCATATATCTTTTTTTTTCTTATAGAATATTTCCTACAAAATTATTTAAACAAATATTTGTTTTGGTACCCACACTTTCTTGGATCCAGTAGTGTTAGCTAGTAAAGATCTGAGAATCCAGATCTTATTTGTTTTTCCATAGATTATATCATTAGAGATAGATAAACTGTTTGAAATAATGGATCCTTTAATTCCAATAATTTGAGGATTTTTTCAAATAATAGTTATTTTTCACATTCCATTTTATTCCAAAAAAGTAACAAGTTTCATTTTTTGAATTAGGGATAAAATAAATCTTGTACAATTTAGATTTTCTCACCATTACTTCCTCTACTAAATATTTCAATTTTAATAAAAAATTTTCCAAGGATTTCATTTAATATATATTTATCCTTAATAAAATAAGAGTGGAACTCTTATAAGTTTATATTTTATCTTGTAATACTTTGATCTTCTATTCACGATCAACATAGTTTGATGTAGATGAGTTAAATTTTCCAATTAACTCTTGATGTAGTTTCAAAAAGGTATCTCCTTCACCTAAAACAACATTTTGAATGTTCTTTAAATATTTTTTCATTTTTAAAAGAGAATCATATTTTTATTATAACATAGAATAGTAGGTCGCTAATTTACTATTTGATCAGCTGCCAAAATTAGAATTAGAATTAGATGAGTAATAGGTTTCTAACTTTTACTTTTAAGCCATGAAGCACATATTGGATTTCAATTTTGATTGTTATTTTTCTGAATCATATTTAGATGAGCTACTGGAGACTTCAAAAACACTCCATGTTTATTTCATTTATCTTCTACCTTTATGTTAATAATCATCATTCTTAGGATATCACTTTTCTATATTTCTATTTTTATCTTTTAGCTGAGGACAATTAGGAATAATATGAATTAATTTTTTCATTTATAGAATCTAACTTATTTTGACTCTCTCTCATCCTACTTGAAGGATTTCATGAATCCCCTATTCTTACTATAAAACATACTAAAATTTCTAGCTAACTGAGCTAGTTCTATTTCACAATTAGATTAATCAAAATTCTTCTCCTTTATGTCTTCTTGTTTAATTTTTCTTCTTGGTTTTTGAGATGTTACCTTTAAAGAAATGTTATCCTTTTTCATAATTATTCTATGATGTTCAGCTTCATATTTCATTTCAGCTTCATATATCATAAATGTCTCAATTAGTTATTTCATTGTTATATCTTTGATAGGTGAGGATTTTCAAATAACAGTAGATATTAAATTCCATTTAAAAGGTGGAACTCTTAGTACTTTCAAAGATTGATTAGATTATTTGATAGGTTAACCTAAGGATGTAATATTAATGATATTTTTTTTGAGGATTCCATTCATTTATGTGATGATTTCTCCATCAAACAACCTAAATGTGTCAAATTTTAGTTTAGCTACAACATACCTCATTTGTCTCAAATTATCTTTCCCTTTATATGTAATTGAAATATTTTTACACATTTCAAAATTAGTAGAAAATTTCGAAACTCGATTGAACTCATCTATTCCTAGACTACAAATAATAGCATTCATAGAATTTGAATTCATGTCATATTCTACATCTGTTGTAGTATCTCATGTTTCTAATTTCTCGGGAATATTATATTGGGTAATGATCTCTGAGTAAAATCTAAATCAAATATTTTTAAGATAAATAATAATCCTTGATTTCCAACACCCACAATTTTCACCATTGAAGTAGAGAACTCAAACCTTGGAAATACCTTCTCTAAGATCATCCATTGACATCTTTTTATACACCTTATACTTTTTTATCCTAGTATAGATTTATCAAAAATCTCTCCTTTGATACCAATTTTTAGGTCAGAATATACAAAGTAATACACAAGTGGGTGGTGAACTGTGTCTTCCCAAAATCATCCACAAATCCGGCTTTTAACACTCAATATAATTTATGCAAAAATGAAGTATTATAATTCTGTATGAAAATATGCAGTGGATAAATATAAATAAAGAATATAGTTTTTTCTAGTGGTTCAGAGCATAAAGATCTCCTAGTCCACTCGACCGATAACTCTCTCAGTGAGATTGGTAAATTCCATAATAATGGCCATCCTATCATAAGACCAAGAATCCATAAATGAGTGTAGGAAGTTGAAACCTTTAAAAAAGACTAATTACAAATCCTTCTAGTTTTATAGTAGTGAAATGATTAACCACATCTTAGATCGAGAGGCTGATACTCCACCATAACCGAGTATGAGCATTTGAAACACCAAATTAATGAAAATATATTGATTTGTTTGAAACAGGATGAACTTCACAATTGCAACATCACATGATTGACAATAGAAGGATATTATTCTTCAAAAAACAATATCTTCAAGATTTAAATAGTATGAAACAATCCGGTTAAAAAAATATCTTCAATTTAAAAGCATCAACAAAATAGAGCAGTCGAAAAATTACAGTCAAACAAGATAAAACATGTATATCTACAAAATGTAGTTCTTTGAAAAAGTTATTATTTTTCTGTAGCATTGAAAAAATAATTTCAATAAAAAATAATAGTGTTTTAATCACTTATGAAATATATACTTGAAGAGATATTCTCAAGGAATATATATAACATAAAATAATTTATTCGATGTTCTATATCCCAAAGAATAGCCTAATTGGTCGCAGAAATACAAATTTCAATTAATTAGAAGAGTTTTAACTTACCTTAGAAATTGGAATGATTTTCTCTAATAAACTTAGTTCTTTGAAACAATCCAAATGATCCTTTAATCTGTCTTTATTTCTATCTTGACTGTTTTAGTAGTCTTGGATTGAAAAAACTGATTGAAGAACTTTGTCGTTGAGAACACAATGTAGGGTTAAGATGTGTAGTGTAGGGTTCCTTTGCATATCATAGGGTTCCTTTGTTTAGCACATAGTTACTTTGTGTATAGAATGGATAATGATCCATACATTCATTATTGTCAGTATAAAATCCCAAACATAGCATTGATTAACCATATGTTCAATTTCCCCAAACATAGTGTTTCTAATAGTAAATCCATAATCCAACGTAGAGTTGCTGATCTATACACATGTCAATTTTCTGAATATAAGGATGAAGATCCAAAATAAATCTCTTTAGTGTAACATACGGTTGTTACCATATGAAAAAATATATTTTAAGAGTAATTTAGAGGTGAAAATAGTGATTCTAGAATCATTCCCGTAACATTAAATTTCTTAAAAATATAATATAAATTCTTATAAATCTCACTTAACAAAACATTATTAGAAAACAAACAAGGGTATTTGTGAACATTAAAATCATCATAAAATATGAATTATTGTAACACCCCAGGATTTCAGAGTGTGTTATTTCTTAAAAATAATTCAATAACTTGCACTACACGCAACACCGAGTTCAATCACACCATTAAAAGAGGTCATGAATAGTATTAACTACATTTTGAACTTTATATAATCCTTATAATTTTAGAATCCCTATTATGAGTTTCTTAGTCATAATGCAAGAACAAATTCATTTTCAGTATTTCACTTTTATCAACTTCTAATAGTGAAACGTTTTTAAATACAATATTTTAAACTTTTTGACTAAATGGAGACATCAAAAAATTTAAAATGAAACATCCCAAGCGTCCACAGTACGCTTTCCTTTGGATAAAACAGTAGTGTGTGTTGTACGCAACTTCGAGTTCTAACACATCGTAACCAATCAAACTAGTTGTTATGAATAGTAATACCTACTTTTTGAAGTTATATATATTTTATATTTTAAAATGGACTTCATTTTTGGATTCGGAATATCAAATTTAGCCTAAGGTAAAATTTTGGTACTTTTCGGATAACTTTCATATTTTGATGAATAGTGAAAATTACTAAATTTTAATTAAAAACAACTTTTTTAATCAAAATAATTAATAGTGATAAATTATGAATTTGAGTGGTTTTAAAGTATATTTATAATATATTTTTACCATTCAATTTAATGTTTATCATTGGACATAATTTTACAATTAAACCGAACATAAACAAGTGTCAATCTTTTGATAGTTATTATCTCTTAAAAACACGCTTTTTGTTTTGACAGCGGGAATTAATTTTAAATTAATTTCTGCCACTTCTGTGTTTTGAATTTAGGAAAATGGATTCCATATTTGGAATCAGGATGTTCAAATTGTGTAAATAGGTAACTTTTATTTTTACACATTTTGAATAATTACTGCGGTAAATATTTTATTTACCATGGTTAAAGGGTAAATCCGGTAAATAAGGGTTAAACAAATAATATTATAATAATACTAAATTACCCTAAAACGTGTCTTAACCCTATTGGTTGATAAATGGTCGACCATGGGCATCTTTGGGTCTATTTTGGGACCCCATGGATCCACTTGTAATTGATAATGACACTTTATTTTAATTAAGTCAAAATGAATACAAAAATGACACAAGCATATATCTTTTAGAACAACAATTTTTACATAGGGTTATATATGTTGGATTTTAGATTATAAATATTCATTAGAAAGCTAAAACGATTTCCTACATAATGATATTTTATTTATAATTTTTAGACATTGAATAATTTATTTTATTTATGACACAATGATGATGCAGTAATTACTATAATAGTGAAAAATTAAAATAATTGATATTATAAATACCCAAATAATTATAATATGAAACTTTTAATGAATTAAACTAATTTTATATGATAATATGATATATTAGGATTGATTTAATTGACTTTGTTCGAAGTAATAAATCTGTTAGAAGTTTCAAAAAAATCAACTATTGAATAGTGTCAAAATTGACATAAAAGAGTTCTTAAAACAAATATTATATTATTAATTGATATTAAATTCCTAAAAATCTATGGTTCGGCCAAGAGATTTATATTATGATAGGTTCCTCATTAATGGACCACTTGGGGGTCTCTTGGATGTATATGGTAAGTTTATTAACCATATAATATAAAAATACAAAGAGACATTGTAAAAGTGAAACTAATTAACTTAGAGTTAATACTTAAAGATAAGGTTAATATAAGTACCCAAACCTGTCTAAATTCTATTGGATGAGTTGTTTTCGACCTATCCCCACCTCATCCTTTGAATAGTCAACTTTGGAGCCTTTGAAAACCGAATATGAATTTATTATAAATTAATATTTCTAGCTTTTCCAAAGGTGCCCCTCACCCCTCTTATAAAAGGGCACTCCTCCTTCTCATTTCTTCACACCTCTCAAGCCACTTGGCTCGTCCAAACTCTGCCAAACTAAGCTCCCCACATCCCTCTCCTCCTCCTTGAAGTTTCCCCTTAGGCAGAAAGCATTTCAAGAAGTCCTTTGGTTCCAACCAAAGTGAGTTACCTAGATTAAAGGTAACGATTTCTCTTAAATTATTTTCATTTATTTTGCTTCTCCAACCCCCAAACTCTTTTTATTTCCTTTCTTTGGTAACAACACCAGTATCCACAATATACTAGGATGTTTTTATAAGAAGGATTCAAACTACACATACACACAACTCCATCTAATGGATGATGAACATAATGTTTCTGTGGATGGCAAACTAACGCCTCACGAAACGATGATTGTTCAAATACATCTTACCACCTCTCATGGTGGCCATTATGATGGCACTGTAATTAAATATGATATTAATGATATATATTTTATATATAAGCTTCTGTAATTCCATTTTATTTCATACCATTATTCGTTTCATGTTGTATATACATACGATAATTTCATTTGAGGAAGTGCGGACTACCGCCCCCTTAAAATGATATGACTCGTTCATACCACACATGGAACGTATAAAGGATGGTGTTAATGAACTTAAGTAACATATATAAAATATTATATTATACTGGAATAGTAATATACCTATGTATCATTTGGATTCGATTCTTTTAAAATAAAAATTAAATGGAAGTAGCGTTCGTGCGTACGTACGGACTACCGTCTCCACGAACGCGATGAGATTCATTCTCCATCGTATCCATTCAAGTATAATTATCATTTAATGATTTAAAAATGATGTTTAAGGACTTTATATCATTCTGGATATGAATAAGATACAACAAACATGACTTATGTAACAAAACATATAAAAGAAAATGAGTAAGTTAACACCCGAAACGACGATAATTCTAAGATATTATTAACAAATCAATGTTAAAAGATCATATATGATATCATATTAATATATATGATTCTTGTATAATTTAATAACAATTATTTAACCATTATACAGGAGGTTAACCTACCCCAACCAAGGAAAAGTACAAGGTAAGGGTTATTTCACAATCTCTTCTTTATCCGAGGTTGTTTATACGTAATAATCTACTGGGATCTCGTTATCATCCACATCCATGTTTCTTCGAAATGTATTTCAAAACATTTTTACTATTTACAAGAATATGGGTTAAAGTCATTTATACCCTTGTTTGACTTTTTATAAGAGGTTTATAAAGGAATCTTTCCGTCGTTTTCAAAACAATGTTCTTTTTAACCTTTTCGACGGAATTGAGGTAAGAATGTTTTTTTAACTTATACGGCGGGTGCGGTTATTTTCCGCCGTTATAAAATCATCGTTGCTTTCCTTACAAGCTTATAAGAATATTTTCAAAGAAAATGTTTTATTTTATATGGATCTTAAATGATTTCAAAATAAAAGGAGATATTTCTTTTAAAAAGTGTTTTGATTTCATCTATGTCAACATCCTTTAATGGATTTTACTCTTATTTGAAGTTGATTTATTATAATACAAAACTTCTGTATTGTATTGAAGGTTTTGTGATATGTTTGACTGTGTATGTGCTATTTTATACCATTCATAGTTTATGGTGAAACTATTGACATTTCGTATGCTAGTTTTAATCCGAATGTTTATGTTATATTTCAAACTTTTCTTTAGATGAATGTGCTAAACAAGTATGTTCCGGGTTGGGGACCGGTAAAAGTAAGCCCTCCAGGTTGGGGACTGGTAAAAGTAAGCCCTCTAGGTTGGGGACTGGTTAAAGTAAGCCCTCCAGGTTTGGGACTGGTAAAAGTAAGCCCTCCGGGTTGGTGTCTGGTTATTAGAGGCACTCCGGGTTGGTGTCCGGTTATTAGAGGCACTCCGGGTTGGTGTCCGGTTATTAGAGGCACTCAGGGTTGGGTTCCGGTTAGAAGTAACCCCTAGGTCTTGGGATGAGGCCTAGACAAAGAAATTAACATTTATCATTATGCATTCCAACATTATGAAAGTGGTTATTTATTTTTGCATGTGATTATTCGATTAGTGGAATATCCATGTGAATAAGTAAATGGCATTATTTCATTTTACCTTTGCCATTTTATGTTGAAAGTTCATGTTTAAAAGGCTTTTGTTTTAGTTATACATTGCCTTAAATGTTTATTCTTATTGATGAAAGTTTCCGCTATATTGTTATCCTTACTGGGCATTTGAGCTCACCCCTTTTCTATGTTTTATTTTTCCCAGGAAGTGAAGATGTAAGTTATGAATGACCTATAGGGATATTATGAGGGGATTGTAGTGTGGACTGTGGAAACATTATGTTGTTGTAGTAGTTTTTGATTTTATGATGTAATGTAAAACTTATGAATATATCTAGTGTTTCCAAGGCTACTAAACCAATCGGTCTTTCGAGATTTGATCTTTCTTGTGATCATGCCAATGTTATGTAATAATGCACCGACTCTGGGTAGCTGGGGTCGGGGCGTTACAGTTGGTATCAGAGGAAGTTTAGTACAAACCTTGGAAGCTAGATCTAGATAAACTCTGATTAGAGCACGTAGACCTAAGATGAACTTTGAGAATTAGTATAGAAGAACTTCCTAGAATTTTGGTACTGTAGAGATTTTGTGAGTTTTCCAAGAAATACATCCCTGTCTGGATACGAGCAGGTAGAGGCGGCTCTGGCACAGATGTACCTAGGGGTAAAACCCGAAAACACCGCTTTGAGCTAGACTCGAACGGGAACTGGTGCACGACAACGGGCCTTGCTGCACTCTTGGTTACGACACTCCCGGGGGATATGCTTAGGATAACTCTCATTTTCTTTACAAATCATTATGAAGGGTTTATGAGTATATACTTCCTCAAAGGAGGCATTTTTATGATTATGGATTATATCCCTAAATAGTTCAATTTATGTTAAGTGTTTTATAAGTATGGGATTATGTATTTTGATTCATAAACTGATCTAGTATATGCCATTGTTTAGAAATGGCGCCCAGTAGAAGGAATGAGAACTCTAACAATGCACATGATCCAAAGAGAAGGAAAGATCATATCTTTCATGGTCTTAAGCTAGAATTTATAAGAGAAATAGTCTCCCATGTATTATCATCATATGAAGAAATAATAACATGTGTTGATAAGATAAGTAAAGAGTTTACTGAGTCCTATGGCTTTGAAGGGAAGCAAGAGAAGAAAAGGATGGAAGAGAGAAAAATGGATAAAGGGAAGAGGGAAAAGAAGAATTTTCCCATATGTGGTAACTGTGGGAAGAAACACCCTGGAACTTGCCTGAAAGGAATGGGAGTTTGTTATAAGTGTGGAGGAAAAGGGCACAAAGTACGTGACTGCAAGGGTAAGAAAATGGTTTTAAATGTACAATGCTTCATTTGCAAGGAGTTTGGACACTACGCGAACCTATGTCCCAGTCATCAGACTATGCCGCAAATGATGTTATTGGATAATAATCAAGTTATGATACTACCACAGATGAAGAGGAATGATTAGAGTTCTTATGTTGATTATGTCAATTGAGCTTTGTATCAACAATGTACTTGTTATAATAATTATGGAGTATATAAGGATTGTACTGCAGTACTATTTCATTAAGGACTTGAGATTGTGTGGAACAAAGAAAAGTGACTCATTAGCAGGATAGATTTTTGGAAAATATATGGTTGAGAGAATGATAAACCATAATATAGTTCTGATACTGAGGTAGTGATTTTGGAATAATATGTGATTGTTTTGGATAAATTATATTGGATATTCTTGACTACCTTGGAATTGATTAATGATTTGTATATTCCATCATTGTTGGGGTTTAAAACATTTTTGGATTAATGAAGTATATCCAGCATTCTATATGGAATAAGGGAGCATGAATGTAATCAATAAGGAATATGGTAATACATGATGAAGGTATTCATATGCTATTACGGGGTAAAAAGGATCTATATTATGTTTACCTTCCTTATGAATGTTGGACTGTGAGTTTGGATAGAAGTATTTTGGATAGTTCTAGTTTGGATTATTTTGGATTGCCATAAAAGGACAACCCGGAGGTCGGGCGGCAACCCGTCGCGTCCGGCAAGGCTGCGAGACTTGAACCCGCAACCAAAGGGCGACAAGGGTGTATCACCTACCACTATCCCACGAGATGTCCTGGATTAAATAAAGTAGTTTTTTAAAAGATCTGGTAGATGAATTATAAATTCGTTTATTTTGGAACCCTCTATGAATAGTATAAATAGAATTTTTTTTTACGAGTGAATGATGAGTTTTGGTAGAAATTTATTAATGGATAAAACTCTAATTATAAACTAAGTATATCTCCTTATTATCTTATCCAATCTCAAAAATAAATTCCTCAACATTAATAATAGAAACTTAGAACAAAAATGTTGTCCTAGATGGTACCTTAAAACATCACAAATTTATGGCTTTGGGATTGTTGGCCTTTTCATAGCCATGTTCTCTACCACTCTCCATCAGATAATTGATGGCTAGATTTTTCTTCCATATCCATATTTTCTTACATGGAACCCTAGTATGTGTTATTTTCGGTAATCTTCATACTTTCGACTCTTTATTTTAAATAGAGGCCTCGTTAATTCATTTTTCGATGTGGGATTTCAACTAAGATATTTTGAAACGTCAAAAATGTGTTATCCCAATACCCTATATTTTGTTGAACCGATGGTACATCAAATCATCATAGATTGATGAGTTTAAGGACCTCAATTATACACTTGTTTGTGATTGATGACCTCAATCACTACCTATAAATATTTACGTTTTTCCTCCGATTATATGTCTCTAATTTCCACCAATGTTCTCCTAATCGAGATCATAATTTGGTGGTGACCCTTTAATTTCTCTTTTCCTCATATTAAGACTAAATTTTAGTAACACAATTTCCAATGTGGGTTTTCCCACAAATATATTTTCTACTTTCAACCTTTTATCTTCGAAGAACAATTTCAAATTGCGAGGACGCAATTTATTGAAGGAGGGGAGAATGTAACACCCCAGGATTTCAGAGTGTGTTATTTCTTAAAAATAATTCAATAACTTGCACTACACGCAACACCGAGTTCAATCACACCATTAAAAGAGGTCATGAATAGTATTAACTACATTTTGAACTTTATATAATCCTTATAATTTTAGAATCCCTATTATGAGTTTCTTAGTCATAATGCAAGAACAAATTCAT
This sequence comes from Viscum album, assembly GCA_963277665.1. NCBI lineage: Eukaryota > Viridiplantae > Streptophyta > Magnoliopsida > Santalales > Viscaceae > Viscum > Viscum album. The sequence goes on along the minus strand of OY728156.1, from coordinate 1,437,764,925 downwards.
TTTCAGTATTTCACTTTTATCAACTTCTAATAGTGAAACGTTTTTAAATACAATATTTTAAACTTTTTGACTAAATGGAGACATCAAAAAATTTAAAATGAAACATCCCAAGCGTCCACAGTACGCTTTCCTTTGGATAAAACAGTAGTGTGTGTTGTACGCAACTTCGAGTTCTAACACATCGTAACCAATCAAACTAGTTGTTATGAATAGTAATACCTACTTTTTGAAGTTATATATATTTTATATTTTAAAATGGACTTCATTTTTGGATTCGGAATATCAAATTTAGCCTAAGGTAAAATTTTGGTACTTTTCGGATAACTTTCATATTTTGATGAATAGTGAAAATTACTAAATTTTAATTAAAAACAACTTTTTTAATCAAAATAATTAATAGTGATAAATTATGAATTTGAGTGGTTTTAAAGTATATTTAGAATATATTTTTACCATTCAATTTAATGTTTATCATTGGACATAATTTTACAATTAAACCGAACATAAACAAGTGTCAATCTTTTGATAGTTATTATCTCTTAAAAACACGCTTTTTGTTTTGACAGCGGGAATTAATTTTAAATTAATTTCTGCCACTTCTGTGTTTTGAATTTAGGAAAATGGATTCCATATTTGGAATCAGGATGTTCAAATTGTGTAAATAGGTAACTTTTATTTTTACACATTTTGAATAATTACTGCGGTAAATATTTTATTTACCATGGTTAAAGGGTAAATCCGGTAAATAAGGGTTAAACAAATAATATTATAATAATACTAAATTACCCTAAAACGTGTCTTAACCCTATTGGTTGATAAATGGTCGACCATGGGCATCTTTGGGTCTATTTTGGGACCCCATGGATCCACTTGTAAGTGATAATGACACTTTATTTTAATTAAGTCAAAATGAATACAAAAATGACACAAGCATATATCTTTTAGAACAACAATTTTTACATAGGGTTATATATGTTGGATTTTAGATTATAAATATTCATTAGAAAGCTAAAACGATTTCCTACATAATGATATTTTATTTATAATTTTTAGACATTGAATAATTTATTTTATTTATGACACAATGATGATGCAGTAATTACTATAATAGTGAAAAATTAAAATAATTGATATTATAAATACCCAAATAATTATAATATGAAACTTTTAATGAATTAAACTAATTTTATATGATAATATGATATATTAGTATTGATTTAATTGACTTTTTTCGAAGTAATAAATCTGTTAGGAGTTTCAAAAAAATCAACTATTGAATAGTGTCAAAATTGACATAAAAGAGTTCTTAAAACAAATATTATATTATTAATTGATATTAAATTCCTAAAAATCTAAGGTTCGGCCAAGAGATTTATATTATGATAGGTTCCTCATTAATGGACCACTTGGGGGTCTCTTGGATGTATATGGTAAGTTTATTAACCATATAATATAAAAATACAAAGAGACATTGTAAAAGTGAAACTAATTAACTTAGAGTTAATACTTAAAGATAAGGTTAATATAAGTACCCAAACCTGTCTAAATTCTATTGGATGAGTTGTTTTCGACCTATCCCCACCTCATCCTTTGAATAGTCAACTTTGGAGCCTTTGAAAACCGAATATGAATTTATTATAAATTAATATTTCTAGCTTTTCCAAAGGTGCCCCTCACCCCTCTTATAAAAGGGCACTCCTCCTTCTCATTTCTTCACACCTCTCAAGCCACTTGGCTCGTCCAAACTCTGCCAAACTAAGATCCCCACATCCCTCTCCTCCTCCTTGAAGTTTCCCCTTAGGCAGAAAGCATTTCAAGAAGTCCTTTGGTTCCAACCAAAGTGAGTTACCTAGATTAAAGGTAACGATTTCTCTTAAATTATTTTCATTTATTTTGCTTCTCCAACCCCCAAACTCTTTTTATTTCCTTTCTTTTGTAACAAAACCAGTATCCACAATATACTAGGATGTTTTTATAATAAGGATTCAAACTACACATACACACAACTCCATCTAATGGATGATGAACATAATGTTTCTGTGGATGGAAAACTAACGCCTCACGAAACGATGATTGTTCAAATACATCTTACCACCTCTCATGGTGGCCATTATGATGGCACTGTAATTAAATATGATATTAATGATATATATTTTATATATAAGCTTCTGTAATTCCATTTTATTTCATACCATTATTCGTTTCATGTTGTATATACATACGATAATTTCATTTGAGGAAGTGCGGACTACCGCCCCCTTAAAATGATATGACTCGTTCATACCACACATGGAACGTATAAAGGATGGTGTTAATGAACTTAAGTAACATATATAAAATATTATATTATACTGGAATAGTAATATACCTATGTATCATTTGGATTCGATTCTTTTAAAATAAAAATTAAATGGAAGTAGCGTTCGTGCGTACGTACGGACTACCGTCTCCACGAACGCGATGAGATTCATTCTCCATCGTATCCATTCAAGTATAATTATCATTTAATGATTTAAAAATGATGTTTAAGGAATTTATATCATTCTGGATATGAATAAGATACAACAAACATGACTTATGTAACAAAACATATAAAAGAAAATGAGTAAGTTAACACCCAAAACGACGATAATTCTAAGATATTATTAACAAATCAATGTTAAAAGATCATATATGATATCATATTAATATATATGATTCTTGTATAATTTAATAACAATTATTTAACCATTATACAGGAGGTTAACCTACCCCAACCAAGGAAAAGTACAAGGTAAGGGTTATTTCACAATCTCTTCTTTATCCGAGGTTGTTTATACGTAATAATCTACTGGGATCTCGTTATCATCCACATCCATGTTTCTTCGAAATGTATTTCAAAACATTTTTACTATTTACAAGAATATGGGTTAAAGTCATTTATACCCTTGTTTGACTTTTTATAAGAGGTTTATAAAGGAATCTTTCCGTCGTTTTCAAAACAATGTTCTTTTTAACCTTTTCGACGGAATTGAGGTAAGAATGTTTTTTTTAACTTATACGGCGGGTGCGGTTATTTTCCGCCGTTATAAAATCATCGAAGCTTTCCTTACAAGCTTATAAGAATATTTTCAAAGAAAATGTTTTATTTTATATGGATCTTAAATGATTTCAAAATAAAAGGAGATATTTCTTTTAAAAAGTGTTTTGATTTCATCTATGTCAACATCCTTTAATGGATTTTACTCTTATTTGAAGTTGATTTATTATAATACAAAACTTCTGTATTGTATTGAAGGTTTTGTGATATGTTTGACTGTGTATGTGCTATTTTATACCATTCATAGTTTATGGTGAAACTATTGACATTTCGTATGCTAGTTTTAATCCGAATGTTTATGTTATATTTCAAACTTTTCTTTAGATGAATGTGCTAAACAAGTATGTTCCGGGTTGGGGACCGGTAAAAGTAAGCCCTCCAGGTTGGGGACTGGTAAAAGTAAGCCCTCCAGGTTGGGGACTGGTTAAAGTAAGCCCTCCAGGTTAGGGACTGGTAAAAGTAAGCCCTCCGGGTTGGTGTCTGGTTATTAGAGGCACTCCGGGTTGGTGTCCGGTTATTAGAGGCACTCCGGGTTGGTGTCCGGTTATTAGAGGCACTCCGGGTTGGGTTCCGGTTAGAAGTAACCCCTAGGTCTTGGGATGAGGCCTAGACAAAGAAATTAACGTTTATCATTATGCATTCCAACATTATGAAAGTGGTTATTTATTTTTGCATGTGATTATTCGATTAGTGGAATATCCATGTGAATAAGTAAATGGCATTATTTCATTTTACCTTTGCCATTTTATGTTGAAAGTTCATGTTTAAAAGGCTTTTGTTTTAGTTATACATTGCCTTAAATGTTTATTCTTATTGATGAAAGTTTCCGCTATATTGTTATCCTTACTGGGCATTTGAGCTCACCCCTTTTCTATGTTTTATTTTTCCCAGGAAGTGAAGATGTAAGTTATGAATGACCTGCAGGGATATTATGAGGGGATTGTAGTGTGGACTGTGGAAACATTATGTTGTTGTAGTAGTTTTTGATTTTATGATGTAATGTAAAACTTATGAATATATCTAGTGTTTCCAAGGCTACTAAACCAATCGGTCTTTCGAGATTTGATCTTTCTTGTGATCATGCCAATGTTATGTAATAATGCACCGACTCTGGGTAGCTGGGGTCGGGGCGTTACAATTATTGTTGAGAAAATACATGCCCAACACAAACACATCTTAGTCTCTTTTATACCTTTCCCAAACAGTAAAGAAACAAAAAATAAACTTGATCCTATGATACCACATGGTAATGTCCCCCAATATTTCACTCTCTCATGTGGTCAGAAGGGGTTGGTTTTGAGACCTCAAAAATACCTCCACGTATGCAAGAGGCTATCGACTAGTAGTGGGGTCATGGTATATATGTTGTCGAGACTATACTCCATGTATACAGAGTTAAAATATAGAGAAAAAATCCAATAACATTAATAATAAATAAACATCAAAGTGCGAAAATAATGGAAATAATATATTATAGCATAATACGAACAATAAAGACGACTAAGTAAACCAATAAGTAATTAAAGAATAATGTAATGATGTATTGAAATGTAACTAAATTTTATTCTTGATTTAATATAAAATAAAATACTTGAAGACTCAATAAAAGACTCAAAAGTTTTTAGTCCCAATACCCATGTCGATCCCATCTCCAAACTCCTGCCCATCCAACAAGAAATCAATCAACATAAAGGTCCTTTACCCATTTCTAGACTTGCATCTATATAACCTGATCATGTACCATAAGAAACTAAATATGGTGTGAGTATAACTCACTAGTTGGACACCACCGTGTCCAAACATAAGCAGTCTCATAAGAAGTTAATAAAATAATATAATAAACAAGAATATTAATTAATTAAACAATTAACTTAATACCACATCAACCTACTTCAGAACCATACCAAATTTTCTATGAGCATGTCTCACAACCATGCCATCCATACCATTATAAACAAGGTATAAATCACTATAATCTATGTCAAGATCACTATATAAGAATTTCAGTATTTAATCTGGGTCGAGATCCCTATATCAAAATTTCACCATGTGCCAATGGGCCTAGCCCGCTATTTATGAATTTCAACATGTTAATTGGGATAATCCTTCTATATCATCATTTCAACACTTGTCATTGGGAAAATTTCCAATATAATAATTTCAGCACTTAATCATTACACAAGTCAAAGTAATAAGGATATCACAATATCACATCAATAGGATCAATGGTTAATTCTAAAAATCTACATTTTACTTTAATTTAAACATTTCATACATGAATTATTCATAATAAAAAACTATCTAGTTATCTGAATAAAAAAATCCAATCCAAGATGAATCTGTATCGAGAAAACCCCCACAATCCATTTCATTTTAAACACACATTAATCTATTAACAAATCATTCATTTTCAAGGGTTCACTCACATGAATAGTATCCACAAGAAAAATAAAAAAACAATTGGATCTAAAGGGACTCAAAGTAATGATTCAATTCATTATTTCAATTTTCATCATATGATATGTTGGAACAATTTTACTATTGAAAATACATGATAATTATCAACAATATGGTTAAGGTTTAGATCCCATACCTTTAATTGATGATAAAATAATGCTTCCAACAGAAAACTCCCACGAGGAAGAAGGTGAAGATGATTATAATAGGGATCATAGATCAAAACTGATTAATATAAAAAAAATGAACATGATCGATAGATTAAAATACAATAGATAGATAAACAAATGAGATAAGAAAAAACCTAACCGAAAGGACATATCATGGATAAAATTCTCAATCGGGATGTTCAGAAGGGAGGTTGGTCCTCCAAAATCACTCTGAGGGTTTCCCTATATTAAGAGGATAAGAACTAAACATGAGTGAATTGAAAAATTAGCTGTGCAACATACTTTAAAACAAAAGGTCAGGGAATTACCCGATGTGTAATATGATTACATGTCGTGTAATGTTTTTAATGTGATATTCAGAAAAACCCATCACCTCGACTAAATATTAATTTCTCCTAAACATTTCATGATGTGTAATACAATTTCATGTTGTGTAAATGTTTTACAGATGGGTTTTCATCCCATTTTCATTATAAAAAAACCTGAACCCCCTTTAAATCTTATCAACTTACCAAGAATCCCTGGTAATACTTGAACAATTTAAACAAAGACTTCGTTAATTTAAAAAAATCACACATCTCAGTAATTTATGTTATTTTTTCCAAAAACGACTCTCTACATGGATCCTCTTCAGTTTTATCAATTTTTCTTAAAACCTAAGACTATGTTTATTAAAAAAACATCAACCACAATGAATACACAACCAACAAGGTTTAAAGATGAGGAAAAAATCAACTGAGATAATTTTAATGAAAAAATTATATAGAGACATACCTAAAAAAATATGTGAGCCAACAAGCTTATACCCTAGTGGTACAAGCTCCTGCTTAGCATCCAAAAGACCCAAGATCAAATCCGAGCAAGGGTGAATTTCTGGGTACTGTAGCTGTATTGTAGCAGGGGCGGGAACTGTAGCAGTGGTAGCACTATAGCGGCGGAGGGACTATAGCGGCGGTGGTATTGTAGCAGGTACTGTAGCAGTGCGAGTACTGTAGATTTACTATTCACTGGGGGGGGGGGGGTATTTTGGGCCATAAAATGGGATTTCAAGCCTTGTATTTAGGCCAATTGAACTTGGGCCTTTGGCCTATGTAATGGGTCCCCCTCTACCTATTCTAAAGAGGTCTTTTCTTTAATAATAAATTGAGGCTTCGACCCCAAACTTTAAAAAAAACCTAAAAAAATATGTGATCTTACAAAACTGATGTGTAATTCTTGATGTAAAACCCATTTGGTGATTGTTTTGTGAAATGGTGTAAATTGGATGGTTTTGTGGAAAATACTCTTTGATGAAAATTTTAAAATGGTAATTTTAATATTATGGTTTTGATTTGATACATGTAAGATGGTTTTATGATCTATTGTTTTTTAAATGGTTTGGTTGGGTTTTGGAATATAAGGTTGGTGTATGTACAATTTTATTAGACATGACCCTGTAGAATTGGTGTGTGCCATTGGGGAACCTGGTATTGGTCACCTTGTAATAACTTTGTAGATTCAAGAGTGGATTCTCATGATTATGTAACTTTCAATTAGGCATGAATGTGTGGATGTGTGGAATCTTGAAATGGTTATGCCAAATTGAATTGAGAATAGGTTTAAAGGATTATTTTATTAATTTCCATGGAAATTTTTTTTTTTCTAGAAAACTATTTTACCATTGATATAATTTTTATAAATTTATTTTAATTTATTTTATAAAAATTTTCTAAGAAGTTTTTTTTCCAGTGGGATGAGTTGAGAAGTCATTGGGGAAATCCTACTAAGTTTAGACTCACCCCTAATAGGGAAATATCATGTATTTGTTGATGTAATATATCAGAACAGAGGATAATGTCAAGGTATCTCAATTCTTTATTGATGCCTCATGATACCTTGGACATGGCTTGTTGAGTTGGATCTTGAAGGTTGTTTGGAGTTTTTTGGTTTTATGTCTTGGTTTACTTTTGGTTTTATTATCTTTTTCTTTATGCTTATACTCTGATATAGTTATTATTTTATTTTGGTTTTGTTTAATATGTATTATGTACTCATAAATCATATAGTGGTTGGGTTTTTATGGTAATATTGATTTGGTTGTGTCATATTTAAAGGGAAAATAAGACCCCAATTTTTTTTATTAAGACCTTGGAATTTATTACCTTACTTTGGTGTCTTGGGGATGTCACCTAAGGCTAGTTAAACTGAAAACCTCTTCCCAAGACATTGGGTGTGGTGCATAATTCTACAAATGGTATCAGCATGTTAAGTCATTTAGTTAGAAATAGAATCAGTTTGTTCAATCCTTAAGAATCAGTCTTGGTATGTTTTCTATCCATGAAATGGTATAAAGGAGTATGATTTTGAAAACATAAAATATAGAATATAAAAAGTCATACCTACCCTATTTATTCTGAATATCATGTTACTAGGGAGTTTGGGTACATGACTGTTTTGTGACATTTCTAGGATTTTTTACGTCATCATCATGGGTTCAACCGATGATAAAAGAATAACATGAATAGATAATAATGACTCACCACTTGGATTTCATAATTATTTTGAGTAATGATTTATTATATGGTGACGAACTATTGATTTTTGAAAATTGGTGAAATGGTTTGATTTTCAGAAAACATGGTTGAATTTTCAAATATGGGTTAAAAGAGAAAATTGTTGATTTTTGGAAATCCTTATTGTGATATATATGATGTGGTAAATTTAAAAATGTAATGTCTTCAGTTTCTTTAAATTGATACTAAATATATTTTGTTCTAGTTATAGCGAATGCAACTATGTTGGCACCGTAGGAACCAACCAGAAGAGAACTAAAAGAATGTGGTTTCACCTGAGACAACTATGAACCAAAAACTAGTTCATAATATTGCCTTGGATTTCAAGATGAAGATCCAAAAGGGTTAAAACAAGCCTTGTAGATAATTTGGTTTATTTATAAAAGTAAAATCCACCCATCTTTAGAGGGGATTAAGAACCATAAGAAATAGAAGTGTGTCTGAATAGGATGAATGAAAAATTCAATTTTCTCAGGATACTAGATATGATGAATGTAAATTTTAAAACATATATGTTGTAGGATTTAGCATGCTAGTGGTGGGATTTATCATATGAGGCTAAATTGGACCAATGCATAGCATTATTGGAGTTTTAAGAATTGTTCAACAAAAAATTATATACTCACACATTATAAATTTCTATAACATATTTGTTCATTATTTAGTAGGATAATATCTCGATAATAGAGTATGAAGAAAAAATTATGAATTTAGTTCACTTTTCACTAGAAGTTACTATATGTTCATACTTGAAGGCATGGATCTTTAGTCGACTATTCTCAAGAGGGAGATAGATCTTAGAATCTGACTATTGGATCAGTTAACTTAACTCCTCAACTGAAGAATAAGATCATATTATTTTAGTGTAGATATTTTGAGCATATGAATAGATATTGTATGACACCACCTAGAGCATGTCACAATTACAACTAGTTGGAACATATTCAGTGTTATAGTCATAGTAATCTATGGTCGGGTTCTAGAGACACATCTCATTCTTCTCAATAATCATATTCTTCAATGATATGAGTTCAGTACAATAACTATTGTCAGAAAAATTGAGCAATCCATGGTGATTCCAAAAAAACCCTAAATCCGCAACTAGTTCAATCTAAATTGGGTAATAAGAAGAAAAGTGCAGTGAGTAATAAATTTTATGGAGATGAGAAAATTATCATGGATGATCAATCATTAACATATATGGAGAGAGATATAAATCTTTTGAATTATACCCTTATGAAAGATTTTTCTGATATAAGAACATCCCATTTATTTATTTCTTCCCATGATATTGATGTTATGGGTTTACATGTTGAGATGATGCATTCTATTTTGAAACTCCAAAAACCTTTGGGACAATGAGAGTGTCAAGGATTAAAATATGCAACATGTCCAATAACAATTTATGTGATTGAGTTGGTATGATATTTCTCCGTGATAGGGATGGATATCTATGACCTGATTCTTGGAATGGATTGGACTACAAACTTTGAGTCCCATATCTATTTTTATACATGTAAAGTGAGTTTAAAATATTCTAATGGTGTTAAAAATATATTTAAAGGATATTAGGAAGAATAAAAGTAGGGTAGGACCCTTGGTACCAAAATTTGGAACTATCTCTTACCTACTGAAAAAAGTTTCTTTGGCATCAATAGATGAGATTGGAAAGAGTTATTTTCCAAACATATTGGACCATTTACGTGATATTTTCCATGAATATTCCTCAGGATTTCCATGCAAAATAGAATCATAGTTTATGATTGATCACCTATTGAGGACCAATCCTATTTCTCTTCTATATTATTAGATGTAACCAGCAGAATTAATTTAATTGATGGATCATTTGGAAGATTTTGTAATAAAAGGGTTCATCTGATAGAGTAAGTCTCATGGGCAATACTAGTTTATTTTCTTAAGAATGCGTATGGAACTCTAAGGCTTAGTTTATATTATTATAAGCTTAACCAAGTTATGATATATAATCAGTATCCTATTCCATGAAATAATGATCTATTCAATAAAGTTAGGGGGAGCACATTGGTTATATAATATTGAATTATATTATAGATATCACCAACTATAATTTCAGAAGAAGTATATTCTGAAGAAAAATTTCATAAGAAGAAACATCCATTATGAGTTTTTTGTTATGTATTTTGGTATTATGAATGCACGAACCACATTTATAGCATTTATGATTCAGAAATTTTTGACATATCTACATTTTTTTGTGGTGTTTGTGGATGATATAATTTTGTATTCACGAACAAATGTGGATCATGAGAAACCCTTGGCTACAATGTTGGGTATATTGTGGGATAATCATTATTATTCCAGGATATCAAAGTGTGATTTCCAATTACAATATGTAAGTTTTATTAACCATTTTATTTCTGAAAAGGCGTTTCTATTGATCTAGAAAATATATAAGTTGTCATCTCTTGGAAACCACTGAAGAATTTATTCGAGATAAATAGTTTCCCTGAATATGCGGGATACTACAGACGTTTTTTGCATTAATTTTTACATTTGGAAACACTGATGATATCTTTGATGAGGAAAAGCATCCCATTCTAGTGGAATGATTAATTTCACAAATCCTTTAAATAACCTAAGGTTAGAATTATATAGTACCTATCCTTAAATTTCTAGAGTTAGGATAGGGATAGTTAGTATGTTATAATTCATTAGGATTAGGTTTGGGATTTTTTATCATGCATGAAGATGATGTTAGTTCTTATAGCTCATGATAGTTATGGTTTCATGTGAAAAACTACCCAATATACGATTTGTAATTGGGTATTGTAGTCCATTATTTGAAGAGTTGGCATTGTTATATTTTTTGTGATAAATTTACTATGTTTATAGATTATTAGTGTTTGAAGAAAATTTTCCCAAAAAAATATTTGAATCTAGGGAAAAGAATATGGATGGACTAACTTTATATGTTTAACTTAAACTTGATGTATACACTGGGTAAAGAAAATTTAGTGGCAGATTAATTAAGTAGGAATTGATATTCTTAGTTTTCTTGAGAATATTCAGATTAGTGGTAGGTAATGTCAGTTATAGGAAACATGCACCTAGATTAGGCTGACCAAGGAGATGTTTCATTTTTCTTTCCAATTTCATTTGTTCCATTTAAGGTTCATCATGTAAAATAGGTTCAGATATCAAATTCTGAATGTGTTTTTATGATTTCAAAACTCAATGATGGGGAGACCATTGATTTATGAAAGCTAGACCGGAGTTCATTTTTTTGGTTTACAGATAAGATTATAGTATATTTGGATTGTCAAAAATAACTTCTTAATGCTTACCAAATTTTGAAATAGATTGTTTATCTAGGTATTCAAAAGATATATAGGGTGATGAAAGTACAATTTTGGTGTGTTGGAATAAAAGGGTAGTGGTTGAGTTTGTTTCAAGATACTATACCTGTTATCATGTTCAGGTGGAACACCAATGACCAGTGGGAATGTTTTAGTATTTTTATATTCTTATGTGTAAATGGGAACATATAGCTCTATATTTTGTGATAGATTTTCCAAGAACAGCTAGGAAACACGATGATATATGAGTAATTTTGGATCATCTCATTAACTCAGATTATTTTTACCTATTTGTGAATCCCATACAGTAGAGGACGTGTCCAAAATCTATATCCATGAAGTTAAAAAGAGGAATAGTGTTCCATACTAAATTTTATCTAACAAATACAATAGTTTTATTTCTATTTTTTTGAAATCCTTACAAAAATCTCTTTGGGAATCAGTTGACTATGAGTATTTCATATCATCCTCAAATGTATAGATAGTCAAAATGAACAATCCAAATATTAGAGGAAATTATTAGTGCTTGTTTAATTGATTTTGGTGTCTCATGGGATGTGCACATACCATTAGTGGAGTTCTCATACAACAATAGTTATCTGGTATCAATAAATATGGATCCTTTTGAATAATTGCATCATTATCATTATCCAATTTGTTGGATGAAAAAGGTGAGAATTTAATAGTTGGACCAAGCCCTATGAAATAGATAACGAAAGATATCCAGTTGATAAAAAAGAGAATGGATATGGATTAGAGTCATTAGAAATCATATGTGGATCTTCATCAACCACTGTTGTCATTTGAGATGAGTGGTCATGTGTTCTTGAGAATATATCTAAAGATCATGCATCATTGTTTTGAGATGAAAGATAAGTTATTTCATTGATACCTAAGCCTTTTTAGATACATCAATGTTTTGGTGAGTTGTAATATTATTTTGAATTCCCCACAATGTTCATTTCAATTCATGACGTGTTTCATGTATCTCAGTTGAAGAAGTATAAACCTGGTCCTGACCATGTGTGTAACACCCTGACTTTTTTATGAACCTTTTTCCAAATATTTTTTTTCTTTTATTTCTTGAATTTAATGTTATACCATGTTAAACATTCATTATATGATACACCAAGATAATCTTCTGCTAAATGTAACACCGACTTGGCTTACGTTACACACAATACTGAGTTTCTACGATACAATTTTTTTATTATAATTATTTAAGTTAGATAGTTATAAAATAAATGTTAAACTTAGTATTATGAATATTAATAGCTTATTTTTAAATATTATTTATAATGTATTTATATAAAAAAAAATTTATAATAAAACATATAATTTTATGTAAAGTCTTTATATGTTTGAAAATTCTAATTTCTTAAAATAAATTATTTTTATTTCATTATAGGAACATTAATAAAATTAATTTTATTAAATTTTAGAAATATATTTTTTTAATTCATAAATTTGAAATTATCTTTGGGTTAATTTTTGGTTTTTTTCTGAAAAACTTCATTTTTTGATGAATAATGAAAACTATAGTATTTTAATCCAAAACTGATTTTTCATCTAATTTATTTATATAGTTAAATTATATTTTAATTTTTTCTTAAAGTTTAATTATATAATTTTTTCATTAATAGATACCAATTAGGTCATTTTAACTAATTTCACATTGAAATTCTATATAAAAACATTTTAAACTTTTAAACATCTTCTCTTGAAAACCTGCTATTTTGACACGTATACAGGATTAATTTTAAATTTATTTATTCCACTTCTATGATTTTAATTTGTAATAATTTATTACATATTTGGAATTATAATAAATTATAATGTTTAATTATGTCATATTAGTTTTCTACTAAATAAATTAGTGATGTGATTAAAATTAATGACAATGATTAAGAGAAAATTTAACTTAACAAAGGGTTAAAACTTACACCTATGGCCCAAAATGGCCTAGAAACATATCAAAAATCCATTGGATATTCATATTTATACAATATAATAATTTTTATAGAATTATTACCACAATTTAATTCACTTTACATATGAAAAAGTGGATTAAATTTCCTTTTCACAAATTAACAAGAATTCCACATTTCCTCTACTATAAAAATGCACTCACCCCTCCCAATTATTCACACCTCTAAATCAATCTGGATCCACAAAAATATACTCAAATAAGTTCCCAAAATCCATCAAATAATCTTATAAAACTCTATTTGGGCATAAATCCAATGAAGTAATCCCTTTTATGTGAACTAAGAAGAGTTACCCAAAGAAGAGGTAACATCCTTCCTCAAGCTCCTTTATTTTATTTTTATTCTCCACACCATAAAAAATTATTATTTCATAATTATATAATAAAATATGTATCCTAAATGTTATTATATTTTTTTATTCTAAGGTTTATACCTAATATTACACACACACACATATAATTTATAACAAATATAGCATTCTTGTGTATGACGAACTACCACCTCATAAAATGATGTGGTTCATTTTTACATTACCTCTCATCATGCGTGGGAATTATGATGAAAAAAATATTTTTATTTTATATATGTTATATTTATGATTTCTTTATAATTTTTTAATTATTATATAAAACATACCTTTAAGCTTTCCATTTTGTGTAAACACAATAACTTCGTTTGATGATGTGTGGACTACCACCTCCTCAAAGTGATATGATTCGTTCACGATTTTCATAGAATGTATTAAGGATGGTTTTAGTAAAATTGTATTATATATATTAAATAAAAATGATACTTTAAGTATATTATATATATATACATATATGTCATTTACATCCTTTCTTTCAATTTTACAATAAAATAGAAACAACAATTATGCATATGTTCGACCTATCGTCTCCATGGATGGTGTATTCCATTACATAATTTTACCTTTAATATATAATCATAAATAAATATATAATGAATATATATGATATTTATATCATTTTTTACATTCTTAAAATAACTAAATCATTATCTATGTAAGAGGATCAAAAATAATAAATCAAAACATGTATGAAAAACAAAGCATATATTACCCGAAGTGTAACATTAACCTAGAATTATTAAAAAAAGGGTAATATAAAGTCATAATAAAATTTTATATGGTATTATATATATGAATATGTTTGATTAATATATTTCTAAAAAACTTATATTTATTATACATGAGGTTTTTATGAGTATGGTGAGAGTGAAGACATAAGGTAAGGGTTTTCTAGACTCACTTTTATTTATGCGGTACTTATTATTTATTCACCATAAATTACTTTCAGTGGTGTATATAATTCCATTTTACATGTTATATCATGAATTTACTTATTTTAAATATATTTTAAGCTTCATTTAATTTTATTTTCTTACATAGGCATTATGATTAGAAATTACCAAGTGGTATTGATCTATTGAAACAATATAGTTGTTTATCGGGATTGTTTATGATTATGCTTACATTGATATTATTATTTTATCCATATCTCAAGAACTCTCATTAATTTTATTATCCTATGTTCATTAATGAGATAATAATTTATTGGTATAATTTTCCACTCTCTATTACTCAAGATAATCAATAAAATATTTTTTAAAAATCTAATTTCATATGTATTTTTAGTCTAAAATATATTTATTTAAACAACCAAATTTTAAAAAATGTTTTTAAAATGGTATATAAAGTTTGTTTTTGAAGAAAATAGATTTCAAAGATGTTTTCTAAGTTTTAAAATAAATTTTCAAAGGAATGTTTTTCAAAATGATTTTTGTTTTAAAAAAAATCAAATAAAAAAGGATGTTTTCCTAAAGAAATGTTTTTAAATGATATTTGAAAATTATTTTACATTTAATACAACATTTATTAGTGCTAATATTTCATTTATAAGAAATTATCTAACGTTTACACTCAAATTATTTTTATTAATTGTTTATTTTTTGATGGAATGATGTTTATGAAGCTGGTTTCCTTTTCATGGGTTATATTATTATGAAATTCGCTGCCTTTCATAGGTTATGCTTTGATAAAATGATTATGAAACCTATATATTTTTCCAAGTGTTATTATATGATTAATTATTTATGATAAAAATTTCATTTCATGGGTTTTGATATGATACTTTATGATCTTGTGGTACACATATGTATTATTTCATTATGAGAAGGGTGGGACCTATATCTCCCTCAAATGCATTGGGTAAAGAATTATATATCATGATATAAAAATGGATAGAATGAGGAGTGAACTTGGTTTAGAAAAGGGATTTTCCCACTAATATGGTATTGGTAGTGAACCTTGACTACTAATTTGGTCATGGGAGTGAATCATGACAACCAAGATGGTATGGGTAGTGAACCCATACTACTAAGATAGCCTTGGAAGTGATTCCTTGACTACTATGAAAATCATTTTATATACTTATGTGTTTACCAAAATTCCATGTCTTATTCTTATGTTATGATTTCATGGAGTAATATATTGATTCCCTTATGATTCATATCTTATAAACTAAAAATATTTATTCCATGATTCATGTTTATGATCTTTGTTATGGAGGGTATGATGTTATAATTTCATAATCACATTCACACACCTTTATGTTCATGTTTATACTTACATATCTCCTTTATTTACCATTACTAAGTATCTGATCTTACTAATTTTTATACTTCCTTTACTTAGGTTATAAATATAAGTATTAGGTATGATGTGTCTAATATGGGTGATATTCATGAAGACCTAGAGGGATATAATGTATCTCACTTATTTATTGGTGTGTATATTTCCATGTTTCCAAAGGCACTAGAATAATATTGTCTATGGGCATCTGTTTGTGTAATGTATTAAGAATTCTACAAAAACTAAAGTGATGTCAATGAATGTAAAGTAAGGGTTCCTATAGTTGGTATCAGATAAAATTTTTATTTTACCTTGTGAAAATAGGATGTGAAAACCTTAGTGATAACCCAAATGACATGCTTAAGGATAAGTCTAAAGACGATGAAAAGTGTAGGAAAATATCATGGAATTTTTGTAAAGGATAGAGTGAGTGGTTTCTCATAAATACATCCCTTTATGGATTATAAAAGTGTATGTAGATATAGAATATATGTACCTAGGTTTAACAACTTCAAAAAGGTGCATCAGGCTAGACTCGAACGTAAACTAGTACTTTAATACGATCCTTACTCCATAGATAGTTTGAAACTCCTGGGGTATATGATTTGGAAATTCACAAACTCTTCATGAACTATCATAAAATATTTAAATGGAAGTAATCTATGAATAACCTAATATAAACTGAAGGTGTCATTTATTAAATAATGTTTCAAAATTTATACATCATAAAATTGGGTTTTTTTATTATATGGTTCTTCACAATGATAATTGTTTCTTACTCTATTCTTTTTGGTTTTAGTCAATGGATGGAATACGAAGGAACCATGAAAATGGTGAATGTTATAAGAAATTGAATTATTGTTCTCCTGAGAAAAAAATTCTATAGGAGGTGGAATAAAAAACCTAATTTCTATACTATCACAACTTTCTCAAGCTATGAATCATCGTGGGCTTCCAAATGAGAAATGGAGCGAATAACACTATATTGAGTAAATCAGGAGGCAATGTCTATCCTATTTTAGTGAGTCTTCTAATCCACTTTTTTATAAACAATGGATCAATAACACTGAAAAGATATTACCAATTCTCCAGTGTTCAGAACATGGTAAATTCATTCTTGTTGGTTTATTGGTTAGAAGGTGTAGCAAAATATTGGTGGAATCCAATCAAGAATACGGGGCAAAAATATGAAATTGAATCCAAATATTGGGATGAGTCCACAAAATTATTATTTAATAAGTACTTTGTATTCTTCATAAAAATATAGTTAATGATTTCCTTGAAATAAATTAAAAGGATGATGAATTCGTTGATACCTATAAGGATAATTTCACAGGACTTGCAATGTATGCTTATGGAATTATTATCCAACACAAACGCAAAGTTTATAGGTTCTTAATTGGAGAAATGAAAATTATTATAAGGGTATTGGACATAAGGGACTTCTTTATTTATGAAGATATTGTGCATTGTGAAAATGAGGTTGGAGAAATGTATCAATCTCATGGTTTTGATAAAAAGAGGAAGATGAAGTTCGAAGGAAAATAAAAAACTCATGAAGAGAATATGAAAAGCTTTCCTTTATGTCCTAATTGTGTAAATAAGCATGTAGAAAATATTCATAAGGGGTATTATAATTAATTTAAGTGCAGAATGGAAGGTCATCTGACATTTGATTTCCGATGTGATAGACATAAGTCAGTTAACAATGAAAATGGAGAGAAAACTACACCGTAGGTAGCTCCCCCACTTCAGTGCTATAAGTATAAGGAAAATGATCATCATGATAACCAATTACCAAAATAGATGGTAAATTATTATGATCTTTGTCATAAACCTTCTAAGATAAGGGAAAAGGCGAAATCTCATGCAATCATAGTTTTTGATGAGGGCTGAGATAATGATATTGTGAAAGGTACACATATCAGAAAATTTATAACTTCTAATGTCTTATTTGATTATAGATCTACCCATTATTTAATATCAAAATTATATTCTAACGGTATTAATATTCCACCCAAACTATTAGATATTTAATTATCTATTAATACCCCTAATGGTACGATGATTTCATCTCAAGTCTATGATTCCTATTTGGTTGATGTTTGTGGGAATGTGATTCATGAAAATCTCATTATTTTTTCTTCAGTTAAATTTGATGTCATCTTAGGAATGAATTGGATTTATCTTCATAAATTTCATATCAATTATCGAGGAAGGGAATTTATAAATGATATTTCAAACCAATCAATGATCATATTTTTATGTGATGATAAGTATGAAATTTCTATGGAGATTACATCCAGTGTATGTGCATTAATTCCCTATTTAGAAGGGATTTTTATCTCAAATGGTTGGGGAGAATATCAACATCGATCATATTAATATTATTTTGGAATTATTGGATGTATTTCCATAATATTTTCCTAGACATCCACCAAAAAGTGAAGTTGATTTCCCGATAGAGCTCATACCTAGGTCCACACTAATTTTAAAGACATACTATAGAATGCCCATAATTGAGTTGAAATAATAAAAGAAGAAACTCCAAGAAAAACTTTGTAAGAGAATAATTCATCCAAGTGTGTCACCTTGGGGTATAACTATTCTTTTTGGGAAAAATAAATATGGATCAATGTGAATTTTTGTTGATTATTGTTAGTTGAACAAGATCACAATCATGAAAAAATTTCACGTTCCCCATATTGATGAATTTCTTGATGAATTTCCTAGAGCTCAATACTTTTCCATGATTGATATTCATTATGGATATCATCAATTGAGGGTCATGAAATAAGATATGCCCAAGATGACATTTTTTACAAGGTTTGGACACTATGAAAATATAGTTACACCGTTTGGTCTTACTAATTCCCTTGTTATCTTCATGGATTTGATAAATATAGTCTTTATATATTACCTTGATCAGTTTGTGGTAGTTTTATATATGATATTCTTATCTATTCAAAGATAAAGAAATGGAATAAATACCACTTTATAATTATACTAAATACCCTGAGGAAGTATAAAATGTATGAAAAATTTACAAAGTGTAAATTATGGTTGCAAAAGGATTCATTTTTGGTCACATAATCTCAAGAGATATTATAAGAGTAGATCCATCAAATATGAAGGTTATTGAATATTGGACCAGACTAACCATGGTGACTGATATCCATAATTTTCTTGGATTAGCTTGATATTAAAAATGTTTTGTGGGTGATTTACCATGAAAATCTAATCCTCTGACCGAGTTAAATTGGAAGGGTGTCAAAGTCTTATAGATATATGAATGTAATGAAAATTTCAAGGAACTATAGAGAAGGTTGGTCATCACACCAGTTATTATATTACTATATAGTGGATAAGGGTTTGTAATCTATAATGATGCTTTAAATAATGGGATTGATATGTTTCCTTTAGTAGGATAACATGTTTATCGCCTACGCCTCATGAAAATTGAAGATTCAGAAGAAAAATTACCCAACTCATGATTTGGAGTTAGCGGTGGAAAATTTTTCATTAAATATATGAATTAATAATAATTATGGAGAAAATTGTGACATATATACTGATAATAAAAGTTTGAAATATATATTCACACATAAGGAGTTGAACATGCGCCAAAGAAGATGGATATAGATGATAAAATATTATTATTTATTAATACATCACAACTATAAGAAAGAAAAAAAGGTGGCTGATTATTTTATTTGAAAGCATCATGCTAGCTTATCCTTGTCAAGGATCGAAAAATATATAATATTTATATATTTTCAAAGGAAGGATCTAGAAATATTGAAGGAAGGGAAATATTCTTATATTAATAAATTGAATGCTCAACCCTATATCTAAGTAAATATTAAAGAGGCATAGAAGAAGGATATAGAGATGTAAAAGAAGGTTTGAAATGTTCACGAGTTTAACCTTGATCAGTATGGAATGATAAGTTTCAAGAACTATGTTTATGTTTCATGCATACCCGATTTGAAGTAGGAGATATTATAGGAAGCTCATAGTTGTTCATTATTTATTCATCCTGGAAGTATTAAGATGTATAAACACTTGAAATAATACCTCTGGTGGGATGGAATAAAGTGGAATATCGCAGAGTTTGTATCTCAGTGCTTAGTATTCCAATGAGTAAAGGCTAAATGACAAAAGTTAAATGGGATGTTTCTTCCATTACCCATACTAGAAGTAAATGGGATAACATCACTATGGATTTTGTTTTTGGACTCCCCAAATACTCTAACGGGTTTAATGATATAAGGGAGTTAGTAAATAGCCTTACTAATTCATCGAACTTCATTGCTATCAGATATGACTTCTCTTTGGGTCATCTTTCTAGGATGTACATTAAGGAAGCGGAAAGGTTGCAAGGAGTACCACATTATATTTTATCTGATCATGGTTTAAGGCTTACGTCATATTTTTGGATAATTATTCCATAATAAATTGATATATAATTGAGTTTCAACACTTATCATCCTCATATGGATGGTCAGTCAGAAAGAACAATTCAAACCCCAAAGGATATGTTGAGATATGGTTCTATGGATATCAAAGGTTGTTGGGAACAACACCTTACTCAATATGAGTTTTATTACTAAAATATATTTTCCCCACTCATTCATATGGATTTTATTAATCCATTTATAGAAAAAAATATAGAGTTCCAATGTTCTATAATGAAGTTGGAGAAAGAAAGCTATTGGGACCTGAGATAGCTAAAGAAATGAAAGAGAATGTTAAATCTATTCAGCATCATATCTAGCCATATAAAAGTTGGAAGAAAAGTAAAGTTGATAATTGATGACGTGATCTAGAATTTTAAGTTGGTGAGAAGGGTTTTCTACAAATATCTCATAGGAATAAGGTTATGTGATTTGGGAAGAAAGGAAAACTAAGACCAAGGTATATCAGTCCCTTTGGAATTCTTGATTGTATCATGATGGTGGCATATCTCTTGAAACTTCCTCCAAATATCTATAAATTCCATGATTTGATCCATGTATCTATCCAAAGGAATTACATACATAACCACTCACATATAATAAACTCAATGGTCTTACCATTGGAGTATGATCTTTCTTATGAGGAACTACTAGTTGATATTCTTAACCATGCAGAGAAAGTTTTATGAAACAAGACCACTCACCTTGTCAAAGTTTTTTGGATAAATAACCAGTTATAGGAATATATGTTGGAAGTTGAATATATTATGAGGCTTAAGTATACTCATTTTTTATACTAGCATGATGAATTTAGAGTGTGAAATTTATTTTAAGGGGGGTAGAATGTAACACCCCGAGTTTTTTATAAACCATTTTTAAATAAATAAATTTATTTTTTGTCTTATATTTCATGATACACCAAGATAAAATTTTATTATATATTACATTATGATAATACTGTGTTATATGCCACACTAACTTGACTTTCATTACACACAACATTGAGTTTCAACGAAAAAACATTTTATTATTATAATTATTTAAGTGAGATAGTTATAACACAACCATTAAGCATAGTAATATGAATAGTAATAACTATTTGTTAAATGTTATCTATAATGGTTTTATATAAATAAAACATTTTGATAATTAAACATATAATTTTTGTTAAAAACTTTATAGTATTGAAAATACTATTTCCTTAAAAGAAATTATCTTCATGTCCTTCTATGAACAAAAATAAAATTAATATTAGACAATTATAGAAATTTAATTTTGATAAATAATCTTAATTTTTGAATTCATAATTTCCAAATTATTTTTGGTCAAATTTTTAGGTTTTTTTCAGAAAAACATCATTTTGGGATGAATTGTGAAAAAATAAAACATTTTAATTCAATACCACTTTTTCATTTAATTTAGTTATATTAATAAATTATATTTTAATTTAATTTTAAAGTTTAATTATATCATAATTAAATCAATTAATCCAATTTAGTTCAAGTTAACCAGTTTGAAATTGAAATTGGATATAAAAAAATTTCAACCTTTTAATCATTTCTCTTAAAAACCTGCTGTCGTGACACATCCATGAGATTAATTTTAAATTAATTTCCTCCAGTAATGTGATTTAAATTTATAAAATAGATTAAATATTCAGAATAATAATAATTTATAATTTATAATTATTTACTCTTAGTTTGGATACCAAAAATATTATTGAATGTGATTAAAATTAATGACATTGATTAAGAGAAAAATTATCTTAACAAAGGACTAAACCTCAAACTTAAGGCCCAAAATGACATAGAAACATGTAAAAAAGAAATTTTATGTTAATATTTAGACCCTATACTCCATTTTGACGTATTAGTACCATTATTTCATCCAAATTTCATTGTAAAACATGGGATGGAATTCCATATTAAAAAAATTACAAGAATTTCACTCCTCCACCAATATTAAAAAGCAGTCACCCCTACCACTTATTCACACCTAACAAGCCATTTAGAACAAAAAACTCTACAAAAAAAATCTCTAAACATCTATAAAATCATCCTAGAAGCATCACTTTGTGAATAAAGCCAATCAAGTAATATATTTCGTGAAAACCAAGAGGAGTTACCCAAATAAGAGGCATCATCTTTCCTTAAGCTCCTTCATTCTAATTTCATTAACCTCCCCCTAAAATATTCTTATTATATTATTATATAATAACTTAAGTATCCTAAATTTTCTTATATTTTGTTATTATATGTTTTATACCTACACTTACACAAACTTCCATCCAATGGGTAATAAACATACCATTCTTGTGTCTGTGAACTATCGCCTCACAAAATGATGTGGTTGTTTTTTTATTTACCACGTCTAATGGGTGGGAATTATGATGGAAAATATATTTTTATATGATATTTATGATATTTATGATTTTTTATACTTATTTAATTATTATATATAACATAACATCATGATTTACATTTTTTGTAAGCACGATAAATACGTTTGAGGACTTGTGGACTACTACCTCCTCAAAACAATTCGATTTGTTCACATATTTCATGGAACAAATTAAATATAAATTTAGAGACATTATATGATATATGACATAATTATTCTACTTTAATGATATTTTATATATATAAACATATATATTTTTTTACTTTCTTTCAATATGACAATAAAACAAAAACAACATTCATTCATTCATATGACCTACTGTCTCTATGAACGATGTATTCCATTTCATAATTTTAATATTTCACAGATTATTAAAAATAATTATATTATGAATATATATGATATTTATATCATTTTTAAAATTCTTTAAATAATTTTATCTTGATCTTAATAAGATGATCAACAATTATAAATCAAAACATGTACAAAAAACAAAGCAGATATTACCTGAAGCATAACATTAACATGGAATTGTTAATAAATGGGTAGTATAAAGTCATTATAAAATTATATATGCTATTAGATATAATAATATGGTTATTTAATAAATTTATAGTAAATTTTTATTTATTATACATGATTTTTGAATGAGTTAAATGAGAGTTAAGACATAAGGTAAGGGTTTTCTCATCTCACTTTTATTTCCAAAAGACTTTTCCTTTATTCACCATCCATTACATTGTGTGGTGTATATACTACCAATTGACATGTCATATCATGAATGTGCTTATTTTCATGATATTTTAAGCTCCATTTAATTTAATTCTCTTGCATGGGGAGTATGATTCAAAGTCACCAAGGTGCAAGGGTCTATTGAAACAATCTCATCGTTTATCAGGATTGTTTGTGATTATGCTTCCATTGATGAAATATTATGATCTATATCTCATTATATCTAATGAATTGTATTATAATATTACCATTCATGCTATATTCATGTATTTGTATCATTTTACACTCTTTTTTACTTAATATAGTCAATAATTGTTTAAATAAAATATAATCCCATTTCTCCTTATGGTCAAAACTCTATTTATTTCAAAAACCATGTTTTCAAAAATGTTTTTGAAAAATGTTTTAAAATGATATATATAGATAATTTTCAAGGAAAAATTATTTTAAAAATGAGTTATATGTTTTTAGTGTTATTTTCAAATGGAATGGTTTTCAAAAAGATTTATGTTTTATAAATAAATTTTCAAATAAAAAGGTTATCTTCCTCATGAAATGTTTTTAAAGGATATTTGAAAATTATTTTCCATATATATTGACATATGTTGGTGTTACTCATTATTTTTTGGGGAATGATCCAAATGTTATATTCATATTCTTCCTCTGAATGGTTTATGTTTTGATGGAATAATATTTATAAATCATATTTTCCTTTCACAGGTTGTATTCTTATGAAACCCATTTCTTTTCACAGGTTATGCCTTGATGAAATGATTATGAATGATATATCCCTTTCCAGAGGTTATGATATGATTACATGTTTATGATACCCATTTAATTTCATGGGTTATAATATGATTTTAATGATCTTGTGGCACACGTATGTATGATTTCATTAAGGATAGGTGGGACATATATCTCCCTTTAAAGCATCGGGTAAGGATTTATATATATTTAGATAGACATGGCTAGAATGGGGAGTGAAATCAGTTTAGTAAAGGACTTTGTCCACTAGGATAGTCTTGGGAGTCAACCTTGACTACTAAGATAGTCATGGGTGTGAACCACTACTACTAAGATAGTCATGGGAATAAACCCTGACTACCAAGATATTATGGTGAGTTAACCCATACTACTAAGATAGCCATGGTAGTGATTCCTTAACTACCATGGTAATCACTTTATATTCTTATGTGTCTGCCAAAATTCCATCTAGTAGTCCTATGTTATGATTTCATGGATTATTCTCTTGATTATATTATGATTCATTTATTATAATCTACTAATATTTGTTACATGATTCATTTTTATGATCTTTTTTATGTAGAGTATGATCTTGTATTGTTATGATCACATTCTCATGCCCTTATACTGAAATTTATTCATACATATCTCATTTGTTTACTCTTATTGAGAATCTGAGATCTCCCCTTCTTATGTTTACTTTCACTAGGTTATAAAGATATGTATTAGGTATGATGAGTCTAAGAATGGTGATAGTCATGAATAACCTAGTGGGAGATAATTTAGTTCACATTTGTACCAATATTTATGTTTCCATGTTTTTAAAGGCACTTGAGTAATATGGACTTTGGGTGTCTTTTTGTGTAATGTATTAAGTATTCTAAAAAAAGTAATGTGATGCTAATTCTTATTAATATAGGGTTTATATAATGTTATTCTATTAGATTAGACTAACATAGATCCAAATTCTAGGTTGGATAATGCGCCAATACAGATTGTGGATAGAAAAGAAAATGTTTTTCATGGGAAAACCATCAGCCTAGTGTGTGTTTTATTAGAACATAGTCAGATTTTAGAAGAAAAATAGAAGCATGAAAAGGAAATGGTGGAATAATGTATAGAATTATTTCATGAAAGCTATAGTTTTCTACTTTTAGAGTATGGAAAGAACAATGTTGGGGAGAATGTATCCCCCCAGTTTTAGATATTTCACACTTTATTTATTTATTTTAAGTATATATAGTTATTAGGTTATGTTTTAGGAGGTTTTATGTGGTTTTATAACTTGTTGGAGGATTTTATGGAGTTTTAAGGTTTGATCATAGTTAGAATAAACCATGCATTTCCTCTAGGAAACTATGAAAGGGAAATTAGGGATCAATTGGTAGGAAAACGATTGGCACATGGTTTGGCCAAACTATACAGATTCCTAGGAGAAACCATACACTCTGAGACAGTGGGTAAACACATGGTTGGTACATGTTTGTTCTATCCAGGTGAGAAAACCATGTGATGTGTGCCTTTATATAGTAGAAAAAACATTATTGTCACATGTTTTTCCAAACCATGTGGCGTAACCGTGCGACATGTATTTGTAAGCCTTCAAATTATTGATCAAATTCAATTTACCTCATTAATAACTCATTTTAAGATAATAAACCCTTAAAATGAATTCCTTTTCCTCCAAAGTATCAAGAGGAAATTCCCTTTGATATGTGAAAATGTTCTAGGTGATCCAAAGTCTGTTGAAGATCTAGATTTACCAGTTAGTGATATTTCTTCATCACCTTCCTTAGATACTTATCCTCCTCTATCTTGGAACCTTAGATCAATTAATAAGGCGATAGATCCAAGTTCTTTGTTAGATTTCTTGGTGAGATATTATTAAATTTTTTAAAGGGAAAAAGATCTATTTTGGATCTAGAAATATAGGTTGTTTTGTTGAAGTTGTTCTTCTATTCTTAATTTTCAAAAAAGATTGAGAGGTAGGTGGATTCTCTCTCCAATCCACGTGATCATAACTTAAAGACTTAGTTGAACTGAATGTTTTGATTCATTTGAATTGTAAATTTTACATGTGATTTTTGATCGAAAATATTTTGAGTAATGGTTTTGTTAAATGGTGGAGATTGGATGGTTTTGTAGAAAAATCTATTTGATGGAAAATTTTAAATGGTAATTTTAAAATTAATGTTTTTACTTGATAAATTAAAAATAGTTTGTGGAAATGGTTTAATGAAAGTATGGTTTGTGAAATGGTTTGGTATTGGTTTTTTCAAATATGGTTGGTGGGTGTTCACTTACCTTAGACAAGAACCTGTGTAAGTTTCAAACCCAGATTTTTGTTTCCATCATTTATTCTGATTCATATTTTGAATATTGGTTTTTATCTCAAGTTTGGTGTGTGATGTGTAATAAATTTTTAGGTGAACCTATTTTTATTCTTGGTCCCAGGTTTATACCTTAGTTTCTCTAAGTGGTTTTTTTTTGAAAATTAAGGTTTTTAGTCTTGGAAGCAGGTGGTGTACTGTTGGTACATGGTTAGAGGAAACTGTGAGGCCTAGCCTAGGAAACCATGTGATCCTTGGGTTGTCTTTGGCCAGGGGCACATGGCCCATGCACAGTTAGAAAAACCTTATAGAAGTTTTGTGCATCGTTCTTCAATTTGGGATATAACCATGTAGAATGGTTGGCACGTGGTTTCCCAAGCTATTTTAGTGCCTAGTTTCTATCCAGTAAGGGGTGCATAGTTGGGACACGGTTTGGGAAACCATCACTCTTAACACTTCATAATACCCAAATCTTAAAAAATTATGAAATTCTACTTCTACCCTCTAAATATTTTACCCCAAATCTCCCCATTTCCCCTCCCCCTAGTTTTTGAAACCCCATGGAGACTTCTACCTTTTCTATAAGGATATCCTTCTCTCCCATGGCTTGTAGCTAGTGATTTATTCATGCTTAGGGAAATATTTATCATGGGAATCTCCTCTTCTCTTCTCCCCATTCCTCTTTCTTTCATTTTTTCTTGAGTTAATTTTTCTTCCTTAGTTATGTGGATATAGTGTTTATGTTTATCTTAGTTTATGTTAGTGGTTTTGTCTTCTTAGGGTTTCTCTTGGTTGTTCATGGATCTTCGAATCTTAGTGAGTTTGTTTTGGGTGTGTTTTGTTGAAGAACCATGAATTTGAGGTAGGTTTCCCATTTAAAATTCCCTTTAAATGTAAAAATAATTTATTTCATTCTTTTCAAACCTTAATTATTTGTTAAAATTTGATATTTGGTGTTTGGAATAATTTTTTTATGTGAAATTAAGTGGGTTTCTCAATTATTTTGATGTATATGGCATTGTTTTTCTATTAGAAACACACAAAGTGTTTGATAAAAAGCATGGTTGGATTTTGTAAGTGATTTTTGGTTTTTAAATCATGGAATGGATTTTTAAATATATTTGTGACATCCAAAATGGTGTATTGAATTTATAAAATAAATTTATAATTGGTTTGAACTTGAAAGTGGTGTGTGTTTGGATTTTTGAAAACGGTTTGCTTGTGATGATATGGGTAGCTCATTTGGAATTTTGAAGAAAGTGACTTTGGTTCAAAAATGTGATGTGAGTTATTAAGTGGGATTTTATAAATGATTGTGAAATGATAAATGTTATGTTTACACCTATTTTGATGGTGGATTTGGTGTTTTGAAAAAAAATAATTTTTATGAAGGATTCTTGAGGCCCGTTTTTCATTTTTATGAAATTGGATTTTTGTTGGAAAAATATACCTAGATAATCATATTTCCTTAATTAAATTTAATAAATTTGATTTCATTATATTGAAATTATCATGATCCATTTATGTTGAATGGATGTGAAATTCTCATTTTGAAATCCTTGGGATCCATTTACTTTGAGAAAGCGGGAGATCCTCTGTGTGAAATCCTTTGAGATATATTGGTTGTAAGGAATGGGATTGATCCTTAGGATGGATCAAGGGAGATTTGTTTTTGTGAGTTGGTTATATATGATATATTTTTATGTGATTTAATGATCTTATTGAATCTTTGGATTACCCCCATTTTACTTTACACTTATCATGGGAACTTGGCAAAACAAAACAAAATTATGAGAACAATTTTTGAACTAGTAAGGATTATGCTTTGGATAATATCTAATAGTATATGATATTTTTGTATTTTATTTATACGGGATCCCCCCCCCCCGATCAGACCAGATAGGGTGAGATCTAGCATGTGGGTGAAATTTGATGTCATCGAGTGAGGAATGCTTTCCTGGATGAGTTAATATATATAGAATTTTATAGATTATTTCACAAGATCCTCAGTTCTCCCATGTCTCTTGGAACTTATTTTTCTATAGAGGATGAATGGGAATCTTGTTGGTTGGTTACTATTGTTTTATTATTTCCATTTCCCTTATTATGTGATCATTATTGGTTCTCTCATGTGTGGTGTATTTGTTTGGAATGTAATGAGCTCGTTTTCAAGGTTGTATGAAAATGGTTTTGGAAATGTTTTACACTATCTATCACTTTTCTAAATGAAATTTCACCATTATTATTCAAAATACTTTTTTTCCTCTTGATAAGAGAATGTGGTTTTTATGTGGTAAAAGGGGCAACAGACCATGTTTTTATTTAAAAGGAAAATTGAGTGGAAAATCTTACTTTTATATATTTTATTTCAAAACTGAATTTTATGTTTCTTTTATTAAAGGATGTGCATTGGGAAATGATTTTTTCGTGTTTTACTACTAAATAGTTCTTTCTTGTTTTTATTCTTTAGTGTGTGTTCCATCTTGGTTTCGATCATCGTAGGCGATGGTTGGTTTTGGTATTAGAGAGAAGCCCTGGAGGTCACTTGGAGACATTATGGTCATCTATTAAAGCTTGGTTGTTATTGTTTATTTTGATGTATTTCATTTTACGTGTAAATAATTTTTAGTTATCTTATTTATATATTGTGATACTCCATCTATTTCAACTTTTTATTTATATTTATATCGAGAAAAATCATTCCCTTACATATCTTTTGATGTCCATCCACTATTTACCAACCCATGAGGATCGTGAATGACGCTTGATCCTTACCACAGATCAAATTGGGTGACCAGTTCAGGGTTGAATATGGTTAGTTCATGAAAAAATGGCATCAAATCAAGGTTGGTTCTTTAAGGGACCCAACATTTAGATTTCTATTTTTTATTTAGGATGTTGAGTTAGATAGATTAGAACAATTAGATCTTGGTGTGAAGGTCTTGGATAATACCTTGCCAATACATTTTTTAACTAACATTAAGATTCCAAGGGAATTTGGATTTCATTTGGTTTATTGGGTTCTTATTGGTTGTTTTGTGATTGATAAATGAAAATAGATTTGGGATAATGGTCTTAGTGAGCTTGTAGGTCCTATAAGGCCATGTGTATCTAGTTACATGGTCCTAGAAAACTCTCCATAATGGTGGAATGATTGAAATAGGGATTCAAATCCAATAAAAAAGTCATAGATCAACATTAGTTTTCCCTTGTGAGTTATTTTGGGTCTTCCTTAAATCTTAAAATTCTTTTGAAAACACTTTTTTTAGAAATATGAAAATGGAATTTAATGTGGCGATGCCTTGAATTTTGAGAAGATGGATAAAAAAGAGTTTTTAGAATCATTTCAAAAAATCTTTATAAAATGAATTTTTTTAAAATAAATTATGAGTAAAATGGAAATGGTTTTAAAAATTTGGATTTTTATAGTCAAAACTCGAAGTTGATTGATTTTTTTGTTTAGGAAATAGAAATTTATTTTGTAGAGGGTTTAGAAATTTGTTTTAAATTAGATCCTATAAGTTTTTAATCAAATTATTTCTGATGAAATGAGATTTCTTGAGCTATTTAAAATGTTCTGAATG
Organism: Viscum album; assembly: GCA_963277665.1. Taxonomy (NCBI): domain Eukaryota; kingdom Viridiplantae; phylum Streptophyta; class Magnoliopsida; order Santalales; family Viscaceae; genus Viscum; species Viscum album. The sequence goes on along the minus strand of OY728156.1, from coordinate 1,437,734,447 downwards.
GGATAAATTAGATTTTTATAGAATCAATAGAATTTTATTTTATTAGGATAAAATGGATATAAGTATGTAGTTTGAAAATGGTTTTTGATTAATGGTTAATGAAAATTTGAAGGTTTTTTTGTGAATTTTGAAATGTGAAGTGGGTTGAGAATGTTAAAACATGGTTTTAATGTTTTTTTTTTGAAAATTGGAATGGTTTTTTTTAACATTTGGCATTCCAACAAGTGATGACATGAATGAATATGTGTGGAAATGTGAATGGTTTATGGAATGGGTGGATGAGAGCCTAGATTTTCATGAGTGGATGGGTACTTGGGATGGCACAAAAATGTGCATGTGATTGAGGCTCTATGGAATACTATTGGTGACTATGAAACCCACCAATTTTATTACTTTCAAAAATGTTTTGATAGAAATTTTTGGATGATTTGAAAACCAATGTTTGTGTGGATTTTTTAGCTATGATTTTGTAATGATTTTTTTTAGTGTTTTGAGTTTGATAACTCTTGTTGTAGCATTGGTTTTGATTGATAATTAGGTTTTCGTATTTCATAGTTTCTTCCCTACAAAAATTTGATAGATATTTTAGGTGTGGCTATGAGTAGTTTATCGTTATCAAACATTTGAGATGTTTAACCTAAGGACTTACTTCTTGAGTTTCAAAGGTTGAAACCCCCTCTCTTTTATTGTAATATAGATCTTCTCGAAGTGGAAGAGTGGATGCAGAAAATAGAAATGATTTTCAGTCTCTATGAGTTTATTGAGATGTTAAATGTTAATTTCACTTACATTATGCTTGAAAGTTCAACCTGGAAGTAGTGGGGGTCCGTTTCTTGAACAACCCTCAGGAAAATCTTACCTGGGAATTCTTCAAGGCTTCAATCTTCAATTAGTATTTATATGAGGTATTGAATGTAATGAAGGGGATGGAAATGTGTTGTATGCAGAAAAGTGATAGACCAATTTTGATATTTTTCTATTGATTTGTGGATCTAGTTTCACACAATCTATAGTTATCTATGAACGATTATTTGAAGGATATACATTTGAGAGTGAGATTAATCCAAATTTATAGTCGAACGTGTGAATGTTTAATTTTAAGTTAAAAGGGATGATGTCTGAGAATCATTAGAATATCTATTTTGATTGAAATAGAGATCTATGATCTGGGTTTATCAACTCCTGATAGAGAGGTGGTTGATTCTTCTAGACATCAGCGCTCCAGACATAATCCTCAAAGTGAAGCTTTCACGTTTTCATGAATCACATAGTTGAGGGACCTTGGTCTACTCTTGTCTTCAGTGTTGGAATGAGGATAGTTTTAGTCTCTTAGTTGTAGATTATTTATCACATAAGGTCCCCATTTGAGGAAAGGTGTAGAGACCTTGTTTCCTCATTGAAACCCTTATGGGTTGAATGTTCCTATTTGGTGGTAAGGTGGTGTGGTAGTATGATTTTCTCATGAAATTGGATTGGTGGTAACTTTTCCAATATAGACCTCTGAATTAGTGTTCATTGTGTAGTCAGTCTTTGTATGTTGGTTCTTGGTTTATTGTGTGGGTTGGCATTTGTTTCATCATGTTTTTTTCCTTATGGTGGGGTTTTCTAGTCTGTTATATTAGGTTTATTCTCGTCTGTTCTAAATGGTTGGGAGACCCATTGTGGGTCTTGTTGTGGTTTATTCAGGAAATGATTGGTGATAGTTAATTTCCAATGGTGGGGAGCTTGTTCGGGTCTCTTGTGTGTATAATTCGGTTTAGTTTCCGTTGCTAGTCTGATAGGATGTGGTTCCTTTCTGAAATTGTTGAATTTTGAGTTTCTATCTATTTGGAAAAAATATCGGGCTTTTGGATCACATACAATGGGTTTTTTCATGGATGAGTTATGCATGTTCTACTTTTTGTTTTTTATTGTCTCTCGATAAAGGGTTTGGGTTTGTTGGTTTTTTCAGATAATAGGTATGCATTTCATTTAGTGGTGGTTGAGAAATTATTTACTTGAGAGGCTGGATTATAAGTTTGTAGAAATAATTTTTCTTTGATCGATCAACTAGAAAATGTAGTGGCATTATTTGGACAGAATGCACTAACAGAAAGAAAATTATGATAGATTTATTTTAGTTTTCTTTATTTGTTATGGTTCATCATTTGAATCTCATTGTTTCTCCTGAGTTTCAGGTGTGATGAGTTATAAATTTTTAGGTAATCCTTTTCTTATTATTGGTCCCGTGTTTATTCCTTAGTTTCTCTAGGAGTTTTTTTTGGAAAAAATTGATGGTTTTGGGAAAACAATCAGATGGTTCACGGTTAACACACAGTTAGAGGAAACTATGACTACTAGCCCAGAAAACTATGCGAGCCTTGGTATTTCTCTGGTCAGGGGAGAAAAACCCATGCACAGTTAGTCAAATTGTGTAGAAGGTGTGCATATGGTTCTACCGTTTTGGAAAAAACCATGATATATGGTCGGAACATGGTTTCCAAAACTCTGGGGCTAAACCATGTGAGTTCTTAGTGTGTGTCCATAAAAGGGCACTTGGTTGGTGCATAATTTGGGAAACTATGTGGCCTAACCATTTTCAATTACCATATCTTAAAAAATTGTTAAATTACACATCAACCCTCTCGAGATTTTAACCCAAATCACCCTATTTTTCCACTTATAGTTCGTTAGACCCTAAGTGGCCTCCTCCCTTTTTATCCAAGTTTATCATCCTCTTCCATGTCATAGATCTAGTTATTTCTTCAATTTGGGTAAAAAATTTTCAAGGTATTGTCCTCTAATATTATCCCTCTTCCTCTTTTTTTCTTTTTATCTTGAGTTCTAATTTCCCTTAGTCATGTGGATATAGAGTTTATGTTTCTCTTAGTTTATGTTAGGGGTTTTTTATTCTTAGGGTTTCTATCGGTTTTTATTATCTCTTGGAACCTCAGAGAGGTTGTTCTGGTTGTTCATTGTTGAAGTACCATGAGTTTGAGGAAGGTTTGCTTTTTCACCTTCCCTTTAAATTTAAAAAAAATTGGATTAATTCTTTTATCACCTTTCTTATGTGTTAAAATGTGATTTTTGATCTTTTTAATAATTGTTTTATGTGAAATGAAGTGGTTTTATTAATTATTTTGATGTATATGGTAGTTTTTTCTATGATACGCACACCAAGTGTTTGATAGAATGCATGGTTGGATTTTGTTAGTTATTTGTAGTTATTAAAGCATGGATTGGCTCTATAAATATATTTGTGACATCTAAAACGATGTATTTTATTTATAAAATGGATTTATAAATTATTGGTACTTGAATGTGGTGTGTGTTTGGATTTTTGAAGATTGTTTTCATATGATGATGAAGCATATCCCGATTGGTATTTTGATGAAAGTGAATTTGGTTCAAAAATATGGTGTGAGTTCTTAAATGGGATTTTATAAATGATGGTAAAATTATTAATGGAATGTTTACCCCTCTTTGTAAGGTGGATTTGGTTTCTTTTAAAAAGGATTATTTTTATGAAGGATGCTTATAGCCTGTTTGAAATTTATGTGAAATTGGATTTTGGTGGAAAAAATCTCATTGGATAATACTCTTTCCTTATTTATATTTAATGGATGGGATTTCATCATTATAGAATCCTTTTGATCCATTTATATTAAATGGATGGGATTTAATTTTTGTGGACTCCTTCTGATCCATTTAATTTGAGAAAAGTGAGAGATCCTTAGTATGGACACCTTTGTGATCAGTTGTTTTTAAGGCAAGGGATTGATCCTTGTGGTGGAACGAGGGTGATTTGTTATGTAAGTTTCTTATATATTATATATGTGCATTTTATTTGATTCTTGGCTTTAATCATTAACTCACCCCCATTTTACTTTACTCTTGACAAGGGAACCTTACATAACAAGTGAATATTCTAAGAATGATTGTTGTACTAGTTTGGATTACGTTTTGGATAGTGGACCATATAAGGAGATATGATTTTTTTTATTTCTATGGGATAGTTCCCCTTGGTCATACCAGATAGGATGGGATAAAGAATGTGGGATAAATTTGATGTCATATTGTGAGGAATTCTTTTCTAGATGAGTCAATATGTATAGTATGTTCTATATTATTTCATGAGCTATTAGGTTCTCCCATGTATCTTGGAACTTAGTTTTCTATGGAAGATGATTGAGATGCGTGTTGATTGGTTAATATTGTGTTCTTATTTCCATTGACCCTATTATGTGATTATTCTTGGTTCTCTCATGTGTTATGTATATTTTTTTAATGTCATGGTTTGGTTTTCATGGTTTTATGAAAATGGTTTCAGAAATATTTTACACAATATCTAAATTTTTGAAATGAAATTTCATCATTCTTATTTCAAATTCTTATATTTATTTTTGATATGGGAATGTGTTTTTTAAGTATTAAAAAGAAAAATTGAATTTTTTTTTCTTTAATGGAAAACTATGTGAAAAATATTACTTTTATATATTGTATTTCAAACAAGAATTTGATGTTTATTTTATTAAGGAATGCGCTTTGGGTATAGATTTTTCCTCACTCTCATATTTATTTCTTGTTTTTAGCCTTTTGTGTATGTTTATTATATGTTTCGATGTCCATGGTAAATGGTTGGTTTTGGTGTTGGAGAGTGACCTGTGGTGTCACATAGAGACACTATTGTCATGAGGTGTATCTTGGATTTTATTGTTCAGTTATTTGTATTTCGGTTTATGTGTAAATGATGTTTAGTTTGGTTATTTATATATTTGGATGTTTTTTCTATTTCCACTATTTATTTATATTTATACTGGGGTAAATTGATCCCTTTATTATATGTTGATTCCCTAATACTAGTTTCTAGTCTATGAGAATCGGTAACACCTCTTAGGAATTGCCATAGATAGGATCAGGTGATTAGTTCAGGCTTTACCTAAGTTGGCTCTTGACTAGAAGGTGCATGTTCCATTGGGGCACCTAGAATTAGTTACATTGTGAGAACTTTTTATATCTATGAGAGACCAATCATGAGTATAGAACTATCACCTAGGCATTCATTTATGAATGTGTGGATGTGTGGAATCATAAAATGGGTATGCCAAGTTGAATTGAGATAGGTTTTAAAGGCTTGATTTATAGTTTTCCATAGAAAATTATTTTGGTTTGGAAAACTATTTTTCCTTTGATTTTAATTGATATAAACTTTTTTTAAACTATTTTATTTAAATTAGATATTTTTTTGTATTAGTGTAAGGAATTGATAATTCATTTGAGAAATATTACCGAGTTTAGACTCACCCCCTTCTTAAGCACTATCGTGCATTTGTAGATCTGTTCTATCCGGACACAGGTAATGAAAACGTATATCAATTCATTATTTATTCCTCCTAATACATTGGTGTTGGATTGTCTATTTTTGAGTATAGGGAGGTTAGGAGTTACTAGCTTGATGTATTGGATGTCTTTTAGTTTCTTTGTCTTTGTTTTCAACTTATAATCTGATACTTTTGTTGGGTTAGTTTTTTTGTTTTTTTTCCAGTTTTATCTTGTAATAATTCTTAATATATTAGTTTGGTTTTTATAGTTATCTTGATTTGGTTGTGTTATATTACAAGGGAAAATCTCTCCCTATTTTTTTAAAAGTCATTTCAAATTTATTTCTAGCCTTTGGTCTCTTGGGGTGTCACTTAAGGCCAGTAACACCCACCGCCTCTTCCCAAGCCAATGGCTAAGGGGAGGGATGTTACATGATCCTAATTATATTATTTTAACTTGTAATATATAATAATGTAATCTAAAAAGACTAAAAAAAATTGATCAAGTAAATCTATAAATACTATATTTATTTAATCCATGAAGATTGAGGGTGAATTAGTAAGACTAAATGGAATCACTATAAATTCAAGTGTCCATACCTTGAACGGAAGGATGTGTTGGGTATGTATCAATTTTTACCCTTAATTATAGTATCTATATTGAATATAAATCCTGCAAATGTATTGATATCATCATAATATATTGACAAAATAATCAATATGATAAATAAGATAGTTATTATTTATTTTTATCTTATTTGGTTCTAGATAATTAATATAGGGTTGCATTGATACATCATTCTTTTTTACAAAAAGAAAATGTGCACCCCATGGTAACACACCGGGCTAAATTACCCCCTTACCAAGATTCACCTAGAGTATCGTATTCAATTCTTTCAACTAAATTGGGTTCATTCAATATGGAAACTAAAAATAGGAAAGAAAAATTAAATAACTCTCATACAATAGGCATATATTTGTTTTTTATTTTCTCTAAAAACATCTAATATAATCATACCTTTTGAATAGGAATCAAGGCTAATATAATGAATGTAATTTCCATTGGAATTTCATATTGATTATCACACTAATAGATAATCATAGGTTAGTTTAAAATATCAAATGTGACTTCCCTTACTCAGTAATTCATATTGGATTTATATAAAAAATTAAATAAATTTATAAAATAACATCAAAATATACCAGAGAGTGAAAAATGATATTTTCATGAAAGACGTTTAAAAAAATAATCTGTAAATAATTAGAGACTTGAAATGTGATTATCATACCAAAGAGAGATTTCACTAACAATTCAATATGTAATAATTGATAATATGAATTGAATTTACTTGAGACTTTTGTTGATATATAAAAATTCAAATAACTAATCTCAAATTTGTGTACATTAATATTTTCTTATACATATTTATACAAAAACTTCATTATTATATCTTTAATCCCATACTAAAGCCAATATGATAAATGTGATCATTAAAAATTGTTAATAAGAGTGATAAATATTATAATCAGGAAATAAAATTCATAATATTTCTTAATCTTGACACCTTCTCAATCTATGAAATATTAGGTTTAACCTCAGTTATCCATGGTGGCTACCATAACCTAAGAATGTTATCCTAAAATTAGACTTATACATTGGGTTTTAACTAATTTTTGTCATACAAGTTTCCAAAGGTAACTCAACCTTACTTTGATAATAATTATAGTGATCGATTCTTTTCATAAATCAATATTAAATCTTATTAGATGAATATTTAATATATAACATAATGATCAATGATAAAATTATATCACTTTATTGTATTTAGAAACATGGATACAGAAAAAAATATTTTATAAGAGATCTAATTCATCTCTAACTATATTATTCATAACTAGAACCCTTCTTAGACATATCATATATAAAACATTTATTTATATCTTAGGGAAGGAAACATAAAAATGTGTGAGCTCAGATACTCAGTAAGGGTAAATAAGGGAGATATCAATGTTCACTTAAGAATAAGATGAGCATAATGGTATGAGAACCTGAGTTTAAAAACTAAAAACCATACCCTATATATCATTGATCAAAACTTATGAATGGAATAAATATTTATAGTTCATAATACATGAATCATGAATGAATAAAATAATGTTAGTCATGAGAGAATAACATTGGATAAATAAATAAGTTTGTGGCATACACATTACCATGGAAAATAATTTATTTAGTTAAGTATAACTTACAGAACTATCATAGTGTATTGGGTTCACTCATGATCATATAATATCTTTGGTTAAGGTTTACTCCCAATACCATCATTGTGTAAAACTTCCCTTACTAAGATGGGTTTAAACCTAATTCCAATTCTTATTATCTCACAATATATCCTTATTTACACATTGAATTTAAGAGATATATAATTATAGGCCCACTTATAATATAATAAAACATATATATATATATATATGTGTGTGTGTGTGTTCCAAAATATCATAAAATATTCATCATAGTATAACCCATGTAAAGGAAATAGGTTTCTTAAATATTTTATCATTTCATTATATCATAACCTGTATAAAAGAAATGTGTTTCATAAAAGTTTAATCACTAATTAATTGACTCATGGAAATAAAAATATTTCATAAAATCATAATTATTTCATCATAATCATAACATGTAACACCCTAATACTTTATAATATATTTATTTTCAAATAAATTTATTTATATTTCAATAGCTTATGATACACGCAACCCTAAGTATAAAAAAGAAATATAATACATTATAATATCCTAGCCATTAAATTGGTCGTTATGAATAAAACTAACTAAATTATGAAAATATTATGGATTAAACATGTGTAAAATAAATTCATCGGTCATCAATTGATTATAAATTAAAATAAATATCATTTTGAAGTAAAATAAATGTTTTTTTGAAATTTTTTTTTCTTATAATGAGTTTTTCTCTAAAGAAATTAAATTTATAGCTATTATTGAAGTATTTTATTAAAATTTATATATTATATATTGTAATTTTTCTTCCAATTCAAATAATATTTTTTCTAGTCATTATATGGAAATAAATCGATTTTTATGCTTAAAAACTATATTTAGAAAAAAAGTTTACATCAGGTTTTTTGAACTAATGAAGAGAATAATTTTCCCCACTTTTAGAAAAATTATTTGAGAAAATTAACTTTATATTTTAGTTAAATATTTAAAAATATTTTTATATTAATTAGTTTTTAAGTTTTAGAAAATATTATTTTGTTGATGGATAGTGAAAAATATAGATTTTTATTAAAAATTATCCTTACATTTAAAGCATTTAGAAAGTAAGATTTTTTTTAAAATTATTTTAAAAGTATTAATAGTTCAATAATATTATTATTAATCCAATTTAGTTCCTTTTAATCAATTTTATGTTTAATTTTTGTTTATAACATTATATACTTATGAAAAATGTTCTTTGGAAAACTGATTCACATCACATTTGCAGGTTTAATTTTTAATAAATTTCTTAAACTTCTTTGAATTAAATTTTATAAAATGAAATATATATTTTTATCTATAATAAATAATATTATAAAATGATTCCAACTTATTTTTTGATCATAATTAATAGTAAAGAAGGAAAAAACTATTACCATGGTAAACGTTAAAATTGGTTTACTATGGGTTAAACTAAAGAGATAAGGTTTTTAAATACACTAAAAACATATCTAAATTATATTTTATATCCATATTTAGACCATATATAATTTATCATTCAATAATTGTTTATTTTTGATGCATTTTTTCCGAATAATACATTAATATATTCTATTATTTTCAAAAAGTTCAAGTGGGTCCTTGCCACTACTTATAAAAGAAAACCCCCTCCTATCTCCTATCCAAAAAATAGATGTTTTTTTAAATAACTACCCAAATAACTTCAATAAATAAATTATAATTACTTATATTCCAATTTTTGATCAAAAACAATCATTTAAAGGATTTAGGTATAATCCTAAAGAGGTTTTTCAAATAAGAGGAATAGTTCTTAACCACGTGTTTTCATTTTATTTCTTATTATACCTCCTTAAAACCTTATTCAACCATGATTAAATTATAAAAAAAGTATATTTAAAACTAAAAGATTTTATTATGTCAATGTAATAACCTATATTCATATCCATTTATATCAAATGATAAATGAAATGGTTCATCATGTGTTTGACATACTACCACCTCACGAACCGATATAATTCATTTTCCGTCACTGCCTATACATTATATATATAGTTATTGATTTAATGTATATATATGATATTTATGAAATACTTATTTTTATATAATTTTAATATCACATTTACCTTATTACCTTCCGATCCTTTTTAAAATGGTAATGTCGCTTGTGCGTACGTGTGGACTACCACCTCCATAAAGCGATGCTATTTGTTTTTTTAATTCCAATTTTCATAGATGGTAATAAATATGTATTTTAGGAATATATATAATTTATATGATATAAATATAATGATACTAAAAAGTTTAATTTTTATTTTCCTTTCTTTCTTCCCATCCTTTGAAAAATGAAAATAGCTTTCATACAAATGTACGACCTACCGTCTACATGAACAACATAATGTATTATTATATATAACTTGTATAGATGAATTTAAATTTGTATATAATTAATATATGTTATTTTTATATCATTATTAATATTCTTTATGTTTTGGAACCATGATCGAAGTACAATGACAAAAACCACTGAACCAAAACATACATGAAAAATGTATCAGTTATCACCTGTAATAGTGAATTTAATAAAGAAATGTTCATAAATGGGTAATAAAAGGTTATAATTAATAATATATGGTATGATATATTTTATTATGGTTTTGGAATATATTTATTGTAAATGTATATTTATTATATAGTAGTATTGAACACATGTGAAGGAAGTATGACCTAAGGTAAGGGTTTATGTTACATTCTCATTGTTTATTAGGATTAGTTTTTATTATCTTTTCGATAATGAAATTTCATGATATAACTAAAAATAATCTCATTAATTTACTTATAATATGATTATTTATATATAATACTATTTTTCCATTCATTTTCATCCCTTTTAGTTCTCATGATACTAAAAGAATATTTTAAGGAAAATTGATTTTATTCCTCTCTTTCATCGAAAATCATATCTCTTCAATGTCCATGTTTTCTAAAAATATTATAAATAATGTTTTTAATATTATAAAATTTATATTTAAATTTATTTTTATCCATGTTTTAATTTTAAAAAATGATTTATATGGAGTCTTTTTATTGTTTTCCAGTTGAGGCACTTTTGACTTATAGTTGAAAATGTGCAATGAAGCCTTGTTTTAACATATACAACATGAAAATAATTTCCCACCATCATAACTAATCAATTATTTTATGCCTGGTTTACATGTTTCCAAATTTATTTTCAAATAAAAGTTATTATTTAATTTATGGTAAATTTTTAGATTTTAAACAAGTAATTTCAAAGTAAAAAGGGTATTTTCCTTATGAAATATACCAAGTGATATTTTAAAATCATTTAACATCTAAGATCGAATCATTTAAAAAATACTAATATTTATTAGGGATATTATCTAATGATTCCATATTTATTATTTCTTTATATGGTTTATGATTATGATAATGATATGTTTATGAATCCAACTTCTTTTCCATGGGTTATTTTATGTTTATGAAAACCATTTTTTTTATGATTTATGATATGATGAACATTTTATAATATTGTGGAACATATATATATATGATTTTAATTATGTTTTTGTGGGATATGAATTATATATCCCTCTAATTAAATGGGTAGACATGGTTATCTCATGAGATAAACCGGACTAGAACAGAGAGTGAACCCAATTCAGTAAGGGACTCTATCCATAATGATAGTCTTGGTAGTGGACCTTGAATACATTGACTGGTTCATGTGTGAAATAAATATAATATTATAATATCAGTAATAATCCTTGAAAATAAAGGAAATTATTTTCTATGCTTATCTATATGTCACAATTCTATGTCTTATTCCAATTTTATGGTTTATGGAATATGTTATTTGATTATTTATGATTTATGTCTTATTATCTTACATGTTTTATTCCATGATTCAAAATTATGATCTATGAAATGTAGGGTATAGTTTTAAAATGTTATCCTCATGTCCTGTTATCCTTATTCTAATGTTATGTTTTAGTGAACTTTAATATATCTCTTGTTTACCCTTACTAAGCATATGAGCTCACCCTTTCTTGTGTTTCCTTTCCCATGGTTATGAGGAAATATTAAGTATGATATGTCTAAAAAAGGTTCTAGTTATAATGAACTTAGTATAAGATGATGGATTTTACTCATGAACAAATTTTTTATGTATCCAAGTATTCAATCATAGTAGAATTTTACGATTCTATAGTGTATCGTTATATTATGTAATGAATATTAATATAATAAGATGTAATATCTAAGTATGAAAAGTATAAGTCACTATAGTTGGTATTATAATACTCTTTAGTTAACCTTTTGAAACTAGGATGAGAAAACATCAAGTTATAAACCATAGGATAATTCTAAGTATAAGAGAAATTCATATTTTATGGTAAATAAAAAAGTGTAGTTTCCAAAGAAAAACATTTTTGTATGAATTATATAGGTGGATGTGGTTTAGAAAAAGATGAATCTAGCGGTAATAATACCAAGAACTAGTTGGTCCAGTATATCAAATCCATCATTTTGGTCCACTATGATTATGAAATTAATGCGAACTAAGTTTGACACTCTTTAGGGATATTATCAGGATAAATCAAAATTTCTATATGAACTATCATGAATGATTTGAATAGATTATGACCATAAATGAACTAGAAAAAACCTAAGGTGTCATATATTTAAAATAAGGTTTAATTATTTAAACATCTTATAAATGGTTGTTCATGATTATATGGTTTTCCAAGATGATTATTATTGATCATTTTTTTAGTTTCACATAATGGATATAACCTAAAAATACCTTGTTAATGTGGAATGTAATAGAAAATTTAATGATTTTCCACTTAAGAAACCAATTTTTTTGCGATATGGAATGAATAATCATGTTTCTATACTTACGTAACATTATCAAGATATGATTAATGTTGAAATTTAAAATGAGAAATGGAGTGAATAATATTCTGTTGATTTCTTCATATAGAAACAACCAAATTCTTTTAGTGGTTCCACTAATCTACTAGTTGTAGAGAAATGGATCCATAACATTGAAAATATATTTTTCAATATCCAGTGTTTAGAGTATGAAATATTCATTTTAGCTATTTATAATTTGGAAAAATAATTATAACCATAGTGTAATATTATAATTAAGATAAGGAAATAGGGAGAAATTGACTCTATATAGTGGTATGAGTTTAATATCTTGTTTGTAATGTCCATGATTTTTCCATTTTATATTTTAATATTATATGGTAATTAATTGTAGACCATGATTTGAGACGGCGTGCAGTTCCGAGGCCCGGTGAGACCGGAACAAATGTTTGAATTTAATTTAATAATTAAATAACGCACACGTGCAGTTTTCCTGAAAAAGTGGAATAACTCCTAAACGGGTGCTTGGATCAAAAATCTGAGGGCATCATTGCATTCGGAACAACGATTTTACCTTAGGCAGGTCCTAACATCGTCCGGAACAGGTTAGGGGTAAAATCTGGTTTTTGGACGCAACCGTAATAAAATATTTAATTAATTTTTTTTATTTAAATCCCAGTTACAACAAAATCTCTTATCTTTTAAATGGATATTTCGCAGGGGATCAGAGTTACAATTTCCATAACCCTGAATTCCCCTGGAGGCTTTGGAGGCTTGGGAAAAAACCTCCCAAAGCGGCGACAGTGTTCTTGACGAGCTTCCCCAGCGACGACGATGCAGCGACCAGATCTTCACCAACGAATGTCGTGGATCCAGGTAGGATGTTTGTTTTTGATTACCTTCCCCATTTTTGATTTCCATGACAAACTCGGACTAATCCATGAACAGATTAGCCAGCGGATCGATCGTTCTTTCAGGAAAGGTTTTGCGGGGATTTTGAGGTTGTTTGGTTTTGATCTAATGGTGATGAACCCGAATCTTCACGAACAACGATCGAGGTTCGTCCCTATTATTTGATTCTTGTATTTTTATCCCTCACGTTCTTCGTTGCGTTCTACATGTTCTTAGAGGAAATCGATCGTTGCACATTTGTTAGTTGGCGCAACTATCTGAGATTGAAGATCCAACCTGAGAGCAATGTCACGGTGGTGCGATGACGGTTCGACACGTGATTCGGAGCGGATCGAGAGATACAAGTTTTCAGTAATTTTTCTTTGGATGAATCATTCTACGTTTATGATCCAATTTAAGAGCAGAAAACACCGATTACGATGTTCTTATGAGGAAACGAACCCATTGCTGGGGTATCGGGACGAACAGACGACAAACCGAGGATCTGGAGGTTCAGCTGTGGTGCGAGGAAGAAGACGGCGTTTCTGGAAAAATCCCAACTACACGTCGTGTAGTATGGGCTACACGACCTGTGTTCGTTTCCAGACCACATGGTGTGTACTCCGGGAGTACACGGGCACGGGTTGGGTACACGGCCAAGGACACGGTGTGTATACCCTTCCCCGACCAGACCCGGCCAGATACACGGGATACCCCATGTACTGGTACACGAGCAGGGGACATGGACACGGGATGGTTACACGACCAAGGACACAGCGTGTATACCCTTCCCTGTCCAGATACACGGGATACCCCGTGTACTAGTACACATGCAGGATACACAGACACAGGATGGGTACATGGCCAAGGAAACGGCGTGTATACCCTTCCCTAGACAGACCCGACTAGATTCACGGGGTACCTCGTGCACTAGTACACGGGCAGGCGACACAGACATGGACAGAGGCCATGTATGGGCACATGGCCAACGTACATGGAGTGAGCCCCATGTGCTCGGACACGGCGTGTGATTCTTTTATACGCCATGGAGTTACTTTCTATCCAACAAGCCGAATGACACGGGCCATTTACACGGGCACTACCTGGAGTCAGGAACACGTCGTGTACTTTTCTACATGCCGTTTAGTTGAGTTTTACACATCTTGAACGGATGACATGGGCCGTTTACACGAGTGGTACCCAGGGTCAAGGAACACGACATGTAACCATACTACACGCCTGTAATAAATTATTCGAGGCTTGAGCCTGTTGCCTTCTATGACTTGGGCTAGTTTCCTTAGGATTTTTCCCCTTAGTCTTTCTCTTGATGGTTTCTGGTATCATTTTCCACATATAGGAGTACGATCCCTTCAGTAGTAATTCCTGAATAGAGTTGTTGGAATCCTCTCTATTAGACTTGGAGCCGAATCCTCTATTCATTCCTGGAACCCTAGGTAGAGTTCTCGGTATTGAAGTGATCAACCTTACTCGGGCACCGATCCTCTGCTTAGTGGATTAGCTCAGAATGAGTTGTTGGAATCACCCCATGACTTGGTTGTGATCCTCATCTGAGCATCATGTTCTCAAAGTACTTGTGAAGTGTGTTCTCCTGGAACAAGTACTTCGTATCTCTCTCTCTTCAGACCTAGGAGTGTGTTCTCCTTATTACACGCTTAGTGGAATCTTCGAGCTGGATCTTAGTGGTGGTTTTACGATATTCGATCATGTATGAGTATATCTGGATATTCTTGTTATATGTTATGTAGACATATACTATGTGGAGATGACTGTATCTTTCCTTTGTGGTATTTCTCTTGTTGTATTTCCTTTGTGGTTTCGGGGTGTCCTACTGGGTATTGTTATACTCAGCCCTGCATGGGATTTTCCCGCACGTGTTGTGTCTTGTGCAGACGAGCGAGCCTTTGACAGGATTCTAGGAGGACTAGGACCATACGGTACTCAATGAGATCAGACGGTCCGAGGTGTGTTCCTACGACTACAGACTGCAGTCCCAGCACCTTTCTTTACAATTTGGAATTTGTTACAGACTCTCTTTTGGTGGGATTGTACTTTTGGCCTAGGGTTTTAATTTTTTGTACTTTACTTTCCTATCGTACTCTGTTGGTTGGGATTTAGTGTATGCATGCATCTTTTCCATTTTTAGTAGTTTTCACTTTTTATCTTTGTGGGCTTGGAGATGTGTGTGCTTGTGTATAGGTTTATAGGCAATGCCTCCCATTTTAGTAGCATGACTACTCGGTGCTAGTCACCAGCCCCTGGCCTATTGGAAGTGGGATTGGGGAGTTGCATCTTGGGCCCCACTAGGACGGGTCGTGACAGAGTGGTATCAGAGGTGGTCGGTTCTACCTTAGGACCGAGAGTTTGTGAGTTGGTTGGGGCGATAGTGTTAAGTGTTTCAAGTTCGGCTTTCAGGCTAGCGATCCTAGTGTTGGTGCGAGCGGCGAACGTATCCATACACCAGGACTCTGATAACCTGTTTTTCAACTTGGATCATGGGAACACTAGTTTCAGGGGAAAATAATGGTACATGCATTATATAGGAATGTGTTGTGGTTTCCATGTCCTTCTTGAGTCAGATCTCCATATATACTCATTGACTATGATACATCTTGTTTCTTTAACAGGATGCCTCTGCAATGTATACACGTTAGGATCCAATAGCTCTATCAATAGGATGACTCCCTCAGTGATGAAGCTTTGATACAGGGACCGGATCCCCCAGTTTTACCATCAGGTTGTGTGCCAGTTATCCCGCCACCTGTAGAGAATTGTTTAGTGCCTACTGTACCAGTGGAGGAGGAGCGCAGGCTGAGCGCACTCCATGAGTTTTGGAGACAGAGTCCCATCAGGTTTTGAGGAAAGCCTGACCCTTAGGCAGTAGAGGACTGGCTTGAGGTAGTGACCAGAGTCTTCTGTTTGGTCAGGACACTAGCAGACCAGATGGTGATCCTGGTAGCGAGCCTTATGTAGGGCTCGACAAGACGATGGTGGAGTTTGGTTATACAGACCCATGAAGTGGAGACTCTTGCATGGTCGCAGTTTGAGTGTCTCTTCAGAGAGGAGTTTTCACCAGTTACACTGAGAGCAGTACATATACAGGAGCTTCTTCAGCTCCAGCAGGGAACCATGTCGGTGGATGACTATTCATCGAGGTTTACCAACCTCTCACGATACTCGATGGAAATGGTCAGAGATCAGTACTTATGAGCTAAAACTTTTTAGCGGGCTTGTGAAGAGATATCCTAACTAGCATTATCCCTATGATAATTCCGACTTATGCTGGGGTGCTCGAGTGGGCTTTGATGGTCGAGAGCTTCTTGGAAGAGCAGAGACAGCCTACATTTGTCAGTAGTGGGCGAGCTGGAGTAGAGACCTCGGCAGCAGGGAGCCAACGTCAGGGACCTAGGTGTGGGAGACGTTTTCAGAGGAGATCCCATGATAGGGGATCTGCCGTACAGGGTTTGCAGGGCGCCTCCAGCCAGCCTCAAGAGAGGCGATGCTACTCATGTGATGGCAAGGGACATCTTGCTCGAGATTGTCCGAACCATCATACTACTGACACAGGGGCAGTGGATGGACCACCGAGGTAGAGGAAACATGTGGAGCAGATAGATTCGCGGGGCGACAGACATGTTAGAGGAGCTGGGAGAGCAGATGGAGGTGGTTGGCATTTTGACCCTTTACCACCACCACCCCAGGAGGTCTACCCCAGGCTCATGGAGCTGGTGGACAGAGGCAGGGACAGCTGCAGGAGGCATAGGCTTTTGAACCAGGTACTCCCGGAATGATTAGAGGTACAATTTATGTCTTTTATACTTTGGATGCCATACTAATAGACACAGGTGATAGTCATTCCTTTCTGGCTGCTTATCTTGTTTGAGACCTTGAGATTCCAGTTGAGCTGTTGACTCGACCCTTACGCTTTGAAACACCAATTGGATAAGATTCAGAGATCACACACCTCTGTAGATAGTGTGACCTGACCCTTGGAGGCGAGAGTTTCAGTTGGAACCTCTTGGTGGTAGCGTCGAGGCCTTACGTTGTCATTCTTGGTATGTATTGGCTATCCACAGTTCATGCCCAGATCGACTATTTTAGGAGAAGGGTGCGGTGTGTCCGCAGTGATGGAACGAGGTTCTCTTTTGTCGGTGAAAGAGAGACCCAGGCATCGCAGGATGGACTCGTGCATTGGAAGGCACAACCAATTTCAAATCAGCTGTCTAGCCTAGCCCTTGGCGCGACAGGTGTTACGAGTTTCCAGTTTCCAACAGTAGTGGCTGAGTACGAAGACATATTTCTGGAGAGTGTCCCCAGACTACCTCCCATTCTGGAGATAGATTTCTGCATTGAGTTGCAACCCTGAACAACATCAATATCAGCATTAGTATATCAGATGGCTCTTGTATAGCTTCATGAGATGAGAGTGCAGTTGGACGACTTGCAGAAGGACTTTGTGAGACCCAACGTTTCACCCTAGGTGGCCCCAGTGCTGTTTTCCAAGAAGGAAGATGAGAGCTTGAGGCTATGTGTGGATTACCAGCGCTTGAATCAGGTGATATTGAAGAACCGATATCTACTACGGAGGATAAATGAACTCTTCGACCAGTTGAGAGGGGCACGATGGTTCTCGAAGGTTGATCTATGATCAAGCTATAACCAGTTGCGAGTACGGGATGAGGATACACTGAAGACAGCTTTCAGATGCCGCTACGGTCACTATGAGTACTTGGTGATGCCCTTCGGCATGACCAATGCCCCAGCAGTGTTCATGAGACTCATGAACTGGAGCTTTCAGCCCAATCTTGATCAGTTCATAGTAGTCTTCATCAATGATATCCTTTTGTACTCTGCATACGAGGAGGAGCACACGAGACACCTAAGGATGGTTCTGGACACACTTTGAGAGCACCAGCTATATGGGAAACTCTCAAAGTGTCAGTTCTGGATACAAGAGGTCCACTTTCTGGGACACGTTATCTCAGCAAATGGTGTAGCAGTGGACCCAGCCAAGGTGGAGGCAGTACTAGCATGGGAGCCACCCCGGAGCGTGACGGAGGTGCGGAGCTTCCTTGGGTTGGCAGGCTACTATCGGAGATTCATTCTTGATTTCTCCAGGATTTCAGCACCCATTATAGCTTTGACCCAAAAGGGGCAACCTTGGACCGAGAGATGCCAACAGGCTTTCCAGCAGTTGAGAGAAAGTCTGAAGAGCGCCCCGATCTTGAGATTACCGGAGGAGGGTGTCGAGTACGTAGTGTTCTACGACGCATCAGGACTGGGCTTGGTTGTGTCCTGATGCAGAGGAAAGCAGTGATTGCCTATGGCTCATTTCAGTTGAGGCCACACGAGCAGAACTACGTGACCCATGATCTTGAGTTGGTAGCGGTAGTCTTCGCATTGAAGATGTGGCGGCACTACCTGATGGGCGAGCGGTTTACCGTCTAATCTGATCAAAAGAGTCTCAGATATATATTTTCATAGAAGGATCTGAATTTGAGACAAAGACAATGGCTTGAGTTCCTCCAGGATTATGACTTTGAGATCGATTACACACCTGGGAAGGGGAACGTTGTGGCAGATTCTCTCAGCAGGAAATCCCGTTCACATTTTCTAGATGAGGCGATGAGGTTGTTGGCCTCTTTACAGTTATCCTTTGTGGATGGAGATGAGGGCGCATACCTTCAATCGATGGTTTTCACCCCTCCACTCTTACATCGAGTCAGAGAAGCACAACAATATGATGCTAGCTGTGAGACACTACGTACTCAGATACCCACAGGTGTTGCGGCTGATGGATATTCAGAAGGTGAAGAGCATGTTGTTCTTTTCATAGGGTGTACAGTAGTACCAGTGACGTTTCAAGAGGATGTTCTGAGGGAGTTCCATACATCTCCTTTGGCGGTACATCCAGGTGTGAAAAAGATGTATCAGGACCTCCGACGTCAGTTCTGGTGGCCAAGAATGAAGAAGTGTGTGGCATAGTTTGTTTCTCAGTGTCTTACTTGTCAGTAAGTAAAGGCTGAGCACCTGGTGCCAGTGGGCTTGACTCAGCCCCTTGAGGTTCCAGAGTGGAAGAGGGATGGGATATCCATGGACTTCATGACAGGTTTACCATGTACATCCAGGGGACACGATGCCATCTGGGTGATCGTTGATCGACTCACCAAGTCTTCCCACATCCTAGCCATACGAGAGCAGAGTTTAGTAGAGAGCTTGGGACGCCTCTACATGAAGTATATAGTTATAATTCATGGAGTTCCATCCACGATCATCTCATATCGTGATGCTCTTTTCATATCCCGGTTGTGGAAGGAATTGCAGGAAGCTTTTGGGACTCAGTTACACTTGAGCACAACGTTTCATCCCCAAACTGATGGTCAGACAGAGCGGACCGTTCAGGTCCTGGAGGATATGCTTCGAGCTTTCATACTTGACTTCGATCGTAGTTGGGTGGATCACCTACCACTGGTGGAATTTTCTTATAACAATAGTTATCATTCCACTATTGGTATGGCACCATTCGAGGCTCTATACGGGCGACCTTGCAGGTCACCGCTTTTCCAGACCGACCCAAGAGAGTCAGCACTTATGGGCCCAGAGATGATGAGAGATACTACAGAGAAGGTGCAGGTCATCCAGGAGCAGATGAAGAATGCACAGAGTCGGAAAAAGTCTTATGCTGACAGGAGGTGGAGGCCCTTGGAGTTCGAGGATGGAGACCATGTGTTCCTTCGGGTATCACCATGATGAGGATTGCGGAGATTTGGCCAAGGCGACAGGCTATCTCCAAGGTTCATCAGCCCTTTCCAGATTATTGGTAGAGTTGGCGAGGTGGCGTATCAGTTGAATCTACCTCCTTAGATGGACTGGGTACCCAACGTCTTCCATGTGTCGCAGCTGCCGAGGTACGTGCATGATCTATCTCACGTTATCGACTGGGGTGAGCTGGATATCAATGATGAAGCGACCTTTTCTGAGTACCCAATGGGGATCAAGGAACGATAGTATAAGATCCTTCATGGGGGAGCTATTCCCTTAGTTCATGTCCGGTAGCAGCATGAGAATCTTCAGGAGAGCACGTTGAAGCGAGAGGCTCATATTCGCATGCAGTACCCACATATTTTTGAGTAGCCTTTGTTTTGGCTTTTTAGGGACGTAAAAGTCCTAAGGTGTGGGTGATGTAATGTCCCGTATTTTTACATTAATTATTTTAATATTATATGGGAAATAATTCGAGGCCAGGTTCTGAGACGACGTGCAGTTCCGAGGCCTGGTGTGCCCGGAACAAATGTTTGAATTTAATTTAATAATTAAATACCGCGCACGTGCAGTTTTCCTAAAAAAGTGGATTAACTCCTGAATGGTTGCTCAGATTAGAAACTTGAGGGCACCGTTGCATTCAGAACAACGATTTTACCTTAGGCATGACCTAACATTCGACGGTGCAGGTCGGTGGTGAAATCTGGTTTTTGGACACAACCGTAATAAAATATTTAATTAAAATATTTTATTTAAATCCCTATTATAGCGAAATATCTTATCTTTTAAATGGAGATTTCGCAGGGGATCAGGGTTGAAATTTCTATAACCATGAATTCCCAGGGAGGCTCTGGAGGATCTCGAGAAAACCTCCTAACATGGCGACAATTTTATTGATGAGCTTCACCGGCGACGACGACGCGACGACCAGATATTCAACAACGAACGCCGCAGATCCAGGTAGGATTTTTGTTTTTTATTTCCATACTCGTTTTTGATTTCTGCGACAAACGCGGACTAATCCACAAATAGATTATCCCGCGGATTGATCGTTCTTGCAGGACGGGTTTTGTGGGGATTTTGTGGTTGTTTGGTTTTGATCTAATGGCGACGAACCTGAATCGTCACGAACAACGATCGAGGTTCGTCCCTCTTGTTTGATTCTTGTATTTTTCTCCCTCGCATTATTCATTGCGTTCTACGCGTTCTTGGAGGAAATCGATCGTTGCACATTCATTTGTTGGTGCAAAAATCCGATATTGAAGATCCAACCACGGAGTGATGTCACGGTGGTGCGAAGATGGTTTCGACAGACGATTCGGAGAGGATCAAGAGATACGAGTTTCCGGGCATTTTTCTTCGGATGGATCATTCGAGGTTTATACTATGATTTAAGAGCCAAAAACATCCGTTATGATTTTCTTATGACGAAATGAACCCATCCCTGGAGTATCGGGATGAACAGACGAGAAACCAAGGATTCGGAGGTTTAGCTGCGATGCATGGAAGAAGACTGTGTTTCTGGAAAAATCCTGACTACACTCTGTGTAGTATGGGATACATGGAATGTGTTCGTCGGCGGACCACATGGCGTGTACTCTGGGAGTACATAGGCACGGGTTGGGTACACGGCCAAGGACACGACCTGTATACCCTTCCCCGGCCAGACCTGGCCAGATACACGGGATACCCCGTGTACTGGTACACGGGCAGGCGACACGGACACGGGATGGGTACATGGCCAAGGACACGACGTGTATACCCTTCCCCTACCAAATCCAGCTTGATACACTGGATACCCCATGTACTGGTACACGGGAAGGAAAAACTGACACGGGATGGGTACATGGCCAAGGACACGGCATGTATACCCTTCCCCGGCTATACCTGGCCAGATACACGGGATACCCCATGCACTAGTACACGGCCATGCAACATGAACACAGACATAGGCCATGTACGGGAACATGGCCAGCATACACGGAGCGAGCCCTAGGTGCTCGAACATGGCATGTGATTCATCTATACGTCGTGTAGTTACTTTTTATCCGACAAGCCGAATGACACGTGCCATTTACATGGGCAGTACCCGGAGTCAGGAACATGGTCTGTACTTTTCTACATGTCTGGTAGTTGAGTTTTACACAGATTGAATGGATAACATGGGCCGTTTACACAGGCAGTATCCGGGGTCAAGGAACACAGCGTTTAACCATACTACACGCCGTGTAATAAATTATTCGAGGCTTGAGCCATTTGCCATCTGTGACATGGGCTAGTTTCCTTAGGGTTCATCCCCTTAGTATTTCTCCTAAAGGTTTTCGGTATCATTTCCTAAATATAGGGGTATGATTCCTTCAACAGGACTTCCTGAATAGTGTTGTTGGAATACCCTCTCTTAGACTTAGAGCCGGATCCTCTATTCATTCCTGGAACCCTAGGTAGAGTTCTCGGTATCGACGTGACCAACCTTACCCGGGCACCGATCCTATGCTTAGTGGATTAGCTCAGACTGAGTTTTCGGAATCACCCCATGACATGGCCATGATCCTCATATGAGCATCATGTTCTTAAAGTAATTGATGAGTGTGTTCTCCTAGAATGAGTACTTTGTATCTCTCTCTTCATACCTAGGAGTGTGTTCTCCTTGTTACATGCTTAGTGGAATCTTCGAGCTGGATCTTAGTGGTGGTTTCGCAATAGTCTATTGTGTATGAGTATATCTGGATATTATTTTTATACGTTCGGTAGACATATACTGTGTGGAGATGTCTTTATCTTTCCTTTGTGGTATTTCCCTTGTTGTATTTCCTTTGTGGTTTCGGGGTGTCCTACTGGGTATTGTTATACTCACCCCTGCACGGGCTTTGCCCGCACGTGTCGTGTCTTGTGTAGACGAGCGATCCTTTGACAGGATTCTAGGTGGACCAGGACCGTACGGTACTCAGTGAGATCAGATGGGCCAAGGTGTGTTCCTACGGCTACAGAATGCAGTCCCAGCACCATTCTTTACAGGTTGGACTTTGTTACAGTCTCTCTTTTGGTGGGGTTGTACTTTTGGCCCAGGGTTTTACTTTCTTGTACTTTACTTTCCTGTCGTACTCTGTTGGTTGGGATTTAGTGTATGCATTCCTCTTTTCCATTTTTAGTAGTTTTCACTTTTCAGCTTTGTGGGCTTGGAGATGTGTGTGCGTGTGTACAGGTTTATAGGCAATGCCTCCCAAGTTAGTAGCATGCCTACTCGGTGCTAGTCACCAGCCCCTGACCAATTGGAGGAGGGCTTGGGGAGTTACGGCTCAGGCCCCACTGGGATGGGTCATGACATTGTTTTTAAATAAATAATTTCCTAGTATTAATTATATGAAAATAGAGAATGAATTCCATAAGCTAAATTATAAGGATGATGAGTTTGTTGGTACCAATGAGGCAACTTCTATAAGACTTGGACGACACTCTTTTGGTATTATAATCTAACATGAAAGTATGGTTGATTTATTCTTTAGTATCATAAAAACAAGTTTCTAGAGGGTTTTTTACATAATGTAATTTAGTAACATGAATTAATAATTTGATGTGATGTCAAGGTGGAAATGAAGATTAGAGTTACCCATAAATCCCATGGGTTTGTTGAGAAAAAAATGGAAGTCAATTGAAATTAAATAAACTGTGGATAGAAGAAGATGAGCCATAATTTATGATTTATCTATCGAGGGAAACCTGGAGGAAATGTTATAAATGAGACTAGACAATGTTTCAAGTGTGTAAAGAAAGTTCATCAGAAAATAGAATATTTAAGTGATGGGAAAATGTTATCTAATGATATGAATAGAGATAAATCTCCATAGAATACACCACCGACACTACAATGCTATAAATTCAAGAATATTTGGAATTATGCTAAAAAGTTCTCAAATCCAAAGGTTAATGAAATTGATCGACATCAACTGCCTATTAAGTCCTAAGTGAAAGGGAAACGTTATATGATAAGTAATTCTAATGAGGGACATGATAACATGGTTAAAGATACCCTCACTATCTAATACATAACTACTAATATCTTATTTGAATCATGATCTACGAATTATTTTTTATATGAATAATTCCCTAAGGGTATCAAAATTCCACCCACCAATTAGTTATATAATTAGCAGTGAAAACCCTAATGGTACATTTAATACATCTCAAATTTATGATTATTCTCTGTTTGAAGTTTGTGGGAATATGATTCTTGGAAATATTATTATTCTCCCTCTTGTTGAATTTGATGTTTTCTTAGGAATGTATTGGATTTATCTACATAATTCTGCATGAATTTTCAAGAAAGATAAGTCTCATATGATATTCCAAACCAGACTTTGATCATATATTATTGAGATGATAAATAGGATATTATTATGGAAATTACATCCCTTTTATGGGTCTTGATTCTTTTTAAAATGGGTTTTTCATCTCATATGGTTAGGGAGAAAATCAGCATTGATGATATTCCTATTGTGGGGGAGTTTTTTATGTGTTTTTGGATGATTTTCCTAGTCTTACATTGAATCATGATGTTGAGTAATTAATATAACTCAAACCTAGTCCAAATCCTATTTCAAAGAATATATATAGAATGGAGTCAACTGAGTAATAAGAAATGAAGAAGAAACTCCCAGAGAATATTGAAAAGTGATTTATTCAAGTAAGTGAGTCACCTTGGGGTGAACCTATTTTTTATTTAAGAAGAAAAATGGATCAATGTGACTACATATTGATTATCAAGAACTTAATAAGATCACAATCAAGAACAAGTACCGTATACCCCATATCTATGACTTTTTCAAGCAACTGTTTGAAGCTTAATATTTTTACAACATTTATCTTTTTTTTGGATATCATAAATTGATTGTTAAGGTGGGGGATATACCTAAATATTTTTTATATAAGGTATGGATACTATGAAAACATAATAACTCCATTTGGTATTACTAATACCCCAACTATCATCATGTATTTAAGGAATATATACTTTATTGATTTCTTTGATCAATTTGGGGTAGTATTTATAGAAAATGTTTTCTATATATTCAAAAAGATAGTAAGAGCATGGATATCACACAATAATTGTACATAATACCCTATAGAAAGAAAATATATCTAAAACATTGACAAATTTTGAATTTTGACCATAAAAAGTTTCATTTTAGGGTCACATAATCTCAAGAAAGGGTATATATGTGTATCACTGAAAAAATGGAAGTTATTTAATAATAGAATTGACCAACTATTATGA
This sequence comes from Viscum album, assembly GCA_963277665.1. Classification (NCBI taxonomy): domain Eukaryota; kingdom Viridiplantae; phylum Streptophyta; class Magnoliopsida; order Santalales; family Viscaceae; genus Viscum; species Viscum album. The sequence goes on along the minus strand of OY728156.1, from coordinate 1,437,709,073 downwards.
TTTATATCAATAGTTCTCTTGGATTGGATGGTTATTATCGGTACATTGTGGTGAATTTTTTTGGTGATATAATCTAGTCACGAAGTTAACTCAAAAGGGATCCAAGTTCCTTTGGATAGTTGAATGTGAATAAAATTTCAAGAAACTAAATAGAAGTATATTCAAACCACTTTTTCATACATTAAACTATAATAAATAAGGGTTTGTAATATATAATGATTCATTAAAAAGGGAATTTGATTCATTCTCATATAGAATTATATTATGATAGATTATGCATTATGGAAATTGATGGTTCATGATAAAAATTATAATCATTATCTCTTCAAATGAATTCCATTCCATATTAGTTCTATACTAGTTTTTCTTATATAGGTCCTCTATAAATTACCATGGGAGGGAAATAATATTTTATATCCCTAATAACCCTTTGATTCTATATAAATTGATGTAGTATTTTGAATATCCATTAAATAATAATTCAAATGTATAGGTATAATTCTTTTATATGAAGGAATATCTTCTTTAAATTACTAATACAATGAAAAAAATAATCTTTAATGACACTCACATTATTATGGAATATTATTATGTTTCCTAGAAGAATTAATCTTTAGTGTTATTGTTTTGATAGTTTACTTATTAATAAAATTTATTCCATGAGATCTATCTATTTCAAATATTTTAATTAAAATATACCCCAATTAACTAAATGAATTACATAAGAAACTAAAAGAGAATTCAAATAGGTGACACCAAGGGGTTTATCATTCCACATTGTTAAGAAAATTAATATGTTAATGAATCTCTATATTGACTACCATGGGATTACTGATATCTTGATAAAAACTAAATCATATCTACTAAAAATTTATAATATGTTCTATCATGCATGGGGGGATATGTAATTATAATAGGATCTTCTTTCTTGATATAATCAATTATAGTTTAAAAAGTTCATAATAAATAGATTATATTTTATATAAGATATATAAACTATGTTTATGTAGTAGTGATATTCAGACTAAAAAATTATCCAAAAATATTCATTTAATTGATGAGTAGAATTTATATTTAATAAATTCAAAAAAATATTTACGACCATTATAGATGACATTCCCATATATTCTTAATGAATTATAATGAAAAGTACATTATAAAAGGAATGTTTTCAATAAAAGTATAATAAATGTGAGTTTTTATAGGGAATGCTAAATTCTTAGGGTATGTTATAATAATTAATGTGATATATGTTAATTCTTGAATGAAAAGTGTTAGTGAAGAATGTCCTAGACTAGAAACTAACATAGTGATATATAGTTTTTTAATCACTTAGTCACTAATGATTATTTATAATAAATATTTCATCATTATAAATCCAAATTTATAGGTTATATCATAATGGATTAAATGTTATTTTTATAGAATAATGTTAATATATCTTATAGAATTTAAATAAGAGGCCCTCCCCTACAAAATTAATTACACTATCCTCATATGGGGATGTAATTTTGAAATATGGTGAATCATAAAAGATGGGTTTAGGTTTTTTCTAAGGTAAAATGAAATTGTGATACCTTATGTCTATAGAAATGTTTATATCCATGTGAAAAATAACATGACACATGATTTGGAGTTCAAAATAACAATTTTTTCCTTAGAAATATAGAGGTATTATTTATATAGTGAAAATTGGGATATATATATACTTATTATAAATTTTTACTATATATATTAAGACAAATTGAAATAAGTATTATCAAGTGAAAATAAATAGAAATGATCAAATATTATGATTTCATGATATAATGCCATCATAGAGAATCATCTAAAGTGGAAAATGTGCTAAGTAAAAAAGGATCAAGAAAAGTTATTTGTAATGTGGATTGAAATGGATTTCATAATCTTAATCTGATGATTAATTCAAATGGGATTCAAATAAATAATTCCTGGAAAATTCATTAATCAATTTATTTATTTATGACATATCTTAGAGAATGTTGATGTAGAACAAATAGATAATGTAGAGGTGAACAATAAGAAGGAAGAACTATATAATGTTATAGTGAGAGAGTTAATATTTGAGAAATATACTTTTTAATGATTTAGGATAAAATAAATTATAACATTCGAGATAGAGGAAAATAATAATGGGATAAAATTTTCATGAATATATTCATAGTAATTTTTATGAATTATAAATTAATTAATTCTATATATGTCGTAGTGGATCATCCCTATAACACATCGAGAGTTTGTGAAAAAAATCAAAAAAATTAAATCTTTTTGAAATTTTTTGTTAGATGAAACACCATGTTTATCTTATGTTACACACAACTCGTAGTTTTTATTTCATTACATGCAGTGATTATTTTAAATGAAAATGACATACTATTAAAATATAATTATTTAACATGGTAGTTATCATCTAATAATTAGAATGGAGTGTTTGAATATTATTAACTAAACTTTGATAATATATGATGAATTATTTGGTGAAAAATTAATTTTAAATTAAAATAAAAACCAATTGAAAACAAATGAAATAATTTTTGTGAAAATCTATTTTTATGTAAAAAAATTTGTTTTATGTCAATAAATTAAATATATCACTTTTTTTAATGATTTAAGAGATATATATATATATTATCCCATAGTTTTTAACATATATATTAAATTTTTTATACAAGGGATGGGAATAAATCTATTTTTCTCTTAATACTACATTTTTCTAAAATAATGTTTTGTAGTGTTTTGTAGACTTAATCTAAAGTTAGTTTTATTTTCAAAATTTGGAAAATTTATTTGAAAAAATAAAATCAATTTTTGAAATATTAATTTCAAATCAATGAATGTGTGGTGTTTTGAGAATTTTATGAGGACATAATGTTTTCAATAAATATGATAAAATACCTGGATTTTATTAAGAACTTTCATTTCTTTTAAAGTAATTGAAACATGTAAATTGTTTAAATATGGTTTTAAAAATGAATTTAGTTAAAATATATATGTTTTTATCAAATTTATGTCATTGGAATCAATATGAAATTTAATTTTGAAAAGAAAATATTTTAAACCATTGAACATTTTTTCTTTGAACATTGTTTTCATGTCTCATCTTTGTGTATAATTTTAAATTAAAATTTTCTACTTATATGGATTAATTTTAGAAAATGGATTAAATATTAGGAATAAGAATAAATATTATTTTATGATTATTTTAGATTATTTTTTTACCATTATGAATAGTAAAATATTTAAAAGTTTTTTATTAGGGTTAATATTAAAATTGGTTTATAGGGCGTCAAACTCAAAAGATGAGTGTTAAAATTACCGAAAACATGTCCATAAATATTTTTTTGAACATATATCGACATTAAATATTATAGGTTCTATTATTTAATATATTTTTCCTTTTGAAATGTTAATTATGTGAGTATACTATTTTCTTTTCAAAAACTACAAGTTTGATAGTTACCTCACTTATAACAGGTAAACCCCTCTCCTCGCATCTTCACAGATACTAAACCCTTTAGTTCATCCAAAGAATATAAAAATAACTTCCTCAATTAACTCCTCTTAAATTAATTTCCCTATTTTTTTTTGAATTCAAACCTAGGAATCCTTTTGGTTCAAACCAAAAAATGTTGTCTACGGAAGAGGTGATGTCTCAAATTGGGTGTTTTATTTTATTTCTTCATCAATCTACTTCAATTATTATTAAACATTGATAATAAAATAAAATAAAAATATTTGATATACTAATATGTTTTAATTTTAATTTAAAGACCTATATCCATTTCCTCTTCCATAAAATGAGACACTAAATCATCATTCTTGTGTAAAATGGACTACATACTCCTTAACCGATGTTATTCATTCTTTATCACCACATATAATGGAAAAATATAACGATGGGTTTAAAGATTATATATGAAATTTTATATATTATTGTACCTATGTAATTATAATGCCACATATACCTACTTACCTCCAAACCCATTATAAAAACAATAACATCGCTCGTGTGTACAATAGACAACCATCTCACGAACAGATGTGATGGGATTTTTATTTCTAATTTTCTAGAATGGTAATAAGGATAGATTAAATGAATATAGATTATATTTTTAAAATAATTATATTTTTATAATTATGATATTACATAGGCATTTTTTCTTTCCATTACATGAGGGAAATTACAACGTCGTTCGTGTGTACGACGTACTACGACCCTACGAAGCGATATGATTCAAAATTCACATAAATTTTATATGGAAGTTAATAAAAACATTTACAAATAAACATATTTCATATATTTTAAATAGGAAATATTTTTTATGGGAATATAATATTTATCATTAATCATTTCATCCATCTATAAAATGGAAATAATGTTCATGTGTACATACGACCTACCTTCTCCATGAACAGTGTAGTTCATTTTCTATCTTTGACATTTAGGGATTACTCTAAATAAATATACATTAAATAAATATTTTATTTATAATATGGTCAAAATCCTAGACATGATTTAAACATGATCAGTTTAAGAGTTCCAAAAATATAAAAAATAAAAACATACATGCAAAGCAATGAATTTGTTTCCCAAAATGTGACTTTATCAAGAAATTGTTAATAAAATGGTAATAAAAGGCCATAAGTAAATCTTATATGGTATTATATATATATTTATATATTTGTGTGTGTGTGTGTGTGGTTATGTAATATATTAATAATAAACTTATATTTATTATATATGCAGTTTGAACATGTACGAAGGATGTAGGTGATCAAAGTGGATAACATTGGTGTAATTCTATGGATTGGCTCATAGAATCCAACAGTAGGTGAATAGGATAGAAATCCTACTCTAGCTCAGATAACCATTACAGATGTGGTTTTTAGAATAAATGTCGATAACACCAAGCATAGTATAGGTGATCCTGTGGTCCCTGATCTACACATCAACCCTAAAATATTTCGACACCACGACCAGCCATTGATTTATTTATCATCAAACATGGTAAATATTCTAGCCTCATATTTAAGATTTTTTCATGTTGGGAAGTTTTCTAATTATAGACCAACTTTGAAATACTTATGAACTTCTCTTAAAATATCTAGTTTTTCATGTTTTCGTATTGGTCTTTTATATTCCTCAAATGTGGTGTTCCTACTCTCCTCAGAGGATGAGTATTATATACTTATGGTGAGAAATTCTTGGTTTCGTTGGGGATATTCTATGAGAGTTATTAAATGGACCATTTATTATGATCTCTATTCCGAGTCTATAATTTTCTTGATTTGGATTGGCTTTCCTGGATTACCGATCCACTTTTTTAAATAAAAATTCGTGTTTCCTATTTCTATGATCATTGGAAATCCTTTAGATTTGGATTCGGCAATTAAAAACCTCTCAGGTCCATCATTCTAAAGAATATGAGTTGAAATTGATGCCTATAAGGATCATCGTTCACAAATTTGGATTTAAAATGGTGAATATAGTCTCTTCCAGGATATGGTTTATTAAAGTCTACCTGATTACTATCACTCTTGTTTGAATCTTAGACATGATAAAAATGAATGTGATCTTAATACCACACATACTGAGTCCAAGAAAGTCACTTGGGTTAAAAAATAAAAAAAAATCTTGAAATAGACAAGATTAATGTTATTCATGTTGTTAATGCTATCCCCCCTAGTTCGGGAGGGCAGAAAATTTAGGTGAATAAGGAGATGATGCTATTAAATTCCTAACCCTATCATTTTGTATGCCATTCCATTTAAATTATAGGCTTTAATGATTCTATTCCTATGATCACAAGAATCACAACTAGTCTTTCCCTCCTAGTGGAGGAACATGAATCAAATGATATATGACCTAAGAAGCAGGGTCAACACTCTGATTTAGTGAATCCTTGAGAGAGGTTGGTGATCAACCTAATCAAATTTTGGAAGCCTTCCTAATGTAAAGTGTGAGAAAAGGAAAAAAATCAATGGTGGATGCTAATGGATACATGACCCCAAATTATAGAACAATGTGCAAGTGTAGAGATGAGACTCACCTCAAAAGAATAATTTTCACAAGATCTCTAGAAGTTAATAAGAAAAAGATTGAACTCCAAACACTAGGAAGGAAATCAAGCCTCAAAAAATCCATTCTGAGGTTGATCTGATTGTAACTACTTATTCAGATGAGGAAATTGATGTGGGAAATAATAATACAATCTACAAAGATTCCTATTTCAACAAGGAGGATGTGGGAGAAGAAAGCGATTAATGGATGGACGAACAAGATTCAATCACTTCCAGAAATATCAAGAGAGTATCATTACAACTTAGAGATACCTTGAAATAAGAAAATGAATCTTTATTAGGATTCTGGATGAGCATAAAAAGTCCTGATTTCGACTTCAAATCCATACCCTAGGAATGAATTTTCTATTTCTTTTAGTTTTTCATGTTTTTGTATTGACACTTCTAGGAATTACCTCATTTCCTATGAACTGCATCATTTTGGGACTTGTCTATTTGATGCTCTTATAGATTATTTCACAAACATTAAATTACCTACACAATATAGTGAAAATTTTCCTATCAAATATGTCAAAGTGATATCATAAAAGTATCACTTGAATATTGGGATCTTATAGAGATGAGGATGTAATGTTTTTATTAATGTTTTACTTATAACCTTTTGATAAGTTCAATAATTTTTTTTAATAATCTCAAGTTGGAAAATATAGGATACAACTAAAGAAGTAGTCCTTTCATGTGCCCTTGTTTTTATCATCATGTATGTTCAACATAAGGAATCCAATTGTGTTTGGTGTTGTTTTTCTCAAGGGTGTTTTTATGACTTGGACTTCAGTGTGCTTTTCTTAGTAGGATTTCCCTAGTTTTAGATGGTTTGCATCATTTTAGTGCAGTTGATATTACCAAGACATTACAGAATTTTTTTAAGGAACCTACCTCCATCATAAAGGAATTAAGACTGTGAAAGGCTATATGAGGCTCTTTCTAGTAGTAGTCTATTTTTTATTGGTTCAGATTACTGCTTGGATGTTTTTGAGGAATCAAACGTGGATGATTTTATTTTTTTAAGTAGAATTAAAATTTTTAGTGAATGTTTTTTTATGGCATCCAATCTAGGATTTTTAGCTTGTAGACTAGGCATTGGAATTTTCCCTATGTATAAAAAGGATGCGATGGAGGCCGGTGTAATGATTAAAGCCCCCTTGGTGCTCATGTTTGTGGATGGGTAGTGAAGATTTACCCCTTATGGAGTTTTTTACAGTATGATGAGAAGACTTGAACCATTTCTTTTATCTCAATATATTGGGTTTGTTTTCACTAAAGTCTCAACTGGTTTCCCTCCCTCAAACCCCTACTGGTGTAATCTATTTACACCTCATATGTTTTTTGTAACTTTGGATTATTTAATAAACTCCTTTTGGGCATGAATTGGGTGATCAATTCATGCCACCAATTTTATAAAAAAATGTACACTAGATGTATTGAATAATGCAAGGGATTTATGTAACACATTTTACTTTAGTGAGACACTTTCTATATTCAACACATATTTCATTTATTTGGTGTAAATACTTCCCAATAATGTTTTTTATGATGTTTATCCTAAAAATTATAGTTATTTACTTATACCTTTGGCTATCTCTCTTTAATTGGGTTTATAATTCAAAAGATACCAAATCAGTAAAGTATTTTTGTATCAAATTTCCTTATATGAGATATATGTTATTTTGCGCACCCATATTCTTTTATTAGGTTTATGTACTAAAATATTCACATATAATATAATCAATTTATTTATTCTCATGAAATTTTAATTTTAATTTAATGTTATCATTCATGGGGATTATAAATAAAAGTTACCAAAGTGGTAAATATTTTATATAACAATATCATTATATAGTGTGATTTTTATGAATATGTTTTCCATGATGAAATATTACGATATACATCTCAATAAACTCATGTATTTTACACTACAATGGTTATATTATGAGATTACATTATTTCCCCTTATTTTTTTCTATTTATGTACTCAAGAGTTCAAAATAATATTTAAAAAAAAAACATCTCTACTTCTATCTTCAGTCAAAAAATAGTATTTCTTATCAACAATTTTTTCTAAAATTTTATTCAAAAAAAGTTATTTACATTATATAAATTATTTTAAAGACATTTTTATGCCCATTTTTACATTTTAAAAAAAATTGAATGTAATCTTCAAACCATTTTCCAAAAAATTACCTTATGGATTTTACAAAAAATGTAAAAGGAATAACTATTTTAATCTGTAAGAAAAGAATGAAGTTCTCTTCCATCAAAACCAATAATTTATTTGAGGCTTCCTTTATATTATACAAATTTTATTTTCAATGAAATTTATTTTGTTGTTTTTATGTTATAAAAATTATTTTCAAAGTGTAAATGTAATTTCCCTTAAAAAAAATTTTATATTATCATTAAAAATCATTTTTCATCTAAGACATATGTTGATTTTATATATTCCTTACTGGGCATATTATTCAATGATTTCATTCTTATAATATCTAGGATTTTTTTTGATTTTTCATTTTATGATTTTTATAAAACCTATTTCTATTCCATGTGTTACGACATGAACAAATGATTATGAAACCCACTTACATTCGTTGGGTTTAATATAATGAAATAATGAAATGACAGTGAAACCTATCTCTGTTACACATGTTATAATATGATGAAATATTTATGAAACCCATTTAATTTCATGGGTTATGTTACGATGAATGTTTTATGATCTTAGGGCATACATATGTGTTAATTTCATAATATTACTTATGGGAATTATTCTCCCTACAATGAATTGGGAAAATATTTATATATCACATGATAGATAGAAATCCAATAGGGAGTATGTCAAGATTCTATAAGTTGATGTGGATCTAAAATAGATGTTCTTATGGGTAATAACTCTGAAAATGGAGCATTGAGCTGGGCTCGATCATCACCTGGTGCCCAGGAATGATCTTTTCTTCACACATATTTTTAAAATCTTGGAGGATATTGTTTAAAAATTCACAAAATCCTTCTGAAAAATAATTAAAGATTGAAATAGATGATGGATATTAATTAAATAGGATAATCCTAAAGTGTCATAAATTAAAAATAATTTTTCATTATCTAAAAATCCTATAAGTGATTTTTCATGATTATGTGGCTCCCAACTAGGATTATCATTTCTTACACTATTATTTTTAGGTTTTTTCAACGGATGGTGTAATGTCCAAAAATTTCTGTGCAATGTTTTTTATATATGGAATTATTTTCAGACTAAACGCTCTGAAGACACTTGATTCTATAACACGGAGTGCCCGAAATGATCCATCGAAAAATGCTAAGATTTAAATTGCACTCTTGAGTAGTATTCTTGAAAAAGTAGAATAACTTCTAAACTATTGCTTGGATTAGAAATTTGAGTACGTCATTTCATTCAATATGGTCGGATTACCCTAAGAGTGACTTAATTTTAGTTGGTTAAGGTCTCCAGTGAGAAAACCCAAAAATGGCTAATAGTAAATAAAATAATTGAATAAAATTATTTTGTTTTTTAAATGCTTATAACTCATAAAAGGTGACTCAGATTAAAAATTTAGGACCTCTGTTGAACTCGTGAGGGGATGCTTTCCTTAGACAGACCCTAAAATCGACTGGTGCGGGCCAAAAATGGACGTTAGTTTTTGGCTGTGAATAAAATAATTAAGAAACAATTATTTTATTTTCAAATACTTATAACTCCTAAATGGTAACAAAAAATGAAAATCTGAAAGTACCTTGGAACTCATGGGGGATTGTTCCCCTTATGCGGGGCCTAACATTGTCCGACATGGGTCAAGGGGGAATGTTAATTTTTGAATTTTTTTAAGGTACGTTCAGTAAATGTGCGAGTGGGGTTTTCTATCTTTTTAACCGGTGCTTGGATCAAAAATATGAGGGCACCGTTGAATTTGGAATTCTGGGATTCACCTAGAAATGACTTAACATGGGCCAACAAGGGTCAAGCGAAAACGTTATTTTTCATACTTTTCAAGAAAAATAATAAAATGATTTAAAAAAACTATTTGATTTATTTCTCACCGTTAGGTGGCGGATGGAAAAGCTAAGGTGAAGTGGTGATGCGAAAATGAGGTGCATTAATGGAGGGTCAATAATTGATTATTTGAAATGGCGATGCTATTACCCTAATGGCTCATTAAATGTGGCTCATTAAATGATGCTAATTTAATGTGCATTATTTAAGGGTGCAACTTCACTACGCGTTTTGTTTTCTTTAAGTAATCCAATGTGAGGGGTTTGGGAATTAAACATGGAGGATTCTTTGACTAAACTCTAGAAAATTTCCTATCAAACAAAGAATGACGAAGAATGTAGTCCAGACTCAACCGACTTTGAAAAACCTCGAAGAACAGAGCTGGAAGTGACGTCGACACCTAGAAACCTTGAGAACAGTGGATTTGGAATCAATTATAAAAGAGGTAGGGTTTTTTTAATGTTTTTCCTAGTTATTTTATAGAAATGGAAAATGTGGATCAACCCACGAAAAGGTTGACCTGTGCTTCGTGCATTTGTGTGGGAGGGTAACACTATTGAGGATTTCATTATCAAGGATTAAGATTATTCTTGTATGATCAAACAAAAATCCCCCAGCCTACCCCTTGATTGTAAAACACTAATGTGGAGGGCACGGGATGACACCAAAAAGGCTCGATCACCTCCGCTTGGGTGTTCATGAGGGCCAAATTTCTCAAAACTATAGAGAGGGTGATTTAAGCAATTCGTAGAGAAGAAGGTGAACTCCAGAGGCCATAGACGTAGGTCACGTGAAGAACAAACCATCGGTGTACGTCGGGTGGTCCACCGAAGGATCTGTCGCCGCACTGGTGGAGGCAACGACAGTGGTTCCATGGGGAAGTGGCTACGACATGCGCCAGCTATGTTCCAGTCAGTGGGACAGAGGGCCTCCGACCATGCCACCAGCCAGGTAGAGTGGCACACCTATCGGCAGGCTATCACGACTAGAGACCATGGTTGTCAGGCCGCGACCACAGAGGACGCGATGCCATGTTGGGTGCGGTGTGGAGGAGGGTGGCCCACATCAAGGACACCCAGTTTGGATAGACAAGCTGCGTTCCATCGACTGCAGCTAGAGATGGAGGCCCTACGACATCCCGCGGGGTAGAGGAGATCAGACGCAGCACGACTGCCGCGTCCTGGTTGGGTGGCGCACCCTGGACGCCTCATGCGGCTTGGCCTCGGGCCGATGTGTCGGGCCGGTTCTATGCACAGCGGTCTAGACCCACACCAATGGTCTGAACTTGCACCAATGGGCCAGACCCATGATGGTAGGTCGAACTCACGCCCTTTGGGTTGGGCTGGACTAGACCGGGTCGCCGGATGACCTGGCCGGTTGGACCCTCAGCCAAACTGGTTCGGGTCCAGCGAGGTCCATTGGCTAGACCGGACCAACCTAGAATCGAACCGGGTTAGGCTGAGATGGTTTATTTTAAACAAGGGTATGTGGGACTCCGGAGTCGTGATCGTCGGGTGGGTCCGACCGGGTCGGACAGGGCCCGGACGCAATTAGTCCCTCGTTACTAAAACCTTAATAACTCGTAGACCGGGTGTCTGATTGACGTACCGTCTATTGGAAGGGGACACATGTGACGAGCAGGTTCGTATGAGAAACTATACTAATTTTTTGGCAGAGGTTGACATATGTATGGGTTGGATCATAATCGAATCCCACCAGGCCCTTGTTACTAAAACACATGTATCTTGTAAACTGTGTGTCCGATTGACGAGTTGTTTGCGGAATTGGGACCCTATAGATGGGGTGGATCCTTTTTCATGATATATAAAAACTTTTATGAATGTGGAGATGAAACAATTGGATTTATGAGAGGTTCCCCCTAGTGCACTACGTACAGAACACTGCGGTTGGTTGAGACCTGAGGACTGCCGACTTTCGACTCTATATGACTCGACTATGGCCCAATGGGAAGTACATTTATATGACATTGCAGGCCCATGGTGGGAATCAATTTTTTTTTTGACTTTTTAGGCCCACAGTGTGTGATGAGGAGGAGTAACTCAGTTGGCCCTGATAAGTGGGAAGAACTTCTCTATGATTTTGCTAGCCTACAGTGGGAAGCACTTATCTATGACTTAGAATGCTCATGGTATGTGGTGGGTAGGTGTACCGAATTAATCCATGGTTAGTGGGATCAACTTATTCGTGACTTTTCAGACCAATTGTACTCGTTAGTGGAGGAGTTCTCTAACATCCAAGGTGTTCGATGTTGTAACTAATGTTTCCACTATCATTACCCTAAACGTATACCTGGTGTGAGCCATCCTGTTTTTTGTGATTTACATTGATAATTGTTGTGTGTTATTTCCTTTTTGTTTTGGGGTCCCTACCGGGTACTTTGTTACTCACCCCTACACAAGATTTGACCGCACATTTTGTGTTCGATGCAAACAGTCGACAATTCGATAAAGACATTTGTGAACCAAGACCTTGAAGATCTCAGGTGAATGAGACTGATGGACACTACAAAAGTAGACCTAGTGTACTAGGACCAGGTAGGGCCTAGTAGGACCAGGTGGAAAAGACATTCTACATCGGCTTACAATATCTACCCTACTCTCACAACCTGGTGGGATTTCCCTGGATGTCGATTAGAGTTTCCTTTGTGTACTTTTCTATTTTCTGTCCTTTCATTGGGTTTGTATTCCGACCCACTTTCTTTTAGCTATACCTTGTACTTAGTCTTGTTTTAGTATACTGGGTTTTCTTTGGTTAGTGTGTGGGACTTTCCTGGACATGTGTGTGTGCGTAAAATTATTCAGGAAAATGCCTCCTACTTGCATGTTGATTCCTTCAGAGCTAGTCGCCAGCCCTTGGGCTTAGAGAGGCGGGCTTGGGATAGTCACATCATGGGCCTCGGGGGATGGGTTGTGACAAAGTGGTATTAAAGGTGGTTGGTTCTACCTTAAATACCGAGAGTTTGTTTTTTTTGTTTTGGGGAAATAGTGTTAAATGTTGTGAGTCTGAATTTCTGATTCGGGGAGTCCAATGTTGGTGTGGCGGATGACATATCCATACACCAGGTCCCTGAGTTCTGTTTTTGACTCGGTACACAAAAAATATAATTGAAAGTGTTTTGGAATTGTTTTTATCGTGATCTCTTTTGAGTTATGTCACTAGGTATAACTTATTGACCATAGTTCATCTTTATTCTATTTCAAGATGCCTCCATGCAGACAGTCAGCTAGGATTCCAGTGCGTGACCATGAGAACTGTTCATAGTGTGATGGGGCTTCGGTACAAGGACAGTTTCCCAAGATGGTACCTTCAAGAGGTGTTCTAGAAATACCATTGCACGTTGGTTAGTAGTCACTACCAGTGCTACTAGTAGAGGAATCATGTAGGATCTGTTCCATACGTGAGTTTCACTTGCAGATACCCCTTAGGTTCTGAGGCAAGCCCGAATCACAGACGGCTAAGGACTAACTTTTTGTGGAGACCGAGTTTCTATCTCACCAGGGCACCATTAGATCAGATTGTGGTCTTGGTAGTGATCCTTCTACGTCGCTCAGTAGGGAGATGAGAGGGTTTAGATTAACTTGATCTTACGATGAGGTGACTTTTTTGCGAACAGAGCTTGAAAACATTCCTCATAGAAGGGGGTATCATGCCATAAGAAGGTAAGGGGTATGTGTCCCCAGAGCTTCTACCAATTTGGTAGGATGAAATTTCAGTAGCTTATCATTTTTCAAGGATTATCAACAATTCTAGATACTTGATTAATATGATAAGACTAGTTCTTCAGGGCTCAGACCTCCAGGAGAGATGTGTTTAGGGACATCTGAGCCAGAAATATTCCTCTGTGAATTACTACTTATGTTAGGGTGATAGAGAGAACTTTTGTGGTTAAAAATTCTTTGGCCGAGCAGATACAAACAATGAATGTTAGTAGTGGGAAAGCAGGAATCTGACATCAGTCTCAGAGACTTAGATGTGTAAAATGTTTCAGGAAGAGGATGCGATATGTGGTAGCTACATTCAGTCAAAGAGTATGACCCAAGGAATACAAGAATAATTTGAGGTACAATATTTGTCTAATATTAGATGCCTTATTAATAGACATAGGTACCAATCATTCATTCTTGTCACAAATCAAGTTCAAGTCCTAGAGTTTCTAGTTAAACCGCTGAATTGATCCTTATATATGAATATACCTATGGGAGGAAACTCGATAATCACACTTACACTGATGGTGTGATCTAACCCTTGAGGTGAGAGTTTCATTTGGAACCTCTTGGTGGCCGCATCAAGGCCTTACGATGTTAGTTTGGGTATGGAATGGTCATCCACTTTTCATGATCAGATTGAAGTTTTATGAAAAAAGGATGTGGTATATTTGTAGTGTTGGAATGGGGTCTTCCTTTGTTAGAGAAAAAGGAATCCCAGGGAGAAAGGGATAAACTCATGCATAAGAGGGTGCACTTGATCACTCTTGAGTCAGTCGGCCTTACCCTCATGGTAGAAAATGTTTAGAGTTTTTAGTTCCCAACAGTAGTGGTGGAGTGTAGGAACATCCTTTCAAAAGATGTTTCCAAGATTACCTCCCCACAGGGGGAGGGGATTCTATATCTTTCTACACCCTGATATGGAATCGATATCAGCATTAGTATATCACAGGGCTTTGATAGAGCTTCACAAGAAAGGGGAGTATGTGGAGGACTTGCATAGGAAGGGCATAGTAAAACCTAGTGTTAGATGTTATGTGTGGACTAGTTGAAACATCACCAAGTGGCTATAGAGAGAGAGTACCAACTAACAAAGGGTTGATGGGAACATCAATCAGTTAATGGGGGTATCATTTCTCATGGATGGAAATGTGTCCATAGGATTTTCAATAGTTGAGACAACAATGATGGTTGGAGTTCTTATAGGACTATGATGTTGAAGTAGTATATTCAATTGGTAAGGGGGAATTTTTGGAAGATGCTCTTAAAATACAGATTGGTTTTCATCTACTCAGTAAGGAAAAAGAGTAGCTAGCCATGATGATGATATCATTTGTGGATGATGATGGAGAAGCTAACCTCTAGTCTATTATTGTCAATAAATCACTCTTTCAGTAAGTTAGGGAGGAACAACTTGTGGATGTTGACTGTGAGGCCCGAAATGATCAGATATCCTTACGATAAGATCCTCATGGATTTTCAATAGGTGTAGATCACACCATACTTTTCCGAGGATTCACTATGGTACCAGTGATGTAATAGGATGAGGTATTTAGGGAATCCCATATATCCCCATTGGTGTTACATCCATGTGTGGAGAAGATGTACTAGGACCTTCGATACCATTACTGGTTTTCAAGGATGAAGGAAGCAGTGGTAGAGTTTGTTTCACGATGCCTCACTTGACTGCAAGTGAAAGCTGAGCATCAGGTTCTATCATGCTTGAGCAGAACTTTTTACCCCCAGATAGGTGGTCAGATGGAGCGGACCATACAGACCTTCAAGGATAATATTTGTGATTGTGTTATAGATTTTGGTCATAGTTGCGAGGACCAACTACCACTAGTGGAGTTTTCATACAATAATAGCTATCACTCCACCATTTTAATGGAATAATTTGAGGCCTTGTATAGTAGACCTTGCAGATCACCCCTATGTTGGACAGACCTAGGGGAGTCATCACTCATGGGTCCAGAGTTGGTACGAGATACCACTAAGAAGGTGCAGATCATCTAGGAACGGATGAGGACTATACATAGCAGGCATAAGTCTTATGTTGATAAGATAGGATGACCATTTGAGTTTGATGAGGGAGATCATGTTTTCCTTCAGGTCTCACCCTGATGAGGATTACAGATATTTGGTTGAGACTTCAAGTTATCTCTGAGATTTATCTGACCTTTTCAGTTTTTGAGTGGAGTTGGAAAGGTGTCATACCACCTAGCCCTTCTACCATAGATGCATAGAGTGCATGATATTTTTGATGTGTCATATATGAAGAGGTATATTCACAATCCATCACACGTCATCGACTGGGGCGAGCTACATATTGATGATGGGGTGACATTTCTGGAGTTCCCGGGGGAGATAGATGATGAAAATGAGTAGGTACTTCTTGGATGGTCAATTTATCTAGTGCATGTTTGGTTATAGCAAGGGAACCTCTAGGAGAGACAATGGGAGCAGGAGGCTCAGATTCTAGCTCAGTACCCCCTATTTGTTTGATTTTCATTTGATTTGGATTTTGGGGATGTAAAGTCCTAAGGTGGGGAGAATGTAATGTCCAAAAATGTCCAAGAATGTTTTTTATATATGGAATTTTTTTGAGACTACATGCTTTGAAGACACGTGATTTTGAGTCACGAAGTGCATGGAATGATCTGTGGAAAATGTAAATATTTAAATAGAAAGTGTGATCATTTTTCAAGGAAAAGTGGAATAACTCTTAAACAGTTTCTCGGATCAGAAATTCAAGGGCACTGTTGCATTCAAGATGGTGGGTTTAGCCTAGGTGCGACTTAATTATAGTTTGTGCATGCCTCTAGTAAGAAAAATCGAAACTGGAATTACCATAAATAAAATAATTAAATAAAATTATATTATTTTCAAGTGCTTATAAGTCATGAAAAATTACTCAAATTAAAAATATGAGACCACCACTAACTCGTGAGGGTATAATTTCCTTAGGAAGACCCTAATATCGGCTGCCATAGGCCAATAATGGAAGTTATTTTTTGGATGTGAGTAAAATAATTAAGTAAATATTATTTTATTTTCAAATCCTTATAACTTCTAAATGGTAACATGGATAGAAAATCATAGAGTAACATTGAAATAGTGGGGGTGTGTTGCCCTTAGGTAGAGCCTAACCTCGACTGGCATGGGTCAAAGGTGAAAGTAAAATTTTGAAATTTTTTTAAGGTACGTTCAGTAAATGTGCGAGATGGATTTTCTAACATTCAAACTGGTGCTCGGATAGAAAATATGAGGGCACCGTTGAATTTAGAATGTCGGGATTCGCCAAGAAATGACTTAACATCGGCCGAAAAGGATCACGAAAAAACATTTAATTTTTAGACATTTAAAGAAAAATAATAATATAATTTAAAAGAATTATTTTATTTCTTTTCTAACTGTTGGGTGGAAGAGGGTGATGCTGCTGTGCAATGACGAGGTGACAATGAAGAATATTAATGGAGGGTCAATAAGGTCTCGTTTGAAATCACAATGCTATTACCATAGTGGGTCATTAAATGTGGCTCATTAAATGAGGATAATTTATTGAGAATTATTAATGGGCTCAGCGTTTCTGTGCTTTTTGTTTTCTTTAAATAATCCAACATGTGGGGTTTGGGAATTAAACTTGGAGGATTCTTTGATGAAACTCTGGAAAATTTCCTCTCCAATGAAGAATGAAGAAGAACGTCGGTGAGACTCCAAAAACTTCGACGAACCTCAAAGAATGGAGCTGGATGTGACTTCGACACCTTGAAACCTCGAGAATGAATGTTTTGACATTTAATGCCAATGATTTATGGGTTTTATATGATTTTGATATTCTTCCCTGTTCTTTTCTAGAAACAGTGAATGTGGATAAACCCACAAATAGGTTGACTCGTGATTTGTGAATTTATGTAGGAGGGTAATACTATTAGGGATTTCTTTATCTGGGATTAAGATTACCATTGTATGGTCAAACAACAATCCTTGACCCCCCTGATTATAAAACTCCAACATGGAGGGCTTGGGCCAACACAAACAAGGTTCGACCACCTCCGGTTGTGCATTCTTGATGTCCACATTTTTCAAAACAACAGAGAGGGCGATTTAAGGCCTTCGTAGTGAAGAAAGAAAACTATGGAGGCCATAGATGCAGGCGGCCTAAAGAACGAACTACCAGTGCATGTCGAGTGGTCCGATGAAGGATCTGCTGCCACGCTGGCGTCGACATGCGTCAGCTGTGTGTCGGTTAGTGGGACGGAGGGCCCCCGACCACGCTAGTGGCTGGGTGGAGTGTCGCGCCCATCAGCACACCTCAACGACTGGAGACTGTGGTGATTAGAACAAGACCATAGAGGACACGACACTAGGCAAGGTGTGGTGTGGAAAGGGGTGACCCACGTCTGGGCCACCCAGTTCGGCTAGAGGAGCCAGGGTCCGTCGACCACAGCTGGAGGTGGAGGCCCTGTAATTTCCTGTGTGGTAGAGAGGATCGGACATGGCGCAGCTTCCGCATCCAAGTCGAGTGTCACACCTCACCCACCTCATATGGCTCGGTCGGTTCCGCACTCTATGGGCCAGTCTTATTCCCCATGAGCTGAACTCGCACCGACAGGCAGGACCTGCACCGATAGGTCGGGCCCGCACGACAGGCCGGGCCTGTACCGATAGGGTGGACCAGCACCGACGAGCTGGACCCAAACTCATGGGCCATACCCACACCAAAGGTCCGAACCCATCCAAATGTTCCATACCCGCTCCCTTCGGACTTTTCCAGACTAGGCATGGTCGCTAGAAAACCAGGCGGGCTAGACCCGTGGCCAAACCGAGCTGGGTCCAGCGAGAATGATTGGGCCTAGCTCATTGGCCAGACTAGAACAGACTGACCCAGACCGGAACTGGGTCAGTTTGAGTAGGCCAATTTTAAACTGGGGTATAAGGGACCCCCTATCCGGGTTGGTCGGGTCAGTCCGACCGGTTCGTACAGGGTCCGGATGCAACCGACCCCTGGTTACTAAAACTCTAATAACTCAAAGAATGGGTGTATGATTGACGCGCCGTCTATGGAACTGGGAAACTTGTGACAAGTTTGTCCTTATGAGATAATCTACAGTGGTTTTGGAAGGGGTTGGTATATGGACGAGTTGGATCGAGCATGAATCGATCTGGGCCCTTTTTACCAAAAAACATTTATCTTACAAACCATGCGTCCGATTGATGAGATGTTTACGGTGTTGGGACCCTCTCAATGAGGCCAATATTTTGTAATGATCTAGGGTTAATTTAATGAAATTTGAGATGTGACATATTGATTGAGGAGTTGTTCTTTCAGGAGAACTATGTATGGAACCCTGCAGTTGGATGAGACCTGAGGACTATTGACTTTCGACTCGGTAAGAACCAACTATGGATCAGTGGGAAGGACTTATCTAAGAATTTGCTGGCCCATGGTGGGAAGAACATCTCTATGACTTTGCAGGCCCAGGGTATGTGATGAGGAGGAGTAACTCAGTTGGATAAGATTGGTGGGAAGCGCTTCTCTGTGACTTTTTAGGCCCATGGTGGGAAGCACTTCTCTGTGACTTAGCGGGAACACGATACGCAATAAAGAGGTGTACCTAAGCAGTCTAAGGTTAGTTGGATGCACTTATTCATGACTTGAAAGACCCAATGTACTCTGTAGAGGATTATTTCTCCATCAGCCGAGGTGTTCGATGTTGTGACTGATGTTTCCATTATCACTACCCTGAACGTATACCTCGTGTGAGTTGTCTTGTGTTTCACACATTTATTTGAGGATTGTTGTGTGGTATATCTTTCTTGTTTTGGGGTATCTACTAGGTACTTTGTTACTTACCCCTACATGGTCTTCGGCTTCCTGTGTTGTTTCTAGTGCAGATGATCAACGTTTTGACAAATACTTTGGTGGACAAAGACCTAGAGGTGCTCACGGGGACGAGACTGACGGACGATACGATAGTGGACCTGGTGGGAAAATACTAGGAAGGGTGTAGTATGATTAGGTGGATAAGAAATTTAAATTCATCTTCCAATATCTACACCACTATCATGACTAGGTGGGGTTTTCTGTGGATGGGTTTCAGAGTTTCCTTTGTTTACTTTGCCATTTTCAGTCCTTTCGTTGGGTTTGTATTCTGGCCCTCTTACTTTCAGATATACATTGTAATTAGTCTTGTTTTAGTATACTGGGTTTTCTTTGGTAAGTGTGTGGGACTTGGGTGGGAATGTGTGTGTGTACAGGTATTCAGAAAAGTTCCTCCCACTTCTAGGTTGATTCCTTTGGTGCTGATTGCCAGCCCCTGGCCTTCGTGAGACAGGTTTGGGGTAGTCACGACATGTGCCCTACGGGACAAGTCCTGATAGATGGATCATGAAGTAATTATTTTAATGATGAGTGTGATAAATAATGAAATTATTTTTCTCTTGATAAATCAAATATTTTGGGAGAAGGAACGAAAAATATTTTTGATATTCGCTCACAAATTTCTCAGGCTATAAATCAAGGTGAAAATTAAAATTGAGAAAATGATGGAATAAAATTATGTTGAGCCTTCATGAGGAAAATTAAGCCTTATTTTAGTGTTTTTGATGATCCACTAGTTGTTTAGTAATCTATCAGTTCCATTGAAAATATATTCTCCTCTTTACAGTGATTTGAGAATGAAATAATAATTTTGGATCTCTATAATTTGTAAGGTGAAGCGGATCATTGGTGGACTCTCATCATGAATACAAGTGAACATGATGAAATTGACTCTAAGAAGTTGGATGAGTTTGAGAACATATTTTTTAATAAGTAGTTTATTTATATTATTTTCACAAAAAGGGACAATTAATTTGTTGAGTTAAAGCAGAAGGATGATGAAACTATTAATACCGATGAGGAAACTTTTACAACACTTTTGTTATAGGATTTAGGTATTATCATCAAACCTTAAAGTAAGGTTTATAAATTATTCACTGGAATAAATATGAGTCTATAAAGGGTGTTTTCAAAAAGGTAATTCAATAAGGTAGAAAGATAGATTTGGGTTTCCCATCATTCAAATTGTTTTGACAAGAAAAGGAAGATTGAATTCAAAGGAGACTGTAAAAACTATTCTCAATGTGTGGAAGGAAACATGGATTAAATTATATTAAGTAGAATATTGTGTGTTTTATGTGCAGTAAAGAATATCATCAAGAAATTTATTATATAACCTATGGGAATAATTTATCTAATGAGTCAAATAGAGTGAAAACTTCATAGAAATCCCCACCCTTACTCCAGTGTTTCAAATTTGTTTAGTTTTGGAATTATGTGAATCAATACCCCAATATAAGGGATAATATGGATGATGAGACATGAGAACCATTAAATACAATGGAAAATGTAAAATCTTATTCAATCATAACAGATGAAGTGAATCATGATAATAATGATAATTACTGCACACATGTCCTCCCCATATGAGTAGGTACTACCATGTTTGATTTTTTATGAATGATCCATACAGAAGTATAATTGTTCTTTCTTTAGTGAAATATTAGGTGGTTATCTCCCTCTACATTGATTTTGGAATAACAAAATCAAATTTTATAATCTATTTTTACAAGGATGAATCCATACTTCAAATGATATGGTTTTTGTATAAGATAATAAATTTTTAATGGCATAAAGATTAAATTAACTTTTGGATGGGTTTTTGTCTTCATGTAAGATTAACTTAAGATTTATGTAAACCATCAGGGTTTGATGAGTTTAATGTTTATTATATGATCAAATTCATTGACACCCTAATTGAGGTATAATGTGATGGGGGGGGGGGGGGTTATCAGGATTGTGGATATTTTTAAATACATTTATGTCTATACAACCCTTTGGTTTTATATGTCCTTTAGTGAAAAATTTATTTTGTGAGGAATTCATTCACACATTGTTGAAATATAATTGATATTATTGGTAACCAATAATATTTATATATTTTTTATGTTGAATAAATTATGGGGAGTAGTCAATCACCTTAAGAAGTCAACACACTTAATAACTATCATATAATAATTACCTCTAGATATGTTTTCCAAAATTTAAATTAAAGAAGTTGTATGATTGAATGGGGTACCCCATTAAATTGTATCTGATCATGATCTTAATTTTACCTTGATGTTTTATCAAATTTATTGGTAAAATATCATTACAGAATTGAGTTTTAGCAAAGTGTATCATCCTCAGACATATGGTCAGTCCAAGAGTAAAATTCATGAACTAGTGGATATGATAAGATCATGTTATATCAATTTGAAAAGTGTTTGTGATCAAAATTTTCCTCTATTTGTGTTTTACAAAAACAGTATATTTAACTTGATCATTCAGATGGATCCTTATGAACTCATTTAAGTAAATAAGTGTAGAAATACAATGTACAAAAATAAAGTTGTAGAAAGAAAGCTATTGGGACCTAGGCTAGGTGATGAAATGGAAGAAATGGTTAGATCCATTTATTAACACATAAAGAAATAATTTTTTTTACATAATTGTTAGTTGATAACCATCAATGTGAGTAATAATTTAAAGTTAGTGTTATGGTTTTTCTTCGAATTCCCCCATTAAAGAACGAAGGGAAACAAAGCACTAGGTATATCGGTCCCTTTGAAATTCATGATCTTATCCGGAATATAGATTATTTTTTGTCACTTACATTGAATATGTCTTAGGTTTATAATTTTTTCATGAATGTCTCTTGAAGAAATATATACATGGTCTATAAAATTTACTAAACTGAGAGATTTTACAGCTGTAGTATAATATTTCTTATGAGGAACAACTGTTTGGGACTCTGGATTGTATGAAGACTGTTCTATGAAACATGAAAACTCATATGGTCAATGTTATGTAGTAAAACCACCACCTAGATATGTTACATGGGAACATGAGGATATAATGAGGCATAATTATTCTTATTTTTTGGTACTAATGTGAAAAAGTTTGTGGGACTAATTCATTTTTAAGGGGATATAATGTAAAACCATGAGATTTTTTTGAAATATATTTTTTAAAGTAAACATATTATTTTTGATACTTTTCTTTACATGATTCACAAATTTTATCTTGTGATACATGCAATGTTGAGTTTAACTTGTGTTACATGTTACACCGAGTATAAATGATACATTAAATGATATTAAAAGATTGTTATTTAATATGATAGTTGACACCTATCTATTGGAATGGATGGTGAATATGAATAAATAAATTATGAAAATATATAATTACTTCTTTGGTTACAAATTAATTATAAATTTAAATAAAAATAATTTAAAAATAAAGGAATTATTTTTTCTGAAAAAAAATTATGCACAAAAATTGTTTTTATATAAATTTTTAAATATATCACCTTTTTGTATAATTTTAGTGATATTTATATATTATATATTAAATCAATTTTTTTAACATTCACATTATGTATATTTAGGCAAGATACTAGAATAAATCCAATTTTTTATGTAAAACTTATTTTTCAAAAATGTGGTTTCATTTTATTTTGTGCACTTATTTTAAAATTAATTTTTAAAAATTTATAAAATTTATGTTATTAATTAGAAATATATTTTAAATTAATAATCTCAAAATTATTATAGGGTTAATTTTAGATAATTTTCTTAGAAGATAAATTTTTCAATGAATGACAAAAAAAATTAAATTTTATTAATAATTTCTATTTCTTTTAAAGAAATTTCATACATAAAAATTTTATTATTATGTGTTTAAAATAAAAATTAGTTCAATTATATATCTATTAATAAATTTTAGTTCATTCAAATCAATTTCATATTTCATTTTGATATAAAAACTTTTTAAACTTTGGTAAAGTTTCTCTTTCAAAAACTGCTTTCTCGTCTCATCTATGAGTTTAATTTTAAATTAAAATATTCCAATTATATGAATAGAATTTGAAAAAAAGTATTCCATAGTTTTAAATAGTATAGTTTATATTTTAAAATATATTCAACTTAATTTTTGAACATTTTGAATAGTAATTTTAGTAAAAATTAACTACAACGGTTAAGGTAAAAATAGGTTTACTAAGGGGTTAAACAAAAAAAGATAAGGGTTAAAAGACCCAAAAATAGGCCCAGAACCCATTTTATGGGATTATTTATACATTATAACTTATATTTTATATATTTTTACATTTTTTATACTTATATAATGTGAAACACTTGGGTACACCTTTTTCTTTTCAAAAATTACTATCGTGTCACTCACCTATTTTATAAAAGGACACACCCTCTATTCTCTTCTTCACAAATAAAAAACATTTTTCTAATTATTAGAACAAATAAATTTCTAAATTCCATATTCTAATACTAGAATCCTTATTTTGGTTATAAATTTAACCAATTAATTATTTTTCTAAATACTAAATGAAGTTGTTTAAAGAAGAGGTAATATCACAAATATAGCATTTTATTTTATTTCTTCCTCCACCCCATTAAATTGTTATTAAACTAGTCACATATAATAACATAATAATATCCCATATACCTTTTATGTTAGGTTCACGAAATATATCCTCTTATTTTATCTAATGGGATATGAAAACATCGTTCATGTGTAAGTGGACTACCACTTCACAAACCGATGCTATTCATTTTTTATCCCCACCTCTCACGAGTAGACATAATGATGTATTTAATGTTTATATATTATATTTATGATATTATTATTCCAATTAAATTATAATTCCATATCTCTATACATATTTACAAACCCATTGGGAAAAAATTAACACCACTCATGTGTATGACAAACAATATCCTTATGAACCGATGTGATGTGTTTTTCATTTCTGATTTACATGGATGGTAATAAAGATATATTAAATGAAAATATATGATAGTTGTAAAATAATGATAATTTATTAACTATGATATCACATATACCTTCTTACCTTCAATTCCATGGGGGATACGATTACATGATTCCAGTGTACGGTGGACTACCTCCTCACGAAACGATGTGATCTATTTTTCACACATGTTTTACATGGAAGGTAATAAGGATATGTTTAAATTGAAAAATTTAATATATATTACATTAAAAATATTCTGTAAATGTGATATATTATCTATCTTCCTTTCGTTTCATCCTTTGAGAAAATGGAAATAGCGTTCATGTGTCTTTACGACCTACCATCTACGTGAAAAATGTATTTCATTTTCCATATCTAATATTTATGAATTTATATAAATACAAATACAATAAATATATATGATATTTAAATAATTTTTAACATTATGTAGATGATTTACCCATGATTAATAGGCCCATAATTAAAAAATCAAAACACACATGAAAAACAAATAATCTATTATGTGAAACATCACTTTATCATCAAATTGTTAATAAATGAGTAATAAATGGTAATAAGTAAAACATAAGGTATTTTTGTATCAATTTACATTTTTTGGGACATATGTTATGTTATGAAACTATCTTTTTTCCGAGGTACATATAAAGACCTTTTGAAATTTAATGTCCTTAATTTATTTATTCTCTGTATATTATATATTTCATTAAATTTTCTTCCTTCATGGGTTTTACAAATCAATGTTACAGAAGTGGTAAATATTTTACCTTATGATCTCATTGTTTATTGAAATTTTTTATGATTAAGTTTCTGATTGTGAAATAATTTGATATATCTCTCAATAAATTCATGAATTTTCATATCTTCTAGTTATTTTTTTTGGTAATACATGTTTTACATTTAATTTTATCTCTTTTTTACTAAATATTTCAATAATAATACTTTTAATAAAAAATATATTTTTTTCCTATTTTGTTGAAAAATCATATTTTATTCGAAAACATGTTTTTTAAAAGTTTTTAAAAAACTTACCTTCTCCAAATGATTTATTAATTAAATTTTAACCAATGTATTCCATTTTTCGAAAAAAATTCAATAAAATACATATATTTTTAAAAACAACACCCATTTTTCTTTTACTAAAAATAAGAAAGTATTATTCTTTTTCACATGTATGATGTGAATGAAATTCTCCACCATCATGAATAATAATTACATTTATTATTCATATATAATATTAAACAATTATTACAAAATAATTTTTTTTGATAATGTGTTATTTTTTAAAATAAAAAAATTGGAAAGGATGATTTATTCAAAAAAATGTTTCAAATTGTAATTTAAAATCATTTTCCAACTAAGATGACAAATTTTGAAGTTACGTATGCATTATTTGGGATTTTATATATAGATTCAATTATTAATATTTACTTGAATGGTTTGTGTATATGATGGAATGGAGTTCATGGAAAATATTTCTATTAAAATGGTTACACCATGATTATGTTCTTATTAAACCCTCTTATTTTCATAAGTTATACTATGTTGAAATAATTAAAAGATTATGAAACCTATCACTTTCCCATAGGTTATATTATGAGGAAATTTTTATGAAAACTATTTCATTTAATGGGTTATGATATGATTAATTTTTTATGATCTTTTAACACACACATATATTATTTTCATTATGTGAATGGTGGGACCAATATCTCCCTCTAATTCAATATGTAATAATTTAATGTCATGAGATTGATTGGCCTGGAATGGGGAGTGAACCCATTTTAGTAAGGCAATTTGTCTTATATGATTGTATCTGGAGTGAACCTTGACTACTAGGATAGTTTTGGGAGTGAAAACATTAACTATTATACCCGTTGAAGCGATCCATGAAATATATGAAAATGATTTTATATGATTATGTTTATGCCACAAGTCTATGTATTATAGCCATTTTATGCTCTTATGGTTATTGTTCTTTTATTAAATTATGATTCATGTCTTATGAACATCCACGATTTATGCCATGACTCATGTTTATGGTCTATGATCTGTAATGTGTGTTTTTCAAATGTTATTCTCATGATTCCATACCTATATTGTTATGTTATATTTGTATATCTCTCTCATTTACCCTTATTGAGCAACTATGATCAACCTTTCTTGTGTTTCCATTCCCAATGTTATGCGGAAAAGTATTAGGTATATTTTTTCAAAAAATAGCACTATATGTGAAGATATTTATGGGATATTTTGATCATATTTCAGGAAATAATTTGATTTTGTTTATACTATCAATATAATCTAAATATATATGGTTCATGGGTGTGTATTTGTAATATCTATTTAATATTCATATAAAAAGATGAAATATATATGTATGAGAAGTTTGGGACATTAAAAGAAATAGAAAATTAATCTTACATAAATTCTATTTGGAAAAAAACTATCCATTAATAATCGCTGAAGATGGATATTAGAGAGTTGGTGAGGTTTCATGGAATATCACTATTAACAGTATTAGAAATACATTTCAAATTCACTATAATTTTTGAGAGGATACATCAAAAGGAAGTAAATATTGAGTTGAGAATTGTCATGAAATATCACCCATAAATAGATGATCAATTTTAAAATTCCATTTAAATTATTGAATATAAGTATTTATTCTACTATATGAACATTAAAGGTGGTTAGGGTCAGCATCATTCATGGATTGAATTCTCAAAACAAATCCACTCAAGAATTTATATAACCGCATATAAATCCATTGATGGAAAAAAGTTAATAAATATAATATATGAGGATAAAGTGGGAGAAATGATACTATTGGGACAAGATCATGTGGATGAATTTATATATAAGGGTTAACCGACCCAATAACACATATGAGTGTAAGATAGATGATACATGATCTTTATTAATAATCATCAACAGTACTAATATTTGTTTCATGTGGATAATTTATTCCATAGTGATTGAAGAATTTAACACATATTATTATAAGATTTTTAATACAAATATACTTTAATTTCATCCCAATGATAATGATATATAGTGTCTTCATATGTCTTGGTACATAATATTTTAAATGGAGACTAAAATAAAACTTATTTATTTAATTCTCTTTAATTATCTCCTAAATACTTTTGATCTCTTAAAACAACATGGGATAACCTAGTAAAATAAATAGAAAAATGGGGTAAAAAAAATTATAGATAAGGGAATAAACATGAAAAGGAAATATAACATGTTATTCAATGGTATAACATGATATAATAAAAGATATGGCTCAAGATTGAATCACATGGGAACATAACATAAAGAACAGTGCATCATAAGATCATGGTATCATTGGAAATGTGGTACCAATATTTAACATGAAATAAACATTATTTAAGGATAACTTCCCAGGAAACATCACATGGTATTCATTAGAACATAATTTATTAGGTTTAATCCTTAATAACACAATAGAGTGACACCCTGATATTTTGAGAATTATTATTATTTTTTCTTCGAATTAATTTTTTTTAAATATTTTTTCATTTTGAATGACACTGGAAATAGTTATATATATATACATATAAACACTAATTCAAAAATTCATCTCACATGAAATACCAACTTGTCTTGATCTATACACAATATCAACTTGGCTTGAATACAAGCAACTCCGACTTGGTGTACGATGTGCGCAACATAGAGTTTCTATGAAACTTCTTTATATATACGTATATAATTAATTTAATTATATAATTATAACCTAGACATTATAAATAGTTTTAGTAATAGTAATAATTAATTTACAAATACTTTTTATAATTCTTTTATATAAATAATACATACTGAAAATGAAAGATGAGCTTTTTTGGTAAAGTCATTTTTTGTTAAAAATATAGTTTTCTTGAATAGACCAATTTTAATAATAAAACTAATTTATGAATTTTTAGAAATTTAATTTGATAAAATAAAATTCATTTTTGAATTCAGAATTTTGAACTTAGCTTAGGGTTAATTTCTAGTATTTTTTTGAGAATCTTAATTTTTTGATGAATATGGAATAATACTATTTTTTATTAAAAAACTATATTTTTTAATTATTTATTAATGTTAAATGATATTATAAATATTTTTTAAGGTCACCATAGTGAAATAATAAATTTACTAATACAATATAATTCATTAAAAACAATTTCACTTTAAAACTGAATATAAAATCATAATAAACTTTTGATGTTTTTCAAACATTAAAACCCTTTTATTTTGTTCCATCTGAAAGATTATCACTAATCTTAATTTTCCACTTATGTGATTTTAATTTCATAAATTTGACATACACAATTTTATTCAGTCTAATATTTATATTCCAGTTAAACCATGTTAATGTTTTACAAAATTGATCAGTAAAAGTGATTAAAATTAATCACAATAGTTAAGACCAAATTAAGCTTAATTAGGGACTAAACCTTAAAATTAAGGGCCCAAAAATCATAAAACCTTCTCCCAAACCCATTTAATTTTCATATTTATTCCATTAAATTTAAATTATTGTGTTTTTTGTTTTGGTAAGACTTTTTTTAGGTAAGAACATGTGCACACATAACTTGTTTCTTGAAATTCCAAATGAGTCATTTACCTTCCCTATTAAAGGCCACCACCTCTACCCATTCCTCAAACATAAAAAACCTTTTATTTTCATCCAATATCTTTCTAATTATTCTCTTAAAAAAATCCTCCCTTAGATATAGAATCTTCCCTCTTGGCATAATTCTTCTCAAGTAATCCATTTGTCACAACCCAAAAGGTGTTACCTGATTAATAGGTAACTTTTTCTCTCAAGATCCTTTAATTTATTTTTCTTCTGCACCAATACAATATATTTATTAAATTATTGTGTCACAAAAACTATACCCTATTTATACTATTATGTTTATATATACTTATTATGACCTACATAAAGACACACCTCCATCTAATGGATGTTGAACATACTGTTTCTGTGTACGGTGAACTATTGCCTCACGAAACAATGATTGTTCATTTCTCCATTACCACCAGTCATGGTAGAAATTATGATGGAAAATATATTTATATATTTAATATATTATATTTAATCTATATTTAAGCTTCTTTATTACTTTTGAAACACACATCTCTTTACGTTTCATTTGGTGCTAATACGATAATCTCGTTTGAGGAAGTGTGGACTACCACCCCTCAAAGCGATGTGGTTTATTCACACACCACATGGAATACATTAAAAACGGGTTTAATGAACTTATATGATATATATAATATATTAATTATAATTTAATAATGATATATATATATATACATATACATATATATATATATATATTTCATTTTTATAATTTCTTTCAATACGACAATAAAAAATGGAATCAACGTTCATGAGTACGTACAAATTTCTGTCTCAATGAATGATTTAATAAATTTCCAAATCGTATATTCTCTAAATTATTATAATAAAAATTTATTGTATATAAATGATATTTATATCCTTGTTTACAATATGTAATCATGATATAAGTATAAGGACAAAAAATGTAACAAATTAAGACACGTGTGAAGAACAAAGTGAATATTACCCAAAGTGAAACACTGACATATGATCATTAACAAGAGGGTAATATAAGTTTATAATAATAAATATATGGTAATACATATAAGAATATTATTCTATAAAATATTTATAATAAACTTATATTTATTATACAAGAATCTTGTACGAGTACGAAGAGAGTCAAGACACAAGGTAAGGGGTTTTCTTCTCACTTTTAATATCCGTGTGATACATGTTATGTTCACCACTGTTTCTTTTTTTGTGGTGTATATAAATACCATGATTTTATAATATGTATACTATAATTAAATTTATTTTTATTCACATGTCTATTTTATGACCATTCTTTCATGGGGTTTATGTTTCAAAAGTTTCCAAATCGGTAAAAGAGTTTTGTCTCAATTTGCCTTATTTAAGACTCATGTTTTTTTTATTCACCTAAAATATTTTATGATGCGAATATAATTTCATTTTACATGTAATATCATGAATAAAATTATTTTCATGATATTTTAAGCTTCATTTAATTTACTTTTCTTACATAGAGAGTATTATCCCAGGTTACAATGTAATAGGAGTATATTGAGACAATCTCATCGCTTTCTAAGATTGTTTATGTTTATGCATCCATTGATAAAATATTATCATCCATATCTCAAAAACACTAATAGGTTCCCTTAACATTTTTATTTCATGATATATTTAGTTATTTGTACCATGTTACACTCCATAGTATATTTTAGAAAGTTTTTTTAATAAATCCTAACTTTATCCTCTCTTTGGTTGGAAATCTATGTTTTCTAAAAAGGGGTTTCAAGAATATTATACCATTCTCCTATAATCTCTAAAATAAAATTTTTACATATTTTTATTTTACCAATATATTAATATAAATATTCTTATGGATTTGTGATCAAGGAATCTTTCTAAACATTTTACCACCCGAAAGGAATGCTCTTTTTACCTTGTACGACATGTACATATATTCCCAATGTCATCCCTTTGAAGTTTCAATTGTATCATTAAAATGTTAATCTATAAGAAAGTTTTTTTAAAAGTAATTTTCAAGGAATATTTTTTTTCAAAATGGTTTCAAACTTATTTCATATGTTTTTATGGAAAACTATTTTCAAAATATTATCTAGCCTTATTTATAAGTTTTCAAAGTGTTTTCAAATAAATGGGTTTTAAAATGTTTTCAAGATTATTTTATATGTTTTCCAAAAAATAAATGATTTTTAAAACGTTTTCAAGCATTCTTTATAAGTTTTAAATTTATTTTAAAAGAAATGGTTTTCAAAATGTTTTCAAGATTTCTTTAAATTTTTTTAAATGCTTTCAATGAAAAAGGTTTTAAAAATGTTTTGAATATTATATTAAAAGATTCCAAGAAAAAAGGTTTTCAAAGGGATTTTATGTATTCTTTATAAATTTTTAAGGTATTTCATATGAAAATTATTTTCAAATGGTTTTATTTATTAAAAATACCTTTTCAAATAAGAAAGGATATTTTCATCAAGAAAAATTTTTAGAGGATATTTCAAAATAACTTTCCATCTAATATAACATCTATTTTTGTCACTAATACCTTCTAGGAAATGATATAAATGTTCTATTCATATCCTTTCTATCAATTAGTTATGATTAATGTCATGGTCTTTATGGAACCCATTTCTCCTTCAGGGGTTATATGTATATGAAATCCGTTTCTCTTTTATGGGTTATGATTTTGATGAAATGATTAGAAAAATTTTAATTATCTCCACAAGATATGATATGTTTACATGTTTATGATGCCCATTTAATTTCATGGATTATGATATATTTTCAGGCACATGCATGTATGATTTCATTTCGTAATGGGTGGGACCTATATCTCCCTAAAATACATTAGGTGGAGATTTATATCTCATGAGATTAAATAGGGTGGGAACAAGGGTAACTCAGTTATATTATACGGGGTTAGAATGAAAATTAATTAGTTCAATAATATATGGATAGAATGAGGGTTAATTGGTTCAGTAACAGAGGGATGGAATTATGGTTACTCAGTTCTGTAATATAGGGTTGGAATAAGGTTCACTCAGTTCAGTAATATAGCGCTGAAAGAGGGTTTACCTAGTTTATTAAAGTAATTTTTACACTAACATGGTCTTGGATGTGATTTCTTCGCTACTATGGAAATAATTATATACTTATGTGTTTTCCAAAATTCAATGTTTTATTCCAATGTTATTCCTTCATGTCTTATTCTTTTTATTTAATTATTATTTATGTCTTATGAAATGAAAATATTTATTCCATGATATTAGTTATGATCTTTTATATACAGGGTATGATCTTCTATTTTCATTATCACATACTCATACCATTATAATCATGTTTATTCTAACATTTATCCCTTATTTACCCTTACTGACCATTTGAGATCACCCATTTTCTATTTCATTTCCCCTAGGTTATGATGATATTTAATGCGTTTGATATGTATAAGAATGGTGCTAGTTAAGAACCTAGTGGGAGATGATATAGCTCACATATTTACTAGTGTTTATGTTTCCATTTTTCCAAAGGCACTATACTAACTACATTCTTTGGGTGTTTGTTTGTATAATGTTTAAGTATTCCACAAATGTTATGTAATATCAATGTTTGTAAAGCGAGGGTTGCTATACATGGAATTGCATGAGACTGGAGCATTACTTAATGCAATGGATTACTATATGGGAGCACCCATAATAAAATTTTCATGATTTATCTATTCTAAAAAAATTAAATCTATTATAAGGTATAAGTATAATAATTAAACATGGAGATAAATGGGTTTCTTCATCTTGCCTCACATCAATATCGAATGTAATTTCATAATAATTGTGATTGAGAGATAAAGATAAGGAATGTATTACCTTGTCAAAAAATGAGAGAATAAACTAGGTATATATTTGAGAGAAATATATACATAATTTAGAATAAATCCATAACCTCAATAGTTTTCATAATTAAAAAAAATTTCCTTAAAATATTACATGGAATATTTCCTTTTGGAATATAACCTTTCCACTCTGAAAAGATTTTTTCAAGATAAAAAAATTTACAAAATATTATAGGAATTTTTTTAAGGGAACCATGGAAACATATAAATAAATATTCATGGAATATATCAATACTGATGTCAGGTAACTCTAAAAATGTTTTACAAGTTAGAAAAATATTCCTTTCACACAATTACAAAAAGGTTAAATTAACCTTGTTTGAAAAACGAGAAGAGGATTACATTAAAATGGGCTTTCAAAAAGTCAAACATGGGTAAAGATTTCTTTAATAAATCATTTTTATAATGTAAAGAACATGTATGAAAATACGTTTTGGAACCCAGATATGGAAGAAAAACAATTTTTGACTGAAAAGAAACAAATTAATACATCATTTCTTAATTTTATTTCTAATTGTTTCATTTATCGAATATTGGAGAATGGTACTATTACATGAAAATTTATTTAGTATCTAGAGGAGAAGAAAATTATATAATTTTATTTGACAAATAATAAAATAATATCAATCATTATAAATTCAATCATCAATAGTTTTGATTGAAATGATATTGAATCATAAGACTTTCCCATTGGAAAAAATTTAATCATAAATACCATGAATGGAGTAATTGAATTGTAACATAAAATACAATGAAATATGAAGGATTCATGATATTATATGTACTAGGGTTTAATATACTCCATTTGAAAAAATTAGGTGCATAAAATAAGATGTGTCCCAGAGAAGGATGTTTTGAGATTAAACCCTTACCTTCATTATAGATTTTATGAGTACATATTTCATATAATTTATAATAAAAATATATAAATTATTTTTTCCTACAAATATTTTAAAAGTTTAATCCCTTATAATTAATCAATTTTCTTCATTTATTTCAATTATTAATTTAATTACTTAATCACTTATGTTTACATCGGATGTTTTGAGGAAACTCACTTCATAATTTCAGAATGGCATCAGTGTGTTAACCATGATCAAAGGGTTCTTTGTTCCATAATCTCCATATTAATAACAATGAAATAATTATAATTTTTATACAATATATACTTTTAAAAAATTAACATGAATTAATTTAATGAAAATTGAATTATGTTACAACCAAGGAGACTATAGGTCATATGTACACATGTGTATAATTTCCATTTTTCAATGATCATGTTGGAAATATGGTAAGTTTTATTTTAACTTTAGAAAATTATAATCATAAAATTTATTTAAAAATAGTTATATATACCATCCTTATTATGTGGTAATAGGAAAATGAATCACATCGCTTCTTTAGACGGCAGTCCATCATACACATGAACGATGCTATCATTTTTCAATGGATGGTATGGTAAGAAAGTATATAATATATTAATTTTCAGGAATTATTATTATATAAATAATATAATATATAATTATTAAATCAATAATTATAAAAATGTGTGATAGGTGTTTGTTTCTCCTCTAAGGTGGCGCGTTTCAGGTTGTGTGGAAATGGTCTCACGAGGATCATCACCTGTCTCTTTTTCTGGAGACAGTTTCCTATAAAATTTACCATTTCATTTGTTTCGACCCATTTTTCAACATTATCCATTAAATAATGATGGATTAACCCTGTGGGTACTGGGTAATTCACCCCTTTCGCATTGAGAATGAGATTCTACAGTCAAATGGTCCGAGCAGGTGATTGTGTGGGTTCATGTACTTTTTAAATTGGTCCTCATCAGATATAACTTTCTCAGATGGTCTCCAATGGGTTCGTTCATAGAACTAGGAATTCCCAATGAACTTGGTATCCCTGATTCATGGACTTTCTTTCCAAAGTATGGTGCTCGTTGATTGATGATTCATCCAACGACACTTGAAAACTCCATTGGTCAACATGATGAGAATTCAGGCTTACTACACTCTTCCAGAGGAGGATTATTACCTGTTATGGGACTCTCTTATAGATTTAAGTCGTGTTCATATGTTCATGAATCCTAGGTTCATTCCTGAAGAGTGTGTCCATGAGCTACCATTGTATTGCAAGATCATCCTAGGCATGCATATATTTGGTGTTATGGAGGTACTATTAACTTGAGCCATATAATAAGGATCTATAGAATTTATCGTCATTTAGGGGGGATGAAAGGTGATTTGATGTTGGTATCAGAACCATAAGATGGGTTTCATATGTATCCTTGAGAGAGGAATCAGAATCCATGTAGTTCAGAACGACTAGGGATTATGTATAAAAGCAGAACATTTGAGGGGGCTTGATTGGGTGGACCCTTTATGGGATGGAACCCTTTTGATCTCAAGCATTCTGGTAGGCATCCAACATATCCAATTTTAATAAAAAATTAGAGTTCTTATAGTTTAGAATCATGTGGATGTTGTAATCGTCACAAATCTCTAAGCCCACGTGAGTCATGCTCGGTGTGAAAAACAAGACGACGTGAAAGATTCATCAAAGAACATGCTTCCTCTTCTATTGGTCGGAGAGGGAGAGCCCACAGTAGAAAAGGACGGTGCGAACGTGAGTGAGGGTGTGGAGTGATGAACCATTCAATGTGAAATGACATTGAAGGTCATGCTTCCCGAACATGGATGATTGGGGACTTACCTTAGTGTTAGGGCCCCAGAATACATTCTAGGAAAGATGAGTAGTTTCATCCTTGTCAAAGGGGGGAGAAAACATAACTCCTTTGACTGATCACTATTTCTCATTGAATGGAAAAGAAAGTGATCACCCTTAATCCCCAGAATGGGGAGGTTCATGTCAGTATCCTAAGGTTGGACTTCGGGTTGCCATGGGAATATAGACCCACAAGAATTCCAAAACCCCGAACCGTCGTGAAGAGATCCTTCATGACTCCACTTACCATGGGTAAGTAGACTTAAAGGGGAATGCTAATGCACCTGATGGTATGATCATAGGAGTCTAGTGGATTTGGAGGAGGATTTGGCCTAATCTCGGAGGACTGGTTAGCAGAGTGATTATGGAGGACTGGATGGTAATGGACGGTTGATGTTGGAACAGGAGGAAATAATACCCAAAAATACCCCATTCTGCATAATGATTTCCTATGTGGGATATAGGAGGCTCCACATACCATAGTGGTATGCGGGCGGAGGGTCCATATTTGTACCAATGAAGTACACGAGCATGTGTATAGATCACTACTTACCAGAGTGGTACGTGGCCCATCATGCCACATTGGGTTCCATCCGCGTACTGATGCATTAGGCGACACCAGGTTCAGTCCGTGTAGTGGTACACTATACGGAGCACCATATTGTAGGAGGGTTTGAGGGATCATCATTCGTGGGATATTCATCCACGAGAAGTATGTGGTTCAAGGTTCACCAATTAGGTTCACAGTTCTATTATTTTTATTCAATTACCTCATTTTAGGGGTCATGGATTTGAGACTGAAGCTAGAGTCTTTCCCAAACTCGTTCTATCAACCTCTAATTCCCCTTCAAGATTTCTTTATCCCTTCGGTCCTTCATACTGTGATCCTTTTATATAGAATTAAGTAAATTTTATCTATTGGCCACGAAAAACCATTTGCGGAGGCCCATGAAGAGATATCCTAACCCGTGGAAGACTCGGTCAATGCAGGGTTTTCAGAGGCTTCAATTCGCAATAACGGTTCGCAAAACCCTACGGGTTCACTTTTCCGCTAACTGATATGTTCGTGGGATGGTATGCAGATGGGTTTCTCATGCATGATTCCTTTGGCGATGTGGTTTTTGGTATGCCTTGTTCTACGGATATTGCTCCGTGGTCTAGTGGATCATGGATCATCCCGTGTAACTATTGGTTCATGATCCAGGTGATCTGTATGGCTTTCCCAGTGATGGTATGTGGCCAGTTGAAAATCCTTGAAAACTTGAATTCCATCATGTTTCTTCTGAAATTTGAAACTTGATTTGAGTCCATTAACCTTGAAAGACTTTTAGGAACACTTTATTCCTTTTGAAAAATTATTGTGGGATAGTTTCATCCCTTAGAAGAAATTTCATGACCCTATAAATGCCCCATCAGAATGGGGTCTTTTTGGAACGAAAAAGGGGATTATTTCGATGTAGAAGCAGTACTGAACTGAAATGGTTCATGGTAGAATAGATGTGACTTCTATAAGGGAATCACACCAATATATAGGGGCCCATGTAATTTTTCTTTTAACATTTCTCATGGAGAAAAGCGCTCTCAACTTCCCCGAATTCTTCTGCTCTTGTGTTCCATGCTCTTTGCAAAAAATCCCATTCGCGAACTTCTTCATAAGTTCAACGAACCAAACACCTCACTATTTCTCTACCTACATGCCATATTTTGGATATCACGAACAACATTGACAAATTATAAGACTAAAATGTGGTTTTCATATAGGAGGAAGCTATGCGGATAGCATGTCCACATACAGAACTTGGATTGGCGAACCAAAATTTATGAATTAATAATATGAACATAAACACTAATCTTTAAATTTTGAATATGAACTCTATCAAATCTTAGGTTCATGGTATGTACCTTCCATGATCCCTTCTATTCATCATACAACAATCCACGGAGGCCCATGCATCATGGATAGTTCACGTAACATGGTTGTACGCGGTGAAATGAATCAGTGTACCATAGCAGTATGTGGGGTTGCTTCCTTGTATCATGTAGTACATGGATTGCGGCTTTTTCACACTATGCATTACGTGAGATGTGTCTACCACAAACTTTTTCTAGAATCAGTATGTGGAGACTTATGTGGAAATATTTTATGTCCTTTAGCTGCTCCTTTTTAACCTTTATCAAACAATTTTTATTGGACAAACTATTCATTGGCTTTTAGATCTTCATGTGCAGGCTACAGTGGCTGCTTCACAGGCTGCAGTTGACATCAATACTTCTTCTAAGGTTATTATTACTACTTGTTTTTCTGCTACCAATGAATGATCGAAGAATATATAATCCTTGGATGACGAAAAAATTCTGGTCATTCCATTTCACCAATCTTTGGCAAACCTGCTTACAAAGGGCCAATGGGAATACCCAACATTAGACAGGATTCCTTCTTATGTGTTTGGTCTATTGTCTAATATAGTGATCCCAGTGCCAAATCTAATCAATCAGCCTACCGCCTGGATAATTAATACCACTATTCCAAAGGTGTTTATTTCTTCCAATGGGAGGTACCTTTAAAGGTACACTACCTCCTGATCTTTGATGAACTATACACCCCGAACCTTAGAGGGAGTGCAATGGAATCCTGACCATATGACCCACTATTACCAGAGTATTGTGAGGAAGGATATAGTGAATGAGAAACACAGTTGGTCATCCCTGTGGGATATTTTCTCTGGGGGATCGTTCAGCATGGACTAGTGGTATCACTGTTGGGTTCGCCAAAGTTGTGAAAAATTTCGAACTGAGTTACAAACTATGGGACTGTATGAGGACATTTGGGTTTCTCAAAAATACACCCATCATCCTATTTCCCTTATTTCATAGCTCTTATGTAGGTAAAGTATAGATACCAACACCTTTCATTTTACTCATGGGGAGGTCAACATCAGTCTTTGCAACATCTGGATAATTTCGGGAGTCCCTATCGTCAGGGACATGTATGATGAATTTATTCCTCCCTCCTCTATTTGGGATGATGAAGAAAGAACCACCAATTATCCAAGAAACATATTGTCCAAGCTAAGGTGCTTCTGAAGGAAAGTGATCCCTGTCTGAAGCAGGATGTTTCTTTTGATAACTGGTTTGGTGATTTAGTCAAACATACAGGTCTAGAGCCTAAGTCTTGTCCAACCAAAACCATCTATATGGGAGTAGGTACTTAATAGACCACCCTAGAAGAGGGGAATTTGTAGAAATTGGGATGGGGGAACATCCCTGACATCGATCATTTATTTTGATAGGTGGATTTCGAGGCCATGTTTCTAAGAAGGTGGCTCCTACTAGTGTGAGAGTTTGGTGGTGTGAGAGCCTCAAATTTTATCATGGCCACTCAATTGGCCATAGATAGATGTATTAATTTTTAAATCCTAGTGTTTTCCAATATATACTGCCTACTGGGTCGAATCAGTATGGGGGGGTCACCTTACAGGATGACTTTCCCTTTCCAAATTCATTGGGGCTGGATTGGAGCCCACATAGTGGGTTATTCCTTCATCAATTCCCTAAAAATTATGTATTCCACCCTTAGACCATACCTTCAGAGAACTAGTGGGGTCATGCAGGCGGCTTGGGATTCACAGGATATGTAATAGGAGAAAACTGAAAAGAATGAGAAGGACTTAATGGCTTGTCTCAAGGTTTACAAACGTTTATCTTACCATCTTTATGATTCCCCTGTAAGTATTATTACAAATAATGCAGTTGAAGGCTTCATTAACTGAGGTTATTTCTTTTCTTTGTGAGAAGGCGTCTCGGTTCCCCTTATCAGAGGGGAACTTATTTTCGAGGGATATGCACTCTGTTGATTTAGTCAAAAAATCAACTGCACTCAGAATTTCTGCCCCCCTATGCTCAACAATTCTCATCAGGAGAAAAATCTAATGATAGATCTCTAATTATGGATAATGTTCACCCGGGAGGACAACTAGAGCCAGGTCAGACTTTCCGATCTTGGGGATTTTGTGCCCTTCCTTTCCAAAAACTATGTTGAGGACTAGGTTAAGTCATATCCCAATGGACAATTAGCAGACCTGGTGCCTATTTTGACAACTTTCAAGGCATCCACGATGAAGGGAAATGAGAAACATAAGGGAGTTTATGAACACTCTCGGCTGGGAAAAGTTCTCTGAAGGACTCTTGGTTCCCCCCCCCCTCTCGAGAAATGTTCTGAAAGATGGGGTTATTACTTCATAGGAGACTGAACAAACTGTTGGAGCTGCTGCCGAGAGTCCCTCATCCATTCCTACCAAGGCTGATTTTCTAGTGTCCAAGAGGCAATAAGACCTTTTGGAAGGTCATACATCTACCCATGACTAGTCCCCTTGTGATTGATGGCAGTTCCTAAAGACTGGAGAAGTTTTCCTTACTAGCATTGACTACTTGTCATCACCAGCTGACCTTTCTTTTTATGATGATCAAGATAGGGTGGGTTGTTATCTTAAGGACCTCAAGACCCTCATCCACTCCTAAAGTGATCACCAAAAGTACTCGCATTGGGTACATACCATGCTGTGACCAGAAACCATTGATGAGGATGACGAAGTCATTGGCATACCTATTCAGACTGCCATAGAAAAAACTCCTTACTTTCTCCCATCACCTCATAAATGTTCCTCTTCTCAAGGTACTGAGTTTTTAGTGACACTCGAGAAAAATATATGGTTGTCAAAACCCATTTAGTTTCATTTCACCAACCCTACAATATTGGACATCCCAATTATGGCTGCATTTCTGGACACCTGGAAAGTTTGGGATGAATTGAGGGCGAGCGCTTAAACTGAAGATATATGAAGGCTTCTTCAAAGGGAATGCTTCAATATTCTGGGTTTTGGGGTATCCATTTCTCCAAATGGTATCTCAATCGATGAATAGCATGATGAGGTGGATTCTTACTTGACTGAAATGGATATGTGTCTTCATGCTCCTACGGAATGGCATTATTGGTCTGATCATGTGGTGTTGATGGAAGTATTCTCATAGTTGATTGGAAAGGTTATTCTAGCTGCAACCTTTGGCCTTAAGTTATTTTAATTAAAATATGCCAAATGTTTCCACCTTCCTCCCTTTTATATTTTTCAGGGGCCTACAGGATCTCATGAAATTGGTTTTTCCTTGATTTATTCTCATAGAGGTATTGTGGCTGTGGAGTGCGCCCCATCAGTGGTAGGGGTACTGCGGAAGGATCCCCCGGAGCCCAAGAACTCAAGTAAGAGGTTATTGCTGACCCTTCTAGGGAATTTCCTCCTCCAGATCCTCTTGGTGAACTTATTCATGAGCCACCCCCCTGACAGTCAAAGAAACCCAAGCAAGCCTCCCTATTGTCAAAGCGTATTCGAAGGGAAATCACAAGTAATTTTCAACTCACCCGGTGATTGAACCAAGTACCCTTATCTTGTTGAAATAATGGTATATATATGTACTTTTACACATGGACAATTGGTGACCAAACAATGACTACTATGGAATCTACATCTCCTGTCAATTTAAGGGTAGAGGAAAGGTCTCCATCTGTTGCGGCTGATCGAAGTAGGGAAGAAGGTCCATTTGAAGAGACCCAGGGTGTTGATGACCCCTCAGGCATGTCTGATCCAACTAAAAAAATCTCTTCCCCAACAATATAAGGACACCTAGAAGTCAAGGGCTCACTTGACTGTGCTGAGATTACTCTCATGGAGAGAGACATGGTGGTCTTTTGGGTAGGGTCCAAGTCTAGTGGCGAACCCAAGGCCTTGCTGGATCTTGGAGGGGATTCGAATAGAGAGGATCCAATCAAAATTGATCAAGTAAATTTTACCCTTGTATATGGAGTCACTTTAGAGACTGGTGTTTCTTCTATACATGGTGTCTTTGGGGAAGT
Organism: Viscum album; assembly: GCA_963277665.1. Taxonomy (NCBI): domain Eukaryota; kingdom Viridiplantae; phylum Streptophyta; class Magnoliopsida; order Santalales; family Viscaceae; genus Viscum; species Viscum album. The sequence goes on along the minus strand of OY728156.1, from coordinate 1,437,667,224 downwards.
CACAACCGGGGAGGCTGATGTTCCATCCCCTGAAAATATGGAGTGGTCTATCAGGCCCTTTTTGCCAGTTCTGAGAGGGGTTATGTTTTCTACCCCCAGAATTCTGAGACTAGTATCCTTATCTAGAAAGAATATCCACACAATCAATATAATAACCAGTAACCTTTTGAGGACCACATTTAGGGATACTATTTTGACCGAGCATGGCCCTGGGTCTTCAGTACTCCCGCGTATATATGGAGTGCAAGTGATGATTGAAGTTGTAGAACCACCTGTTTTAGATAATGGTACTACTATAGGAGTGGGAGGTATTTTTATCTCTTCCCTATTATTAGAATTACAACCACAAGCCTTGGAAATAGTAGCAGATGCCCCCCACTTTGTTGTCCATTACAATTACTAAAGATGATGCTGTTGCGGGGCCGAGCTGAACTATAGCTGTAGAATCAATACCTCCCTCAGGACATTCATTCATGACTAAATTTCATTTTCATGGAGTGATTCTAAAACCGATCAAGAAAGCCCAGTCAATCTGTTTCCCACTCGGAAAAGGCATGGAGGAACATTTGGAGATTAATCTCCCAGACATCGTTGGCTGAGATTATAATTTCCTGAGTTACACTGCCAGTTTTTGGTCTTAGTCTTTGGTGGATTTAACTATAATGGAATTTAAGATATAGTACATCATATGGTAATTTCATGGGAAGCAACTGGTCTGCTCAAATCTTAACTTTCCATGGTGGATTCGGCCACATATCTTTCTTCTACACGGAAAATTCTCATTGACGAAGCTTTCAATCATGTTGGGATGGTTGAAAAGTTTAAAAGCAAACTCATGAAGAATGTGCCATTAATAGAAAAACATGACCATAATTTGGAGCAACAAATCAAAAAACTAGAGTGGCTCAGACAGGAGCAGGCCTGGGCCATAACCGCCATTGAGGAGGGTGATTAAAAATGCAATATGGAGAAAGGACCATCCTCCAAACCATGTGGTACGCGGAGGCACTACCAAAGAGTGCAGTGGATGAAAATACAAGGAGAGGAGACGTATCAATATTTGATGTAAATTTATGACTCTGTCGAATGTTTCTTGTAAAGAACTTGTCTTGATTTCAAGGAGAGGCTCCAGGTTATAGATGCCAACCATATATTTTTATATAATATGATGGAACCAATTTTCTTTTTAATTCTTCTTCTTTTCCTTTTCCTGTCATGTCAACTGATCATAATCAATCATGTAATCATGATTTCAAATAGGTATTAATTTTAAATCCATTATTTGAATCCAATAAAATGAAATAATCAACTCGGGCTCTAATATTTTCCTGAACCGTGGGACTCAGCGAGCATAGTTTGACTATTGTTATGGTTTTATGGAACACCTCATGAATTTTTATGCATTTTGTCAATATTAACCTAATTTTTTCCTAATCCTGCTTGACATGGAATTAGTGGGAACAAATTGAATCTTTCTTAGGAAACCCTTTGTAGATTTTTGACTTAACAAGCACTATGCCTTTTTGATGGATCAATGTTTTTTAACGAAAAAATACTTGACTTTTACGTAGATGTGCTTTCTACGGATTTTCCATCTGGAATTTATGGATTATTTTTCACGGGAAGTTCATATTCCTTCCAATAAAACTTATAACTTATGTTTTTTCGGTCAAACAACATTGACCAAAATTAATGGGTCACGAGCCCAAATTTGGTATTTTTCATTAGGTAATATTCTAATATACTTCAGACATGGATTATGGATTTTTATTGACTCTATATTTATGATTTTGGACATGAATTAGGCTCAGAAGATGTTTTAGGTGCATAGAGTTAGGAATGGACTCTCCTGGGAAAGAATTTTCCTTTGATTGACGACCATTTTTGTGGGTGACATATGTAGGGCCACCAGGGCATGATGTGCATAATCAAGAAAAGGTGTCCGTAGAAAACTTGCCTTCAATTTCTGATGGACTAGTAGGGTTATGCAACTTTTTGAATTTATTTTGATGTTAAGAGCCACAATGGGTGGTTGGCCTAAGTAATGGTGTCTGAAAACATTAGGGACATTCATATCGGCTTTGAGTTAACTATTATTCCCACATGATTCTTACTTGTGTGAGGGAGAGATGGTGAATGGTTAGTTCATTTAGAAGTATTTTTGATGTCAGAATCATTTGGAAAGAAAAATATATGTAAGACGTTATTTAGAAGTTTTCCAAATCCGTGGGTGTGACAGAACATGATTGTCATTTGAGTGTACCAAATCTAGAAATAAATCTCTTGGTAATGAAAATACCTCTGATTGATGGCCATTTTTTGTGGTAAATATATGCAGATCTACTGGGGCATGATGTGAATCGTCAAACAAAAGGTGTCTATAGGGCACTGTCCTTCCGTCTCTAAAAGATATGTTAGATTATAATGATTGGGAACTTTTTAAAGACGGTATGTGACCTTAGATAAAGGGGTGAACTTGAACAATATAGGGGGAATTTTAACTAAAATTGTCCAGGAAATAACTGGGGGAACTCTTCTTTCTTATGAGGATCAACTTCAGGAATATAGATGGGGTATCTTTAGAAACCTAAAAAGAGACTAGTGATGAATCAATCCTTCATTTTATAATATATTCGGGATGTGTGTAGGGAGTAAAATGTAAACCATGACTTTGAGGTCCCTTGAATCAGGTGGGATTAAATGGGTCTAGGAATCCATTGGGTGTATTGAGATAGGATATGAATCTCATGGGGATGAATTTTCCTTTGATTGGAAACCGTTTTTGTGGGCAACATATGTAGAGCCACCGAGACATGATGTGCATAGCCAAAACAAATGTGTTTATAAGACATTGGACTTCTATTTCAGATGGCCTTTAATTATTATGGGGATTCAATATTTTCTCATATCAAGTTTGGGGTATGACAGGAATGTATCCATATATATTGGGGACATTTGGGATACAATTTAATCATAGAATTAGGTGTCCATTATGTAGATATGACTCATACAAAGTGTGAGGAATTCATTCAATATTTGAAGAACCTATCCATTCAACATCGTATGGACAGGATGTGGGGTTCCTCTTAGGGAAGGGAATCGTGACATGCCTTTTAGGGTCATGTTTCTAGGACTAAATTCCTGGACTGTTTTTCTATAGTGTCACAGTGGATCTCTCGCTAAGATACCTAATATCATGTGAGCTATTATCGGTGTGAGAAACAAGGGATTATGAGTATTCTGAGGAATTCCCTATGAATAAAAAAATCAACAATAGAGGGAACTTTTGGGTTAGGCCAATGCTATGCAGTTTAACATCTTACAATAAGGATGATTTTGGCCACGCAGTTTAATGTCATACAATGACGACTTGATGCTGTGCAGTTTTGATTCATGTAGTGAGGACGGTTATGCTGTAACAAAGATCATTAATAGTTTTGAGTTAACCGCAATCAGGATATTTTGGCATTCCTTAGATGTGATTTATGATATAAGTTGTAAACATAGTCATGGTGGAACTTGAATAATGAAGAATGACATGGGGATTGGAATCCATTGGGTGTACGGAGATGGGAGATAACTCTCCTATTGAAGAATTTTCCATTTATTGATGGCCATTTTTGTGGGAAACATATGTAGATACTCCATGGAATGATGTGCATAGTCAAGTAAAAATTTTCGTAGGACACTGACCTTCCATCTTAGATGGCCTTGAATGATTTTGAGGATCCAAGTTTTCAGGGGTATGGGGTTTTGAAAATGGGAAATATGTGCCTGAGAACGTAAAGAATACCCAGACCATGATTAACTATAAAACAATATATCTTCTACATAGGTATGAATCATATGTATAGGGGAAGCATGATATTTTGACTTCTCATGAGCAAGGGGAATGTGCGGGATCTTGTACAACTGAGAACTGGGCAACACATAACTCTTGAAGAACTTCATAGTTTATTATCATCTGATTAGGACATTTCATGGAATCCCTGTACAAGTATGACCCATGTATAGGGGAAAAGGGGCATTTTTTTGGATGGTGGGTGGGCGGGATTTCAAATCCAGGCGTCACTACGTATCCTGCAAGTGTAGGAATCAAGCCACACATAGTTCTTAATGTTACCTAAAAATGTTTTCTCGTGGTGTAGAGACATTTGAGGGTAATTTTTTATGATGATGGCTTGGTTAGGATACCCAACCTGGGCATCACAACGTATACTGTGTGGGCACGAATCAAGACGCACATAGTTCTGAACATTACCAGTACCGATTTGTCTCAGTCCATGTGTGAGGACATGTGGGGGCATTTTTGTTTCCTTTTCCATAGGTTCCAAGTCTACCATATTTCCCTATTATTTGTTTGCATAAGAGAATCCTTACCATTGATCCTAATCTCACGTGAGTTATACTCTATGTGAGAAACAAAGAGTGGATATAGGATCTCCTTCATGAATATGGGTAGATAGAGGGAATGAAAAAGGTATTTATTTTAGGGGATGGGCCATGATTGAGGATCGAGGCATTTCTACGTATCCTTCGATGAAAAGAATCAAGTTGTACATAGTTCTTTGATACATCATGCAGTTTACTATCATATGATTAGGACACATTCCTTAAAATTTAACTTCATTTGGAAAGGACAATAATTCAAAGTTTATGGTCTTAGATCTTGGACCATGACATATCACATTACTCCAGGAAATAATTATTCAAAAACATTATGTTTGTTGGAGTCATGATGACCTATTCATCCATTGATATCAGGAAATACGCTCAAAAGTAATAGACCCTATGTATGACATATAGTCTTTCCCACTTTGGATCAAGATTTGGGTGCTTCTACTTGAGTATCATCGAGGTTCAAAGGAAAATCACCATTTCTACTTCATGGAAAGATCCAAGGCGTAACTTTTTATTGAAGGCTCATGCAATTCAATTTTGGTAGATTTACAAATGGTGTAAAGTGTGCAAACTTTTTCGTCCAAATGCTCCAATTCATCAAACTGCCTCTAGGATTTCTCATCCATGGAAAATTTATTGAAAATAGCCACACAAAGTGATGCACTTGGATTTCAATAGGCAAACCCACCTCTTCCCCATATAAAAGTGAGTACATTGTTTCTTGGGTGGAAGTGCGGGTCATGGTCTAGTAAGCCCAAAAATCATGAAAGAACTTGTCTTGACATGATTTCTTATCCTTATCAACCATATTTTGAAGTATGTTGAACAAATTCTTGTTGAAAGAATTTTTCTACCCATTGGTTGTCATGTGGTAGTGGGACGAATGGTTGTATTTGATTCTATACTCCTGGTATATCTTGTCCAACTCAATAGAGAAGAAATTGGGGTCGTTGTCCATAAGTATTGTATTAGAGACACCAAATATGGAAATGATGTTGGCCTTCACAAAGTTAACGATGTTTTTCACCCTGACTTTTTTAAGTGGTATGGCTTCGGCCCATTTCGAAAAGAATTCGGTCATTGTGAGTATGAACTTGGATTGTCTGGCTATGGAAGGAGGATATGGTCCCACAACATCCATCCCCTAGGCGATGAATGGGCAGGAGTACTTAGCTGTATGAAGTAACTCTAGGGGTCGGTGTATGAAATTGGCATGAGCTTGGAAGGAATGAAACTTCTAGGTGAATATGGGAAAATCCTGTACCATTGTGGGCCAGTAATACCCAAACCTTCGGATTTGGTGAGAGATATTGGTTGCTGATTAATGCGTTCCACAAGCATTGTCTGACACTTATTTCATGACAGCAACAATCTCTTCTCCATCAATTCACTTAAGAAGGACTTCATCAAGGCCTCGTATGTAGAGAACCTTTTCTTGGATTACCCCATTGTACAAGGAAAAATTGACTACCTGTCCTCAGACCTATTCCCTTTCATCCCTATCTGCTGGGAGTTCCCCATTCTGAATGTAATTTTCAATGAATGTAATATAGCCAGTGGTGTGACCATAATGCTTAGAAATGAGGCTAATTTCATCATTCTTCTCCAAACAGCTCTGGATGAATGGTAAGACCATATGGTGATGGGAAATGCAAATGATTGATTCATGCCGAACTCGATCGGCCAAGGATGTGGCTGTATTTTCCAAAGCATCGGCTTGTGCATTTTGTGACCAGTGGACATAAGTCATCATTAGTTTGGATGGTAATTCTTCCATCATTTCTTGAACATGGTTAATCAAGGGAAACAATACTTATTTCTTAATGGTTTAGTCACCATTGACATGTTTAATGTCTAGCTTTGAATCCCCATTTATTTTTATGTGTTTGGATTGCACATAAAGTTCCTGTTCCAGGCCAGCAATGAGGGCCTGATATTCTACTTCATTACTTGTACACCCTTCCAAATTTAGGAAATAGTAAGGTAGGATGTCCATTTAGAGGGATATGATTATAATTACCAGTCTAACTTTTTTGAGCTTGGGATCCTCCATCCTTTTCTATGTCAGCCTTCGTGAGGCACAATCCAAGTACATTTCCCATGTTTGGGGGTCCTCCTAGATAGAAAACACTTCTCCATCCGGAAGTTCATCATCCAATGGTGTCATTTCTTTTGATGGGTGCTCGGCCAGGAAGTCTTCTAATGCCAAAACTTTTATGTCCTTCTGGGGTACGTATCATATGTCAAACTGTTTTAGGATGACCACCCATCATGATAGGCATACATTTTTCATGGGGAAGTTGAGGATATATTTCAGTGGTTTGAAGTGGGAGACCATCTGGACCTCATGGTGTTGAAAGTAATGACTTATTTTTTGAACCACAAATATTACGGCTTAGCAGTCCTTTTCAGTTTTTTGAATATTGTGTTTTGGCATAAATCATAGTTTGGATGAGGTAATAGAGGCTATTCTCAATGCCGACATCATTATTCTGTGAGAGAAAGGCACATAATGACTGTTCCAGGGCGGTTACATACAAAACAAGTGGTTTCCCCTCAACTGGAGGCATCATGATCAGCAGGATTAGGAAGTATCTTTTGATATTGTAGAACGCTTTAAAAAAATCATTATCCCACTCATACATAAGTCCTTTATTCATAAGCCTGGTGAAAGGTAAACATTTACCTGCTATGTTGGCTATGAAGTGATGAATTTAGGTGAGGTACCCCGGAAAAACTCTCAACTTGGAGACACTGTGAAGTGGGGACATTCCAAGAATGGCTTTTGTCTTCTCAGGGTCAACTTCGATGTCGTGATGGCATATGAGGAAGATGAAGAATTTTCTCGAGGTAACACCAAAGTCCCACAATAGGGGATTCATCTTTAAACTTTTCTATCATAATTTGTTGAATAATTTTTCATGATCGAATAGGTGGTTTGAGCGATGTCATGATTTAACAACCAGATCATTGACATGACACTTGAAACATTTTCCCAAGAAGGTCTTGAAGATACATTGCATGGTGCACTGATATGTGGAACTGGAATTATTTAGACCAAAGGGCATCACCTTATAATAAAACACTCCATGAGGGGCCCTAAAATCAGTAGCTTCTTCATCTCCTCTGGCCATTCGGATTTGATTGTATCCAGAATAATCTTCCATGAAAGAGAGATCCTCATATTAAGTTGTTGCAAAGATCACCAATTCTATGATCGAGATTGGGAAATTGTATTTTGGGCAATGATAATTAAGTTCCCTAAAGTCAATGAAGATTATAATATATACATTATTCTTTTTGATAGGGAATATTTTTTCTACCAAGATTAGATATTAGACCTCCCATATGAAGTTGTATTTGATCAGCTTGTCAACCTCAACCTCTATTTTGGTAGCATGCATCGGGTGAGTCCTTCTGGTTTCCTGCTTATATCCCCTGTGATCTTCTGGTAAGCCCAAATGATGAGTGGAAACCTGGGGATTGAGGCCTCTCATTTTTGTGTAATTCCCAAAAAACACATCTTGATTCATCTTTAAGAAGGAAGTGTATGACTCCTGCTCCTCAACAGACCTAGCCACACTAATCAGAGTGGGTTGTAGGTTATCTTTAGTGCCCATTTTTATCTCCTTATGTTCATTGATTATGGTGGAGATACCTTATTTGAATGAAGGAGGGGAATCATTGAGGTATTATTCCTCTTATTCTTCTTCTCTTTCATAATCTTCATCTTGTTCCAGCTCTGATTGACATAGTATTTTTAGATGAACTCTACAATGTTGGGATATAAATAGTCTTTTTCCTTGGCGAGTGAGGTGGGGATTTCTTGAGGTCCCAAGGACGGGCCGAGAGAATCATTGATAGTGATTTTCCTAACATCATGGGAGTTAGCTTACTTTTTAATGTCTTTGGACTTGGTGGCCGTAACAGAGACTATGCAGACGATTGAATCTACATCCGAACTTGCACTCATGCATTCAACTTGGTTGATGGGTAATACAGACTCTTCCCCAAGCTGCTGGAGGGGTACGACGAGAGCCTTTTACAATCCATTTGGAGTAGTAGTCCAATCAATGTAATTGGATGAATGATGGTTTTCTTCTGACTCATAGAACCATGCGTCGATATAATGTGATTCACAAGACACAAACATGGATTTATCAGCGTGCAATGTCCCATTTTTCCCAATAGTGAAATATTTGATGCACTGATGGTATTCTGACAGAATTACAGCATGCGGACGAAGACAAGAAATTCCTAACAAGATGTTGAAGACCATACTTTTCCATACTACCAGGAACTCAGAATCTAACATGAGGTCTCTATACCAATTTTTATCCTTGAATCCTCCCAATAGTTTCTACTTGTTTTTGTAATATCCGAGTAGATTTATAGTGAAGGATGTCAAGCTGTCTTCATTATAGCCCAAGTTATGAAGTGTTCGCAGAGAGAAGAGGATAACTTCAGATCTTTCATCGATTAAGATCATCCAAACATCAATTCCATTTTCTTTCTAGACACATATAAGGGTTTGATGTGACCTTGCATGATAGAATATTCATGCCTGTCTGTGAAGAGATGAAAACAAGAAATTCTTCTGGATTGGTCCTTATCTGATAGACTTAGGCTACAACAACTACATCCTCGAACTCTGAGGGACTTAGTAAGACTTAGATGAGTGCCTCACTATGTTTTCAAAGAAACATTAGGGGTTTGGTGTAATTCCCTAACCATAGTTACCCAAAGTTAGTGCATTATTTTAATACATTGGAATGATCAGAAGGAATCAAGTCCCGAAGGACTGATCAGTTTAGTAGTCTTGGAAAATAGGTTATATATATGAATGTTACATTACATGATAAAATGAAAAAAACAACAACACTGTCTTCATTGAACACATTCATATTCCTTAGACTATCCCTACAGGCCAGTCATAATATAATTCTTTACATCCAGGAGAAATTAAAACATAGAAATTGGTGAGCTTAGATACTCAGTAAGGATAACAATATAGACAAAAATTTCATAAATAGGCATAAAAATTTAAGGCGATGTATAAGACTAAAACATAATACTTTTAAACTTAATCTTCAAAATAATATGGAAAATATAAATCAAATTATTCCAATTACTTATTCACATGGATATTCTACTAGTTGAATAATCACATGCAATATCAATAGCCAATTTCTAAATTATGGAATGCATAATGTCATACTTCATAACCACATAGTCACGGCCTTATGAAAAGACTACTAATAAGATTTTTTCAATGACTTATGCCAAGACACCAGTTTTTCTCACGAGACCTACCGATGCATCGAGGAGCTATTTTAGGCTCCACCTGTCACTTACTTAGTCCAATTGATTCCTAATATAAAAAGGTTTAAACATAACATAAAAATTCGTATTAAAACTAGCATACGAAATGTCAATAATTTATCTATAAACCATGAATGGTATAAAAATAGCACATCCAAATTCAAACATATCATAATACCTTCAATAAAATTTGGATGATTTGTATGATAATATATCAACCTCCATCAAGAATAATATTCCATAAATGATGTATACATAGTTGAAAATAATCAGTAAAAATATTTGATAGAAATATCCCTTTTTCATGAAATCATTTAAAAGTCACATAATTAATAAAGGAATTAATTTAAAAGATATTTTTTCATCAAAGTGTACCATACCACATTGAAATTTTTTAAAAGAATTATCATTTTAAAACATTTATGTCCATATATATAAATCATTAAAACCATTTTAAAAACATAGACATTAATGAGAAAGGTTTAGAAGAATAAATATTTAAAACATTAAAAATGAAGTTTTAGTAAAAGAGTCCCTTAAAAATAATCCATTTGAAAACTCTATTATGAAACATGGACATGGATTATAAATATGTCCCTATAGATACTTAGGTAAAAACAACCTTAGATAATAAAGAGATTGTGAAATTAACCCTTACCTTGCACTTTCCTTTGGACGATGGTACATTTAACCTTCTGTATAATGACCATAGTATGTTATTAAATTATACTAGATCCATATTGATATTTATTATATCATACATGATTCATTTATGACTTTATACTACCCATTTAGTAATGATTTCCATGTTAAATTAACATTTTGGGTAATAATCGCTTTCTTTATCCTACATGTTTTAACTTGTTATTATTGATCGTATCATTTAGATCATGAATTAAATAATTATAGAATATAAACCTTGATTTATATATCATATATATTTATAATATAAATATTTATAATATATAGATATGTGAAATGGAAGGAACCATTTATGGAGACAGTAGGTCGTACGTACGCATAAACACTGTTTTGGTTTTCATACCGTATTGAACAAAAGTAAGTGAATAAGATATATGTAAGTAAATATATATATATTTATATATATATATCTACAGTAGAATTATTATGTCATATATTACATAATTATTAATAATATATATTTTTATAATCATCATTGAATGGTGAATGTGGGAATGAATCTCATCGCATTGTGGAGACGATAATCCGTACGTACGCACGAGTGACAATATCATTATATTGATGGTAAAATTGTATGTTATTGGATGGTATATCATATATAAGGAATAATTAAAAAGTTATAATTATTATTTACATTAGTAAAACTCATTATTATACCCATCCAAATAATAATATGTTTGAATAACAAACTACACCACGATGTGGAGAGGGTAAGCCGTACATACGCACATATGATGAATTTGTAATTTATAGGATGGATAGAATAATGAATATGGTTGTACCATATTTATAATAACATCACAGTATGTAGGTGGTACTGGAGTTATTATTTTGGTATGGAAACAATAAATAAAGTGGAAGTAAAAGAAGAAAAGAACTTGAACGATGGTGGTGAAATTATTACCTCTTCTTCGGGTGTTTCCTTTTGAGTTGATGAAAAGGGCTCCTTAGGTTGGATTTATGATCAAAGTAAGGACTCTAGGTTGATTTTAGGGAAATTTGAAGGATATTTGGGTAGTGGTTGTCTGACCCAAATGGATTTTGAGGTGTGATTTTGATATAAGGGGAAGTTCCCTTTTATAAGAGGGGTGAGGGTCACTTTAGGAAATGATTAAAATGTTAATTTATTATAAAATAATATTCGGTTTATAATGGCTCTAAATGAATTTATTTCTATAATTAGGTGGTTATGGGTCGAAATCCTCCCAACCAATAGGTTTTATACATGTTTATGTTTCCATTTCAACCTTATCTTTTAGATTTAACTCTTAGTTAAATAGTTTAACTTTTACTATGTCTTCTTGTATTCTTACACTATATGGTTAATAAAATTACTCTAAAATTCCTAGAGAACCTAAAGTGGTTAATTAATAACATATATAATATTATTTAATCCCTTTGGTAGAACCTTATATTTTTAGGATTATTATATCATCCAATAATATAGTATTCATTTTAAAAATTAATTTATGTCAATTTTGACACTATTTGGTATTTTGTTTTTGTGAAAGTCATAAAAAACTTATAAATTCAAAAAAATATCTAATCAACCCTAAACTGTACTATTAACCTAGAAAATTAGTTTATTTCATCAGAAGTCTCATTTTACATTTATTAGGATATTTATAATATCAATCATCTTAATATTTCATTAATAAGGTAATTACAGCATCATCATTGTGTCATGATTAAATTAAATTATTTAATGTCTAAAAATTATAAATAAAATACCATTATGTATGAAATATTTTTATATTTATAATTAATATTTATAGTTGAATTTATCTAATGTGTAACCCTATATTAAAAATGTTTTAGTTATTAAACTTTGAATTTAACACTTTTAACTCTTCTTTAAATAAAATAATAATAACTGTCATAATCTATTACAAGTGGACAAAATAGGGTCATATTTTATTCCTAAGGTTTTTTTGGGTCTAATTTCACTTATCCAATAAAATTTGGATATGAGTTAGGTTAATTAAAATATCATTTTTATCCTTAATTACCCTATTTACTTTTAACCGTGGTAAATAAAAGTCAAAAGTTACTATTAAAAAAAATTATTTTTATCTTATTGAACCAAATTTTACTTACTAATATCAACCATGTATCTCTTATTTTTTAAATTCAACTCACAGAATTGGTAAAATTAAATTTTATGCAAATTTGGAAATGCTCCTAGAAGGTGGGTAAAAGACGGTAAAAAGTTCAATAAAAATTTATACATCGAATTTTATTATAAAATGACTCCAATTAATTACATTGAACTTATATAGGTATTATATATATATTCTGACTTAAAATGAATTTGAATAAAATAAATAATTATTTAAATAAAAAGGCGGTTTTAAATAAAAACGTAGTGTTTTTCAGTATTCATCATAAATTGAATGTTTTCAGAAAAATACCAAAAATTAACGCTAAGATAATTTTGATATTAAAAATTCAAAAATAAAGTATATTTTACCAAATTCAATAAATAGAAGTTTCATTTATTAATTTAAAATTAATTCTCATTTTTGAAAAACAAAAGGTGGGTTTTTTTAAAAAGTGAAAACTATTAAAAGATTGGCATGTGTTTATGTCAAATTTAAATGTGAAATTACTTATATTGACCTAAATTTTATTAAATTATAAAAATAAAATCTAATTATACTACAAAACCAATCAAATGTATAATTTAAAACTATAAATTATCTTGATTAAAAATGTTGCTTTCAATTAAAATTTAGTATTTTTCACTTTTCACCCAAATATGAATGTTAACAAAAATTTATTGAAAATAAATTTTTATGTCTCGATTCTAAAGAAAAAGTTTATTTTTTAAATTAAATATATAAAAGTGTCAAATATTGGATTTAAAAAGGGTTCGCCTTTAAAAGGTGGTAAAATTTCATTTTATGAAAAATATTTCCTTTATCTGAAAAAAATGAATTTATTCTTATATTATGTCTAAGAAACACATAATATAGATGTTAAAATTTGTATGTAATATATAAAATTCAAAATGTAGATAATACTATTCATAACCACTTTTGAACAGCTTGTTTGGTAAGTCGTAGTGTGCTCGAACTTGGTGCTACCTGTAGCACAAGTTATTGAATTACTTTGAAGAAATAACGTACTGTGAAATCATAGGGTGTTACATTCTTCCCTCCTTCAATAAATTTCATCCTTGCAATTTAAAATTTTTCCTCAAAAATAAAAGGTTAAAAATAGAAAAATACCTTGGTGAAAACCCCACATCAAAAATTGGGTTACTAAAATTAAGTCTTAATAAGAGGGAAAGAGAAATGAAAAAATCATCACTAAATTATGATCTCAATGAGATGAAAATTGGTGGAAACTAGAGACACATAATTTGATGAAAAACATAAATATTAGTAAGGAGTGATTGAGGTCATCAATCACAAAAAAGTGTAAAATTGAGGGCCTGAAATCAATCAATCTATGATGATTTCAAATATCATTAGTTCAACAAAACATAAGGAATTAGGATAACACATTTTTTTTAAGATCCATTCTGTAAAATTTAGGAATTAATTTATTCATATAATAAGAGTAAAAAAATATACTTGACAAGTAGAGTTTCATCCTTCAACTAATTCCTACCACAAACTCATCTTTCACTCCAAAAGATAATATAATTGAAAAATATTCCATTTATCCTAAACATATAGGGTTATAAAAATAATGAATTTATAATTCTTTTATCATACTATTTAAAAAAACTACATTACAAAGACCAGGACATATTGTAGGCCAATGGTAGGTGATTCACCCTTGTCACCCTTCGGTTGCGGGTTCAAGTCTCACGGCCTTGCCGGATGCGACGAGTTGTCGCGCGAACTATGGGTTGTCCTTTTTATAAAAATCCAAAAATAATATCAAGAAATTATTTAACCTTAACAATAGTATCCAATGTCAATCTTATTCGATTCCAACCTTTAGAATTATCCAAAATACTTCTGTCCAAACTCATAGTCTAAAATTTATAAGGTATGTAAACACAATGAGGATTCTTTTTGCCACGTAATAACATGTGCATACCTTCATCAAGTTTACTTTTAAAACAAAGTAACACCCAGAATTACCATAAATCCATATTTATTACATTAATTCTCCCCTATTCCTTATAGAATACTGGATATACTCCATCTATCCAAAAATGTTGTAAAATCCAACAATTATTGAATAGAAAAATCATTAATCAGTTTCAAGGTAGTGAAAAATATCCAATATAATTTATCCAAATCAATCCTATGTTATTCCAAAATCAATACCTCAGTATCAGAACCATATTAAAGTTTTATCTTTCCTTCAACCATGTATTTTCCAAATATTTTAACTTGTTATTCAGTTACATTTCATGGTACCACTAAATCTCAAATCCTTAATGAAATAGTACTTCAATATAATCCTTATATACTCCATAATTATTATAATATGTACATCATTAATACAATACTCAAATGAAATAATACATTAATAACAACATAAGAAATCTAATCATTCCTCTTCGTATTATGTAGTATCATAACTTGATTATTATCCAATAACAACATTTGGGGTATACTCTGATTATTTGGATATTGATTCACGTAGTGTCCCAACTCCTAACAGATGAAGCATTGTACATTTGAAACCTTTTTCTTACCCTTTAAATCACGTACTTGGTGTCCTTTTTCTCCATAGTTATAAAAAACTCCCATTCCCTTCAAGAATTTACCTAGGTCATTCTTTCCATAGTTATCACATATGGGAAAATCCTTATTTCACCTCTTCCCTTTATCCCTCTTTCTCTCTTCCATCCCTTTCTTCTCTTCCTTCCCTTCAAAGCCATATGACTCATATAATTCTTTACTTATCTTATTAACATTTGATATTATTAATTCATATGATGATAATACTTTGGAGACTATTTCACTTTTAAATGTTCTCTTAATACCATGAAATATATCATCCTTATTAATATTTCACTCATACGTATTGCGGGAATTGACATTCCTTCTACTAGGTTCGATTCCTAAACAATGGAATACACTAGGTTAGTTTATGAATCACAATGCATAATTTCAAATGTGTAAAATACCTAATCTAAAATTGAAATGATTATTCATATAATCTATAATCATAAAATGTTTTCTTTGAAAATATATTTACTCCTAAATCCTTCATAATGGATACTAATGAAAATGTGAATTATCCTAAGCATATCCTTCAGAAGTGTCGTAACCAAGAGTGAAGCAAGGTCCGTTCTTGTGTACCCGGATACACTGGGTCAAGCCTGGAACTCCTTGTTAGAGTTTTCACTCCTCGGTACATCTATGCTAGAGCTACCTCTTCCTGCTCGTATCCAGATAAGGATGTATTTTATGGAAAATTCAGAAAATCTCCACATTACCAAAATTTTAGTATTTTCTTTTATTCTAATATTCAAAGTCTATCTTAGGTTAATGTTATCTAATCAGAGATGTTCTAAATCTAGTTTCCAAGGTTATTTCTAAACATCCTCTGATATAAACTGTAATTCCCCGACCCCAATTACCTAGATTTGGTGCATTATTGTAATACATTGACATGATCACAAGGAATCTAGTCCCGAAGGACTGATCATTTTAGCAGTCTTGGAAAATAGATTACATACATGAATGTTACATTACATTATAAAATGAAAAACAAAAACAACATTGTCTCTATTTAACACATTCATATTCCTTAGACTATCCCTGCAATTCAGTCATAATATACTTGTTCGCATCTTGGGAAAAAATAAAACATAGGAAGGGGTGAGCTGAGATGCTCAGTAAGGATAAAAATATAGAAGAAACTTTCGTAAATAAGAATAAATATTTAAGGCTATGTATAAGACTAAAAAAATAATCCTTTTAAACATAATATTCAGAATAAAATGACAAATATAAATCAAATAATTCCAATTAATTATTCACATGGATACTCTACTAGTCGAATAATCAGATGAAATATCAATAGCCAATTTCATAATGATGTAATGCATAATACCAAACTTCATAACCACATAGTCAAGGCCTTGTGCAAAGACTAAAAATAATATTTTGTTAAGGCCTTATTCAAAAACACTAGTTTGTATCATGATACCTATCGATGCATCGAGGAGCTCTAGCAGGATCCACCCATCACTTACTAAGTCCAATGAATTCCTCATATGAAAAGGTTTAAACATAACATAAACATTCATATTAAAACTAGCATAATATACGTCAATACTTTATCCATAAACCATGAACGATATAAAAATAACACATCCACAGTCAAACATATCACAAAACCTTCAATAAAATGTGGAATATTTCTATCATAATAAATCACCCTTGATAAAGAATAATATCTCATAAAGTATATTGACATAGTTGAAAATAATCAGTAAAAATCATTGAGAGAAATATTCCTTTTTCATGAAATCATTTAAAAGTCACATAATTTAAAAAGGAATTAATTTAAAATATAGTTTTGAATCATAGTGTCCCATAACACTTTGAAACTTTTAAAAGTAATTAATATTTTAAAACATTCATGTCCATATAAATAAGTCATTAAAACCATTTTAAAAACATGGACATTAATAAGAAATGTTTAGAAGAATAAATCTTTAAAACATTTAAAATGATGTTTTAGTAAAAGAGTCCCTTAAAAAAATCATTTTGAAAAATATTTTATAAAACATGGGCATGGATAATAAATATGTCTTTGTATATACTTACATAAAAACGACCTCAGATAATAAAGATATTGTGATATTAACCCTTACATTACACTTTCCTTTGGTCAAGGGTATGTTTAACCTCCTGTATAATGACCATAATAAGTTATTAAATTATACCAGAACAATATTCATATTTATTATATCATAAATGATTCATTTATGACTTTATAATACCCATTTAATAATGATTTCCATGATAAATTAACATTTTGGGTAATAATCTCTTTCTTTATAGTACGCGTTTTAACTTGTTATTCTTGATCATATCATTTAGATCATGATTTAAATAATTCCAGAATATAATACTTGATTTATATATCATATATAATTAGAATATAAATAATCATTATATATAGATATATGAAATGGAATGCATCATTTATGGAGACGATATGCCATGCGTACGCATAAGCGATGTTTCTGTTTTCATATCGTATTGAACGGATGTAAGTGAATAAGATATATGTAAGTACACAATAATATATATATATATATATATCCATTATAATTATTATGTAATATATTACATACTTATTAATAATATGTATTTTTATAATCATCATTGAATGGTGAACGTGAGAATGAATCTCATCGCGTCGTGGAGACTGTAATCAGTATGTACGCACGAGCGACAATATCATTATATTAATGTTTAAATAGTATGTAGTTGGATGGTATATCATATATACAGAATCTTTGACATGTTATAATTATTATTACATCAAATTATACTCATTATTATACCCATATAAATAATTAAGTGTTTGAATAACAAACTACACCACAACGTGGAGACGGTAAGGCGTACGTACACACGTATGGTAACTTTGTAATTTATAAGATGGATAGAATAATGAATATGGTTGTACCATATTTATAATAACATCACAGTACGTAGGTGGTACTGTAGTTATTATTTTGGTATGGAAACAACAAAGAACGAGGATGTAAAAGAAGAAAAGAACTTAAAGGAGGGTGGTGAAATTATAACCTCTTCTTCGGGTATTTCCTTTTGAGTTGATCAAAAGGGATCCTTAGGTTGGATTTCTGAAGAAATTAAGGACTATAGGTTTATTTGAGGGAAATTGGAAGGATATTTGGGCAGTGGTGGGCTGACCCAAATGTCTTTGGAGGTGTGATTTAGAGAGGAGGGGAAGTTCCCTTTTATAAGAGGGGTGGGGGTCACTTTAGGAAATGATTAAAATAATAATTTATGATACAATAATATTCGGTTTATAATGGCATAAAATGAATTTATCTACACCATTAGGTGTTTAAAGGTCTAATTACGCTCAGACAATAGGTTTTAGACATGTTTAGTTTACCATTTTTACCTTATCTTTTAGACTTAACTCTTAGTTAAATAGTTTAACTTTTACCGCGTCTTCTTGTATTCTTACACTATATGGTTAATAAACACACTCTAAACTTCCAAGAGGACCTAAAGTGGTTAATTAATGATATATATAATATTATTTAAACCCTTTTTATGAACCATATATTTTTAGGAATATTATATCAACCAATAATATAGTATTTGTTTTAAAAATTAATTTATGGCTATTTTAACACTATTTGGTATTTTGTTTTTGTGAATGTCACAAAAAACTTATCACTTAAAAAACAATTTATCTATTCAACCCTAACATGTCATATTTACCTAAAAATTATTTTATTTCATCATAAGTGTCAATTTAAATTTATTTGGATATTTATAATATCTATTATTTTAATATTTTATTAACAAGGTAATTATTGCATCATCGTTGTTTCATTAATAAATTAAATTATTTAATGCTTAAAAATTATAAATAAAATATAATTATGTAGGAAATATTTTTATCTTTCTAATTAATATTTATAGTCGAATTTATTTTATGTGTAACTCTATATTAAAAATGGTTTAGTTATTAAACATTGAATTTAGCACTTTTAACTCTTTTTTAAATAAAATAATAATAAATGTCCTAATCTAATCCAAGTGGACCAAAAATGATCATATTTTATTCCTAAGTTTGGTTTTGGTCGAATTACCCTTATTCAATAGAATCACGACATGTGTTAGGGTAATTATAATATCATTTTTACCCTTAATTACCCTATTTACTTTTAACCGTGGTAAATTAATGTCAAAAATTACTATTCACAAAAAATTATTTTCATCTTATTGAACCACATATTACTTATTTATATCAACCATGTATATAAGATTTTTGAAATTCAACTATTAGATGTGGTAAAATTATGTTTTATGCAAATTTGCAAATGCTCCTAGAAGGTGGGTAAAAGACGGTGAAAAGTTAAATAAAAATTTATACATCTAATTTTATTATAAAATGACTCCAATTAATTAGATTGAAATTATATAAATATTATATTTATATTTTTACATAAAACAAATTTAAATATAATAAATAATTATTTAAATAAAAATTTGGTTTTAAACAATAACGCAATGTTTTTCATTATTCATCAAAAATAGAATGTTTTCAGAAAAATACCCAAAATTCACCATAAGTTAATTTTGATATTCTGAATTCAAAAATAAAGTTTATTTTACCAAATTAAAAACATAAAAGTTTCATTTATTAATTAAAAATTAATTCCTGTTGTCAAAACCAAAATGCGGTTTTTTTAAAAAGTGAAAACTATCAAAAGATTGACATGTGTTTATGTCAAATTTAAATGTGAAATTACTTATAATGGCCTAAATTGTATTAAATGATAAAAATTTAATCTAATTATACTTAAAAACCATTGAAATTTATAATTGAACACTATAAATTATCTTGATTAAAAAAGATGCCTTCAAATAAAATTTAGTATTTTTCACTATTCACCCAAATATGAAAGTTACCAAAAATTTATCGAAACTAAATTTTTATGTCCTGATTCTAAATAGAAAGTTTATTTAGTCAAATTGAATAAATAAAAGTTTCCAATATTGGATTTAAAAATGGTTGTCCATTAAAAGGCGACAAAATTGCAATATATGGAAAATAATTCCTTTATCTAAAAAAATGAATTTGTTCTTATATTATGTCTAAGAAACACATAATATGGATGTTAAAATTTATATGGAATATATAAAATTCAAAATGCAGATAATACTATTCATAACCGCTTTTGAACAGCTAGTTTGGTTAGTCGTGGTGCGCTCGAACTCGGTGCTACGTGTAGCACAAATTATTGAATTTATTTGAAGAAATAATGTACTATGAAATCTTGGGGTGTAAAATTTGGGATTTGGACATAGAGGGTCCAAAATCTGTAAGAGGGGATGGTGGTTCTATGGTATTTTCCATGTTTGGATGAACTGGTCCGCCTGTATGCATTGAGCGATTTGATATTTTTCCCCAGATAGATATTCCAAGAAAACTGAACTTGGATTTCATCTGACAAAGGTGGAGGAGAATTCTGGTTCTTGTTGTGTCTGTTGTAGGGTATTTCCGAGAGTTTCCGCAATGATAACGGTTTGACTTAGGCCGTGGATGAGAAATTGAATCCTATCCTGACCATGCCTTCCAGGAAACCCCCAGTCTCTACGGCCTCTTCTTCCAGCACTCTGGTAAGGCACGAGGAATTTAGGTTCGTGGCCGTGTTATCTATCCGAGAAGGGGTCCATCAAGTGAATGGCATTATTGGATCTTAAGATCAGTTCTTGATCTGACACTATTTCTATATGACTGTCTCCTTCAGATGGTGTCGTTTGGTGGGGAGGTGCCTGTTGTACTATTTAGCAGGGTGGTGCCCATTGTACCAAGTCCATTGGTATGAAGTCCAAAGGGGACAACACTGACTTCAGATTTGGTATCTCCTCATCTTATTGATCTTGCAATCTGCCCATCCAGCCTTTAGAGGACTGCGAGGCTGAAGAGGACAGTTGTGCTGTATTGGGGACTTTTGGGGGAACAATTGGTTGTTTTAACAATTCCTGGAGGATTCCATGGACTCAGTTGATGATCTTCCAAATCATCCAATTGTAATAATTTTACTCCTTACTAGATACCATCACCCATTCCTCTTCATTTCTTGAGTATGAGGTGGAAACATACACCAATTGTGCCAACGACAGGCCCAACTTAACCTACCCAAATTCCACTGTCTTCTATAAGAGTTCCTTGAAAACAAAACATTACTAGATGGTATGTCCTAGTATCTGGTCATAGGGACAATAATTTAGATGGTTGTAAACACCAACTTCATCATCTCACTTTGGATCTGGTGCCTGTAGCAAATTGCAATTCATGACAACAATGAAATTTCTACAAACCTGGTCATCTCATAATGAGTAAATGTTATTTCTTTGTTCATTGAACTGATTTCTTTTAGAATGTTGTCGCTCGTCATTATGAGGTGGGGGTGGCTGTTGGCATCTAGGTGGTCTTACACGGTTTGGTGGGGGCCTCACAACTCGAGTTGGTGTCGGGGGTGGCTTAAGTGTAACAGAACCCGCTTACAATTTTCTATTATTTTCATAGGGGATGATGGGGCCACTTGGGACTTAAGATTGGTCCTTTGTAAGGAGTCTTCTATTCTTTGGTCAATGGAAGAGAAATCCCTAAAACCACTTGTGTAATTCACTAGGATGAGTGGTGTTCACAATTCATCATGAAGGGTATTGATGCAAATGGCGAGCATCTCATCCTGGGGGAGCAGCCAGTTCAGGGAATATGTCAGGACTTTCCATCTGGAAATGATTTCTGAGACTCTTTAGTTATATATTGTTTGTAGTTCATGAGATCACTGACCATCATCTTAGGCTATGTTGAACTGAACTAGAAGAGAAACTGTTGTTGGAGGTCTTCCCATCTGGTGATTGAGTTAGCTGGTAGGCTAGTATACCATACGAAAGCCGAGCCCTGTAGGGTTCGTATGAAGCACCTATGTTTTAATACTTCTTGCTTCTCTAGAGTGCCCATCATGGGATCACAATAAGAGGCATAGTGCATAAAATGTTGTTCCGGGTCCCTCAATCCATTAAATACTGGGAATACGGGGTTTCCCATGTTTGACGGCGGCAGAAAATTTCTCACCCAATCAGGGATGGGTTTGCGCTCTAGCTGTATCAGAGCACTCCACCCCACCATGACTTCTAGTATAGCTATTAATTGTTTTATGGTATTCAAGATCCCTTGATGCATGTACTTCTGGGAATGAGTTTGGACTTGTGCGACAAAGGCCAAGACTGGGCATGCCAGTGCTATTGGAATTTGGGGTTGATATCCTGTCAGATGTACCATTTTTTGGTTTTCAGGAATATATTCCATCTACCTTCCTTGTGGGGGGAAGTCTTGATGTTCTTATAGGGTCGGTTTGAACATTACTTTGAGCATGGATTCATTCACCAGGAAAAGTGCCTGTGTCTATGGCACCTGTTCTGCGAGCACCTTCTAACTTTCTGTAGGGGGAACACATCCAGCGGGATAACTCCCTCGACGTAGCTCAACATTAATTCACTGGAGCTCTTTCATTTCTTCCTCCTGATTAGAAAACCTTTCCTTAAGAGTTAGGGAAACATTTCAAGGGGGAAGAGAAGGCAGGTCATAGATGAACTAGTATTTATTCTTCTTTTTGTTGGGGTTTCGTGTGGGAGGTAATGTCAGATTGACTGAGGGGGCACCCATATTTAGGACATCTCTCTAGTTTTGGGTATGTACACCATGAGGATCTATGTGTGAATCCTCTTGGAGGGAACCATCTTTCTTTGTGTCCTCTCCAACTACATCATTTCCTTTGAGATCCTTGGATTTTATGTTTACCATGTTCACTGAGGCATACCACTTTGGGGGTGGTGTACCCGATGCTGAATGGTAGGAAGGCTTTATGCACCCTTTATTGGACTTTCTCTTTCCATTTTCTGTATTCTTCACTTTTTTTTAAAAGAATAACCCCAAGGGAACCCTAGTCTGACCTTTTAACGCACCTTTTTTCAGTGGGTGAGAACCACGAGAAGGGGTAGCATGGGTGACTCTTTTGTCCATTCCTCTTCCTAGATGGGAGAAGATGGATATCCGTAGTGTGGGGAATTGAGGTAAAAATGGCCCCAACCCTGTGGGTTGGGGTTGTTCCCATTCTTCTGTCGATACGATATGGCGTGGATTTGTTGGTCTTATGGGGGCACATTTATTTAAAAATTCCCCCAACCCTATGGGTTGGGGTTGTTCCTACACTGCGGCAGTTGCTGCTGCTATTTACACCTTTTCAATTTCATGTACTCTTACATGGGTGTGAGCCAATTATGGCATTGGGCCTACACAGAGTCTATGATCTTTTGAAGATCTAAGCATTTCTTGATTATGGCATCCCACCTTTTTGTTACATAACATATCTTTACATAATACAAATTTAACATATTGAAAGATCTTTTGGGTTTAGTGTCTTGGAAATTAGAAACATAATAAATGAAGACAAAATAGAACATTCTTCTATTCCACTTGTAAGGCTTCATCATAGGTTCATCCTAAGTACAATTACTACATCTCATAACCTAGAGACATACATCAAAGGAAAGGGTCAGCAGAAGGGCCAGTAAGGAAAACAAGGGAATCAGTTTACATGTGAAATCAATAAGAACTTGATAATAACATAAAGACATGATAAATAGAAGTAGAGAAATTTTTAATAATGAAAATAAATTGAACCATAACATGAATATGTGGCTACAACATTTCATTTAGACATTCATGAACATATCACCAAGGTTTATCCCCGAGGTGTCATAAAAATCAGCATGGCTATTCACCAAGGTATCGTTAAACTTGTCATCTCTAGAGATAAATTCTTTACCCAAGGCATTGGAGCGCTTTCAGGGAAAACCCTTAATATGTCTTTTTTTACATGTGAACTACATAGATCATAATAAAATATTTCATAAATAACCCATAGAGAACAAAAGAAATAGGTTTTATTTCCAAATTGTGACGTTTTAAAAGTTAGAAAAAGATCAATATGTCATTTAAAAACCTTGTAAAGGGAGTGAGGGTTATATGTATGTCAATTCTAGAATCAAATATATCCTTTTTGGCATATTTTTTTAACACCTATAGAAACAAAAGAGGTCTTGGTATTCACATAAATAAAACAAGAATTTCTGCAGCATAACGGCTATATATCATGGTTTTAGAAAATAATAAAAAGATAGGGGACAAGGGTCTCCCATCCATAAATTAATAATTTTAAAGTAGAGGAACATAATAAAAATAAATAAGATTATGGTGTGGACATTTTAATGACACACCACATGAAAAGGAAACTTGAAAGGAAAGAGAAAGCATGATTATGAAAATTCAGCAGCCTTACAACGTCAAATAAAAATTTAGAAAATCAATTGATGAGAGAGGAAAGGGTATCTCATAATTTGTAAATGAAATGGAAAGTAGTATAGATATATAATAAAAAGCCCCCTCATAATAAAATGGAACTATAAGACATAACATAAAGGAAGTCGTGACTTAAAAGAGGAGTGTGAAAGGTTCCCTTACCTTGAAGAGTAACTTCGAAAGTTTAAAGGTCGGGACCTTGGGAGGCGTGAGGGAACTTGGGGAGGACTCCTTGGGAGGTAAGGAGACCAAAAATTTGTTGAGGAGGATTTTGAAATGAAATGAATGATTGAAATGGCTTGGTATTTATTGGAAAAGAGATGGAATAAATTATTAATTTCCAAGGGACACTTCATCAGTGGAATTTCCAAAAACCATGAGCTTGCCCATGGTATTTTCCCTTGGTATTGGCCACCTAAGACACCTCGTAGCATATATCACTATTTATAAGTCGACCAGAAATATTACATCATTATTACATCATTAATGATGTCATTAAACACCCGAAACTCAAAACTGTATTTTTACAATTCACCGAAAATTCAACTGTTTCAGAAAAATCCCAACAATTCACTCTAACATAGAATCGATGCTATGAATTCAAAGATGAACTCCATTTTATGAAAATAATTTTATAAATATTTTTAATTAAATTTTTTTAATAAATCATTATTTATTCCAAAAATACAACTTTTAAACTATAACTCATTTTGTAACACCTTAAGAAAGTTATCAAGGTCTCATAAAATTATCGTATAATCGTAATACAATAAAGGAACAATTTTTTATTAAATTTTATGATAATAAATTTCCATTTTTATTTATTAAATAAATTATAAAATTTTACATAAAATATTTATGACAAACAAAAATTCCAAAACATAAACTATTATAGTTTTTTCACTTTTAAGATGTCTAAAATGTATTTATACCTTCATGGTTGATGTTTCAATTTTTTTGGTCAATTTACTATTCATCACTATTCCTATGGGTATGTTACTATTCATACTTTACTATTCACTAAAAATTATATTCATCTTTTTAGACTCTAAATTCCTTACTGAACAAAACTGTATAAGAATGTTTTTTAAAAATCAATTCACAGAAAAGTAATTTAACAATACAATATGTTTAAACTATTTATAAAAAAAACTATTCATCATATCCTATTCATCAAACTAAAATTTCTTAGAAAATTTATAAAAATTCATCCTAGGTTAGTTTTGACATTTGGAATTCAAAAATGATGTTTATTTAACCATAATAATTATCCAAGTATGAGAAATTTTACTTTTAAATAAGAAAATCCTTAATTATTAGTAGATAGAAAATGAATAGTGAAATTGCATAGTGAAATTTAAAACTTAAAAAAAGTAAAATTATTTTATCATTTAAATTTAAAAATATGTGTTTTTAATCATACTATTTAATTAAAATAATCATTATTCCATATACCATAACTTGTTATAAGAATTATAAATTTTTTGAAAACTACAATTTGGGTTCGAAGTAATTTGATGATCTTTTATTGTAAAACATAATAAAAATTTATTAGGGGAAAAGAGATACATTATTAAAAGAAGTACATTTTTTGGGTCGTTACATTCTTCCCCCATTAATGAAATTGCATCCTCACAATTTTATCTTATTAGATATTTGTTACTATTATGAATCTTATAATTATAAAGTAATTTAATTTAGTAAATTTCATACTTAAAAAAAATATTACTCATTAATAACATTTAATATTCTATGAATCCTCCATTATGATTCATAAAAAGCTTGTGATTAACCAAACATATCCCCTGGGAGTGTCAAACCAGGAGTGCAGTGAGGCACGTTGTCGTGTACCAGGATACCCGAGGTCAATCTCGAAACTCCTTGTCAGAGTATTCACTCCTAGGTACATCTATGCCAGAGTCACATCCACTTGTTCATATCCTGACATAGACTTATTTGTTCGGAAACCACTTACATAATATTTCATTTAAAATACCGTGAAGTTTTCTTATATTTAAAATTTTCTATAAGGTTCTTCCAAAAAAATTTATACCCTAAATCCCACAACTAACTAAACCATCCTCTGATACCAATTATGGAATCCCACCTTTTTATTACATAACTTTTGTTTACAAAATACAAATTTAACATATTGGAAGATCTTTTGGGTTTAGTGTCTTGGAAATTAGGAACATAATAAATGAAGACAATATAAAACATTTTTCTGTTACACTTTTAAGGATTCATCATAGGTTCATCCTCTGTACAATTACGACATCTCATAACCAGGAGACATACATCAAAGAAAAGAGTGAGCAGAAGGCCCAGTAAGGAAAACAAGGGAATCAGTTTACTTGTGAAATCAATAAGAACTTAATAAAAACAAAAAGACATGAGAAATGGAAGTAGAGGAATTTTATAATGAAAATAACATGAACCAAAACATGAATATGTGGATACAACATTTCATTTATACATTCATGAACATATCACCAAGGTTTATCCCCGAGGTGTCATAAAAATTACCAAGGTTATTCACCAAGGTATCGTGAAACTTTTCATCTGTTGAGATTAATTATTTACCCAACGCATTGGAGCGCTATCAGGGATCACCCTTAATATTTCTATATTTACATGTGATCCACATAGATCATAATAAAACCTTTCATAAATAACCCATAGAGAATAAAATAAATGGGTTTTATTTCAAAATTACGATTTTTTAAAAGTTAAAAAAAGATCATTATGTCATTTAAAACTCTTGGAAAGGGAGTGAGGGTTATATGTATGTAAATTACAGAAAAAATATATCACATTTGGTATATTTATGAACACTCATAGAAACAAAATAGGTCTTTGTATTCACATAAATAAAACAATAGAGAAAGAGAGAGAAATTTTGAGACGAAATTTCTACATCATAATGACTATATATCATGGTTTTATAAAATAATAAAAAGAGATGGTACAAGGGTATACCATCCATAAATTAATCATTTTAATGTATAGTAACATTATAAAAAGAAATAAGATCATGGTTTGGAAATTTTAATGACAAACCACATGAAAACGAAACATGAAAGGAAAGAGAAAGCACGATTATGAAAATTCAACAGCCTAACGACGTCACATAAAAATTTAGAAAATAAATTAATGAGAGTGGAAATGGTCTATAATAATTTGGAAATGAAATGTAAAGTAGTAAAGATATATAAGAACAAGACCCCTCATAATAAAATGGAACTATAAGACATAACATAAAGGAAGTCGTGACTTAAAAGAGGAGGGTGAAAGGTTCCCTTACCTTGAAGAGTAACTTTGAAAGCATGATGTTCGGGGCCTTGGGAGGAATAAGGGAACCTTAGGATGACTACATGGAAGTTAAGGAGACCATAACTTCGTTCAGGGGGATTTTGGAATGAAACAAACGAGTGAAATGGCTTTGTATTTATAGGAAAAGAGAGGGAATAAATTATTAATTTTCAAGGGACACCTCATCGGTGATATTTGCAAAACCATTGTCTTGCCCATGGTATTGGACAATTGGGATACCTCATAAAATATCTCACTATTTATAAGTCTATTAGAAATATTACATCATTATTACATCATTAATGATGTCACAAAACACCGAAATTGAAAACTGTATTTTTACCATTCACTAAAAATTCAACTATTTCAGAAAAATCCCAATGATTCAACCTAACCTATAATTGATGCTCTGAATCCAAACTTGAACTCCATTTTAGGAAAATAGTTTTATAAATATTTTTAATTTAATTTTTAAATAAAATCATTATTTATTCCAAAAATACAACTTTTAAACTATAACTCATTTTGTAACACCTTAAGAAAGTAATCGAGGTATCATAAAATTATGGTATAACCATAAGACAATAAAAGAACAATTTATGATTAAATTTTATAAAAATACATTCCCATTTTTAATTATTAATTAATTATAAAATTGTAAATAAAATATTTATGACATACAAAAATTCCAAAACATAAAATATGATTGTTTTTTCACTTTTGAGATGTCTAAAATGTATTTATACATTCTTGGGTGATGTTTCTATTTTTTGGTCAATTTACTATTCATTACTATTCCTACGGGTATGTTACTATTCATACTTTACTATTCACTAAAAATTAAGTTGATCTTATTAGACTCTAAATTTCTAAATCAACACAACTTTAGAAGACCATTTTTTGAAAATCAATTCACAAAAAAAGTTATTTAGTAATACAATATTTTTATACTTTTTATAAAAAACACTATTCATCATATAATATTCATCAAATTGAAATTTCTTAGATAATTTCTAAAAATTCATCATAGGTCAATTTTGAAATTTGGAATTCAAAAATGATTTTTATTTAACCATAATAATTATCTATGTATGAGAAATTTGACTTTTAAAAAAGAAAATCCTTAGTTATTAAAAATAATAGCGGATATAAAATGAATAGTGAAATTGCATAGTGAAATTTACAACATAAAAAAAAGTAAAATTATTTTATCATTTAAATTTAAAAATAGGTGTATTTATACATACTATTTAATTAAAATAATCATTATTACTTATACCTTAATTTTTTATAATAATTATATCATTTTTGAAGACTACAATTTGGGTTCGAAGTAATTTGATGAGATTTTATTGTAAAAAATAATAAAAATTTATTAGTAGAAAAGAGATACATAAATAAAAGAAGTATATTTTTCAGGTTGATACATTGATGGTTGTATTCCCTTAGGTGGGAATCCTACTGGATGTTCTTGATTTCTTAACTGAGAATCTTTTCGATGGCTTGATCTCTTTGGTCCTGATGCTTTTGAGACCAACTCCGGGCTAGTTTTTGTTGAGTATCCCATATTTCCTGAGCTGGGGTTTCACTTGATTTCTACATTTGGGTGATGAAATTGCAATATGTCACTTCTAATGGGGTTTGCTGGATGGGACATGGGGTGATGTGTAGAGCTCCACGTTCTCACTATCCTCGAATGTGAACTCCAATCGGAGCATTGCCGATGAGGTGACACAACTTATGTAGTGCATGGAGGAAAGGCAGTTCAAGGTTTTTCATTCACATTTCTGATCATGGATACTGTGCGGACATGAGGGCTTCCAAGTTGATTAGATGGTGAATCTCCCATAACATGTTGACATAGTCCGAGTACCCTTAGTAGGATAGAGATTTTTCTTTTAGCTGACGAAGATTCATCCATATATTGAGGGGAATGTCATGCATGCATTCCCCAGAAAATTGTCCTGGTATGTCAAAGTGAGATGTGTCCGTTGGATAATACATCATCATTATATTATCCTTTTGTAGTTGTCTTCTCACAGGTAACATATCATGTTGTTGTTCTTTTGAGGGCTCCTCTACTTGATATGACCAGCTCGACTACTTCTTAATAATTTCATTCCAAACAACTAGGATGGTAGGAGCCTTATTGATTTATGGATGCCACGAGGGTGGCCCAGAGGATGAGTATGCCCCAGGGCCATCCTCCGGTTGAGAAGGAATATCACTCATTATAGACGGACTTATTGATGTATCAGACTGCTTTTCGAGTGCCTCATCATATGAGGGATTTCACACATTTATTGAGGTAAGGTGAGGACGCTCCTCTAGTATGAATTTTGGTTGTGGGGAGGACCTTCACAATTGGTGCTATAATAGCGAGGGATACTATTGCAACTTGATGCTTGACCGTGGGAAATGTCTTTATCGCGTATACCCTGGAGAGGACCTTCAGGGAAGGCTACAGTGAAGGGATGACGTTCTTGCTGCTTGAAGTTACTGAGGAGAGGACCTTCAAAGAAACCACTATTACAGGTAGGGCCTTCACAATAACCGTCACTATAGTGAGGACTACCATCTAGACTTGATACATGACTGCAGGGAGAACTTCTATAGTGAAATTCTTGTGGAGGGCCTTCAAGATAAACTGTAATGAGAGGATGACCTTCTTGTTGCTTATTGTTACTATGGGGAGGACCTTCATAGAAATTGCCATTGTGGGGAGGGCCTTCGAAATAAATGTCATTATGGCGAGGACTTCCATCATGACTTGATGTATACCTACAGGGAGAAGTATATCTATAGGGTATACCCTAGGGAGGACCATCAGGGTGGATGACATCAAGGGGAGGACCTTCTTGCTCTATGATCTTCAGGTCGAGGGGAGGGCTACACCAATGCGCATCAGGAGATAGGATCTTGTGATTGATCATTCCGGGCCCGCAGAGTGAGTCCCTATGGGTGCTCTGTGGAGGACCTTCAGAGCTGCTGGTAGTGACATTGCGAGGAGGGATTTCGCAACTACTACAACCAGTTCATAACTAGGTAATGGACTAATAGGGTATTGATCCTTTATTGAAATTGGTTTATGGGCGTTAAGAACCACATCTTCCTGTAGATTAGGATCATGTATGTGATCTTCATTTTATGGTTTCCTTTGGCACATTTCATTTTTGAGCGCTCTCTTGCGGGTAACTAGGGCCATCTGCTATTTGTAATGGACTTCATATATGAGTCCCTATATTTTTGTGCCCCATGATGTTGTTGGGATATGCCGATTAACATCTTGAGTTTTGGTAAGAATATATGCCTTCCTTGGAGTGGCCACCACTTTGAACTGACATCCCCAAATTG
The DNA here is from genome assembly GCA_963277665.1 of Viscum album. Lineage (NCBI taxonomy): Eukaryota > Viridiplantae > Streptophyta > Magnoliopsida > Santalales > Viscaceae > Viscum > Viscum album. The sequence goes on along the minus strand of OY728156.1, from coordinate 1,437,636,063 downwards.
GAACAGTTATTTGTTCCAGTTTTGGTTGCCCGTGTATCATGGGATATTGTCATCAACCCTCTTGGACTGGAGTAGGGATGCATAAATACTTTGTAGTGACTAACTCATTTTGCGAGTGAGTCCTTCTATTCGAGGAAATCGGGTTGTGGGCCCAGTTTCTCGCCTTTGCCACTGATGCAATGATATCTTGGAGTGTTTGTAAGATATGGTCTGGAATCAACGTTTGATATTCCATCATTGAAAGGATGTTATAAGATACATCTTTGGCTAGGAAAGGTATGAATGCCCATTCCAATGTTGGAGAAGAGATTTGTGGCTACTCCGATCTTCCATGGGTTTCTAGTAGATACTGGTAGTTCTTCTATTCCAGGAAAGAGGAATGATTATTCTGCCAGTTTTCTTCTTTGATTACCACCGTATTTGACTAGTGGTCTTCATATTCACAAGCGGGGATTTTCATCTTCTCTCTTGGCTCTATATTTATCTTATGGACTTCGTATGCATCCACCGGAACATGAGTCTGTTCATATTTGTTTTTCTCCCTATTTGAATGGAATACTTGGAATGCATCAGTAGGTATTTGGTCCTGCATGTACCTGAGTGATACCCTATTTGTTTGAAGAGCATGTTGTGTATAAGAATATATCTATATATTCCAATATATTTCTGCTCTGTCTATATAGCGATACCGGATAGAACTAGTGGGAATGTGCATGTGATCGTATTGTGCCACCCTATTTCTATGGTGGGATTGAGTGGAGGGGGCAGAGTTTTATGTCTTCCCATTGAGTTTCTCTATGTTAGTATGATGGAGTTACTCCTCTGGAACCTGGGTGATAGCGTGTCCCTAATTATATATTCACCACCCTTGGCTGGCAGCCCGAGTGGCCTAGGTCTCCTGGACTTTGGCAGGTTCCCTCGGCATAAGGTCATCTTCGACAGGAGAAGTCTTGGTCATCCGTTGTTAGTGGTGATGTTCTCTGAAAGGGGATCATGAGTAGGACCCCTGTGCAGTTGAGATGAAGTTGTTATCATTTAATGAATATACCTCCCTAAGATAAGGGAGGTACATGTTGTCACATTCTAGGGGTAGGCTCTCGAAACGGTTTGAGATGACCATTGGGGCCACCTTGTGTTGGGGCGCCAGTTGCGACTGAGGAGGCATATAGAGGACATTTGTAGACTGAAGAGATTACCTCGTGGACACCAGTGTGTAGAGAGTACCATTTCGATGGTACTACCTGATAAACGTGTTGGATACCCAACGTTGAAGACATTCAGTAGGTGAGGGGGTCCTCATCTTCATTGGGGCCCCGATAGGTTGCAGGATCACTTATGCGTGTGTCTGCATTGGTCTTTGGGATGTCATTTCTATTGAACGTTGCTCTGTGAGAACCTGAAACATATATTTATGACATACATACCAGAAAACCTCATCAAATTAGCATTCTTTTAATTTTGGGCATATCTGACGATTCAACTTTTCCCCTTCCCCTTTTCTATTTTTTGGTGAAGGGCATGAGTGGGGTAGAATCGACACCATGGTTAAGGATTCAAGTCATGTTCACCATTTTTTTCTGCCTCTGAGGTGGTACATTTCATGTTTATTGGGAAAAAAATGGGCCAATGTGCAATGTCCTTTTGTCCATTATTAATGGGTTAGAACCACCCCGTTGGTTAAGGATTCAAGTTGGGTTCATCATTTTTGTTCCGCCACCAAGGTGGTTGATTTCGCGCATACCAGGGTGAAAAAATGGGCTGATGTGAAATTTCCTTTTTTCTTTTATCATTAGTGTTGAATCATGGGTGGGGGACGAATTGTTTCACAATGATTCATATCAGTTTCACACTTTTGGAATGACTTCCAACAAGGTTTTTTCATTGATCCAAAAACAATCATTGATTCCCTAATTTGAGATATTATATGAATTTTCGTTCCAAATGTAGGTGATAAATATGAAATGCCTCCAATGATGCTTAAAGACTCATATTTTTTGAGAGGATGGGAGGTCGAGATCATCACACCATTTTGGGCTGAATTTTTTCCTACTCAATGACTCTCTTAAATATTTTTAAACATATTTAATAATCCTTTATTAAATACGAAGTATGAAACATGTTTCCCTAAATTAAAAAATCAATTATTATATTTCAAAGACATTATAATAATCTATATACATATGGGCTTCTACATCTATGAGAAAATATGAATATATATGAGTTTCAATGTTTATGGTATCCTTTTTCATATAGTTTATAGATGCATTGGCCGCTTATTATTTTGACATTGGTTTTAAGCCACACATTGTGTGATATGGAGTTTATCATCATCTAGAGACATGTGAGTTCATTTGATGTAATGATTGGTCCCAAAATATGGGTTTCCTATGTATCATCATTAAAGGAATAAAAAACCAAGTATTTTTGTGTCACTTAATGAGAAACATATGTCCTTTTAAGGTCATGTGATGAGGACAAACCCGTGCAGTTTAATGTAATATGACAAGCATGTGTAGGCGAGAGGTGAATTGTCAAGGTTTGGTGTGGGAATTATGTTGATGTGGACCAAGGTACCTAAAAGGGGTGTGGAATCATAATTTGGATTTGATCCTACATTGAATATAACCTAGATAGAATTGGGGTTTATTTGGGGTGTTGGGTTTGGAACTCATGGAATTTTTCTATATATCTCATTTGGATGGGTATCAATGTCCACATAGTTCATTTATGAGGACCCATTCATATTGATGCCCTTAAAATTATGGGATCATAGGGGATTTTTCCATTTTAAATGATGATAAAATGATTGGTTCTTATAATGAACAGGAAGCCCATAGGTTTCCTCACCAGGAATATAGTCCTTTGAAGGTTGATGCATGGTTACAGTGTATAAGAGGATTCCCTTTTTTGTAAGTCTATGTAGAGTATTTCAAATCATGGAAATTTAGAGTTCTGGTTGGTTCTTACACCTAGGAGTATTCCCTTTGTATGATAGGGAATTTGTCCCTTTGAGATTGATACATTGATTTTAGGGCCCATTCATATAGAATCCCTCTGAAGGAAGGTGAGAGGAAGATATAGAAAAGGATTATCTATGATGAAATTCATCTGATCATGAGTATATAATGATAATAACTATCCTTCAAGCCTATGTGATACTTTCTAGGAGTGATAAACAAGAGGAAATATAATATTTAGAAAAACTAACAATATCCTTCACTTGTTGGTGGATGAAGCTAGGGCGTTGGGAGAGAGAGGGAGGGAGGGAATTTAGTTACCTTTCTCCTCTCTTGTTTTCATAACCAAGATAGTCACGTATAGCTACCCAAATAGATACAATCCCTAAGAAAGGATAGGGGTTTACTATGGGAGGGATTCCTTACCATTGTTTCTAGAGAGGAGAGTTAGGAAATACAGTAAACCTCAGAGAGAAAATCAAGTGTGACCCCACCTCCCTTGCTATCTGAAATGGGAGTCCATAGTCTAAGAGATGATAGGGGAAGGACATGGACATATCCCTCACATATGAAAATTAGAGCACTCTAGAAATTCTACCAGTGTTGGGGTCCTCGTGACTGAGGGAATGTATAACTGCACACACTATGAAGACCCTACCCGCCGGGTATGACATGTGCGGGACCCATATAACTGAAGGAATAAATAACTAAATGGGTGACATGTTGGTGTGTATTTCACTATGGTTGTGAATGTATAGAGATTTTTATGGAGGATTTTATTTGTTCTCCCCTATACAGGAGTCATGATTAATAAGGTTCCCTATTATTGGTGGTGTCAAGAGAGGGATCAAAGGGGTATAGTGCAGGGGAAGATTGAGGGAGCTAATATAGGCTTGTGTAAGTGAAGGCTAAGTGAGAAAAATAAATATCACAACGAGAATACCTAGTCGAGTTGAAGACATATTGCACAAGGAAAACATGGGTGATATTATGAGATCTCAATGTGATGTATATATTGGGAAACTACACATGGATTTCCTTAATCAAGGATCCAAGGTCTCCTTGGATGTCTTTGGATGAGTTGTGCTTAATTCTATGGTTTGAAAATGAGAATTTTCCCTAGTCTGTTTGGATTATGAGAGGTGGATCGCATAGGTTCTCTTGTGTTTAGAATACAAAGACATCATTAATCTGAATACCCCCTATAATTACCTCTTTTTTAGGCTTAGAACTTTATGTGAATATCTATAAATGGATCAGAAAAGTACTACAGGAAGTGGAGATTTGAGGTTTCTCTAGGTTATGCAGTATATTAAAATGAGGAGCTACAATGTCTAATTTATATGAAAATTTATGAACCTCGGTGAAGGATGAACCTTGAATAGGTTGTCCATGTTGTTTAGTGTGCATATATTTCCTTCTTGATTCCCTTTGACATGCCTTTCTGGACCTGTGTCGTCTATTGGCATACAAGATGGATCTTCATGGTGAAAGTGTTTTGGGACATTCAAAGTATGACTTTAGAAAAGTACATATCCCAAGGAGTTTAATACTTATATTTCCCTTGAAGTATTTACATTTGGAACTTCACTTTTTGATATGAAAAATTTTAGTGTCAACAAAATCCTCCACATAGTATTGGATATGATCGGAAGAAGTAGGTGTATTTCAATGGTAGTGGAAAAGGATGTTGTTGGATCCATCATTAATCAGACTCCAGGAATTCGTAAAACATTTTTCTTATATCTTCACAAACATGAAATATCACATGTTGTTGAAGGGATATTTGATATGGAGTATCATATGTAGATCATGTTGGTGGATCTTGTAGGAGTATAGAGCAGGGTTTTTTCATGTGTATCCAGTACTGGGTTCCACATGTTTATAAATAGAGTCGAGGGCCTTAATTGTTCTTCCTTAAATTTTATCTTTTTTTACATCATGCTATTTATCTCAAAACACTTTTCCATTAATATAATATTGATTCACACATACACATTATTCACTTATATGTGTGATGCATGCACTTGGGAAAATGACCCGCGCGAGGTCACCTAGGTGAGGTACCTACAAAAGTCCATTATGTTTCCAAATTTATAAAATTATGATTTTTTTTCAAAACTAATATTTTATTTCTAATGAAAATATTGGTAATTATTTTCATATTCCAAATTGATACTTAGAAGGATAAAGATTCTGGTCAACAAGGTGGTAATATTATATTGAGATACTCGATGTATTTGGGCAAGACTAATATCACATATGCAAGACTACCCTCCAAGACTTATGGAATCACATGATGAAGAATCACTACAAATTTCTTCAGAATAAATATCTACCACCATAGGGACATGAAAATCTAAAGGATATATTCATCCAATATCATAATAATTATATCACATTTTTCTTGTTCCAAGAATATCAGAATTTTACAACTACCAACAATGAGTGTTTATCAACAAGGGAACATCAATCATAGAATGTTCCATGGACCAGAACAGTTTTTTCCTAGATTTCAATGCAAAAACTGATTTTTTAACACCTTACTGCTACTAATATATCTTTATTGAATCAATGATATATCAATAGAAAGGTTGGATGGATGACTTGAACATTTGTCTGGGAGGGAGTGTTAGACCTGAATATATGTGGGCATATTGGGTTCACCAAACATGTACTAATTTCATGACCAATAGTTAGGTGATCTGTATTTATGAATCTATCTGATTAGACATGACATATTTGTACAAAAATGTAGATATCATTCCCAAACTACTGAGTTTATGGAGACCCCAAATCAATTTATTCCATCTAATGCATAGAGAAGTCGACATTAGTCTATGGGTCATATACAATATCTCTGCATATCCTATCCTTATATAAATATATGATGAGTTTAACCCACTATAATACACCTAGGAATATAAAAAAATTCACCTATTCTGGACCATGATTTATTGGATATACCCATGATATCAAGAAGAATGACACTCAGCTAAGGGGGGATGTTCATTCTTAATCATGGATGAATGATTTTATGGATCCAAAGGTAGAGGATCCAATGTGAAAATGTACCACTACATATCTTGTAATGGATAGTTGGGGAATTCCAGATAAAATCATGCCCACATTGGTACATGACGAGTACAACTGATGGTGGTATGCAATCATGTATGACATACCTACTAAGATGCATCTTGAAAGCATTATGGTAATGTGGGTAGGCATCTACATAATACCATTCCATGACTCAAATAGTGGTGCGAGGCTGAGAAAATTCATTATAGCGGCCAAGAAATTATTAGGGAAGTATATAGGGTTGGAAGCCCCTATCCAAGAAAATATCCATCGGTGTCTATAACATGTGAACATTAGAAAGGCCCATTCAAAATTATGGGTCCATTCCAAGTATTGTGTGAATGGATTGCAACACATTTTACTTCTTACACCATTTTGAGTAGAATTAGTGTTCCTAGGATATGATTCTAACCATTTTCTGTAGTGGTTTCTCACATAAATCCCATGTCCCTGATGTTTGGAGAACCCTTAAAGATAATAAGTCTATTGAATGAGTTCAAATTCTTTCCAAATGGGGATCTTCCCCCTGGTAAATTTACTGATGATGAAAATTATGGTGTTGAGTTGAGGTCGTACATGATCCCTTTTAGGGATGTCTTGTTAGTATCTTGAATAGATGGAGTGGTTATTTTAGAAGCCTATGACTCATAGATATTTTCACAGTAATACATGTTAATATTGAAAAGAATTTATTCCAACCAATGAAAAATCAATCATAGAGGCACCCAGTAGTGGACCGAGAACCCTATATTCTCACAGTGGTGAATATGACTTGAGAAGTTATTAATCCCCCCCCAGTTAGAGTGTTCATTGTGATAATGTACTAGTATGTTGAGGCTTGAATTTAATCATATTCACAAGGGGATTTTATAACGTATGTTCCTTGAGATGGATTTTAATAACATACGGAGGAGGGAATCATGGTAGAAAGGTTCCATATATTATAGAGAGTGATAGTGAGGAAGTATAGAGATTTCCCAAATGGTCCCATGCATGTTTTAATCCACCATTCATGTATAAAAGGGATATTCTTGTTGATATTATTCCTAGAAGGCCCATACACTGTCATCTAGAGGAAAATTGATCCCTGTTTCCCTTACTTCAACTAAAAAAGATATATCTAGGAAGCCCATGAAATCAAGGATAATCAGTTCTGATTTTAAATTTGGATGGAACAACTTCAGACATTGTGCAACCAGAGGTAGTCCAAACATGAAACAGTAATACCCTCTGATGCTATGGTCATGTGGCCACTTCTTTATGATAGAATGCAGATTCAAAAAAATGGGGATGTTAGAGCCCCAACCAACCTCTAATTATATAATGACCCAATTGAGTTGGGAATATATATCTAGGAGCTATATATTATCATTTGCACCACTGATGATTTGATACTTTCCAGAAAGTGTGTAAATGACACACTATAATGGGGTACAACTAAAGGGGTTGATAAACCATCCCTTGATGCATGATATGATTTCATTGATCTTAAAGATGTATGTTTTACCTTCCATTACATACTTTAGTTATCATGTTGTTCATTATTTTGAGTGAATGTTCATTAATGAGGAAAGGGAGACCCTATATTCTATTGGGAATATAGATAAATCTTTGGGATACTTTTGACTAAATATGGCATGATAGGATCTCCTATGGGGGTTGAAGAATCATCTTCTGAATCCGGGGAGCTATCATTAGTCCATAAGATGGCGTATTAGTATATGATGGGAGATTCCTCTCAACTTCCACCTCTAACACTTGTATTTAAGGAGGAAAGTTCCATCCTTCCTTTGTATAAAGTGAAAGAATGATGGAAATTTAAGTGCCTGGACAGGCACATCACTAGTTAGGGTGATTATTAATGAATAAATTTATTCTTTATTTTTATAGAATAAATTTTTAAACAATACCATATTTCAAAATATACACTCCCCTCCCCTCTCTCAAGGGTCTTATAGATGATCTCATAAGAACTAATGAGGGAATTCGGGATGAGGTGTGGGTTCCTATTGACTAGTATATTCCCTTGACATGAAAGAGATTTAGGGTCAAAGGTACATATTATACTATAACTATGGGGAGGGATGATAATGTTTGTGGTGTCAAATGATAATTATAAGGTCTCATATGTAAATTGCTTCCTTCTATTCCTTATGATAATTCAGATCCTCCATATAAACTAGAGTAGCCTACTATCACCTTTTTCGGTCCTTTATTCACTTTATAAGAGGATTTCGTTGATTTCAGACCATCCATTGATGGTTTTGGTGCTGATAACAATCCATTTGGGAGTAAAAGGATTATCCCCACTTATGTTTTTATGCACACTATTAATGTAATATAAAATTTGGGATCTAGTACCAACATCCTAGACACCCTTATTTGTGAGGATACTATAATACTTGATGCCATGTATAATGAAGTAATGGAAAAAGTTAATCTAGATATTGATATATTAGGTTCCTTGAGGAGTTTCAGGATATTAATAAGGAATTATATGGATACGAGTTTTCTCTTTCTTGCATGTTCAAACACATTCAACCTCATTTAATTTGATTTCTTACACTAGTGGTCAACATGTGTAGCATTCTCCACATAATAATTTGTCAATTAAATTCATTACTAAGTATCAAATCCCATCTCACTCCCATTTTTTGTGGAATAATATTTGTGGACCCTAAAGTGGTTTATTCTTGAGGGACCTCCATCCCATTTTTGGGAAAACTCAAGAGTATGTTCCTCATCACGAGGTCCCTATTCACAGTTTTGGGACTATAGATGTTAGAGAGGCATTAATTACAACAACTGATACTCCAACAGATAAGTTTCATAAAATACTTTGGTTGTTTACTCCCTTTTCCCTTTGTTATCCATTAGATGATAATAACGAGTTTTCAAATTCTATTCAGTTATATCGACCACAACAATCGAGCATAAGATGGTAAATTCCATACCAATTCATCAAACACTGAAAGAAGATGTTGACACTATTCTTAAGGGAGTGGAGTAGGGTCCCTCATTGATTTTTTTATCCTAAAATATATATCTCCCTCTAAAAGTGGTTCTCCATCATAATTGGAGACACAGGCTTCCCAGCGCATGACACGCCTTATCATTTGAAATGATATTTGAAAGACAATCTCTGATACACCTTTCAAAGAACTTCTATAAAGAATAACCTGACATCCTACCCTCTATTAATTTTTTGGGTAGAGAGAGTTTTATAATCACATGTTCTACCATGATGTATAATCAATAATTTAGAGATGGGAAGAAGGGAAAAGGTTTAAAAAGGGTGAGGTGTAATTTTCATTCCATTTTAAAGTTATCAAAAATATTTTACCCAATATATAGATCATCTATTTCAAGGAGTAGGATGAGTATTAACGTCTCATAGTTGATAAATCTGTTTAAATGGTATTCCTTCCTGAAGATATAAGTGACAAAAAGAATGATATTTCCAAAATACACCATTCCTTGAAGAGGGTCATGACATAAGGTAAGTATTTAGTGGTTTTGGAGAAGGATAAACTCTATCACACATTAGTGGTTGTTTCCATGCAACTTCATGGTTTTCAACAAGTGATGGAATTTACTTGATACACTATACAACAACTCAAGGCATACGTTCAAAAATGCATGTAAACATTGACAGAGAGACACCAGTATGTGGAAGCTCCTTTTTATTTTAAAACATGAATTAAAATGATTTATTTTTAATCATCTATTTATATATTCATGTATTTCTTGTAATAATCACTAGATATTTAAACTGACTCATTTGATTGAATTTCATTGTGTTAATGTACCATAAGTACAAATATAGGGATTCTAGTGATATAATTTTTTCCTAAATAATTTGACCTAGAGAGTGTAATTATATTGTTTCTAGGGTCATATGACATCCCATAAAAATTTTATATCTTATGTGTCATAACCTTAATTCTTTCCCATGTCAAAATAAAGACAACTTGGTTGGTGATACTTTTATTTTTCTTAGGTTTCCCTTTTAGGGGATTAATACTAATAATTTTTGTGTCTTTTCTTTTCACCACTCAATTATTTATTATACCATGTGGTATGATATTCTACAGAACTACGACTCTAATTTTAAAAATAGTTCCCTTTTGTGGGTTCTTGACATAGTGAGCATTGTCTCTATTTTTTGGTAGTTTAATGTATTTAAAATAAGAATAGTGTTATTGGTGTTTTAGCATGAATAGATTTGAACATGAGTTATTAAATTAATACCCAAGTAGGGCATGCCATTTGAAAATGTTTTTAAATTATTTAGATACACAAAGGTGAACTTTGAGTCATGATTTTTTCATTTTTGGATATGAAACTCGATTTGTGAAAAGAATAAAGGGAAGAACCAGATACTATATTTTAATATTGGATTCCAACATAGTGTTTTCATTGGAGATTAAGAATATAAAATAGTTCTCTCTTTGTAATTAATGTTCCTCTAGTTGATAGGCCCTTTTGGTGGGTAACTCATGAAAATACAAATTGGGGTGTATCAATGCATATTCAAAACAATGTCGTCCCTAGGAATTTGAAATTATACTATTGATGGTCAGGTAGTTTTTGATGATCCATATTTTTAAATACCATGAATGGTGGGTTTTAAGAAAAGATATCCGATAATGAAGGGAGAATTTTATTGGTATTATCCATGAATGGAAATCCACTAATACATAATGTTTTCTTTTGTAAAAATGTTACATTCTATTGGGTGAACAAAATCTAGAGGAAAGGCTCCTCCCTGACAAGGGTTGAAGTAGTGTGCATTTTAATGTCAAGTGAATAGGACATGGAACATAAATTTTACATATTAAAAAAGAATTTGTGGACTACGATTTATGGTCATATAATTTTGACAGAAATATTATCACTTTTAATTTTCTAACAAATTTGTCCAATAATTTTCCATTATATTTAGGCCTGAAGGGAGAATATTATATGCTGTAATCTTGGGATTTTTGAATATGATGAGTGATATGGGAAGAATAAAACATTGGGCTCATTGAGATTGAAGAGGTCTCTCCTAAGGACCAATTTGACTCTAGTTGATAGGCCCTTTTTATTGGTGACTTATGAAAAGTAGAATGCAACATATCAATGAATAAACAAAAAATGGGATCCTATGAATGGACATACCTTTTGGTGGATGACATATTCAAATTAAACTAGGTAATATTGAATCATAGTTAGACAATAGTCTCTAAAGGAATATGAAATCCTATCCCAAATGGTCGGGGGAGGCTTATGGATATTCATATTTCCCTATACACATAGTTTGGTTTGTTGAATGAATGTTCCCAAATATGAAAGGATAATTTCATATTAAAATTTCCCAGGAATATGAAGAAATTTTTCTCCATGTACGTCTGATGCATATGGAGGAACGTGGGATTTTTTATTGTGGCTATGCTCAAGTCATTAAATCTGGGCGTCATTATGTTTCCCATCATAGAGATAATCAAGAAACATACTATTTTTTTAATTTGTGTCTCTAAATTGATTTCAACCATGAAGCTTAATGTCATGGGATAAGAAAATCTGGTGTGACTTTTATTGTCTAATTACTAGGATCATGTTAAATCTAAAATAAAATAAAATAACTTGATCATGTAGTAAATCCTTTACAAAAACTCATAATCACATGTGATCAATGCTTGTGGTGAAAAAGTGGTGGCAATGGTTTCTCCAACCACACAATGGTGATTAAATGACAAAAAATGTCATTTTGATTCTATTATGGTTGGCGTAGAAGGTAGGACATGAGAATCTCTACATATCTCATGGTAATGAGAATCAAACCTTATGTAGTTCTCAAAAACCATGTGGTTCAGTGTCACATGGAGATGACATTAGACATGCAGTTTAATGTCATGTGGTATGGATGAGGTTTTTTCAACATGAAAAAAATAAGTTATAAATCATTATGATTGATATCTAGGAATGTATGAAATTATATAATGAGATGAATACCATATTATTTATACAAGAATTATAGATCATGTTTTCTAGGGAATCCTCTACTTGGGAAACAAGGTAATACAATATTTTAACATCATGTGTTGATAATGTTTTCATAAAGTTCAATGTCATGTGGCTAGGACAACATCTATCAGGGAAAAAATGAGTGATGTAAGGATTATTGATCCAATGATTCTCTTGGAAGCTTCATATGTGATACAAGAAATTGTAAACGATGATCATGGGGGTTCTCATATCTTGATAAATAGTATGGAAAAAATCTCAAGGAATTTCCACAGACCAATGATTGAGAGGCAGTTTCTAGCACCATGTCATTGGGGCTTCTAGAGATAAAAGGGGTCTCTCATAAGGACCAATGTTTCTATGGTTGATAGACCCTTTTGGTGGGTTACATATGAAAGTCCACATGGGATATCAATGCATAGTCTAACCCTAGAGTCCTCTATCCAACTTTCCCTTTTGGTGGGTGACTTATACAGGGCCAACATGGGAATATTAATGTATAATCAGAAAAATATATATTTAAGAATCTAAAATCCTATCACCGATGGAGATAGAATTTTCATAGACAATTATTATCAAATATAAGGATTATTATGTGTGGAAATAATATGTCTTCGAATAAGGGATGAATTTTTATCTTCTATAGTTATATAGTGTAAATTCCACTGCCTATATATTTTTTTATATGGAAGATGAATCTTTATATTTCTATTATGGTCTCCTGGATGAGGGAACCTGAGTTAAGGTCTCCTAAAAAGATATCTATTTGTTTGCTGGAGAAGGGGATTTTATTGTTCCTATATAGGATGAATACAAAGGGTCTAGGTCTCACTATGTATCCCATTTAAGAATTCAATCAAGCCCCACATAGTTTTGTATTAAATATTCCCATGTAGTTATGAATGTACAAAGGGAGGATAAATGTTTCATGTTTTATCTAAACCTATGATTATAGATTCAGGCATCACTATGTATCCTTTGATGGAAAGAATCAAGACACACATAGTACTATAATAGAGGTGTGGTGGAGGACAAGCACCAAATATTATGATCCAATCAAGCATAGATTGAAATGTTATGAAATTTTAATCCAAGAAACAAGGAAATAAATCATGTTGTTTACATCAAGTAGTGGAGATATTTTCATATAATTTAATATATTTTGACTGGGATGTTAGTCTATATAGTTCAGTTTCATAAACCTCAGACTATAGTGTCATATAGTTTTAGGTTATATAACGAGGACCATCTGGTGAGCCTCCTAAGGTAGTGTAAACATGACATTGATGTTCTATAGTTTAATGTCATATATAATGTATGTGTTTTTCATGAAGTTTATTTTATTGTTATATGGATGATATTTCATTCCTTTTAATGTCAGGATATAAATATTGACTACATAGTTTAATGTCATGTGGTGAATATGATGTTCACTTTTATCGCACGAAGTATTTCTTAATGAATCATGAATTGGTAGGTGATGTATTGACCACTCCATAGATCAAGATCAGAGAATAATCTCTCTTATAGTGGATATTATGTATGAAATAAGGTCTATCCAAATTTGGTTTAAGCTTTGGAGTTTTATTTCCTAGTTTCTTTTATGTCCCAAGGACCAGTATGAGCTATCCTTGAATGAATGAGTGGAGGTGAACCTTTTTTTCAATGGATCAGGTATTCCTATTGTGGTGGACCTCCAAGTCATAAAAAGTGTTAATTATATTATCAAAAATTCACTCCAATTAATTAAACTATTTTTGGTATTTCCCTTAGGTGGATTGTTGATCAAAAATAGAAATGTGAAGAGAGGGTAATTTGACTTCAATGGCTATGACCTCTTCCATCACATATACAATTTAATATGGGGTCACTCACATATCAGTGTGGGTTATATTCTGGTAGTCCCTCTTGAAATTCATGTTCCAATCATGCCTTAATTTTTATCTCTACCTAATATCTTCATTATTTTGTCTGATTGGGTATTGTTGATGGCCTATATATACCCATTGGCTATAACATTATAGTGGTACGAATGGTTGGATTTGATATTATACTCTTGATATAGCTTCCCTAACTCATCAGAACATAAATTGGTAACATTTTAATCAGTATTGTATGAGGGACAAAAAAATCTAGTAATGATGTTGTTATTTATGAATCCAATAATTCTACTAGTACCAACTTCTTTTAGATATATTGATTCCTCCCATTTGGATATAATTTTTGTGTTAGTGAAGGTGTATTAGAACTAATTGGACATAATAGGAGGATATTTCCCTAAAAAATACATTCCCCATATAGAAAATAAAAAGGATTATTTGGATACGTGTGGAAAATATGAGGGTTGATATGTTAAGTTGGCATGCACTTGGTAGGAATGACACTTCTTGGTGAATGGTGTTAAATCCTATATCATTGAAGGCTAGATCCATCCAAGCCTTTAGAATTTATTAGATATCATGAAACCTAACTAGTGGGAACTATAGGATCTCATTAGTACTTATTTCTTGATGGAATTAGTTTCTTTTCCCTTGATTCATATGATAATAATTTCAGTGATTCCTCTTTTATAAATGAATTTTGGGAGATTCGATCCATCATAAAGAGTAAAATTAGTCTCTTGTTATTTTATTTTCTCTTCTTGGATCTTTATAACAAGAGAAATAAATTTTGAATATTGTTTAAAATGGGTATAAGACAACTAGTGGTATGACCATGTGGTTCAAGGATAGAGTTTTTTTCATTTACTTCTTCCATTCAGACAGGAACAAAAGGATATACAATTTGGTGATACATACTAATGATTGTTTCAAACCGATCTACATCTTCTTGTTCCAAGGACATGTTCTTAAATGAATCGACGTAGGAATTATATGATAATGGGACCTGAATGAAAGTTATATCTATGTGTAATTTTTCTATTAGTCCATGGACATAATCAATAAGAAGGATCATATATTATTTTATGACAGAATAAAATTGAATGACCGTTTTGATTACCGTGACTGAATCAACATTCACCTCTAAGTGGTCCAATGGAATTTTAGGATTCAATTATTATCCTACGATGAGATAATTATATTCTTCTTCACTATTTATATAGCCTTCACACAATAAGAAGGAGTAAGGAAATACGTTCTTTGCTGTAGATAAGAGCACAACACCTAATCCAACTTTATTGAGCATGGGGTCCTCCATTATCATCCCTATTGGGAACCATGATACAACATCAACTTACATTTCCCACGTCTAAGGAATTTCTTAAATACACAAGATATATTTATTAGGAAATTTAGTATTTAATGAAATTGTTTTTTCAAATGGATGTTCTATAAGAGAATTTGTCAATGTCTGACCATCCACTACTCTCTACATCATTAATTTAATGTCAAAATACTACAGTATAACCACACTCCATGTCAAACTTCAAGTAAACATAAGATAATTGAGGTTGTATTTGAGTGAGTAGTTGTGAGATACCTAATAGACCTCATGTTGATAAAATTTGTGCCTTAATTTCTTATCCATGAAGATCAATTCTATGTTGATCTTCATTACAACTGAATAACAAGTATCAATGTTTATTATGGTTCAACTAAGATAATAATGGTTTTTTTTCATTTCAATAATCATTACATTGTATGATAAATGAAACCAATTATTTCTTGAAGGCTATCACATATATAATGAGTGGTTTCCCATTTATTGTTTTCACTAACATTGGTGGAATCAAGATATTTTTCTTAAAGCTATTTAATGATTTATGATAGTCATCATTATATTAATATTTTACCTTCTTATTCATTAAATTGGTGAAGGTAAAAAACTTTTCTTATAGGTTCATTATAAAGTGATAAGTTATGGTAAAGTTTTCCTATAAAACCCTCAACTCTTTTATGTTTTGTGGTGGTGAAATATTTATGATAGATTTTCCCTTCTCATAGCTAACTTCGATGCTATGATGGAGTACGATGAAGCTGAAAAATTTAATTGAGGGGTTAATATTCAAGATATTCTATAATAGACTATTAAATATAGTCTCATGATTATCAAGGTGGTTAGAATTTCATAAAAACATAACCATCATGTCATCAATGTATCATTAAAAAATCCCCAATAATGGTTTAAATATTAGATTCATTGTATGTTGATATGTAGATACAATATTCCTCATGCCAATGGAAATTAAATGATAATAAAATAATCTCTAAGTGGATCTAAAGAAATTTGATTAATCATGTTATAGGGACATTCTTATTTAATTATAATCTAAATAGTATTCCATGAATGATATGGATTGATATCCCACTATTGCATCCATCGTTATCTATGTGATCGGTACTAGAAAATTATCTTTCAGGCTGTGCCAGTTGGGATCTATGAAATCGATTTAGACCCAGATTTTCCCATTCTTCTTCCTTATCAAGACAAAATTGGATAGCCATTTATAGTAATGTACTTCTTGAATTATGTTTTCTTGGATATAGTTTTCAACTTCATCCTTGATCTAGGTAGTGTGAGTCAGGTGTGTCCTTTTGGATGCCTGTTTGTAACCTCGATGGTTCTCTAGAAAGCACAAGTGGTTAGTAGCCATAATTGGATCAAATCCTTGAATTTCCATGTAATTAAAGGGAAAAAAACCTTGATGATACTTTTAAAATTATTTATATACCTTTTTTCTTCATAATACATGGAAACACTGGTCAAATATGGTTTTCGGTCTTCCATGGTACCCAGATTTATTTTCTGATATCATCAATAGGGGTAGAGGAACTTTTATTGATTGTTATAGGGGAATACTTATGGTATTCCTCTCCTTCCTCCACCTCCTATTCCTTTTAATCATATTACAAACCTTATTGGTAGTCGGTAATTAAGGAAGCACTCCAGAGTTAAAATTGGAGTCAACATTTTGACATCAAGAAGATGAAGCAACTTCCTCTAACCCAGCTGAGAGTGTGGAGTCTCTTTGAAGCTCTGAAGCTGAAATGAGTGATAGATGGTTCATATATTTACTCTATTTTAGTGATATTAAAACCTCTTATTACTTATCTGATGAAGTTGGTATCTATTGAAGCTTAGGGTATTTAATGATGGCATCTTTATCTAATCATATAGAACTTTCTGGAGAGTCCTCAACCTTTTTAACACTACCAGGCTCAGTTCTAATGACTAGTATCATGATGGTTGGGAAACAAATTCTTTAATTTGGGCCCATTTCTTTGATTTAATGTACAATAAACACATATATAATTCATTTATTTATCCGATGGGATTGGAAAGAGTCTTTTCCATTCCATTTGGGGTCATCACTCAAGAAATACTGTCAGCTAAAGGCTATTTCCCATCTCTCTCATAGAATCATGCATCAATATACTATGTTTTTCAGGATTTTAATAGTTATTTATCACCACAAAAGCTCCAAATTTTATGATTACTGTAATATTTAAAGAATTGGTAGACATATTATGGAATTATCACATGATGATGAAATCATGGTCTACCTAGAATCATGTTAAAACTAATGTCTTATTGGACAACCAGAATTTCGAAGTCATATATGAGGTCCCCAAACTAGGTCTTCAACTTAATTATACCAAGATGATTTTTCTCACTCTTTCCAGAACCCTACAATTTTAGAGAAAAAGGGTGAATTGGAATTTAGTATAACCCAGTTGATGAAGTGTTCAAATTAAAATTAGGTTGAATCATAATCCACTGTCAGTGAAATATTGTCAAATGTCAATGTCATTTATTCTACCAAATACATAAAAGGAACTAATGTTTTCATGTATAAATTCATCTACTAACTAATTCATGAAATAGATGATCTCGTGGAATTTAGTGGGATCTATATCTGTATGATAAATTTTAGCAGTGGAAACTTCATATTCAAACTCTTGAGGGATTAACAAATCCCATATGAGTACATCTTGTAGGTATTTTGATAGAATTAGAGCATATTGGATTGAAAAAATAGCTATGACCAAAGAAAAATTATCTAAAATTTCATACATATGAGATAAATTTTTGTGATTTCCAATATGAAACATCTCTCTCAAATAAAAATTAGTTACTGAAGTACTTTTCAGGGGTAGATCAGTTCTCAGGATATGATTTGTTGGTGATTCTATCCATGGTGGATTATGTCAAATAGGTGTACTTACATTTTGTGTTTGATTTGAAGATATCATACAATATAGCTGATCTTCTGATATGATCAGAACATGGTGAACCCTCACTCTCATGGGAGAACATTCCTTCTATTGTTGATCCCGTTGGAGGTTTCTCCCTTGTGTTTCGATAGAGTGGACAGTTTTTGTGGGGATATGGTCGGAGTATTAATTTTTTATATGACTGCATTTTTTCATATATCATAGACCCCTATTTCCTCCTCCCCTAATTAACTAGTTGGGGGAAGAGAACTCAGGTTCATGGTAATATTCATTATCAAATAAGAGATCCATTAAATGAATGACATTAACAAACCTAAATATTAATTGCTCTTCTGATGATGAGTTTTTCTTTCTAGTTGACTCTTATGGTACTATTTGGTTGGGTGGAACCAATTATTTTGGTATTAGAGGAATGAATTCAAAGATATAAAATACCATCATTGGCATTGGTTCATGTCTATCTTAGTTTGTTTGTTTCCAACCCTTTATGCCACAAATTCTTTTGGAAGACTGTCTTTTAAAGGACTATAGTGACGATAGAGTCGGTTGTTCTATAGAAGGATAGTCTAGAGGCATAGTTGGTTTCTTCATATATGTTTAGTGGATATCTTGATTTCAGTTTATTTTGGTTGTATCTATGAAATCACTCAACTTATATGTACCTTTGTTAGTATCTTTATTCAATTCGACCTCTTCCTCTGGATTGGTAGTAGAAAACCATGTCCCCTATGTGGGTGGAATGACTGGCTTCACTTACCCAGTGTACACCATTTTTTACATGATGTATTTGAATAAAAATAATTCATGTATTGTGTGAACAAATGTTTTATGGATGGTGTCATAATTTGGTAGATCAATGATACTAGAATAGTTTGGTCTCTTCAGTTTTGGAAGCTTCAGAAATTTGTTCTCCAAAATGGATATGAAGCACTTAAGGACACAATCATCTTGGAAAGAATATAATTTATTTAGTAGTTCTTAAAACAATATTTTTTTCTACTCCCTTATCTCATCCTAAAGAGGTGGGTCTTTTTTACTCTTAATAGGTGGGTTTTCATGATATGATACATGCTTTAGAGTAGGTGTAGGTGTAGGGGATAACATAATCATGGATTTTTTATAATATTCTTTCATAGTTATCTTACATTGAGGTGATGTAATTACTCAATATTTGCACTTATTTCACATGACTAAGTCTTCAATTTTTCCAAAAATAGTGGTTATATCTAAAAACCCTCCTATGTATTTGATAGGGATGAGAAATATTCACAACTTTTATTGGTGATTCTCTATATATATGGACAACAATTATTCTATGGGAAGTTGTAGGTTTAGGGATTAGGTCAACCATTTCCATCGAGAAATGAAAGTAGAGACTCTCTCATTTTCACACTATTTATAGTTCAAGATTTTGATGTCTATTTTATTCTACAGTATTAAGGTGAATTAAAAGATAAACTATCGATGGAGATCTTCCAATCCCATGACTAACTGAGCTAAAAAATTAGTGTACCAAAAGATGGATGGACCTTGCATTGTATGTATGAAGAACCTAAGTTTCACTAATTCTTTTCATGAAGGATTTCCAATAATTGAATCATATAGAGAGAAACAATTCATTAAATGATTCTCTAGATCGCCAAAGCAATCAAAAAATTGAAATCTAGGGTTTCCAATGTTTTATAGTGGTGGGGTCAGATCCACCGATTCAAAGTAAATATTTATTTTTGTTAGTAATAGTGTACATCATTTCTCTACATCTTATAACTAAGATATCAATGAATCATTAGTATTGATGAGACCTTGTGGGATGTTTGGATAAATAGAAGCATGATCAGGGGAAACAATGGGTCAATCCATCTATAATTGCTATATTTTTACTTGCAGTAGTAAAATTTTAGGGGATGATCTATAAGGATGTCTCTGAACCAACATTGGTTTTGTACTCAATGTAGAGAACTCCTTATATCTCATTGTCATGGAGTATATATATATTTTTATTTGTTCTATAACATTGTTTATATGTTCTAGTTCCATTTTAGTTTTTAAGGCTGATCCCTCTTTTTGAGGTACACCAGTTGGGAGTGTGAGTTAATGATCATCATTTAGAGAATATCCAGTTGGAATATTACCTTGGAGTAATTCTTTATTGATTATTATTGACTCTTTAACATATTCCTCCAACTGAGAGAATCATTAATTATGTTTGAGGATTTCAACCTTTTCAGAAGGTGGGTGAGGAAAAAACCTATCATTACCATTTTCTTTGGTAGATTATCACTGAGGAGGCAGTAATGGAGTGGTTTTAAGAATAAAAAAATTCAGAGAAAGACATTGGTTCTAGTTATGCACACCTCCTTAAATCATTTTTTATTTTACAATACTATATGCTGAAACATACACCTCTTTCTCCCCTATATTATCCTTTTGTTCTATATAATATTGAGGGGTGGTGTTAATGACATTCACTAATGAATAATTAATCATAATACTTTCATCATCCTCCTATATAGAATTCATTTTTTGTTCCCTTCATGAATTCACATATTATCCTTCATTGATTCTCTTGGAACCTTTTAGAATATGATTATCCAAAGGGAATCGCTGGACATTTTTTTCATGTCTGTTCTCATTGAGGACATCGGTTCATAGGAAAAGATGAACTAGGAGGATCTATTTTGTAGCATTATTCCTAGCCAAGAGAAGACTGATTTTCATTGAGGAGTAAAAAAATAGGGTAAAAATACCTCATCCCTATCGACTTTGGATATTCATGTTCCCTTTCCAAAATTTTATGACCCTTTATTCCAACCTCAAAGGTTGTGTAAAAAAATATTATAGTCCTACAATATGGGGTTTATCTTGTATTCTCAGGGATTTTTCAACTACATATTCTTTCATGAATTTACATATTCATGTTCAATCATGGGTTTGGTACATTGTATAGATTTCACATGATCCACATGCTTCCAAATGTATTGTTGATACATGATTATTTTCCTCCATTAGTCTAAGGAATGGATAAATGTTTTTAGATTCTTTATTTGGGGTTTTTTGATGGCTTGATCTCTAATGGATTGATGTTTTTGGGATATTCAGGGTCATTTTTTGACGTGTGAACCATATTTTGTGAAAATAATCCATTTCGTGAATCTTTCAAGGGTATAAAACATTTCATGATGTCACTTTTCTTGGGCCTGGATAATTTTTTAGCACAATGAAATGAAATTATCTCTGTTCATCCCATTTCATGATATTAATACAAGATTTAGAATCTTTGATCACCTAATGCATCCATTTTATATCATTGAGAAATTTTCATTAAAGTCCTTCATATATATTTTTCACTTTTGAGTGTTGTGCAGCTAGTATAGAATCCATGTCGATTTGACGGTGGGTCCCCTCTATTATCTTAATCTGTCTTAAACATTTTTCATAATTCAATAATTCTTATTTTTAATGATAAAGAGTAATAAAAAACATTTAGGCAGACGCTATTCACACAATATTCGTCCAACACCTCTGAAATGATGTATTAGGTTGTGGATAAAGGACATAACATGCATGGGATGCCTTCTTTTTCCAATTATCACTTTATATTCAACATGTCTTCTTTATATTTAATTAGAGTCTCCTCAACCTGGTCTGACCTAAGTGGATGATTCCCCACTACTTTAATATAAACATAAATATTAGTAGGGACTTCCTCTGTCACATTGGAAGGAAAACTAGCCAATTGTGGTTTGAAGAGTTACTTTCTCTTTAGGATTTCTTCTAATTTAGAAAGGATTTTAAATTTAAATGATAAAGAATCAAGAATCACTAGACTCATTTTCCCATGTTCCTCATGGTAGGGGGATTTCACATTGTTATATATAAAAGGGGAGGACCTTCATGTTCAAGTAAAATATCACTATAGGAAAGAACCTCACAAAGACATTCATCATGGGGAGGAATACCGTAATGGAATGATGCCTGATTGTAAGAAAAATTCATGTATCATATAATATTTGGAGGACCTTCCGGTCATATTATATCTAGGTAAGTACCTATTTTTTCCTTGATATTTTGGCCTTATGGAGGGATATGGTCTCATTAAAAAGTGGGATCTCATGATCAATCATATTTTTTTACATTATGAAATCCATCAAGATTATATTTCTATGGTGACTCCAGAATTGCTACTATGAGTTTCATAATTTGGTAATGGATGTGTAGTATTTTAAGCCACCATAGATAAAAATATGAGGGATTCAAAAAATCCTGAATCATGTAGAGTGGGATCATATATTTTCTCTTCATTTTCCAATGGCCTTTTGTGAGGTTTCTTTTTGGATACCATAATGAAAATGAATAGGGTTGCTTACTGGAGATAGCGATGTTCATTTATAGATTCCTGTTTTATAATCTTCCATGTAACTATAGAATTTTTATAATATGTATCTTGAATTTTGTTAGGGGTTTGTTCCTACTTTATACTATCCAATGGGGTATTCCTATTACCTCCATTCGGAAATGGGATATAAAACTGATCCATTTGTGCATATATAATGGTGAATTTTTTTCCCACGACCATCATAGATGAGAGAAGAGGTGACTATTTAATCACAAGTGACCCTCATTTTGTGATGTTAATTAACCAAAATTGTGGGGTTGGAGGTTTGTGTTTATCCTTTTATCACTACCACTACTGTTATTATATACAAGAAGGTTAGTAGTATGTGGGTGTGAATTTGTGTCTTCCCTTTCACCATTTTCTAGATTTTATGGGTAACATTAGTGGTAGGAATGGAGATATATTCTCATTATTTGGCTATATTAGAGATGTTTTCCTTATCCTAGCCTCTAATTAATATTGATATGTACTGTAATCACTCACGTGTGTGGTCAGATATATGGGTTATCCATTATTTGATGTTGGGAATTTACGACTGGTCTCTACGAATACAGCCAGTATAGGCTAGAAGTCTTGAAAAAGGTAGGTAGGTGTGTTTTCCTACTCATGGATTATAGCTGAATTTAACTGGAATACATGGTTTATGTGGGGTGGTGTTTTCTCCTTTATTTATTTTACTGTCGAAATTGATTGGTGGACTTTTATAGATGCTTCCAAACTGTGATGGAAAGCATGGCTAGTGTGGAAAGGTATTTAGGAGGACATATTCATTTCTTTTGAATTTAACTAGTGGGATTGGATGGAGGGACCATTGGTGTGGTCATTCTCTCTATTTTCTAGTAATTTTACTTTGAGGGTTGTCCTGCCTGGCCAGGTCTGAGAGACCTAGGTTGAATATTTGAGGAAAGAACCCCCATAATTCTGATCGTTTGTTTCCTTGTGGTATTGGTGCCAGTGACTACTTTCAGGAACCAATTAGAGGGACCCAAATTTCATATGCATGAGGCCTTCAATGACCTCTTGATCTTCCTCCCTAAGATAAGGGAGTAGATGATTGTTACATTCTAGGGGAAAACTCCTAAAATGCTTAGAGATGAAAATTAGTTCCATATCCATCTATTCCACCATCCATTATTCAACAGGTAGATGGAGATGCTTAATGAGTTTGATGGATCATCGTAAAACCTCTAGGTTTTGGAAGGTACCATCTTTTGGTACTCCCAAAACAATGCAGTTGGGACTTAGTGTTGACGAAACTGGGTGGGAGGTGGTGTTCTTAATTTGGTTAATTTCCCAACTTGCATAATGGTCGAATCACATGTCTACTAGAATTGGTA
Organism: Viscum album; assembly: GCA_963277665.1. Classification (NCBI taxonomy): domain Eukaryota; kingdom Viridiplantae; phylum Streptophyta; class Magnoliopsida; order Santalales; family Viscaceae; genus Viscum; species Viscum album. The sequence goes on along the minus strand of OY728156.1, from coordinate 1,437,612,110 downwards.
TGACTGCATTTGGATTAAAGGGATATCTCTTTGAATGTTCTTAAAATATATATGACAAAAAAATGAAAACCACATCAAAGTAGCATCTTAATAAACAAACAAATTATTAATGGATTTTTTTGTTTGAACCTCTTTAATTTTTGGTAAGAAAGGGGCCTAAAATATGGGTGACATCATCATCTTAGTGAAGGATTAATTTCAGGTTCACCATTTTTTATTTCAATGAAAATCATGAAATTGTATTTACTGCTTGATGATTGATTAATTATGGGGGGTAGAATGGTTACACAAGCATTCACTTTAGGTTTAACATTTTTGAATAGCTACCAACATGTTTTGTTTATGGAGATGGAAACACGCAACTGTTCTCACATTTCAGATTTTTTATGAATCTTATTTCTAATGGTATGTTGTCAATGGGAAATGGATCCAATGTTTCTTTGAAGAGGAGATTTTGGGAATATCACACCCTTTTGGGGGGAATTATATCCTACTAGGGGACTCTCGTAAACAATTTATACATATTCACCAATCCATTATTAAAACTGAAGTATGACATGAGTCTCCCCAAGATTAACAATCAATTATTAGAATGAATATACATTAAAATCATCCAAATCTATCTAACATTATTCATTAATGAGGAAATCTGTATGTATCCATGTTCTTTATAAATGGTATCATCTTTTATACAAGTAATATATTATTTGGTCATTTATTATTATGATGATAGTTTTATGCCATGCATTGGGGTACTATAGATCTTATCATCATCTAGGGATATGGGAGGTGTTTCGATGATAGGGTGGAGACCATAAGATTGTCTTCCTATGTAACCTCATGAAAAGAATAATAACCCATTTTTTTTGGTTTTATCTAATGGGGAACACCGTACCATTATAGGTCATGTGATGAGGACAAAACAATACAGTTTAACATTATGTGGTATGAATGTCTAAGGTGAGAGGTGTCTAGTCATGTTTTGGTGTATTACTAATGCTTAAGTGGACCAATAGACCTGGAAGGGGTGTAGGCACCCAGGTTGGATTCCACCCTACAAGAAATATGGCCTAGATAGAGTGAAGGTTGATTTTGGGTGCTGGGTTTTGACCTCAAGGTGGATTTCTACATATCTAATTTAGATTGGAATCAATTCCCATAGAGTTTGTTGTTGTGGAAGCACACTAATGGAGGCCCTCTAATGGTTTGTCTCAAAGGGTATTATTCCCTTTGATAAGGTGATAACATGATTGGGGATTATACCAAATAGGTGGATCATAGGTTTCTTCATTGAGAACGTGGCCCATTAAATGTTAATGACTAATTTTGATGATTACACAAAATTAGAGTATGCCCATTTGAGTGGGTCAATGAGGCGTATCTCGGCTCATTGGTATTTAAAGTTTTGGATGTGTAACACACCAAGATGTATTCATTTTATCTCAAAGGGTATATGGCCATTTGATATTGATACATGACTTTGAGGACCCCAAACTATAAAATATCTCTAAAGGAAGGTAATATGAAGTTATAGAAAAGTATTTTTTGATACGATATGCATATGATTGTGTATATGTAATGATAATAACGTGCCTATAATGAAACATGGCTCATGATCAGTGGGAGAATAAATATGAACTATAAGATCTGGTAAACCAAAAAATATACTTAATCCATCAGTCGATGAGGTTGGGTCGATGAGATAGAGAGATAGGGCACTGAAGTACTTCATTCCTATCTTATTTTAAATACCAGGTTAGTCACATATAGCTACCCATATGGCTACAGATTATAAGGAAGGTTGGGGTATTAATGTAGATGGGATAACCGACTCCTAGTTCCATATAAGAAAAGAATATAATCTAGTAACCCTAAATGGGAAAATTTGGCAACATCCCCACCCCTTCACTATTTAAAACAAGATGTACCTGGTCTCAAAGGTGACAAGGGAAGTACATGTCCGTAGCCCTCATATTTAAAATAGGGATGTACCATGAATTTTCACTTTGATTAGGGTCTTTCTGATGGAAGGTATACATAAAAATTCACACCCTGAGGACTCTACCCATCTGGTAGGACAAGTGCGAGACACCTTTTACCGAAGGAAGGGAAAACCGAATGGGTTCCATGCTTTCGTGTATTTATGCATGGTTGTAAAATTTTGGAGACATGAGTTGATTATTTTATTTAGCCTACCTCATATGGGAGTCCTAATTAAGAAGTTATCCTTCCATTAGAGAGTGAAGATAGGTCTCCATGGTGTCTCACATAGGGGAAGGCTGAGTGAGATGAAAGAGGATCACATGGGTGAAGGTTGGGTGAGCTGAAGAAAAAAAACATAGTGAATACCGATGAAAAATGAAGATAACTCATGCAAGGAAGACTTGGGTGATATGATGAGATCTCTAGTTGGTGAAAGTCTAGTTTGAAACACACGGGTGAGGCCTTTTTCAAGGATTCAATGGTCTCATCATATGTATTTGGATAACTAGTTCTTAAGCACTAAGTATGAGAAGGTGAATTTTCCCTTGTGTGTTTGGATTTGGGGAGGTGGATTGCATAGGTTATATTGGGTTTAAAACACTAATGAAACGTTGAACCTACCAACCCTCTTAATACCCTCTTCTTTTGAGGCTTATAACTCTACATGAACTTTATTAATGGACTCAGTGAAATATTAGGGTGATATAATCTTCAATACATCTCCAAGATATCCAGTCATGTCAAATGTGTATCCCCATGTTCCTATATATTAGAAATTTGAAGACCCTAGGAGATGTAGGAACCTCAAGAAGGTGGGTCTCCCTAGTCAAAGTGAAGACATGAGCTTTTTAATTTCCATGGGTGTGCCTGTTTAGACCAGTGTGGTCGGTTATCTTGCATCTGGAACCTATTGAGTGACATTGTTTTGGGAAATGTGTAGTATTCCTTTGGTGAAGTGCATAAACCATGAAATTCTTCACTTCTCTTTCCCTTTAAGTATTTCTCTTTTAAACTTATCATTTTATCATGGAAAAAGGTAGTTTCAATAGTGATTCCATTATTAGTATTCTTGTAAGGGATAATTTGTAGATATTTTATGTGGGTTCCAATATGATATTCATTAAATGGGTTATAAAAGAAATCATTTGATTTTAAAGTGTATGAAAATGAACTAATGTTATCTAAAGAATGTTTTTGACTATTTATTTAATAAAGGTGAACATATTTTTTTCAATGAAATGTATTCATTATTTTTCCTAATTTTCATGAAACCATTTTGATTATTTTTATCCATTTATAAAAAATATAAAAAAAATAATTTAATTTCATGGATAATTAATTGGATATTTCTAGTAAAATGATCATTGCGAAAAGTGATATCTTTCATAATGAATTTTTAGGATTAAAATTTGAAAAATATGTTTATTTTATTTAATATACCTTGCAGACATATTGTTTTTTCGTATGAAGTTTTGAAATGATTTTTCATAGTTCATATAGAATTCTTAAAAGGTTATTAGGTTATATTTATTGATATAGGAGTTAACTTGAATGATGTAAGTATTTCTTTGTAAATAACATGTTTTTTGGAAAATGGATACGATGTTGAAATAGATAATTTTTTATGTAGTGTTTCACCTAATTCTCTAAAATTAAAAATTGAAAAGATCTTGTAGATGTGTGAAAGTGAAATCATTATTCTGAATAATTTAATTATGGGTAAAATAAGTTTTGAGGTGTTATATTTGGTATCAAAGAAAAGGTTTAGATTATTCTAGATATTATAATAATGTTAAAATTCACATTAACAATACTCTAATTTATAGTTATACTATCATGATATATCTTTCTATGATTTCCTTGTTTCTTCGTCAAATAAATTCCTGTTCAAAATGGTTTTCTCTAGAGTAAATATGGATTCTTATATATAAATAAATCAGGAGGATAATAACATTCCAAGTCCAAAACCAAGAATGCTTGGAATTTATAATTTCTTGTTCATGTTTCTTTAGTTGTCTTAGTATAATAAAATTGGTACCAATGAAAGAGAGTGATTGAATTATCTATATAATAACATGTATATAGTGTAGAATCCCATAAAATACAAACCTATGTAATTAGGTTGATCTTAAAACCCAGTTAATAATGACGGATTGATAAATTCACAAGATAAGATATTTGAAGTTCTTGGATGTTTCTAACATTAAATGGAAACCCGTTATATTTATCATTTGAATGTGAATCCAATTAATGGTCATATTTGATTAAGAAAAATAATTCAAATGATGAAATTTAATCCAGGAAATTTATGTTATTTGAATATGTTTTCCCAATTTTTTTTAATAATTTCATTTGAAATTAATTGGAATGAAAATACCTATAATTTCATCAAATGGATGAGGACTTAGTGGCTGCTTGTGAAGAAAATTTTACCAAATAGTTCACACATGCACCAAATTTTGTTCAAGAACATTATAGTAAAATTGATAAATTTTTCATATAATTAATGAAATATTTGTTAAGGGATATGAGTAATTGTGATTTTGGATGTTATAAATAAAATTAATTGTGTGATGAGAAATTCAATGTGGAGTTTTTTACTTAAAAAATTTATGTATTGATCTTTATGTAAGTAAATGAAAAATATTCATCAAAGAGTCTTAATGGTTAGAAGATTTATAAATATTCTCATATGTTATCTAGGAAATATTACCAATGTTGAAAACATAGAATCATGGCAAATTCCAATAAAGAAATGATGCGTAGAAATGGTCAGACCGGTAATGAAAAGTAGGTAGTGAAATATTTTAATTGCAATGAGTGGGACAATACTCTAATGCATGTATTAAGTTAGTTAATCATGTTTTTAATCTTATGTAATAAAAATAAAAAGGTTTGTAAAATCATTTTCATACTAATACATATTATGTGGGACCCTAAAATAATATGGTGATAGGAATATTTCTTTTTTATTCAAATTGTTCAAATTTATTATTTATTCAATATTCATAAATTCATTTATAACTAGGAAATTTACATGTAAAATTGAAATACCATATCAAAAAACAAAAATATAATTTTTAGTAAAAATACATAGGCATAGTATAAAGGAAATTTTAATTTATGAAAACCACCATTTTATCAAATATGGAATGTTTATTACTACAAAACTTGTTCTCTTTCACAATATTGATTTTATTTTTATTTTGGGTATAGATTGTCTTTTAGTTTTCCAGTATACAATTTACTTAATAGTTAAAGAAGTTGTTTTTAGAATTATTTTTTTTTGGTATAAAAGAATGAGTTAATACCATTGTAAGTATACCAAGAAGCTGAGAAACTAAGAAAAATATAGTAATGAATGTTATCTTCCACATAATGTTGAATAAAGGAACTACTAAAATTAGTGTTGTGCCAGTTGTAAATTAAAATATAAATGTATGTCCCAAATATTTTTTAAATATTATTCCATATTACGAGGTCTTGTTTTATATTGAAAAAATCAAAATTATAATTAATTTTCAGAACCATGTTATCAAATGTACTTAGTTGAGTTGTTTGAATTGAACAATAGGTTGCATAAGTTTTTTTAAGGGTTTCATCTTTCACAACACTTCTCCATGGGGTGCCTACATTTTTTTTTCAAAAATTTCAAAGGTTCAATAATTTATTGTATTTATTATAGAGAAATCAATAACATAACTATTAATAACATGTATAAATTTCCTCATATCAATGAATTGTTTGATTTGCTCTATGGTTCACAGTTTCTTTCGAAGATTAATATGAGGTCCGGGTATAACCGGCCAAATGTAAAGGAGGAATATATTCTGAGGATGACATTAAAAACTTGGTATGGATGTCACGTGTTTGTTTTAATAACATTTGGGTTAGGAAACACCAAAAATATTTATTAATACAATGAATAGAGTGTTTGTTGAGTGTTTTGAAAACATTAGTATTGTTTTTATTAATGAAATTCTAATATAATCTTAAGGTTATGATGATCATGAGTAAACATAGGGATTTTTCTCCAAATTTAATAGAAATTATTTTTTATTCAAAATTCATTAAATGTAAATTTTGGTAGTAATAAATTTATTTTTTTAGTGTCTATTATTTATAAATATAGAATAACTATTAATCATGATAAGACCAAATTGGTTGATGAAATTCCATGAACTACAATGGTAACTGAGATATAAAGTTTTTGAGCTACTACAGAAGATTGGTTGAAAAATTTACTCAGTTATCTATCCTACTAACTATGTTATCTAAAAAGGGAGTTAAATACTTCTAGATAAAGGAATTTTAGGAATTTATTTTAGAATTGAAAAAAGATTGGTTAATTACCTAATATTATCGCAAATATTAATAAATTTTGAATTTAATATTTATAATGATGATTTATTGATGTTATTTGGTTTTGTTTAGATACATAATGATGTTTTAATAATGTATTCATATCATCCATTGAAACCCCATGAGATGAACTAACCTATGCATTTCCTTGAGCTAACTATAAAACTTTTTTATTTAAAAATGTTGACATTTCATTTAATGATGGGGAAATATGAAATACACACTAATATTAAAATTTTATTTATATATTAATTTATAATGATTTGAACACAAGGAAAAGCAGTTTTACTGTTCTAAATAATGATTATAATCACACAATTCAATTTTATCCAGGTAAATCAACAATGTAGTTTATTCCTTGATTTAAAAATAAAATACATCATTAACTTTGTTACGACTAGAATATGATCCTTTAAAAAATGATTTAGTTATTGTTTCCCTATAAATTGTGTTTAATAATACTTAATATATTTTTAAATAGGTATCAGTGTATTTATATTTTTTAGAAATAATTAAGGAGGCTTAGAAAAAAGAACTTGGTTTTAGACAAAGAGTATAATAGAAAAAGAAGGATATGTTGGATGGATTTAATATTGGTAAAGAAGGAGTTATCAGATTTGGAAGTAGGTTTTTTGTGACAACTAATTATTCTTTCAAGAAGGAATTGTTAATTTAATTTGATAGTATTATACATTCTATTCATATTGACAACACAAATATGAATAGAGGCAATCAAGAATATTTTTTATGGGAAGATATGAATAACGATACTTATAATTTTTCTATGAAACTTTTTACTATTCAATAAGCTAAATCTTATGAACAAAAAACAAAGGTGATTCTTCATCATTTTCTTATTCCTAAATAGAAATATACAACATATATATAGATTTTTTTGGTGGGATTATCAAATAAATCACGAGGTTATAATTTTGTTTGGGTTATTGGTGTATATTCGATTAATTTTTTCCCTTTTTAATCTATATGAGATACTATATACTAGGATTAGAATTAAAGTCTTTATCATAAATACATATTTTGTTTACATGGTGTAGCGACTCGAGTTTTGGCCCTGTCAGACTTTGGAATATTCCTATGAATAATTCTAGAGCTAGGCGCGAAGGCGACGTGCGATTCCGAGCCCGAGTGTGCCCGGAATTAATTTTATTAAATATTAATTATTTTTATACTATTCACATGGAATGGGTGTGTTATATCCTAAAAGGAAGCTCAGAACGGGAATCTGAGGGCACAGTTGCATCCGAAGCGTGTCGTTTACCCTAGACGGGGTGTAAACTTTACGAGCGGGGACCTCCTGTGAGAAATGCCATGAGGGGAATTTTCGTAAATAGATGGAAAAGTTTATTTATGAGCGTCGGCTCAAATAAATTTTGAACCGAGTCTTGGATCAAAAATTCGAGTCCTCTGTTGAGTTCAGAACATTGTGCTTACCCTATGTGTGACATAATCTTTGTCGGTGCTGGGTGTCAGGTCGGGGGTGTGTCAGGCCGGGAAGTTTAGCTAATATTTGTTTTAAAAAACAATTATCTAATAATCTCCACCCCTTTTACATGAAGTAGCCTCCTCTTCCATTCCTCCTCCTTCCATCGATGAAAAATGGTTGGAATTGAGCGAACGAGGTGCCGTCGGACCCCGATTTTGATGGTGGTCGCTCCTAGATCAAGCAGCGGCAGCAGCGGAGCGCGCAAAGCGTCGACAATCCGCCAAAAGGTAGGCGGTTTGAGTCATAAAATCCCGGATCTCATTTTGTATTGCTATTCTTTAAATTTTTGTACGGGTTGTGTAGTTAGGGATCTGTGATTTCCGAAACATGTTTCAGATCTAAATTTGGAGCACCGAGGTGCTCCCGGTGGCTCCCGGAAGTTTTCCGGCAAAAAACCTGATTTTACGGCGGCGAGGGTGGTGGCCAAGGCGGATACTGGTAAAGCAGTGGTGGCACATCTACAACGTGGCAGTCTTCAGCGGCGGTAGGGAGGAATCCGGCGGCGGCATGGCAGTTTACGATAGCGGCGCGGTGGTTTCTGGCGAGGCAGGCGGTGGTCCGACTAGGTTTTTTGGGGATTTTTAAACCCCTGTAACTCGAAAACCAGAAGTCCGATTTGAGAGCCATTTGCGGAAATGTGAAGTGTGCGTCGAGAATAACCTCTTGAGATTATATAGGAAATTTTTTTGAGTCGGGATTTTGGTCCGAGGCCATGAAACTTTGAAAATAATAATAATATTTTATTATTTTCAACTTCGATCCGCCATAACTCCTGCATGGAGTGTCCAAATGATGTAGTGTCAGTGGTGTTGATACCCTGATAGTACAACAAACTTTTCAAGATAGTTTCCATGTGTTGGGACTGAGAATAGGGTGTGGGCACCAAAAGTCCGGGTTCCGACGTTTATAAGGAAACATGACTTTTTTACCCGGTGTTTGTTTTTGACGAACGAGTAGTCGAACCTGTGTGTTTTTCCAAGGGGATCACAATGGTGCGATCTTCTTGATGAGTTTCGGGAGCGTGGTGTGGGCCCCACCTAGGCTGGATTTATTGAATAGTACCCCTTTTCACCGGATTTCCGTTTGGGATGATTGATTAGTTGATCCCGTGTGTTTTTCCGAGGGGATCACTGTGGTATGATCCGCTTGATGAGTTTCAGGATCGTAGGGTGGACCCCACACAGGCTAGCTTCGATGAATTGTATCATTTTCACCGGGTGTTCGTTTGGGACGATCGAGTAGTTTATCCCGTGTTTTTTTTTCAAGGGGATCACAGTGGTATGATCTGCTTGATGAGTTTCGAGATTGTAGTGTGGGCCCCACACGGGCTAGCTATGGTGAATAGTTCCTTTTTCACCGGTTGTCCATTTTGGGCGAGTAAATATCCTATCCTGCATGTTTTTCTACGTATATAGCAACGGTGGTCTCAGTATCGACCCCTGAGGTGTATAGGGTAGCATTGTGGCGGGTCGCTCGGGTTAGCGACGTTTGGACCAACAGTGGTTGATGGTACTCCCTTGGTTCATTCTTACGAGGGTTCACGCGACATCACAACCTTAGTATAGTTTTGTGATCCTCTTGATGAGATGTTTAATCTGTTAGAGTTGTGTAATCCCTCCAGTGGTCCCGGAGAAGGATCCTCTGGCATCGTTCCCCTAGATCAGGTTCTTGGTATCATTGTGACCGCTTATCCACAAGCGGTGATCCCCTATCTAGAAATTTAACCCCGTAGGGTTTGTAGAATCACTGGGAATATGATACGCTACGCAGTGGGATGTGCTCAGTAGGGTTGTGGCATCATCGGGTATATGATCCCCTACTCGACATGAGTATTATAGTAGGGTTGCGGTATTGTTGGTTATACGATCCCCAACTCAGCGCGTGGTTTTTGTAGGGTTGCGGCATTGTCAGTTCGACCCCCTACAGTGCAAGATATACCAGATAGGGTTTTGGTATCATCGTGACCGTCGTGTCATGGGTGACGATCCTCTATCTGAGTGACATGTTTCTATTGAGCACCGGATCGGGTTGTGGTATCCCCTAGCAGATCCTAGGAGTGATCCCCTATCTGTGAGATCTACGAATGCCAGATCGGGTTGTGGTATCCCCCAGCGGATCCTGGGAGTGATTCCCTATTTGTGAGATCTACGAATGCCAGATCGGGTTGTGGTATTCCTCAGTGGACCCTGGACTGATCCTCTATATGTGAGATCTTTGTATACTGGTGTGTGTTCTGGTATCCCCAATAAGACCCTAGTAGCGATCCCTTATCCAAGGAGTTTCGTGTTTATGTTGTTTCAGCGAGGGTTCCTTAGTGAAGATAACCGACAAGCGTGATATCTCTGGTGAGCATCTGAGATGTTTGTGTGGGGCATGATGTAGTGTATCTCTCGGACGAGTGTCATCTGGGATGACAATGATCATAAAATGTGCTCTCCTAGTTGTGAACCATTGACGGTGATGAGGTCGGTACCTCATATGGCTTGGTGCGTGAGTTGAGTATATTTGGATGTTTTTTGTATACGTAAGAGCATATATTTGAGCGGATGTTCATGGTATATGTATTGTCATATACCTAAGCAGATGTTCAAGATATATGTTTAGGCGTATACCTGAGCATATGTTCATGGTGTATGTACACTACAAGAAAACAGCCGTTTAGCGGCGGTTTTTTCTTGGCGGTTTTTAAAACCGCTGTGAAAAAACCACCGCTAAACGGAAAAAAAAATATTTTTTTTAAATTATTTTTATTTTTTTTAATTTTATTCGAGGATTAGCGGCGGTTTCGGTAAAACTGCAGCGAAATGAAATGGAAAAAATAAAAAAACACGAGAAACCCTAAAATCACTAAAACGACCATAACTTTTGATCCGGGCGTCCGTTGAAGCACCACGACCAGTCAAATCGAAGCTCAGGAAGAGATATAGAGGCACATATAATCAAAACTGTGAGACTGTCTAAGGTGTGGAAGATATTAGAGTTATAAGAAAGCTGAAAAAAGTTCTCCAACTTCAAACGGCAATAACTTTCGCTCTGGGAGTCCATTTGGGCTCTACCACATTTCAAATTGAAGCCAGCGAAAAGTGCTACACACCCAATCAACAAAAGAATTCTTCTGTCGTGTTTTTCGACCTCAAAAACCCCTCCGAAGGCCTCCAAAACCCTGTTTCCGTCACCGGTGTCCCGTCGAACTTGTCTTCAAATAGACCTAACTTTCGATCCGCGTGTCAGTTTGGCCTCCTCCACCTGCCAGATCGTAGATCGTTCCATGAGCTTCAGTTTGACTGGTCTCGGTGCCGACATGCACTCCTAGATCATATGTTATGGCCTTTTTAGTGGGTATCAGGTTTTTTATGTTTTTCAATGCCTCGTTTCTAGCACCCATTCCTCGTCAGCTTTTTTTTAAATGGTCATAACTTCCGATCCACCTGTCCATTCGGACTCTTTCACCTTTCAGGTCGAAGATCGTTTCAGGATCTTTGATTTGACAGGTCGCGGATTTAAAACGGTATCTCGGATCATAAGTTATCTCTGTTAATGTGAGTCCAATGTTTTTCTCTCTTTATGACTGTTTTGACGGGTTTTAACGGTAGCTCCATTTATTACTGTTTATTTGGGTTTCCATGACTTGTTATCTTTATCAATGGTTTTTTATTGGTTATTATGATGATTATTTTGAATTATTAAGGAGTTTTCCAGAGTTGTCACGAATTTTCATGTGTTCTCATTCTTTCTAATGCCTCATTCTTCATATGCTTCTCCATCCTTTTTCATGTGTTTTCATGATTATTCATCCCTTATCACGTCTTTTCATACTTTTTCATGTGTTTCCTTTATTATTTATTATTTATTATTTATTATTTATAATATACTTTAATTTATTTATTAGTTATTATTTATTATTTATTATTTATTATTTATATTTATTTATTATTTATTATTTATTTATTATTTATTATTTATTATTTATTATTTATTATTTATATTTATTTATTAGTTATTATTTATTAGTTATTATTTATTAGTTATTAGTTATTAGTTATTATTTATTATTTATTATTTATTATTTATATTTATTTATTATTTATTATTATTTATTATTTATTTTTTATTTATATTTATTTATTAGTTATTATTTATTAGTTATTATTTATTAGTTATTAGTTATTAGTTATTATTTATTATTTATTATTTATTAGTTATTATTTATATTTATTACCTATATTTATTTATTATTTATTATTTATTTTTTATTTTTTATTATTTATTATTTATTATTTATTATTTATTATTTATTATTTATTATTTATTATTTATATTTATTTATTATTTATATTTATTTATTATTTATTATTTATATTTAATTGTTATTTATTATTTATATTTATTTATTATTTATTATTTATTATTTATTATTTATTATTTATTATTTATTATTTATTATTTATTATTTATTATTTATTATTTATTATTTATTATTTATTATTTATTATTTATTAGTTATTATTTATTTTTTATATTTATTTATTATTTATTTATTTTTTATTTATTATTTATTATTTATATTTATTTATTATTTATATTTATTTATTATTTATTATTTATTATTTATTATTTATTATTTATTATTTATTATTTATTATTTATCTTTATTTATTATTTATTATTTATTACTTATTATTTATTATTTATTATTTATTATTTATTATTTATTATTTATTTATTATTTATTATTTATATTTAATTATTATTTGTTATTTATATTTATTTATTGTTTATTGTTTATTATGTATTATGTATTATGTATTATTTATTATTTATTATTTATTATTTATTATTCATTATTTATTATTTATTATTTATTATTCATTATTTTTTATTTTTTATTTATATTTATTTATTTATTATTTATATTTGATTATTATTTTTTATTTATATTTACTTATTATTTATATTTAATTATTATTTATTATTTATATTTATTTATTATATATTATATATTATATATTATATATTATATATTATATATTATATATTATATATTATTTATTATTTATTATTATTTATTTATCATTATTTATTATTTATTATTTATTATTTATTATTTATTATTTATTATTTATTATTTATTATTATTTATTTATTACTCCTTATTTATTATTTATTATTTATTATTTATTATTTATTATTTATTTATTATTTATATTTAATTATTATTTGTTATTTATATTTATATTTATTTATATTTAGTATTTAGTATTTATTATTTATTATTTATTATTATTGAGCTTATATCTATTATTTATGTATTATTTGTTTTTTCAATTAATATATATAAGCATATTAAATTCTCTTTATTAACCACATGGCGAGCTTGGTGGAGTGGTAAAGTCTTTGGAAAATATGCAAGAGGTTAAGGGGTTCAAATTTCACCAAATGTAGAATTTCTTTATATTGAATGGGATGTGCATGTGCATGGGATGTGCATGTGCATGTGTATGAGATGTGCATGCATGGATAAATAAAGTAAATAAAATAATATGAAATAAATAAATAAATAATATAAATAAATAAAATAAATACGAAATAAAATAAATAAAAAATAAATACGAAATTAAATAAAATAAATAAAGAAATAAATAAAATAAGTAAATTAAAAAAATACGAAATAAAATAAATAAAATAAATAAATATGAAAAATAAATAAATAAATAAATAAATACGAAAAATAAATAAAATAAATAAATAAAATAAATTAAACAAATAAATAAAATAAATAAAATAAATAAATAAAATAAATAAATAAAAAAAATAAATAATTAAAATACATAAATAATATAAATATATAAAATAAATAAAATAAACAAATAAATATATAAAATAAATAAATAAATAAATACGAAAAATAAATAAATAAAATAAATACGAAATAAATATATAAATAAATATGAAAAATAAATAAATAAATAAATAAATATATAAATAAATATATCAAATTAAAAATTAAAAAAAAATTAAAAAAAAATTAAAAAATTAAAAAAAAAATTAAAAAAATAAAATAACCACCGCTAAAAAACCCCCGCGAAACGTTCTGCGACGGTTTTGAAAACTGCCGCGAATAGTTTCCCGACGCACGATTTCACGACGGTTTTTCCAAACCGCCGCCAATCGATTTAGCGGCGGTTTAAACCGCCGCGAAACGAACAAAACCGCCGTGAAATGCCTTTTTTGCCATAGTGGTATGAGAAGACAACTGGATTGAGCAAACTAGTTGTGTTTAGCCGAGGATGGTCACGAGATGGAGTTTCTCTCTCATCTGGGTTCCCTCTGGCTGGGATGAGTGGACTGTTTCCTTTCAGTTTCTCTCTTTTATTTTGGGTTTTTGGTGTGTCTATTGAGTATTGTTATACTCACCCCTGCACGGGCTTTGCCTGCACATGTCTGTATCTTGTGAAGACCACAGTCCTTTCGACGGAGTCCCAAGAGGACCTGGAGCAGGCGGAGATGAGTGAGCGGGACTGACCGTGGAGTTTACTGAAGCTGTGCTGAGGAGCTTACCAGCTGGTGCTTTTGGCTGCGTTCCCCGCCTTCTGAGCCGGTTGGATGCTTTTGTAGTTTTCTTTTGGTGGGCCCTATTTTTCCTTTTTGTACTTTTGTTGTACTCTTGTTATGGGTTAGATGTATGCATGTATTTCTTTCCAGTTTTTATATATATCACTGCACTGTTTCTTGGAGGTGTATGTGGGTGAATGTATACATGTACCTTATACTAATGCCTTCCATGTGTGTGATAGTCTACTCGGTGCTGGTCGCCAGCCCCTGGCCTATTGGAGGCGGGCTTGGGGAGTCACGGATCGAGCCCCGTCTGATCCGGTCGCGACAGAGTGGTATCAGAGGATGTTCCACCTTTGGGATCTCTGAGCGTAGGTCGTCTAGAAATGAGTTTTGTTTGGGTTGCATAACGACAGTGTTAGAATGTTTCAAGTTCAGATTTCAGGCCAGAGACTCCAGTGTTGGTGCAGAGGTCAGCATATCCAGTCACCGGGACTCTGATAACCAGTCTTTCGACTTGGGACATTAGGACACTAGCTGCAGGTACATAATGGTACATGCATCATATTGGTATGGGTTTTGGTTTTCTCTTCTTTGTCTTGAGTCAGATCCCCAAATATACTCTTTGACCATGATGCTTCTTGATGTATTTAAAGATGCCTCCATGATGACAACCATTGAGAGTTACGCATTGGGATTGTGGTGACAATCTGCCCCGAGTAGAGGCCTTGGGGCAGGGTGCAAGTTTTGAGGCTGGAGCTCCAAGTGTAATGGCCGAGGGGCCACCACCTGTCGAGCAGCTGGTTGTGCCGACAGGGTAGGATGAGGTTTCCCGCAGGCTGAGTGCGCTGCACGAGTTCCAGGAGAAGCGACCTTTGAGGTTCCGGGGTGATCCAGACCCCCAGGCAGCCGATGACTGGCTTGAGGCAGTAACACGAGTTTTTCGCCTCATGAAGACACCTCTTGATCAGATGGTGGTCCTAGAGGAGAGCCTTCTGCATGGTTCGGCCAGGTGATGGAGGAGCCTAGTGACGCAGTCCCACTACGGGGAGACACTCACGTGGGCAGAGTTTGAGTGGCTATTCAGGGAAGAGTTCTATCCAGGGACGCTGAGGTCAGTGCTGATCCAGGAGCTTCTATAGCTTCGACAGGAGGGCATGACTTTGTCGAAGTACTCAGGGAGGCTTACAGACCTATCACGCTACTACCTAGATATGGTTCGAGACATATTTTTTAGGGTTCAGACCTTCGAGCAGGGCCTAATCAGAGACATCCGGGAAAGTGTGGTTTCCTTGTGTCTTCCCCCCTATGCGGAGTGCTAGAGCGGGCCCTAGAGGTGGAGAGGTTTTTGGCCGAGAAGATCCTTCCTGTTAGTGCTTGGCACGCGAGAGATGAGACTTCATCAATCAGATCAGCATCTGGTAGCCAACGACAAACTCAGGGGCCTTGGAATATGCAATGTTTCAAGAGGTGACCCTAGGATGGAGGATCTAAGGCTCAGGGCTCACAGGGCTTGTAGCCCAGTTTTGGTCAGCCGTAGGAGAGACAGTGTTACACTTGTGACAGTAGGGGACATCTTTATAGATATTGTTCGAACCGTCGTGCTGATAAAAGGGATCTGGTCGATAGGCCGCCTTGGTAGAGGAAACGTCTCGAGTATGGAGGTCTGTAGGACGAAGGACGTGGCGATGGAGCTGGTGCAGTAGTGGGATGTGGTAGGTGGTATCAGATGCCACCACCACCACCCCCAGGTGGTTTATGCCGAGCTCAGAGAGCTGGTGGTCGAGGGCGAGGTCAGCTGCAGGACTTTGAGGATGTTGACCCAGAGGCTCCGCGGAAGAATAGTGGTACTCTTTGTGTCCATTCTACTTTATGCAGTAGTTTTGATAGACACTGTTTAGCGGTACTCTTCCCTTTCCATTGCTTGATCGTGTTTTGATTAGCGCATTGGTAAGATCTTGCGTGGGTGTTTTTTGGCGTGCTTCGAATGTGTGAGGAAGAGGGATCCTTCCCCCCAACAAGACACATTTTTGAGATGTGATCAAAATTGTGTGGGTGAGTCAGTGATGCCCAAAGCGGATAGTGTTGAGGTATGGTGGATGAGTCTCTCTGACTTATGTTTTCAGGAAGGGGTGTCTGTTGGAAAACTTTCTGGTGTGGGAGACCGAGTTGAGAGTCCAGTTTCTTTCCTTATGCTTATAGATTTTCAGGGATGAAATGTTCTAAGGTGGGAAGGATGTAGTGACTCGAGTTTTTTCCTTGTCAGACTTTGGAATTTTCCTATGAATAATTCCAGAGCTAGGCGCGAAGACGGCGTGCGATTCCGAGCCTCGATGTGCCTAAAATTAATTTTATAAAAATATTAAGTATTTTTATATTATGAACATGGAAAGGGTATGTTATCTCATAAACATTATCTCAGAATGGGAATTTGAGTGCATAATTGCGTCCAGAGCATGCTGTTTACCCTAGGCGGGGTGTAAATTTGCGGGTGTGGGTCTACTGTTAGAAAACCACCAGGGGTGTTTTCGTAAATAAGTGGAAAAGTTTATTTATGAGCATTAGATCGAATAACTTATGAACGGAGTCTCAAATCGAAAATACGAGCCCATTGTTGAGTTCATAACTCCATGTTTACCCTAGGTGCGACATAATATTTGTCGGCGCCAGGTGTCGGGTTGGGGGCATGTCGGGTCGGGACGTTGAGATGATATTTGTTTAAAAAAACAAATATCTAAAACTCCTCCCCCCCTTGTATGCCCATCAGCCTCTTCCTCCCTTCCTACTCCTTCCATCGATGACGAATGGTTGGAATCAAGCGAATGAGGTACCATCAGAATCAGATTTTGATGGTTGTCGCTCCTAGATCGAGCAGCGGCAGTAGCGGAGCGCGCAAAGAATTGGCGATCCTCCAAATGGTAGGAGGTTTGAGTTTTAAAATCATGGATACCATTTTTGTGTTTTTTTTTCAAATTGTTGTAAGGGTTGTGTTGTTTGGATCCCAAGCTTTCCGAAACATGTTTCGGATCTGAATTTGGAGCACCGGGGTGCTCCCGGTGGCTCCCAGAAGTTTTCCGACTGAAAAACCGATACTTAGGTGGTGAGGGCGGAATCCGAGGTGGATTCTGGGAAAGAAGTGGCGGCATGGCAGTGGTGCGGCAGTTTCCGGCAGCTGCGCGGTGGTTTCCGGCGAGCCAGGTGGTGGTCTGGCCTGGTTTTTCCAGGGGTCCCTTAAACCGCTGTAACTCGCAAACATGAAGTCCAATTTGAGAGCCGTTTGTGGCGACGCAAAGATTGCGTCGAGACGGACATCTTGAGATTATTTAGGGAATTTTTGTGAGTCGGGTTATTGTCCTAGGGCCATGAAATGTTGAAAATAATAATAATATATTAGTATTTTCATCTTCAATTCGCTATAACTCCTGCACGAAGTGTCCAAATGACACGTCGTCAGTGGCGTTGAGACCCTTATGGTACGACAGAATTTTCAGGATAGTTTCTGGGTGTTGGGACTAAGAAAAGGGTGTGGGCCCCACGAGTCCGGACTCCGTCATTTATGGAGAAACCTGACTTTTCCGCTGGGTGTCCGTTTTGGACGAACGAGTTGTTAATCCCGTGTGTTTTTTCGAGGGGATCGCATTGGTGCGATATTCTTGATGAGTTTTGAGAGCGTGGTGTGGGCCCCACCTAGGCTGGCTTCGGTGAATAGTACTATTTTCACCAGATGTTCGTTTTGGATGACCGACTAGTCGATCCCGTGTTTTTTTCTGAGGGGATCGCAGTGGTATGATCCTCTTGATGTGTTCCGGGATCGTAGTGTGGACCCACAAGGGCTAGATTCGGTGAATAGTACCTTTTTTACTGGGTTTCCTTTTGGAACGATTGATTAGTCAATCCTGTGTGTTTTTTCAAGGGGATCGCAGTGGTACAATCCGATTGATGAGTTTTGGGATGGTAGTGTGGGCCCCACATGGGATAGCTACGGCGAATAGTGCCTTTTTTACTGGTTTTCCATTTCAGGCAATTTAAATGTCTATCCTATGTGGTTTTCTTCATGGATCGCGATGGAGGACTCGGTATCGGCCCTGGTGGTGCGCGATGTGGCATTGTGGTTGGTCGCTTTGGTTAGCGACGTTTGGACCAGCAGTGGTTGAGGGTAATCCCTTGGTTTGTTCCTACGAGGGTTCGTACGGCTTTACAACCTTAGTATAGGTTTGTGATTCTCTCAATGGGATGTTCAATCTGTTAGAGTTATGGCATTGCTCCGGTGGGCCCAGAGCTGGATTTTCTAGCATCGTTCCCCTAGATTGGGTTCTCAGTATCGTTGTGACTGCTTATCCACGGGCAGTGATCCCCTATCTAGCAGGTTAACCCCGTAGGGTTTGCGGCATCATCGGGAATATGATCCCCTATGCAGTGGGATTTGCTCAGTAGGCTTGTGGCATCATCGGGTATATGATCCCCTACTCAAAATGAGGATTATAGTAGGGTTGCGACATCATTGATTATACAATACCCTACTCAACACGTGGTTTTTGTAGGGTAGAATCATCATCAGATCGATCCCCTACAGCGTGAGATGTACCAGATAGGGTTTCAGTATCATCATGAATGTCGTGACACAGGTGAAGATCCTCTATCTGAGTGACATGTTTCTGTTGAGCACCAGATCGGGTTGTGGTATCACCCAGCGTATCCTGGGATTGATCCACTATCTGTGAGATCTACGAATTCCAGATTTGGTTGTGGTATCCCCCAGCAGATCCTGGGAGTGATCCCCTATATGTGAGTTCTACAAATGCCTGATCGGGTTGTGGTATTCCCCAGTGGACCCTGGGAGTGATCCTCTATCTGTGAGATCTTCGTATACCAGTGTGGGTTCTGGTATCCCCTAGCGGACCCTAAGTGTGATCCCCTATCCAAAGAGTTTGGTGTTTATTGTGTTTTAGCAAGGTTTCCTCAGTGACGATATCTGACGAGTGTGATCTCTCGGGTGATCGTCTGAGATGTTCGTGTGGGACCCGATGGAGTATATCTATCGGATGAGAATCATTTGGGATGACAGTGATCATGGAGTTTTCTCTCCTAGTTGTCAAATGTTGCTGGTGATGAGGTCGGTACCTCATGTGGCTTGGTGCGTGAGCTGAGTATATCTGGATGTTTTTGGTGTACATAAGAGTGTATATTTGAGTAGATGTTCATGGTAGATGTATGGGCGTATATCGAGGCAGATGTTCGAGACATATGTTCAAGAATATACATGGGCGGATGTTCAAGGTGTATGTATGGGTATACACTTGGATTGAGCTGACTTATTGTGTTTTTCATAGGATGGTCACGAGATGGAGTTTCTCTCTCGTCTGGGTTCCCTCTGTCTGGGATGAGCGGACTATTGACATTCAATTGCTCTCATTTATTTTGGGTTTTTGGGGTGCCTATTGAGTATTGTTATACTCACCCCTGCACGGGATTTTCCTAGACATGTTTGTGTCTTGTGCAGACCACATGCCTTTCGACAGAGTCCCAGGAGGACCCAAAGCAGGCAGAGCTGAGTGAGCGGGACTGACCGTGGAGTTTACTGGAGCTGTGCTGAGGTAGCTTACCAGCTAGTGCTTTTGGCAGCATTTCCCTTCTTTTGACCAGGTTGGACACTTTTGTAGTTTTCTTCAGGTGGGCCCCATTTATCTCTTTTGTACTTTTTTTGTACTATGGGTGTGGGTTAGATGTATTGTAACATTTCGACCTGGGAGACACTGAATGGTGCTCCGATCCAGTTGATCACAAGCCCCCAAGAACGCCTCCCCGTACGCCAAAGGGTACCGACTAGCATCACAGGTCTAGTAAGTCAGTCTTGGTGAGACTATACCCTCTGCTACCAGAATAAAATACCAGTGGAAGTAAACAAGCAATATCAGAAGCATATATAATTATTATAATGGTACAATTTAGCAAGAATAACCAAGACAGGAAATACAATACTCAACTGAAAGGTAAAACATGCTATGACTATGCAAGTGCCAAGTGTCTATAATGAAAATTAATGTAAAGAAACAGTTTCTCCAAACGGGTCCCGACCCAAATCCAGTTCCCTCTTCCATGTTCCAACCCCAAATAGCACTCTAACCAAGGCTCTTGCCCTTGTCCTATCCTGCAACAACAAAATCTATTCGGGTACCATTCAAGCGGCCCAAATATGGTGTGAGTATAACTCAGTAGATCACCACCAATAGTGTCAAAAACAAATCCAGTCATAAGCAGTGTATGCAGTTGCATTAATAATAAAGTAAGACTATAAGGAAGACAATTATATTTATCCAATTAACCTTTATTTAAAATATTAAACATCCAGGTTCCCAAGAACAACCAAAATATAATGCCTTCTTCGGCCCGTGTAAGAGCCTAAACCATTTCCCTTGTTCAATTAATAATTACTATGTCCCAATATTATGTTTATGAAATAGCCCAATGAAACCATAGTAAAAAATAAATGAAAGAGTGTGGAACGTCATGTCTAGCACACATGTGAGTATTTGGAGCATCAGTCCCTATCTCAAAACCCCATGGGTATTTGGACCATCTGTCCTTGTCCCATAAAATATCAATTTCATGCATGCCATTGGCTCTAGAACTCCATGTCCCGAACTACTGTGGGTATTTGGAGCGTCAGTCCATGGACCAAACCCTTTTTCAAATCAAATATCTAATTCACAAATACAACCATATTCAAATGTTTAATCATCATTATCCCTCCATCATAACTCTCACCCATATTCAACTAGATCCACAATTCACAAAGAACCACATAACCAAACCACCAATTAATTATTTATGCCATGACATTTATAAAGCCACATAAGCCTAACAAGATGAGACTGTGGGATTGGATTTAGACCACCTACCTTGATTTATTGATGGAATTTATCCCAACGAAAAACTCCAAAATCCAAGCATCACAATGTCATCAATCAAGTTCTGGATTTAAATCCTTATAACCAAAATAAGATCAAAGGCATCAAGATCTTGCAGAACTAGATCTAAATCTGCAATCCTAGATCTATACCTTAATTCATAGGTTTAGATCCATGGAAAATATGGAAATCTTCCCTGAAAAGATCAAGGAAAGTTAAAGGAAATAACGAAAGAACAACAAGATGAAATCCACTTATCGAAGGAGAGCAGATCTTCAATGTGAGCCTTCAATCTTGAGAAAATGTGTTCGAATTGCCTTGGAATCTCTCCAAGAGGCGTTGGAAACACCTATAAACTTCCAAGACCAAGCCAAGGTTAGAAAATAATAAAATCTTGGGGTTTGGGTTGTTTTAAAAAAGGATTTTCGGAATTAAAAACCGTGTACACAGTTTTCTAGATAGGGGTGCATGGTTTTTCAAACTATGCACAAACCGTGCAGACCTCATTATATCTATTTTCACAGTCCGTGTGGTTTGGTCACACGGTTTGTCAAACCGTGCGTACCTCTCTATCCAGTTCTTCTTGGTTGGCACGGTTTGGTTGCACAGTTTGTCAAACCGTGCGCAAACCGTGCACAACCCACTGCCCTTTTGATTTACTTAAGTGTTCACCCAAACACACCCCAAGTCACTACCCCACAATAGAGGTACTTAAAAACATTAAAAATAACTAAAAAAGTGACCGATATTGACTCCATAAAAGGCCGGGATCTTACATTATCCCCACCTTATAACAGCTTGTCCTCAAGCTGTACTCCCGAACTTCTCTGTGATTCTAAGCTAAAAAGATCGGGCCACTGAGTCCATATATCTTTCTCCCTTTCACATGTCTCTTACTGCACACATCAATGCTACCATAAAATAGGAAGTATCAATATGGTCTTTCCCCTCAACACCTTCTCACTGCAATCCAACACACGTATCAAATGCTCCTCAAAGGTCACATCTATTTCTAGCTCAACATCATCCACATAAATCATATGAGAAGGGTCAGGTTGATACCATCCTAGTTGTGATACATTGAAAACATCATGCATAACACTATATTTATGTGGAAGAGCCAATTGGTACGCTACCAACCTGACTCTCTTCACGATATCAAAATGTCCAACAAACCTGGGTGCCAACTTTATCTACCTCCATATCCTACGGTGACTGAACCTAGATGACACCTGAAGGAAAACACGATCACCCTCTATAAACTCTAAGGGTTGTCTCTATCTGTCAGCATATGACTTATGTCTACTCTGAACTGTAGCAATACATTTCTGAATTTGATAAAACTTCTCTGTTGTCTCCTATATGAGACTTGGTCCCAATAACTATGACTCACCCACTTCCATCCAACATAGCGGTGATCTGCATGGCCTACCATAAATAGCCTCATATAGTGCCATCTGTATAGTTGCCTAATAACTACTGTTATAGGAAATCTATGCTAAAGTTAGGTGTTTTTCCCATGAGCCACCGAAGATAATAACACACGCCCTCAACATATCCTTAGGCACTTGTATAGTACACTCTGACTATCCATCCTTTTGTGGATGGAAATCCGTACTAAATAAAAACTGCATACCAAGTGCCTTTTTCAAACCCTTCCAGAAGTGCGAAGTAAATCGTGAATCACGTTCTGAAACAATAGTTTGTGGTACCCCATGTAATCAAACTATCTTCTGTAAATACATCCCTCCAAACTACTCAAATCTAAAAGTTTCCCTTATAGGCAAGAAACGTAATACCTTTGTCAGTCTATCTACAATAACCCAAATAACATCATTCTTCCTAAGTGTTTTTGGAATACCTATCACAATGTCCATGGTTACATCATCCCACTTCCATTCTAGAATGGAAAAAGGTCAGAGTAAACCTCCAGGGCATTGATTCTCTGACTTCACCTGCTGACAGGTAAAGCATCGTGTCACAAACCCTGCTATCTCATTCTTCATGTATGTCCACCAAAACTATCATCATAGGTCATGGTAAATTTTTGTCACACCAGGATGCACTGACCATCTTGAGGCATGAAATTACTGCATGAGCTCCTCTCACATGATTTTAGGAACAACAACCCGATTCTTCATATAAATGATATCATCCACATCTATCTTCTAGTCCGAAGGAATCATCCCACCTTCCAAGTTTTCCCTAAAGGCCAAGAACTCCGTGTCCTCATATTTCTTGTCCCTGATTCATATCAGAAGTGTAGAGTCCACTACAACCCACACGAGTTTCATTTCTTCTTGTCTATCCTGAACCACAACGTGCATTTCAGTTAGAAACAACATCATCCTCCACTCGACACTAGATTCCTGAACAATCTGAGTTTGAGTCTTCCTACTCAAAGAATCATCCACATCGTTTCCTTTTCCATAAAAATCAAAATACTGCATATAATCAACCCATCTCCACTATTGAATATTCAAATCGCACCGAGGAAAGATGTACCTCAAGCTCTTATGATGAGTATAAACTGTAAACCTTTCCCCCAGGAGGTAGTGTCACCAACACTTCAAAGCATAATCTATCGCTGCCAACTCAAGGTCATGTGTTGGATAATTCTGTTCATGCAGCCTCAGCTGTCGAGACCAATATGCCACAACATTTTCTCTTTTCATCAACACAACTCCGAGTCCCTTCCCAGAAGAATCAAAATACACCCTGTACTCTTCACCTGACTCAAGTAGAGACAAAATTGGTGATGATTTCAAATGCTTCTTAAACTCTTGAAAAGATGTCTCAAAAGCCTCTGACCATTCAATATTTACTCCCTTTTTGGTCAATCCCGAAAGTGGTGCTGCCAAACAGGTAATGTCTTGGATAAATATCCTATAATATCTAGCTAACTGAGAAGGCTTCATATATCGAAAATATTCCTGGGCTAATCCCAAGAAACCATTGCATGCACCTTATCTGGAACCACTAAAACAACATTTTTTGAGATAATGTGTCCCAAGAAGTGTACCTGACCAATCCAATATTGACACTTAGATAGCTGTGTGAATAGTCGATGCTCTCTCAGTGTACTAAGGAAAATGTCAAGATGTTGGGCATGATCACCACGAGTCTTGGAGTACACCAAGATGTCGTCCACAAATCCCACCACAAACTGATCCAGGTACGGATGGAAGATCCTATTCATCATGGCCATAAACACTGCTGGTGCGTTTTTAACCCAAAATGCATTACCACAAACTCATAAAGACCATACCTACTCTTGAAAGAATTCCTTGGTATATTAGAAGTCTGAATTCACAATTGATGATACCCCAATCATAAATTTATCTTTGAGAAAACACAGGCTCCCTTCAACTGGTCAAACAGATCATCAATACGCAGTAGAGGATATTGGTTCTTCATAATCATCTTGTTCAACCTTTGGTAATCGACACACAAATATAAACTCCCATCATCCTTCTTTGAAAAAAGCACAGGTTATCCACAAGGAAACATACTTGGACAGATAAATCCTTTATCCATCACGTCTTCCAACTGAGATTTGTGTTCTTGAAGCTCTTTCGATGCCATTTTATTTGGTGGAATAGATTCTAGCTCAGCTCCTGTCAAGAGCTAAATAGTAAATTCAACATCTCTTTTAGGTGGAATCCCTATGAAATCTTATGGGAATACATCCTGAAGAAAATAAACCACTAGTGGAAGGTCATCTTGACTAACAACTTCATCATCCAGTAAAAGACTAGAAACTTGGGCTGTGAGCTCTCCCATTTGTTGAGTAATCGGCCAATCTCGGCCTACCTGGATATCCCACTCCCCACGGTGAATGTAATGGTCACCTGTAGGTGACATAAATGTCACCCTCTGACGATAAAAATCAATGTGGGATTTCTATTTGACTAACCAGTCCATACCAAGAAATAGGTTGAAGCCTGTCATGTCAAGGATATAAAGATACCACAAAAAACAGTACTCCCTGATCTCAAGAGGGCATCCCTTGCAGATACAGATGTCTCAAGACCGCACTCCCAAAGGTGTATATATCGTCATAACCCCGTTCAAAAACTCCACCATCAAACTCAAACCATAAACAACTTTTGCAGATATGAAGGAATGTGAGGCACTAGTATCAAATAAGGAAAAATCTAAGGTAGAAGCCCCAAGAATAGTACCTCTCACTATTGATGGTCCAGCCTCACTATCCACAAGTGTAGGTTGTACCGCATGCAACTATGTTGCTACTCTTCCCTATAATGCCATATGACTCCCCTAAATTATACCACTTTGATGATATGGGCGTGGTTGCCCAAAATCCCCACGTACGTCACCCTTACCACCCCGGCCAGTAGAACTCCAACTTTGGGACTGAAAGTGTGTAGAGGATCACCTTCCCACACTCTGACTCTTCTTAGCTAATCCATCACCACCTGAATCCTTTGGGTTCCTGCAGAACTTCTGGAGAAGTCCCATCCCACCACAGGATCTGAATTCAACAGGGGGTTGGGGACATTGATTAAGATAATGTCCCGACCTTCCACACTGGTTAAAAAACACTCAGGTAAGGTCTCGTGTAACCAACCCCTCTACTAGGTTACTTTGTCTCCCACCTCTATGGCTGACATTCTCATAACGTCGCTTCCTGCTCTCAAAATTTGCACCACCTGACCATCTAGTAAAAACCTATTTGTCCGCCACTCAAAGCCTCCTTCAGGTTCCCCTCAGAGATGAGATCCGGATTTATCACTTCCGAAAAATTTTTCCGCCTGAAAATATTCACTTGAGACTTAATTTCACATTTAAGTCCATCTTGAGATCATCATTATAAAGTGGCCTCGTCTGCTACCAATTCTAGAGAAAAACATTGTAATTCAGTAAAGCTTCCAACAAAGTCCATTACAGACATATTCCTTGAGTTAGCCTCATGAACTCAGCCTCTTTATCATATATGAGCATCTTTGGATAGAAGTGATCAAATAACTTCTCCTGAAATTCCTTCTACTCCATAGCTTCTAGCTGCCCATTCCGAGTCTGGATGCCCCACCAAAGTTTCTCTTGACTGCGCAACATGTAAGCTGCCAACTTGACTCTCTTCTCAATAGGTGCCTCCCGGTGTTCAAGTATAGTCTAGGTAGATTCAACCCATAACTCATCTTTCTCTAGACCACCCTCTCCAGCGAAAGTCTGTGGGTGCTGTAACTGAAACTCCCTCATAAGATCAGACATACTTTTCCCAACCCGTCCTATGTCCCTTTCCACAATTTGCATGAAACAGGTGAGGTTATCTCAAAACTTCTCCCTCGCTTATTCAGTTGGTACTATTGGTGCCTTAAGTTCACCCATTGGAGGACCATTTCTAACTATACCCCCCACTCTTCCTCTCAACAAGTGTCGTGGAGGAATAATTCTACAAATCCAGACATGTAGCTTAGAAAATAGTTCACTATGTTATCATAATTTCATAGAACCAAATTATCCATATAACTTCACAATTATTTTTTTCAATTACAAATTTAGACACCATTTTCATTTCAAATTTCTCAAGAAAGGAAAAGAAATAGTTTAAGTTCAACAATCTATCTATAATCCATTTTCCCATGTGTGCCTAACATGATGCACATCACAATAATCCCGAGTGCCTAGAATGATGCATGTAGAAAAGCCACTCATTCCATTCTAGGCTACGAATAAATACTCAACAAATTCCAGAAATAATAATCTCATCACACAACAAGTGCATCACCCAAGGTGAAATAATATTCAACTGTAATGAAAAACATCAATAACAGCAATCCCACCCTGAGTACTTGAGTTTTCCCCCATACATGGGTTTGCAACTCCCATGAACGAGCTCATTATCAAGCCCTGAATTTACCAAATATCCTTTCTAATTTTACCCAAATAGTAAGACAAAAAAAGAAGAAGAATTAAAACCTCCTATGATACCAATTTGTAACGTCCCCACCCGGGAGCCACTGAATGGTTCTCTGAGCCGGTTTTTTAGAAGCCCTAAAGCAAACCTCCCCGTATGCTAGAGGGTTCCGACTAGCAGCGAGGGTCTAGTAAGTTAGTACTGGGGAGATTATACCCTCTGTTATCAGAATAAAATACCAGCGGAAGTAAACAAGAAATTGCAAAAGCATATATAATTATAATGGTACAATGTATCAAGAATAACCAAGACAAGAAATACAATACTCAACTGAAAGGTAAAACATTTTATGACTATGCAAGTGCCAAGTGTCTACAATGAAAATGAAAGTAAAGACACAGTGTCTCCAAATGGGTCCCGACCCAAGTTTGGTTCCCTCTTCCATGCTCCAACCCAAAATAGCACTCTAACCATGTCTCTTTTCCTTGTCCTGTCCAACAACAACAAAGTCTATTCAGGTACCATTCAGGCAGCCCGAGTTGGGTGTGAGTACAACTCAGTAGATCACCACCAACAGTCTAAAAAACAAATCTAGTCATAAGCAGTGTATGAATTTTCATTAATAATAAATCAAGACAATAAGGAAGAAAATTATATTTATCCAATTAACCTTTCTTTAAAATGTTAAACATCCAGGTTCCTGAGAACACCCAAAATATAATGCCTGTTTCGGCCCGTGTAGGAGCCTAAACCATTTCCCTTGTTCAATTCATAATTACTATGTCACAATATTAAGTTTATGAAATATCCAAATGAAACCATAGTACAAAATAAATGAAATAGTGCCGAACGTCATGTCTAACACACATATGAGTATTTGGAGCATTAGTCCCTGTCTCACAACCCCATGGGTATTTAGAGAATCTGTCATTGTCCCATAAAATATCAATTTCATTCATGTCATTGGTTATAGAATGCCATGTCTAGAACCTATGTGTGTATTTGGATTGTCGGTCCGTGTCCCACCACCCTTTTTCAAATCAAATATCCAATTCACATATACAACCATATTAAAATTCTTAATCATATTTATCCCTCCATCATAACTCTCACCCATATTCAACTAGATCCACAATTCAAAAAGAACCACATATCCAAACCACCAATTAATTATTTATTCCATGAAATTTATACAACTACATATACCTAACAAGATGAGACTGTGGGATTGGATTTAGACAACCTACCTTGATTTATTGATGGATGATATCCAAATGGAAAGCCCCAAAATCTGAGAGACACAACATCATCGATCAAGTTCGGGATCTAAATCCTTAAAACCAAAATAAGATCAAAGGCATCAAGATCTTGCATAACTAGATCTAGATCCACAATCCTAGATCTATAACTTAACTCATAGGATTATATCAATGGAAACAATGGAAATATCCCATGAAAAGGTCAATGAAAGTTAAAGGAAAGAACGGAATAATAACAGGATGAAATACACTTACCGAAGGAGAGTAGATCTTCAATTCGAGCCTTTAATCTTGAGAAAAGGTGTTTGGATCTCCTTGGAATCTCTCCAAGAGGATTTGGAAACACCAGAAATTTCCAAGCCCAATCCATGGTCAGAAAATATTTAAATCTCGAGGTTTGGGTAGTTTTGAAAAATGATTTTCAGAATTAAAAACCATGCGCATAGTTTGTCAAACCGTGCGCAAACCATGCAGACATCACTGTCCAGATTTGCACGGTCTTCCAGGTTTGGTCCCACGGTTTGTCAAAACATGCGTTAATAGTGCATACCTCTTTATCTGGTTCTGCTTGGTTGGCACGGCTTGGTCGCATGGTTTGTCAAACCGTGCGCAAACCGTGCAAAACCCACGCCCTTTTGATTTACTTAAAAGTTCACCCAAACTCACCCCAAGTCACTACTCCAAAATAGAGGTACTTAAAAACATCAAAGTACCTAAAAACTTTCCCGGGATTGACTCCAGAAAAGGCTAGGATCTTACATGTATGTAAGCATTTATTTCCAGTTTTTATATATATTTGGTACTATTTCTTGGAGGTGTATGTGGGTGCGTGTGTACAGGTACCTTAGGCTAATGCCTCCCATGTGTGTGATAGACTACTCGACACTGGTCACCAGCCCCTGGCCTATTGAAAGCAGGCTTGGGGAGTCACAAAATGAGCCTCGTTGGGTCGGGTCGTGATATATGGAGTTTCCTTCTCTAATTTATATGATCATGGCCCCTATATTACAATTGTTTTTTTGGATAGGACATTATAATTTGATGGGTGTTGAATAAAATTTCACTACAGGTTTTCAATCTCAATATGATTGATAATATGAGTGTATAATTCATACTTTAGAGGATATTATTTTATATATATCATTACACCATTAGGGAATTTGGGATGAGAATCTATCTTTAGTTGAATATTTTTATAATAATGATTTTCATCCACATATTCCAATTAAACCTTTTGAATCATTATAAGTACAATGGTGTCTCACATTATCTTGTTATGATGAGTTTGTTGATATGAATTTTTCGAGACCTAAACTAGTATAATATGTTTTCTAAAACATAGATAGGATTATGCACCATATTAGGGCATCCAAGAGTAGTCATAAGAGTTATGTAGATTATAGGAGGGAATATCACTCATTTGAGGTTGGGGTCATGTTTTTATTAAATTATATTACTATAAAATTGTTATGCATTTTTCTACAAAGGGAATGTTATGTATGTAGTCTATATGTCCTTATGAAATTATTTAAAATGTATTATCAATTCCTTAAATAGTATACATATCTCCATTTTCTACATAGGTACATAATATGTTTCATGTTTCTCTTTTAATAAAGCATGTACTTTATGCATCTCAATTTATTATCCAAAAGTGGTATAGTAAAGAGTGAATATATTTTATGAAAAAATTAATAATCATATTTTGGAATGAATATATCTAGTGCAATGAAATATGGTGATACATAAAGTAATGGTTTTATGTAATATTCACATGATTGTGGAAGCAACATGGGAATTAGAAAGTTATATGAGGGAAAGATACTTTCACTTGTTTAAGTAATGAATAAAATTAAAAGCTTGGGGGGGGGGAGGTATGTGAAAACCTAGTTAATCTTAGAAATAAATCAATATTATGATTTTTACATATAAATTTTATCAATTAATATTCATTATAGTTTTATAAATAATTTTATAAAAGTTTTTGGTGGAAAAATGAATATCCTTATTTAAATAAATAATTTTTCCATGATTTATAAGTTTCTATTTTAATTATAATATTCCAGTTTTTTGAAATTTAATTTTATAAAAGGATATTTTTTGGGAACCATTATATAAATAATATTTTATGATTATTTTTTGACATTTTTATGAAAACCTTTATTGCAGAATGAATAATGAATTTTTTTCTTTCCAAAATGTAATTTATTTTTATTAAATCATGTAATTTGAAGGTCACATGATATTTTTGATATGATTATCAAGTAACATAATATCTATTTTAATTATAAAAATGTAAATAATTCCACAGGAATCAACATTATATTTGAAATTATTAAAATTTATGTTTTATTCTTAAAAATGAAATTTTCAAAAAAAATTGTAATTGTTTTTACATGATTATATTAAAATTTATTTAAAAAATATATTAAAAAAAATAATATTTTAAAATGGGTTGAATATTGTTAAATAGGTGGTTCAAATTTATTAAATGTGTTCAATTTCATTTTTGGTTATTTATTATTAGATTGTGTAATTTAAACTGATGTTCACAGAGCTTCTAAATTGAACAGTTTTGGAACTAAATTCCCATCAATAATATTTAATAATATTTAAATTATTTGAAAATTTTCATTTGAGCCACTCCACTCACTTATAAAAGGGAACATCCTATCTTTCTTTAAGCACAGATTTTGATCATTTTACATTATCAAGGCCATATACCAACCACTCCTCCTCATTTGTAACCATGTCATAGATTTCATTATCTTCTCAAAAGTATAATAAAACTAGGATTAAGTGTAATAAAAAGGGTGATATTCAAGGGGAAGGTATAAGTCTTTACCATAATATTTCATTTTAATTTCTTATTCAACCACAATAAAAACATATTCCAAAATGATGGAATAAAAAAATAATTATCATCCATAAAAAAATATTATGACTATAGTAAATCCCTTTTTCATAACCTCTTACATCATATGATAAATGAGAACATCACTCATGTGTATGTGTGGAATACCACATCAATAAAACAATGTGTTTGGGTTTTCATCAACAAATAATATGGATAATAAAATGATATAAAAATTAACATATATGTCAAATTTATGATATTATTGTGATTATATAAAGGTAATATATTACATACCTTTATAATATTTTCATCCATTAGAAATTGAAAACACCGATCGTGCGTATGTGTTGAATACAACCTATAAGAAGAGATGGTAGTCATTTTTTAATATCAACTCATAATCATAGGAATAAAGACGGAAATAATGAATAAATATTTAATTTATAACATATGCATGATTATATGAAATCAAAACATTATCTAATTTATGTTTTTAACATGTTATAAAATATAAAATTCTATTCATGTGTACATATAAACTACCATCTCCAGGAAATGACGTGGTTGATTTATATTGACCACTATAAATTTTATGTTTTATAAGAGTATATAATTTATAAATATGAAATATAAATAATTTTAAAGATTTATTTGATAATGAAACCATAAAACCTTTGAGAAAGTCAACTCATCGTTGTTATTTTTATGTTATTAACCGACCTACCCCAAAACAACCAACATGAACTCAATCATTTTAGTAAATAAATAAAAATTGATATTAAATCAGATAAAATAAATAATGATAATGCAATTTATATTATTTATTTTAATAAATTAAAAAAACAACAATTCTTTTATTTAGAGGTTTGATAATATATAGATCTAGATGATATTTAAGGTAAAGGGTTTTCCTTTAAAATATTTATTAATGTTTTAAACTAATTTTCATCAACTTCCATGTTCATTAAATGCTTCGTGAATTTTATTATTTATTTTTTATACATTATTAAAAGTTATATTAAACTAAATTTAACCATGTTTTTAATTTCTTGAAATTAAACATTTAAAATTTTACCATATGGGTCATTTTTATGTTGTTTACAAAATTACAATGAAAATGTTTTTTAACATATATGAACAAACTTCCTTTTACCTTCCATTATAAAATTATTTTTATCAATCCTCTATAAAATATTTAATGGTTATTTTAAACTAAATTCATTCCCACAAAAC
This sequence comes from Viscum album, assembly GCA_963277665.1. NCBI lineage: Eukaryota > Viridiplantae > Streptophyta > Magnoliopsida > Santalales > Viscaceae > Viscum > Viscum album. The sequence goes on along the minus strand of OY728156.1, from coordinate 1,437,579,571 downwards.
TCTTGTAATTTTTAGTTTTGTAATTTTTTTATGGAAATAAATTTTTTTCTAATCATATTAAAAAACTTAATGTGTTATAATAAATGGGTCTAAATCCCAATTGAAAGTTATTTTAAGATTAAGTTGAAATATATATTTGTTTTAATTAAGATATGTTAATTTGAAATTTTATATAAAAACCATGTGAGCCCGATATATCTTTAATGATTGTTGATCCCTATATCTCTCTCTAATGATTTGGGTAAAGTGATAGAGTTTACCAATTATTGGTTACTCCTCAAAGATATGGGAATTACCCAGTTTGGTGAATCCAATGTAACAGTTCTTGTAAGTGTGAATTTAAGGATAATGGATAATGTTAATTAATATAATTAGCTTTTAATCATTTATAATATGAATCATTTTCTTCAAAGGTAATGAAATGTTGTTTTTTAATATGAAAATTTTATACCATTTTTTGAATAAATATGAAAGGGTTATTTTTCAAGGAAATAAAATCATGAGATTTCATGTATCTCAATAAAACTATAGAAATTTGATTTAAACCTTATTATTTCATATGAAATATTTTATGAAAGATATTATGAAATTAGGTTGTTTTCATGGAAAAGTAAATGAACATTTGTGGTGAAATGTTCATTGTGAGGAGGAAAAATATTAAATTTATTTTTGAAGATTACAAATGAACTAATTTTTTTATTTAATTTTATATCCATTAATGATATTTACATTTCTCATCCAATATATTAAAATTATTTTTCATAGGTATTAAGGATGAGTAGAAATTTTAATACATCATAATTTTATATATGGGTGTAACCTTGAGTGAAGAAGGTTTGTATTTTTAAATAATTCAATTTGTGTGTAAAATGGATACTATAGGGAAATGTCCAAATTTTTATATAATGGTTTACCTAACTCACTAAAAATATAGACCAAAAAGTTCATAGAAATATAATAATGTGTAACACTTGTTATAAATCCTATAATAATGAGTTTAATAAGGTACAGGGAGTTATAATTTTATTATCATGGTTTGGGGACATGATCTGGTTCTACCTATATAACAATATAGATTATTTAAGAGGGGTAGTATGATGCATATTGTTGCCACACAGTTAGAGTTATCCATGAATACTTATCTATGAAACTATTAAACTCAAAAAGGGATCAAATACATGGTTGGCACATGGTTTACCAAATCATGAATCCAAACCATGTGGACTTCTTGAGAGTTAGTGATCCTAGCATGTTTTGTGAACTATTTAATAAATATGAGACTAAATAGTTCCCAAAAATTTAGTTTAATTTAATAATTATAAAATATTATTAAACCCCCATGAAACATGTAACTCTTCCTCTCATGTACTGGCATCTCAAATCGGGATGACTATAGTGTCTATTTTTTTTAAAGAATTTATTTCCTCTATAAGTAATTTTCATAAAATCCAATGACATTTGTACTATTTATTTCAATTTATGTGACCATTTATCCTTTTTTATTCACTTTCTTTCAAGATATTCTCTCATATAGATGGAAAAGACTTTATATCTATACTACCTAATTTATATCTATTAATTTTGACATGATCTAATGATATTCTATATTGATTAAATTAAATTATCAGTGAAAGTATAGTTTCTTCTTGGTCATTATTGTATTTTTATACATCCAATATTTATATTTAATCTCATTGTAAATGTATAATGTAATCCTATCCATTGAAATGATATTCTTTTTGGATATGATATCTACAATCCTCACATGGTTTTTGTCTATTTATTTTAGGAATTATAGGTGTGAGAGAGTAATTATAAGGAAAAACATTGGTTTTGGGATTCAATACACATCTGGATGAAATATCCTTACCATGTTACTATATATTTTATAAATTATATTATATAAATTATTTGTGTGTGTATGTGGCCTAGGATACATTTTATTATAAGAAATTATATTGTGTCTATGTGTAGCGAGTGAGAAAATTCATGATATAAAATTCTTTGTGTTTAATTGTGTCGTTCCCGTTGGACCTTTTTGTTGGTCATGTTTATATGTGTGTATTGCTCAAGAGTTTTATTATTATGAATTATACTTGTATATTTGTTTATATCCTATATAATTCATCATTATGATATCATAGTGATAGGGGGACACATCATAGAATGGTTAACCCCATTGAGTGTGGATTATATGTGACATGACATGGGATTATTATAGTAGGGATTGAATTATAGATGGATGGGAATGAAATCATTGAGTCCTAACCAGATATTAACTATGGGGAATTTTAGCCACATTCCATTACTAGAGATTATTGATTTGATATGATGATATTTTGGCCTCACCAAATCCATAACAACCTAATGGAATGTTTTGAGACTTATGTTGCTCTTGTTTCATATTCAATGATTCATGGAAGGGAGAAATAACTTCTTTTATAGAGGAGAGCCATATTAAGTTTTTTATGGGTTTTTGGAATCATTTTTATCATTTTATTACATGGCATGTTATTTTATACTTTTACATTTACTTCTCTATCATTACACACACATTTATATAAATGATTCACTTTTTACAAGGATTCATTGGTGGTGTCCTACTAGGTTCACACTAACACATTACTTGTAAATATCATTGTGTTTGAGGAATTTATGAATAAGGATCAAGTAAAACTTATGGCCATGTATTGGATGATAGAGCTAGTGGATCGGGGTGCATGGGTGGAGTTATTGTTGATATTGTGTTACATATCTTTGTGTATATTTTCATTATCCATCTTTATTTTCATTATCACATTACTTATAGTTGGATAGTTATTGGTTGCCTTACATGACATATTTCTTGAACATGGTTTATGTAATTTAATTTCATTAAATGATTCTTTTATTCTTTTATCTCTTCCTCATGTTATATGATGGTTGAATATTTTTACCAAGGTTATAGTGTCCCATTGTACCTATTTAGGGCCTTCCAATAAGTATTCATCTGCTTTCATATAGGGAGGCACACATGAGGTCATTTGAAACTGAATCCTAGAATCAATGATTTGATTTGGGGTGTAACAAAATGGTATCCTAGTTTTAATCTTGGAAAAAAATTGGAGTTTATTAGAAACGATATATGATAGTTGGGACTCTTATGTGAGAGTTATGCATATTATTGGATAGATTTTGTGAATGGACCCTTATGTTAATATGTAATTTGGTATTTCAATTTCTAATTTTTCTATTATATTATCATGTTGATCTTGAGTATTTATATATAATGACATTTTATGGGATAATAGTGATTTCAAGCATTATGAGTTGGCATATAGGTTTACATATAATGTGATTCTTGTGTTACATTGGTAGAGTTTTAATTTATTAAGTGATAGTTATAATATATGTTATGTTCCCCTTTTTATATCACTGATAGCGTTTAATAATATTTTATTGAACAAGATATATCATATTTTATATACTTGACAATGAAAAATGCGAAGGTACTAGAGATATATTCTTATCACTCAGATAATATAATGGGTAATTTGTTATAGTTGTACTTTATATTTCTGGATGAGTCCCCATGATGTGTTTTTTGTTTTTTCTATTAAACTCATATGTAATATTTCTAATTTTGTTGTCAAGGTAATTTTCATGTGATCATTATGGATTTTCAGATAATGTCATCTCGAAAAGATCTTAGGGGACCATATAAAGAAATGGGATAGAATTCAATCAGTTTGGAAATTCTCTAAATTAAAATTCAAACATCTAGGAGAATGTTGGAGTGCATGATCTCATAGTTTCTCTAGTGATATCTAGAACACTTGAGTTCCAATTATTATAAGTAATCATTTCTTTCTAAGGAAACTATATCATAATACACAGCACATTGTTTAAGAATGCTAATAAAAAATAAATTCCAAATTTTATTATTTGAATTCAATAAAAAGGGATTTATTTTTATATTCGTCATAAAAAAATTAAATTAAGCTGAATTTTAATTTTTTTAGAAATAATTTATTTTGGGGATAATATTTAAAAATATTGATTTCAAAAATTCAGTATCATTTATGAAATAATAATTTTATATGAAAGAAATTAATTTTTAGGATGTAATTTTTATTGACCAAGTATATATTTAATGATTAATATATGGTGTATAAAAATATAATTTTCAACATAGAAATATATTAATAAAATTTTAGAAATACAGGTAATGTTTTTGTTCAAATAAGAACTATTTTTTAGTTCTAATCTCTTAATCATGTTTTTAAAAGGTAACATTCTATTTTGGGTTTTCTTGAAAAAAATAAGACACAGTTGATTTAACATAATAAAATTAATTCCCTTTGAAAAAACATTGTACATTATTTTTCTCTAAATTCATTTTTATACGTAAAATAAATATTCTTCTAAAAATATACATTTTTTATTTTTACAAGAATATATTTAAAGTAATTTTTACCATTTTATGAAATTAAATCATTTAAAATTGATTAAATATTTATAATTATAATTATTAATATTATGTAATAATTCCAACTTAATTTTTGGACATAACTAATAAAACCATGGTTAATATTTGTCAAATTGGTTAAGGGTAAAATGAGTTAAAAACATTAAAAATAAAGGGGTAAATTTTCAAGATAAGAGAAAAAATGATTAAATATAATTTGAGGGTTATATTTATAAATTTAACATATCCAATTGTAATCTATGATAATTTGATACCACATGACCTGTGTAAGACAAATATTATATAATAATTAAACACGTGTTTACAAGTTTTCCACCCACATCACTTATAAAAGAAACCCCCATCATATAATATATATAATTCATGATCCACTTACCAATACCAAGACAAACCCAGTTTACTTAAAAAAAATTAATCCCCATTAATATAGTCCTCGCTCTCACCAAAACACCACTTCATGAAGGCATAAGGTATAATATAAAGGATGTTACCTAATGAAGAGGTATGTATTATTACTGATAATTTTAAAGTTTATTTATTCTAAAACATTATCTAAATAATCAATAAACATATTAATCTAATTATATTTATATTTTCGCAATACTTATTTGTTATTATGTTAATATTACATCCATTTTCTGTCACCTTTTTATTCCATAGAAAATGTAAGCATCACTCATGCATATGTAACATCTCCACATAGTGGTGTAATTAATTTTTCTTAACCACATTACATGATTATTTATAATTATTTAAATAATTATTACATATAATATAAATTAAAAAATATAATTCAAGAAATATATGATATCATTTACATTCCTTCCCATCCATAAATTCAAGAATAATAATTTGTTCGTGCGTATGTCTGGACTACCACCTCCATGAAGATATTAAATTTGGATTTTTTATTACTACCATTAAAAGATAATTATAAAATTATGTACAATGAGAAAAACTTTTATTACGGAAATTATTTTTATTCTAGATGTTATAGACCTATTTCATAAAAACATTAAGTATAACCAATATAATAATTTAAATTTAGAGAAATTTACAAAACAATATTGATGGTCAATTTCAATAAGAAATATTAAATGAATGGATGGAAAATAATTATATACAAACCCTAAAATGAAATATATATGAAAATGTAATTAGCAATAAATTTAAAAAAATTCAATTGATTATTCTAGAGTTTATAATGTTTCTAAAAATGTGGAAGTATATGGTAATGATTTATTATATATTCTAATCTCTATTTGGGATTGTTTATGTTTATAAAAAATTTAAATAAAATTATATGATATTACTCTTTTAAACACTCTATATATTATTCCCCTTTAATTAACTATGGGGTTTACATTTTTCTATATTAATTTTTATCTCTTTGATTTACAATACGACCATAAACACATTTTTTTAAGAAAAAGAGACCATATTTAAACATTATTTAATGAAATTTTCCTTCTATGTCCATTATTATTAAGAAATATTTCAAGAAAATTCCTTTCAATGATAAGATTATTATTTAAATTATTCCATATTTTATATTCATTAAATGTAATAAAATTAATGTTCATATTTTTCATTCTAAAAAATGTTCTTTTTTACTTTTTACCAAAATTTTGAAAGAAATATTTTTTTTAAAGTTTACCATAAGAATTGATTTCTTAAATATCATTACTTTTATTTTATTCAAAAATTCTTCAATAATTTTCCAGGTTAATTTTCAATGATATTAATTTTCAAAATATTCTGAAAATTATTGTTTAAAATTTTATCAAATAAAATTATATTTTTCTCACATTTTCAATGAATGGTTTGAATTTTAATTGAAAATTATTTTCATCTCTGTCAAAAACCGATGATTAATCCTACACATTAATGTGGATTTAATCCAATGATATAATCAACCATATTACAGTAGATGTATTATGATTGTGTTGTTTTAGTTATTGTTTATGGAAAATGTTAACAATTCATAGGAATTTTTTTCAATATGAATGTTTATGTTAATTATATATTAAATTTTTATTCTTTCATTTCCTATGATCAATTATTGGAGCATATTAAGTGATGGAAGGCCCCCGATATATCCCCTAGATTCATAAGTATGTCTCATTGGAAAAAATAGTATTTGTATATAAAATAACTCGTTAATATTAATATATTTTTTTAATGAGGCATTCACTCAAATATTATAATGACAAAAATTATTAATTATATATTAATGAAACTAGTTATTACTATCCATATTATTATTGATATTTTCATTTTATAAAATTAAATATTCCAATTTTATGATATTAGTTATATGGAATATTTTATTGTTTCTTATCTCTTTCATATTATTCATGATTTATTTATTATATGATATATTCTATTGTACACATTCCCTAAAATAGAATCCGATCTATACCTATATTATGTTTTATATTCATTAGGATATCAAGAAGTGATATATGAACAATTTGAGAGATACACTAGATAAAATAATAGTATTTTAGATATATTTTTTTTTATTTCTATTTCTTGTTTTCAAATATAATATCAGTATTATGTATATATCTAGTCTCCAAATACTTTAAAACTATTGATTCATTGTTTATGAAATATCTTGTATCTTATGAAAATTCTGTAATATTATCCCCATCCCCAAGTTACTAGAGTTAAGGTGTGATAGATAGTTTCAAATGAAGTTTAGTTTAAAATTTTGGGAATTTTTTAGAAAAAATATATTAAGGAACAAAATCATATGAAAAACTCCTAGGATAAGTCTATTAATATAATAATATCATAATTATTTGATATGGTAGAGAGTGCGTGGTTTCCTAACAGTTATACCCCTATCAGGATACTTGTAAGTGGATTTGGATATGGCATAGATGTACCCTATGGTGAACACCATGATTTTGATATTATATATAAATGATATTAAAATTGACATTTACTATTATAAAATATATATAATTGTACACTATGTTTTAAAAATAATAATAATATGAGATAATGAAATGTATATCATTATTTAGAAATGGTGCAAATAAGAAGGAATGGAAATCGTATCAGTGAACAAAATTTATTTAGGTTTTTACCTTCATGGAAAGATATTGAAGATAGAATTGGAGCTAAAAAAATTATAACTATGTTGGGGAATCTGACCCAATTAATGAACAATTACCTTTCCGTTGTAGAGTATCATACTGATATGAAACATGGTGCAACAATGTTTGGTTTCATCATACAATGACAAACTCAATCATTCAATGGGACTACAAACCCATTAGTATATAAGAAATCAATCAAGTAACTATAAAATATATTTGTCACTTTGGGAAGAGGATAACAGGATAATTTTATCATGGATGTTTTTGATCATAATGGATACACTAATCAATGGGTTTCATTTATTCAAATCAATAGGGTGTCAAAGGAAATAAATAGTATAGATCAGAAGAACTTCAAATAGATAATATTCATAAAAAATAAATTCCTCAAGAGTAATGAGATGATATTGTTGGGTAATTCATTAATCTAAGGAAAAATAAAGGTAGAAATGTTTCTGAATATGACGATAAATTTAAATGTTTATAAACTCATGAAACATATTATGTATATAATCTAATAACGTGGGTTGATAATTTAATTTAGGGGAGAAATTATATTCTTTGAAGGGAATTTATCTCTCAAAAAATTAGTTTATGGGGAAAACGTATCATGTGTATCAAAGAGAGAAAGAATTATCTAATCCATAGGTTTTCAATTTATAATTTGAAAATAAGTGAGGAACATAGAACTATGTTAATGAAATATGAAACATGGTATAAGGGAATGGAGTAATTTACAGAATTTAATAATTGTGAAATGAACCATCGGGGAACATGCTTTATGGGAAGGGTAGTTTTCTTCATGTGTGGTGAAAATGGCCATCAGGATCACGATTGTAATGTAAATAAATATTCTTCCACTATAAAATGCCAAAATTTTAAGGATATAGTGAACTATTGGAATAAATTACTAAATAATCATGGTAATCTTCCTCAATAAAATTCTAAGTGATAAACAAAATGATTATTACAACCTTATAGATAAGGATAAAGTTCACAATTATGTCTTTTTGGGTACTTTAATGATATGAAAAAAATTATCTACAAATTTTTTTTATTTTGGATATTAACACTATGTTATGTAATAGTTATTTTAAAAGAAATATTGATATTTTCCTATAGCAATAAGAATGGATTTTTCAATAAAGTCTCATTGTAGAAATCATATTTTAGTATGAATATGTTTTTCGGATCTAATTATGAAAAATATACATAATAAACTTGAATTGTTTTGTAATAAATATGTCTCACTTTGATATAATCCTTGGTATAAATTGACTTGAAAATTATAATGTCAAAATTTATTACCAAGAGAAGAATATTATTTTTTATGATGGTGATGTTGAATACCTTGCCTTTAGTGGGGGGTACTATATCATTTGAATCATATATATATATCCAAATATATCTTTTTATAAATATTAATTGAGAAGAATAGAAGACACAACCTATTAGTAAGGATGGTATCCTAATAATATAAAATATAAGTGTTATGCATAAATACATTTTTTGTTTCATGAATAACAACTAGGAAATAATACTTAGCATGTGGTTTATATTCCCTTGAACATATCCCTGATGAAAAATAAAAATGTAATACTCACTATACAATGGCCATATTACAAATAGTAGAACTAAAGAATAAATTGTAAAAATTTGTGAGAAAAGGGATTTATATGACCTACTGACTCACTAAAGGTATACCATATTCATTTGGATAAGAATAATGATGGGTCTATGAGGTTTATCATTAATTATGGTGAAATGAGTGATGTTTCAACAAAGAACAAGTATCATTTACTCTGAAATGATGACTTGTCTGATAAAATTAATAGTGCTCAATAATTTTAAAAAATTTATCTTTATTTTGGGTGTCATTAACAATAGATAAATAATGATGATATTCTAAATAATTCGTATTGTATGAGGTATGAACATTATTAATTTACATTAATTCTAACTCTATTGAATAATTCAGCCTCCTTTTTGGATTTTGTGAATAGATTATTCAAGGATTATTTTTATAACTTTACAGTGACATTTATTGATTACATCATGATATACTATAAAAGCTATAATGAGTATAAAATTAATTTAAAAATCAATCATTAGACTCTTAGAGAGAATAAGTTATATGAAAAATTATTGAAATTTTGAATTTTGGATTTAGGTAGATTATTTTCTTGGAAATATTGTCTCTAATAATTTAATATTAGATGGCCCATAAAATCCAAAGGTAGTTATGTAATGTAAAGCACTATTAATTATAACTGAGCTATGAAATTTCCTTGTTTTAACGGGTTATTATCAATTATTTTTTAATGATTTTTCTTGATTAGATAACTCATTAAACAAGTTTACATATAATGGGTTTATGTTTATATGGTCCAATGATTGTAAATAATATTTTTTAGAATTAACGAGAATATCTTTCAATGAAATGATACTAAATTTACCACTTAGAAGGGTTGGAATTGTGACATATAGTTATTCATTAAATGAAAGACATTTATGTGTCCTCATGAAGAATTATAGCATTTTCTCATATGACTAAAATCAATAAAATATCCCGAATTTGAATTATACATCACATGATCTTGAGTTTCTATCGATAATTATCTCATGAATGATATAGAGGCATTTGCCTTATGGTGAGATATATGAAATATATACAGATTATAAAATTTTAAAATACATATTATTACAGAAAGAGATTAATGTGAGGTAATGGTGGTGGGTAAAAATAATCAAGGATTATGATATGTTAATGCACTATAAATATAATAATGAGAACAAGGTGGATGATTCAAATATATGGAAAAAATGTCGAGTTTTGACTATAATAAATATTAAAAAAGATTCAATATTTATGGATTTAGTAAAATTTGATATGTACAACTTTTAGGATGTGGAAGTATCACATCTATTCCAAATTACTTATAAACCATCATTATTTGGGAAAGTAAAAATATTCCAACACGTTGATGAATGTATTAAGAAGAATATAAAAACCTTGAATAATGTGGTTTTTGTAGACTACATATGTGAAGACGATATATTGAAATTTGGAAAGAGGGCATGTGGTCTATACATGAATGAGTTGAAATGAGAATTACATGATGAAGGTCGTGTATCAAATATATTTATAAAGGAGGTTAATAAAAAAAATTTATTTGAATTTGATGTAAATTTTATCAAGGTTAATATAAAATATTAAATTACACACTATATATTATGATTCTTGGTTTGTCAATAAGTAATTTATGAGAGACAATTTCTTAAAGGAGTGATGTAACCTCAAATTATTCTTATTTTGAAATGAATTTATAATTCAATGGAAATTATAATTATATTTATTACGGTATATAACAAGAATTATTCTTATGTGATATTGTTAATAAACATACCAATTCTACACATTTTTTTCTATAATGGATGATTTTCCTCTTGAGTGCCTTATACTTCTATATATTATATAATTGTTGAGACATCATGATGCAATAATATAAATTGTTTCTAATCATGATCCATGGATTAAATCAAGACTCTATAAGAGTGTTTTGATGGATCTTGACATGATTATAAAATTTGAGCTTACCCTATCGACCTCAAACTGATGGGTAGTCAAAAAAGACAATTCCTAGATTACCAGGAAAGACCAGTCAGAGGTGAAAACCTCTGAACATTTATTAAATACAATGAAAAAATATAGCAGACAATAGAAAGGATGACTACATGCAGCATACACAAAATCAAATGAAATGTCCATCCAATGAAGACTACTACATATCATAATAATCATACCCCTCACCACTTCCATCAAAAGGGTCTTTCTCCGTAGTGGCTGATTCCCACTTGAAATTCGGTTTATAATGATTCAGGAGCCTAAAGTACTACTTTCGAAGCATTGATTGTTCCAATGAGGGCTACTCCGTACATAATTTATGGGGAGAATGATATTTTTAGGAGTAGTGGCATCCCTTCTTTCCCTCTTAGATGAAGACCTAGTGTTCACCGGCTTCAGTGGGTAAGAGTAGTCCTCCCACGACTGTATCCATGGAGGAGCAGTCAAACCTCCTTCACTCTCAAATTCCTTAGTCTTCCCACCTTGAACAATATCATTACTGGATAGTCTGGTAGCCCCACTATCATTTTCTTTATCGCTTTCAAAAACATCTCTCCACTTTTTGATGATAAGAACAGATCCATAACTCTTGCATCCATCATTTTTTCCCAACAACGCATCTTATGAAGCATACAATGTCCCACCTCCGAGCTGGGGGTGCCTGTTAATATCAATCGGAGCCACAGTTTGGGAGTGTACCACATTGTCATGGCCATCAGGTGACTCCACAACCCTTGCATCCTCTTCATCTACTGCCTTCGTGTTATTGGAAACAACTGTTGGAACCACTTTGTGTATAAGGTTGTATTTGTTGTCAATAGTTGTCAATGGAATATCAAAATGAAAGAGATCAAGAAGTACTCCAATAAAATGGAGGAATGGAAGCTCACAATGAAGGAGATCATGAAGTACTCCGATGAAGTAGAGGATTAGTGATTCAGATGATTGTTGTACTGATCGGAAGTTCAAAGAACGTGTGTCAAAGGTGATACATTGTTTACAACAATGAAGAATGTGAGGTATAATCCATCCAAGGATGATTAAAGAAGAATGGGGTTTTTGGATGAAGTCCATGCAATTCCTCCTTATTGCATGAGAACCATGGGCTTTGATGAATACCATGCAATTCCTCATTATTTTATGAGACCCATGGGTTTGATGAAGACCATGCAATTACTCATGATTGCATGAGAACCATGCAAGAGACTTCTTTACGAATTGAATCGGTTTGCATGAAGTATATCATGACGGTTGATGAAGAAGACAATGTGCCAAGGATTGGAATTCTGCGATAGCCATGCACATCACATTGAGAAGATGAGGATGCTAAAGTTGTTCCTTCAAAGACTACATATCACAATAGTGGAGGTTGTGATAAAAGCAGAAGAGTTGCTGAAGTATACAGATCACCAAGAAGAAGCGCTGTTGAGGTGATCGTCCTTGTCGACAAAGAAAACAGACGACATACAAATTTGTTGGCAAAAGAGATTCTATGGAGGCAGGTCGAGTTCGAGGACTGTGGATAATGATCCATGTTTCATTCAAGGAACGTCGAAAAATGAATGGATGAACTGGAGGCGGACAAAAAGAAAAGCATTGAAGGTGGCGCCGTTTTCCAGTGTTTGCCAAATTTTTGGGGTCCAAAATTTGGAGGTTGGTGAGCATCGTGAAAAGTGGATTTCGAGGAAGATCATAATTTAATATGGAAAAGGCATTAGTTTCATGAATATGGGATGCATGGACTGGATTTCACGAAGACCAGAAGAATGGAGTCGGTGAGTCTTCGCGATTACGTCAAAGCTTTGCGAACGGCAGCGGCTGGAGAGCTTCGCGGCGAAGGCGCGAAGGAAGGTTGGGCTTCGCGAAGGGAGCTTCGTGGCGCTATCGCGAAGGTATGTTGACGGTGATTCTTCACGACTACGTCAAGCTCCGCGAACGGAAGATTGCCGTGGAGCTTCGCAATTTGGACAGAATTCCAGCAGGAACTTCGGAGCTTCGCGATTAGTGCTGACGCGGCGTTGACTTCGCGCGGAATGGACGAGGGTCGGTGGAATCTCCTATAAATAGAGGTCGACCCCTTCGAGTGAAGCAGAGAGAGCTCTCAACGAAAAACCATTGCTCTCGGTTCGCAAAGGTCACTCGTGGAGGTAGTTTTGCTTCGCGAAAGTTGAGCTTCGCGGCGGCTATCCGAGCTCCGCGAAAAGGTTGCCCCCCCGCGTTGGCTCATTGAGCTTCGCGAAGAGGCAGGAGCTTCGCGGCGACTTTCCCAGCTCCACGAAAAGAGTTCGCCTCGCGTTGGCTCAGTGAGCTTCACGAAGTGGCAGGAGCTTCACGATAGCCAAGCATTGCGAAGGCTTGAGCATCGCGTGAGTGCTTCGCGATTGAGCTTCGCAAAAAGGCAGGGGCTCTGCTCAGAATTGCTTGAGCTTTCCAAAATTGGGAGCCGTGCGAAGTAGGGTTCTTTGTGAAGACCCTTTCCTAAGGTTGTTCTCCCAATGGACAGGGGAAAGAGGAGTATTCATCAGTGGATGAAATCTGGACTTTGATAGAGCATCAATTATTGAGCAATCACACAAGTGATTGTGATTCAGGAAAACAAGAACAGGGGATCTAGTGCATTCAGTCATTGCACTAAAGGAGGATTGAACAGAAAAGTGCATCAACTCTGAACTCTGATGCAAGCAAAGTCTCATGCTGAACAGGAGACTCAGAACTTCATGTCTATCCATTGAAGAGACATCCACGTCTATAAACTGAGTGAGACTTCACCCAACGGAAGTGAGCCAGGGGGAGTCAACAGGAGTGACCCGAGGGAAGCAGTGAGCTATCCCTGAACCTTTGTAAAGGCAGTGAGCCTGGGCCAGAGTGACTGTGCCCGAACAGTTGTATCCACATCTAGTGAAGCATAGTGGATTTAGGTATGACCGACAACCTGTCGGCGTATGCTCCTTGGACATAGCCCTTAGTGGTGAACCAAGTAAAAATCGCTGTGTCATCTGTATCTGCATGTGAATGTTTAATTGCTGATCATATCCATCATACAGGTTTAAGTAGTTCCTACCAACGTGGGAATAATATCCACAACTTAAAGAAGAAAAAGCTGCCACCCTGATTCACCCCTCCCCTCTCAGGGTGTCCCGTGGTCCTACAACAACCGACATGCTGACATATTCAATCTCTTGAGGACCTTCCATCACAAATTCCTCCTACTGATAGAAATCTTCAATCCTATTACATGTAGAAACATTCACATGAACCTCTCCACCCATGGTATGAGTACCCACACATGTTGCACTGTCATCACAATCCATAGTGCTTGAGAGCTCTGAAAAACCGCCTTCCAACTATAGAGGTGAGGGGTCTGCCATATCTTTCAAATATGGTAGGTTCCCAATACCAAAATCACTCTTTAGACGAGAAAATACTTGCCTTACTAGAGAATTCGTTGGAAACCACGCCTCCTTCATTGGAATCATAGGTGCAGAGGCCTGTATGGGATCATAAATTTCTACTTTTACCACTAGAAAACCAATGGTGGCATCCCAAAAACGAAATCTCTTCTTAGAAGAGACGCCCAGATCAGCACATTCATTAATAGAAGAGACGCCCCACTCCTCTCCTCTATGATATTATACTTTCCCCCATTTGTGCTCCCTCACCTTAACAGAATATCCTCAGTATTCACCCACAATATCATATAATCCATTATGGAGTCATCATACCCACTGATGCTCTTTTTCCTCGCAACTTATGAGGCACCATTCACCCTTCCACTATGAAAAACTGATCCCAAGTGACCAAAATGAATGAAAGTAACACAGTAATGCATCCAAGACTGAAAAATACCTCCTAATTCAAACAAAATTCCTTCCCATTCAAAATCTAGACCCAGCTCATTGGTGGCGGTGCAACATCAACCTTGATGCAAATTTGCAAACAAATTGGGTGACACACAACCTTCATTCAAAAATCAGAACATAGGTATCACCCTATCATATGTACAAGAGAACAAAAAATAGAGGGGGTTTGAAATGAAAGAGGTAGACCAGAAAGGCTTACCCATGTCACAACTGTCGAAGGATATTCCAGCTTATGAAAATTGAAGTTCCACCTGAACAGGTAAAAAGTAGAACCCTTACATCTTCGAGAGTCCATGGACCAAGTGGAAATCAAGTCCTCCTCCAACCGAAAACAGATCAGGATGTGCCTTCGGTTGAGTAATCCAATCAATACATGCACCAGTAGCTCCCATGATTTAGAGATGAACTAGTAGAACTCGTCAATCGAAGGGATATGAGGACAAAATCGAGCCACCAGAGTGAGCATGTAGAGGTATGAGGAACCATTGACCTATTTTTGGAGGAGGGTGAGTTGTGGAACCTCCTGGAAGATATCAAAAACCTTTAGAGAAATCACGATCCTTGGGAAAGACGGAAGAAAATATGGGTTGGGTGACAACAATAATGAATTCCCCTTCTTATGTAGAGGAGGGCGTGAAACTCCCTCCTCTAATCGAGAGGGGGGAGGTAATCCTTGAGGCATTAGTGTTAGGGCATCACCGAAGAGAGAATACAGAGCGCCAAGAGAACCCATTTCAAATTCAATATCACTATTCCTATAATAGTATATATATTATGGTCATGCTTAATTTATGGTCATGGTATGAGGGACTAGTATATATTATTAGTGTAATATTAATATAATAATGATTTCCATTTAAGAAATCAAGAGGAACCATATATAGATTGGTATAGAAAGAGGTATTTTACTCTATCTTATTGGAATGAAGTTAGAGAATGGAAGATTTTAGGCCTTCATATCATGGATGAAATAGTAGTGAAAGTGAATAGTATTCAAAATCATATCATGGCGAATCAAAGTAGAAAACAATTTATACCGATAACCTAAGAAAGGTTTTAGAATTTCATTGAATTGATCATGTTTTATTATATTTATCACTATGGAATTATTTTATATGTTTAATTAAGAAACTGAAACTAAGTCCTGGGTAAACAAGGACTTTTAAAATTCTTTAACGAATTAGAGTAGTTGGCTAAATTTTTGAAATGTTATATATCCTCTATAAAGTTCATGATGTTTTCTATATATCATTATTTTGAATGTAAATTCCAAAACCAATTGTTATTCTCACATCTAAGTAAATTAATATAGAATATTTGTTGAGGAATTTAATGAATCTATTGGTAAAATTACATTTGAAAATTAATAAGATAGAATAGGCGGAATGGGAACGTAACATATAATTTATTAATAACTACACATATCTATTCATTATGTGACATTCTAGAAATATCAAGGGTGATATTTTTAATGGTGGGAGAATTTAGAAACTGGGAATAAATTATTGTATGTAGTCTTTTATTTTTAAATACATTATAACCTAGTACATGTATAATTATTAAATAATTTCATTATAATCTAGATTATAAATTTTACTTGACTTAATGGGATTAAATTAATTTCTTTTTTTAATTCATCATCTAAAAATTAACTTACGGTGAATTTTTTATATATTACTAAAATAGTTGATTTATATGTGAATATTAGAAAAAACAAATTCATTAAATTTTTTATTTTTATGAAATTATAATAAAAAATGAATAAAACCAATTTTTAGTTCCCCTCTATGTAATTTTTTTTCAAATAAAAACTATTTTTAGTTCCTCTCTATTAATAAATATTTTAAAAGGTTTCCATCGGTTTATGTTATGTTTTAATAAAACTTTTATCCTTTATTTAATTTAATATAATTATTTCCATTGAAAATAGTAGTGTAACATATTTTTCAATAAATCATTTTCATGATAAAAGAAAACATTTTTTCATAAAAATATTTCCATTTCATTTCACGAACATAAATTAAATCGAACTTTTATTAAATATTAATATTAAATCATTTAAAATATATACTATATTTTAAACCAAAATGATTAATATTAGTTAACAAGGTCAACATAATCTTTTTATAATAATGAATCGCAACCAGGGTAAATATGTATCACATCAGTTATCTGTAAAATTAGTAAAATGTGTTAAAAATAAAGGGATATACCATCAATATAACATAAAATCAATACTTAATATCAGTGGTTAGTTTTATTTAGAAGTTAACCATATCCATTTTAGTGCTATTAGTTATTTGGGATAATTTATTTGAGTAATACATCTATTATATAATTATATTTCATGTATTTACTATTTTTCTACGAGTGTCACATAAATTTGGGCACCCCCAATCATCTCTTTACTATAACACATTAAACACTTAACTCATACATTCGATGAAAAAATACCTTCCCAAAATCTATAACCATTTCATAGAGGTCTTAACATCTCCCAAACACCACTTCAATAAGGATTAAGGTACAAGACAAATGAGGATACAAAAAGAGGAGGTATTTGTTGTTACTAAACTTTTTCATGTTCAATTTCTATTAAAAATGTAAAATTATTAGATAAAAACTTTATAATAATTAAATATATATATTAACCAAAAATATATTTTATTTTATTTTAATGTTATATACATTTTATATCTATTTTATAATATATGGAAAATTTAGACATCCCTCATGTATACGTACAACCAACTATCTCCATGTTATAGTGTAGTTATTTTTTCCACCACCAAATTAAATAGATGGTTAAAAATATGGAACTAATTAATATATATTACATTTATGAAATAAATATGATTCAATAAATATAAGATATTATCTTCATTTTTACCCTTCAATATGTTTGAGAATGATAACATCTTTCATGCATACATGCAGACTAACACCTCCATGAAGGGATTCCATTTGCCTTTCTACTAATACAATGAAAGCATGATTCTAAAAAATTATAATGGAATAAGAATATTTATGAAATTGTTAATATTCTATTCATGATAAAACCATTACATATAATCTTTAACCATGGTCAATGTACTAAAGTAATTTTGAAAAAATTTAATTAACAACCTTAAGTGGTAAATGTCAACAAAAAATATTCAACAAAAGGATACCAAATTATTGTAAATGTTCCATAATAATTAAATATAGTCGAATGTAATTCTTAATAAATTATTTAATAACATAAAATATATTCTTGAGGAGGATATAATGAGTCCATCCAAGAAAATTTCCGAGGAAACCATTTATTCTTCAACTCAATTATAGTCAGGATTTTTTGTGTTTAAAAATAAATTAATGGAAACTATAATATCTTACTATTTTAAACTAAGTATATTTTATTATATTTTTTATATAAATGGATTGTAAATGTATTATCATTTTACTCTCTTTGGTATTTAATATGACTGACAAAAATTTTTTCAGGAAAAGATGACCTTATTTTCAATTTGTCTGACCTACACTTTCTTCGATCTAAATGTCTCTTTAAATATTTTCTAGAATTTTTGTTACTATGGTCTAATTATTATTTAAATTTATTTGAAGCCATAATTTTCAGAACAATTTTTAATTTTTACTAAAACTGTTAAATGAATATTTATACTAAAATTTACCACAAAAATATATTTTCTCGCTATCCCAATATTATATACATTGAATATTGATTTATAATTTACCATGGTTACCTTAAATGAATTTATCTATCATTATATTATGGAATTTCTTGAAAATCATTTCATCAATAGAAAAAAAATATTTTGATCTTGTTTTCAAATAATTTTTTGAATGTTCTGTTAAATTTATTTTAATTTAGGAAACATCATTTGATGAATCTTTTAATTTAATGGGGTTATAAACTAGTGATACCATCCAAAATGTTACATTTTTTTTTATGATTGTTTGTTTAGTAATTTATGAGGAAAAATATTAATTTTTCGTATGTTAGGTTTTCAATATGAAGTTGAATGTTAATCTTGTATTGATTTTTTACTTATTTCATTGACATGTTGAATTAATTAGACTTATTAGGTGATAAAAGTTACCTGTTATAACCCATTAATGTATCGTTAGGTATCATGAGACAAACTAGTTTGTATATTTTGTGTACGCCTTACATATTTATGTATTATTTCATGCCTTGATGGGATTACGGTAACATTATAATGTCAGAAATTATTCATTACCTCATTATGTAACTTGTTATTATTATCCACGTTATTATTGATGATGATATGTTATCCATTGATATATTTCCATATTATTATACTAGTTATATAGAAAAATTTATTAATATTTATCTCTTATATAATACTCATTCTTTATTTACTCTTTGATAGCTTTGATTCTATGATTTACCTTACCAAGAATGTACATTCACTATTTATTTATTTTTCCTTTTCCTTGGATTCCATGAAGGGATTTATTAATGATTTAAGGGATGTAGAAGAATAAATAAAAAGGTTATTGATATAATTTTAGGTTTTATTCATGTTTTCAAATTTAAAGTGAGAATCATGTATATAAATAATATTTAAAAACTATTAAACTATTTGATCTATTGAGATATGATCTCTCATGTCATGTGCCAATATAGTAATATAACCACCTTCTCTAGTTTACCATATTTTGGGTGTTACATTTACAGTAACATAAATTTTTTAGGCAATATTATTTTGGATAGTACCTATTTATGAAGTAGGATCCTATGGTGGGGGGATGAATATAGTCAATTTTTCCAAATATTTCAAGTTATATCATTCCCTAGAATTCAATTGCATAAGAGTCCCCCAGTCAACTGAGGACAAGATTGCTATTATTGACAAAATTTTCAATCTAGTAACATATACTAGAAAACATAGTGTGAAATATGATCCATATATCATTTGGGGACCTACTTGGAGATAGTGGATCTTGATGAATTAAGTTAGGTGGCATGAGGGTCTTATATGGAAGACCAAAAATGAATTTTTTCAGGGTGTTCTTTCCAGATACTATAATGTTGGATAGATGCCAGGAGTTTACAAAACTCTAGTATGGTGTATAATGTATCTTTCTTTGTATACATTAACATTACATAAGATTTGTGTTACACATAAAAAATTATACAAATAGTCACCTAGAGACTGTACTAGTATGGTTCCTTTGGAAATATGGACACATAAACACTAATCCATAAGGGAGATAAATTATCTTCTACTATGTTCTTCCTGACTAGAAACCTTCTTAGAAACATAAAAAAATAATACATATCTTCATAACATGGAACAAGAAACATAAAAAGGGGTGAGATCAAATTATCAATACGGGTAAACAAGGTATATATGTTAGTATAATCATGAGAATAAGGGTGTGAGAATATGATCATGAAAATATAAGTTCATAACCTACATATCAAAGATAATATACATGAATCATGGCATAAAGAAAGGCAGTTCATAAGATAAGAATCATAAGGAAATAATGAACATAGTCTATTAAACCATAAAAAGGAAATAATATATGGAATTTTGGCTCAAACATATACATATATAATATGGTTTTTATAGTATCCATTGCATTACTACCATAACCATATTGGTAGTATAGGCTTACTTCTCATACATCTTGGTAGTCATGGTTTACTCCCATGGCCATCTTAGCAGTCAAAGTTCATTCCCAAAACCATATTAGTCTATCTCATGAGATATAAATCTTAACACAAAGCATTGGATAAAGATATACGTCCCCCACATCTCATAATGAAATAATACATCTATGTGACACAATATCATAAGTAATCATATCATAAACCATGAAATGAAATGAGTATTATAAACACGTAATCATATCATAACCTGTTAAAAAATATAGGTATCAAAATAATTTCATCATAAACATAGCCCACAAAAATAAGGATGTTTCTAAATCATATAACTCATGAAAGAGAAACAGGTTTCATAAACATCATTCCATCTCAAAAAATACATTAAGATGAAGAATATGGATGAAATATTGAATAATTCCCCCATGAAGTCATGAGTAACAACAATGATTTTTATCTTGTATGGGTAATAATTTTGAATGTCTTTTAAATAAAATTTGAGGAAAATATCCTTTCTACAATGAAAAATATTTTTAAAACATAATTTTTTTGAAAAACATATTTGAAAATAGATTTAAAAACCTATAAATAAAGCATATAATAATTTTAAAATTTTTTCCCTTAAAAATGGGCTTCAAATATATATTGATTTTTTTTAAAATAATGTTTTTGAACATAATAGTATTCTGACTTGAGAGAGAGAGGATCAAATTTTTCTTGAAAAAATTATCTTAAGTATAAAATACTGTTAAAATGGAACTAATATAAAGATTGATCTTGAATAAGAAAAGTTTAAGGATACAAATTACTTTTATTGAGGTGTGGATAATAATATTTTATCAAATGAACAATAAAAATAAACAATCTTGAAAAGTAATGAGATTAGTTTAATAAACTCTTATAAATTGGTAACTTGGGATCATACACTCCATGTAAGAAAATGAAAATAAATTGAGATTAAAATATCATGATATTATAGGAATTAATTATATAAAATATAAAATTTAAGTATATACACATCAAAATGGAATTTAGGTGAATAAAAAATCATGAGTCTCAAAGAAATTATATTGAGACAAAACTATTTTTCTAATTTGGTAACTTCTGAAACTTAAACCACCTGAAGGAAAGATCATAAAATGGATATGTGAAAACCCATAAATTTATATATAATATACAAATATTATAATCATTGGCAGTACATACACCACACTAAAGGAAAGATGGGAAAACATAACATGTATCCCAAGGATATAAAAAGTGAGATGAAATCCACTTAATTTATTTCTTGACTCTCACGGTACCCATTCAAAACACTTGTATAATAAATATAAATTAATTATAAATATTTTAAGTAACCATATTAATATATCTAATATCATATATTGTTTGATCATGACCTTATATTATCCTCCTGTTAACAATCCTATGTTATGTTTTTACTTCGGGTAATATTCACATTATTCATCACATTTGTCTTAATATGTTTTATCATTGGTCCTTATAACCATGTCATGATTCCAGAATTTAAACCATGATATAAATATAATTTATATTCATTATATTATTATTATAATAATATATAAAATATATAAGAATGAATTGGAATACACTGTTCTTGGATACAGTAAGTCATACGTACGCATTAATGTTGTTTCCATTGTTATTGTCACATTCAAAGAAAGAAAAAAATTTCATATATGTATATATGAATATCATTATTAAATAAGATTTATGATATCATATATATTCTGTAAATTCATCTTTAATACATTCCATGTAGCGTGTGAAAAAATCACATTACTTTGAGGTGGCAGTATTCTACACTTCTGCAAACGAAATTATTATATAAACAAAAAATGCAAAGTAAAAAATATGTGTGTTTTAAGAAAAAATACAGAAGATTAAATTCATAATATATATAATATATAACACATATAAATATATTTTCCATCATAATTTCAACCTTGAGAGGTGGTGAAGTAAAAATGAACAATCATCATTTAGTGAGGCAGTAGTCCACTGTACATGTAAATAGTATGTTTGTTACCCATTAGATATAGGAGTTTGTAAGTATATATTGAACCATTTGAATAAAAAACATTATTATATTGAGGATATTGGTGTTTTTTACAATAACAGGATAAATATAGTGGAGGTGGTGGATAAGGAAAATAAAATAAATGAGCTTAAGAGAAGGCATTACCTCTTAATTGAGTAACTCCTTTTAGTTTGTGATAAAAGGATTCCTTAGATTTCCTTCTTCCCAAGGGAAGGATTAAATTTGGAAGGGAGGGATTTTGGGAAGTTTATTGGATTGAGATTTTTTGAACCTACGATATTTGAAATTTGTTAATAAGGGGGAGAGTTTGCGTCTTTTATAGGGAAGGGAAATGACTCACTTGGTATTTTTGAAAACAAGTTATGTGTATGCATGTTTTTACCTAACAAATTCATACCAAAACAAAAAAAAACTCAATAATGGAAGGTAAATTGGTGAATATTTTCTATAAAATGTGTTGTTAGAGTTTTCTATGCCATTTTGGGTCTTAAATTTAATGTTTAGTTCTTTTTAAGATTAATTTTACGTTAATTGATGTAATTAATTTTAACTAAATTCACTAATATTTTTAGTAAAAAAGTAAGTTGATCTTATTAAAAATTATAAATTATACTAATTATAGTCATTAAATCAAATTTTCACAATTCTAATCACATAAGTGGCATAAATTAATTTAAAATTAATCCCATAGTTGGGTTAACAATACAAGTTTTTAAATTAAAAATGATCAAAATATTTTATTGTTTTTATATCCAATTTCATAGTAAAATTGGTTCTAATTACCTAAATAAAATCAATTGATTATTATAATCTAATTAAATTTTAAACCAAATTAAAATATTATTTAACATTATAAATAAATTAAATTAAAAATGGGTTTTGAATTAGAATCCAGTATTATTAATTATTCATGAGAAAATGTTGTTTCTCAGTATAATCCAAAAAACGTCTCCCTAAAAAAACTTCTACATTCTAAATTCAAAAATTGGGTTAATTTTATAGAAATAAATTTCAAAATACTTCTAAAATAAATTTTATTATTTTTCACAGAAGGACGTTAAAAGAATTTCATCTGAGAAAACAATATTTGAAATATAAGTAATTCACCAAAAATCATAACTTTCAATATCAATATGTTTTATTTATATAAAATAATTTAAAAAATATTTAAAAAATAGTTATTACTATTAATATATCTATATGTAACATCTTGGATATAATTAACTCATTTAAATAGATATAATAATAAAAGGATGCTTCGTTGAGACAATAATGTTTCTTGTAACATATAATAAGTCAATGTTCTGTGTAATGTATGCCAAGTTCATGTTCGGTGTAATGTATTAGAAGTATGTTCTCTGTGAATGTTATTTTATTACTTAGAACATTGAAATACATAAATTAAAATTTATTTTATTTTAAAAAAACATCCATATGAACCCGTGGAGTTACATTATACCCCCCTTAAAATGAATTTCTCCCTTTAAATTTGTCACTCAGGTAAAAAAATGAGGATACTTAAACATAATAATATCTTCAAGTTCTTATGTATCTTCCTCTAAATGGATATTTCTCCACAAAACATTGATCTGGTGAGTGGTCCTATTTCGTAGAACTTTCTCTGTATGATGTGGAATTTCAACAAGTTGTTCTTTATAAGATAGATCCTTATCCATCGGTATGACCTCTGAGATCAGTACATGTGAATGGTAAGGTATGTACTTCCTCATAAGAGATACATGGAACCCATCATGGAATTGAGATTTATTTGGACGAAGTTCCAAGCAATAGGCTACCATCAATATATGATCAAGAATCTCAAAAGGGACTAATATACCTAGTGATTATTTTACCTTTCTTGCTAAATCTCATAACTTTCATCCAGGGTGAGACTCTTAGAGACACTGTTTCACCAAATTTAAATTCTAGGTCACATAGAAAACTATCAGAATAAATTTTCTGTCGAATTTGAGCTACCTTGATATGATACTATATGGTTTTAAATTTTAGAACCATTTCTTAAGAAACCTATTATTCCAATAGTTTTCTATCTATAACCTTAACCCATCAAATTGGATCTCTACATTTATTCCCATATAGGTATTTATATTGTTCCATATGATTACTTGAGTGAAATCAATTGTTTTAGTGAAATTCAACTATATGAAAGTGTTGATCCCTATAACCATTTAAATCCATATAAAAATATCTAAACATGTCTTTTAGGGTTTGAATTGTTCTTTCAGACTGAACATCTATTTTAGGATGATAAGAACTGATGGAACTTAATTATGTATAAAGTGTTTGCTAAATTATTCTCCAAAATATTGAGGAAAGCCTCATATCCCGATTTATTATAATGAAATGTGGTACTCCATGAAACCTCACCCCTTCCCTAATGTATGTCATGGAAAAATGATATATAGAGAGATTCCTTCTCTGATATGATGAAGTGTGCTATCTTTATATGGTGATCGACTAACAATCATATAACATTAAACCCTTTTAAGTGTTTGGGTAGTCCAAAAACAACATCCATAGTGATGTTCTCCAATTTCTATTATGGTATGGGTAATGTATGCAACATCCCTTTAGTATTTTTTCTTTTAGCCTTAACTTGTTGGAATACCAAGCACCGAGCTACAAACTCTGTGATATATCTCTTCATTACATCCCACTAGTTATATTATTTTACGTCCCTATATATCCTCAAACTTCTATGATTAATAGATACTTAAGAACCCCGAGCATCCTCTAATAACTTTTTCTCGAAATATGGTATGGAAGGTACACATAAATGGTATCTAATTATTATTATTCCTTCCTGATCAAGGTTAAACTTAAGAACATTTATGACTTTCTTTTGTAGATATTCATCTTCCTTAAACACCTCCTTAATCATTACTACGATATAGGGTTTAAAATTCATTTTATAATGATATTTATTATCACATTCCTTCAATATTACTCGATCTATCCTTTAAAAATCCAAAAATATTATATATTTTTTATCCTCATCTTGGAAAAGCTATAATGATCCTTCTAACTTAATGAATCCTCTGCCTTGTTTTCATTCCCATTGTGGTAATGTATTCGGTAGTCATAATCCTTTATAATCTCTAACCATATTCTCTGTAACATGTGCAACTCCTTCTATGTAAATATATATTTTATAATTTTATGATATATATATATATATATAACCCTTTTCTCCTTAATGATAATACATCCATATCATTAATGAAAAAATTACCACTTTTAACTCCAAACCATGAGTTCATTAATTTTTCTCATAAATATTCTACTTCCATGTATCATAATAGATAAATATATTATTCATCATAAGTACACATCATAATCCCTTCGTGGATGCATCACTATAAGTTACACACATTTCTCCACTATAGGGTTTTGGAAGGATAGGTGAATTAACTAATCTTACCTTTAGTTCCTTGAAAATTTCCTCACACTCATATATTTAGAGTAACAATACTCCCTTATATGTTAACATGTTCATAATAATAGGTAGTTGTGAAGAATTTTCCACAAACCGTTGAAAATATCCATCCAAGGAAAGAAATCTACAAATCCATATCACTGTGGTTGGTCTAAAAAAGCATTCAAATTTTTTTGTCATTGTTGGATCAACTTATATACCTTCTCAAGAGATTATGTGACCTAAAAAATGAAACCTTTTATATCCAAAATTAGCACCTTTTAATTTTATGTATAGTTTCTCTTTCCATAGGGTATTCGATTCAATTATCAAGTGATCTTCATACTCTTCCATGCTCTTTGAATAGATAAGAATATTATCTATGAAGACTAACAAAAACCGATCGTGGTAGTTTATAAATACTCTATTCATTAAATGTAGATGATAAAGAGAGAATTAGTATGAATAAAAGGAATCACAATATTCACATATTATCCATACCCTATATATAATGTAGTATTAGGTATATACTCTTCATTTACCCTCAAATAGTGATATTCATACTGATGTTCAATGTTGGAAAATTATTGAGTTCCACATAGTTGATCAAAAAATCCACCAATACGGGGGAGAGGATACTAATTCTTGATTGTGATCTTGTTTAACTACCGATAATCATTGAAGAACCTCATAGATCCATCTATTATTTAAAAAAAACAGGTGTTCCCAAACGTGACACACTTGGTTGAATGAATCCCTTATCAAGTTTTTCATGGAGTTTCTTATTCAATTACTATAAATCAATTAGATCCATTCTATAAAGATTATTTTAAATTGATGTGGAACCATGTATGAGTTCCATTAAGAAATAAACTTCATTATTTGGTGGGATACTATGGAACTCTTATAAAAATACGTCAAAAAATACAAAAAAATATGCATTTCATTGAGGTTGATTTTCTCCCCAACCATTTGAGATAAATAACCATTTTTATTGAGAAATAAGACTCATACACTAGATGTAATCTCCATTGGAAGTTCATAATTTTTATCACATTAATGGATGATCATAGAAGGGTTTGAAATATAAAAACTAACTTCCCTTCCATTAAAATTGATATGGGATTTATATATATAAATCTAATCCATTCCTAATATGATATAAAATTCAACCAAAGGATTATTGAAAATATTTTTGGGAAGAACATTCCCACACAATTAATATGGAGTGGAATTAAATACTTGAGGTGAAATCGTCATGCCATTAGGGGGTTTTCACTTCTAATTCCATATCTTATTATTTAGGTTGAATATTAACACAAATAAGAAATTATTTAAATATGGAAGAGTTAGTAGATTCAGAATAAAATATGACATTAGCAGTTCTGTATTTGATGGTAAGTGTACCTTTAATCACGTCGTTATCGCACCCCTCATTAAAAATAGATATTTATTGAGATTTTCCCCCTGTCCCTCAACATAAGAGGTTGTTGATGTCAATCACCATCACCAACCATTGAATTTGGGCAGTGTTTATCATAACTATAGTTCTCCATAAACATATAGCACTGAATCATAAAGAGGTTTATTTTATGTCATTTTCCCCATTCAAAATGTTATCAAACTTCTTCCCCTCACTTTGGTAAAAAATGCCCGATTTCTTTCTTTTCCACAGATGAAACATTGCCGATACCTCTTACGGAAATTTCCACCATTCTTATTTCCCCAATTAGTGAATAAATAGAATATTACCTTCTTCTCAATATTGTTTTTAGATTTTACTTTATACTCCATCTTCAATATCTTTTCAAAACAATGAAAATTATATGTGACTCTAACCTCCATCTCAACCATTATTTCACAACTCACATTATCATCAGGGATACTAAAGTCTCTTAAGTCCAATTACCTTTTAATACTTCGATTCAAGAAACTAATGAACCTATAAACATCACATTTAGGTTGGATGATAATTCTGTATGTGTACCTTGCAAGTCTCATGAAATTATCCTGGTATGTACTAGCTGATTCATCATTCCTTGCTTCAAATCAAGGAACTATTTCTCCATTGTGGTATGGAAAATCTGTGGAAAGTAATTATTGAAAAATAGGTTATTGAACACATCCCAATCCATATATTCCATCTTTTATTTCTTCCTCTTATTCTTCATTAGAGTCTATCACTTGTATTCTTTACCTTTTAATTGATAGGCAACCAAAATGAATTTCTCATGCTCCAAACACTAGAGAACAGAGAATAAATTTTTACAATTATTGGTCTATTGTTTAGGAATAAGTGGATCATAATACTATTTAAATAAAAGTGGAAATTTCTTCAAGAAAGACACATCAAAATGATTTTACAACCTTTGATCATTTGGAAGTCCACCGTGATTCATAGCTTGAGAATGTTGTTTGAGAATATCAATGTGGTATATCATTTAGCTACCATAGAATTCAGTTTCTTAGGCGGAAAATCATTACATTTTTAGTCACAATAACCATTAACATTGTTCCTCCAGGTTCTATCCATCGAATACAACCGAAATCATAGAGTTTGAAATGGTTATCATATTGAGGAACCAAATAATAATGAAAATTCAATTATATGATGTCAAAATTATAAAACATTTATTAATATTTAACACCATAGTTTTATCATTGGTTATTCATAAGTAACTTATACATGAATCCTTCATGGTTTGTTTTTAAGAGTTTGGTAGTTTCTAAAGTATATCCCCCAGGAGTTTCCATCCAGGTGTGTAGCAAGTCCCATTTTCATATACCCGATTACCCCGAGTCAAGCTTGAATCATCTTGTCGGAGTTGTAACCCATCGGTACATCTGTGTGAGATCCACATCCACCTGTAGTATCCTGAAATATATGTATTTCATGGAAGCCACTCAATCTATCCATTAAAAAAATTCTAGGACATTTTCCTATACTTTTACTAATCCTTTGTCTTATAATTTGACATGTCTTTAGGGTTCTCACTAAGGGTTTATCATCATATCTTTCAAATGTAAACTAAAAGTTTTATATGACACCAACTATAGCGATCCTTGATTTTTATACCTTAAAAATACCTATCATTTGAAAAATACTTAAATCATTATAAAAATATATTCCCAAAGACCGTACTCATCTAGTTTATTTGGAAACATAGAAACATAGAAACTAATATATAGGTGATCCACATTATCTCCCACTAGTTTCTTCTCAACTAGAAAACTTCTTAGAAACATAAAAAATAATATATATCTTCATAAAATGGGGAAGGAAACCTAAAAATGGGTGATATCAAATGATTAGTAAGGGTAAAAAAGGGAGAAATGCAAGCCCAATCATGAGCATAAGGGTATGAGAACATGATCTTGAAAATTGAAGATCATACCCTGCATATCAAAGATCATTTACATTAATCATAGAACAAAGAATTTAAGTTCATTAGACATTAATCATAAAGAAATAAATAACATAGTTCTTGAAAGCATAATATAGGAATAAAATATGGAATTGTGACAGCCACATAAATATATATAATATGATATCCATAGTATCCGAGTAATCTCTTCCATGACCATCTCGGTAGTGTAGGTTCACTCCTCATACCATATTGGTAGTCATGGTTCACTCCCATGGTGATATTAGTATCATGAGTTCAGTTCTCATACCATATTGGTAGTCATGGTTCACTCCAACAACCATCTTAGCAGTCGAGGTTCATTCCTAGGACTATCTTAGTATATCTTATGAGATAAAAATCTTTACCCAATGCATTAGAAGATATATATATCCCACCAATCACAAAATGAAATCATTCATACATTTGACACATAATAATATGTAATCAAATCCTATCCCATGAAATGAAATGTGTATTTTAAAAATTTAATCATTCATAACGTGTGAAAAAGATGGGTTTTATAATAATTTCATCATATACATAACCCGTAAAAATAATCATATTTCAAAAAAATATAACCCTTGAAGGAGAATTGGGTTTTATAAACATCATGCCATCAAAACATAATCAATTTAAAGAATGAATATGAATATAACCATAGAATTATCTCCCCATAAAGGCATTATAAATTCCATTGGATTTTATCTTATATAGTAAAAAATTATGAAAGATCTTCTAAAATTTTTTATTGTTCTAAATATCCTTTATGCCTTGAAAATTCTTTTTTAATCATATAACCGATTTAAAAACCATTTTCCTAGAAAATAGATTTAAAAAAATATAAAGGTTGTATAAAATGATTTCAATATCCGTTTTCCTTGAAAATGGGATTCAAATATCTTTTGAAGACATTTTTAAATACATGGTTTTTGAATAAAATAGATTTCTGAATAGAGGGAGAGATTATCATATTGTACATAAAAACATCATCTTAAGTACCAAAGAGTTAGAAAATTGTAATAATAAATTGATATATCTTGAATAATTAGAAGATACAGATACTCATTATTGTTCTTGAGATATGGAACATAAAATTTCATCAATAGAATCATAAACATAAATAATCTTTAAAAGAAATGAGATTGTTTTAATAAACTCATATAACTTGGTAACTTGGGATCACACTCTCAATGTGGGAAAAGGTAATTAAATGAAGAATAAAATATTATTAAAAGAACTAAATTCAATTTATAACATATAAAATGGATTTATATACTCCTCATTATAGAATTTAGGTTTATAACAAAACACGAGTCTAAAAGAATGAAAATTGGTCAAAAAACAATTTTACCAATTTGGTAACTTTTGAAACTTAATACCCATGAAGGAAAGTTCATACATTGGATATGTGAATACCCATAAATTTATGTATAACATAAATAGAATAAAATCATTATAAGTAAAAACACCACACAAAAGGAAAGAGTGAAGACTATATCAAGTATCTCACAGAAATAAAAACTGAGATGAAATCCCCTTACCTTATATATTTACCCTTGCCATACATGTGAAAACCACCTATATAATAAAAATAAATTTATTATAAATATTTTTAAGAACTATATTCTTATAACTAATATAATATATGATTTTATCATGACATTATATTACCCTCTAGTTAACAATCCTATGTTAAGGTTTCACATTGGGTAATATTCGCTTTGTACTTCACATGTATCTTAATTTGTTATATCTTTTATTATTATACTAATATCATGATTCCAGAATGTAAAAAATGATATAAATATCATTTATAATAAGTATATGTTAATTTCAATAATTTATATAATATATAAGTATGATATGGAATATATAGTTTTTGGAGATGGTAATCTGTACATACACATTAACGTTGTTTCTGTTTTTATTGTTCTATTAAAAGAAAAAACATATATGTATATATGTATATAATTATTATATTAGAATTATAATATCGTATATATGATATATATTCAATTAAACCATCCTTAATAAATTCCATATAGTATATATAGGAATAACATCTCATTGAGGGGTGGTAGTCCACACTTCGTCAAACAAAATTGTCATACTAACACAAAATAGAAGGTAAAAAAGATATATGTTGTAAAAAGGAATTAAGAATATTAAATAAATAATAAATATAGTATATAAAACATATAAATATATTTTACATCATAATGTCAACCATGAGAGGTAGTAAAGAAATAATGAACAACTATCATTTTGTGTTGTTGTAGTTTTTCATACACCTAAACAGTTTGTTTGTTACTCATTTAATGGAGGTTTTTATATGTTTAGGTTGAAACCATAACATAAAAAAATACTATTATATTTTTGATATTGGTTTTTTATACAATTATTTAATAAAGAGATTGGAGGTGTGTAGAAATAATATAAAATAACGGATCTTGAGAGAAGGTGTTTCCTCTTAATTAGGTAAATCCATCGGTTTGTAATAAGAGGCACTCCTAGGATAGCATTCTTCTTAAGGGAAGTATTTAAAGAGTAAGGAATGGATGTTGGTTAGTTGATTGGGAATATATTTTCCAATCATAATAGTTTTTATAGGTGTTATTAGAAGGGATAGGTGGTGGAATTTTATAGGGAAGGGAAATGACTCGCTTGGTATTTTTGAAAACGAGTTAGATGTACCCATGTTTTTACCTAATCAAAGTCATAAAAAACAACAAATAACCCAATAAATTAAGTTTAATTGGAGAATAATGGCCATAAAATTGGTGTTTTATAATTTTCTATGTCTTTTTCGGTCTTACATTTAATGTTTAGTTATTAGATAAGCTTAATTTTACATTAATGAATGTAATTAATTTTAATTATGTAAAGAAATCATTTTATTAAGAATATAAGTTAACCTTGACAGAAATTTATTTTTGATTATATATATTTAATAAATTTTTCCAAATTAATATCACATAATTGGTAGAAATTAATTTAAAATTATTTTCACAATTGTGTCGACCATAAAGTTTTTAAGGTAAAAATGATCAAATATTTGCTATGTTTTTATATCCAATTTCAATGTGATATTGGTTCCAATTACCTATATAGGATTAATTTATAAATATATCATATAATTAAATATTTATAAAAAACTTAAATATATTTTATCCTTAGAAATAAATTATATGAAAATGAAATTT
Organism: Viscum album; assembly: GCA_963277665.1. Classification (NCBI taxonomy): domain Eukaryota; kingdom Viridiplantae; phylum Streptophyta; class Magnoliopsida; order Santalales; family Viscaceae; genus Viscum; species Viscum album. Next base: position 1,437,546,762 of record OY728156.1, on the reverse strand, counting down.
TAAATTAAAATCTGGTACTTTTTACTATTCATCCAAAAAATGAAGTATCTTATAAAAATCCCAAAAACTATCCCTAATATAATTCCTAAATTCAAGATTAAAAAAATAAATTTTAATGTATCAAATTAAATTTATAATTTTTCCTAAAATTAAATTTATTATTTTTCATATGAGGACAATAAAAGTAGTTTATTTGAGAAAAAAATATTTTTAAGCATATAAGGACATTAACAAAAAGTCATATATTTCATTATCAAAATGTTTTATTTATATAAAAAATTGAAAAAATTATTTTAAATTAATTTATTTATAAAAATATAACTATATTTAATGTCTAAGGTATAATTATCTCATTTAAATAATTATAATAATTAAATGATGATTTGTAGAAACACGAGTGTTTCGTATAACAAACACTAAGTCGATGTTCCATGTATCATATGCCAATTTAATGTTTTTTTTGAAATGTATACCAAGTACATGTTGTGTGAATGGAATGTTTTACTTAGATCATTTCAGTACGTAGTTGAAAATTTAATTTATTCGTAAAAAGAACCATAAAATGTCGGGGTGTTATAGGGGTGATGGTGATGATGTGGGATTCTTCTTATTTCATGGAATTAATATTTTTTCTTCTATTTTCACTAGAAAATAGGTGTAAAAATATCATATGTTTCATATTGACTTATATCTAAAGTTGGGGTACCAATTGAAGATTATTGACCTAACCAAAAAACATGAAAGGGATTCACAAATCCCTTACAATTGGGAAGGTTATGAAGAAGGATACAATAATATGCAATTTTTATACCCTCATTGGATCGACCTATGTGTTCTCAAGTGGATTTATAGTCAGCCCTTCTAGTACTAAAAATGGGAAGGATGATGACATATTCCTAGGTGGAAATAGACCACCAAATAAGAGAATGGTTTATACAAATCACTTCATCAGATGTTGTTCTCCCCAATGCTTCAAATATTTAAATATTAGAAACTACTAAAAATCAATCTTAAATATATTGTGGATGTGTTACTGGTGTTTTTACATTTTACATATCTAGTGTTTCTGTTTGAGGGTGCCACAATTGAGTTCATATGGGAGTTCCGGGGAGACACATTCTCTAATATAATGGAGAGAAGAATCACATACATAGATTTGGTTAACTATAGGTAGTTTGGGTCGTGGTGTAAGAAGGTGGTATCAAAATAATTTACAAACATGGTTGTGTTCATTAAATCTAGTGAACAAGGGATCATAGAGAAAAGGTTGAGGATCTACTACTAGTAGAGTTAATTGAGTAGATTATACGTCATATAATTATGGATAGGATATGATGATAGTTAGAAGTAATGTTTTTATTACATATATTATTTCAATATCCTTGTTTCATATTGTAGATTCCCTTTTTATTATATCTACTGAGGTAGTTACAAGCAACATTTACTTCTAATGTTTTCCCCCAAATTGTTGTCTCGTGATAATCCTATTAGAAAAAGGATAGATTTTAAAAGAGATAACATGAATATCCTATAATGGTTTTAGTCTATAGAGATACTTTGTAACACCCCATGATTTTATATGTATTTCCTTTATAATAATTTTGATGTATTTAATATCTTTATTTACACTAAACCCGATTCTAAAAGAACCATGATATAGTAATCCTTTATAATCTTTTCATTAAATTGGAAGGTATAAATAATTACCATGTTATGAAAAATATTTGTATAGTTTTTAAATAATTCAAATGCTTAAATTATATTATAATAAATAAGTGACCATTATTTGTAATGGTATTTTATGCTTCAAAAAATACAATTACTTAATAAATTATTTCAATTTAATTTTTTGCAAGGAATTTTTTATTATTGTTCATAAATTATAGAAATTTTACTTTATTCAATTAATTTTATTTTTAATTATCATGTAAATATTACCTTACATTTTTTTTTATTTTTGTAATAATATTTTTAGTAAATAGTTAAAAATACTGAATTCTTAAAAACAAATCATCAGTATACATTATTTTGGTATGAATTCATTTATAGGATTAAAGAAATATTTATTTAAGAACTTTTTTTACATGTGGAGTGTGATTTTATCATCCAAAATTAAATTAACCACTATTTATTAAAATTAATAAATAAATTATAAGATTATATATTAAATATAATATTTTAACATTAATTTAGTTGTTTTTACATGGTATATAATGGATGTAAATTCCGTATTATACTAAAAAATAATGTTTCAAAAAATATGTTTTTTGTTTCATTTAACATGATTATTTAAAATTAATTTCATCCAGTTATTTGTATTAGATAATTTTAAATGGATTAAAAAATTTCACTCTGAATAATTAATATAATTTCATAGGATTGTCATAACTTTTGGTTCTAATGAAAAGTAAATAGTGTAAAATTTTGTGACCATGGTTGAGGTTAAAATGGGGTTTTCAGGTGGTAAACTAATATATTAGAGTAGTAATGCCACATAAAAATGTCTAATTTATATTGGTTGAATATATTTAAACCACATTTTTCATTATATTGGATAAATTGGATATTTTTTTCTAATTTATCAATCAATTGACCTTATATTATAGATATATTTTATGTAATTTCATGGTTGTCCCTCCCCGATCGTATAAAGGGGAACCTCTTATTCTACCTTATTCATACTGTTTTATTATTCTATAAGTGAAAATATCTACCCAATAACCTTACAAGATGCATTACCTTCATCATATATCCCCTTTTTTGTCCATTGACCAATATTTAAAGGCTTAAGTTGGAATACAAAGTAGGTCTCTTGAAGAATATTCATAAATATTAACAAAAATATTTCAATTTTGTTTATTCTGACACTATATCAAAACTTTTTGTATTCATAATAAATTAAGAATAATGTATCATGAATATATTTATTTGTTATTATTATGATATAAAAACCATTCCCCACCAATATACTTCTTATTAGTAATTAATGTATCACTTGTGTGTATGTGTGGACTACCACCTCTACATAGCGATATGAATCATTTTCCATCACCATTTTCCATGGTTGGATATAATGATGGGATTAATTATTATATATAATATTAACGAAATAATAATTTATTTTTAATATTTAACTATTATTTACCTTTCTTTCATTCCATCCATCAAAAAGATGGAATGTCAATCGTACAGTCCTTTGGACTACCATTTCTATAAAATGATGTAAATCATTTTTCATCGCCGCTTTATTTGAATGGTTATAAAATTTTATTTAATTAATAAATATTATATTTATTTAATAATTAATATTATATATACTATGTAATGATTTTTTAATTGTAATGACTATAACTTCTAAACAAAAACATGAAAGAAAAATTAAAGAGTTACCACATGGAGATAAAGATTTTAATAAATAATTATCAATAAATGACTGTTATATTGTTATAATTGGCCAATATATGATATTATTAGTGTGTAAATGTTTTTAATATAATTATAATATATTTAAATTTATTATAATTTTGGTTTGAGAACTTTTGAAGAAATTTAAATTTTAGGTATGGGTTTTACGTTACAATCCCACTTTTTATTGGGATTCTTAATGTTTAAATTTATTAAGAAGAAATAATATAAAAATTAAATCAAAAATATTATTTATTTTATTCCCCTCTATTTACTTCTATAGGATACATTTTTTCCTTACATTTTCAAATTTTTATGTACTCATTATAAATACAAAATTATTTTACGAAAAAAACTATATTTATGTATTCAGTTATAAATATTTTTCATCCATATCTATATATTATTTAAATATAATTTAGGAACATGTTTACTATTTAGAAATTATTGTACCCAAATTTTAATTTCAATAAAAATGGTTTAGTAGAATATTCTTTTCTTTTCTTGAATGATTTACTCATAAGTTTTGTTTGAAAAAGTGAAAGGAATCTTTTGTTAATATACACCACATGAATGATTTTTTGTACTTTCATTAATACTCATTCCTCTAAATATTATATTTCATGTTTCCATTATTACGTTAAAAAAATTATTTCCATAATATTTTGATAATATTTATATTTTTGACATGTGATTTCAAAATTAAAAGGGTATTTTTCTTAATAAATATTTATTTTATATTTTGAAGTCATTTTCATTCTATGATAATATCCTTTGATATTAATTTTACATAATAAAGTATGTGATCCTGTAATACCATTATAATGATTCTTTAGGCTATTTTAAATATATTGATGAAATTTTTTGAATGATTTTTTAATTTCCATGGTTAATCTATATTGAAATGCTAAATAATTTCATGATCTTGTGGTGTATATATTAATGTATTTTTATTATGAGATGGGTAGGTATGTTATATCCCTCTAATGTATTGGGTAAATATTAATTACTTATGAGACCAAATGGTACATAGAAGGTTAACTGAGGAATAAAAAAGAGTATATAGAAGGTTATCAGAAGCCTAAAAGAGGGTACAATAGATGTTATCCTAAGCCTGAAGCAGTTACAGGGCTGGTTATCCTAGCCCTAACATTTGATGAAGGTATTTGGGATTCTAATTTGACGAATATTTATAAGATTGTGACTATAAAAAACATTATTCCATTCTATTAGAAAAAGTTTTAATGTCAAACATATATTCTCATGGATAGTGGTATTTGATTATCTTAAGACTGATATCTTATGAACTTCCAAATATATGCGACATCATTCATGGTTTTGATATATGAATTATTGAGTAAGATTATATAAGGATAATCTCCTCAAATGCCTATATTTATCCAATTTTAAATTATTATCCTTGAATGATATCTCTCATTTTTACCCTTGTTGATCATACAACCCCACCCTTTATTATCTTTCTTATCCTCATGTTATAAAGAATGTTTTAAATGGGATATGACTAAGTTTTCTCATAAGTGAGAAGACATCATGTGATATATTAATTATATTTCACCAAATATGATGATTATGTTTCTTATATCCCATGGAACTAAACCTCTACAGTCATCGTGTGTATATTATTATAAAATGTATTTAATATTCATATAATGGTATGTAATATTTATGAATGTTATGGTTAGAAAACCTTATTTTGAATCAGATAATAATTATGCTATTTTTGGATATTTTCATTATAAAAAATTAGTAAGGACCATTAGTATACACCTAAGTATAGGATAACATGCTTTGTTATGGTAAATAAATGAGTTTGGATTTTAGAAAAAAATGCATCCCTATCTAGATTCAAGGAAGTGGATATGGTTATTCCATAAATGAACTTAGGGGTAAAAAATGAATTAGGTGGATTAGGTATTAACTTGATCATTATTAGTGCATGGCGAGGGGGCCTATGTCTTCCCACCTAGATAAACACTCCATGTGAATTCCCTTGGGTAAATTCATATTTTTGTTCTGATCTATTATGAAGGATTTCAATAGATAATGAGTGTGGAAGACCTCGATAAAAGGTTTGGTGAAATATATTGAAAATAATGTTTCATGAGTTTGACATTTTATAAAATATTTTCCTGAATATATGTTTTTCATTATGATTATTGTATATAATACCACTTTTTTAGTTCAGTTAATGGATTGAACAAGAAGGAAGAATGTTATTGTTGAATGTTTCTAGAAAATGAACATATTTTATTCCTAATAAATCAAATGTTTTATGGATTTAATGAAAAATAATATTACTATGATTATCAAACATTTTTAACTCATAAACCTTGAAGAGTGTTGGGAAAATATCCCTCAAGGAAACATTGAATCATTTTTTGGGTTGATTGAGTTTGTTCACTAAGAGGGTTTTCGTGGTTAGTTGTCTAGATCTTGAGATATTTTTGACATGCTATGTTCAAAAAGATCCAAGAAAAAAGAATGTATGATCCAATGGTGGTAAAAAATTTCATATACAAGGTGGAGCAGTTTTCAAGTGTTTTCCAAATTTTTGGGTCTCAAAATTGGAGAATTTAGATGAGTGATTCTAGAAAAAGGAGTCACATGATATTGTGAAGGTTGTTTATAATGGTGTGTGCCCATAACTTTTCAAGATCAAAACATCAAAATACGGCTAAGGAAAGAATAGTGTGCATGTTTTAGAGTAGCATGTAAGGTGAGTTGTGCAATAGAGGCTTGGGTGAACTGGCTTGTGCGTCTGGGGGAAAGTTGCACATCGTGCACGTAGGGTCTACAAAATCCTATAAATAGATAGATACCCCCTCATTTTAGAATATTCTCAACACATAGAGAAAATTATAGCTTTTGTCACATAAGTGGTGAGTTCGCGCGTGTAGTGAGTTATTCAAAAGTTACGTTCTAGATGTTAGTTGCACACCAATGGCGAGTTGGGTGTAAAAGGGTTTGTGTTTCACAAGTTTCAAGTAAAGTTAATGTTGGTTTTTCTATGAAAAAGGTTACACTTGGGAGTCGTGATTAATTTAGAGAAGAATTTATCCTAGGGTTGTGTGAATGTTGAATGTTTCCCAGTACATTTGAGGTAAAGTTTTATTCATTAATGGATGAAAGTGGGACATCAAAAGAGCATGTACAAAAACTGGAGTATGAATTGATTTGAGATAATTAAAGGAAATACAATTCTATAAACTATGAGTGGATATTTTGAGTAACCAATGAGAACAAATTATTTGATATAGTTGTATGAATTATTTTTTGTGATTGGTTGTAAACCAGTAGTGACAATGAGTCTACACCATACATGGTGAACAACAATATTCTTCTGGTGGATTAGTTATATTGGAACAATTTTGTTGTATGATCCTTGGATGTATCCCAATTAGTTTGAAAATTGTAAAATTTTTGTTTCCTTTTCATTATTTAATCTATATTATTATATTTCTATAGGAAATAGAGATAAAAGTGTTTTATTTGATGATGAACCATTATCTGAAGGGGTTATGGTTTTAATATTTCATACCCTAATTTCCCCCATCTCATGGTATTTGACCTAGTGGGACTGATAAAGAGATTCTAGATGATCAAATTTTTGAAAATATACTACTAAGTCCTTACTTAGAAAAAATCCACATTATTTTAGAAGATCAATAAATCACCTAATTGAGGAACAATGGATCAATACCACTGACTCGGTATTTTGTTCCTCTAGTACTTTTAGAATACAAAATTTATTTTATTTATTTATCATTTTCATATAAAAGAACAGTAATGGTGGACTCTTTTCATAAATTGGAGGTAACGTTTTGAAAGTGACTCCATTGAGTGGGATGAGTTAAGGAAGTTATTTATTAATATTTATATTTTTCTTATTCTTCATTTGGAAATGTAAAATGGATTTATTGAGCTAATGTAGAAGGTTTATGAACATGGTAGTACATATCAGAAAAATTTTACAATACATGCAATGCAGGATTCTATTATTATAATTTAATTGGAAAATAATATTGATCAAATTTTCAGCGGCCTAAAACCAATTCATGAAATGGTTTTAAGAATAATAGACTCTAGTAACTATGAATAAGTCATTCAATGTGTTATTAAGGTGGAAATTATGTTTGGATAGAAAAATTAATCTCATGGTTATAACAATAAAATAAACAAGGAATTCAATAAAAATTTATAGAAAAACATTATGGGAAGAAGATAGGTATTCTATTATGATACATATATGGAATAAATTATAGAGAATATTTTCTTTATGGAGACCAGTAAATGCTTTAATTGTAGAAATTATGTTTATTAGGAAATGAACATCCAAATTAATGGGAAGAAGTCACCTAATGATGAAAACATATAGAAATATCTTCTGAATGCACCACCCATAGTTCAATGTTTCAAATTAAAGGAGTATAGTAATTATGATAACCACTTCTCATATCTGATGGTTAATTATGGTGACCAAAATATTTATCCTTTTAATCCTATATATAAAGAGAAATATCATGATATTTCCGCTATTAATATAGGGTATGATAATGAAGTTATGAAAGGTACAATTACTATCCACATTATAACTTCTAGTTTATTATTTTATCATAGTTCTTACCACCATTTTATGATTAATATACTTTAAAAGGGTTTCACATTACTACCACAATGATTATTTATTTAATTTTTAATAAAAAATTCTAATGGTATAATTATCCCAGATCATGTCTAGGATTATTCTCTAATTAATGTTTGTGGGAATTTGATTATTGAGAATATTGTTATCTTGAATATAGTTGAATTCGATATTAATTTGTGAATTGATATGATTTCATTATATAGATCCCATATTGATTTCAATGGAAAGTAAGTTAGAGTTGGTTTTCAAAACCAACCTATGATCATTTATCAGTTTGAGTATAAATATGAACATCTAATGGAAATTACATCCATCTTGTGGGTCTTGATTCATATTCAAAGGGGTTATTCATCTCTAATGGGTTAGGAGAAACTCAATAATGATGGTATACTTATTAAACAAGAGTTTTTTGATATATTTTCCATATATTTGTATTTTCTTACTACAAATCATTATGTTGAGCTTTCAATATAACCCATTCATTTTCCTACACCTATTCCAAAGACTAAATATATAATGTCCCTAATTGAGTTATCATAACTGAAGAAGAAACACAAGGAGAATCATGATAAGGGTTTAATTTAGCCATGTGGCCCACATTGGGGTGAAGATGTTCATTTTTTAAGTGAAATATGGATCAATATGACTTGAAATTTATTATCAAGAACATAAAAAAGATCACGATAATGAATAAGAATCATTTACCTCATATTAATGATTAGTTTGATCAATTATGACGAGCTCAATACTTTTCCAATACTGATGTTTGATCAACATACTAATAGTTTTGGGCTCAAAATTAATATATATAAAACAAAAACATTCATTTGATATATGGACATGATGAATTTATAGTAATTCAGATTGGTCTTACCGATTCCCCTTCAATATGCATGAATTTAATGAATAGATTCCTTTTCTAATACCACAATCAGTTGGAAGTAGTATTTATATACATCATTCTTATATAATCTATAATGAAAGAAGAATATGGGGATCACTTGGGTATTTCACTGATGTCCCTATGAAAGTAGAAGCTATATGAAAAAATTACCTAGTGAAAACATGGGTATTAAAAAGTATAATTTTGGGTTATATAATCTCAAGGGAGGGTATATATGTTGATCAATAAAAGAAAAATATTATTAATCCTTGGAAAATAATAACCCCGGTGACTGAGATATATAGTTATCATGCAATGGGAGGATATTATGGAATCTTCTTCAATAATTTCTCATAGTTTATAAGCTACTAACAATGTTAAATTAGAATTGATTAAAGTTCTACATGACTGATGAATGTGAAGAAAATGTTAATGAATTTAATTAAAGGTTGTTTAGTTAAACAATACAGACACTAACATACAATAGTGAAGGGTCTCCAATTTACAATGATGAAGAGATGATAGGGATGTGATCTATTCTTATGTATAACATTATAGTGATAGGTTATACCTCATGCCAATTGAATTTTCATGAGAAAAATTTCCCAACACGTGACTTCGAGTTATCAGGTAAAAGTTCTTCATTATATATTTAGATTCACTATCTATACGTTGAAAGGTGGGACATATATACAGATTATAAATTATTTAATTATTTATTTTCAATAAAAGTGTTAAATATTTGTGAATGGAGATGTTTGGAATTGATTAATGATTATGAATACTCAATACATTACTATGCAAGAGATGTGAACAAGGTGGGTGACACTTTGAGTTGAAAGGATCATTCTAGTTTATCTATGATGTGGATCCCAAAATATCCTATATTTCAGGAACTAAAATAGAAGAAAGTAGACATCTTTAAAGAAGGGGATATGTCTTATCTTTTTTAAGTGATTGTACAATAATCAATCCTTGTTAAGATTAAATAGGCATAAATAGAAGACATTGAACTTAAAAAGAAGGTGATAATTTTTTTAGAGTTCAACCTTGACTGTGATAGAATTATAATTTTTAGAAACTGAGTATGCATCCCATAAATACCATAATTAAATATGGATCAATTTGAAGAATCACATTGATTATCATTATCCATTCATCTTATAAGTATGAATTTTTACAGAGATATGAAATAGTAATTCTTCTGGGAAAACATGAAGAGGGATATTGTAGAGTACCTATATTAGTGCATGGTATGTTACTATGATAAGGTTTAGAGATAAATTTATAAGGGTGTGTTACAATCATTACCCCTACCATAATAGAAATGGGAAAACATAACTATGGATTTCATTGTTTCGCTCCCTAAAATGTAAAAAGCCTATAATGATATTTGGGTTGTTTTCAAACAATATATGAACTCATTATAATTCATTACTATAAAAAATATTTTCATTTTTATTTTCTTTACATGATATATATTAAGCGATTGGTAAGGTTTCATGGAGTACCACATTTTATTGTTTCTAATTTATATCTGATCTATACCTTGATGTTCAATAAATTTCTTCAGAAAGTAAAAAAGAAATATTTTTGTTTCAATACTTCTTACAATCCTCAGATAAATGGTTAATATGGGAGGTTCATTAAAACCCATAAGCTATATTTATATAATATTATCTATATTTCAAATGTTGTTGCGATCAACATTGTCATCTATATGAGTTTTATTGCTACCATATATTTAAATTGAGTGTTAATATGAATCCTTTTGTTGACCACTATAGAATGACGTTCAGATCTCTTACATTCTTTGGTAAATTTTCACAATAGAATCTAATGGGATCTAAGAAAGCTTAATTTTTTTTATAAAATGTTATATCCACTCATTAACATAATAAAGCAACTCATAGTTGATGTAAGAGTTATGTTAATAATCATCTATTAGATTTGGAATTTAATTTTGGTGATGATGTATTACTATGAATTTTTCTATGGAACAAAGTAATAAGATTAATAAATAATAGAAATATGATATATATTTATATTGATCCATTTTTTATTTCTGATTTTGGTGGGATTATATCTTATCATTTTCACTTCCAAATATCCTCTCTCAAGTTCATGATGTGTTCTACGTTTCACTTTAAAGGAAGTGTATAACTAATCCTTCACATGTATGGAACTCAAAGTATATTTTTGTAGATAATGATCATTCCTATGAAGAACTAATATTAGATATATTAGATCATATATATAAACTTTTATGGAATAATATTACTAACCCAGTTAATGTTCATTATAGGAATAAAAAATTTGAGGAAACTACATAGGAACTCAATGATGTTATGAAATATAAATATCCCCATTTTTTATAGCAGAGTGATGAAATTTTTTTGGTGAAAAACATTTTAGTTATGGTATAGTTTAACACCACATGATTTTAAATTTATTTCCTTTGATGTAAACATAAATTATTTTATATCTTTCTTCACATGAAACCCTAATTGTAAATAAACGATGATTTAGTAATACTTAATAATCTATGTAACAACTCAATATATTAAATTATATTCCTTTTAAATAAATTAAATATCTATAATAGCTTGTGATGGTCACAAACCTGAAATTTTAAAAGTAAAACTTTATGTTTGATAACATATACGACATGAAACATTGATCTTAAACAAACCCTATGATACTACTTAAAAATAACTTTATAACCTAGCCATTGAATTGGAGGGTATGAATTGAATCGAAAAAATTATAAAATATATTTATATAGTTCATAATAAATAAAAAATTATTGTGAAATTCGTATTAAATAATAAATATATTATTTAATATATCAATTTCTCCCTTCAAGGTACATATTCTAAAAAATTGGTCTTTTTTGGCATAAAATGATTTGAATTATAATAAATTTATCCTATTTTTATAAATTTTATTTTATATAACTAATATGATTTTTTAAATCAGCATATAAAAATTTTCTTAAGGATATATTTTTTGATTCTTCTAAAAATAATATTTTTTCATTGAATGGGAAAAGATATCGTATGTTGTAAAATTGACATTTATTTTTAATAAATTAAGTAATTTTAAATTACCATTATTTTTTAATTTTTTGATAAACCTATTTTTATTATTAAAAAATACCCATTATTATTTTCATTTGAATGATAAATAAAAATGTATTATTTAGTTATATTTAAAATAATAAAATACATATGAATCAAATTTATATCTAATTTTTTTATAAGCTGATTTTTAGGTAAAAAAAAAATTTCGTAATACTATTTTTAAATGAATAATATTCCTCTATTTGAATTAATTAAAATATTCAGTAATTACGAATTATTTAAATTAAATTTATATATTATATAAATAACTATATAAATTTAAATCTATATCATGTTGGTTACTACTCATATATTTAATAAATGATCATCATATGCTTAAAAAATACATATCATTGAATTCTTTTTTTGACATGTTTTGTAGGATTATAATTAAAATAAAATTTTCCACTTCTTCTAAAAAAATCTGGTAGAAAATTTTCCATTTTTTTATCATAATAATTAATATTGTATAATATGATCAATTTAATTTTTGATCATAATTTTTTGTAATGAAGGATAAATTTATGTAATACTATTAATGATAAAATGAGGTTTTACACATTACATGTTCTTGTGTTAAAATTATGTCTCTAGACACATATAATCTTTATTTTATAAATTGGGTTCAATTTTTAGGATCACTAGTTCTATATTTTCAGATAACAAAAAAATTTATTTTATTTTTAAATTATAATTTAACTATGTTAAATAAACTAATTACCACGGTGATTAAATTTTAAAAGTAATAAAACGAATAGGATAATAAAAAAAAGTTTAAAATAAGTTTCATTTTATTTTTTAGAGAAGTTTATAGACCATAAACTCTATATGATCCATTTTTTATCAATTTTGGGGGAACATGGGGTGAGAGTGACTTCCCATTTTTGATTAGTTTTTTGTATTTACAAAAATGTCACTTCTTATCAATTATAAAAGGAAAATCCTTCCCTTAACTTATTTAGACAACTCATGAAATTTGGATCTACCAAACCCTACTAAAATATCTCCCCAACATACTTAACCACATTATAAAGGGGGGTTTCCTTCCCAAATACTAACCCTAGGGTCTTTATGAATAGATGAAAAATAGGTTTCTCTAAGAGAATGTAATCATCTTAACAAAGTTCATTGTTTTCCTTATTCTTTTACAACCATAAATTATGTATTAACAATTCCAATATAATAATAGTTTCTATCATATAATTATATTCTATTATATTTATTCCATAATATTTATCAATCTCTTTCTTTATCAAATGGAAAACCAAACAATCTCCCTTGTGTACGACATACTACCGCCTCAAGAATTGATGTAATTTTTCTTCCATCACTGAATCAAAAGGATAATAATAATTATGTAAATAAAAATTCTATATGTTCATTATGAAATTATATTGATTATTTTAGATTAATATACTATCCAATTCCATACTCTTTCACACATTAAGTGAATGATATCGTCACTCCTTCCTATATACAACCTGTCATCTCCAAAAATTGATGTGACTTGTTTTTCATGTAAACATTTCATGAATGGTTTTAAGGATTCATACATTATGTAAATATATTATTTATAATATTAATATCATTTATAAGATGATGGAACTCTATCTTCTTCACATGATCCAAAAATTTCAGGAAAAACACACATGAAAAACAGGGAAATTAACCCCCAAAACAAAAATAATAATAAATATTTTTTTACGAACATGGGATAAAATGTTATTAGTGTATATTATATGACATTATAAACTTGAATACAATTCAATTATAGATTAATATTACTATTAAAACCATTATATAGTATGTTAAAGTGCATTCCACCAAAAAGAAGTGTGAAGTAAGGGGTTTTGTCTCAATTACCTTTCATTTAAGAATATTGTATATACTCATTTTCATATAATATAGTTAATAAATTATACATAATGTTATTTTATGTTTTAATTTTAATTGTATCAAACAATTTAATTTGACGAGAAAATTACCAAGTGGTAAATAATTTCATAAATAAATTTATTTTCAATGGGTTATATCAATTCCTCATTTTCTTTAATATTCAAAGATTATGTGTGTAATTAATTTTGATTATATTAAGATGTATTTAAACTTTTTATATGTATTTACATTCTATATGAATAATTTATTCGTAGATTAATTCTCACTTCAATGTTTTGGTCATTGTAAGGGTCACTCATCTCAAATTCAATTATTTTATACATATGTCATTTTATACACGTATATTATTTTATTAGGTGTATCTAATAAAAATTTGATATGTTATATTATGAATATATTTATATTCAGGGTATTTAACATTTTATTTTATGTTTTTCCTTTCATGAGGCTAATGATTCAAAAGTTACCAATGTGGTATGAAAGTTATTCTTCAAAATCATTTTAAATGGGATTATTAATGTTTTAATATTCATTGAAGGAAATTATTTGACCATTTTATAATTAAACAATATAATTATATTTTCCTATGGTTATTCATGAATATTTATTTAATTTAACCATTTTAATATCCATGGGACATAAAATGATTGATAAAATGATTTAAATAAAATCTGGAATCATTTATCTCTTTGGTCGAATTGTTTTTTCATCCAATTACATGATTTTTAAAAAACATTTGAAATCATATTTTACTATAATTATTTAATTTTTTATTTACTCATTAATGTATTTTTTAAAAAATATTTAAAATCAATCTTCCTTCTATTTTCTGAACAAGGTAGTTTTTAACTTTTTCACCAAAAAATATGTTAGTAATCTTTGAATCTAACTTATTATTAATAAATGGAACATTTCTTTACTCCTGACCACTCATATATTTTAATATTACTTTTCATGTCTACAAGGTTATTTTATAATAACTTTATTCTCTAATATTATGTAAATTTTATTTTTTTAAACATATTTTCAAATTATAAATGGTAATTTCCTCAAGAAAATTTTAAATGTACTTTTTATGGTATTTCTATTAATCAATAAAAAACCCATTTTATTACTTATACTCCACTGGGTATATATTGTATTGATACCATCCTTATTATTTCTCTGTATGGTTTATAATCATTTTTATCAATGAAATTATCGACATTCACTTTCCTCAAAAATTTTGTATTTTTTAAACTTCTCTTGAAACATTCACATTCTTTTGATCATTGTATATTTAATTTATCTCCAATATTTATATTTTTTATTTCATGGATATGATTATTTTTTACACCATATATCATTTATATATATGGTGTTTTACAATTAATTTACTTGATTGACTCAAAAATATTGATAAATCCAAATTGTTTAATCAATACATATAATTTTTGATAATTCATATTGATTCAAAAATTAAATTGATCATTCAATATATGATGAATCTATTAAACATAAATTTATAGTTGGGGACTAGAATTATATTTCCCCCCCAATTCATTGATAGTCTCGTGAGGTAAATCAATAAGATAAAATTAAATGGGTTTATACCAATAGTTTAAAAAAGTTCAGTGGAATTTATTGATGATATAGATATCATGATCTCTTATATAAGGATTTGAAATTTTAATAACCTAATTCATGAAAAATTATTTATTACTATCCATTATGTTATTGTATTTATTTTATCTATGAATATATTTTGTGATCAAGTTATTGATTAAATGGGATGGGTGTTTAGTTATTTATCTTTTCAATTTGATGATGCCTTATCCAATAATGATAGTAAAGTGGTTTATTAAATGGTATTTGTTTTTTTATATATACCTCTCTATATTGGATGTATATTAGTGATTAGGATTTATTTATTCATGATAGCTTTGGATTTTTGTAACTATTACTAAGCATTTGAGCTCACCATTATTTTGTTTCCATTCTCTAGGATATGAAGATGGAATATTTGAATGAGTTCATGGATTTAGAAATTTTTCTCTCACTATGTTGTATATTATATTTTAATATGTAATTTAAGACTCTATTTTATTTTTTTTACTATGACTACTAAACTATTCGGTCTTTTCAGATGTGATTGCTTGTATCTGGAGAAAATATAATAAATCAACCACTGGCTATGTGATAGAGTTGTTTCGATATTTACAGTTGGTATTGGAGGATGTTTAATAAATGTTTATGAACTAGATATTTGTGTAAATATAATATGGAAAAACCCTAATTTATACTTCGAGGATATGTATATAAACATATACAAAGCTCTTGGTGAAGAAAATATTTTTTGGTTTTACTAGCAATACATCCCGATCTAGATACTACATGTGGATGTGGATTGGGTATAATTTTATCAATGCAGAATAACAGTAAAAAGGGCACATTTCTCTTCAAAATGATCATCACCAGGTGTATGAAAACTAGACTTACTATTCACATGGTTTCACACTCCTATGGGATATTCTTAAGATAATACACATTTTCGTTATGAACAATTTTTAAGGATTTGAGAATATGATGAAAATAAATGGTGTATGTAAAATCTAAGGTGTATTATATTGAAATCAGGGCTTAATGATTTAGACAACCTATAAATTATTGTATAAATTTTCTATAACTACTATGATTTTTCAATGTATTACTTTAGAGTATTATATGGATTGTTTTTGAAGCATGGAATTGATATGGAATGTGATTCTAAGGCTTGATGTGCTTGGAATTAATTTTTGAAATATATTAAATATAATAAATATCATTTTCGAGTAATTTTCTTAAAAATTTGGAAAAAAATCTTAAATTCATGCTCAAATTAGAAATCAGAGTAATCCATTTAGCTCAGAGCATTGGATTTATCCTAGGAATGACATATTCAATCTTCGCATTAGGAATTTTTATAAAGTTAAGTCATAAGTGAATTAATAAAATAAATTAAACAAATTACTTCTTTTATTTTTTTCACTTGGTGACATGTAATCCTCTATAAATATATGGTTATAAAAAATTATTAGGGTTGTCTCCTTAATCCTAGAGACCTAGAGGACTGTTGGATGAGAGAGTTCTTGGTAGAAAACATCATATAAAATTGATAACGAGTATCATTACACTATAAAAATTGAAGGATCTCACCATTTAAAATGATATACATTTTTTCTTCATTTGTGATTGATCTATCTCATGGTAGGGTGTTTTTTTAATTGTATTTAAACTCATTAATTTATTCCTATGAATAATAAAAATCAATAAACAAATGATTTGATTCCAAAATTGTAGGTATTTTGAGTTTGAGATAGATATTATATGGGATTGAGGATTTATTTTTTTAATTATATTATTATCTCTTTATTAAACATTTTAATATAAAAAATTCAGAATCAATAAGAACATTGGTCATGTTTTCCTCCTTATATTTTTGTTTTGTACATTTCTTTCTCGGTTCTTCATTCATTTATTTTGGGTGTTTGTTTGGGCTATTGGTTGGACATAATAAACTATAATCAATCATTTTACACTAGTTTCATTGTGAAATATATTGACTTCCATGATCTTGGATTGATTTGATGAAATGATTGAATTGTTAGGGACGTGATGGTGGATTAGTTCAGGATTGGGAAATTTGGTTGTGTATTTGGCATGTCAAGATATAATGACTTAAAGGTTGATGTTTTGAACATTATTTGGATGGATTATGATCAGGTCTTTAGTGGTAATCCAATTTTGTTGACTTAAATCCTTTTTTAAAGGAAGGAATCATGGGTGAAACTGGTGAGGCAGTAGCGGTGGAGAAATCTATGTGAATAACCCATGGGTTTCATGAAATTATGTACTACACATTAGGTAATGGATGACCCCACACCATATATGGAGCCTTATATATGGAACTAGGGTTTCTCATGGATTTAATTATCACAAGATATGTGACACTTATCATAAGGTGTGTGGAACTTACCTGGTATCTTGGCGTGTACTAAGTGAGGTACATGGAAATAGAAATAGACATGAAAATCTAGAAAAAAAATATATCCATCAATTTAGAGACACATTCAAAAGTACATGGGGTTAGATATTTCATGTAATTGGACACGTATATGATCATGGTCTATGAGAAATGTTTATAACTTAGTGAAAATGGGACATGATGTTTACTTCATCAATGATGGATTCGATCCATTGTTCCCTTCATAATGGGAAACTTTTTTTAGGGTGTGATCCCTTTATTTTTTCCCTAAGGGTTTTGTATGTTCTCATTTCTTATGTAACATCATAGTGATCCCATTTGGGGAATTTTTTTCTTTGATAGAGATGTTGGAATCCTTCTATGAGTCCCTAATCAAGATAATCTATTGTCATCATTACCATATGTGGGGATAAAGGTATTTTCATGAAACAATATACATTTTAATTGATCCCAAACTTCGAGGATGAATCTAAATTGGGTTTTTGGTATACTCAATGGCCTTAGGTATGATCTCCATTTTTGTGTTGATCTCTCTAAATATCTAGTCTGTACTTATTATGGCAAGAACAATAATCCTGACATCTCGAATAGACACCATCAGTGTTATTTGAATCATTGAGAACGTTCTCCCATAATATTGTTATATGGAACCTTTTATCTAGAATCATAGGATAAAAGTTTAGTTGGGTACCTAAATTAAGAATGTATTTCTTCTATGAAAATATTTGGATAGTCATATTATTTATGTTGTTGACATATCCCAATGATGAGTTTATTGTTATTCTTGATGTTATATGATTAGTGATTTTTTAGTGTCTTATTAGGTATTGTTATACTCTCCCCTAGATAAACATTGACTGAACATGTTGTTCCTTATGCAGATAGTTCACCTTTTATTGTTTCCTAGAGGGACCAGGAAAAGGAGGATATTAGTGATCTAGATAGACTGAGATTTATTCTGGTGATACCATTTTTAGAATTACTCTCCTACTTCATAGGTTGGACTTATTTTGGTTTCCAATCGATGTATTATATTTTTGACATTACAATCTAATACTTTGTTTTGATACTCTATTGCTAGTAATTTAGATATATGCATTCATGGTTATTGTTTGTTTTATATTTAATCATTTTATGGTCTTGGATATATGTGTGTGTTTTTGTATAGGTACTTTAAGATAAGGACTACAATTTGGGTGATATTATGACTCAGTGTAGTCCACAAACCTTTGGCCAATTAAAGGTGAGATTAGGTTAGTTACAATTCAAGCCTCATTGTCTTAGGTCATGATATAATGTTTTTAAAGAAGTAAGTTCTACCAAAGTATTGGAGTCTTTGGTGATATTAAGTGTTTTATGGAAATAACGTTATTTTTTTGTTATTTTCTCTCATGATGGGGACTCCAATTTTGGTGTAGTGAATGATGTATCCATACAACTAGACTCTAATCACCTACCTTTTGAATCAATACATGTATACATTGGTTTCTATGAAAAAATTATTACATGTATTATATAGGAATGGGTTGTTGTTTCTATGTCCTTATTGAGTTAGTTCTCATGATATACACTTTTACCATGGTACATCTTGTCTATTTAGGATAGGTTCATGAAATTTTCTACCAAGGAATTTTTTGTAGGATCATGACTATGATCCCCTTAGAAATTAGTATATGATAAAAGAACTTGTTTAGGAGGTGTACCCTATAGGTTGTGCAAAATTATTACTACCAACTATCATACTGTATATGGTACTGATAATATTAGATGAAGAGGTGTGTAGGATGGGTTTTATTCATGAGATTCAGTGTTATCACACCTTGTGTTTAGAGGTGAGACATACACATGGGGCTATATGGATTGTAATGAGTAGGGAAAACCATTCTTTAGTATTTCTGGGACACTTGTTGACCAAATTATAGTCCGTACAGCCTTCCATCTCCCCAGATCTATTGGATGATGGTGGGACTTACTGAACCAGTCACACGATGAGGTGACTCCTTCATGGTCAATGTTCATGATACTTTTCAAGTATAATTTTTCTATAGCTAAATTGATGGTTGTGTACCTGTATGAGCTTCAATAGGTTTTACAGGGTAGTGTTACTATGGCATAGTATTCATCAAGGTTCACTAACCTCTCTTGATAATATATATATATGGTGAATGATTAGTTATTTTAGGATTGGACCCTTGAGTGAGGACTAAAAAAGGAAAATTATCTTTCATGAAACCTTTATACATTAATACCTATTATAGTACACTAGATCATGATTTGGTTGTTACAATATTTCCAGTTGAGTAGAAGTAGACAGTTGATGTCTGTAGTCGGCACATAGGGGAAGAGAATTTAATAGATAAGATCTAATGATAAACAGAGATAAATAGATGTGAAATGAATTTTAGGAGTCCATTCTAAGATAGAGGCTCTTAGTTCGGGTCTCACATGATGGATCTAGTCATCCTATGGATTGATAGTTCTACTCTTTTAATGGTCTAGGGCATGATGAATGAGATTTACCAAGTCAACATGTGGATGACTCAGAGGTAGTGATTGGGGCACGTAGGTTGAGGTAGTGGTAGGAGAAATAAGGTACAGTGGGTGGTGGATGTGGTAGAGGTGATGGGGGAGATTCATAAGGTTCTTTAAATTTTGAATTATTACCAACACCACCGCCAAGTGGTCCGCACCATGCTCAGGAAGTTGGGGGACAAGGTCGAGGGAAACTGCCGGAAGTCACAAATTATAATCCAGAGGCTATAGGGATGATAAATGTTATGATATGTGTCTTATCTAATTTAGTATTAGTATTTATAATCACTAGTTTGAGCCACTTATTTATGGATACTTATCAAGCTTGAGACTTAGATATTATGGTTGAGCCATTAGCTTTACCCTTTCACTTAGAGACCCACAGTGAAGGTGACTCAGAGATCACACACTTTTTCCAATGTTATGACATGACTATTGAAAGTGGAATTTTAATTTGGTATCTATTTTTAGCATTAATTTGGAATTGATATTTCATCTTAGGTGTGGAATGGTTATCTAAAATTCATACCCAAGTAGAAAATTTTCAATGGAGGATGTGGTATGTCTAGAGTAATAGGATGAGGTTTCCAGTGTTGAAAAAAGGGAAAATCATAATGAGTAGGATGATATTAGATATTGGATAGTGCAACTGATTCCTCACCAGTTTGTTATTATGAAACTTCATTTTTTCTTTTTTATGAGCCCTTAATATCATTCATTGGTGGTGGAGTACGAGGATTTTTTTCTCGAGGAAATTTGAGGATTTAATCTATAATAAGATGTAGAATTATTTTATATCTACACCTTTGGACATCATTGATATTTACAATAGAATATTGTATGGATCCCATAGTGATTTGTGAGATGAGGGTGCAGTTGGAGGACTTATAGAGGAAGGGCTTTGTAAGGCCAAGTGTTTTAACATGAAAACCTCTATATTGTTCACAAAGAAGGTGGATGGGATGTTGAGGTTGTGTGTAGATTGTCTCCTCCTAAACCATGTGAACATAAAGAAAACTTATCCACTAGTGATGATCAATGTCCTATTTTATCAATTGAGAGGGTCATGATGGATGTCAAAGATTAACCTTCCATAAAGTTATCACCAGCTATATGTATGATATGAGGATATACTGAAGACGATATTCATATGTCTGTATTGTCACTATGATTACTTTGTAATTACCTTTGGAATAATTAATTCCATAGTAGTGTTCATGGGACTCATGAAATGGATAGTTTATTCTTTCTTATACTGGTTTTTTGTAGTCCTCATTGAGAACATCCTAGTGTATTTATCATCAAATGGGTATCACGTGAGACACTTGAAGATAGTTCATGACATACTTTGAGTGAACCTACTTTATGGAGAGATCTTGATGTACCAGATCTAGATTTAGGAGTTCCACTTTCGAGGACATGTTATCATAGATGATAGTGTAGAAGTAGACTTAAAAAAAGTTGAGGCAGTGTTATCTTGGGATCCACCAACAATAATGATGGGGGTATGTCGATTCCTTTGGTATAAAGGATACTAGTATAGATTTTTACCATATTTCTCTAGGATATCAACTCCATTGACATCTTTGACCTAAAATAGTAGCCATTAATGTGGATAGAGATGTTTTTGATGGATTTTTAGGAGTTGAAGTAAAGATTAATGAGCACTCCCATCTTGAAATTTCTAGAGAAGTGTGTCATTTATGTTGATTTTTAAAATCAATCAAGGACTAGTCTAGGTAGTGTTTTAATATAGAGTCAAGTAGTGATTTTGAGTGGTTTACATTAGTTGATATCACATGAGAAGAACTATGTCACCTATGATCCTATGTTAGATGTGGTATACTTTACATAAAATACATGGAAACACTACTTGATGGGGGATTAGTTTATCATCTATTCAGACCATAAGAGTCTTAAGTATAAATTCTCTTAGAATGATATTAAATTTAGGTAGAGGTTATGTGTATATATACTCTAGGATTATGAATTCAATATTTTCAATACTCTTAGTAGGGGGAACATGGTAGTAGATGCTGTCATATAGAGATCTTGTTCATAGTTTTTTAAAATAGGAATTGGAGCAGTTATCCTCATTACAGTTATCATTTGTCGATCAGTATATAGAATCTGATATCTATTTGATGGATTTTACACATCCTATTTTATAGTGATTTAGGGAGCCACAACATTGGGATACTAATTGCGAGGACATATATGTTCAGATATACACTATATATTCTCTTGATAGATTTTATGAATGAGGGGATCTTTTTATTATTTTTAAATTATGGACAATGGTACTAATGACATTGTAGGACGAGGTTATGAGGTAATTTCATATATATCCCCTGCAGGTAC
Organism: Viscum album; assembly: GCA_963277665.1. NCBI lineage: Eukaryota > Viridiplantae > Streptophyta > Magnoliopsida > Santalales > Viscaceae > Viscum > Viscum album. The sequence continues at coordinate 1,437,523,894 of OY728156.1, read as the reverse complement.
ATCTAGGTGTAGAGAAGACATACCATGACCTTAGAAGTTAGTTTTTGTTTCCAGGTATGAAGAAGGGAGTTGTACAGGTTTCTAATAGATTCCTTACTTATTAGAAAAAGAAGGCTAAGCACCAGGTGTCAGTGGATTCAGCTCAACCCCTTGACATTCTAGGTGTGGAGTGATGCGAAGCATACCCTTGGGCGACTCAGTGAACCCTCATGATGAAAACTCTAATCTGTATGAAATATGAGATGTATCGATCTCAACCTTCTAATTTTATTGGGATATGACATCCTTTGATAATAAATGGGAGCGCTACATTGACTCAAGATATCTGGAAATTAAGGAAGAAAAACCCCATATGGGTGATTTTACTAACCAGGCACCGAATGTTAATGTGAATGGGATATAGTTCCTTGAAGCTTTTATGGGATCAGATCTACCAAAATCATCATCATTGAAGACTCTATTTTTTAAAAAAACTAGAGGATAGAGGATTCTCAGTTGAGGCTGATCCCGAAGAACTTCATCAGTGATCCCAATTGTGTGTCTTTTCAATTATGGGATGTATTTCTTACTTAAAAGTTGATAATCCTTGTACACATTTAGATCTTACACCCCATATTGCTCGATATTAGGTATTTACAAAATGGATGCTTGTACTGATAGAAAAAAGGCTATTTTAATATATTGTTTACCTCTTAGTATGACATAGAATAGGTATAAAAGCTTGGTAATATAAAAATAAAACTTGGCCTACCACATCTTGATTAATGGGATCTTGCCATTAACTAGAACACCTATAGGAACACTATAGAAAAACATTAAGTTAGATTGCGTAACCCTAAATTATGTTTATGGCACCCAAAAAAAATAAATGAAATGGAATATTATCATCTAACTCCTTTAAAAATTTACCAAAGAACTCTAAATGGATAACTAGGTCTATCTCCAAGAGTTATAGTTGAAATGAATATGGAATCTAACCATAAACCATTTCTTTCAATAATAACTCTTATAAGTCCGTAGGGAGGGTAGAGTATGAGAGAAAACTTGTATTCTGTGACTATATAAAAATCATAGGATATTCAATTCTAAAATGTAGTGTGGTCCATAAATAGGTCTGCCAACCAAATTCCCCTGAATGGACTCATGCTAAATAAAATAAAAAAGATAATGGTCCTACATTAGACAAACCGGAACCCTCAAGGAAGAATAATGAAAATGGATTTTCAAATAAAAAAATTGAACCCCATAAGGGTTGATTTAGGAAAATCATGGGCTAGCCTAGTGGAAGACCATGAAAATGAATCTGAATAACAAAGTATAATTGATGAAATTGAAGCTATTATCATGGATGTCTTAATGTTATCCCAATACGAGCTGAAAATTTTATTTTTTGGATTTAATCTTCAGATCCCCTGACATCCCAAGACAATCTATTATTACCTAGGTATTTCCTTGAAGGAAAAATGGTGTAAACCACAAAATACTCTTCCCCCTAAGATTATAGGAGAGGAAGAGAATAATCTTGATCTACATGAAGAATTATATGACCTTGTGATGGATTCCATACAATCATCACAGGAACCTATTTTTTTGGAACCTATGGCCTGTAAGACCACTATTATTTATTCCAATCATAATTATTTTACCGCTATGTTTATCATTTATGATATAGGTAAATAAGACATCAATTTTTATGTTTATACTATTACTGTCACCTCTAGGTGTGCATATGATAGGAAGATTTACAAGGGCATTGTTCTTGGAATGCCTACTAATCCATCTGTTGGTTTGGGTAGTGTCTTTCAATAGGAAATCATCATGGAATCTGGTCCTTTGGTTGATGCTCGCAATAATAAGGGTGAGGCTAGATAGAATAAAACCAATCCCCTTATGGTCTTGGACATGGATGAACCCTTAGCAAACCCTACACAAAACAAATTTGGTAACTCAACCCCGTTAGCTATTAAAATGTACATTAACGTTGGTACCTGCAATAATGATGTCACTATTTTTTTCTCAAAATATGAAAATATAAATGCTGGGAATATTGAGAATCTCTTGACTAGTAGTTCTGTGATCACACCTATTAAAGATGCTATTCAATAACCTCAAAAATAAACATTGAATGCAGGTACTTATATTATTACTTCTACTATTAAGAGTAATAATGACAAAAAACTCTTCCGGAAACGTGTCAAAAAATGTCAGAAGATCATCTAGGGAAAAGGGCTTAGAGGGTAAGTAAAAGGAGATTTTTAACTGCAACATAGGTATAAATGAATATCATTTTATGGAATTGTTAGGGTATTTCTAACCCTAACACTTTTATTGTCATCAAAATAATTCTAAACATTCATTATCCTTTTATTTTTTCCATTGGTGAACCCAATATAAATTTCACTTCTAATTTACTACATCTCAGTCAGCTTTGATAAACATTTATAGTTTTGAGTTAAAATAGCCCCACTGTTGAAACTAATTGGATTTTTGTGCAACCATATTATAAAAATGTTTATATTTTCTATGTATATATGAAAATTCATAAATATGATTTTACTCTAGATAGTATAGATATATTCTTCTCTTTTTTTATGAAAAGAATATATATCAAGATAAAATGTCTCTATGGACTGACCTCTTCTCTCCACATTCCAATATACATAACCCCTGGTGTTTTATTGGGGACATGAATGATATCCTTGGTTCATGTGGGAAAATTTGTCCATCCCACTCTACTAACTCTATAAGATAATATAAGTGTACAATTGAAGATAAAAACCTTATTGAAATTACTCTCACTAGTTCTAAATATACCTTGTAATGTAGACACTACAATAGGGTTGTAGCCATAAAATTAGATACAACGTTCACAAATGATAATTCCATAGATAAATAGGACACCATTTCTAGAACCACTCTTCCTAATATTTAGTCTGACCATCATCCTATTATTTTGAGTATTTCTTTCAGAAATATGAAACCCCCTTTACCCGTTAGATTCAACAATGCTTGGTTTTTAGACCCTGAATGTGGTAATCTCATTAAAAATATTTGGTCATATATGCCTCATTATAATAATTTCTTTTTCCTAATATTTTAAATTAAAATATCCTAAACAAAATCCAAAGGGTTGGAGAAACTCAAAATCCAAAGCAATTGGCAATGACCTCCTACTTCTTGAGAATGAACTTCATCATCTTAAAAACAACAATGCCGACCCTTTTTTCACTACTGGAAAAATTATGAAATTAACATTCCAATGAAACAAAAATCACTTATAACTGTTAAAGATAACATGAATAAACAAGCTTTCAAAATCAAGTGGTTAACTGGTGGTGACAGAAACAACAAAGTCCTATAACTATCTTCATAGTATAATAAAAACTTGTATGCCTATATATTTTATCAAAAAATAGGGAAAACCTTTTGGATAATGAGAATGATATTTTTAGTCACGTTGTCTCCTATTTTGAATACATTTTTAATGGCTTGAAATCCATAAGGATCTCTTACACACTGTCATTCTGGTTGTTGTTAATAGGGAAGATAACTCTTTTCTTTTAAGAGTTTCTCTTGAGAATGAAGTTAAAGAAAATATTTTTATCTTGAACCCTGATAGTGCATCAGGTCATGATGGATTTTATAATGGATTCTACCTACAATATTGAGATGCTATTCAAGTTGATGTTTGCAACATCATAAAATATTTCTTTTCTAGGGTTATCTACCACATGGGTTGAATGCCGAATTACACTCTTTGATCCTCCAGGTTCATAATGACTCTGAGATTCATCTTTTCTGACTGATATAAATTATTAACACCCTATAAAAAATCATCACTAAAATTCATGAAATTAGTCTCACTACCATGACTGAAAAAATTATCTCACGGAATAAATTTGGTTTTGTTAATGTTGGATCCATTCATGTCTTCATTTTTCTTTCCTCTGAATTCACTAACATGTTATAAAACACCAAAAAAAGTGGTAATATTTCCATAAAACTTGACATTTGAAAATATTTCGATACCATGGACTGGAATTTCATATTTAATGATCTCCAAGGATTTGGCTTGAATAATTCATTTATAAATAAAATCAAAACCATGTTCAACTTGGCCTCCATTTCTATCTAGGTCAATGGCTCTCCTACAGTCTATTTCGAATGAAAAAAAGGTGTTTGACAAGGTGATCCCCTTTCTTCCATTATATTCTCAATTGTGGAGGACTACTTAATTATATTTCTTACTCAACATAGGAATCAAGGTAAACTTAAACCCATCCGAGCTTCCATGAATGTGAATTCCCCCATGTATATTTTATATGCAGATGAAATCATTATTTTCTTACAAGGTGATACAATAAACATTAAATCCTTCAAAAATTATCTCTCTCACTATGAGGAGGTCTCGAGTCAGATCATTATCTGGAACAAAACCTAGATATTTTTTGGGAGAAATTTTCCAGCTAATAGGAAACATGGTATTACAAATGAATTAGGAATTCAAGAAGGATCTTTTTATTTTACGTACATTGGTGTACCCATAATTTGGGGTAGACCCTAATCTAAATATTTCATCAACATTGTTGATCATGTCCTCAATCAGATCCCCGTTTGGAAAGGTAATACACTATCTATGGTGGGTAGAATCTATCTTGTAAATTATGTCATTGTCTCCATAATTGATTACTCTATGATTATTTATAAATGGATTTTCGGTCTCATCATTAAAATTAAAGTTTCCATAAAAAAATTTGTTCGGTCTGGAAATAATCTGGGTAGAAAATTTGTGACTACACCTTGGTCTACATGTTTCAAACCATTGGGTAAGGGTTTCATCATCATTAAAACAATAAATCATATGAATAATTCACTTCAATCCATAATTACATCGAACCTAATCCACAATGACACTCCATCTATTGATTTTATAAAAAAATGGCATCTTGATAAGTTGAAGAAAGGTAAAATGAACTTTTTGAAATATTCCATCTATCCCAATATTAAAAAAATGTATATAAATATTATGATCAACACTAGATGGATGGTTTCTAGGAACTCCACTATGAACATCTACTGGGATAACTAGATGGGTTATCCTCTAATTTCTATGATCCCAACTAGAAAATCTATTGAATGAACTAATAAAATTATTAGTGTTGTTATTAAATCTCATCTCGATAGTCGCCCTAAGAATGTTGTTAATATCATTTATAATTATACTTTTTCTAGCATAGATGACTTTCTAGTCTACGATCCTTCACACAATGGTATGTTGAATTCAAAAACACATTATTCCCAAAATTTTCATACCTATGGAAATGATTTTAGCTGCATTATAAACACAGATAATATAGGGATAAAGGCATCAAGACTTAATCTTATATGGGGTATTGTTTACAAGTGGATCCCCATGGATACTTGTCTGCAATATTTTGGGAGACATAATTTCTCAAAATTTTATCTCTGTAATCAACATAGAGATGACACTAAAAATTTATTTCTATATTTTGACATTGAAAAATCTCTTTGGAAGTATATCTTTGATATTTTTTATTGTAGATGGTTGATTCATGACTCTATCAATGCTCAGCTAAAGCATTGTGTTGATATGTATAACTCCCAAAAAATCAAGAACTTATTTCTTGGTGCAGTTGCAGAGCTTCATCATGTGATCTATTATAAAATAAATGAAATTATTCAAAAAGATCTCACATAACATTAATGCAGATCGAATGTTGTTCCTCTTTCAATTTGTGAATATTCTTCGATTTAGAAGGGATTCTGTAACAATATAGTGAAATACGTTATGATTATATAGTGGCTTCAAGTTGATGGAATTTATTACAATTTTTAACACACCTTTGATGTTTTTTGGAAACTTCCATGATCTTTCTAGATCAATGTAAATGTGGATGGTGCTTTTAATGGAAATCCGGGCCCGATGGGATGTGGTGGCATCTATAGGTATCACCTCGGTCAGATCCTAGTGTTTTTATTTTGGAAGTTGTGGGATTGCCTCATCTTTGGAAGCTGAAATTTTGAGTGTGATTCAAGCTACTTCTTTCTCAAAGCACCAGGGTTGGAACAACATAGGGATTGAAATCGATTTTACAAAAATAATGAAAGCGATTTAGAATGGTGTGATTCATCTTACTTGGTCAAATAATACACGTTGGATTTATTACCTCTATTTTCTCTGCAAAATTAATAATATTACCACTTATATCTATTATGAAGCGAATATTGTTGTGGATGGCCATGCTAATAAAGGAATAAATCTTGATATTACCTGGCTTGATGATCTACCAGATGACTTACTCCCCCTTTATGTGAATGATTTTAATACGATCCCATCTTTTAGACTCATGTAACTTATTTTAAAGAAATAAAATTTTCTTTGGTATTTTGGGAAATGAATCAATTTTATTAAATAAATTAAAAAAATAGATGTCTAGAGGACATGATACCATCTGGGATATCATTGAAAAACTCAGCAAGTCAACACACTTCATATCAATATGAGAGTAGAGATCACTAGAGTGATTTGGATGCCGCTACATGAAGGTGATGTTCCATCCCTAGAGAGTTCCCAGAGTGATTGTCTATGATAGTGATTATTTCATTAAATCTTGGTTATGTAAAGGATTTCATGAGGCCTTTAAAAATAAGTAATATTTAATCACAATGTTTCACCCCCATACTTACATCCATAAAGACAAGACCATTCAAGTTATTAATGACATGATGTGGGATTTAATATTGCACTTTTTCCATAGTTGGGATGATATTCTACCATTGGTGTGGTTTTCATATAAAAACATCTAGTATTCCACCATAAATATGGAACCATTCGAGGCCAATTATGAGAAATCCTATAGGTCATCACAATTCAAGACCATCACATGAGAGTTAGAACTAATGGGAATGGAGTTGGTGCGAGGCACAAACAATAAGGTTTATATTTTCTAGGAGCATATGGGGACTAAAAAAAGAATTTAAAATTCCTATATAAACTAAAGACCGGGGGATTTGGAGTTAGATTAGGGAGACTATGTGTTCTTGAGGGTATCACCTCAACACGGGTTATGTAGATTTTTCTAAGATGTTCTTCTATCTTCTAGATTTGTAGGCCATTTATAGATACATCATGGAGTTAGAGAGGTTTCCTACCTCATATATATACTCGTACAGTTAGACCATGTATATGATGTCTTCCACATGTCACAGAAGAGGAGATATGTTCATGACCCATAGTATGTTATCAACTGAGGCGATTTTGATATTAAAGATAGGGCTACGTTATTATATTTTATAAAAAATATCTCTTTTCATACATTGACATTTCATAACTTTTGTGGAATACTTGAGACATTATACAAACATATTCACAAAGAAAGTACTTGTCTAGTGCCTTTGAAAACATGGAAACATAAGAACTGGTACCTAAGTGAGCCACATTATCTCCCACTAGGTTCTACATGACTACCACCCATCTTAGACACATTAAACATAATAAATATCTTCATAACCTAGGGAAGTAAACATAAAAAGGGTTGAGCTCAGATGCTCAGTAAGTGTATAAAGGGAGACATGCATGAATAAACATGAGTATAAGGGTATGAGAATGTGATAAAAAATTACAATATCATTCCCTAAATATCATAATATCAGAAACAAGAATCATGGAATAAATCATAGTAGTTTAAAAGTCATGAATATTAAAGAAATAAATAACATAATACATGAAAGTATATCATAGGAATAATACTAGTTTTTTTTACACACAAACAAGTGATGTCATTCCTTGTATTTCAAGACACATTTCTAGAACTTATCAAATAACTTCTTGGGAAACACACCTACTAGTCAGGAGACAACACCATCCCTAATCACAGTCATTTCTATAAAAGAGTATAGGTTCCTTGATTTTACAATAGAGAATCTTGTTTCCCCATCTTCCAACTTAATGGCGACTACACCTACTGGGAGGGACAAACCACCATCCATTATCAGGTTCCTTTAATTTTAAGGGAATGGTTTACCTATCTTCCAATATTGGATCAAAATCATTGACATGATTTAAATAATTTTCTCATTAGATATAAACTTTACCCAATGCATTGGAGGATAATATAGGTCCCACCTATCTTATAATAAATCATTCATTCATTTTTAAAAAGATAAGAAAACTTTCATCATAGCATGAAAAATAAAAATAGATGAGTTTTATAAACATACTATCATAATACCTTGAAATAAAATAGGTAACAAAAACTTTTCATCACATCATAACCTTTGGAAAATAAATTGGTTTCATAATCATTTTATCAAATTATAACATGTGAAAAGAAGCAGGTTTGAAAAGTATATATCATGTAGAAGATAAATGGGTGTCATCTACAAACTTATATATAAACATAATCCATTAAATAATAAATATTAATGGAACCTTTATTTAATTTCATATAAGGGTATGAGTAAAATGATCAGATATATTTTAGATGGAAATAACATGGAATGATATTTTGAGAACATTTCTTGAGAAAAATATCCTCTATTCTTTAAAAAAATATCGTTAAAAAATAAAACCTTTTGAAAACCATTTTATTGAAAATAAACTTAAAAACTTATAAATAAATATTTAAAAACCTTTTGGAAACCTTATTATTTAAAAACATATAAATATATCTTGAACACAATTTTAAAACCATTTTCCTTGATATCTTTTAAAAGAAACATAAAAACATTTTCAAACACATTTCTTTGAAAAAACAATGAAATCATTGAAGGCAAGATTGAAAACTAAAAAAATTAAAATAATTTTAATTTAAAATTATCTTAACAAATAATCTTGGAAAATATTTTTCAAAATAGGGTTCTTGATGTTCATGGCATGTGTCTCAAAGAAGTCAAATTGAGACAAAACTACTTTTTAAATTTTGTAACTCTTGAACCATAAAACACCTGAAAGATAGATCATAAAAAGGATAAAAAAATACTCATAAAAATAAGGATAAAAATAATAGAATATATTCATGGGAATAATTATCATGTAACAAAAGAGATGAGTGGTGAATAAGGTGTAAATATCAAAGAAATAAAATTGAAACTAGAAATCCCCTTTAATTATTTGTTGACTCTCATCTTATTCATTAACACATCCTGTATTATTAATATAGTATTGTTATATAGAACCATATTATTATATATAATTACTTATATGGTTATATTTTGACATTATATAACACACTTGTTAACAATTATATGTTAATGTTTCAATTCAGGTAATATATTCTTTTTTCCTTTGTATGTATCTTATATTTTTATATCTTTGGTCCTTATACTTGTATCTTGATTTCTAGAATGTCACCATGATCTAATTATAATTTATAACTTTTATATTTTTATAATAATAATCCATATAATATATAAGTGTGAAATTTAATAACCTATTCATGGAGATGGTAGGTCGTACATACGCATGGACACTGTTTTTGTTAAATTTTCTCATTAAAAGAAACAAAGAAAATGAGATAAATATATATATACATATCATTATTAAATAATAATTATTATATCATATATAGAATTAATGTTCACTTAACTTATTTTAAATGCATTATATGTAGTGTGTGAATGAATCACATCGCTTTGAGGGGGCGGTAGTCCACACTTCCTCAAAAGAAATTGTCTTATTTAGAAAAATGGAAAGTGAAATGATATGTGTTGTAAAAGAATTATATAAGATTAAAGACATAATATATATCATATATATCAATTATAAATATATTTCCCATCATAATTCCCACTAATAATGGTGGTAAATGAAAATGAGAAATCATTGTTTTGTGATGTGGTAGTTCGGTGTACACATAAATAATATTTTCATTACCAATTAAATGAACATATGTGTAAGATTAGGTCAAACATAGACCATAAAAACATCTATGTATATTTAGGATATTTGTGTTTTTAAATAATCATGAGATAATAAGAATTGAAAGAGTGGAGAAAAATGAAAATAAAGGAACTAGAGGGAGGGTGTTACCTCTTAATTAGGTCACTACTTTTATTTTTCCCCAAAAGGATTCCATGTATGTTTTTACGCCCAATGTGAGGCATAAAATTGGGATTGAGTGATTTTGCTAAGTGTATTAGGCATATATTGTATAAACCTAATATTTTTGATAGTTGTGAAGAATAGGTAGAGCTGGTTTCCTTCTATAAGAAACGTAAGGGACATACCAGGCATTTTTTGAAAACAACTTAGGTGTACCCTTATTTTTACCTAAAAAAGTTATAAAAAACTATTAAAAATAAATAAAGGATGGTTAATGGCTAAATCCTGGCCATGTTATACATGTTGGACAAGTGGATAGGTCTTTTGGGCTTTAAGATTATGTTTTATTCCCTTATTAAGGTTAATTTTTCATTAATAGTTGTAATTATTTTTAAATACATTCATTAATATTTTTTGTCAAAAACAAATTTGTCCTCATTATACATTAAAAATATTCTGACTCCAAATATGAAATCCATTTTACAAATTTTAGTCATTGAATTGTAAGAAATTAATTAAAACTTAATCCTGCTAACAGGACCACATTGGGGGGTTTTTAAATTACAAATAATCAAAAGTTTGTTGAGTTTTTATATCTATTTTCAATGGGAAATTGTATCTAATGATCTATATTGTATTAATTGATAAATAATTAATTAAATTAATCATTAAAACATTTAAAAATATAATTTAAACTTATTAATAAATTATATGAAAATTTAGTTTTGAATTAAAATTTTATATTTTTCATTATTCATCCAAAAATTATGATTCTTAGGAAAGTACCAAAAATTCACCCTTAGATAATTTAGACATTATAAATTCTATTTTTTTATTTTTTCAAATTAAATTTCTAAACCTGTCTAAAATTAATTTTATTTTTTTAATAGAAGGACATGAAAACCCGTTCATTTTAGAGAATATTTTTTAAACATATAAGGAATTTAACAAGAATTATATCTTTCAATATCAATTTGTTTTATTTAAATAAAACCATAACAAAAAATATTTTAAACGAAGATGTTACTATTCATATTACTAAGTTTAACAGGTAGGTTATAATTATCCCATTTAAATAATTATGTAAAAAAATGATGTTTTATAAAAACTCAATGTTGAATGTAACTTATGCCCAGTCGGTTTCCCTTATAATGTATGATGAGTCGATGTTATGTGAAATTATTTTTTTACTAAGTTAAATTCATGATATCAAGCAAAATTTTATTTATTTTAGTAAAAAAGGTTCATAAAAACCCATGGTGTTACATTCTACCCACCCAAAAATGAATTTCGACCTCAAAATTCACCATTCCGGTACAAAAAATGGGGTTGCTTATACTTCATCGTATCCTCAATTTCACACATATCACACTCTAACTAGTTATTTTTACATAATAAATTGACCAGGTTTATGTTATTTTTTCATATAATGTTTTCTATAAAATCCAAAATTTCAACTGGTTATTCCTCAAAAGAATGATCTTTCTCTAGTAGTATGACCTCTGAGTTAAGTATATTTGAAGGGTTAAGTATGTACATCCTTAGGAGATATACTTGGAACACAGAATGTAATTGAGATATATTTTATGTAAGTTTGTAGTGCTGGGATACCATTCTAATACGATCAAAAATCTCAAAGGAATCAATATACATAAGGATTAGTTTCCCTTTATTCATAAATCTCATAACTTTCTTCTAGGGAGAGATTCATAGAATCACTTTCTCACCAACATAAAATTATAGATCTTCCCATCGATTATCAACATAAATTTTTAACTGACTTTAAGTTTCCTTGATATGTTGCTGCATAACTCTAACATTCTCTATCATTTCATCAATGATCTCAGGTCCCAAAAAAATTATTTCTCCAATATCATCCTAATGCATTGGAGATCTACATTTACTTCAATAGAGGGATTCATAAGGTTATATATAAATTATTTAGTTAAATATATTATTGTATGAAATACTTACAAGAGAAATATATTGATCCGAACCTCCTTATAAATCTAGAGAACAAGATCTCATAATATCCTCTAGGGTGGGAGTTTTTCTTTCAAATAGGGCATTTGTTTAAGGATGATAAAGAGTTCTGAAACACAATTATATATCAATTGATTGATGAATACGTTACGAGAACAGAGTGGTAAAACTTGGATCTTGATATGAAATAGTATAATGTTGTAATCCATGCAACCTTATCACTTCCTTAATGTATATCCTTGAAATCTTACTCAGAGCGAATTATTATCTAATAGTGATTAAGTGTGATGACATTTTAAGGATATAGACTAACACCCATATATAATTAAACCCTTTATATTTTTTGGGTATTCCAACAACAAAATCCATAGTGATATTCTCATATTTCCATTATGGTATGGGTAATGGATACAACATCCCCTTTAAAATTTGTCTGTAATCCTTAACTTGTTGGCATACCAAGAATTGAGATACAAACTCTGTGATATATATATTCATTCCATCCCACTATAAGTATTCTTTCATGTCCCTATACATATTCATACATCTAATATGAATAAGGAATTAAGAAATATGATCATCCTCTAATAGATCATTATTCAAATATGGTATGGAAAAAACACATACACAATTCATGAACCTAATGATTCTATCCTGGTAAAGTTTGAACTCAGTAACATTTCTAACTTTCTTTTGCAGCTCAAGAAATTTTATATGTTCCTCCTTAACCATTACATGGATATAGGGATGAACATTCATTTGATAAAGATAATATTTTACACTTCCTTCAGGATTTCCAACTCCATCCTTTGAAAATATAAATTAAACTAGATATTTTGTATAATGCATAATCCAGCACGATCCATTCGACTCAAAGCATTAGCCACCTTGTTTGATTTCCCATGGTAGTATTGTATTGAGCTGTCACAATCCATTATCAACTATAACCGTCTTCTCTAGAGAATGTTGAACTCATTGTTTCTGAATATATATTTCATATTTCTATGGTCAGTATATATATAACACCTTTCTCCAAAAGAATATTTCCTCTATATATTCTATGGAAAAATTACCACTGCTAAAACCAAACCATGGGTTGGTTATTTTTCACATGAATCTTCAACTATCAGGAGGCATAATAGAAAAGCATGTTATTATGAATAATTACACCTCTTAACCCCTTCTTGGATGAGTCACTATAGATTTAACACCAGTATACATTATAGGGAAATGTAAGAATAGTTCAAATTACCAACCTTTTCTTTATTTCCCTAAACTTTTCTTTATAATCATCTTTACAGAGGAACTTTACTCCCTTATTGGTTAACTTGAATAGAGGATTAGATAGTCATAAATATTTATGCACAAAACATAAATAATATTTAGTTAAACCATTAAATCTATGGATTTTATTCATCATGGTTGTTCTAGGATATCATTCAATAGTCTCCCTTTTTGATGAATCTACTGTTATATTATTTCATGAGATTATGTGATCTAAAAATTAAACCTTTTATAGATAAAATTCACATTTTGTAATTTTGTTCATATATTTTATCCTTCCATAGGGTATCTAGTACAATTATCAAGAGGCCTTTATTCTCTTCCTTTTTATTTTAAAAGATAATAATTTCATCTTTAAAGACTAACAAAAACTAATTTATGTAATCCCTAAAGACTCTATTCATTAAATCCATGAATATAGAAGGGGAATTATTATGACCAAATGACATTACTATATATTCCTAGTTTCTATACCTTGTATGAAATTTCATATTGGGTATATCTTCCTTCTTGAAACACAATTTATGATGTATAAAACCAAGGTTAATATTGAAAAGGTATTGAGATACATGAACATGATCAAACAAGTCATCAATATAGGTAAGATGATACTTTTTGTTGATTGTGATCGTGTTTAACTCTTAAAGAAGAAAAAGGAATGTGATTATTGAAGTTGGATGATAATTTTAGAAAAATACATCTATAGTATTTTGAACATAGCCTCATAGGTACCAATGGATTCCTGATCCTTTTTATTTAACTAAAGAATATATCTTTACATATTCATATAAAGAAGAAAAAGGAATGTGATTATTGAATAATAAGTTCTTGAACTCATCCCAATCCATAGATTTAATATCCTCTTGATTCCTCATATTCTTGATTAGAGTCCACCACTGATAAACATATAGAATTGATTTATTATGATCTAACCACTATTGAATGGATACTATCTTTTCATTGGTACTAATTCACTGTTCAAAAAAAGTGGATTATATTAACATTTGAAAAAAGTTCGGTGTTGCGTCATGAAGGACTCAACAGAATTTTGTTCCCCCCTTTGATCATTTGGATATCCACCATGATTCATTGATTGATAGATTCACATGAGCATAGAAATGATATTTTTCAATACTACACCCATAACACTTGGTTTTTCAAGATGAAAATCATTGTGTTGTTCGTTGTAATAACCATTAACATAGTTCCTTTGAGTTCAAGCTACTGACTAAGACCAAAATCATAGAGTAAGAAACTATTATCATAGTGAGGAACCCCATAATAATGAAAAGTAACATATAGGATATCTTAATTATGAAACCTTAATTAATCTATGACACATTAGGTTTATCCTAGTTTTTTCATTGCTAACTTCAATTTAAATCTGTCAGGGTGGTTTGTGAAGAGTTGGTGAATTACCAATGTATATCCCTCTGAATTGTCATACCAGGTGTACATCAAGGCCCATTGTCATGTAACAGGTCACACTAAGTAAGGCCTGACACACAATGTTGGATTTATTACTCCAAGGGACATTTGGGCCAGATATATATCCAATTTTAGTATCTAGGAATCGATGTATTTATAGGAAATCACATACTCAATCCTTTAACAAAATTCATAGACATTATCTTATACTTTTCATTTTTCTTAGACATATCTTTAGACATGTCCTTAGGGTTACCCCAAAGGTTTTATCATCCTTGTTTCCAAATTTTAGAAAAAACTTTACTGTAATACAAACTTTATTGATCATATCTTTTTATACATTTACATTACATAACTTTTGAAAAAATATTAAAACAATATACAAACAGACTCCCAAAGACCGTAATATTCTAGTGCCTTTGGAAACATGGAAACAAAAATACCAGGACATAAGTGAGATATATTACCTCCCAACAGGTTCTTCTTGAATAAAACCCTTATTAGACACATAAAACATAAATTATATCTTCATATCATTGGTAAGGAAACCTAAATAAGTGGTGAAATTAGATGCTCAATATGGGTAAGAAAGGGAGACATTTAACCATAAACATGATCATATTTTTATTTGAACGTTATCATAATTTTAGAATAACATACCCTGCATATCATCAGATAGAAAACACAAATCAAGTAATAAATATTGATAGTTCATAAAACATTAATCATTAGGTAATAAAGAACATAATCCATGAAATTATATTATAGGAATAAGACATGAAATTTTGGAATACATAATCATATGATATCATTACTTATAAGCCAATATGCATTCCTAGAACTTATCAAAGCACTATTTGGGAACTACACCTAATAGGAAGGAAACACCACAATCCCCAATCATATTTCATTCTATATAGGGGATTCAGTTTCCCCATATTCCCATAGTTGATTGGGTTTCCCCATCTTCCATCTTCATGATGACTACACCTGCTAGGCATGACACACCACCATCCCCAGTTGCAGTCCTTTCCTTTTAAAGGATCGGGTTTCCCCATCATCCAATAGTCGATCAAGCATGTTGAATTTATTCACATAATAATATCATGATATATAAATATTTACTCAATTACTTTTAGGGACATATTCATCCCACCCCTATCATAATAAAATCATTCATACATGTGCAATAAGAGAATAATATATTCATCATATCATAACCCATAAAAAGAGATGGGTTTTATAAAAATCTTATCACAATACAATGAAATTAATTGCGTAATAATAAATTTTCATGACATCATAACCTATGGAAAATATATAGGTTATGTAATCATTTCATCAAAGCATAAACCTTGAAAAGAAGCTGGTATCAAGTGAATAAAAATTGTGGAATAGAAATGGACTTCATAAGAATCATTTAATCAAAAAAGAAATCATTCAAGAAATAATATGAATGGGGCCTTCGGATAATTTTCTATAAGGGAATGAGTAACATCATCAGATGTCATATTAGATATAAAATAACTTGCAAAGAGATTTTGAATACATTTCTTGAGGAAAATTTCCTTTCTTCTTTGAAAAAGGCTGTTTAAAAATTAAAAACATTTAAAAAAAATTCTAATTTTTTTTTTGAAAACATATAATGAATTATTATAAAAAATATAGAAATCGTTTTATTTTAAAATATGTAATGAGATCTTGAATTTTTTTTGAAAA
Source organism: Viscum album (assembly GCA_963277665.1). Lineage (NCBI taxonomy): Eukaryota > Viridiplantae > Streptophyta > Magnoliopsida > Santalales > Viscaceae > Viscum > Viscum album. The sequence continues at coordinate 1,437,507,417 of OY728156.1, read as the reverse complement.
TATTTTTTTTGAAAACATTTAAGTAAAGATTGAATATTTTTTGAGCCCAATTTCTTTTAAAATAATTTGAAAAGATTTAAAGAAATATTGAAAACCATGAAAAATTTTAAAATCCATTTTCCTTAAAAATGATCTTTAGATATCATATTTGAAAACTTTTATGGAAACATGGTTCTTGAACTTCATGGACTGTGTCTCAAAGAATGAAAATTGAGACAAAACTACTTTTCTGATTTAATAACTCTTGAAACATTAACCTCATGAATGATGGATAATAAAATAGATATATGAATACCCATAAAATTAAGGATAAAAATTTATAATATATTCCAGGGTATTGTAATCACCATAAAAAATAGATGAGTGGTAAATAAGGCGTAAATCTCAATGAAATAAAACTATGTCTATAAACAACCTTACCTTGTGTCGTGACTCTCGTCGTGCTCGTTCAAATATCCTATATACTAAATTTATGTTTGTTAGAAAGAACCATATTATTATATATAATAACATATATGTTTTGATTGTGACTTTATATTACCCACTTGTTCACAATTATATGTTCAGGTTTTAGTTCGATTAATATCAGGTTTGTTTTTCATATGTGTCTTCATTTGTTATATCTTTTGTCTTTATACCTATATGATGATTTAAAAAATGTAAACCATGATATAAATATCATGTGTATTAAATATATATATATATGGATGATAATAATCCATAGAGTATAGAATTATGAAATTAAATACACCATTCATGGAGACGATAGGCCGTATATACACATAAACATCAATTCCGTTTAATTGTCTTATTGAACAGAAGAAAGTAAATAACATGTATATATGTGTGTATATAATTATATATATATGTATATATAAGTATAAATATCATTATTAATATATAATTTTTATATATTATATATCATATATTTTTGTTGAACTCATCCTTATTACATTATATGTAGTGTGTGAACGAATCACAACGCTTTGAGGGATGGTGTTACCTCTTAATCAGGTAACTCTTTTTAGTTTTCACCAAAGGGATTTCATGGAAAGTTTTATCCACAAAGAGAGGATTCAAAGAAAATGTTTGGATTTTTTTAAGTGTATTTGGAAGATATTTTCTGAACATAATAGTTTTGATTGATGTTAATATTGGGTAGAGGTGGTGGCCTTTTATAGGGAAGGGAGAGGATATACATGGAATTTTTTATAACAAGTTAGGTGTATCGATGTTTTTACATCGAAAAAATCATAACAAAGAAAAAATTCAATAATTAAATTTTCACGTACTAATAATGTCTAGAAAATGGTTGTTGGACATGTGGATAGGTCATTTGGGCTATTATGTTTAATGTTTATTCCTCTATTAATCATTATTTTACATTAATCATAATTATTAATTTAAATTTAATTCAGTAATGTTTTTGGTCAAAAACTAAGTGAAATATATTAAAAATTAAAAATTATTATGATTCTGAATATGGAATCAAATTTTCAAAATTTTAATCACATAAGTGGAAGAAATTAAATTAATTTAATCTTGCTGATTGGACAACACTATAAGTTTCTAAAGTAAAAGGATCAAATGTTTTCTAAGATTTTATATCCAATTTCATGGTGAAATTGGTCCTAATGAGTTATATTGAATTAATTGAAAAAAATTATCAAATTAATCTTTTAAATAATTTAAAACTATAAATTATCCTAAAAAATAAATTAGATGAAAAAGTCATTTTAAATTAAAAATCCTTATTTTCACTACTAATCCAAAAATTAAGTTTTTTTAGAAAAAACCCAAATATTTACCCTAATTTAATTTAGAAATTCTAAATTCAAAAAATATTTTTATTTTATAATATTAAATTTCTAAATGTGTATAAAATTAATTATATTTTTTTTCATAGTTGGACATGAAAAGGTGTTCTTTTTAAAAAATAGTATTTTTAAACACATAAGGACTTTAACAAAAAATTATATCATTAATTATCAATATGTTTTATTTATATAAAAAATCAAAAAAAATATTTTGGAAAATAGTTATTAATATTAATAATACAATGTTAAACGTCTATGTTATAATTATCTCATTTAAATAATTATAACAAAAAAGTATGTTTCGTAGAAAATCATTGTTATGTGTAGTGTACGCCAAGTGAGTGAAGCGTGTAATGTAATATGATTCGATACCGTGTGAGAAGAATTTTTGACTTTGATCAATGAAATATATAAATGAAAATTTAATTCGTTTGAGAGAAAAAAGGTCCATAAAAAATCAGGATGATACAAATTACCCAGTAGAGATTGAGGATCAGTATGAGAGGATCCTTTATGGTTGAGAAATTCCTCTAGTTCATTTTCAATATATGAATTAGAATATTTAAGAGATTACGTAGGAGGGAGAGGCATAGATGTGTGTTCTGTAAATATATCACTCTGTATAGTTATTTTCTTATCTTTCTGATATGTAATTCCCCAGGGTGGGGAGAATTTAATGACTGTAACTTTTCGATGTATTTCTATTTAATATTATATTGATTATTTTATTTGCTAATAAATAAGAAGTAATGAGATTATGAGACTCGATTATCCTGTGATTAATTTTTTAAACATATAAAATATATTAAATATAAATTGTGTATATTTTCTAGAACAACTAAAATAACTCTTAAATAGATACTTGGATCAGAAATTTGAGGGTTACATTGATCTTAGAGCCTGAGCTTTACCCTATGTGTGACATAATCTAGGTTGGAATTGCACACTTAAAAAGGTAAAGTCAGAGGACAATTAATAAAAAAAATAATTATTTTTTTAAACAATCATACAATAATCCTATATAAATATAAAATTATTAGGAGTTCTCAAGGTTGGAAACATAACCTTTGAGACCTAAAGGATCATTGGAGGACATCATTATTGGAGGATTCAATCATATCATATTGAGATCAAGTATCATCACACCCTTGGAATTAAAATATGTCAAAAATGATAATAACATATATTTTATATTCCTCCAAAAATGATCCATATTGAGGTGGGATTTTTTTATTTAGATTTATCCATAATCATTTATTTTCATGATTAATGTGAATCAATAGACTAATGAATTGATTCACAGACTGTGTGAATTACTGGTATTGGATTTATATTAACTAGGATTGTGGAATTATTTTTTTATTATATTACGATCTCTTCATTCATCATTACAACATAAGTGAATTGATTCCAACACTAATAGTGGACATGTGTTATTTCTCATGTTCTTGTTTTTTCATTTCATTCCATATTCTTCAATAATTCATCATGAATGTTCCTTTTGTTCATTGTTTCGATAAAATATCAAGTAACTAATAATTTCTCACCCATTTTTGAGTACAATGGATTGATAGCATAGATATGGGAACAATTTGAAGAAAGGATCAGGATAAAAAAGAATTTATAGTATATTAGTTTAGGTTTGGGATATTTGGTTGTGGTTTCACAATGAAATAAAAGAAAAATTTGACGATGGAGGTTCCCTGAATGATTTGGATAACTATTAATCAGATCTATAGTGGTGATCAAGTGAGTTTTACTGAGATCAACATTTTTCATCAATAATCAGAGAGGAAACTTGTGTTGTAGTAGCATAGGAGGAATCTATGTGCAGAACATATTGGTTCTATGAAATTGTTTATTATACGACATGTAACTCATGAGCACATGAAATTTATGGAGCTTTGGTTGTGGTGTTAAGGTTTCTCTTGTAGTTAAGTATCACATAATGTGTGGCCCCTATAAAATAGTGTGTTACCCTTACCTAGAGGCATATAATCTACATAGGGATGTACATAGACACTAACATTGTAATTTCTACGTAGAAATGAACATGGCTAGTTGTACATGAACATAGTTAAGAGTACCTGAGGTAGGACATTCTATTTAATTAGACACCAATATAGGCACGAGTTGTGATACATGGGTATAACCTAGTGTTAAAGGAATATTCCATGTACTTCTTGTACATATCGTATACTTCTTCAATGATGTATTAGATCCATTTTCCCCTTTAGTGTTGAAAATAAATTTTGGTGCATTCCCTTGATCTTTTACCTGATGGTTTAGTATGGAGTAACATACTATGTAATAATATGCTAACAACCTCTAAGAAACTTGAATCATGGATATAGTTGTTGGAATCCTTCCATGAGTCCAAGAGTGAGATCCTCTATCATCATGATTTCCCTAAGTGGTGTTATTGGTATCTTCTTGACCAACACTAACTAAACATTGATCCCCTAAATAGTATTTTAATCAAGATTTTCTTATTGGTATACCCTGTGGCCTTGGGTATGATCCATATCTGTGTATAGATCTCTTTAAAATTCCATCATGTACTTCTTATAGAATTATCCAACAATCGCAATTGTTAGGATGGACACCACCAGTGCAATCAAAACCGTGGAGTGTTTTATCCCAGATGAGTTTTATATGGAACCTTTGAGATCAAACTCTAGGATATTAATGTAGTTATGAGCACACATTGAGTCAATTTTTCTTTTATGAGTATATATGGATATTACTTATATTTTTTATTGACATATCCCTATGATGAGATACCTATTATTATTATAATATATTTTTAGTGATTTAGATGTGTCCAAATATGTAATATTATAATCACCCCAAAATAGGATTTTCCTACACAAGTCATGACTTCTGTAGATAAATGACATTATTATGGAGTCATATAAGGACCAAGACTAAGGAAGGATGAGTGATCCAGATAGATCTCGATGTGTTATAGTAGTTTCATTTTCTGTAGTCCTCTCCAAATTCCCATATTGTATATATTTTTGTTTCTTCTGGTGGGATTTTATTTTTCCATTTCTTTCCAGTACTTTATTTTCATACTATGATGGTGTGATTATAAATTTATGTATGCATGGTTATTGGTTTTTTAAATTTCATATTTGTATAGGCTAGGAGATCTATTCATGTGTACATGTACATTAGGCTAAGGATTCCAATGTGCGTGATATGACTACTCAATGATGGTCACCAGTCCTAGCCTATTAGAGGTGGGATTGGGGTGGTCAAAGTTTGGGTCCCATTGGGAATATTCATGATATTTCTCATTATGATAACTAGTGCTCCCATTGTGATTTGTTTTTTTACAATGGCTAGATCCCATTGGAATCATGTTAATATTGAATATGACGGAAATGTGGTGATTATGAGAAACCAAATGGGATGATGAATTCATTGAAATATTTCTTGATTATTAATAATCCGTTTTCATGATGTATGATTAAAAATCTATACTTTAACCAAATCCCAGACACCCAAAACAATAGAAGTATGGATTCTTCAAATATCTGGAATGGTAGAGACTATAGATAAAAAGAATTTATTTCCTTCATGGATGAAATATTGAATGAGACTCCGAATAGAATGTATCAATGGAGTAGGAAAATGTTTTATGTGTGAAAAGTAATATAATATAATGACAACGTTTTTTTTAGAAAAGTGAGGAGTTTTGTTGTTGGAAATAAATTACATCGTAGTAATCCATTTATAGTTTTTTGTCTTGAATGTGGGGAACCTAGGAATTATCAAATTAAATTACATATATTAAATGAAAACCAATAGACTAAGAAAGGACCTATGTTAATGTAAAAGGGTTCATGTAATTATGTATTTTGATTCAAGAATTAAATTTTAGATTTATTTTTATTAATGATATTTTTTTATAAAAAACATGAAACTTCTTTAAATTATGTTAATTTTCTGAAGAATATATGTCTTAATCTCTAATTGACACTAAAATGATAGATACCATCACCAATTTATGTGTTTAAGGCTGATTATAAGATTTTTTCCTTAAACACCCCTTTTCCAGTTTTATGTTATGGTAGTTTATCAAGATTAAAGATATTTAAATAGATATTTATGGAAATACAACACATTGGTTTAATATATAAAAAATTTATTTAATGAATAATCCCTTTACATTTTTTGTACATAAGATCAAAGGTATTAGTAACCATTAAGCATTATCATATTTTTGATATTTTAGTAATTATGGGTCATTAAATATTGGGAACTTTACAAGAATTATATTAATATTGTTTTGGAAAAAGGATAACCCACATGGTGGGTGAAAACCCTCCACATACTGTGATGTCACATTACTTAAACCCACATCCAAAGGGAGATAAGGGTTTTTTCACTTACCACTAGCCTACATGATATTCAAATTAATATACCATTGTTTTTACATAAATGGTTTTGTTGATAAATATTATTGTCGAATTAGTGGTGTTACTATTTATTTTTTCAATTAATATACTATATTTGATTACATATAATAACAATATTGATTTTAGAAAATAATTAGAGAAAAATAGAAAGTATTTTCACTCATTTATAGATATTATGATCAATTAAAAGTTAATTTCAGTGTTTTAAGAATAGTAAGTCATTTTTTATATTCATTTCATGGAGTAAGAGTTAGAATAGAAATTGATTGAATCATAACAAAATGATGAATTTTTTTATAAAATATAAATATATCCAGTAATATAATTCATTACATTCTTTAATAAGAAAATAAATCCATATCTTTAGGAAAAGAATCTTGAAAAAAAAATCCTATTACATTCGTATCCTATTAATGAAATGGACTTTTAACTAATCAATGATTTAGGGTTTTTTCGGTTTTCAACAATCTCTTTATCATTCATAATCTTTTGATCATTGATCTCTCCCAATCTCAAGAATTATTTATGATTTTCTTCTATGTCTATATTTTCACTACCCACCAATGTTATCCTATATGGAAACCTGGTTGTGTGTTATTCAAGATGGACTTTGAACATAAATTTACCTCTTACCAAGAGAATGTTTTGTTGACCCTTTTTATGAGGCCAGTTTCAATAATGTAATTTTTAATTCTGAAACCCTTTATTTTCAAGTGCATGTTCAAATTTCAAGGATACTATTTGTTGAAAGTGAAAAGAATGTAACACCCCCTGATTTTAATGTATATTATTATAAATAAATTTAATATATTTTATTTTTTGGGTAAGATCATCCCTGAGATTTTATATTTTCAACATTATTTTTGATATGGTATATGACATGCAACACCTAGTCTAAATGAACCATGACATAGAACTAAAATATGGCTGTTATTACCAAGATTTTGAACTGGAGGATATGAATAGAATTAAAATAATTATTAATTATATTTATATTCTCAAATCAATATCAAATTATTAATAAATTATTTGTAAATAACCACTCAAATATTTAGTAGTCATTTTATTCTTCAAATTACATATTCATCAAAAATGTTTATATTTTATATTTTATGTTTTCATTTATAATAAATTTACAAAAAATTTACATATTTTATTTTATATAAATAATAACATCTTTGATATATTCATTTGAAAATTATGTTAGGGTGAAATTTTATGATCTTTCTATAATGAATGATATTTTCATGAATAGTGAAAAATACTTATTTTTGAAAAACATTAATTTTTATTAATAAATTAAGTAATTTAAAATTCCCATTATTCATTGATAATTATTTAAAATTAATAAAGTGTTATTTAGTAATATTTAATATAATTATTTAGATTTGTAACATATTTTTACAAAAATTTACTATAAGTTTATTTTTAGGATTGAAAATGTATTTGTCTGAAAATTGATTTTAAATATGTTCCTCCATTTTAATTAATTAAAATAATATTTAATGATGAATTAATTTAATTAAATGTATATATAATATATATTTATAAATTAATTTAAATAAATATCATAATTATTATTAGTCATATAGTTTATATAATAACTTGTTTTTTCTTGAAAAATACATCTCTTGAAAACATGTTTTTCGATAAGTTTTATAGGTCTGACTTAAAATTAAAATTTTAAACTTGTGGGAGGGAATTTTGTAAAATTGATTCCATAGTTTAATAATAATAATCAATATTATATAATATGGTCAATTAAATTTATCGTCAAAATGATTAGTAAATACTATAAAGGTTTGTTATCCTAAATAAGGTAAAATCAAGCTATTGTGTGTTTCATGTGATTATGTTAAAATAATTTTTCCCATATATAGATTTTTTTAATAAATTGGGTTTAATATTAAATATCAATGGTTCCATGTTATTTAATAATTATAAATTTATTTTATTATTAAATTATTAAATACTATGTTTAAATAAACAAATTACTATATAGAGTAATACAATCGTAAATGTAAAAAAACTTATATGATAATGAAAAACATTTTCAAAACAAGTTACTTTTTATATATTTTATATATTAATTGATATTAATCTCTATCCACTCCAATATTTATAAATTATAGAGGCACATATGATGAAATTGACATCCCATTATTGAAAATATTTTTTTTTTATTTTTTGATATGCCACTCCGCCTCAATTATATAAGGTAACTCTCTTCCCTCACTTCTTCACACCTTTCAAGCCATTTGGATCAATAGAACCCTAAAAAATACCTATCCAATATCATTAGACATTTTATATAGTTTTTTTTCCTCCAAAATATAGAATCTAGGGTATTTATGAAGATATTAATAGGAAGTTTCTATAAGATAAGATAATCATCTTAACAATGTTATTTATTTTTATTATTATTTTAAAACCATGAATTATTTATTAAAAATTAAAATATAATAAAACTAATATTTCCTATATACTGAGATTTTATTATGTTTATGAAATAATTTTTATTTATCTTCTTCTTCATCAAATGGGAAACAAATCCATCGCTCCTGTATACAAGAAGACTATTGCCTCACAAAATTGTGTAATTTATTTTCCACTATAGAATCACAGGGATTGTCATAACTTGGGATATAATAAATATATATGATAATTATGAAATTTTATTTATTATTTAAAATTAAAATACCGTAAACATACTTACCATTTCACCCATTAAGCGTAAGATATCATCACCCATGTGTATATAATGCCTTCCATCTCTATGAAGCTATGTGTGTCATTTTTCTTATACGACATTCAAGAATTTTTTTAAAAATTAATCCAACAAATAAATATCATATTTATATCATATATTTAATTATCAATATTATGTAACTACATAATATACACAATAAAATGATCTATCAAGAGAAAAATCACATTGTAAATCAAGGAAATAATCACCAAAAACAACAACAACAACAAAATATTATTAACAAAAGAGTGGTAAGATGTAATAAGTAGATCATAATTGATATTATAAACATAAATAGGGATATATTATTTATTAATAACATGATTAAATCAATTGAAAAATATTTTAATGTTCTTTCAACCAAAAGGAAGCATTAGGTAAGAGATTTTGTATCAATTTACTTTCATTAAAACATATTGTAATGTTTTGAAAATAATTTCACTATATGGTGTATATAATTATTCATTTAAATATAATGTCATGTATCCTTTAATCATAACTATATTTTTATTTCTATATTATGTTATTTAATCCAAGTGTATTTGACTTTAAAATTACCAAGTGAAAAATAATTTCAAAATTCAATTTTTTTTATTGGGTTATATTACCTCTTCATTTTCTTTGATATACTATGATTATGTATGTAATTAATTTTAATAATATTTTATATTAATTACAATTTTTATGTTTATTTATATTTTTTACACACAATAAATTCAATGACTAATTATCACATCAATGATATGATCATTACAATGGTTACTCATCTCAAATTGTCTTATTTGATATATATGTCATGGTAAACACATGTATTTTTTAATATGCTTGAACTACTATCCAATTGTTGTGTTATATAATTTTTATCTTTTTATTCATTTTATTTAATGTTTCATTTTATTTTATTCCTTTTATTTGTCTTAAAATTCAAAATTTATCAAAGTGGTGTTACGTTTATGTTTCATTCTCAATTTAATCAGGTTTTTCTATTCTTGAGTTTCCAATGAATGAAATAATTTGATTATTTTCTAATAAATCCCCTAAATTTTGGTCTCCAATATTTCATCATGATGTTTTCATTTAACAATACCATTTCCTTCCCTTTATATCTTAAAAAATTAATGAGAAAATGTTTTTAATGAAATTTCATATTAATTCTCTCTTTGGTTGAGAATAATTTTCCTTCCAAATCCATATTTACTAAAAAGGTTTTAAATATTTTTGATATGATTATTTAAAATTATTAATACCCATAATTATATTAAAAAAACAAAATTAAACTGAGTCTTCCAGTAGTTTTTTCAGACATGGTAATTTTTGACTTTTATTAAAAAACATGAAAGGGATATTTATTTTTTCATATTTAGTATGAATAGAAATTTTCTATCTTCAGGACCACTCAGTAATTTGACCATTACTTTATAAGTATACATGGTTATTTTATAAGATACTTTTTCTCCTAATATTTATAAAACTTATTTTAAAAAATATATTTTTAATGTGAAAAGTGTATTTTTGTCATGAAAGTTTAGGATGATATTTTAAGGGAATTTATATTCATCGATGAAAATAGAAATTTATTTAACTTATAATATATTAAAGAAATATTTTATTGATACCATATTTATTGTTTATATATATATATTTATATTTTATAATATTTTTGAACAAATAAAGTATTGGCATTTCCTTTTGAAGATTAATTTCACAGTTATTAACTTTACCTTGAAACATTCATATTCTAGTGATCAAAATAAATTTAATTTATATCAAATATATACATTAACAGTATCATGGATATGATTATTTACTAAACTACATATAATTTTAACATTAAATGTTTTACCATGAGAGTTATTTTATTAAAATTGAAATATTGATAAATTATTATTCATTTCTCAATACAAATTTTTTATAATGAATATATGAATCAATAATTAAGCCAATAATTTGATATATTAGTAATGCATTGAATAAAAAGTAAATTATGGGGACCATAATTAAATAAAATCTTGATTCATCGATAGAATCTTGATGAGAATCAGTAAGTTATCATTAAAACAACTTTTATCCATAGTTTTAAACTATCCTACGAATGGTCTTGATAGTATTAATATCATGATGTTTATGAGCATGCCAACCAAAGTTAAATAATTCCTTCATTATGAATTAATTTATCATTATACAAGAGATTACTGTATTGATATTATCAATCAATGCATTATGTGATCATGTTTTTGATTCAATGTCACAGGCTTTCATTTATTTACCTGGTCATATTGATTTTTCCTTATCTAATCATGATAGTAAAGTTATTGATTAAATGGAATGTGTGTTTAGATATTAAGATTTCTCAACTGATTACTACTTATTGATTATTCTTTATTTATTCATGAAAACATCCTCTTTACATAACATTTACAAATAATTTAAGCTCACCATTATTTTTCTTCCTCCCCCTGATATGGGGAAGGAATCAATGATTGAGTTCAAGGATATATAATTTTTACTCTAAATAAGTTGAATTTGTTTCAAATGTAATGAAATAATCAACTATGTATCTTTTTTCTAAGACTATTGAAATATTCAGTCTTTTAGGATGGAATCACTACTAACTTTCACCAATATAAATAATCAACTAACGAATCTAAGACACTGGGTTTGGGGTCTTTAATAGATAGATATTAAATTGGTTGGATTGAATAATAATAACCAAATTATAAAAAATATGTCTAAGGGTGTTAAAAAATAAAATGTAATGGTTAATGTATAATAAATATGTTCCCAATTTCATAGTGAAGTCATTTTACGCTTTAAAAATATGTGTTTTTCAAAAATGGTTTTAATTTCTTATTGCAGAAGAAAATTATAATTAACTTCTAAACATTTTAGGAATTTTAATTAAAATAATTAAAATATTTTTTTAAATAATAATTTCATAATTATATTAGGGTTATTTTTTTTGGATTTTACTATAAAAATATTTTTCAATGAAATATGAAAAATACCAATTTCTTAAAAAATCATTAATTTTCATTAATTAAATTAATATAAAAGTCTGATTATGTTTTAAATTTTTTCTTAACGTAACATAATCCTCATTTAATTTTAAATAATTCTAATCAATTACATAGGAATCATCATTAAACTTTATTTTGTAACAAGTTCAATTTTTTATATAAAGACACATTTTTCTAAAAACTATTTTTATACACACAAAGTGTTTTAACTAATTAAATAAAATTAATATAACATTCTTACTATTTTAAATTAAATTTTTACATTTTCTATTCAAAAAAATTGTTTAAAATTTTTATGGGTTTTAGAAGGCATGAAATGGAAGTTAATTTGGTTTTATGCTTAAAAATACAATATTCTAAAAATAAGTTTTTATTATGTTATTTATTATTTAAAATTAAATTATTAAACATATAGAAATTGATTTTGGTATAATATATTACATATTTTTAATCATCTTAACTGATATAACATAATTGGTTAAACTATATTTTTCTCAAAATTGATAGAAAAAATAGTAAAAAATTGAAACGGTTAAAGATAAAAAGCGTTTATGTGGGGAGGGTTATACTAAGGGATAAGGGTAGGAATGAAATATAAAATTTTACTACTATTATTATTTTAATATATTTCAAAATTATATTATGTTATATTTGAATCATTTTAAATTTATCTACTTTCTCGTGAAATTCATCCAATATTATGAAATCATTTATGTAATTCTAGGTGTGTCACTCCCATCACTTATAAAAGGGAACCTATTCCCCTTGATTATTTTCACAATTTCAACTTTATTTACTGGTTGGACCCAATTAAATAATATTATATTTATTTCATTCAACCTTGTTCCCATGTTATTCGTCCATGCCCAATCTTTCAACATGTATTGTGTATTCTAAAGGACATATATCAAATAAGGTTTATAAATATTTCCCATTTTATTTCATTTTTATTTCTTCTTCTACCTACTGTAAACCTATTATTTATATTGAAAAAATGATATATATTGTATTGAAACTATTCCAAGGTGTTATTATGGTTATCTAACAACCATATCCCACCTCCTCTTCATCAAATTGAAAATGAATGTATTATTGTTGTTTACCTATAGACCGTTGCCTCCAAATAAATATACGATTAATATTCCATCCCCATAATTCATTTTTGGTTATTATATGGTATTTATTGTATATATATTACACTTATTATATTCAAATGATTATATAATAGTTATTTTTTCCATTATTTGTTTCTATCCATCCAAAAGTGAAAACATGAGTCATGTGCATGTATGGAAAACCATCTCCAATAAGTTATGTAACTCATTTGTCATCACCACATTATATTAATGGATTTAAAAGTGTATATAGTTAATAAATATGATACTTATGAAAATATTAATATTTATGATATCGTGGAACCACGATCAAAGAATAAGGAACATAAAATACTGAATTGAAAAATACATGAAAAATGAAAAAGTTTTCACCAATAAATGGTGATTATTATATGAATTATTAATTAAACAGTGGTAAAATGTTATAATTTGAACTCATATAATACAAAAATTCTGTAAATGTTTCTTTTACATAATTATAATAAATTTTAAATTATAATAATGTAGGTTAGATATCTTAAGAATAAAATCGAACTTGAGTATTTATAACACCTTATGATTTTAAATGATAAACATAATGTTTAATGTCATATAAGACATAAAAAACCAAATTATAATAGAATTTAACACCCCAATATTTTATGATATATTTATTTTAAAATAAAATCAATCTCTTCGATATCCTGCACAATATGAAATCCTGAATGTAAATGAATTGTAATATAATATAGTTTTATAACGTATCCTTTGATTTGGAGGATATGAATATGATAATATAAATTAGGAAAATTATATGGTTTATAAAATTTTAAAATAAATTAAATGTTTATCTATTTATTATAAATAAAATAAAAAACATTTAAATGAAAATAATGTTTTCTGAAAAAATATTTTTTTTGAAAGATGATTTAGTCACGGTTTCGATACACACGTTTAATTTTATTATTACCTATTTTAAAAATCTTATTTTATAAAAATAATACTATTTTAAAATAATTATATCTATATAAACTTATAGGTAAATTTAGGGATTTTTTTATAAAATATAAAATTTCCAGTGAAGAGTGAAAAATAAATATTTTCCTAAAAATTTGATTTGATTTTAATAAATTTAGTCTTATTAATTTTTTAGTTTTATTTAAAATTAATATAATTGTTATATTGTTACATTAAATAAAACTAGTTTAATTTAATTCATATTTATACTATATTTTAGAATAATATTATTTTTTGTCTTTAAAACTTCTTTTCTTTGCTATTTTAAAGTGTATAATTTTTAACAATTTTAAATAATTAAAACAACTCCTAATGAGTAATTATTTAAATAAAATATTTATATTATATATCTATTAATATTAATTTAAATTCATCTATTATGATTAATTGTCATATAGTTAATATAAGATCACATTTTTTCATAAATATGAATTTCTTGACATCCCATTTTGACCCCACTATGGGTTTAATTTAAAATTAAATTCTGCAACCTCTGTGAGTGTAGCTTGAAAAAAAAATTAAATATTTTTAATAATCATAATTTATATTATATAATAAATTTAAAAATAATTTTTTACCGTGATAATTTTTAATGTAGTAAAAACTATTTACCACGATTAATGTAAAAATTGGTTTACTAGGGTTTTAATTAAAATGAAAAAGGCTAAAATGATAAAAAAATGTCTAATTCATATTTTATGGTCATATTTAGATATAATATAATATAATTATAATGAATCCTCCATTTTATCCTATTTCATGAGAAAAATATGTTTTGAATTCTTTCTATTCCAAAATTATATGTGTGTTCTCTCTCCAAGGTATAAAAGGCCACACAATATAACCTTTACACACATAAAAAACCCATATTTTTAGCCATTAACATTATAAATAACATATATAATTCCACTCGATGATCCTAGAATCCTTGGTTTGTTTATAAATACATCTTATTATGGATTTTGGTGCAAACAAAAAGGAATTATATGAAAAAGATATATCATCCTTAACTGAGCATTTTATTTTAATTATTCATCAACATCCACTTGATCTTTTTGAAACCTAGTGATATAAAAATATAATTATATTATATATAATTATATTTTTAATTTTTAATTTAATGACCCTACACCCATATCCTCCTCCCTAAAATGTGAAATGAAACTGTTAATCATGTGTACGATGGACTACCACCTCGTAAACCAAAATAATTCATTTTACCTCACAGTTTCTCTTATATGGAAATAATTATATATATATATATATTTAATGATTATGTATGAAATTAATGATATAATTATAATTATTTAATTATAATATCTCATAACACTTCTTACTTTAGATTCTATAGAGAATATGATAATGTCGCTCTTGTGTATGGCGGACTATCACATCGTGAAACGCTCTGATTAGGTTTTTTAGTTAGCTTTATATTAAAGGTATTGAGGATTAATATTATCTTAATATATTATACAAATAATTATTAATTATTTTTAAAAATAAATATATCATATAATTTCATACATTACCATCCATTGAATAAATGATAACACTATTGATGTGTACATTGGACTACCGCCTCATGATGAGATTTGATTAATTTTTTTAAAAATCGTTACATGGAAGGTAAAAAATAAAAAATTTAATGAATATATGTGATATAAATGAAATTATATTTACTTTTAAAATTAATATAAAATCTACTTCTCTACCCTTTTACATTTTAAGTAAATGATAATGCCGCTTGTGCGTATTTATGGCCTACCGTCTCCATAAAGGGATGTGAATCATTCTCCATTTTCAAAAACTAATAATGATTATAAATATGTTTCTCATGAAAAAATGATATTTATAAAATTAATATCATTTTAAAAATATGGAACATTATACTGTGGTTGAAATCGAGAACATTCATGGAAAAATATACATAAGAAAACAAGGAAATTAACTCCTGAGACAATAGTGAAAATGAAATATTGTTAACTAACGAGTGATAAGATGTTATAAAATTATTCATTTATGATATTTTAAATAATAATAATAAAATTATTTTATAAGTTAATAAAATGTTTAAAAAATTTACATTATACTTTAAATAGTGATCAACTGAAGGGAAACATGAGGTATGGGTTTTCTTAAATCAATTTTCATTCATTAGGTTATATTTCAACATCATTGATTATATTATTCCATTATTATGTATGAAATTAATTTTTATGGATTAATTTTTTTTATTTAAACTAAATTTTAGTGGATATAATTTTGTTAAAATTAATCACCCAATTGATTAACTCTAATGTCAATGATACAAACATTGTAATGGTTTTGTCTCGAAACATCCTTCTTTAAAACACTTGTTATCTTATGTACCTAATTTAATTAAAATTGTGTATATAATACTAGTTTACATACTATATATTGAATAATTTATAATTAATTACTATTTAAATTTTAATTCATCTAAATAATTAGGGTAGTTTATGATTCAAAATTTACAAAAGAAGTCACATTTTATTGTTCAATATCATTTTAACCAAGATTGTATATTACTTAATTTAAGTTGCAGAAAAATATATCATCATTTTCTAATAAAATACCTTAATTATATTTTCCTCTGGTTATTTGTGGTATTTTAAATTCATAGTAAAATTTCACTCTCCTAGGTACTAATTGTTTTCGGGGAAAATGTTTTAAGGAAAATATTTTTCATTAGTCTCTTTGGCTAAAACCCCCTTTCTAATCCATATCTTTATTTTCCTCTAAAGTGGTTCAAAACATGTATTTTCAATATTATTTTATTGTTTTCTCAAGTCATTTTTACAATTTTATGAATTTGAAAAAAACAAAAGGGATATTATTTTCATTTTTTGAATGAGGTACCTCTTGGATTTTTTAGAAAATGTTATAGGAATATATCTTTCAACATGTATGGAATGAACACTATTTTCTATCCTCAAATACATAATTTTACTTGAATATTAGTTTTTATTTTTTAATGATTATTTAAAATGAAATTTATTTCCACAATATTTTATAAATATTTGTTTTCCAAAGTGTTTTTAAAGTGGCAAGGTTATTTTCCTCAAAAATGTTTTTTACCTTTTTAATATTATTTATATTCATCAACATAAATGACAATTAATTTTATGGAACACATATAAATTATTTTTATATTTCTCTTACATATAAACCATTCTCAATCCCCCTTAATTTAAGGGGGTGATGCTTTCAATATTCTCATGTCTCAAATTCCATAATTATTTTATTTCCTTTTTTATGACATTAGGTATAATTGTGTCACACATTTTCTTTATATGGGTAATTTTTGTTTTTATACATTATTATTGATTTCCTTATATGGAATACATATAATATTATATAAAAAAAATGTGATGGGTTAGCCCAAAATTATATTTCCCAATAATTCATTTGGTAATAGTTTACACTCAAAAGATGTCATGCATGGGAATATGGGTAAAAATAATCCATTATAGGACTCTGTATATCATGTTATGTCTTACAAACAATTAACCATGACATAGGCTTATGTCATTTTTCATGCTACTACCATATTTCCAATGATTCCATTATCTTATAATACCAATTCCATTACAGTATTATTTTATGTTATTACAAATGTTCCTTCTCTTTTATGATATCTTTTTATACATTTGAATCACATGTTATATGTATTTATCATTCTTATTACCCTATTTGGATTTTTATCTCACCCCTTCCTTTATCTATTACTTATATTATCCCATGAAAATTTAGTATCCCAAATGGATTTTTTGATCTCATTATGGGAAAATATAATGATTCCATGTTTTATGTATTAATAACCTAGTTTTATAAGGGCACTAGGATATTATGATCCTTGTGTTCAAATTTTTATATATTTATTTTTATTAATCATTTAATATTATGTGTAAAATGATTGGGTCACCATAGATGTTATTATAGGAATGTTTTAGTTATCCTCTAGTATTTTGATAAAAATAATTCTGTGATAACCCTTGGGATAGTTCTAAGGATACTTATATGGATAAGTCTATGTATAAAAAAATATCTTGGGATTTTGTTAAATTTGTAATTGTATGTTTTTCATGTAATTACACCCCACTCTGAATACTAGAAGTTGATGTAGTTCTAGTACAATTTTACCTTGGGGTAATAACTATTAAAAATGCATGATGGGATTGACTCGAGCATTAACTATTACATGGAAATGGTAATTACTATACAACTATTTTGACAATCTTAAAGGATATGTTTTTGAAATTGAAAAATGATTTTCAGACAATAATGATTTATTTGAATAGATGATGATCATGGATGACTTAGGTTAAACTTAATGTGTCTTAGATTGAAATAAATATGTCACGATTTAGATATTTTATAAATAATTTTTCATGATTATGTTGTTCACCACTGTGAATATTTTTTCCCACATAATGATTTATGGTTTTAGTTAACGGAGGGAACTAGAAGAAACTAGGTTAGCATTAAAGGTGATAGACAATGTGTTTATGGGAAGAAAAATGGGATGAGGACAATAGTAATGGATATTATGATTATTCTTAATTAGTGATCATGATATAGGATTAAAAAATGTACCTTATCCAAATCTAATAATCACAAAAGAAGAGAACGATAGTGTTTGTTGAGACCAGATGTGGTGGGGAGTGTGGACGAATGAATATTATTTTTTATTTTTCTAGAATGTGTGATGAAGCACTCAAAAGAATATATCAAAGGAATGAGAAGTTGTTTTTTGTGTATATGGTAATGAAAAAACGTAATTAATTTAAGAGGAAAAATTAATTTTTTAGTTAATAAAATTAATGAGAATAGTGGTTTCCCTAATGATTCATCAATGGTTTCAAGTTTTAAATGTGGAAATAATGGGAATTATTAAAATTGATGTCCATGTTGGAAAGATCAAGAATATTATAAAAAATGTTATATGAGTGTAGGTTTTTCTGTTGATGTTGAAGAGACTAAAAATAACATATAATATCTAGGTGGTATTAAGTAATACTTTCATGAATCATAATTAATGGTTTTAGAATAAATTGAAATGATTTAAATTTTTATTAATTTGAATTAAAGAATTATGTGAATCATGATATATATATATATATATATGTACATAATTATTGTTATGTTTAAGTTTTCTATTAATAATTTTCATGAAATTTTGAATGGTAATATTGACCTTGAAATTTCATTTAATGGTAAGGTGATAATCTATTGAAATAATAATAATTCTAGAAAACATAATGATGGTGTTTCACTTGAAGTTTAAGTAGTAAGTTGATTTTTTAGAAAAAAATTATCTATATAGATAACCATAGTGGATAAAAAATTATTTTATGAATAATTTTATTTTTGAATGTTATCATTATATTCTTTATAACATTATAGGACTATAGAGAATTATTAATATTATCATCACATGAATTTCTCTATAGTTTTAGAAAAGGGACAACACGCATGTTGGATGAAAACTCATCACCAACATGAAAATAGTTGCACTTATACCCACAACCATAGAGTGATATGGGTGAAATACCTAAAACAATAATATAAGAAGTTCTTATTAGTATGAAATTATTTTTATATAATATATTTGATGAATATATATTAATCTGATCAAATATTTTTATTGTGATTAATCATATTTTATGATATTTTATATTAGATAAAAGTATATATAAACATGATTTTTACCATAATGGATTTTATGTAATGAATTCTATTTTATTTTGGGAGATTTTAGTTGAGGGTTTTAAGGATAAATACTTATGGAATGGGTTAAGTTGAGCATTTGGAGTTACAATTCAGTTTTTATAGATTAATTTATTGGAAAAATATCATTATCCAATTTATTTCTGGTAATTCTTAGAGGAATAACATGTTTTTCTTTACCAGAATATATGATCTATTATAAGTTTACATTATTTCTTCCGGAATGAGAATTTCTTGTTAAATACACATCTTTTGGAGAAAAATATATGATTTTTGTGTAAATTGGGTAAATCTAGAAATTATAAAAATTATGTAATTATATTACCATTGTTCTTAGTTATGTTTCAAAATAATCAATCAACTATAAGAAAAGGATTTAGAAAAGAAAATTATCTTATTATATTCATGTTTTATGAATAAATAGATTTTTATCCCATCATCGATTATGGTTTTTTAATACTTTTACTTCACCTTGTTCATTAACTTTATTATGATCAATGGTCACTACCACTCTCTATAACTATTTATACTTTTCTTCCATGTCTATTTCTTTAATTTCCAACAATGTTCCCTCTTGTGGAATCCCTGTTAGGAAATTTATTTTTTAATTTCACTTTCCCTATTTTTGTGTGAAATTTATTATTATCCCTTTTTACAATGTTATTTACTCAACACAAAAATCAAATGTCAATCCTTTGATTTCTGAGATCATGATTAAATTATGATGATATAATTTATTTTATGTGGTAAAATGTAACTCCCTGATATTTTAATTATTGAGAATCATGTTTGATAGAATATATGAAATGAAACACTAAGACTAGAAGATAATGTATCTCCATAAAATCATATAATATATTTGTTTTTAAATAAATCCAATCTCTTTGATAACTTGGAGAACATGCAGCCCCAAATCTAAATGAACCGAAATATAATATATCATTATAACCAAAGTGTTAATTTGGAGGGTATGAATAATACTAAATAAATTATGAAAAGTATATAGTTTTCATAGGTATAAAATAAATTCAATTTTATTATATGAATTATAAATAAAATAAGAACCATTTGAAAAAAATAGAAATGTTTTCTGAAAATTTGTATTTTCATAAAAGTCGTCTTAGTCACTCTTTAAACACATAATTTAAGCTTATTTTTTTACTAATTTTAGAAATACTATTTTTTAAAATTAATATAATTTTTTAAATATGTATATCTAAATTAAGTTAGTGTAAAATATTCTATTTATGCAAAAAAATTGGAATGAATATTGAAAACTATTGATTTTTATAAAATTGTCATTTATTTTTAATAAATTAATTAGAATTATTATTTAACTTTGATTTAAAATTAAAATCTTTTTGAATAGTTATATTAAATAAAATTAATAAAATTTAAATCATATTAATACTATACTTTAGTAGAAGTTTATTATTAGGTTGTTAAAAACCTTTTTTGGATAGCTATTTTAAAGTGTATAATGTTAATCCATTTTAAATAAAAAATAATTACTAATGAGAAATTATTTGAATAAAATTTTTAGATTTCATATATTCAAATTAAACAATTTTAATTATTTCTCATATAGTTAATATGAGATCAACTTTTCCTTGAAACATATTTTCATAAAAATGATTATTTAGAAATGTCTGCATGTATAATTTGAAATTAAAGTGATTAAACTTATGTGAGATGAATTTGGAAAAATTTATTCCATGTTTTCCATAAATTTAATTTATATTATCTAATATCCTCAACTAAAATTTTAACTATAATGAATAGTGAAAATAAAAAAAAATTGTGGTTAAGTTAAAAACAATTTTACTAGGGGTAATACTAAAATTATAAGGGTTAAAAATTAAAAATATCATGTATAATGAATATTATATGGTCATATCTACACCTTTTATATTCTATTTTTTTTCAAATCGTTCATTTTAAGCCTTTTGAATTGAGAAAAACATGGGTGGAGTTCTTTCTTTTTAAAATTTCAAATTGTGTGCTCTCCCACACTTATAAATGTCCACCCCCTCGCATGTCCTTCTCACACATGAAAAGCCCATTTTCTACAAATTTCCCTATACTCATCCTAGAATCCTTGGTTTTGTTATAAATCTCTTTTTATAAGGATTTTTAAGAAAACAAAAAGAAGTTTTCAAAAGAAGAGGTAAATTTTTTAGCCAAGAGTTTTGTATTATTTAATCCTTCAAAATCCTGTAGTTTCAAGACTCAGGTGAATCATGTTCCTAACAAATTTCTTAGAAAATATTAATATTGGTAGTATAAATGGACTTAAAAACATACGAATGAAAAACACCACATGCATCCAAATCAATAATATAAGTCCAGAATCTTGAAGTAACAAACGACCACTGTAAAGAAGTATCAATAAATTTTCTTTTGTATAGATAATAATCAACTTGATTAGACTCCCTAAAAATATGTTTGACATCCAGATGAATAATATAATATAGATAAATTCATTTGATCCATGTTAAAATCATTCTCTTTGGAACATTCTTGGATTATGTATTGAATATATGAACCATGGTAGTTGAGTCTAATTCCATCCATATACAATTTCATCCATATTTTATAGTATATTTGATAGATTTAAGGATTTACCATAATTTAGATTCAATAGGATTAGTATAATATTTACAAGGAAACCTGATATTATTCGTATCATTAATGGACTTGATCTAAATAATGTTCATTATCAATACTTGATTCTCCTTTATAAGATCCCTAGGCCATCTATAGATAGAAAAACAATAGACAAACATAGGACTGATCACTATGTTCAAAAGAAAAATTATCCATTATTGAGACATTATCTTCCCTTTTGATGTGGTCATTTGATCAATAACTCTATAGGAAATTCTTTCAGGATAACACCTTTAAACTTTACCCCAAAACAAATACGTCCCTAAATAAGTGAAAGGAAGGGCCTCTTTCGTAACTTAATGTTTCTTGGAAATCCTATTTTTCTTGAAGACAATCATTCCATTTCCAAATACCAAAAATTATTTATGCAAGATTATAACTTGAAAAGAGGTCTCCTTAAAATGATTAAGCATGAAATAGTTATCTTATCTGCTTGACCAAAAAGGAAAGTTTCTTCAGTATTGAGAATGCGAAAGGGGGTAAAAAGATCCCTTCTAAAATTTTTTCTCTTGTATATACCAAACTACAAAATACCATTCAAATAAATACACAAATAATCCTCTGTAATTGAAAAACAAGACCAAAAAGAGGGTCCCATTATCTGAACCCCCAAATTCACTGAAAATGAATTTTGTGTGACCCATTAATAAGAATGGAAATTTTGGTAGTGCTAAGAATTGTACTGGACATGTTGATGATTAAATTTGAAAAACCATGATTCCTAAGAAAAAAAATAATGCTCCATTTTATGGTATCAAAGGCCTTTGAGATATCCAAATTGAGAAAAAAGCTCTCATTCTTAAATTTATTCTCAATACTATTCACACATTCTAATGTAATGAGGATACAAGTATGAATACTCCTTCTCCAGATAGAGGTAAATTTATTATAAGTATTCAAATCTCTAGAAATATTCTCCAAGATAGAGGTAATAATTTTTCCCATAATTTTGGGTATGATGTTTCTAATAGAAAATTTCCTACAATCCTTAATATCCAATGCCTTTTACTTATATTGAATCATGGAAATAAATCTAATATTTTGACTATATGGTATAGAGGAGTGGTTGAAAAAATTTCCTCATAGAAATAATGATATCTTGGCACATATAATCCCAATTTAACATAAAAAAATTATTAGTAAATCCATTTTGTCCTACCATACTATCAATTTTTAGAGGAAAAAGTATAGATTTAACTTCTTTGTCCAAAGGGGGCTCATCTAGAAACTTTTTTTTCTAGGCATCCACTATGGATTCAACATTTTCTGCCATTTTATTAATTTTACTCTCCCAATTCTAAGAGTATAAACCCTCAAAATATTAAACAACAACATTGGATATCTAAACCTCTTAGATGAACAGAGACCCTTTAATTTCTTCTCCAATCATCCATCCTTTTACATTTTTATCTCCATGTAGGAAATGGAAAAACACTGAGTGTTTGTCCCATTATTACAATTTCACTATATAATTATTTCAAGAAAATATTTCCTGAAGGAAATGTAAATTTTCATGCTTTGGATGTTCCTGAATCTCATCTCTAGAGGGGATATACTGGTATTGGATTTCATTTTGTCAATGAAGGAGATTTTTTTGGCATCCTAGATATCATTATCCATATTAGATAAGGATGATTTTCTTCATTCCCTAACCATTTTATTTCCATTTTCTTTTTGGTGGACATGATTTTGAGAGGACATCCAATAGAAAAAAATAATTCCATGAATTTGAGACAACTTCACAACATCTAGGTATAACAAGCCACACATTGTTAAACTTAAAAGGAAGGGGAGATGAGCTTATTTTTCAAGTAAAAATATCCACTATAATATTATTATGACTAGAGTGACACCTAGGTAGAATAATACCAGAAACATTAAGGGAATCATTTATTTCATTAATCTTAATGAGAAACATGTCCAATTTTCTCATTTAATTCATGTTGATAGTGTATCTTCACCATGTATAATCACCTCCCACAAGTGTAAATTAAAATAAAATGCATTTATTAGTGAATGAGGAACAATCAAATGCATTCAATATGTGGAAGAGAGTACCAGGTTTTTCATCTGGTTGAATAATAGTGTGGAAGTCACCCATGATCCCCCAATTATATGAAACCTAATCAAATATCATTTATAGTGTTTTCAATAATTCCCTTTTTTTGGTTTTGAAATTTGAATTTTTTACAAAATTTAAGGATATAATACTTCATTGAGCTCCAAAATTCACTGAAAATAATTTCTATGAATAAATATAAGAGTGGAGAGAAATGATGTAATGCTTGAGGACCCAAACATATTCAACCCCATTTTTATTTTAATTTTGTGTAAAAAATGAGTATCCATGATAATCCAACATGAAGGAATTCCAATTCTCAAACATCAGTATTGCTTAAGATATCCTAAGTATTTAATGATTATTGATAATTATAAAATGACATAGGTTTTTGAAATTGGGTGAGTACCCAAGGCCAAAAAAAATCAAGAAAAATAAATTCATTTAATAATTGATTTTTCACAATGGTCTGAGGCCTATTTTTTTTTTCAATTTCAGTTTGTTACTCTTAACCATTCCTATGCCCCTTTCATTCCCAACACTACCTTCAAAAAGGTCCTTGGGGGGTAGTAGATGCAATACTTATTGGAGGAGTCTCGTCTTCCTCATCCCAAGGTCTATCACTAAGAATAGATAATTTAATTGGGGAGATAGTGATTCCAATGGAATCATTATGAATAAGATTTCTCTTGGTAGTTTTCTTATATGAAACATTAGAAAAAGGCTTATCCATTTCCTATGGATGTACCATTTTTTAGAAAGAGATACAATACATGTATCTTGATTCCATCATATATACCAACCGGGATGTCATAAGTATTTATAAGAATTAAAATCCCCATTAGAAATATTCAATGAAACATTAATATATTTATTTATAGAAGTTGAATTATAAAGGGGATGTAGTATTTACCTTTCATAAATATAATAATTCAATTATGTCCCTCCAGCATTGAGTCTCACCTTCCCACTATTTATAATTTCATCCGGAACAGATTTTCCCATGTAAAGGGCCGCATCTACTAGGTTAAATTGAATGAATTACTATTGAATTTTCATGGTAACCTGATGGTCATTAATAATGTTCCCTCGAAGAAAAGAATCATGTTTAACAGATAATATGTTCGATTTATTAGGTAACTGGTCACATTCAATGCACTCTGAAGACTAAGAATCATTTAAATTTAGTGGAACTTGAACTATTTGTAATTAATCTTACATTAAAATGAATTCCTCTATAATAAGAACAATATCATTTGATCTCTTACCATTAATAGAGTCTATAGAATTTATCTTTCCAGAAGCTGGATCATCATATAAGAGATGGGATTGTTCATTTGCAATTTTTTGTAAAGGCTAGACATGATCCAGCTTCAATGATTCATTATATGATTCCTAATTTTTCTATTCTATCATAAACACCTGAATTACATGATCATCATCATTCATTTCATGTGCACAACCAGATTTATCGCTCATGTGTACAGCGGACAACCGACGCATGAAGCGATCTGATTCGTTTTTCACCTACACATTACATGGATGCTAATAAGGGTTAATTTGATTATAATACATGATATTCATAAAATATCAATCATTATATTAAATAAATAAATTGTATAATATCTTACCTCATTGTTCATTGAATAAATTATATTATCGTTTGTGTGTATGGGAGACTACCACCTTACAAAGTGATTTGATTAATTTTTACTAACACTTTACATGAAAGGATATTATTAAAAACATAAATGGATATTTTTTCAATATATTACATTATATTTATTGTTTAAAATTAATATACAATCTAATTCCTTACACTTTCACCCATAATGGAAATGAAAACGTTGATCGTTCATATGTACAACCTAGAATTTCTTTGAAGTGATGTGATTCATTCCCGACGTTCAAAATTTATTAATTATTTTAAAGATGTATCGAATGGAATTTAATGACATTTTTATGATTAAAATAATTTTTAATATGATTTAACTTTGATTTATGTTTGATATTAATAACTTTCATGAAAAAACATGCATGATAAAATAAGGAAATTAACATCTAAAACAATAGTGATAGTGAAATATTGTTAATAAAATGGTTATAAGATGTTATAAAAGGGATAATAATTTATATTTTAAATAGTAAAGTGATTATTCAATAAGTTAATAATTGTTTAAAACCACTATACAGTAGTTTAATGAGTTCTCTACTAAAGGTATGTGCAATGTTAGGAGTTTTTAACTCAATTTACATTCATTTGGATATATGTAATCTTCATTGATTTTATAATGACAAGATTATTTTTGAAATAATTTTTTTAATAATTTTTAAAATCTGTACACTGTATCTATATGGATATAAATTTTTTGTACATAATCACCTCATTGATTAACGTTCACTACAATGATACGATCATTGTATGGGTTTCATCTAAAAACAACCATCATTGAGACACATGTTCATTTATTCATTTAATTTCTTTTAAATCATGTATATACATACCCTTTACATAATATATATTCAATCCTTCCAAAATCATGGTATTTTAAGTTAAAATTCAACTACCTAATTCATAGAATGTTGTGATTCAAATGTTTCCAATGTGGTAATGATCTATGTTTCAATATCATTTTTATCAAGGTTGTTTATGCTTAAATTTTTGTTGTAGGTAATTATTTTATCATTATCTAATAAAAATTTAAAATTTTATTATCCAATATATTTTTACTAAATTTTCAAGTTACAGTACAATTTCCGTCTCTTTGGCTCAAAAAATTATTGACCAAATTTTTTTAGAGAAAATAGACATCATTTCTTTCTTCGATCAAAAACCCATTTCTCCAAAATTTCAATGTTTTCATTAAAGTAATTTAAAAAATAATTTTTTAATATTATTATATTATTTTTTAATTCCATTTTTAGACTTTTTGACTTTTAAAAAAATTAATATTAATTTATATTTTCTGATTGAGGTACATCTTGAATTTTTACCAAAACATTCACTGTAATATATTTTTAACAACTACATGATGAATTTTATTTTCTATCATCATGCCCACTATTTTCATTAAAGATTACTTTATAATATTCCATGATTTTTCAAGTAAAATAATTAACAAAATATTTTATGGAAAATAGTTTTTTAAAATATATTTTTAATGTTGCAAGACTATTTCCTCAGTAATTTTTTTATCTTTTTAAATGTATTTCTATTCATCATTGAAAAAAACCTATAATGTTAGGAAAATATTATAATATATATATATATCTATCTTAAATATATACCATTCTCACTATCCATTACTTTGATGGGTTAATACATTATTTATGATCATTTCTCACATTCCTTATGATATTTATTTTGATTATGATTTGAGACAAGATTATATAACCAATTTTCTTTACATGGGTAATTATTATGATCATGCATGTTGATTGATTTTATAAGGTGGAACACACATGCATGTGCATAAAAATAATGTGAAGGGGTTATCTTATAATTATATATGCATCCATTAAATTAGTTAATGTTTTAGTTTCATTAAAATTAATTAATGGGATTATGGAGTGAACTAATCCATTATAAGACTCTTTCACCATGTGATTTTGTCTCTTTAGTTTGACTTGACTTAGGTTTATGTCATATTTTATGTTCCTTCCACATTTCCTATGATGAAATGATATTATGATACCATGTTTTTTTCATAATGATTCCTTATCATGTTTGTTACCTTTCTGGTATTTGTATATCACCCCTTCATTTATGTATTCCCTAGGTTATCCCATGCATATTTTGGGTCTTGAATGGATTATAAGAGATCACTACAGAAAATAAAATAAGGATTCCATTTTAATGTATTAATAACCTAGTATTAAAAAGTAACTAAAGATTTTAAATCATTATGTTGTAATTATTGGTTATTTATTTTTTACAATCATGTAATATTATATATAAATGTCTTAGGTTTCCATGGTTAGAGGTTTCACATCAGAGTCTCTCTTTTAATTGGAATTGTTTATGATTAAATTTATGATGATGAAATTGTATAATTTATGTCTCCAATATCTAATTTATTTTACATTACTCAATTTATTTATATATAATACATATATTCCACTAATTTACCTATCATTGAGTATTATTGAGTTAGAATGAATTTTTTTGAGAAAAAATGACTTAACTTCTCTCTTCAGTAATGATAATGTTTCTTTAATATCTATTTTTATTAAAATGTTTTCATGAAATGTTTTTTCCATTCCCCAATGATAGTATAAAGTCATTTTTACACATTTAATACACTCTATAACAATATTCAAAGGAATATTGTTATAATTTTCTGAATGATGTGCCTTTCTTTTTTATCAAAAATGTGAGTGAAATATTAATTTTAAAATAACTTTTATAAATATATTTTCACGCAATTATTATTACACATTTATTTGAAGCTTCCATTACATGTTTTTATGGTTTTATTAAAAAATCATTTTCATTTTTATTTTATGAATTTTGATATTTTTTGTAAGTTTTTTTAAAATGAAAAGGGTATTTACACAATATATATTACAGTTATACTTTAATATAATTTATTACCTATGCTAACATCATTGGATATTACTTATTATTTACTAGGGATGTGATACTATGCTAAAATTTTTATTCTTTCTCTAGAGTATTTATAAATTTGATGATGATATATTGATGAAACCCATTTTATTTTCCTTGAATTAAGCTATGTTTAAATGATATTTTTTTCTTGATATTGTGACATGCATAAGAATATACAATTATTTTTTAATTGGTGGGTTTGTTATATCCCAATAATGGATTTTGTAATGATTAATGTTCAATGTTGTCAAAGGGTAAATCATTGGTTATCCAAATCCCAATAGACAGTTTATGGGAGGTTATCCGAAGACCAAAATAGGTTAAAAAAGAAGTTTCTCTAGGAAAAAATCAGGTACACTAGTGGTCAACCTTGACCTGACATGTTTTTAATGTCATGGTGGGTGGAGTTGACATATGATTTCTGTACTTATGATTATCCTACACTTTATACCAATCTCTTATAACATTTTAATATGACTAATTTATATTATCATATTTTATGATAACTGATTCTTTTATGATTCATATATTATTTACTTCCAAATAATTATGTTAGGATTCAGGTTTTTAATCTATCAATTTTTGGGTATGATTTTATAATTTTAATCTTCTACTCTCATATCCATACACATATCTTATGCTTACTTTATGACTACTAACTGCTCTCTCTCATGTTTACCCTTACTAATCATGTGATTCCACCGTTTCTTATGTTTTATTTCCCTATGTTATAAATAATTTTTTTAAGTAGGGTATTATTACTTAGTGTGGTATGTGATACTGATTTTTGGGAGTTTTTATGATTATCCATGTAAAAAAATATTGAGCATGTAGTCTCCCAATAGAATAAACCCTTATTGTTCTTTGGAATGTAATATGGTGAAATATATTTAAAATTAATATAAAATGATGTAAAATTTATGTATATTTTTGTTGTCACCTCAACTATGGGATTTACATGTTGTTTACATAACTCGTTTGAATGTTATATCTTGTATGGAATGGTTAACATGTTATAGTTAATGTGTCGATTGTTATTTGAGACATGTGAAATTTTCCTCCTAGAATAGAGAGAACCATGTTTTTAGCAAGTATTATATTTAAGAGTAGGTTTTGTTGTACAAGAACTCAATCAAATATGGACCATCATAGCTAAGGTGGGAAGTATGATACATGAACTGGATCTTGTAACGGTTTAGACCATATTTCATTTTTTTGGGGAATTTACCCAGATATATTTATAGATATTTTATCTAGACTACATCCAGATATATTAATTGATTTCATGATTAAAATTATTGAAGGTGGAAAACTTTTATCAATTCATCTATATTGGGTGGAGATGGATGAGATGAATGAGAATAAAGTACATTCAATGCCTCTTAAGGAAAATTATTTTAATTAGCATAATTCATTCCCTCAGGGTACTATAGTAAATTATCTTTAAAATGAGTATTGTACCCAAATAAAATGTGTGAATAAATAGTAATTTAGTCATGATATAATGAAGAACTAATATCCATTACTTATATAGATGATTTTTTTATCAGTTGACGAGGACTTAATGGTTGTCCAATTTTTTTCTCTAATCGGTCTATCACCACGTCAATTTTGAGAAGGGGATATAACTAAGTGATAATTAAGGAGTAAATATGGGTTATAAGAGTACCTTTTGAGGTTTTTATTGTTGAAAAAGATCGAGTACTATTCAAATACCCTAAGTATATAGTTTTTCACATATTCTTGGATTCTTCCATTATTTTCTAGGTTGACATCTGTTTATATTAACACAACTCAAAATTGAATGCTATAAATTTATAGATTT
This sequence comes from Viscum album, assembly GCA_963277665.1. NCBI lineage: Eukaryota > Viridiplantae > Streptophyta > Magnoliopsida > Santalales > Viscaceae > Viscum > Viscum album. The sequence goes on along the minus strand of OY728156.1, from coordinate 1,437,476,385 downwards.
ACTTGTGTATTGATAGAGAGAATAAACTTTATGGAAATATATTATAGTGTCATAATTTTATCCAAGATGTATGCCTCCTTAGCCATGAATTTCCTATGAAATGTTTTTCTACTAATCTGGAGAAGATTAAGGAGGATAAATCATGAGAATTACTTACGAATACGATTGAGATTCATATTTTACTTGGATAAGTCAGGTACTACATGAATTAAATATATAACTTCTCCCATTTGGAAGAATATATTTCTATGGTTTAAGTAAATCAACTTCTGTGAGGGGTCCATATGACAGTAGAGATAAAGGTTGACATATTTTCTGATACCTTTCCAACGAGAACATTGCATTTTTATAAGTAATACTAAAAGTAATATTTTATTCCATTGGGATTTATATTCATGAATTATTAAATATTATTTTATTACAGGTATTTCCTAAAATAAACCATTGTGAAAATATTACCAACATAGAACCTATTGTTAAATTCTATGACTGATTCAAGAAAACATGGATTTATTATATCTTCAGTGAAATATTTTTTCTCTTTAAATACCCTAATATCTTACAATATATTTTCCCTATTAAACCTGAATCTGAAGTAGAGACGATGAGTTGAGTATATACATTATTTTGATATTATGATGTTTTATGACCCTAGAAAATGTAATGTTGTTTTTTATAATCTTATTTTAAAAACATTGGATTTAGGATTGAGGTAATCTAATAAATTTTTAATGTTATAGAGATTCCAATTTCCTACTATGGTCCTTTGATGAGAACCATGTTATCATTTTTTATAGTATATTGGTTATAACCACTTTTGTGATAAATGAATATAGAAAAGATTCACACAGATTAAGTCGTTTGTGTATCCAAGATTTACTATGATGTATCATGATATTTGAAATGTTTTTTAGTGTTAAGGATTGAAAAATGTCATAGAACAAATTATTGATCATTGACTGACTTTGAGAAATAATATAGTTTAAAATTAATGACCCAATGGTCTACATCAGCCACTTCATTAACCTACAATAAAGTTGGATGAGGTAGTGATGTAATTTTCTATTGGGTTAACTAGGTCCTTTATTATTTTGGATATAGTGTGGATAATTATTGATTGGCTACAAAATATCAAATTTTTTCCCATTCAATAATCTCAATTAGTGGATGAATTAGTTTAGCTATACATTATAGAGATATTATGACTTAATGGAGTTACTAATAGAATCATATTGGATAGAGATGATCACTACTCCTCATGGTTATTTTAAGTATTTTGAAAGGTTATGGGATCACAACTATTGTAACAACACAAGTATTTATAGAATAATAATTTTAAGTTAATAGTGATGATTTTTTTATAGTGTACTTGACATGGGACAAAAGGCTTCTCTGGAATCATTCATTCTACAAATCATTGAGTTATACTGAAAAAATAAAACCATAATATTATTATTAATTTACATCGTAGTTAATGCCTATACCTTAGAATGATGGGAATTAATAGTATCAATTAAATTCTAAAATATGGTTTACACCTCTTAAAAATCTGAATCATTGGTTACCAATTTATTATAAATGGAAATAAAAAACAATTGAATATAATGGATGTGTTTTTATGAAAACCTATTTAAAATAGAATAATTGTGTTTTCATTCAGTCTTTATGACTTTTTATTTAATGTAGAATATATGATATATATTTAATGTAATGTTTTAAATTCATCTTATATATTTTCTAGATATGATAAATGAATAAATTATTTTTTTCAGATAAAAGATGTATTTTTTATAAAAATGTTATTTTACCGCCTTTTGATGCTAAATTTTTTTAAATATAGTTTTTGAAACATTTATATGTTTTTTTTGAAAAAATAAAATTATTATTTAGAATCGTAAAATCAAAATTTACTTTAGAAGATTTTTTTCTTCAAATGTAATTTTTTTTAATGAATAGTGAAAATGCTGTATTTTAATTCATAACTGCCATTTCATCTAATTTATTTATATATTTATATTATAATTTTAATTGGTTTTAAATTTAATTGGATTATATTTTTACCATTTAATCTAATTTTGGTCATTTTAAGAAATTTCACTTTGAAATTGGACATAAATGCATGTCAATTTTTTGATAGTTTTTACTTCTTAAAAACACGCTTTTTGGTTTTGACAATGAGAATTATTTTTAAATTAATTTCTATAAAATATTTGTTTTAAATTTGGAAAATTTATTCCATATGTGAAATCAGGAGTTCCATATTGTGTAAATAGGTAGGTTTTATTTTTAGACATTATTAATAGTAACTTCACTAAATATTTTATTCATCACGGTTAACGGGTAAATCCAGTAAAGAAGGGTAAAAAGTAATATTATAATAAAATAAAATTACCCCAACACAAGTCCTAACCCTATTAAATGAGATATTTCTCACCATGGTCGTCCTTGGGTCTATTTTAGCACCCCATGGAGCCACCTGTGTGTGAAGATGACATTTAATTACTTTTAATTTAAAGTTAAGGAAAATCTATCATAAACATATATCTGTTTCTAAAACAATTTTTATATGAGGGTATATACATGATATCTTTGACAATAAATATTAATTAGAAATATAAAACATTTTTCTACATCATGGTATTTTATTTAAAATTTTTATACATCAAATAAATAAATTTATTCATGACACAGTTATGATGTAGTGATTACCATATTAATGCATGTTTTAAATATATGAGATTATAAATATTAAAATAAATGTATTATTAAACTTTTTAGGCCATGAACGAATTTTAGGGACGATAATTAATTTTTTTCTTTGAAATAATTAATGTTTTTCAAAATAATCTAGTTGGTATGGTTTTTTTGATAGTCTTGATATGAATTGTATATAAATTTACATAAATGAGTTTTAAAAAAAAATACAATTTTATTAAATGATATAATTGTCCTAAAAATCTAAAATTCTGAAATATTACATAGGTAATGTTTTAAATTTCAATAACCACCTGAGGTTCTATTGAAATTTTATTGTAACTGTATTAACTATATATTCTGAATATACATGGAGATATGGTAATAGTTAAATTAGATAACTATGGGTTAAAGATAAATGAAAAGGTAAAATTTGATACCAAAACATGTCTAGAACCTATTGGTTTAGAGGATTTGGAACAATACTCAACCTATATTCTAATTAAATTAGTTTTTTACCTTTTAGAAAAATCAAAATTCAGTTTATAATAAAATAATATTTCATGATATTCCTAAAGTACCCTCCGCCCTCTTATATAAGGCCACCACATCTAACCCTTACCCACACATCTCAAGCCCCCTTGGGTCATCCAACCACAACCGAAGTAATCTCCCAACATCCTTATCTTCCTCCTAGAATCCTTACCTAGGGAAGAAGGAAATTTAAGAAGGAATTTTAGCTTAAATCAGAAGGAGTTACCCAATTTGAGGAAATTAAATAATGAACAAGTCAAGTCAGGCACGCGGTCGGGGAATTCCATTAAATATACTTTAATTGATGCTTATTTTGATAATATAAACATCCTTATTTAATATGGTGTATAATAAAACACAGTGACTTTTATTTTCATTCAAAGGGAATATTTTTTCTTCAAAGTGTTTTACTGAACAACAAAAGGAATGGTTTTAAAGTATATGGCGACAAAGACCTCTCTGTCATTGTAATAATTATATGATATTTGGATTCCTATATAATCCTTAATGTTTTTAAAATGAAAATGAATCCTTTATTCCATTGTTTTTGTTTTGGTATTGAAAATGGTTTTTGAAGTGAATTGAGTATTTCGATATTTTGAAATGATTTCTTGTGATTGTAAATGAAATGTTATTAATGAAATGTTGATATTTGAAATATTTTATTTTTTATGATTATAAAATGGTTCTTGAAAATTTTATAGGTGGCTGCATGATCAACCAATGATAGGTGGTTACATGATAAACCATATAACGAGTGGTTCCGTGATAAACCAAGGATGGGTAGTGACGTTATAACCTCCAATGAAATGGGTATGAAAGACAACCATATGGCTATTCAATTTAGTGATATATATGAAAGTAGATTGTATGATTATTACATTTGAATTTTCTTATGTCATAAGTTTCGTTTATATTCTATATGTTTTTTTTCTATGGACATTATAGAAATATTTTGGTCACAAAAAGGGTAGCCAATGAGCTTATATTCCGTGAAGTGTTCTTGCTACTTATATAAGGTGAAAAGTATTATTTTATGATAATGTATACATGTTTTTCATTTTTTTTAAATACTAATAGATTTTCCTCTTTATGTATCCCTTACCAAGATTTTTATTCTCATCCCATGTTTTGAAATATTTTTCATAGGTCTTAATGGTGAATAGGGTCAAGGATGGAATCAAGGAAAATTCATGCTTTCTAAAACATGTAACTAGACATGTCTCTTTTTTAAGTGTTTTTGTTTTATGAAAAAAATTGATAGTGTGTATAAGTGTCTACTTGTAATATTCATGTTGTTATATATAACTTATGACTTAATTCTATAAATCTCTAAACCTGAAAAGATCCTCAATGTGAATATTTAACTTAACTCAAGATTTTGTAATGTTTAAGGTTGGGGCCTTATAATTGTTATCATAGGTCAATTTAGACAACTTTAGAGGTTAGGGTGTTATTTAAGAATAAGTGAAATAACCATAATGGTTAGAATATTTGAAATAGTCATAGTTATTTTAAATAAGTTGAATCAGTTTAAGATAACATGAATAAGTATATCTTATTATTTACCCTCTTTATAAGATATTATATTATTAATTTACTAATATACTCACACTGACCTTTTTGGTTTTACTAAATTACTGGATCTAGCAGGCGCTAATGTAACAATGTATGGGAAGAAAACTTTGATGGTTTTATAAATAAGAAACGAAATGTAATGAGATTTTCAATAAGAAATTTTATGGTTATTATCATCCAAAAAGATGAAGTCCTGGTTGACCACCTGAACCATAGTGATTTTTATAAGTCATCATATACACTGAAAAAAATCCCTATGTAATTTCAGGTAATAATCATAAAGGTAAGTGTATTAAAAAACATATGTTTCTAGGATGTGGAAAGAAACACCTAGGAAAATGCTTCAAAGGGACGAAAAGAATCTATATATGTGGTAATAAAGGTTATAAAGAAACAACCTTCCATTGAAAAGGAAGAGTCCAACTGAATCCAGGAAAGGGAAAGAAGTTATTTTTGAGGGATAAATTGAATGCCATAAATGTGGTTTGCAAGGTAATTACACAAATAGATGTCCTAAAAAGAAGGTTAGGGAATGAGATCAACTTAACCATAAAAATATATGGTTACCAATACCTAATTTAATTTTAATCGAGGATGAGAAAACTAACAATGACCAATGAAAGGTATGGATTATTTCTTACCTGATGTTACGATATTATTGAATCTAAGGATAGGATTAATGATTTTGTTTGTAAGAAAATAATTATTATGGAATTATATGGAAAATAATGGTTAATGGTTCATGAATAAAGTTTAATGAGTAATAAGTCTACATATAAGGGATTCAACAGTTATAATATATTTTAGGACAATGAAATTTTTAAAATTATTAAGGCTCTTTTGAAGATGGGATTACTTTGGAAGAATTTTCCTAGTATTTTTAACCCTGATGTTTTTTATGTGAAAATATTATTCAAGAAAGAATTATATTTTCATGTGGGGATATAATGGATATCATTATGGGTTTATAAGCTCTTTTTTTAAAGGTGATAAATGGTTATTACATTTTGGTATGAAAAATTAAAGGTATTAGATATCCTTTGAGGATAAAATAGGTTATGGTTATTTTTGAAGAAATTATCTTATTTTTGAAAATGTAATAATATTGATATGGTTTTGAAAAAGGACAACCCATAGGATGGGTGACAACCCATCACGTCTGGAATGGCCATGAGAATCGAAACCACAACTGAAGGGTGGCATGGACATATCAACTACCACTAGCCTACGTGAAGTCCCCAATTAGTGTGAAATTTTATTTATAGTTGAAAAATCTTTTTGGATCATGATTATGATTATTTCAAGAACATATGATTTATCAAATGGATATCCCGAGTGTAGGAAAATTATTTAGTGATTACGTGATAAATGTTATTTTAGAAGACGTTCTCTCTTTTGGGAACACTATATCTATAAAGTTAATAGAATAATATGAGATTTCATTTGTTGAATAATGGTGGAATATTATTTTGGAAGAATCTATGTTTTTTTGTGGACTTATAGTAATTTGGGTTATTTATTGAAATTATTGACCTATCATAGAGAATATGTCATTAGTTTGATTACTTTTAAGTATGTGACATTAACAGTAGCTGATATTATTTGGAGATAAGTGTTATGATATTTTTGGAACACTATGTGATCAAATCCTTCTGAATTATGGGTTTCAAAATTAGTTTGGATTATTTAGAATAATTATAAGGACATTATTTCATTGAATGATCATTTTTGATCTTAGGTAATTGTTTGTTCAATTTTGGAGATTAAGTGTAGCATTTATTTTTATAAAACAATTTACTTTTTGGAGATTATCTGATATTTTATTAACAATTTTTTTGGTTAATGTACAAAGAAAAAGAAAATATATAGTTAATATTTGGTGGATTATGTGATTCTCTATAAGTTGGTTCTAGCACTTCAAGTGTGACAAAGTCATCTTGAGTACTCATCGTTTGGAGAAAAGATGATTTTTTGGTAGAAACTTATTAAAGGATGAAACTCTACTTGAAAAGTAAGTATATTTCATTTTGTTATTAATCAATCTTGTAAATAAATTCTCGAAAATTATGAAAGGGAACATAAAACAAATTGTTGTCCGTTTACTTTTCCTATTGGGGAATCAAAGACCATTTAACCTATCACAAGTTTGTGGTTATCTGGTGGTTTACTTTCACCTCGTCATGTTTTCTATCACTCTCCATAAGAATTTGATGGTTAGTTTTCCCTTCCATATCCATGTTTTCATGGAATCCTAGTATGTGTTATCTTGGGTTACCTTTATACTTATCTTTATATCTTTTAATGTGATAGTTTTATTGACTTGTTTTTTAATATGGGACTTTTAATGGATTTTTGAAGCCCAATTTTAAAATTTACAGGGACCCAATTTCCAAAAATGGGGAAGGATATAATGACTCAGATATTTATAGAATAATACATTTATATTTTTTATTAATAATATATTAATTTTAAGTTAAAGGGGATGATTTTTATGATAGTGTACTCGACATGCAAGAATAGGCATCTTCGAAATCTTACATTGCACAGAAAATTGAATTATACTGAAAAATAACACCATAATATTATCATTATTTTATATGGTAGTTAACTCCTACCATTTAGAATGGAGGGAACTAATAGTATCAACTAATTATTTAAATATGGTTTACACATATTTAATTGATGATTCATTGGTTACCTAATTTATTAGAAATCAAAATAAAAACCAATTGAATATAATGGATGTGTTTTTATGAAAACCTATTTAAAGGAAATAATTATTTTTCATATAAATATTTATGGATTTTTATGTAATGAAAAATATATGATATAAATTCAATTTAATTTTTTAAATTCAGCTTATAAAATTTCTAGAAATTATATAATAATAAATTCATTTTTTCGGATAAAAGAAGTATTTTTCTAAAAATGCAGTTTTACTGCCTTTTGACGGAGATCCATTTTTAAATATTTTTTTGACACCTTTACATGTTTTATTAGAAAAAATATACTTATAACTTAGAATAAGAACATCAAAATTTACTTTGGATGAAATTTTTATATTTTTCTACTAAAGTTCATTTTTAATTAATAGTGAAAAACACTTCATTTTAATTCTGAACTACATTTTAATATAATTTATTTATATAGTTATATTGTATATTGAATAAGGTTTAATGTGTAATTGGATTATATTTTTATCATTTATTCCAATTTTGGTCATTGGATGTAATTTCACTTTGAAATTGTACATAAACGCATGTTAATATTTCAGTAGTTTTTACTTCTCAAAAACACGGTTTTTGGTTTTGGCAAATGGAATTAATTTTAAATTAAGTTCTGCAACTTCTATTTTTTGAATATTAAAAAATTGATTCTATATTTGAAATCAGGAGGTCCAAATCGTGTAAATAGGTAAATTTTATTTTTAAACATTATTAATAGTAACATCAATAAATATTTTATTTAGCATGGTTAAAGGGGAAATCCCATAAATAAGGGTGAAAAATAATATTATAATAATATTAAATAACCCTAACACATGTAATAACCATATTAGATGAAATATTTCTAACCATGTGAATCCTTGGGTAAATTTAAGACCACAAGGAGAATGTTTTGTGTGAAAATGACATTTAATTACTTTTAATATAAAATTAAGAAAAATATAACATAAACAGATATCTTTTATTTAAAAAACATTTATATGGGGTTATATAAGTGATATATTAAACTATAAATATTTATTATATATATAAGAATATTTCCAACATCATGGTATTTTATTTATAATTTTTAGACGTTAGATAAATAAATTTATTAATGACACAAAGATGATTTAGTGATTACCTTATTAATGAATGTTTTAAATAAATGAGATTATAAAAATTAAAATAAATATATTTTGAAACTTTTTATGCGATACACTAATTTTAGGGATAAGTATGACTTTTTATATTTGATTTAATGAATAATTTTCAAAATAATCAAGCTGTTTTGTATTTTTTTTAAAAGTCATGATATGAATAGTATATAAATTGACATAAATGAGTTTTTAAAGAAAATAATATTTTATTAAATGATATAATAGTCCTAATAATACAAGAATCATCAAAATGAATTAGATAATTATTGAAATGTCATTAATGAACTATAAGAGTTTTGATTGTCATTTTATGGTTATTATATTAACCATAGAGTTTGAATACTTAAGAATACATTATAATAGTTAAATTAGCTAACTAAGGGTTAAAGCTAAATGAAAAGGTTAAATTTGAAACCAAAACTTGTCTAAAAAATATTCCTTGAGAGGATTTATAAAATAATCATCTTATAATTGAATTTAATGAGTTTTTTGCATTTTGAAAATTGAAATTCAGTTTATAATAAAATAATATTTCAATATATTCCTAAAGTGCACCTCCTCTCTCTTATAAAAGGCCACTCCCTCTAACCCTTACTCACACCTCTCAAGACCCCTTGTCTCATCAAAACTCTACCCAAATAATCTTCCTACATCCCTATATTCATCCTAGAATCCTTACCTTGGACATAAGACAATTCAAGAATGCCTTTTAGCTTAAATTAAAAGAAGTTACCCGATATGTTGAAATTAAAGACTGAACGAGTCAAGTCGGACATGAGGTAAGGGACTTTGTCTTAATATCATTTCATGGAGGAATATTTTTATAATATACACATCCTAATTTTATAAGGTGTATAATAAAACTCTTTGACTTTTAATTTCATTCAAATGGAATATTTTTTCTACAGAGCATATTATTAAATGACAAAAGGAATGTTTTTAACGTATAAGATGACAACGACCTATCTGCCACGAAAATCATTATTTAATATTTGGCTTCTTCTATAAGACTAAATTTTTTTAAAATTAAAATAAATACTTTATTCCATTTTTGGTTTTTTTGGTATTGAAATGGTTTTTTTGAATTGGATTGAGTATTTCAATACCATGAAATGATTTCTTGTGATTTCCAATGAAATGTTATTAATGAAATGTTGATATTTGTAATATTTTATGTGTTATGATTTTATAATGTTACATGGACATTTGAAGGGTGGTTTAGTGTTAAACCGATTACTGGTGGTTACTTGATTAACCAAATGACAAGTGGTTCAGTGATAAACTAATGAAGGGTGGTTACGTTATAATCTTTAATTCATTGGGTATGGAAGTATACCATTTGGCCATTCCATTTAGTGAAATGTGTGGAAGTATAACATATTATTATTCCATTTATGTATGTTTAGGTCCCAAGTTAACATCATATGCTATATTTTTTTATATAGGCTTTATGGTAATCGTTTGGTTACCAAAAGGGTAAGCAATGAGCTTATATTCAGGGAAGTATTTTTGATACTTCCTTTAGGTGAAGAGTATTACATTATAAAAAGTCTTCATGGTTTACATGTTTTTTTGAAAAACTAACAGTTTTCCTTCTTTATTTATCCCTTATTGTGATTTTTATACTCTTCCCATGTTTTGAAAAAAAATTCACATAACATAAAAATGAATAGAGTCAAGGATGGGATCAAGGAAAATTCATGTAGTATAAAACATGGAACTAGACATGTTTCTGTTCTTAAGAGTTGTTGTTTTATGAAAAAATTGATATTGAGTATAAGTTTATACTAGTAATATTCAATTTTTTCTTTATAAGTTGTGACCTAATTCTCTCAATCTATAAATCTGAAAAGATCCCCAATGTGAATTGTTAACATAATTCAAGATTATGTAATGTTTTAAGGTTGGGACCATAAGACTGTGGTTATTTACGAAATATCATATACATACGAATATTCCAAGAGAGAAATATTTTATTAGGGGATATTCACTGGGAATGTATACTAGACATTGGTTTATAATGGGACAACCATATTAAATTCTTAAAGTTTTCATATAATAACTAGATTAAATCTTAAATTTATATGGTTTTGTATGTGGATATTTATAGAAAGACTTTTTATTCTATGTTATTTTGGCATGAAGCCAGTATGTTAATGGATATCAGTTGGAGATAAATACAATAATCCTCCAAACTTGAGTAGTTAATCAAGAAGTATTTGGTTAGCAATCAATGGAGGAATCATTATTTTTAATATTGGTAAATATTACCATTGGATTTCATCCTGGGTGACCAATTTTTATTATTGGAATATGCTCAACTAGGGAACTAATGATTAGAGAGGTGGTGTAAGTTTTCCTGGTGGTATTTATGATCATTGGAGATAATGGAACAGATTTTAATGGTGTATTATTGATTATTTCATCCTTAATGACATTAGGTATTCCTGATTTATTCAATTTGTATCCTATTAGAATGTATGATGAATATTTGTTTAATTTTTTTTGATTGAGAATGTATTGAATTTGATTTGGATGCAGCATTTGAGGAAATTATGATGTTGTTTGTTTATTATAAATAAAATTTATTGTGATGAAGGAAAGAACCTATCATTCAAGTATTATGGAAACATAAACATATTAAAGAATAAATTTAAATTAATAATCATATGTGAAGGATTAATGGACCATTTTGTTAAAATATTACTATTAGAGACAGTTTTTTATGGGAATCCCAAATATGGGGAGATTGTAATGGGTTATAACCTTTCAGGTGTGTTATTTATTTCATTTCTCCTTTTTGAGTTATAATTTTTTTTGTGATGTATTTGGTAGATTTTGGGTGAATCTATATGGTATTAGAATCATTTAAAGGGGATCCTAGTTTGAGGATGTTTAGGGGAACCATGTTGTTTTCCCTAAGTAATTACCTAGCTTTTTGAATTGGTGAAGTTGGTGGTGCATGATTGGTTTATGGTTAAAGCTAACTATGAAACATTACCGAGGAAACAATGAATATCAAAATAAAAAGTAAAAACATAGTTGTTTAATTCATTTCTAAACCATGGGGCCAAACCATGTTGGTGAAATAAACAATTAGTGATTCTTGAACGATTGGTGGACAGTTTAGTAAATTGTGTGACAAAACAATTCACATGGAATTAATTAATATAAAAGATTCACATTTTGACCTATAACCACCATAAGACCCCTCATTCATACTTTCACACCTAGGTATCTCAAACATAAGAACTATTGTAGCTCTTTTTGGAAAATTTATTCCCTATGGAAAAAAATTCCATTGGATATAGATATGTCATACCGATGGATCTCAAAGTATAAGAATGTTTATAATCTATTTATTGTGTTCATACGACATATTCCCCCTTCTATATGGTGAAGACCCTAGATTCATACTATCATTGAATGATCTTGTAATTATAAAATTATCTTATGATTTTCCTTCTATATTTGTTGAAAATTTTAGAGCGAATCATGTTTTTTATTCATCATTCTTAGATTAATTTAGATCTGCTTATTACATTTTATTTTATAGGGTAATTATAAAATGGTCATATCCCATAACACATTCTTATAGGATCTTCCAACTTGAATCCTCACATTGTTATTGGATATTCACTCTAGTAATCATATGTGTGAGATTCTTATACGAGAAACAAACCTTAATTTTGGGCTTTGATATTCTAAGGGAATAATGTTTCTAACTATGTTATGATTATTGTATAAACTATATGTTCTGACACGTTTGTTTGTGTATATGGGCCAACAAAACATTATTTATATAACATTATTTTGTGTTTATACCACTTGTGAGATATTTTGTGATATAATATGATTAATCATGTGTGTGTGTGGACTGTGAGGCCCATTTTTTAGTATCATAAACTTGTGTATATATCAAGAAAATCTTTTTTATGGGTTTTGTAAATGTATATATATATATATGTTCTGATAATATAATTCTAATCACTGGTATCAAATCAATAACTGGACCCTTCGGGACTTGGTTAATCCCACAAAGGGAAATCACGTGTGATGTGATGTGAGATGTTTTTCATGATGTATTGAATGAAATATGATTGGGCATGCTGACCTTGAGGCCCAAAATGTGCTTTACAGTGGGCCATGACATCCTTTTCATGAGACCAAATATTTTTTGTGGTATATGATGTCCTTGTTACCTAAACTAAGGCCTTGGGGACATTTGAAATGATTCAAGACATATGTTGTTCATGTGTATTTTTTTGAGATTTATGGATACCATAAATATATTTTCTTCTGGAATTGAACCAAATCATGTTGTGTTAGGGTATGTAGACAACTAGTTAGTGCATGATGACTGAACATATGAATGTATACTTCTGTATTAACATGGCCTTCACTGCATAAAACTGAACAAAAATATTTTATTTATCTTAAGGATACATTTCTGGTGTTCTAGTAGTATTACAACCACACCATGAATAAGAATATGATTTCACATATAGTCATTAATGTCAGGAATGTAGTAAAGTGAAAGGGATTTTTATTAGGAACATTAGATAGAGGTGTTGAGCAGACATGTCTAGCCATAGTGTATTTTTGGGTTTCTATTCAGGGAGACTCTTTTCATCTTCCATCATTATTTTATCTACTTGACTTGTAGTTTTATAGTAGTTTGTTTTCCTGTATTACATATTGATACAACAAGGTTTCTATCACATACATTCATTACACGATTGTTTTATATTATTATTATATCCTTATGCTATGTATCAGATGGATATTTATATCAAGGGAATTTTATACCCGTATAATGATTTAAGCCCTCACTATTAGTTGAAATCATGTCAAATACATGGAGAAATTAATGATGTCATGTGATAGTGTATACCAAAACCAGTGATTTGGGTAAGGGTGTTACAAAATTGAGGGGATAATGGGATCTGATGTTTGATAACAGATCATATTGAGGTCCTCGAGAAGTCTCTCAAGTTTGTATTTTAATTTTTGGCATTCTTAAGTATCAAACAATTATCTCTAGTGTATTTTACTTCTAGCATTAATATTTTTGGGGTTATGACAAATTTTTGTTTTCATACCATTTTCTTTTGGACTTGTGTAATGAATTCAGTTGGTGATGTATGTATATATAAATAATTTAATAAATTTTTAGTGGTTATTTATTAATTTTATTGTAAATTTATTTGCTTCTATTTATTGATATACATGCGAATCGAATGCATGGTTGCACCATATGAGATTCTATTTTAGTTTCTAATGATTCTTTATTTTCTCTATTTTTTATAAATCAATACTAAATAATTTTCTATGATTATCATACACTAGTTTTTATACCATAAATATTAGGAATTATGTTCGAGACTAGTGGAATGTCTATCTGACATACATGATGGGTCAGTATGGGATGATTCGTTATGAATAGAATTAAAGACATGGTAGTTTTAAAGGACTAAGTTCATGAAGATCCATATCATTATTTGAGATTCCTGATTGTATTGTGATATGAATTTTAGGAATCAATTGAGTTTTATTTATTTTTCTATCTAGATACTTCATTACATAAGACTAGAGTTAACATGAGTAGTTGGGATTTGAATTTTTAGTTTTTTATTCTTATTGGTTATTACTGATATTATTGATCTCTATTGAGTTATATCATAATTGGTCGGGGATTTATGTGTTTTGAGGAGATAATGGATGAAAAATAAGTAGTGAATGATTAACTTGTATGGTATTTAAAACATTATAGATTTTGGGGGAATGGTTTTTTAAATGTTTATAGGATGTTTCACGATTAGTGAATGGTCTAACAAATGATATTTCTAAACTATGCATAGTTATTTATCACATATTTAATTTTTATTCCCTTAATTATGTTGTATATTGATCCTAATGAGATTGTATAACACCAAAAAAATGAAAGTCTCATAATAACAAGACTTAATACATATATTTCATTACGATACAATACCATGATCATTTATGTTTAATGTGTTAGATAATTAGAAAATAATATTATATAACAAAATCCATTGATTTTTTCAATTAAGGAAAAAATATCCAATATATAAGTAACTCGTAAGTCCATAAAAGTACCTCAACAACTTACAAAAAATTCTCAACATAATTTAATATTTTAGACACATCGTACATATTAATTTTATTCATATAAAATGGAAATTAAAACAAATGAGAAATGGGTGTGGTGAAACACTAAATAAGTGCCAATATAAGTACTAATTGTCAACGATCATAACTGAACATTATATGAGAAAATGTGTATAATTAAATAAGAAAATATAGTAATACCCAATAAATCATAGATCATGGAACATTAGTCAAGGGATTTAGAATAACATTATATAAGAAGTGGATCAAGTGAGCATAAAAACACGAGTTAATGAACATGATCCATTAGAGAAGAACATAATTATAAAAAGATTATTAATATTATGAGAAAAATATAATCCTAAGAAAAAATTGTGAACAAATCCATGTATTCATACCCTTTTATTATTTGAATAAATCAATATGTTTCCACCATTTTAAGTTATGAAAAAATCTAAATTTTTCAAAAAATCATTATCTCTGGATATATTGATCCTTAACCAATCAGTTAGAGGGTGATATAAGACCCCAACCATAATTATAAATAAATATAGGTTCAACAAGCATTAAAATATTCATCATATCATATTGAATCCCTAAAAATAAAATGTATTTCATATCCATATCAAATGGATTCACTTAATGATTTAATTTATAATTCCATCAATAAAAAATTGATAAAACCAAGAAAAATTAATGGGTATCCAATTATATTAAGTAAATTTATAGTTAAATAATTTTAATGGAAGAATATGTTTATCACACCACATAAAAAAGGTTTAATTTTAATTCATAAATTTCACTAAATAATTTATTTTTTACATATAATTTAACATCCTTCAATCAATGAAATTGAAACTAGGGTATTCACAAAGGAAGCATAATTGATTAAAAGTAATTTCTTTTCAATGTGGATGGTGAAAAAAACTAATTTCTGGGATAAAAAAATTCTATAATAGAATTTAAAATTTTACAATTCATCCAAATAAAGATGATTAATGGTAAAATTTATATAATAACAAAAATAAATTATAATATATGTCAATGAGTTCTGATAATTTTTTTAGATTTCTTAGGAAAAAACTCTTTATAAGAAAGAAACATTCTAAACATTTTTTAAAATATTAATTTTATAAAACAAGGATAATAAGGATTTTTTTAAAAAAATGGAAACATATATTTAATTTTAAATGTAAAATGTTATTGATTTCAGAAATTCATTTCTATATAATTGGTTAAAAAGAGTTGTTTTACAATTTATTTCAAACGACACATTCAAGAAATGTTAAAAATTTATTGAAAACAAAAAAGGATGTAAAATTTGTATAAAATGTAATTAATAAATTTCTTCAGTCATGTATAAGACGTCCAAAAAATCATCCAGTGAAATAAAACATGAAAAATTGGTTCTCTTGACCAAAAAGGGGAGACATGGTCTATTTCATAATTAATAATCTATTCCGGTTTGAAATACGGAAATGGGAAATGAACTTTCAAGTGGTCATTTAAACCCCATGAATAACCAAATAACACGATGTGATTTTTTTTAATGAGTAAAAATAATCTAGATGAATTCTATTTCCAAAAATGAATTATATTTTTAATGTAATATTGAAGTAAAATTTTTAAAATAAAATCTAAAATCTGTTATCTATTTGAAAAAAATTGAAATAAAACCCTTATAGTCTGAGTTAAATTTTAATCCAAATAAACATTAAAAATATGTATTCAAATTATAATTAAATGGACATGAATAAAAAAAATTCATGAAAAAATATCTCTTATTTAAAATGTATACCATATAAAAGATAAGCATTTTCAGTAAAATAAAAATGTCACACATATTTTAAAATGAGAAAAAAGAAACCCTCTCTGTTGTTCATAACATCCACTAAAGAGCTTGAATATCATTTAAAAATGTTATATATTAATAACATATTTTTGTAAATTTTCTCATATTTATAAACCATTATAATCCAATTTAATAATTATTTTATACATCTATATTTGTTATTGGTTATTTATTTTCAATATCACGTGATTAATATTCAGCATTTTAAAACTAGTTCCATAATATTTGGTTGTTCATAAATCTTTTCCAATGGTTAATGATTTATTTATCATAAAAATAACTAGAATTTATTTTTTTTGATTATTTAAAATATTTTTACTTAATTTTAAGAGATTTTTTGTTACAATATTAAAATATGAATTTGATAAAGAGAAAGAATTGATGATATTTAATGACATAATTTTTTCATATTAATTAATTAGTTAAATAATTATATTACCATTAGATAATGGAAATAAAATAATAAATTTCATATTTATTTTATATATTGTCATTCGTTAAGTTTTCATTATCTTCCATTGTATAATTATATATCATTTTTCATTTGTGTGGTTTATCTAACCGAAACATGAGAAAAAAATATTAATGGATGATTATGAATTTATTTAGTGGTATTATCATCATTACCGAGGAATAAATTTATATTTTTATGTTTTTCCCAATTGATATATTGTAATTAAAGAGATTTATAATAATAGGAAACAGATATGAAACTATTACATAGTATCAAAAAAATTGTTTCCTCTTAGTATGTTCCTTTTATATAGTTGAATTTATAGTAACTGTTTGTTACTCATATTATTAATAAGAGTCACAATTTATCATACCAATACCTAAATAACCTCATAAAATTCATGTCTATAAATTAAACCCATTCTCATGTCCATATATGATCGACAATAATGAAAAATGGAATACATTGTTCAAGGGATCTGGTTGTTCGAATTTATGTATGTTTAATTATTTAGTTTTACAAATAATGACAGATGGTTATAAGGTGGTTAATTTATTTAGAATTAAATATGATATAAATACCAAAAATATTAATTAAATTCTACATTATTACCATCCATTTATAGAGGTGAATTAAAATAAATACAACGCTTTGTAGAGGCGGTAGTTCAAACAAGTTCATGAATATTGATTTTTTCCTTAATGGAAAAGGGGTAAGATGGTTATTAGATATTATGTTAGAATGAAAAATAATTTTAGAAAAAATAATGACATAATTATAATGAAATTCAAAAAATTACATTTGATGATTTAATGTCAAAAAAATATTTAGTTAAAAATTAGTACTCATGTTGAGGACCCGGGCTTTCCCTTGGAGAACTCCTTGGAAAATAAAGACTTTAGATAAAATCTTATATAAATAAAAAATAAAATTGAAATAGAATTATAAGGGAAGGAATAAATAATTGTTTCATGTGTAAAAAAAATTATAGTCGTCTTCATAGGTATTATCAGAGTACCCTTTGAGAAGTGGTGAGAATGAAATTTTTTAAATGATTTCATATTAATACAATGAGATAACATAATTCACAAATCAATAAAACACCAAAATGGAAAATAATTTAGTTGAGATATTATTTTACTAATCTAGACCTAAAACACTGAGTTATAATTTTTTTACATGGTAAACCTTTTTACCCTTTGGATAAATCTTTTTATGCTTTTACTTATTATTATATTAATTAGTTTCAACTGTAGTAATAAATTTTTTATTAAAACAAATTATAGCGGATTTTAACTTAATTTCTAAAATAAAAATTATAGGTTTCTAAACTAAATTAATTTTCATTTTAAAATTATAATTTTTTTTAAAAATATATATTTTATCTAGAATAATATTTCATCAATTTTAAAGTATGATTTAAAAACTAATAATAAAATGAAAGAGAGAGATTTTTAAAAATTATATTTTTTAGTAATCACAAAAAAAATCAATTTTTCTTGAATTTTCTAAAAATTTATCAAAATGTGATATCTTTATTATAAAGAAAAATCTAAAGTTAATATTTCAAGTTAATATTCTAAAATTTTAAAATTTACTTTTAAATAGTTATATAGTGAATACAATTTTCATATGAAAACAACTATTTTAAAAAGCCAATTATTCTTTATCAAGACCACCTCCCTCATAAAGGTACCCCTACAAGGTTGGAAATGAGAGAAGGTGGAATATGATTCTTGAACCTACCTCCAAAATTCCATGGGTTGGAAATAATCACTGAGGGTATATCATACATGTAGATGGGTGACATTACAGTCTAAGATATAAGATACAATAGATAAGAATGAAACTCTAACAAGTAATGTTCAAGATAAAATGTAATGGATCCCAAGTACATGAATGTATTTTAATATCGAACTAATACAACTAAAATTGAAACCCAATGTTCAAAAATATAATCTCTGTAATAGCGTTGAATAATAACAACTCATGAACAAATTCTAAACTAGTATTATCCAATATGATCTCCTACCTCCTCTTATTATCTTGAATAAGAGTTTCGATATACCTATTGTGAGTATAAATATTATACTTAGAAGGATCCTCCCTATAGAAAATCTTGAAAATGATCAGGAAAGTATGTTAATGCCTAGTGAATACTGAGTAATGCAAACTCATCACCGAAACATGTCTCTTTTGTTCTCAGCCTCTCTAAGGATAATTATCACCCAGTATCACTTAAAAGTGAACAAATAATATAACAAAAAATATGGTACCCCCTTACCACTCCCCACTTGTTTCTATATCTTCCCTAAAATCACACATACAAATCCATATCTCTCCAAATTATTCAAGAAAAAAATAGTATGTGCCAAATTATAATATTATGAACCAGATGCATAATACCATATCATCATCCCCTCAATATATCATAATAGTAACCCAGTATTTATGGAATCTAGAATAACCAATGTTTGTTATATTATACCTTAATCCATCAAAACCAATACACAAAATACCTATAATAATAGTTAGGATACTCTATCGATAAATATATGTTTCTGAAATAGCTATAATTCATTATAACCATTATTAACATGTAGAAAAATATATAAGGGTAAGATAACTTCTCTGCATATCCATACATAATAATTCCAGGAGAAGAGAGAGGGGTTAGAGTTGGTTTCCTTCCATGTATTCCATACAAACTAATATTTCAGGGTAAATTCCCACCCAGAGTCCCATGAATGTGAGTCTCCCTATGACATGGGTGGGGTAGAAAAAAATAGATTACATACTTGATAAAATAGATATGAGACACACTGTGGGATTTAACCATGTCTTAGGTTCAAATGTATTTATTATATACCACTAACCCAAAATCAACCACTAATTAATAGTTTTCCTATAATTACATGATCATATAAGATGATTCATTTAATTAATTATTCCCTTTTAACATTTCCATTTTAAATAATCAATTAATTAACAATTAATTAATATTTATACATTACATGTTTTATTCACCACAAACTGAAGTCTATTGCATCCATGAATAATTCAATAGGTTCCATAGCTATGTAATATTATTATCATTTTCATTACATTCCAACTCCAACCCCATGGGTTAAATTTTTTATTGATCGTTATAATTCTCTAATTCCAATTATGTTAGAAAACACGTTATTATAAAATTAAAAAAAAATCATAACAATAAAAAATATGAAACTCTAATTAGTGCTGAAACGAATGAAGGTAAACACAAAATATAAATATCCAGTTATAAAAGTAGAACATTAATATAAATCATCCATATTAAAAACAACTACAATAATTTTCATTTAAAACCCATTCAATCGAACCTATTTCTTTCCCTAAAACCACCATCCATCCCCCCATCATAAGCACTGACTATTAAAAAAACCCAGGCCTCCCAACCCATATCTCACCAAACCATCATCTATCATAGGATCACATTGAATTTGATAGAAATTTCGACATATAGATCAAAAATAAAATTCATAAGAAAAAAATAATGTCAACATGGTATATGAGTAAAAAATGAATCCTTCCATTATATGTAAATGAGATTTCTTGACCCCGAACATTTAAATTTTTCAAAAAAAACATTTTCATTACTATCTTGTATGAATATATTCATACAAAATAGGTTACAATAATAGGTAAAAAAGTACTTTATAATTAAAATATTTAAATTATTTAAAATTACTAATTATTTAATCATTATTTCTTGCATATATCTAAAAGAACTTCCTATATTGTATTAATAAAAAATCCCTTTTATACATGAAATAATTGATTTATTTAAACATTTATTAAGAATTAATTTGAATACAATGAAATTGTAAAAAGAATTATCTATTAAAAACATTCCACTTCAATTCATTATCCAACCACTAATTTCTACTTTTACATTCTCTAATAATTTCCATCAAATTAAAAATGATAAACTAAGAATAAATCTTAAAAATAGAGTTTCTAGTAAAATATGTGGCAGTCACTATTATAGTGGGTAGGAAATTAAAACACTAATAGGAAAAAATAAAAATCTTTCACATATTCTAGATTAATATATTTTATGGTTAACTAAAATGAACTTTAATGTAATAAAGCATTTTAACCATAAAATATCTCACGGAATTAGAGGAAAATCATCTAATCCCCTTCTAGGTATTTACCCATTCCAAATGTTGTAACCATTGAATATATTACTGAAGGTTTTTCCTCACCTATAATATTCAAAGGAAGACTTCCAACAAACTATTGAATCCCAACAACTCGAATAATGGGTTTTGGGTTCATCCAGATGAGGGTGATGTGATGAAAATAACTTTGGGATAAGGTTTCTAGTATTTTAAAATTGTATAAATGTGTACACTATATTATCAGTGTTTAAATCCCCATCAAATTTTCCCTTCCATCTGGTTTATAACTTAGATCATAACTACTGATTAAAACAACTCACCACAAATATTTCAAGAAATATTAAACAAGTAAAAAGTAATTAATTCATTGATTATGAGAGTATTTATAGTGGAAAAAGTAATCTAGGTAAGTTACAAATTTATTAATAATATAAAAACTAGAAAAAGGGAAAAAGTTATACCCTTACACAAGTTAGGGGTTCAACATAAGTGTAAATTTATTTGTTCTTATTTAGTGTTTTCAAAAGGCTCAAATAATGGTTAATACATCTTTCTATTATATAATATTTAATAATTTTTACCTAACCATAATATATAAGAGTAATACCAAATTTACTAATACATGAGACTCATTTTACTAATAAAAATGTATTAGAAATGTGTTGATACCCTTACGAATCTTTGCAATACCCTAGTGAAAGTCAGAAAATACCATTGTGAAGTTCTTATTTGCATTACGTAGTGGCTATCTATCCTTACATAGTGAATTGATATCATGGGTTACCCTTACATAACCTATGGAAAAGAGGCTTTCCCCTTGTATAACAACTAAAAAGACAAGATTAGGCTTACACAACCAATTAAAAAAAATATTACCCTTATGAATCTACAAATTCACGTGTATGGAGATATTAGTTGGGGTGAAAAAAATATATTTTAATAATTTCTTATTACATACATAATTTTAATACAAAATTTAAAAACAATTAATAATTTAATAAACTTCAAAATAACAGCTACATTTTTTGTTTAATGACAATGACCCTAGTATCCCTATGTTGGTTTACACTCTATTACATTGGACTAAGGTTGATAGAATATCATCTAAAAATACTGAATAGTTAACTTGTTTTGGTAAGCTAGATACATACTTGAATCTCATACTACAATTGAAAACATAAAATAAAACATATTATTTTCTTTTATTACACCAATATTCCATTTAGAATATCACTACATATCAATCACAACTAATTTTATAGAATATTACTAAAAAACATATGAATGGTGTTGTCACAGATGCTTAGTAAGGGTATAAAAAAAGTAAAAGCTAATATGAATAAATAAGAAATAATAAAAATGGAAAGGTAATTTACTAAAACACTTTTCATTTTATAAACATATTGAAAAATAGAAATTATATGTAATGAATAATTAATGATTAAATAATTCCATATACATAATCACATTATCTTGATACATTTACTTGGATATTATTACTAATAAAATAATCAAATGTATATCAATAACTAATTTGATAATGATTTAATTCATAATTTTGGACATATAAAACATTATTTCAAGGACTTTTTCCATGACATATATTTTATAAAGGCATAATTCCAAGAAATATTATATAAATGGGTAAGTCCTTGGAAAAAAACCCATTTTAGTTGGTCTAATGAGACCAATATATGAATTTGATGATATAGTAGGCCCAACTCATCAATTACTATGTCCAATACATTCCTCATATATATGGAGGGAAACATAATCAACCAAAACATTACTAATTACAAACTAGCATATAAAATGCTAATAAACTCCCAAATAAATAAATATAAACATAAACCATTTAGAGTAATATAGATACTGGTATTAAAATAGTACATCCCAAACCAACTAATCATAATCGAGAGAAAATATAAGGATGATATTAATAAAAAACATTCCCAATATATCAAAAAGTAAAATCATGGTTTTCCATTAATTATTAGAAATACCATAAAAATACCATTAAGACCATTCTTGAGGAAAATATACTTTTCACATTTGAAATTACTTTTAAAAACTCAAAATTTAAAAAATATTAGGGAAACAATTTTCCTTAAAAAGAATCTTGTAAAACTATAAGGGGTTACTCGAGTCAATGAGTGGTCATGACCAAGGGAAATTTTATACATGCTCAGTATGTTAAAAAAAATATTGTTATCAAGATTTTAGTAGAAAAATAATACCATATTCAGAAAATGATTGGAGGATTAATTTTAAAAAAATTATAATAACACAATCAAGGGTAAAAAAGTATTTTACAAATAAGTTTTTTTATTTTAAAACATCTTTGAAATCATTTTTAGAAAACATGGTTATGGATGAAAAAATGATTTCCAATCGAAAAGAGAATGGAATCTGGGTTATATTAAAATAATTATCTCAATCATATTAAGTACAAATGGAGGAAATTAGTAATTTTACTTTAAAATTTAATTAATAAACATATGTGATTAAAATTAATGAGTTTATTGAGTTATATATTATAATATTTTATCATCATATATTTAATCATAATTAATATTAATAAATAATGTGATTGTAAAATAATCCCTGACCACTTGGGTAACATTTAAATCATAATAAATGTAAAAGAAATAAGTTAATAAGATAATTTAAATACCATGGAGATAATTTTTTTTGATATAGCACATTTAAGTGATATTATATAAAGCACAAAAATAAATAAGTGTTGAATATGGATTATATATCACTGAGGAAAAAGTGAATGTGAAACCCAAATATAAGATATGATTTTCGTTTTATATATCTTTAACTTTGTTACAATTAAAATATATTCATTATATATATATTATAGATCAATAATAATATATTCCATATCATATATCATTTATTTAAATTCTTTCATAATCCTTTAGTTAACAATTCATTGCTAAAATCACTCTTTTGTGTGATAAATACATTATTTTTCATGTATATTTTCATTCAGTAATTTCGGTACTTCTACATTGATCATTTTTATATTATATAAATTTTTCAAAACATGATATAAATATAATATACATTAATTATATATTTATTTATAGTAATACATTAAAGATAAATATATAAAATGCATTACAACATTCATCCAGACGGTGGGTCATACATACGCATAAATGTTGTTTCCATTTTATCAATGAATGTGATAAAAGGGATAAAATATTAATTAACCATTAAATAATAATTATCATATTATAAATATAATTTATATTAATTAAATCCTTCTTTTTTTTATCCATATAAATATAAAATGAAAAACCCTTCACGTAGTTATGTGGATGCGGTAGTCCACACGTACACACGGTCAGTGTTATTATTTTCCTATAGATAGGAATATAATAAGTTATATGTAACATTATATATATAGAGGTATTTTTAATCATATATATTATATACATTAATAAATTTTATCCTTACTTCCTTCTATGTAAAGTGCCAGAGAAAAATGAATCACATGAATTCAGGAGGCCGTGATCTGTTTTACCCACTATCAAAAGTATGGTATCCCACAAAGGAATGGAACATGACATGTTATATGTGATATAATAATTCCATAAGTACTATAATGAAATAAATATAATTATGTTAAATATAACATTATTTCTATCCCTTAAATATTTTGAAGGAAAAAAAATAACATTGGTTTGGGAGGCCGTAGTCCACCGTACACATGATGGATGATTTCATTTTCCATTTGATAGAACATGAGATGGATATAGGTTATTACATTAAAAAAACATGATATAAGTATATGTTGGACCCTTCATGATATTGTGGTTTTCATAATCACAAATTATTTCACTATACTGATTCTACTCTTTTAAGCAATTTTAATATCTTTATGTGAATCAATTTTGTCTTACAACAAAATATTCGTTAACAAGTCAATTGGTTATAGTTATGAATTAATATTCTTACAAGTGTATTTTTACATATACTTGGATTAAAAATTCATCTTGTAATGTTATATACAAGGAAGACTATTCATAATCATTTTTGGATTTTCTGAGACCGAAGTCGACACACCAAAACCAAAGTCGACACAATGAAACTAAAATGCAACACACTGAAATATCACAGACCGAAGTTCAACAGACCGAAGTTCGAAAAACCAATGTTTGATAGACTGAAGTATAACAGAACGAAGTCGAAACACCGAAGATGACATACCGAAGTTGACACATCGAAGATGACACACCGAATATGACAGACCGATGTTATCAAACCAAATCTGACACACTGAAGACGACTCACCGATATATATAAATAAAATTTTCCATTTAATTAATTCAAATTTATTTCTAACGGTTATATATTGAAAAATTAATGTTTTTGACATTATTTAATGTTGTATGTAGGATTATCCGTAGACAAGTACGAGGTACATGCACGTGTGAAGATCGTTATTCCTAGAGGATCGTGGAGTATAAAAGGAACTCATTTTTATGTTAAAGATATGATAGTAGCAGTACATGCTGATACACAGACTGTGCAAATATGAAAATAGAAGAACTAATCTCTTGAGATTACAAGAAGATTGTAAGAAGCTACCTTCTCTAGAAAGGTCTTTAGTATACATCGAGACATTAAAGAGATGAACCTTTTCACTCCTTGCAGCAGGATTATAGAAACTGTGATATTCTATTCTGAATATAACTTCGAGAAGAAGTCTCAAATACTGTATTTTCAACATTAATTGAGTGTAGATCCTTACTTCACAACACACAAAGAATTACTAACTTGATTCTCTTTCTTAACTCTGTTGTGTTTTATATTCTCTATTTGAGCAGTGTGTATATTTGTTTATATAACACACACTGTCTCCTGATCATAACTGGAGGATATCACAATATCCCCATACTCAATCACCTATTACATTCTGTTTTCCACAAATGAATGTGGTAGAGGTCTAGTGTGACCTGGACAACCGTGTGTACTATTGTAAACCCCGATCCAGGGTGTCGATCAAAAGTTTATTTATATAAACGGATTAGTGGCAGGTGATCATCAA
The DNA here is from genome assembly GCA_963277665.1 of Viscum album. Taxonomy (NCBI): domain Eukaryota; kingdom Viridiplantae; phylum Streptophyta; class Magnoliopsida; order Santalales; family Viscaceae; genus Viscum; species Viscum album. The sequence goes on along the minus strand of OY728156.1, from coordinate 1,437,450,045 downwards.
GTGGAGAGGATTAAGTCTCTGCATGATACTGAACCTCTTGTTTACATTATTGTTCCAATCTTCAATTACTCTATTTTGTTTTATCCACTGCTTATATTTTCTAAAACATAAAACTATTTTTGATTACACTTTGATAGTTAGTTTTTGTTAGTGTGTGTATTTGGTTAATTTAGTAGACTTGTTTTAAAAGTTGAAGTGGTGTTCTACACTGATTCATCTGATGATTAATCACCCTTTGAGAAAACTATTGACTAGTTGAACATTTACATTTCTACTGCCTTAATTAACTAGGCCATTTTTAAAATTAGGGGTTTCCTTAACCATAAATTTTTTAACAAAAATTTTAATTGGAAAAAAATTCACCCCCATCTTGAGAATCCACTCTGACCAACATTTGGTATCATAGGTTTATTTATTTTCATTTTTTTCAATTTATTCTCAATTGTGATTTTAGTTGTATCATAAAGATCTTAAAATTTCTGTCATATCTAAATTTTCAGTTCTTTTAATTCTAAGTAACTATGGAAACTAGAGGTTAGGGTTCTGCTACTAATAGGCCACCTTTCTTTATTGATAATAACAATTATTAGTGGAAATTAAAAATGAAAATGTAGCTATAGAGTGTGGGATCTAAAATCTGGGATACAATTAAAGAGCAACATGTATTTCGTACTACTGCTGGGGATACATGGTCTCAGCTGACTAGAGCTACATATAATAATTACTATAATGCAAGGAATGCCTTGTACTGTTCTATAGGTAATGATGAACTCAATATAATATATTCTTGTAAAACTGCATATGAAATTTGGGATACTTTAGCAATTTCTCATGAGGAACAACTAATGTTAAGGAAATGAGACTAAATACATACACTATTAAATATGATAATTGTAAAATGAATCATGATGAACCTATCTCTGAAATGTATCTCAGGTTCAATGAAATAGTGAACACTATGAGTCTTCTTGGAAAACCCGCAGACGGAAAGGACCAAATCATGAGACTACTTTGATGCCTGCCGGACAGATGGACAGGAACTTCTATTTCCATCAGAGAATCTTGTGACATAATCAAGCTACCAGTAAAGGAACTAATTGGCAATATTATGATGTATGAGGAAGAACATAAGGTGAATCAAGAAGTAGATGAGGATCCAAGGAAAAAAATAGTAGCATTATAGACTACTACCTCAAAGAAAAAAAATAAAGAAAAATTTCATGTTCCTACAGACAGCTCCACTGGTGAAGATTTAGATTTATACAATGATGAGGATATGGATCATCTTGCAAGGAGATTCAAAATATTCTACAAAAAGAAGAGATTATTCAAGAATTCAAACTATAAGGGAAAGTATGATAGTAAAATACAATGGAAGAAAGAAAAAAAATGGAATGAAAATTCAAATTAAATAATCATCCATGAGTGAAAACAAAAAGTTCATGTGAAGGTAGACTGTCCCAAACTGAAATTCAATAAAAAATATGAAGACAAGGTAAAAGGCTATAAAAAATCTATGAAATCTACCTGGAGTGAATCAGAAGATAGCTCTAGTGGATTTGATGCTTTTGAAAGTGAACAGAACAATCATGCCAACATATGTTTCATGACAGAAACACATGAGGAAACACTTCACTCTCCTATAAAAAATCCATATTATTCTGGGAATAAGAGTGAGTCACATAATGGTTAATATATGACTAAGGATGAACTATTTTAATATTGTGAAATCCTTGAGGATACTATTAATGAGCTCAAGGATAAATATAAATTACTAAAAAGACAACATGCTTTAATTGCAAATTATAAGCCAAGTCTGGATAATGGGAAAGAAAAATTTTCTCAGCTATTAAAAGAAAATACCAAACTAAAATTATCAAACGAAAAATTAAAGAATGATCTTGAAAAATGTACTGCTGGTAGAGATAACCTGACATAGTTTCTCGGATAATTGATTGCCCCAAAATACACAACTGGTCTAGGATATCAGCACTGACAGGGAAAGATCATTAAAACTAAATTTATTCCAAAATCTGGACAATTCATAGCCCATTCACGTTCTGGACCATTTCATGAAAAAAATTCTCTAAAGGACCGAACAATGTTTTTATCTCTCAAAATCTTTTTGCTGATTATAGGAAATCTGTGAGACAAGTATGGGTTCCCAAAAATTTACTTGCTAACCTCTCAGGACCCAATAATATCTGGGTACCAAAGTTACCCCATGTCTAATATGTTTTGCAGGGATGTTGCCTAAAGATTTCCTATAAGACTCTATGTTACTTGGACAGTGGATGTTCAAGACATATGATAAGAGACTACTCATGCTTCAGGATCCTAATCAAGGTTGATGGTGGATATGTAACTTTTGGTGACAATGAAAAGGGAAAAATCTCCGGCTTAGGCTAGATCGGTAGCCCCAATACAATATTAATTTCTGAATTACTTTTTATTTTTGGATTAATGTACAAATTATTTAGAATCTCTCAGTTGTGTGATTTCTGTTTCAATGTTAAATTTGAAAATGATGCATGTAATATTTTTAATTCCAAAAATGATTTAATATTTACTACTCTCAGAAATGAGAATGTGTATACTGTTGACATAAATTATTTAGATAATCAAAATGTTTCTTTCTTAAATCATTTTAATAATGAATCCTTGTTGTGGAATAGAAGATTAGGACACTGCAATGTGCACTCTCTTAGGAAACTGACTAGGAAAGGTTTAGTTAGAGACTTACCTAAACTGGAATTCCCACTTAACAAGGTATGCAATCCCTATCAAAAAGGAAAGTAATAGAAAGTTTCTTCCAAACCAAATAAAGAAGCTTCTACTTCTCATCTGCTTGACTTGGTTCAATTGGATTTGTTTGGACCATCAAGAGTTTCAAGCTTAAATTGGAAGCACTATGTTTATGTACTTGAAGATTATTTTTATTGGTACACTTGTGTATACTTTCTAGATCACAAAAGTGAATATCACTCTTATTTTATCAAATAATCGATGTATGTTGAGAACCTTAGTGGAATTAGAATCAAGACCTTGAGTAGTGATCTTGGACATGAGTCTGAAAATCAGATGTTTGAATCCTATTTCTCACAAAATGGCTATAGTCACAATTTATCTGATCCTAGAATACCTCACCAAAATGGAGTCATCGAAAGAAGAAATAGGACCCTTTAAAAAATAGCTAGGACTATTCTTAGTGAATATAATTTACCTATTTATTTTTGGGCTAAAACTATATATAAAACTTGTTATACCATTAATAGAGTCTTGATTAGACATGTTCTTTAGAAGACTCCTTATGAACTTTGGAACAATAGGAAGCCTAAGGTTAACTATATCAGAGTTTTTGGTTGCAAAGTCTTTATCCTTAATACTAAGGGAAATGTTGACAAATTTGCCTCCAATAGTAACAAAGGAATTTTCCTAGGTTACTGAATCTCGAGAAAACCCTATAGAGTATTCAATAAAAAAACCAAATGTGTGGAAGATTCAATTCATGTAAAATTTGATGAGACTGATCCACATGAACCCAAAACCTCCCTTGAATATCTAGAGGATGATATGTCAATTCTGAACCATAATGATAATGATGGCGAATCCAATGTAAAAGTAACCAGTTTTGGGAATCTTCTAGAATCTGCAACTGTTGAGTCTAGACCAATAGACAATCATGAGGAGTCTATTTCAACTATTTTTAGAGGTATTCGAACTCTCAAGAATCATCCATTAGATGTTGTAGTGGGTGATTTAAATCGAGGGACACAAACTAGATCTTCTTTGAGAAACCATGTTGAACATCAAGCTTTTCATTCACAGCTTGAACCCAAAAATATTAATGATTCTATCAATGATGAATTTTGGGTGATGGCTATGCAAGAAAAATTTAATCAATACGAAAGAAACAATGTCTGGGAACTAATTGAATGACCTAAAGAAACATTTTCAATATACACTAAATGTTTTTTTAGAAAGAAAGTTGATGAGTTTGGTAATATAGTTAGAAACAAGGCTAGATTAGTTGCAGAAGGTTACAATCAATAGGAAGGAATAGACTATGAGGAGAACTTTTCTCTTGTAGCTAGACTAGAGGCCATTAGGATACTACTTGATTATGCAGCTCATCTGAATTTTTAACTTTATCAAATGGATGTCAAAAGTGATTTTTTAAATGGTTATATAGTTGAGGATGTAATTTTTGAACAACCCCCAGGCACTAAAAATCCCTATTTTTTAAACCATGTTTTTAAACTTTCTAAATCTTTATGTGGTTTAAAGCATGCTCCAAGAGCTTGGTATGATAGACTTAGTTCCTTTATTTTATCAAAAGGTTTTAATAAAGGAATAATAGATCCTACATTATTTATTAAAAGGATTTCCAAAGATGTTTTGATAGTAAAAATTTATGTAGATGATATAATTTTTGGATCTTCTAAAAATTCTTTATATACTGATTTTTTAGAAATAATGCAAAATGAATTTGAAATGAGTTTAATGGGATAAATTAAATTTTTCCTTGGATTTCAGATTTTTCCAAATAAAGATGTTATTATTTTAAATCAAAGTAAATATACTAAATATCTTTAAAAACGTTTTGGTTTGGATGGTAGTAAAGGTAGTGATACACCAATGAGTACCACTAGTTAGTTGGATATTGATGAAGCTGGAGAATCAATGGATCAAACCAACTACCGAGGTATGATAGGGAGTCTGCTCTATCTTTGTGCTAGTAGACCTAATATTATGTTCAGTGTCTGGACATGTGCTCGCTTTCAAGATAATCCCAAAGAATCTCATTTAAATTCTGTTAAAAGGATTTTCAAATATCTCAAACAAACTCCCAACTTAGTACTATTTTATCCAAGAATAAAACCATTTGCTTTAATAAGTTATTTAGATGATGACTTTTCTAGTTGTAAAATAGATAGAAAATGCACCTTTTGGACATGTCACATGTTAGGAAAGTCACTAGTATCATGATATAGTAAAAAAACTGAATTCTGTTGTATTATCTATTGCCGAAGCAGTATACATTGCTACTGGTAGTTGTTGTGCACAAATTTTGTGGATGAAACACACTTTACTAGACTATGGATATTAATTAAAACATTTCTCCATTAAATGTGACAAAAATAGTGTTATTAACATATCTAGAAATCCAATATCTCATTTCATAACAAAGTATACTGATGTAAGACATCACTTTCTGAGAGATCACTATCAAAAAGCTTATATATCTCCTGAGTTTATTGGGACTGAACACAAGCTTGCTGATATATTCTCTAAACCCTAAAATTCTAAGAGAATGAATTACATCAGATAAGAACTAGGAATGATAAATCAGTAGGCGATCTTTATAAAACCGATCTTTATAAAACCGATCTTTATAAAATCGATCTTTATGAATGTGATATTTATGAAACTGATCTTTATTAAACCGATCTTTACAAGACCGATCTTTATGAAACTAATCATTATAAAACTGACCTTTATAAAACCATTCTTTTTAAAACCGATATTTATAAAACCGATATTTATAAAATTGATCTTTATAAAACCGATCATTATAAAACTGATATTTATAAAACTGATCTTTATAAAACCGAACTTTATAAGACCGATCGTTATAAAACCGATTCTTTGACACAAATATACTTAAGGGATGTTTTGTAAATTCCTTCTGCTTTAAGTGAAAAGATTTTTTTTATCTCTGTAAACATGTCACGTTTAAATTTTATGTTTTTCGTTTTATAATCCCTAAATGATATATTAAGTCTAATCCATTCGGACCTTTCACCTTCTCAATAGCCGTAAATCCTTATACATATTCTCTCTATCTCTCTCTACTTTCGACCTCTCAACACAGCTAGAATCTGAAGCTTCTCCATGGTAGGGACTAAGGGCGCCATGGAAGAACATCAAAAATCTCCTCCAGTTAAGCGTCAGAAGGGTGTAACCAGTTGTATTTTGAAACCAAGCTTAGAAATTCGAGTAGTTACAGCTGAAAAGGAAGTGTCTGTTGAGTGTCTTCTGTCAAGAAAGTATTTTCTACTTAAGGTACTGGAATCTCAAGGGTTGATCAGTTGGTTTACTAACAACGAAAGACCCTATTATCCCTAGCTAGTGAATGAGTTTTACCATCATTTGATTATAATACTGGATGATGCCGAGGCAACAAAGATGAAATATGTGGTAAAAGGAAAAGAAGAATATTTTTCATCCACTGAATGAGATGAATGCTTAGAGGTACCTCATAAAGGTGTCTATACTGACTATCTTGGTAATATTCCACCCTCTTCAATTTTGTTTTCATATGAAGATGCTTTGAAAAAGAATACTGAAAATGAAGAATCCAAAAAAACTATAGCAAACGAATTAGAAGGAGAAGTGAGATTGCTTTTTAAGTTCATACAACATCAAATCTTCCCAAGGAAGGGAGATTTCTATACTTTGAAATATCAGGATGTCTTCTTGATATATTTTTTTGAAACATGGAATAAAGGTGAATCTATGCAGATAACTCATGGTACATATTTATGATTTGATTAATCCATCTATGAAGGCCACCTGGTTATACTATCCGCAAATTATTTCTTCAATGTTGAAAAAATAAGGCTATGTAGAAGATGGAGATGAAATGATAACTGTATGTAGTGGTTTTTCTCTTCAGAAGAACATTTCTAAAAGGATGAAAATATTCTGGAACCCATAGAAGAGATGTTTGGTAGGAGATGAAGAAAGGTTTTATGAGGAGTTCAGTTCGATTGACCATCATTCTATGCCAAAGGACCAAGTTTATCTAGGTCTTAAACAAGGAGAAGTTCCTGTCTATTCTGATGACGAAGCTGAGGCTGAAATGCCTAGGGAATAAGGATCTCTTTTTGATGATAGGAGTGATCCTGATATTGCTGAAAGTACCAGGAATATGAATTATGGACCTGTTAGTACACATATGGAATTGCCTTCAGGAGAAACTATTCTAGGTGATGAAGAAGAAGAAGAAACAGAAGTTACTGGAGTTGAAGGTTATTTTATCAAATCAGACAAGGAATCTGATGATGATGATGATGATGATGATAATAATGATGATGATGGTGATAATAGTGATGATAGAGGAAGTTTTGAGCATGTGAGTGACTCTATAAAATTTGTAAAACAAGTGGTTGATAGATCTAGTGAGGAATCTGTTCATGGAGCTGGTGATGGAATTGAGCATGCTGATCAACAGGCCGATGATCATTGAGATCCTCGACACGAGGACAGATCACTCCATCCCAAAACTGAAAACCAAGAGATCATTTTGGAATTCAATGATATTATGGATGCTAGCTAGGAAGAAGAAGATGTAGTTCCACTGCCTCATATTGAAAAAGTACCTGGTGATGCTGAAGAAGCTGGAGCTCAGGCGGAACCTAATGTTTGTCTGGTTCCTATCCCTAGACAAGGTGTTATGTCCAGAGAACAAGATGAAGAAATTGATGATATTAATGTTATTCCTGAGCCTCATGGAATAATGGAAATAATTGATATAGTTGAGCCAATAGATTATTCTTGTGGTAGATAGTGGAATAGTAATCTAGGCTACATTCATTTCAGTGTAAAATATGACTCAGATGAGGAAATGGTACCTCCTCCTATTCATCAAGTCCAAGATGATCTCGAACCAGTTGCATCTATTCCTCTAGCTGAACCTCCACCTCAACAACCTATAGATCAATCACTGCCTAGTAAATATGTCACCAAGGTGGATTTGGAAAAGATTAAGAATGAGATATGTGAGTCTGTGATAGCTTCAATGGGATCTAGAAATGAAGCTGCCACCTCAATAATTATCTCGGATGATGATGCAACAAAAATAGAAAGAACAGTGATTCCGGAGATTCATCTTAATCTTATTACTATAGCTGAAAATATTATTAGACATAATACTTTGCTGAGAGAGGAAGTAAGAATGATGATCAATGATCTAAATTCCTTAACCTCTAACTTCAAGACCTCATTTATTGGTGTTCTGGAAGTTATTAGGAACTTTTTAACTCATATAATCAGTGTATATTTGAAAAAGTCGAAAGAAGAGATGGAAAAAATGTTGACTGGTCCATCTAGTTCCAGGAGTGGAAGAAGTGTTGCTGCTGATATGGAGTCTCTCAAGGGAGTGATGAGAGAGAAAATTCAAAAACTGTAGCTTGTTTCAGATAAATAAATCCTTGAAAAAGTACATCAAAATACAGATCTTGTGTACAATATGGTCAGATAGTTCACCAATGAATCCTCTGCTGCTCAAAAAGAAATTCAGGAAAAAGTGGATAAGTATTTCACTAAGATGTATACCAAGCATGACCTCATCAACAATTTCAAGTTTCTGGAAGAAAATATTCAAATTCTCCCAGTCACAAAAGCATTAAAAATAATAGTTCTCCAATTGAATGAGTTTATATGTTTATGAAGTAAATTTATGGAGAATAAGGATGACATTGAGAAGTCAATGTAATATGGATAAGAAATCATTAATGACTTCATCAAACTACTCAAACCTTATCTGCATGTTCAGGCCGAGTCTATTGTGGTCCCTCCAGTTAATTCAATTGGTACTGCATCTCGGGATCCTACTCCAATGACTGTCTCTCAAGATCTTACTTGGATTCTACCGATCATTACGGAGTAGTCTCCCAGTTGGGTGTTGTCAAAGTGAAGTCCTACCCTTGCATCTACTATTCCTACAGGTCTTGCTCTGCCTGGTCATGTAATCAGATCACCTCCATCCTCTACCACTCCCAATCCTTTTTATTCTCCATTGGATCCTTTATAAAAAAGAAAAAGATTCTCTGAATCCAATGCCTTTGTGATGGATTGTTTCTTTTTGATAGGGATTTGGTATTTTTGATTGTCTTGTACTCTTATGACTTTGAATAATAATTCTTATGGTGTCTTTCTTTTCTCTTTTTTCCCCTGACTAATTTTCTCTTTTTGTTAATCCCAAAAGAGGGGGAAAATGAGGATGGAATATAAATTTAGGATGGAATATAAATTAAGGATGGAATATAAAATACAGATAGAACATACTCTTCTTAATCCATTTAGTGAGGGGGATATTTGTTTTAAATAAATTATTGTAATTACAAACTTTAGTTATATTGGAAAATTACATTTAGCTATGTTAAAGCTATCTTTATTCAGTATATTTTCATGTATTCCATAATATGTGATTATCAAAAAGGGGGAGATTTTTGGACCCTCCATGATATTGTGGTTTTCATAACCACAAATTATTTCAATATACAGATTCTACTCTTTAAAGCAATATTAATATCTCTATGTAAATATTTTTTTTCATACAACAACATATACTTTAATAAGTCAATTTCTTATTCTCATGAATCAATATGTTTTCAAGTGTATTTTTACATATACTTTGATTAATAATTCATCTTGTAATTTTATATGTAAGACAGACTCATAATAATCTTTTTTGGATTCCCTAAGACCGAAGTCGACACAACGAAACCGAAGTCGACACACCGAAATTGAAAAACAACACATCGAAATATGACAGACTGATGTTCATCAGACCGAAGTTTGACAGATCGAAGTTAGACAGAACAAAGTATGACAGACTAAAGTATGACAGAATGAAGTCGACACACCGATGATGAAAGACCGAAGTCGACACACCGAAGACGACACACCGATGTTATCAAACCAAATCTGACACACTGAAGATGACTCACCGATTGATATAAATAATTGTTTCTATTTTATTAATTAAAATTTATTTCTAATGTCATATGTAGACAAATTAATGTTTTTGACATTATTTAATGTTGTCTATAAGAGTATCCGTAGAAAAGTACAAGGTACATGCATGTGCGAACATCGTTATGTATAGAGGATCATGGAGTATAAATGGACCTCATATTTTACATTAAAGATACTACAGTATCAGTACATGCTGAGTCACAAACTATGTGAATACAAAAAGTGATGAACTAAGCTCTTGAGATTACAAGAAGACTGTAACAAGCTACCTTCTCCAAAAAGGTATTCCTTAAACATCGAGACATTAAAGAGCTGAACCTTTTCACTCCTTGAAGCTGTATTACAGAAATTGTGATACTCAATTTTAAATATAACTACAATAAGAAGACTCATATACCATATTCTCAACATTCATTGAGTCTAGAGCCTTACTTCAAAACAGACGGAGAATTATTAACTTTATTCTCTTTCTTAACTCTGCTGTGTTTTATATTCTATATTTGAGCAGTGTGTATATTTGTTTATATAACACACACTATCTATTGAGAATAAATAGATGATATCAAACTATCCACATACTCAATCACTTATTACATTCTGTTTCCCATGAATAACTATGGTAGAGGTCATGTGTGACCTAGATAGCTGGGTGTACTGTTGTAAACCCTGATGCAGGGTGTGGATCAAATGTTTATTTATATAAACTTCTTGGTGGTAGGTGATCACCAAGTGGAGAGGATTAAGTCTCTACTTGAGACTGAACCTCTTGTTTACATTGTTGGTCAAATCTTCAATTAATCTGTTTTGTTTTATCCGATGCTTATATTTTCTAAAACGTAAAACTGTTTTTGATTACACTTTGATAGTTAGTTTTGGTTAGTGTGTGTATTTGGTTAATTTAGTAGAATTATTTCAAAAGTTGAATTCGTGGTCTATACTGATTCATATAAGGATTAATCACCCTCTAAGAAACTATTTGACCAGTTTAACATTTACATTTCTACTGCCTTAATTAACTTGGCCATTTTTAAAATTGGGGGTTTTCATAACCATAATGTTTTTAACAGAAATTTTAACTGGAACTCAATTCACCCCCTCTTGTGTATCCATTCTGACCAAAAATATACATATTATATAATACTTATTTATATTATTATATCTTAATAATATTTTCATGATTTGGAAGAATAAAGAAAAGAAGTAAAAATGTTAGGAAATTAACCACTTCTTTAGATAACCCAATTAGGTTTTTTACAAAGCCTCTATTTGATGTTTTAAAAATTATAATAAGGGATATATGATTTGGATAGGTAGGTAAGAAATATATTTTTGAATTTATTTTATGATTCAATGGGATTTGGTTGTGTGAATATGGGACGAGAAGGTGTGTCATTTTATAAGTGGCCTAGAGGGCTCACGTGGAAGTTTTTAAAAGAAAATTTAAAACTCACGTTTTATCATGGAAAAATAATAAAAATGTCTATTAATGGAACTATATATGTTATAAGGTTGATATATTACCATAAAATAGTAATTACATAAGTTTTTTTTTACATTTTTAACCCTTATATTTTTAGATTAACCCCTTTATAAACCCGTTTTTTACCTTATATTCGGTAATTAATTTCCACAATTTTCACTATTAATTATAGACTAAAATTAACTATAACTTAATAGATAATATTTATTAATCTGAATAAAAATATTGATTCCATTTTTTTAAATTCAACATACATAAGTGGTATATTTTAATTTAATATTAAACCTACAAACACTTTGGAAAAAAGTTTCTTTGAAAAAACGATTCTGGGGTTAGAATGTTATTATACCATAATTCAATGTGAAATTGATTACAATAATCTATATTTATAAAATATTAATATAATTGTACTAAATTTACTTTAAATCTAATTAAAATATAATTTATCTTTTAGATAATAAAAAAGGTATTTTTTTTAAAAAAAATCAGTATTTTCACTATTAATCGAAAAATTATTTTTTTCATAATATTATAAAATATTCTCCCAAAGATAATTTTTATAGGTAGATTTAAAAAATTAACTTTATATTTTTAGATAAATTTTCTATTTGTGTTAAATATTAACATTATATTATTTTTTCTAACTTTGACTAATCAATTTTTTAGAGAAATACAGTTTTTTAGAAACCATTTATTTTTCTTTCAAGTGGTTCTTATTTTATTTAAAATCAAAATATAACCATTGAATTTGTTATATACATGTAAAAACCATATTTTTTTCATAATTTACTTCTTTTTACTCATACCCTCCAACTTAATAACTACGTAATAATGTTCATGTTTAAAACATATTATTTTAAAAGAGTATAATATTTCGTTTAAACCTTGTGTTGTGTGATACAAAATTTATTGAAGAAATTGATTTTTTAAAATAAATATATTTTAAAATATTTGGGTGTTAAATTATCTTATAATTCTTCTCTGGGGTTTAATAATTCTATCAAACACGTTGTTACTCGTTTAAAAATGTTAGGATGTTATATTCTACACCTTCAAATAAATTTCATCCTCCCCATTTAATCTTGAACTCAGTAATGAAGTGTTTAAAATTTGAAAAAACAATTATTTGAAACCCAAATTGTAAAGATGGTTAATAAAAATTCACATTGATACGAGAGAAAGTGATGCATAAAGTTTATAAATAATCACACATTCATGGGTTCCCTGTATGAAAACATTTCTAGGAAGTGAATTTTTGTACATGGAATAAAATAATAAATTCTTATGGGGAGTGATAGAGATAATTAGTCTTATGAAAGTGAAGGATACATAATATTTAATTCCCTAAAATCCATAAATACACAATGAGTTAATAGAAATTTTGATTTATAAAAAATGAACGTATAAGGATAAATTTTTTGTTTCAAGAACATTTTCCTTGTATTGATGAATTTTGTTACCATCTGGACATAGATTATAAGAAAATTTAATTACATGATATATTTATATTTCATGGGCACAATTATAGCCTATATTTTATTTGATAAATTCCCACTTCATTTCATACTTTAAGAAATGAATATCCAAATTTATTTTTTTCCTAAAGCACTAAAATTAAATCATAATGTTTTATAAGAAAAATGAAAAGTCATTCCAACCGTATCTAGGTATATTCCAAGTTCAAATTGGTTATCTTGATTTATCAAATAATAAATTAATTTCTAAAACCACATAAGAACCCCCAATGTTCAACATAAATCATATCATAAATAGTTGACCTTAAAAATCAACCAAAATATGTCTGTCTAATTTGAATGTCCAAAAATTTAGAAGTTAGATCCCTAAATTTACAAAATCAACATAACATTATATTACCCAAATAACATAATGTAGATCTTAAGGCACATTTAAAATGTTTCAATACCTATATCAATATAAAATCTTAATGAAAACATTAATTTTTTTCATTCCTTAAATATAGAAAAATATTATTGAATATACTTCACAAATCTAATGATTTTGTGAATTCCATCAAATGATAACATAAAATACATTGTCAAAAAAGTATATACTTAGTTTCAAGTTCATATATACTATCCAATTTAATTTATTTATATTAATTATTATATAAAATAAACAACATTATCTCTATATTTGTGAATATTAAGGGTTATCCTTCCTCAATCACATGTTTCCCAAAAACATAAACCTCCCACTATATCACTTTTATTGGTCTTTAATACCATTAAACATATGTCTTTAAATTTTTATATAAAACCCACTATAGTAAAATAATTATATGTTTTAGGATTCTTATAATGATAATATATATCATAAAATATCAGTACATCAATATTCTTTAAGACAAATACACAAACACTATAATCATTAAATTTGATCGTAGCAATACCAATGTTTGACCGTGATCTCATAGATTCTTCTTGGGTATTTTACCTTGCTACATTGTAAATTCATTTTTGTAGTTCCAAATCCCATTATAGTTTAATCATTTAGCATTGAAAAAATATCTCTTTCTGCTACACCCATGAGAATGGTTTCATTTCTCTTCACATTTTTAAAAAACACTCATTCACATTAAGTATGTACTAGGGTGTTTCTTTCTACAATTCTCGCATGGGGTAAATGATTCATTCCCTTATTCCCTTTATACTCCTTTTTATCCTCTATGATCTTATTTTCTTAATTTTCTTAGAATCCATTAGACTTAGATAATTATTTCTCTATCATGATACTTCATGATAAAAATCCTAATATGATGATAACTTTTGGGAGACTAGTTTACTTAATATAATGGTCTTAATCCCATTAAACAAATGGTAGATATTTATTTTCGGATTATTTATGTAGTATATATCATGCATAACTAACAAGGTTATGTTGGATTTATTAATAGAAATATATTTATATACTTTTTTTCTTAGACATAGTTATTATCACTCCATATCCACCCATTTTTCATAAGGAAAATAATTTCCAAAGAGGAGTATATAAAAATAATTCCATTCAATGATTTTTATTTCCTCCTCAACCTTTTTGTTTTTAATAAATGACCTCCATTGATCCACATCTCCTGAGATATAATAAACTAGCATGACAACTTTTTAAAATTTATTTCTTCCTAAAGGGAGAAATATATTCTCAAATGAACTTATCCATTCTACTATTGCATATAGAATTGTAGTCCCATTAAATGTTGGACATTGCTGATGCATAATACGGTCTAACATTGTTACAACACATGGTGGATCATAAGTATACTCCATACATTCTTGGTTATTTCTCATAACCTAAGTCATCTTTAGAAATATGGTTATAATTTGATAAGTTATAATTATAGATCTAGCTCCAGCTTTATTATACTACGCATGGAGGAAATACCTTCAAAGGGTATATATATAGATATTGTTTCCATTCATTATAAAAAGCTCTATTTCTAAATAATGGAATACATGAGGATTGATCATAACATTATGAAACATAATTTATGATCTGATATTTTTTAGGAACACTTAATATAAATTGAAAATTTTATATATGGATAATATCATTTTAATTAACATGGTTTTATTGGTAATTTTTTCACATCTAGAAAATATTTTAAAATAATTTGTAATGGTTTCTAAATAAAATGAGATTTAACCCAATAATATCCCCAAAGATTTTCAAATCCAGTGTATACTAAAGGCTATTTTAATATTCCATGTAATGCTTGAGTGAAACCTAACACACCTTTTTTGAAGTTATTACCCCTAGGTAGAATTGTGCCTAGCTGACATCCATATATAGTATCCAAATAGGGATGTATTGATAAGTAATCCACATAATATCTTCCTAAAAACATAGGATTTTATCCTATACTGATACATATAATCTAATTAATTCATATAGTTATGTTATCTAATATTTGATTTAGAAAATCTAGTACCCAAAATTTCTACTAAATTTCCTCTGATTCCGACTATAAATAATCTTACCTTAGTACACCTAAGTTTTTTGGTTACATTATTTCATTTTCACAAGGTATAAAAAAACACATCCTGATTGACCAAATGTTTTAGTAATATTGGTAAACTTGATACCTTTATTAATCGCATACTTAAATTGAAAATATAAAATAAAACATAGTATTATACTCGAGTATGTTATTATTATCTTTATCATATCCCTATATATCAATCATAAAACATTTACTTGCATCATGTGGAAAATAAAGAATAATAAAGTGGTGATTTTAGATTCCTGATAAGGACATGAATACAATGAAATCTATCATGAACAAATAAGTAATAATCATCAGGGAAAGGTAAATAACATAAAAACATTCCATTTATTCAATAACATGAACATGAAGAATAATATTTTAGGAATAAATAATGATAAAATAATTACATATATATAATGACATGATCTTAAATCATTTACATGGATATTATAACTAATTGAATAATTTCAGGGACATTAATCATTGATTTCATAATTATGGAATGCATAATATCTTATTTCAAAAACAATTAACAAGGTATTTTTCTAATACATCTATATAGTGAAGGCCTCATTTCAAGAAATATGGCTTAAATGGGTAATTCATTAGCCATAAACACAAACTAGCTTGTCACATTAGACCTACTAATGAATTTATGGGATATATCAGGCCCTCCCCGTCACCTACTAAGTCCAATTCATTTCTAGTATGAATGAGGTGAAAAATAATCCACATAAACATTCATATTAAAAAACTATCATAAAAAATGTTAATAATTTGTCTAATCTCAAAAAAATAAAAATAAACCATTTAGAGTATGGTATCAAAATAGTACATCCTAGCCAATTTGTTAATAATATATCTAGAGAAATAGTAAGATAGTATTCATTATAATAAATTCAAAATGGATAATAATTTAAAATGAGGGTTTTTAATTGATGAATAAAATTTCCATAAATATATCATTAAAAACTTTCTTGA
Organism: Viscum album; assembly: GCA_963277665.1. NCBI lineage: Eukaryota > Viridiplantae > Streptophyta > Magnoliopsida > Santalales > Viscaceae > Viscum > Viscum album. The sequence goes on along the minus strand of OY728156.1, from coordinate 1,437,433,816 downwards.
GGAGGATATCTTTCTCTCTTTAAAAATAACTTTAAAAAATAGGGAATACTAGTAAAAATTGTTTCCTTGAAAAAAATTAATATTGTAATGGAAGCATCAAATAAATTATTTTTCTTGAGGGTGGAAAATATCATACATTTCAAGTATGTTAAAACACATATTATTTTCATAATTTTGATAAAATGTCAAAAAAAACCTTGTTTAAAAAATGACAGGAAGGTTCATTTTAATTTTTTTTCAAAAATAAAATAATGGGTGAAGATTTATTTAATATATCATTTATTTAATATATCATTTATTGTACTTTTAATCATTTTTTAAAACAGTTTTTGAAGACATAGACAAATAAGATAAACTGATTTTTGATTGAAATTGGAAATAAATATGGATTTGCTAAAAAAAATTCCGAATAATTTTACCTACCAATGGGAGTAACATGGTTCTATTAAATTAAAATTTCATGAATAAACAAGTGATAAGAAAATTAATTAGTTTCTTGAGTAATAAATCATAATATTTTCTAATAAGAAATTTAATTATAAAAAATCCCGATAAATGATGAGATTGATAAATAAACCCTTACCACTTTGGTGAAATTTGAATCATAAGTCTCATGGAATAGATAAACTCATTTGAAACATTTAATAACATTATTATAAAAGGATTCATGATATAACACATAAATTATATGGTATATAAAATATCAAAAGAACTAAGTAATGAATATGGCTTATGTCTCATGGAAGGAAATGTGAGACTAGAAACCATAACCTCAAGTCCAATTTCCATCTTATATATTCAAAAATATATTATAATAAATATATATTTATTATAAATAAACTATAGAACAATAATCATATATTTTATAAAATTTATGATTTAATTTTAGTCTTCTATGACCCGTTAATTAACAATTATTTGTTAAAATCACTATATCATTTGATAATTGTTTCGTTTTTCATATAAGATTTGGTTTGGTAATTTAGTTCATTTTATATAGATCAATTTTATATAATATCTAGAATTTAAAATTTTATCTAAATAATATATACATTCATTATATAAGAATTTAAAGTAATCCATGAAAGTTACGGATAGAAAAATCATTACACAGTTCATGGAGAAAATATGTCTTACATATACGTCAACATTGTTTCCATTTTCTCTATGGGTAAAATGTAATGAAAATAAATATTAATTAACATTTATAGAATTATTATTAATATATATATATATATATAATTTATAGTAATTAAATAAATCCTTATTACCCTTTATTTTATAATAAAATGAATAACATTTCATATCACGATGTTGGGGCAGTAGTCTACAAGTATGCAGGATCGAAGTTAATGTTTTCCGATGGAATAGAAGGTAAAAAGTTGGATGGGGTGTTATATTTCCAGAAGTACAGTTTTTAAAAAATATCACATATATTAGTTAATATTTTATTTATTACCTTCCATGTAAAGCATATGTTAAAAATGAATCACATCTCTTCTTGAGAAGGTAGTATTATATATTCATAAGAGGCATTATCATATCCACCCACGAAATGGATAGTTAGAAGGTATGTGTGATATCATAATTTACTAATTATAATAATTTCATTAATATCATATACATATTTTAAATCCATAAATATGTCAATACTTTATAGGTGGTGATAGAAAAATAATTACATCATTTTGTGAGGCAGTAGTCAATTGTACTCATAGTTGAGGTATATTTTAAAGTGGTGAAAGAAAAAATGAAACAAATATGCACATTAATATTTTTACCTATTATTCGAAGAACATATTTATTTTTATGTATATTGTTTTCATTAGATGTTTCTTAATGAAACAAATCCCTCTAAAATGTGGTGAGGGATGTGTGGAATATATATTTATAGGACATGGCTGAACTAAAAGTCTTTCTAAATAAAAATAGGGGAAGAGAGGTGGTATCCTTTTATATGTGGGTGAGAGGATGCAAGTGGAATGGATATAAAAATGTGATACCCAAATTTTTCTAGTAAGAAAAGTATCTAAATTGAATCATTATAGTAACATGGATAATATAAGGTCAAAATATGACCATAAAATAGTAATTAGACAAGTTTTGATCCAATTTTAAACAATTTCTATTTAGATTACCCCCCCTGAAACCTATATTTACCTTAACCATGGTAATTAATTTTTAATATTTTCACTATTTATTATGGAAAAAATTAATTTTAAATTATAATATAAACATTAATTATTAATATTAGAAAAACGGAACCCATTTTTATACATTCCATTCACAAATTATTAAAAAATAATTTAAAATTAAAATTATGAACATGTAACAAATGGATTTTTAAAAGAAAAACTTCAAAAGTTTAAGTTTTTTTATAATATAATTAAATATTAAATTTATTCCATGTACCTTAATTAGTAAAATTATAATATAATATTATTTTTTTATTAAAAATATTTTTAAAATATAATTTAACTTTATAAATTATTTAAATGAAAATCCAGTTTTCAATAACAATAATTGTCTTTCACAATTTATTAAGACATTATTAAATTTATAAAATAACAAATATTATCCCAAATATAATTTTCAAATGTTGATATATTAAATGGATTTAATTTTATCAAATAAAATTTCTAAAATTGTGAAATATTAATTTTAAATAATGTGTTCCAAATACGACCAAAACTCCTTTTATAAAAATATTAGTTTTAAAAAACTATTTTTCTTTCAAATGGTTGTTACATTATTAGTTATTAATAGATAACAATTTAATTTATTTTATACAAGTTTAAACCATATAATCGTAATAATCTATTCAGTCATATTCATACCTTATAACTTTATGGTTTGGTATTATTGTTCATGTTTAAATAATTTTATATCAATAGAGTCTCGTGTTTCTTTTGAACATGGTATTGCATATTATAAAAGCTGTGGAACGAACTATATTTATTTGAAAATAAATATATAATAAAGTTTTTGGGTGTTACATTGGCATCTATTCTTGGTGTTTTTTGTAAACATTATCAATCATGATGTTCCTCTTTTGGAATATTGTTTTTTACACTATCAAATTACTCCTAACCACTGAATAGACAAGATTGGTAAAGGAAGAATAAAAAATATTTTGGACCATTGCATTATATAACTCTCAACCTTTTATAGTCATTTAGAATAAAAATAATCAAAGAGATGGAAATTAAAATGTTTATCCTAATATCCACCACATGATATACCTCCTAAGAATACCACCATCACAAGATATCGACCATCTCACTAAGAGGAACATGACACAAAAATATGAAAAATTAACTACCAAATCCAACATGCTCTCTTGAAAAATACCTCTCAAAAAGTGTCATTCTATAATAGGGGTATCAAATAAGAAAAAACTATATCATAAACCATATAAAGGTTAACAACTATAAAAAATTTCACTACAAGAGAACAGTGAAAGACCAAAATACTAAGGATTGTCAGTGCGTATCAGTGGATAAAATTTTTAGGTACCCTCATACACACCATTTTGCCACCATAATACGTGAACCAAGTGAAAAAATATCTAGGAAACACCTTATCCTGGTATTCCTGAATCATAGATTCTTTCTCTTGGAATGTCTCATTTTTATTAATTTCTATCTCATCCTAATCAATCACGTGAGTTCCATAATGAAGATAATTACAATGGTGTTACAAATTGAAGAAATCATGTATCTATCACATCTAGACAGGAAGTTTTATATGATAATACAATTATCTAATATTAGAAAACACCTTGAAAGGCTCATCAAATTTTGGAGAAAACTTACACACATGACTGAACCTTTTATTCCCACAATGAAGAGTCACCATCAAGAATATGTTATCTCTAAAATTGAAATCCATATGTCTCCTAATATGATTGGAATATGAAGTTTTATCATCCATTTCTATATTTATCCACTCATTAATCACTAGAAACTTTTCTACAATTATCTAAAATTATTCTGGACCTGGAATTGTCTGTTACACAACCCTAGTATAGCATAAAAAATAGAATGGTTGGCAATAAAAACTTCAAATAGTTCCATAAAAATGGAAGAGTTAAAAATATTATTTTAATAAATCTCAACAAAAGTTAGGTGTTTCTTCCATAAACCTCAATAAAACTAGGACATAAGAGTGAATTATGTTCTCAAGAGTCTGAATATTCATCTATATTTATCTATAATTATATAGATTAAAATCATTTACAATACCTAACTAATATCAAAAATAATTATATAGATCTTGAAAGATATTATTTGAAAAATTATTATCCTAAATATAAATAATATTCTTCATGACTTTGTGGTATTTCATGAACTTCAACACTGATCGCATTGAAAACCCCTATACAACGCTTGGGTCCATGATTTCTAAAAACTAATTTTATTTCATAAAATGCTCCACTATCACCCATATTCCATCAAGGGTGAGATATGAAATTAATAGATAACTCTCTCAGGAATCTAAAACTGGATGAAAATAATCCTCTATAAAAATAAAGGATGTTGTTTATCATCAAACCAACCACCAGGAGAATCGATAAAGAAAACCTGGTCTACCCATAGCTCCTCCTCAAAATCCCTTATCTATGAATTCTATAAATTATGAATAAAAAATTTCTTCACTATCTTGTAGAAAATAAATACAATTCCACAAATATTTCCCATATCAAGATTCATCACAATGTGTTCTTACATTACCCACTTGAAATCTCTTGACTCAAACATCGCATCACTACATGACTTCAGACTCAGTGTGACAGCAGAAGTAATACCATTTCCCAATTAATATGAAATAATGAATTTATAATACTATAATAATTAAATTCTATATCATTGTCTAATGTTTAGTTTTTTATAGGATAAATGATTCCTCATTCTCTTATAATTAGTAAAAAGAAAAAAATGATTTTAGATGAGGTTATGTTGCTAGAACATCAGGTAAAACACAATTTTTTCTAACTAGAGATCATGGTTTTATTAGTTTTTCTCATTGGGAAAGAAGTGGTGGTATCTATAATAATTAGAAAATCTCTAAAAAAATACAACATATCACAAAAAACATTAAATGTCACAAAAAACATCAAATTAAACACCCTCTTCTATGAAATGAAGATATAGAGTGTTGAATAGTTTCACTTTAAGATACTCTAAAGCTTCATGACATTGGTTAATCCATAATAATTAATTAAACTTTATTTTAAATGATTTAAAATTATTTTAAATCCATAAAGATTCATGTACATACATCCTTTAATATCTTATAATACCCTAGATACTCTTGACCTCTGTGAGAGTTGTGGGGTATTCCCAAGAAAAAAATTCAATGATCGTTGAAGAATGATCATATATACCACATTGTTATATGATGTTCCCTATAAAATTAAATTCCCATTCCCATAAATCACCCTTTGAAAACATCTAAAATCGCTATTGATGATGAATAACCCAGAAAATAGTGTGCATATTCTCTTTATGATCCTCTTAAGATACGAGATAAACAGGGATGTAACTACTAAAAAACCCCATGAGATGATCTAGAAACTCCTTGAACATTGCATTAATCAAACCCCTAAATGCATTAGTATAATTCAATAAAATTAAGGGAATAATGATGAAATCATAATTCCCATATTGAAATGAAGAAGTGATATTCGTGTGGTCCTCATTTTCTAGGAACATTAAATGATTTTTTAACTAGAGATAGATAAATGAGAACCAACTATATCTTTTCAGGTGATCAAATACATTATTAATCTATTATATTTGATAGTGGTTCTTTAATTTAACTTGATTGAAAGTATGATAATCGATAAAGAGATGTAGAATGTAATAAGACATATTTTTGAAAAGAATTAGTGCACCATAACGAGAAATGATTTTTTTGAGAAAACTCCTTGACAAAATTGATCATTTTGAAATAAACTTATCTCCCCCAACTTAAATGGTGACATCAAATACAGAGATATCATGATCAGATAAGATCTAGGTAGTAAATATATCCCAAACTCAAATACCATCATGGGTATAATGCTATAACCTACCCGGGAATGGAATAAGGTTACTCTTCCATCAACCAATGAAATACCATCAATTGAACATCCTAAGGTCAATGATGATAATGATATAACTCTTTTCTATTCCATTTTACGGTCTTACAGATAAGTTATCATGGCGTATATTTCATCAGATCCTAGAACACAATATTTCTCTTGAAGCAAATAAAAATAGGATGCACTAAATATAGCCAATCCATGATGAGGATGATTACATATAGCTATATCCACAAACATGGGATGTCTCCCTAAGAGAAAATATACACCATTATTAGATCAAAATCTATAAAAAATTATATATATATATTCTCAAACTCTTACTAGAAGATTCAATTCGAAGGGAAATGGAACCCTCTCATCATCATGTCCCAAATAATTGATATGGGTAGGTGATATGAAGAAGCGTGTATCTCCAAAATCAATCCAGGAATAAAATCATGCACAAAAAAGAAATGGGTTCCTAAATTAACATCTGGCTCACATAGAACTAGAATCTCTAAGTCATGCAGTTAACTATGACATACTTTAAAACCTCACTAACCTAGAGAGAAACCCCCACCATTACAACACATTACTCTTTGAGGGTAGGGGATATCAGGATTTTCCTCCACCTACCCCATCACCTCTATACTTGTTGAAATCTAAATCACCCTACAACTGCTACCTATACTGAAACATCCTTGATGGTAGAACCTGAAGTTGAATTTCTTCCATGTTGTACGTACCCAAAATCGTTAGTCACTCTCAACACCAACAACCTTATCCTCTATATTAATATCATTTGTTTGATACATTTTTATGGGAATAAGAGCCACCACACCTATAGAAAATTGATGATGAGGGCTGGAAACTACCCCTGATTATTCTAAATATCTTTTTGATAGGAACATGAGAACCACAAACCATATCTCTCCAATGTGAGGAATAAGAAAGAATCCCTTCAAATGATGATCTAGTAATTTCCCACATCCTCTAAATAACATGTTCTATCTATAGCAACTCAATATTCATTATCAATAGAAATGGGGGTGATTGAGCGTTGGATCTCTACATGAAAATTGTCTTCAAAATGCCTCACCCTAAACTAATTATCATGTAATTATTCTGAATAATAATGTTTGAGGGCCCAAAAATGGATCCTTAAATCTTACATAATAGATCTACCCTATCAAAGGGTAACCAGTTCATGATTACTATCCACCTTCATGGTCAAAGAAAGAATCACTACTCAATATTATTCTAAGAAATCATCCTATGAGGCTGAAGAATACTCATGATACCTGAGGAATAAAAACCACCATTTCTTTACCGATCCACACATCATTGTCACTACCATAAAAACCCAATTTTCCTTCTAATCATGGATTAATGATAAGGTTATCTCCACCTCTTCCAACTATTCCTCCTTCACTGATTATGAAATAGGGCCCTCATATTTCTATTGACATTGGTGCTAAAACTCTTAGAGTGTTCTCCTCAAAGTGTCATTTCCATTGGCCTCTAGTTTATAGTGATATATTGCAATGTCCTGATAATAATCCATTATGGGAACATATGGTGAAATATTCATATAGATATACCAGAAAAACAATGTTTAGGCAAACCAATAATTAGATTTTGTAATAATTAATATTAACTAATTATTTGATTATTCATTGTTTAACATAATACCATGTTTTACTAATTTTAGACACAATAGTATGAAATAATGATGCATGATCCTTTCCAATGTATATAACCCACAATTAGTATCACATTATCTAATAGGATTAGAATACATAATGGTCCATTAATCATATAAACGTGGTCCCAAAATACTCATGTAACAACTGTTATCCCTTTTTTACATTATATACTAAACATAGTAAAAAGTATTTCTCTATCATCCCATGGAGTCATATATTATACATAACTCAAAAATACAACTAATCCCTCAACCTATACCTCTTATATTACTATGTCACAACCCCCCCCCCCCCCCCAATGTTACCCCTCATATGGTATAAATGAGAGAAGGGAGATAATGATGCATGAATTTCATCTCTAATTGGAAAAGGGATGTCAAGAGGTACTGTAGGTATGACATTCACATAGTAGGGAGGAATTATAGTATAAGATATTCTATTTTATAGATAATATAAAAACACCAAAAAATATAACTTAATATAAAATGTAAATTATTCCTTGTACATTCAGGTTATTTAATATGTAGTTGATTCAATTATAAACAAAACCATATGTACAAAAATATTAAATCGGTAGTGATCTCGAAGCCCATAAACTCCTGAACAACTCTTGAGATATTAACATCTAACATAATCTCCTACCTTCTCCTACAGACATGAAGAATATTGTATTTAAATATGTATGGTGAGAATAACTGGTATACTCAGTAGGATCCTCCCAAGGGCCTCTTTTAAAAAATATCTAGAAATAATATAAAAGCGTATTAAACAATGAGTGAAGCTAACTCATCACCTAAACAGGTGTTCTATATTCCTGTTATATCAATGTATTACTCTCACCATGTATTACATACATGTAAACATAAAATATGATAATAAATTTGGTAAATCGCTACTACTCCCCCATTTTATTCCCATTTGGCCCCAGCAATGCATATCCTAGGCCTTCTATATCAAAATTATTCCATCCCAAAAACAATAGGGATAAAGTATCATATAATGAAAATTGGTAATAACAACATTTCATCATCCCATAAAAATCTCTATATAATAACCAAGAGCTTATAGGAGCCACCATTGATAGTATGTAATGTATTATACCTCGACCCATCATAACCCATACACAACATACCTATAATAACTGTTAGGATATTATATCCAATAATACATGTGTATGTAATAATAAAAATAAATTACAAAACTCCACACTCATATATGGTGGAAAGATATATCAATCCATACCCACACATAACACCACAAGGATATGAGAGAGGGTTTTACGTGTGTTTTCATCCATTTTCTCCTCTCTAACTTGGATGATGGGGAAATCACCCTCCCATAGCCCTCTATGTTTCAGTCACCGTACTGACATGGATGGGGTAGTGTATGAAAAAACATAAAATACAATATAGAATTGTTCTCGACCACAATATGGCCTTTAACCAAAATTTAGGCTCAACAACAACTATTATATCTCAAACACTCGACTACTACCATTAAGATATATATATCCTATAAGAAAAAAATAATTCAAGGATGTTCATTTAATTAATTATTTCTTTATAAAATTTCACTTTTTGTTAATAAATTAATTATCTACTAATTAACATTAACCCATTCCACAATTCCTTAACTATAAAGTGACGTCCATGATCTCTAGGATTAATCCAAACGATTGCATGTTTCAAAAATATTTTAAAAAATTTCATTCCATTCCAAAAACACATATGTTAAAAGGTTTATAATGATTATAATTTATTAATTCTATGAATTTTGGTAAACATTTTATGCTTCATTAAATAATGATGCATAATTATGCACAACCATCTTTCCCAGACTGTGGGGAATGTAATTTTAGAAAACAATATTCCCATCCATTTTGACATAAAATAAGCACATTAAAAATAAGAATCCATTTTTTAGCATAACTATGATGAAGGGAATATCCAACTATTCCATCAAATCATGTTCCACCCCAAAAACACCATGCATTCTTCCTTCATAGGCATCAACTACTAAAATAGGCCCAATCCTACCTATCTATATATCACCAAACCATCAGCTACTACAGGGTCACATTATATTTCATAGATAAAAACACATCCAAAGTCAACATAATAGGTAGAAACTGACAAATAGTGTCAATATGGCATCTTGGCCCAATAAAAAATTCATTTGGCCTTTACATGTAAATAGGCTCTCTCAACACTAAAAAAGTTGGCTATTTAGAAATACTATTTATTTATCATTTAAAAAAAATAAATTGACATAGGTTAAAAAAATGGGTAACCTAAGGATTTAAATATTAAAATATATTACTTATTTAAATATATTAACTATTTAAACAAGATTTCTCATATAACTCCGAATTTCATTATTCACCAAGGGAGAATATTTCCTTTATTATGCCTTTAATAATTTATAACTACAAGTGAGTCAAAATTCAGGTTATTTATCAAATTGTATTTACATATAGAAGACCAAATGTATTAAAAAATTCATTAAAAATGAATTTTATTTCAATAAAATTATAATAATAAAGGTTCATAAAACACCTGCCTTTATAATTCTTAAGCTGACCACTAATTACTAACTTATGTTATATAACCATTTTCATAAAATTTTAAATTTTAAAAGGATGAGTACATATAGAAAACATAATATCTATAAAAACATTAAGAATCTATTATTATGGTGGGAGGAACATGAAAAATCTAAAATCAAAAAACCATTCCTTCCATTATTATAGTTTAATATTTATGAAGGTTAACTCTTGGATTATCCAAATGTTTAAAAAACATTAATCTTCGAAGTTCAAATAATATAACAGGAGAATATATGAAACCCATGCCTGGTATTTCCCCCATTTTATATACTATATCCAAGTAATAAAGTATAGATATATTTCCGCCTCTCCTAAAAATTATGAAATAATATATTTCAATAAAATTTGAAGCTCTATTACTTAGAGAAGGGTTTTTTGTTAGTCTAAATGAGATGAAAGTGATGGAAAAAAATTAAAGAATAAGGGTACATGTATTTTGAAATAGAAATAGTGTGTGAAATGTAAAATTTTAATTTATACCCAAATTTAATTTTCCAAACCATTTGTTTTATAACTATAATAATAAATTTGGATTGATTCAAATAACTAAAAATGAGTTATAAAATATTAAACATGAGAAAATAAATAATTTTTTTGATTTTTTGACTTAAGATACTTTAAAAAGGTGTCTGGGGAAGTTACATATTTATGAATAGGAGAAAGATGGTAAAAATTGTGTAAAAATGATACCCTTATTTGAGTTAGGGGGTTTTCATATGTGTAGCATTATTAACCCTTACGCTAAAATTCAAAAAGTCTCATATAAGGGTAACTATAGGTTAAACTTACATTATATTTTAATATTTTTCCATACCATTATGTATGTAGAATAAAACTCCAATTTCCATTATGTGAGACTTTGGTTACCATTTTTTAGGTATAAGAAATGTGCATGTACCATTATGAAGATCAAACATATAGTTACCCATGGTTGAATAAAACCCTAATATAGAACTGATTACTCTTAGATAATGGATATCTACCCTTACACATCACATGGAACTTATGGGTTACCAATACCTAACATATGGTAAGAAACAGTTACCCTTAAATTAACTACAGAACAAAGTATTACCCTTACACGCATCTTTAAAAGACACCATTACACTTATGAAACATGAAATTTTTTTATAAGAATAATTATCTTATAGAAAATGTTATTATTTAAATTATTCTAAAATATTAAAAATTATGAATAGTTTTTAATATATCTTATAAAATTATGAAACACTTCAAAAAAATAAGAATCATTTTTAATCATATAATTTACTCTACAAATTACATTAAACTCTTGAAACAGTACATGATATGAGTTTTAGGGAAAAAACTAACTTTTAATTCTTTTATATAACATTCATAATTATAAATATTTTTTAAACCCACTAATTAATTTATGAAGTGTTTTTAAAAAAATAAAAATTCTATAAAGTCATTCAATACCATCAGACATCCCAGATTGGAAAAGGATGGATCAAGAATATTATTTCCCTTAACAATCTAATTATTATTTCTGATCAATTAATAAATATATTGGTGTGAAAAAAGTATTCATATCAACAATATTATTCTCTATTATATATTATTTTTTTACCAATAAATCTCATAAAAAGATAATATAAAATATACATTTTAAATATTCTAATAATTATTTTAATTTTACTAATGCATTCTCAAATAGTATTTTTATTTTCCTTAAAAGTAATATTGTGAATTTATAAATTACATATGATTAATATATTTTTATAAAAAAATTCATGTTTTTTCATCTTATATTGTAGTTATATAACCCAACATGATATCCATGATATATCTAATCATAACTTAAACTTTAGTTTTGGTCGAGTGTGGGAATTTTACTGGCATGGATATTGTTCCAATTATCATGCTCTTGAACTTCTCCATATTTTATTTCTATCATAACATAAATGTTATACTTGAGCATGATACTAGTCTAGAGAAGTCTCCAGTAACACTAATTTCTTTATAAGCTCCGAAAAATGATCATCATATGGGAGACTTCAAAAATATGAATCCATTTCATTCATTTTTTATTATAGATATTGAAATATGTATAATTATTTTAACCAAATAATTTAATAGTAATATTATAACCGTCACATTTTTTTGATGTATTATGGTCTCATTTTATTTTTTTATTTTTTGTATAATTAAAATAAACTTCTTTGTTTCATGATGAAAATTCCTGAGGGAAATTGGAATTTATAATTTAATGGAAGATTCACTTTGGTAACTGGAGATCAATTTTATAATAATGGTTGTTCTAATGCCTTTAATGGGTGAAATTAAGAAAGGGTGGAGATTTTTGGTGGTCCAATAGTAAGATTTGGTGAACCTAAAAAGATTCCTATAATAGTGGGGAAAATGGAGAATGGATTTTTGGCATGACACGATGTGTCACACTGTGAATTAGCAGGGTCAGGCCTTAGAAGAGTTATATCCCAAATTCTCATGAGGGGAAACCATGTATAACATTGTAAATATATACTTGGATTTATTTTAGGTTGTTAAAGTGATATTATTACTTAAAAAATCCCTTAATTAATTCATCATTTCCATTATTTAATATTTCATGGGAATAAAGGGTATTGGACTCACTAATGTCCTCTAAATTCATTTCTCCACTAATAAATATTATGTTTCTTATGATGGATTCCACATGGAATTTTTTTGACCTTTGAATCCTTTCATTTTAATTACATCTTTGATTTACTATTGATCATTTCTTGATTCCTAATTTAGAAATCAAATGTAAATTTCAAAATATCTTGGATAAATTATCTGATAATGATTTCACTACTATAATAACACTATATACCAACTCACCTATACCAAAGGCTTGTGAAAACCATTGGTACATGGCCCCTATACCTATAGTTTTCACAAACTGTTGGTATATGCATGTTTATAGGCTGGTTTCTCAATGGTTTCAGAAAAAATTGGGATAGATCCCACCAATCCTAGTCGTTTGGAAAAATCATTCAGATAGGGTTATTTCTACAAACCTATACCAATGGTTATTTAAAACCATTGGGATATAGACTATATCCTAATGGGTTTTTGAAACCATTGGGAAATTTTATGAAAAATACATAGTGGCCATCCACTTTCCACCTCCACCCATGTGTTTCCCTAAACCAAAGCTCCCCTCTTCCCAAACCAATGGACCTTATTCCCACTAGTTGATCTATCTTGATTCAAGCCATTTTTTGTTCTAAAACATAAAATCTATAAGTGGTAACTTAGTTTTAATGTTTTAAATCAATTTTTTTCTGTTTTGATTTTCTGTAAATGAAAACTTGCTTATCCTTCCCATCATGCCAACTATTCATCCCAAACAAGGTTCCATATTAATTTAATGATTTGTTCTTCCACTTCAAATCAGTAATTTCTAAATGAGTTATATTTTCTAACTCCATTTATTTTGACTTTATTCATCCATATTGATTTTATGATAGGGTTTTTTTTTCTATTTTGATCAACAAGACATTATAAAAAATATTTTTTGTAAGATAAACTTTTAAATGATATATTTTTATTTGAAAATAAACGAAATGATAGGATCTAAAAATCAATTGGAAGACCACTTTTGTAGGAATTTCCACAAAACCAAGGTGGAAATTCTAGACAAGAAACTATTTAATAAAATAATTCCATAAGATAAATAAAATTTACTTGCTGGAGAAGTAATATTGAAGGATTATTTGGTAAATTTTTTGGTAACCTATCATGTTCTGTAACATGTAATCCAACAAAATTGTTTTTACTAAATATTGTAAAATAGTTTTATTTTCAGAATCATCCGTATATATGGATGTTTTATAATGATAAAATGATCAAAATATGTTCCCCTAAAATTGAGGTATAATATATGTTATAATTTTATCATAATTAATCTTATGGAGGATACTTTGAACCACAATTAACTATTAAAAAAGTCCTTAAATATAGAATATACTATCCCAAATATTTTAAGGATGTTTTTGAGTTTTATATGAAATATGAGAAGTGAAAATTCACTAGAAATATATATAATAGATAATAAATACTTCAATGAAAAATGATTTTTTTGAAATATTTTATGTATAGGGTATATAATTTATCAAACCACTTCTCAGGTTATTTTTATATTCAATTATATTGTAATTCTTTGACTATGTTTTAAAATGTGTGGAATCCAAGGAAAAAAAACCGATAATTCCAATATTGTTTGTACTTTTTTGAGTAATACTATATTTTTTTATTTTAAATCCAATAAGAATTTAGAAGTGATTAGTCAACCCACATTTTCAAAAAGTTCTTGAATTCATTGATGATAAATTATAGAGTGCATCAAAATACAACAATAATAGACCATCCATAATTCATTAAACAAGTTGAATTTTTTAAAAGATATATTAAAGGAATCTTGGAAGAGATTGTAAATTCAAATATAAAATATACAAGAAAGAGGTTATAAGAATCCTTGTGGGTGTATAGAATATATTAAAAACCCCAAATGGATTGAAAGAATACTAATTTATCAAATAGAATAGTTATCATGTTCATGTAAAGATAGAACAGAAATATAATCTGGAATTTAACAAGATGAATACGGATATGGAAAATACTGGACATAAAAGAAGACTATATATTCAAGAACATATTGAAATGATGACAGAAAACTTTGAAAATTCCAGAATTTACATTGAGTGAATAAGAGTACGACATCACTTTTTGATTCAATAAAGTGACTTCCAACCCATAGAAAATATATTTATCTAAAATTGAAGAGTGAAATTAAGGACTAATAAACATCATTCCATAGGGGACGGCCCATTGAAAATCACTAATGGGTATCTATTTAATGTTTTAATGATGATTAATAAAGGAGAAATATATGAATTTGTTATCAACGAGCATATGATGAAAAAGTATCCCAAAAATATCATACTATTACTAGTGGAAAAGATAACCCCACTCTAACCCTCCTACTAAGGAACTCTTAAGATATATCAAACTAATAAAATTTTCTTGACTTGACTTTTTTGACCCAAGTAGACTTGAGTAAACCCAAACAACACTAAATTTCATCAAAATAAACAAAAATAAGAAGAATTTAACTAATGTGAACCAAATAAAATAAATTATATAGTAATGATAAAAAGGAACAAAGTTGAACAATTCTCGTTTACATAAAAAAATCTTATTTATATAGTATTTTTCATCTTTTATGTTATGATTCTCATATAAAGTAGTGTGTCAATTCTGATTTTATATAATGTATACAATTCTCAATTACATAAATATATTTTTTATTAAATTTTGATTTTATTGAATTTCATTCATGAAATTACTTATTACATTATTTTTAAAAAATTGATAGAATTTATATGTATGAAACTAATCATATGTCAATAGATTTTCCAAAAATTGGAGAGATTTTAGATTTTGAAATTGATAATGCTTTACATAATGGCCACATACACTGCCCTTTTTATAACTGTTATGGAAGACATTGGTTGATCTATGAAGAAGTTACCTACTATATAACCAAATTTTTTTTCAACAAACTACTATGCCTGGTATTAAAATGGGGAGAAAATTGAATCTCAAAATTCTGATGATCCAAATGAGAGTATTGGATTAGAGAATTTGATATGTGCCTTGTTTCAATTTATTTTTCATCAAATAACGAAATTATTTCACCCTAATATGACTTCGACATGATCACACATGATTTTATAATGAAACTTATGATGTTGATATGGTCAAAAAATTAAATGATGTTGCAAAAAATCCAGCATATCGACAATGTGGTACAATGAAAAATCTAGAATTTTTGATATGATTATTTAATAGAAAACCCTTTTACGGGATTTCTAATACTTACATAAATTACATTTTTACCTTCTAGAAGGAATGACTTCTATATGATTTAGATATTCTCTCAAACCACTATGTGGAAAGGAAGTTAGTTGATGAACTTGGATTTTTAAAAAACCAAATCCATAATCACCTGAAAGATTGTAGCTTATTCTGGGAGAAAAATTTGGAAAGAAATTATTAAATAATATGTGGAACATCCTGATGGAACACCATCCCGCGTGCCACAGAATGTAATGTGGAACATTACATTGAACCACTGACTCCAAAATCTTTTCATGTCTAATGAAATATCAATAGAAATGTGATGAAATGATACTGAGATAAAGGAGAATAAAGAAGATTTGTTTCACCTTTTATATGGAATTGAATGGCTGAGATTTGATTGTAGATATCCTAATTTTGTAGCAGATGCACGAAATGTGAGGATAGGCTATTCATGTGATAGTTTTAATATATTTGGACAAATTATTACTTAGAACAACACATGGCCAGTTTTTATACACATGTATAACATCTTCCCATGGATACATATGAAAAAACTTTACATATTCCGGAGTATACTCAAATATGGCCCTTCTAATCCTAAGAATGATATATAAGTATACATGAACCCTTTAATAAAAGAGTTGAAACTTTTTTTTGATGTGGGTGTGTTCACATATGATTCATTATTGAAAGATATATTTCATAAGTGTGTTGTGCTTTTGGGAATGATCAAGGATTTTACAACATATTCAAGGATGTCTGGATGGAGCATAAAGGAAAAACTATCTTGTCCTATTTGTATGAAGAATACTCAATTCAAAAGAAAAAAATATTTCTAGGGTTTTAGTTTTATGGGACATCAACAATTATTTACTATGGACCATCCTTACAGAAATAATCATTGAATATTTCAAAATACCATGGAGACCGATGATTCACCTCAGTGTATGTATGGAACCGATGTTCTTAATAAATTTCAAGATTTCATTTTTTCATTCAAGAAGGGTCAAATGAAATCTAGAAAGTGGTCAACTATTTACGAATATACCCATTACAATTGGATGAAAATGAATATATTCTTTGAGTTTCCTTATTGGCCAACCAATTTGTTACGTCGTTACTAAGACGCATTTCACATTGAAAATAATATATGTTAAATTTTTCTTTTGGTTCTTATAAATGTCACGAGAAATACAATATATGATTTATGATCTCGTTATGACTTGGTGCATTGTGGGATCATACCATAATTTTATCTTGCGTGAATCAGTGAAAATAAATGGAAAGTTCCATGTGTTTTTTGTGATGACAAAAATAGAAAAATATCAATTTATAGAATTAATAGAGACTATGAATGTAAATGATGTCTCTTCAAGCAATATATCAAAATAAGTCAATAGAGGAGAGTTGAAGTTGAAATCATTGAAGACTCGAGATTATTATATCCTTCGGAATAAGTTGATTCCAATAAAAATCCTTCATATTTTTCCAATAATGTAAGGGTGTAAGTTATTCAGTTGTTCCATTTTTTTAGAGATCTCTGTGATAATAAGTTGTGAAAGTCTCTCATAAGAAAAAATGTTGGTAGCGACACCATTAATTTTATATGATTTAGGAAAAATATTTCCTCCATTATTTTTCTCTTGCATGTTGGATTTGAATATCCATATTCTAATAAAAATACTTCTTGAAGGACATGTTTCTTTTCATTGGATGTATCAAACTTAAAGAAATATTCACACATTTAAATCTTATATCTAGAATAGGAATCATCCTGAAGTTTCTATCATGAACAGTTACTTGGATCAAGAATGTAAGGATTTCTACTCAATGTATTTTTCTGATCTTACTCTAAGAATAAACAAACCAATGAGAAATTAAGAAGAACAATAAAGGAAATTTAAACCCATTTTTCCATGAATTCCTTAGACAAGAGGAATTCCCTGATCATATACACTGATTAAATTAAGACCTGAGGAGCGGGAGATGGCACATCACCCAGTGTTGTTAAATTGTGACTTATTTTATGATTACATCAAGCATGTAAATAGAACATTTATATCTTATCTCATCTCTTTTAATTTTACATATATTTTAAACTATTTATATTATAAATTAAGGTGAACATAAAGAAATAACAAATATAATGAATTGTTCTTCATCTTTATGAAAGAGATAGTCTTTTAATATCAAAAAGTTTTATTCATGGTTGAAATAGAAGGAAAAAATATGGTTGTAATACATAAATAAAATCAACATCTAATTAAGTTTATTATTCATTTATATTTCAAGTATCAAGTTTTACTGCCGACTCTGTTCTTGCAGAAATATGATCTTTGGATTTTTGTCCCAATATCATGGTTTGTGAATGTAAAACAATTTTGATCATTATGTATATATTTATTTTCACTAAATGAGAAAATAACATAAGAACACAGCAAGATAGTGTTATGATAACTGCCACAATATATTGTTATGCCAGTGTATCGAATAATAGACATCATTTTAAAAATGTAGCTTAATATGGAGTCGTTGAGAAAATAATTATATTGGATTATTACTATCATGGTCAACTCACGGTGATGAAATAATAGTGGTTTGATTTTATGATTAGTTAGGGAACCTTTATTGATGATGTGGATTTCAAGTTACTGACATGAATCATACTCTTTCTACCAATGAACCATTTGTATTAGAATCAATGATGTAAAAGTATTTTATTTTGAAGATCCTATTAAACCTAAATTTGGTGTCATTATTAATGAAATTACCAAACATGACATTTATGATGGTGATTATGAAATGTAAATCTTCTCTACTACCATTAGAATCAATCTATATATTAATTATGATGACTCTAATAGCTCATTTGTCATAGTTGATTATGAACCTAAAGTTGTGGTGGGGAATACATAGAATCAACCATCCATGTTCAATGTTCTTTTAGTTAAGCTCAACTTGGGTTATTATGGTTGGTACTATTCAAAAAGAATTAGTACGGATTACAAATATTTTTTTATCCTACATGACCTTAATATATATTTTCAATGTTCATTGGTTGTAATTTTATTTGTTATTCATTTTATTATATTTAATTTAATTTTATTCAAACCTACAAAACCAAACACAGTTGAAAAAATTAAATTAGAATAAAAAAAGTGGAATTGAATTGGACTTATTAAAATTGTTGATATGAAAATCAAAAAATGAAAATAATGACCTATCTAAAAAATAGCTAAACTACATAACTGAAAATATGAACCAAATGACATAATAAAAATATGTCAAGTCACCTATTGAAAAGTGGTGATGAAATAATATGATGGAAAACAATCAATGAATGACTAAGATGAGAATTCCTCCCGTAGTGCATGTTGTGAGTATTTAATTTGAAATATATATATATATATATATATATATATATCAATAACATATAATGTCATGTCAATAATGTTTTTTAAATTTTTATGCATTTCTACATCTTAGGCACCAATTATTCAAAGATAAACCTAATAGTACTCCTAGTACTCAGGCTGATGGTATTTGGGGGGGGGGGGGGAATGACAGCTTGCCACTATAGTCGTCGTACCCAATTAGACCCTCCCCCACCCACTAACATACCATCTTTCACAAATTATGATCTCACTATGTCGTTAGGGACACATAGGATATTTAGGCCTCCCATGTTTTCAGCAGCCATTACATGTGAGCCTCCTAACCCGTCATTATTGTATTCAATGATGATTCCCACTCCTCATCCATATTATTCATTTGGTCGTCCATCCATGCCATCTTCATTACTATCTACTTATTTCTCTCTGAGCTTCTACATTATTTATTCGACTCCTACTCTAACATAGTATATGCCAATGGAGGACAAGTTAGGTCCCACTCCACCAGTACATGGTCATTTTCCTCTAGTGCATGCATATCTAGTGGATCCCATTGATCAGAATGTTGGAGTTATATTTTAGAACCCTAAAAAAATTTATACCCCAATTTACAATCATTATAACATGTATTGATATAATATATATTTTTCCTTCATAATAGATAAATATACTAATAGGTGGCACGGGATTGAAGCGTGTGTGTGGTTTGGAACCACACTACGATGTTGATGGTAGACTAAAACAAAGACAACTAAATAATCTAAAAACATGGCATTAAGGTAGATATTGTTTGGCGATGCTTTCCAAATACTCTAACATCATTCTTGTTAACTAACTCTCATGAAGAAAATTTCCAAATGATGTCTAGGGTAATTATTGGGCACATATATTGGTAAAAAATTATTTTCTATTTAATGTGATATTATTTTTTTATTTATATGGATTAATATTTTGTTTTCAAATTCAGTTTAATTTTCCCGATGGTTATTGTGCATGACTTGCATGTCTAAAGGAATTGGGTGAGCTTTGAAGAGCCTATAAACATGGGTTTTATATTTTATGGTTTTATAGATTTTTCATAGAGTTGGATGTGGTACATATCATGAATGAGTGTCCAATATAATAGTATCGGCAAATTATTACTCATTGGATTACTACCAACATTAAGGTGGTAATCAGAATTGAGTTTTTTAAATTAAAGTTTTCTTGTTTTTCATTAATAATATATTCTGAATAATTGAATTTTATTTCATAATACTTTAGAAAAATAATAAAAAATTGAAACTAAAAAATACCTATGCACTTTGGGGTGTACTACGTTGTCAGATCATGAGAGAAACCATGTATGACCGTTGTTTATAATATTTCATTAGGACTTGAACTTTCTATTATTTCTTCCATAATTTAATTGATTTCTAAAGTTTTGATATAATTTAAATTATGAAATTAATTGTTGTTAACCTATTTCAATTATGGTTTCCTACATTCAATATCATTGTAGAGGAAGGTATTGGATATTTAAGGACATGTGCCTCGAGCAAACCTGTTTTTCTTGAGTAGAAAGAAAAAAGATAGAAGTGCAGTTAATGAACTTACACAATAAAAGATTTTAAGTTTTAATTTTTTGATTTAAATTTTTAATGTATATTTTGTTATTTATAATATATTTATATGCGTAACAGGCTACTCTGGAGGCCATTGATTCCCAAGTACATGACAATTTTTGGGCAATGATTACTTACATCAGGCGTTGGGAGATGAGCACCCTCACAGAGTATGATGCCAAACTTGGAATAGTATTGTCCTAATGAGTTATTAGACCTCTTTAGGTAACATTTATAGTAATACCGAGTTGTAAAAGGTTAAGTCATGGTTAGAATATGATGAAAAAGGGTTACACAGATCAAATAATGAGATGATAGGGAAAATGATAAATTTATGAAACTGATGAATGTTTTATGTGGAACACTCCCACCATTGGCCAGTGCATCTTGTGATGAATATATGTTGTCGTTCCATTCATTATATAGTGTAATAGGCAGCAGTCTATGTGGTGGTTGATATGATATCATTCCTAGAAATGATGATGGCGAGGAAAAGGCTGAGGACAAGGATGATTCCTAGGTGGAGGACAAGGATAAGGCAGAGGGGGAGGATGAGATCCAGGATGATTATTGGGATGAGGATGGGGAAAATAATGTGGATAGGGATGAGGATGAGGATAAGGCTTATGATGATGGTGATGAGCGACAAATTTACCCATTAAATTTTTTACTGATATTGCTAAGATTTGATGTTTGATGATTTTCTCTACCTGAATATATTTGTGATTAGGTAAGTCACATTAGTATTGACTCAGGAAACCTAAATACTATATATTTTTAATCACATCACCTTTTACCAATGTATTATCATCTTTTTTTATCACTACTTATTTATTGAGTGTTTATTGTTTTTTACTGATAAAATAACCCTGAAGTATGTATTTTCACAATGATATTTAAGTATAAGGTTGTGATGTTAGATAATAATTTCATCAATTGTGTGATTATTTTATCTAAAATAAATAAGAAAATATAAATGTTTTCTTCTATTCTCATAGAAACAAAATTTACCCTCAATAGTAATAGGAAGAAAATGAGGAATTTATATTGATTTCTATTATGGTTTAAATTCACATAAATGTGATTGAAGATCATGTTGGTGTAGATTTATATCATTTTGACCTCAAATCATCCAAGATGTAGAATTTTAAGAATACCCAAATATTATATTTTGATTTGATAATTAATCAAAAATTCATTGGAGTCATGTAGTGCCTATCACCTTGAGAGAAGAAGTCATAATTTAATTTTATTCTTCATGATGGGTTTCACACCCAATGATCATAAAATTGTAAGAATCCATTCATTTTATGTTTTTATAGCTTATTTTAAATAGGAAAATTACGTTATTTATTTATAAATGTTTGAAATATTATAATATTAATGTGGAATTTCAAAATCCTACCAGTGAATTTCATCCACTTCACCTCTATGTTTGTAAATGGGTTGATATTACAATAAAATGTGTGACTCGTATATCAAGATCTACTAATGGTTATGATGTTGTTTGGTTAATCACTGACTATCTAACCAAGATAGCCCAATTTTTACCTAACAAATAGGCCACTTAATTTGATAAATTAGGGAGGTTATATATAATGTAAATCATAAATATAAAAAGTGTTTCAACTAGAAATTTATCTAGAAAAGACACAAGAATTGCATCTCGGTTTTGGAAACATCCATATTGAGATTTAGGTAATCACATTATGTTGATTACAACTTTTCATCCATAAATGAATGAAAAATTTAAGCATAAAATTAATAATTTTGAGGATATTTCATGGGAATTTGTACTTGATTTTAGTGAATTATTGGATTATCAAAACACCATAGTTGGATTTTACTTTAATAACAACACTAAGAATAAATTCAAATGGGTTTATATGACGCTATGTATTGAAGACCTCATCAGTATCCTCTTTGTTGGACTAAAAATGTTGAATCCTACTTGATCAGACATAGTATTGTCTAAGACATGACTAAATAGGTGACATTGATTTAGAACTATATCATTATCATTCAGAGTCAAAAATATAATATGATAATCATTGAAGGTGACCTTCAGAATTCATGGTTGTAGAGAATTTATTTCTTGGGGATTCACCAAGCTTAGCTCACCGGCATATGGGTAGGCAAGAAAACTTTACTCGAATATTTTCCTAGACTTTATAGATATTGGAAAAAATTTTAGAAACTTCATATCATCTTGATTTACCCCCAAGGTTTGATGTCAATCATGTAACCATCCATGTTTCTGAACTAAAGAGGTATGTGGATCACCCTTCACATTTGATCCAATATAATGATATTAATAAAGTGGATGATGCATTATATATAATGTGACCAAAATATATCATCAAATGAAATCATAAAAAATCATGGGTTAATATGATACATCTTGTTTGGGTTAGGCAGAGTTATGGAAATCTCTAAGAAAAAAATTTAGGGGTATGAGTTTGAAATGAAGTGTGAATGATCCAATATATTTTTGTCAATTATGTCAACATAAATAACTTTATTTGTTTACCCATTCCATATTTATTACAATTGTTATATATATTATTACATGATTGTTTTTTTGTGTTCTATATATTAGAATGGAGATATTTTTATATATTACTATAATAAAGTAACTTCATATCAATGAATAAGTAGAATGTCTAGGATGGTCTTGCAGTAACCTAACAATGTATTAGGATTGGACAGATGTTCCCATACTTGGTATTCTCCTTTCCCTCTCCTAAAGGGTTTTATAATAAGACTTCCCAACTATTTATTCATATATCCCATTATAGGAATCAGAAGAACAACCTGACTTGGTCTTTTATATTATATTCATAAGTCATCTCAGACTCTAGTGAGGCTCAAATATGTGCACATGGTATGGATTCTCCCCTTCTAGAGATTTTTTGTTATATATTGTGTTTTAATTGATATCTGTGTAATACATGTTGACTAAACATATACCAATTCTCTAGATTTTCATTATTTTCATACACACTATATCTTATGATAGGTTATAAGGGGAGGGTTGGTGACTTCCTACTAGGTATATTATATTAACTCTATGTATGTTCTTTTTTTATGTGTGTATATTATAATGTATTTGATCTCGCTAGGGTTAAGGCACTACCATAGGATCCAAGAAAGAAAATGAGTATGGAAATCAAGAGAACTCATTTTTAGTTTTTGTTGGATGGCTCTAGAATGGACATAGTGGTCGTCCCAGGGCATTCATGATGGTTATTCCACCGAAATGACACCTTAATTTAGAACTTCAATCATATTTGGACAGAATATTATTATGTAAATGATTTTCAACTATTTTTTTATTTTTTAAATTATATTAGTATGACTAGAAATTTATTTATCAAGGATTAATGAACTTATAGTTATTAAATATTTATATCATTTAGGTGTCCTAATTGACATGTATCTTCACTAAAGAAAAGGATGTGTGTGTGTGTGTGTGTCAGTTTGAACTCTCTCAATTTCATGCCGATTCTTCAATATGAAAATTTAACATATCATTCATTGACCTAGTAGTGGAAACAATATCTTATATTTGTGTATTATAACCTGTAGTGTTTACCCCAGACTCTGGTGATCGAATGGTGCATATGAGGCATTTTTTTATCCTTGTTTGATATCTTCATGATACTTGGGTCACAGTCATTGTGTACACCCATAAACCACAATAATAAACTCAAATTTAAATGTAAAATAAACACACACATATATATATTTATATGTATATATATATGTTTGACTACTCCCATCCCTATAAATAAATTTCATATATGGAACTAAAAGGAAATAATGTCATACCCCTAGTCATTACCACACCAATTCACAGGTTAGACACTTACCAAAACCACTATCCTATGACTTGCCCACATGGTAGTACTTTACCCATGTTTGTTAGGTTTATCTAAAGAAAATTATTTTTAATTTCATGATCCAATACCCTCAAGGTTTTTTACATAACAATTATTCATGATTCCTCATGGAGATGTAGTATTTAACACCTTTAATTCCCAAAAAATGCTGAAAGTACCCACCCCACTCCTAGAAGGTTCTAACCTATCTTCGTATTTATTTTCAACTCACATAGTTCTAACACAGTCACTCTAAACAAGAAACCCTAAAAATGGTTAGGCAAGAACAAGAATACATAACATATGGTTATGTATAAAAGGGGCCACCAAACATGATATCAAAGTTACCACTCTTTTAGCCATGAAAGTACAAGACTTGTCCCACTTTGTACTAAGAATTGTTATATTATCAATCCCCAATATCATATGAAAAGAAGTGATTAATTAATTATTAAAATTTATAATTAAATTATCCATTAAATTAAATGTAGTATAAAATTCAATAACTCACTAAGCCTTAGGGTGAAAACTAAATTATGGGGAGCAGTATTAAAAAGTTCTATGTCTTGCCTCCTATAAACAAGGTAGATAAATCACAATGAATCAATACCCAATCAATCATTAATTTTAAAACCAATTTTTATAAACACCTCAAGAGTCATAAGGTTATTTCCATTCCAAAAAAAAGTGAGCAATAGGTTGTGTTATCCCTACTAGGACATCCTCAATGTTTTTAAAAAGTAAGTAATCATGTATTGATCTGATTTCAAAATTACTCAAAAAAACATACATAAAACCCATTATAAAATGGGGAATACTATGTTGGGGTACATTCTATGGTGGAAATACTATTTTGTAGTACATGACATTGTGGGAATGAGAAATACCTATCTCTAATGATGAAGTAGGATTATTCCGTGACATAAAGTGTAGTGATCTATTGTTGAAACTAAAAAAACATTTATGCATGTCATGATTTATAGGGTCATTTTAGAATAGTATTATAGTATCTCAAAGTGGTTGTACCAGAAAATATTAATAAATTCCATACCAAGCGGAGTATGCAATTTTTATGTGCTATTTTATTGGTATTTTTTGTTCAATTTTATGTTCTGTATACAGGTGTATGCTTTGTGCATTTTTAAGTGTTGTATGTAGGTGTATTCAGAGGAGGAGAGTTTGCTATCTATTGTGTTAAATTACAGAAACTCCCTATACCAACGGTTTTAACCCATTAATATAGTGTTTAATACCATATTTTTACTAATGGTTTTAATAAACCATTGGTAAAATTTTATACGAATGATTTATCAACCATTTTTAAACTGTGAGATCATGAAATATACAAATAGTTAATAAACCATTGGTATAAATATATACTGATGTTTGTATTGAAACTATTGGTACATTGAAATTTACTTTGCCCTGTACCAACAGTTTATAAAGATCCATTGGGATAGGCCCATCCCAATTCCAAACATTCCAATGGTGTGGAAATATGTTGGTATAGGGTATACAAACAGTTTTTCTACCTACACCAAGCATTTGTATAGATTGACTTTCTAGTAGTGTTACAATTTTTTTTGTGTGCATAGATGATATCTAGTGATGATGAACATGTGTCACTAATGAATGTTTCATTATAATAATGTTCATTTCTAATATATTATATGGGTTTTTGTTGAATTGAATTAAACTAACCATTTTATAATTTAAATTAATTCATTATTTTTCATGCCTTAGTTTCGGGAGTGAGCTAGGAGTGGTTGAACTCCATTGGATAATGTTTCAACTATGGTACATCATCCAATTGAATTATTCTAATATTTACATTCTAATTATATTATATTATACATTTTCCATTTGATGTGTATTTTTCTTGGATTGATTTTGGAAGAGAATTTTAGACCTTCCATAGTTGATGAGTGATGTTTCTATCTAGGTGGTGATACTAGGCTAGTATTTCAGCAAAATTCCTTTTTCACTTTGGATATAAGTTCCTAAAAATCACTTTAATAATTATAATTTATTTATAATTAATTTAATATAATTTTTAATTCTTGAGTTATAACCCAATAGTGACTAATGTTGGCTGAATGGACATAAAAGACTCATAAAAATTAGTTAGATGGATCCTTATTAATACATGTGGTCCTGTGAACTATACCCTATAATGTTATGGATGGTTTGTTTGTCTGGTTTTCTATGATTTTACAATTCATTTGAATAAACCCTAATTAATAATTTTTAATGAAATTCATTTAAATATTAATTAGTTAATTATATGTATGCCTTAATATATTAATGGAACCATGAATATTGTAACTAAACAACATTATAAGGTCCATGATGGACCCTTTTTCACTAGCTAGATATTGGCCACCAATGGATGAGGCATGATCACATGTTTTTTTGTATAGCTCACAAGACTATGTTTGATACCTTGATCACATGAGTTTTCAAGACTTGTCATTGGACCATGTTTGATACCATTATCACATCTGTGTGCATGTATAGACCATGACACCATACATGACTCTATGATCACTTTTGTGATCATATGTATCCGTATGAGAATTATAATTGATGTTTTATTGAACATGTATTTGTGATAATTGTGAATATTTATTTATATTATGTGATATTTCATTTTTTTTCTTGAATCTTATGTTTATCTACTTACCATTATTTTCTGTAGTTGAGAATGCAGGCTGATCCATGTAGATTATCCCCTATGGGGGTTGTTTCAATCATTTAGTCAACATTTGTATTGGGTTATAATTCAAGGGTATGTGTCAAAAATGTATTTAGACTATACCATCACGGAGGATGAGTCAGGTGGATGGTTGAAATTTTAATCAGCATAGAGCTGAAGTAGGTACATCTAGGGTTAGTGGCATCTTGGTGAGCATACAACCAATTGATATCTGGGTGTTGGTTTTTTTTTCTTTGGCGATTATGTGTAATTTTTTTTGTTTATGTAATTCTTTTTCACTTTTTGATGAGCTTATCACACACACATACACTACATTTACTAGTTTGGTACTGAGCCGCATTGGTGGCTCCCTACTATGCCATACTCACACATTTCTTGGGAGTCTATAGAATTTAGATACCCAAGAATAACTCACACATTTCTTGGGAGTCTATGGAACTTTGATACCCAAGATACATGGATAGATCACATTTCGATACACATTTCTTGAGGCCCGTGATTAATCTTTA
This sequence comes from Viscum album, assembly GCA_963277665.1. Taxonomy (NCBI): domain Eukaryota; kingdom Viridiplantae; phylum Streptophyta; class Magnoliopsida; order Santalales; family Viscaceae; genus Viscum; species Viscum album. Next base: position 1,437,405,465 of record OY728156.1, on the reverse strand, counting down.
ATTAGAATAGATCACTGTCATTCTAGAAACATGGATGATGTGAGGATTATTGTTATATTAGAAGCACCATTTTTATGATTTTTTCTTTTCTATTTTATATATATGATTTCCCCATTAGGAATTCAATGTCCCTATTGTAAATATTTTCTATTTGAGTCTCTGGTTTCCATAGTAATTCATTTCAGATGGTATGTTATTTGGTTTCTTTTATTCAGATTTCATATTATTAGATGATTGGATATTTATCTATTATTGTCATCATTAATAAAGGTTATATTCTTCTTATGATTCCATACAAACACTCTATACAAGTTGGTAGACTCTGGTGTATGAGGATATAGGGTTATGTTTACGTGGATCTCTATCTTGAACATGATGATTCAGGTACCTATGTGACACAATGATATCATGGCTATTATGTTTCCTTATTTTTTGGATTTTTCAAATAGGTGACATAGTAATGTGTAGGGGATTATGAAAAAATTCAGGATGGTGTGTCATGAATACCATTATTTATTGAATTCAATGATACCAGATCATGGGATTTATGTTCAATGTCTATGCTATTATTGTTATATCATTTCAACTCACATCACACATGAATTTTGAAGTATAATATTTAATATGGATTTGACTCTTGGTCATATCAGCAAGAGGGTTCGCATGAATAATATTCACCACATAGGATTCATAATATATATATATATATATTTATTGTGTTTTAGTTTACTTATTATTGAGGATTTGACCAATTTAGTTTAAAAAAATGTACAATATTTTCACTTATTATATATTGATGAAATTTTATCCATTTAAACCCCATTTCATGTATACATATAATAGCAGGTCATGTGAGACTATAGTGTGCTTCACTTGGATAATAAAAATGATGGGAATGATGATTCAATCCTTCTATACATGGAAATTTTTACAAGCCTTATTAGGTCACAATTAAGTATTTTTTCTTTGTAATGAATCATATAAAAGTGTACCATATATAGGCCTGGTAAATTAATGTTCTAACCAATGCATATTTGGAGTTATCCATATAGCACCCTTTTCTATTCTATTTAACCAAACCAGGTGCCCATTGACCCTCAATTTAAATGTTTTAAGGTTGAATCGATCATATAATATCTATGGATATGTGCCTATATGAAATTCCATGAGTTTTTACCCTTAGTGATGTATTTTTGGATATATGGATTTAAATTTTACTTTTTTTGAGTTGATGTCCCATAATGCATGGGTGTAACCTGAGTGAGAATGTATCTATATGAATATATAGTTATGGTTAGTGTATTAAGGGTATATTTCAATGGATAATATTCCGTGTACATGTTATTTACTTTGGAAGGCCCAAAAAAATTTAATGAAAAGTTCCTTACAATTTTGGATTATATAGCTCAATGAGTATAATCGATCATGATACAATGTTAGGGTTTGGATTTCATAGATCCTTTTGGAATCAATGGCTAGACTAGGGAATTCCTAGATTGTTAGTTCCAAAACGACTCATGTTAGATTCTAAGTAAATATCCTTGGTGTTTTAAACAAATATGGTTATATAATGGGTGGATGATCAGCATATTTAACTAACATCTATGTGATTAGTGGATCATGACGAGTCTCAGTAGAAAGGAGATGCCGAATATAAAATAGGAGCACTAAGATAAGTAGAGTTTCATGGATTTGGTGTCTTTTTTTGGATAGAGGAGGAGGTGCGTGATTGCAGGCCTTGATTCCAGTGAGTCATTGGGGTCACTATATTTTTTTTAATGAGTGGTGTTTTCATGCCTTGTTAAAAAAGCATTAATACAGGTGAATTTATGCAATGATTATGTGAGGAGTTGATTGAAGTGGTGTAAAAGGGGTGGTGAGTGGACCATTTAAATGTTTAAGGGTTTTTTGATAAAACTGAAGGAGATAATAAAAGCAGGCCCCTAATTATTTCAGTTCAAGGTTACTAATTTAGTTAACAACTGATGTGTTTGGCATGATGCTCACTATTCTTCAAATACTCAAGGTTTTTGTGTTTGGGTTTCCTCGTTAATGTTGATTTTTTATGGATATTACCATGTAAATAATTCCATATTAGCTATGATAGTGGTTTTTTGAGTATTTTTTGTGGCCCTCTTGGATGGATCATGGGTTTTGGTTTTATTTGTTAATTAAAGAATTGTTTTCTCAGTTTAGAATCTAGAATCATGTTTTTATATTTAATTTTAACCAATGTTATGTTTTAATTGTTTCAAAGGGTGAAACCCAATCTTTTTTAATGGTTAAATGGTTGAATCATGTGACGAAACATTTTAGGGCACGTTTTGGGTTGTGAAATCCAATTTCTTTACATGGTAATTTGGTGAATCATGTGAATAAAAGTAGTAAAGGTGAATTTTTGGGGGAACAATTCTCGTCAAAAAAGGGAATATGGTGTAATGGTTTCTTATATGAGTAGCTATATCTATGTGTGGTCATTATTGTAAATTTTAAGTTGGAGGAAATAATTTCATTGGATGATGCATCAGTGGTTTGAATAATAATTTTGGTAAATGTTATTCAGAGAAGGACCAACATTCTTTATTTATTATGGTTTCACACAATGATACATAAACCTAGTTAGGAACATCATGTGAAAAATTATTATCAAACTATTGAACTTCTACAAGAGTATCATTGGTAGGTTAATCCTAGGGTGGGGAGAACCATGGTTTGGAAATCAACCTAGAAGGTAGAGCCTTTTGGTGGGGGACAATAAGTTATAATAATTATCTGTAGTATACACCATGGAATATTGGGAGAGAAAATTTCCATGAGTGTCATCTCATTTATTATGATGGAATAATGATTATATAATAACATCTGAATTTTATGATTCAAATTATACTATATTATCATGATGGGAATTCAAGAATGAGCATGGCCTTAGGAAAGTTTTTTAGAGGTCTACGATGGAATACAGAGAGATCCTCATGAATGATGATCAAGGGAGCTAAAAATGTGTGATTCACAAGATAAAATTACTTCTAAAGGATGATAGAGTCTATTTTGTAGTGATTTAATTGACCCACATCACTAAGAGATTGATATTCCCATGAAAAAGTAAAATTTTCCATTTAGTTGATTTTTATAGAATTAGTGCTCGAGTTTATAATCTATGTGTTCAAATTCCAATAAATAATGTTCATAAATTTTTTTGTAGATATTGGATGGTATTGAAGCATAATATAATTAATCTAAAATGATTCATATAATATCTTGTAACTTCTTGTAGGATTTAATTCATGAAACATCAGGTCACACCATGAATTATTAGGGTTAGACCCCAGAGGAGATATCTCCCAAATTTGCATGATATGAAACCATGATTCATGATATAAACTAATTATGGAATGTTTTTTAATTTATTAAAATTGAAGGTATTAATCTTAAACCCCATTATTTCATTCTCTAGATTCCTTTTTGTGAAATGTTTTAGGAATGATTGTTTTAGGATTCCTAATCTCTTATAAACTTGTTTCCTCATCAATTAAACAGTCATTTTTATGGGTTCTACTTGGTATGTATTTTCATTTTAATCCTTTTGATGAACCTTTTCACATCAAATTCCTATTTATCATATCATTATTCTGATTAGATAAATTAGATCTCTATTCCATAGGATCATGGATGAATTTTATTAGTATGTTAGGGAATTTGATCGGCATAGGAAGAAGATATCCCATGTTGATGTACACATCTCATTGATGGGAGTATCATTGATGTTACATCTATGGTCTCTTGTTCTATGTTTTTGGTTGAATTAGATTAAACTATCCATTATATCATGCAATTAACAAGGGGATTTTTTATTCCGTAGTCTTAGAAGTGAGTTAGGAGTGTTCGAACTCCATTGGATGACAATGAGGCTAAGGTACATAACCTAGTGGAATTAATCATTAGTTTAGAATTTAAAAATATTAAAATATATTTTTTTCCACAGGATAGGGTGTTTTCCAATAAAATATTTGGAGGAGTGATACTAACATTACTTGGGGGTTGGCCATGATTCCATCTATGTAGTGATGCCTGATTAGTCATTCAGATTGTATAAAATTCTCCATTGGTTATATGTTTATTGTAATCAGCTAATAAATTTTAGTTTAATTATAATTAATTATTCCATAATTATTGGGAATGATCTGGAACCCCACAGTTATTGAAGGAGTCTTAAGGGACTTATCCATCTCAGAAAAAGTAGTTGGGATTTTTTTGGATCGGTGTTAGCTTCATTTTTATGTAGTTGGTACTATATACTCTGCCCTATGTTTTTATGAATGGTTTATTTGGCATGTGATATGTGATTTTCCAATTCATGAGAATGACCCTTACACCAACATTTTGTTTTGAATATCATGTAATGCTTAATTAGTCAGTGATATGTGGGTCGTAACTAATTTAAGGAACAATACATAATGTATCTAAACAATTCTTCTATAGTCACAACAATACCTTGTGTAATATCTTGATTATAGAAACCAATTACTGAGGCTTGATCACATATGCTTTCATGTGTATCATGCGAGACCATGTTTAATACCTTGATCCTATGTTTGTGTGTGTAGCTTGTGAGATAATGTTTGATATATTTATCACTTGTGTGTGTGTGGAATGTAAGACCATATTTGATTCTCTAATCTCATGTGGGTGCATGCTTATCCCCATGATACAGATTGTTGATGTTTTCTCATAATTATAATTGTGGTGATTGTGAATCAGTTTTGGCATTACATGATCATTGATCTATCATTTTGTAACTTGTATTGCATGTGTAGTACCTTTATATTCTGTATTTGAGCATTCAAGATGATTTATAGGGACTATCCCTTGAGGGGGATGTCTCAAAAGATTGTTAGGAATGTATATAAACTATTCATTTCTATGGGTTTTTTCAAAATTTATTTTAGTCTATCCAATTATAGGGGATATATCAAGAAGATTCATGACAATTTATTTAGAATAGCGCTAAAATATAAATATTTGGGAATTATGAAAAAATTGTGAGTGGAAAATCATTCGTCATATGAGTTTTTTTTCAATTTTGTGCATTAGTGATCATATGTTATTCTAGAAAAATTTATATATTACATGATGACATTCTTCTAGAGTTATCACTAGAAGGTACACCACATTTACTAGTTAGAAACTTGACCTAATTCTTAGTTTCTAACTAAGTTGCATTGACATACTTCTCGGGGATCCATGCAACTTGAGTACACAAGCACCCCTAACATGTTTCAAGTATAGGTTGGGATGAGTCTCGGGTATGATAATTTGGTAGGATATCTTGTAATGATTTTGGTTACTAAGAGGATATGAGTCTTGGAATTTAGTGTAGAGCCTCTTTATTTTTTTATTTTTTTTCAATATGTCATTGTCCAAGTGAGGAATTATTATTCTTGTTTTCTAGCATAATCATTCGAGTGTGTTGTTTTATTATTCATTAATTATAGATGTTCTGTTATTTTTTTCTTAACAATATAATTTTATATTATTACATGTATTGATTTATATATATTGTTTTTAGTCAAATTTAAGCTATACTCGCCACATTGTTACACATAGAAACTCATTGGTAGTGAAAATCCTCTTACATATATATTTTTAGTCAAGTTTTATATTATTACATGTATTGATTTAAATATATTGTTTTTAGTAAAATTTAAGCTACAATCGCCATGTTGTTGGGATTTATTTTGTTCATGTGGTTTTTATAATATTAATTTTAATTGAATAAAGTATTTAATGTAAAATGTATCGAATTCTGAATTAAGTAATATAGATTATTTTTGTAATTAATTTTTTATTCACGATGTTATTTGGATTGAAATCTAGTTTCTTGGTTTGTGGGTAAAAAACTATGAACTCATGGATTTTTATTCTATGAGTGGTTTAGTTTATAAAAAAATAAGGATATGTTTTGGAATGTTTTAAAGGGTAAAATATGTCAAAATATAGTTATTTTCATATTTTAATTTAATTTCTGTGGTTTTAAGATATTTGTAATTTTTTTTGAAATTCCATAATGGGGAGTTGTCAGATTAATTTATTAAAAAATGTAAAATTTATTTTCCTTTGGGTTCATGTTATTTTATTAATGAGAAAAAAATTTATGAATGGTTAATTTGATTTTTTTATAGTTTTGTATAGTGTATAAAATATTTTATTCACCAATAAATAATAGGTTTATGGATTATAAAAAAATAATAGTGGGTTTTAAAAGATGCATTCATTATTGAGGGTTGATTTTTATTTTCCCACACTTTTTATTTAGGGAATTTGATTTTAGTGTGAAACCTGGATTGTTCATATTCATGTATAAATATATATATATATATATTTATTAAATATGTTAGGAAACTCCATATTTAAAGAGGAAATTTTACCTCCATGGATGATCATTATGGTGAGTGATATATGAATGTGTATTCTAACTATTTCATAGAGTTAATACACATTACTCTTGATTTAGTTTTTAAAAACTCTCTAAAAGATCATTTCCTCATAAGTTTTCTTCACACATACCTCATATAATCAATGTTTAAAAATGTCATAAGTTCTTATGAAAAAATTGATTGAAAGTGTAGTTTTAGTGGAATCCAATCAATTGAGTAATCCTATGATGGGTGATGCCTCAGTTCCTTCCATTATGACTGGTGATGTTCTATATAGTGTAAAGAAGGTAAATGAGGGTTAGTATTTTAATATCATTACATCTTCTTGTAAGAATGATATACCACTCATCTTCATTTAATATAGGGAAACTGAGAATTATAATTCCTCTTTCTAAAAATTATTAAGGACCTATTTCTGTTGTGGAATTCGTTCTCATCCATAGAGGTTTTATATTATTAATGATATTAAATATTCTGGGTGTAATATGAAGTGGGATTTTGTTTTTTTAACTTTTCATAATATAGTATATTAAATCATTTGAGGTCTATAGTTTTTTGTCTTCTGTGGGTTCTTCCTTGACTGTTCCTTGTGGAATTTTCATTATCTTGTGGTGGTTCTAATTCCTAGTTGAGTTTTTACTTCCTTATATGTGTGTTCATTGTTAGCCTTATGAAGAAGTATGGTTTTGTTCTGTTTATCATGATAATAATGCAATTTATTATTTGGTGGATTTTATGAGTTCTATACTAGTTTATATTGTTATTTTTCTAGTTCTTAGACTTATTTTTTGGATTAATCCTAGGTTTGTGTTTGGGGATCATGATCCCTTTTCATTTTCCCTTAAACTTCATGACCCAAGGTTAGATATAACACTGTTATTATTTAAGGTGTGTTTTATATTGATTTATCCCTCATTATATTTGGGGAATTTATTGGATGGTTCAACCATGTTGGTAGGTATTTTGATATTTTTAATGGTTATTATGCATTCCTAGGTTCATAATTGTGTTTTTAAAGTGTTTCATTTTTTTAGATTCAGAAATGTTGTTCTCATTGAAGTATTTATCGTTTATCTAACTATTTAAATATATAAACAATTGTATGTATAATTTTTATAGATCCTTATTTTTTTAGATATTGGTGTCCCTATATTATTAATAAATTTTTGTTTAGTGATATTTAGTGGTATTGATGATTTGTTCATCGTCCTTAAGGAATTGTTTTACAAATGATTTCACTTCATTTTGGGAGGTAAATAAGTTCTTAGTAAAATTTATTTCATCTCATTAAAATGAATTATTGGGGGATTAAAGTGGTTTAATATGGATAATTTGAAGAAAAAATGTCTATATTTTATTTAATACTATTTTACTATGAGTTATTTTAATTTTCAAGGAGTGTTGGTTGTGTAATTATTATTATTTAATTTTTTTTATTTCTTTGTTATTGTAATCACATGGATAGTTGAAACCATGATAGAAAACCATGAATGGTGATGAAATATTTTAGTGGGATCTACATATTTGGAATATGGTTTGTTAAAAAATGAAACAAAACTAACGGGACTCCCTATTTATGGGATAAAATTTCCTAGTAAGTGGATGATTTCATCTACCCATTATGATAAACTATAAAAAGGGTTTGAATTGTGTATTTTGTGAGTAAAACTAATAGTACATGGTTTGGTAAATAATTTATCAAAGATAAACTATGTAAATTACCCAATTTAATTAAAAATGTAAAATTCCCCACCTCTAAAATTTTTTTGGGCTTTGTTTCCCATACTCCCTTTTTTGGTTTGGCATACACATAGGGGGAGCTCAATCCCTGTTCTTTTATTCTTATCATGGTAATTTGTATTCACCTCTTTTTATTCAAAGTGTTTTTGGAAATTAAAAAACCACATTTTATCTTAATTCCTTTTTTTCTCAGTAACCCATCATCTTATTTGTTGATATTTCTCACATTGACCATATGGGTGTTTTTGGTTGCGATAATTTTTTTTGGGGGGGGGTTCTAATGTGGGGATTTGGGTGTTTTTTTATTTTAAGCTTTTATTTTTCCTTGTATGTTCTTTCTCTATTTAATTTTATTTTTTTCTTTGATTGAGGTCAATGATACAATGAAATTTTATTTTTTTGTAGGTAATGAAATTATTGGGTTTAAAAACCATTGTATTTTGAAGTGATAGGGAATAATAATATAAAAAATTTATATTTAAAATATTTCAATGGTTTTTTATACCTTATTTAGATGATTTAAATTAATTCATGTTTTTTTGAAAAAAAAATGTTTGTTCATGGAAATTGTTTATGAAAATTTATATTTCACTATTTCAATTTAATTTTATGTGTAATATATTGGTTATGGTCCTGATTTTATTTCCAAAAAACTCTACTCATATTTCAATATTTTTTATTAATTAGTGATATCATTGATTTAAAATTATTCCTAAGTGTGGAAAATGATGTCATTAAAGTGTTGGATCCTTGTCTGGTTTTTGACTATTGTTTTATAATAACATGGTTTTGCCTTCCAATATTTATACTAATGGACCATTTGGTATTTTATAAAATGACATAATTTTATGATTTTATACCCAAATTATGATCCCATTTTTAATATTTTTTTGTATACTTGTATCCAATTTAGTGTAAATTTATGTATTTTTGTTATTATAATGTGATTATTGATTATGAGAAAGGGGTTGTTTCATGTGAGGGTGTCAAAGGTGAGATGAGTTGTGTTGTTCTTGAATATTGATGTATGTACTAATTATTTATTTACATGATTACTCAACTTCACATGAAAATTTCAATAGAACCTCGGTATCCAAGAGAGGGATCAGTTTTAGGCTATTCAAACATTGTTGAGTTGATTATTATGTGGGTTCTAGTCACTATGACAAAACTACACTATAAGATCTAATTAATATGAACTGGAAATACTTTGGGAGTCTATATATATATATACATATACATATATATATTGATTCTCTATAGTATGTAAAGGAATACCTCATGTTAGTTACTAGTTAGATTCCCATTACAATTACTCATTGATTGAGAGATTTTGTATGGAATCTCCCTTACACACTTTGTGTGAATCCCATCATAACCATTTGGGTTTTTGGGAACCTCATTCATTATTAATTGTTTTTATTATATAATACTTGATATGATAATGGAATTTTTTATTCCATTCACTATTTTATTTTAGAGTTTTCTTTTCAAATAATTTTGAAAGAATAATTTTTTTAAAAATTTGTAAGGAAGAAAAGAATGATTTTTCTTAAACATTGTACATTTTGATGTCCACCATATTAAATGATACAAAGTGTTTTTTATTTAAAATTTCATATTCCACCCCCTTGTTAAGAATGGTTATTTTGATAAATATTCTTTTGAAGGAATTGTTTGGTCAATTTTCATGGTTTTGAAACTATGATTTTGAGTCATTTGTTCTCTTTTTTCAAAATAAAAACGTTTTAAATTTGTGTTATGAAAAAATAGATTAAGCCTGTGATTTATTTTATGTATTCTATAATTTTAGATAACATATTTCATAAATTATTTTCAGAAGATTATTAAATTTTCTAAAAAATTATTTCATATATTCTTTTGTGAAATCTTATTAAGCTAACCAGTATCACAACCTACATATATAATGATGTGTGTATACATGAAAATTTCACGGTTTTATAGGTTTTTAGGGTTTTTATTTCATTATAGATGTTGTTATTCTTGTTTTTAATAGTAATATTGAAATGTGATGAGTAACTATGGGTGACATGGTGTTTTTTGTGTAGTTTATTGGGTTTGGTGTTTGAATTCTGTTGATTTTTATGTATCAAAAAATTTTATTAGGTATATTTCTATTATATTTTTATTAATTTTGTGGCCATGATGTATTTAAATTCTAGTGAATTTCTTATTGGGGCCCATGTTTTGTATTTAGTGTAAATTATATGTATTTGTAAATGACTTGAATCATTCTAAATTCTTAATAACTAATTGGATTGTTTATTTTTTTTCTTTTATTGATCTGGTTGGATGTTAAATATATGGATTCACCAAGGTGGATTATTAGTTAGCTTAAATGTCTTTTTTATTGTCTCTAATTTTTAAAAACCTTCCATAAGGTGTGTACAAGATGTGTAAGAACAATTTTCCTACCTATGGGAATTGAAAAAAATATTAAGGACTACTAGAGGGTCGGGTTGAGTGATCTATCAGGTCAATTTAGGTTGATTCATTTTGTAAAGTCCCTTCATAGTTTTATCCTCAGCCCAACAAATATTTTATCACTCATTCATTTTATATTGTCTATATATTCTAATACATTCCTTCATAACCTATAAAATTTAGCAGCATACTTAACAACCACTTCTATTTTTTTGTCTAAAATTTATAAATTTTTATTCTTTTCCAACTCTTTTACATTATAGAAATTAAATTACAATAAATATCAACTTAAAATTTTATAATTCCATGATTTATATTTATCAATATATTTTATGTTATTAATAAATTTCTACTATTAATCATAATATCCCCTTGGATAATATAATTTCAAGATAACCTTATCCCTCTCATTATATACCAAGGTAAAGAATATTTTATTTAGGTAATTGGTTTATTTCATAGCAACGAATGGATTGATGGTTCAATTATAGGATATATGTTTTATCATTATGAATATTACAAATATTATTAACCCATGTCAATGAGCAATAGTTTTTCCTATGTGGGTAAAAGTATCAGTATAATCACAATTCAACTACAAAAATTTAGTGGTAATCATCATGACTCTAACCCCAACTTAATTAACTTTCTCATATAGTAAATAAAGTATTGATTATGGTTTTAGATGATATTTTAATTCTATCCATAAGTTTCCATTTATAAATAATGGAATAAATGTAAATATTTCATAAAATTATGAATATTAAAAATGAAAATAAAATTCTTATATTTGTAAATTTCGTGGATATCCTAAGGGTTTATAATAATATTACTATTTTCTAAAATTATTCATTAGAATCCAGTTTATATGGATTCTAAAATACTTTCTCTATAACCCAATAGGGAACCCTAAATCGAGTACCACATATCTGGTTGTTATTTTATTACATTGGTATTGAATTTATCACCCAATAGTTCAGAATTAATAACAAACTAGATACATAAATGATCTTTAAATTAAAATTTAATATATAAAATACATCAAAGAAATTGATCAACATATTATTATTTATCATAGAATATCCTTTGATAAATAATAGTATCCTTCAATATTCCTCAGTGAAAAAGAGAAAAAAAAATAAATGGGTGTTCTCAGACGCTAAGTAGGGTGTAGTTTATAATGGAAACTATTATAGAATAAAAGAGAAATAAATAGTATTGAGAGAATAAATAATAAAAAAACAATGAAATATAACTGATAACAATAGAAGGAGATGAATCCCTGGTTAACAAATCAATGGAAATAAAAAATCACATCGACTATAATAAATGATTTCATAGTGATGGAATTTTTAATATCAGACATCATAAATTTTTTAATGGTCTTGTTCCAAGAAATCGCACAAATATGAGTATGTTTTACACAAAAATATTGATATAGTTCATTTCATGAAACCTACCAATTCATTAATGTTGCATACAATTCTAGGCTTAATCAATCACATTATAAGTAAAAAATCCATCATATGAATGATTTGGCTTAAAATAATAATATCATAATGTTCTTAAGGGAACGATTAACATAAACTTGTATTAGTAATAAATAATTAACTCTATATTTTTAATTGGGATATAGTCTTAAATTTATTACCTATTTAATTTAATGGTAGAACTACCTAAGTGAATATTTATAAATATTTTAGAAATTATAGTATATACACATTGTAATGGAATGTATCTTTTATGATGGTGTAGTAGAGGGGAATACTATCATCGTATGAATGTATTACTGGGTATGATATAATGAATTTAATGATTAGAGACAAATAAAATGATATAAAAAAATTTATTTATTATTAAGATATGGAAATAATATGAAATTATTATGGTGGTTGAGGTAATTACAATCATAATAAAATATATTATTTTGATTTAATCTATTATTTATAAAAAATGAATCACAATGTTATTACATAAGGAAATGTAAGGTAATTCAATAAAATTTAAAATATAGGTTAAGAATGATATACAAAAACCCTTAACATTTTATATTCCTACCAAAATCATGATAATGAACTCATTTTATCCTTTATGTTTGGAATCTCAGAAGAGAAATATAAATAAGTGTTTTTGGAACCATTAACTTATTGAGTCTCTTGAAAATAACTATTAGGATCAGTTTGAGATTGAAATTGAGATATGGTTTTAAACCTTATTCTAAAACAGTCTATTCTAAAATATTCATGGGTGGGAAAATCATTGAAAGAACATGTTCAATTGTTCTAGAGTGTAGAGGAAAAAGAGTGTGGTTGGTAATTTACAGAAAATGGTATGGAACTATTTTTTAACATCTAAACATATGTATTGATCTTTATAATGGGGAAAAATTAAACACCATTAGTCTTATCATTATTTTAAAATATTTTATGTGAAATTATGTCTTAATTTATGAATTTTATAATCTTAATGACTTTAATCCCTTAAATTGTTTTATTTTGGACAAGGAAATTCAATTTATTCATAAAGATAATTTAAAATTTTATTATATACATTAGGCATTAGAGAATCATTATAAAAATCATATATCTATTCAAGGAACACTATATTACATATTATTTGATTTTAAATTCATTATTATGTCATAATAAATATATTTTATTCATAATGTATCTTATTATTTACCAAAAAATTGATCTTAATAGATAATTATAAAAACAAATTCCAAATTGTCTAATTTTGATGTGATAATTCTAAATTTAACGTCCTTATTATGAAAATAATTTCTTATATATATGATATTTAGTTTTTATATAAATTCATTAAGTATTATTTAATAAATCAGATTTTTATTCTGATACATATGTGAATAATTCTATTACTATTCCATGAGTAATATAATATATGAATAATTATTTATTTTATTATTACCAAATGATTTTTTATTTTTTCTTAAAAACATATTTTTTAATGGTCAAATTACTATAACCAAGTCATGGTGGGATGTTACTAGTATAATGGTTATATTCTAATGGCCACCTTACCCTTTTAGTGGTCATATTAACCATTATATATGCACTTAATTGTAATATTTAATATAATTTAAATCCAGTTCTTAGTGTATATACCATCTGAATTCATTTATAATATTTTCTTCATAATAAAAAATTAATTTATATATTTTTCATTCTTTTTTTATTATGATCCTTCATATTTAATTATTATAGTGGTTCCATATATTTTTATGTTTTTTTCCACTAGTTAAAATAGTTGTTATGAATGTAATTTTCTAGTTTTATTAAACTATAAAAATGTACAATTAATAAGAAATAGTATAATGTGATTCTTGAAATAGTTCCTTTATTGAAGTGTTTATTTAAAATTGTCTAATATCATGTATTAAAATATAATTTATGTTAATGGTGTTGTGTATGACCATGTGTATGTGTTGGAATATAGGAAACCATCCTAATAAATAATTACATCTTTAGTGGTAACTTTTTTTTATGATCAGTCATGGTTTAAATCACTATCAAAATTATTTCATGAAATTTCATATAAAACTATACGTATTTATTTTTTATTTTTTATTTCACTAGGATTATTATTATTTTATGTTGTCTTTTGATATTTTATTGGACACTATATTTTTCATCGGTTCCCCTTGATTAACAATTATTAAATTATTAATCAACTATCAAATTTATTTATATCATATATTTTTAATTTTTTTTCAAATTTAGTGGATGTTATTAAACTACCAACTATATAATTATTGGTAGTCTTGATAACCATCTCTAATAATGTTAAAATATATTTCTTTGTACCATAGTTAGAAGTGGTTAAATCTACATTTAAAAAACTAGCAGTGATTATAATAACCTTGGAATAATTCACATTGAATAAAAAACATTATTTATGATATTGTATTAATTGGTGGACCTAATCAACACCTTTTTATCACATTTCACCAAACATAATAAAAAAACATCCAATGAATATATAATATATTCACCTAATATAATATAATTCAATTTAATTTTAAGAGTCAACATATAACAAACAAATATATATAGAATTACTGCATTACTTTTTAAGTTTAAAAGGTATTATAATAAAATTTTTTATTAATAATATAATTCATAAAATTTTACAAACTAAAAGGATACTCTATTTATATAGGTTCACTTCCCTCCCCCATAAGAGAGATTTTTTGGAGTTAGCATGTGGTTTTTATCAAGCCTGTAGTACCTATGTTTAAAATAGTTCACTATATATTAGTAAGGATTATATTAATAAGAACAAAATAATTTCAATAATTAAAGTATTTCATTACTTATTAATATTCATTACTAGATTTTATGTCCCCATATAAACTATTATAATTTTAAAAATAAGTACTTTTCTTATAATAGAGTTTCTTTCATGTATTATATTATTCTCTTTAGAAGTAAAAATTATTAATTATCGATATTTTAGTAGATGAAAATATTTATATATTTTAGTTTAGTATATCAAATTTGTCTTAGGGAATATTTAGGGGAATTTTTTTTAAATGATTGATTTTTGAGAGAATAATGAAAAATAATTTTTTTATAAAAAAAATAACATAGTTTCAAGTAATTAAAAATTAACCTAGTATTATAGATTGGTTTTAAATTAAAATTAGTCCAATTTTAAAATTAATAATCAAATTAATTATGTTGTAATCATTATTATACTTGATTTTGGTATAAAAACATTTTTTGGCTTAATTTTTTTTAAGAAAACATTTTTTGTTATATTTTTGTTCTTATTTAAAAATAAATTTATGCCACTTATACAAACTAAATCATGAAAAAGAGATTTAATAGTAGTAATTTAGAGGATAAAATTTATTAATGTGTTTAATTTCATTTTTTTCTATAATGAATAGTTACCATGGTAAAAATGTATCACCCTGATAGTAGTTAAATAAATATAAATAAGGTAAAAACTATGTGATAAAGTCACCAAATATTATCTTAAGTCATAATAAATGATATAATTTTAATTATTAACACCTTATATTTAAAATTGGATTGATTTAATGCCACTTAACCACTATTTATAGATTTATAATATTTAAAATTTTATAATATTTAGTTGTGTTTGACTCCCAACACATTATAAAGGGATCCTCATATACACTATTTTTGTCAAACACTAAGCCATTTATCTTAGATAATAACTACTTAAATACCTTCCAAAAAACCCTGATCACATCTTAGAGGTATTTCTATCATTAATGTAAGAGTCTAATAATTCATAATGTGCAATGTAAATAAGGTTCTCAAAAATGGGATATACCTCTTAACAAAGTTTTTTCATGATTAATTATTCTTAAAACACATTAAAATATCCCATTACCTTGTATATATAATGAAATTAGTATCTACATTATATGGATATGTTATTATGTTAATGTAACAAACCTTTTTTATCTTTTTATCCATATTATGGGAAGTGAGTAATGCCATGTTAAATTCTTTCAGGTACACCATGACCATTGTTTTGATCTACATTTAGTTGGGTCTGGTTTCAAGGTGTTTTGGGTGAAATTTTTAGAATTATGGAATCCCTTTGGGTTGTGCATGGATGGTTCATGGTTTGGAAAAACCATGTGATTTATCCTAGTAAACGGTGATCCCTATTCAAACCCATTGGATGGGGGATCATGGTTTCTCCAAACCATGTGTTCAACCCATCTAAACCATTTACCCTTAGACATTGAGGTTTTCACATATGGGTAATTTTTAAACCAACCGTGCATCAAAACTATTCAACCAAAACTAATGACCATAAGGGGAACATTGCAAGGGTAAACAGATTGTCTAACATTGTGGCCCTCCCCTGAAAACCGTGTGTTTGGTTTTTAATTCATATAAATTTAATTTTAAAATTCCAGAAGCCCAGTGTTATGATGATAATCATCCCCAATCGTACCTTATATGATTTTATCTTCCTTGGAGGCTCTCAAGAAGAATTTTTCTCTCATATAACATCATCCTTTGAGAAGAAACTTTCTGGTGTAATATATGATTTCTCTCTAATAAGTAGATCTCCTCTTAACATATTTCTCGTAGACATCTATTTCTTTGATAGATATAATATAAATTTTTTGGATCTTGATTTTAAAATTAATTCATATAACTTCTTCACCTTAATTCATTATTGGAGTACCTATTTTGGGTGTTGACCATTTGATTCTGTGATTAATGGTAGTTGGTTCCCTTTGATATCAACCATGAGATTGAAACATTTATTTTCATGATTTTTTTAAATATATTTCCATATATTTATAAAACCACATTTTTTAATGATTTAAAAATTAAATTAAAAAAGATATGTATTTTGAGAAAACCCCATAATTCCAAATGAATTGGAATTGAGGGATGAATTTGGTGAATTATGGATTTATTCTTGACAAGATTATTTCATGATGTAATTTATAAAATTATATTATATTTGTTTCATAGAATGTTTCTTAAATTTAAATGATAAAAAACCATGATTTTTTTTGATTGAAAAGAAAGGAAATAATAAAAACCCCATTTTTTGTTCTGAAATTGAATTGACATTTTGAAATTGAACAATTGGGAAATCGAATTATGAATGATGATTGTTTCGAAATGAGATTATTTACCATTAATTATTGATTGATTGATAACATGTGATCTTAGGTAATAAGTGGTTTATTTGAGTAAATAATTCGAGGATCATGATCCAGAACTAATGGTTTAGTGATAAAGGGTCTAATAAAAACCAAGTTTGTCATGATAAAACTATATAGGATGTTGACAAGTCCTATTAATCCTGAACCTGAGGGATGTGTGAACACATGATTATCCTTGATCACAAATATGAGAAGTGTGGTTAACCTATAACTAGAACTAATGTACATTAAGGAATATGATCATAATGCTTTTTTTGTATGATTTGATTATATATTTATTTTATTTTACAATTATATTACTCATGCTAAATGATTTGTATAAATTATTTTATATAAATTTTTTATTTAATACATGTTTGAAATGTTTTCCATATATTGAAAAGAAATAATTTTATGTTTTAAATAGGCATATGATATATCATGACATGGCATGTTTTATTTAAATTGAAAGCATGATTGGTTTATTGTTATGGAATCTATTATAGAACACTTGGTGAGAACCTACTTAGATTTATCGCTCACAACCTTCGTTTTCCCTTAATAATTTTTATACATTCATATTCCAGGTTTGGGAAATAGAAAATGTCCACTTGGAGGTGATGTATATTATTGATCCTTGAGACCCTAGATTAATATTGGTGACCAGTGGAAATGAGGTACAATTGCAAAAAAGTGTTTTTGAGACAAATTTTGGTTTATTTATTGTATTTTGGGTTGATTATTCATTGAGTAGATTATTCATAACCATGATTACAATTTTACATATTAAACTTATACTACTTTCTCCCTAGAGATTGATGATATTCCTAATTGTATAATTATTAAATTACTCTTTACTTTTAGAAAAATAACCCTCTCTTTATTCGTACATGGGGTTAGGTACTAATTTCCAACATGTGGGGATCAAGAATTCCCTACAAACTATGTTAGTGCAAGATCATGTATCGTTATTCCATGGTATATATAATGGTTCAAGAAATAGTGGTTAAAAAGGCATGTCAATCATCTTTTCTTATATTTAGTATGTGTTCTATGTTTTCCAAGAAGAGGGGATCTGTGATTTGTGGAATATGGGAGGTAGTTATGAGTGAGTTTTTAGCTCACTTTTATCATAGAAAGCCTTAATTCAACTTGTTTGGTGGTGTATAAATGTCTTTTTTGGGTATTTTGATATATTTATAGTATAATCACTATTTTATTTAAGTTTTATAAGACTTCCATACTTTTGAATTATATTTTATGGTATTGAATCTTTTGACTTCTGTTTGAGTTGTTGATCTGAGTTTCTTGGTTAAAGTTTTTCTTTTTGTCTGCCGATGTTGTGTAAAATCATGCCTCTGAGAAGAAATTGGAACCAACCTATGGAAGGATATACCAATGAACTATTACAAGAGAACCCTCTAGAATAAATGATTCTCATTGAGATAGTGGTGCATATTGTCCATGATCTATGACAGGTAGTCACACCCTTTCACGTTTAGGCTCTAGTCATGGAAAATCAAAGTTAAAACTCTATAGATCCTTCTTAAGAGTTTATTAACTAAAAGAATTTTTTTATAATTATATTATGATCATAAATATGTTTAGTATTGGTTAAAATGTATTAATTAGTTTTTTCAATTATGGGAAAACCCTGATTCAATTAATGTGAAGTGTGTTATCTTCATGCTTGAGGGGTCTAGAATATTGTTGTAGGATTAAATAGTGATGGTAAAGAAGCATGAAGTCATGGAGTAAAATGAATTCAAGGGCCATTTTACTAACTACTTCTATACATATTAAATTATTTTATCAAATTCAATCGAGTTTTTTAATATACATCAAGGTGATTATACCTTGACTCAGTATGAAATATTCTTTGTTGAGGTGGTATTGTTTTCTCGTAAAATTATTACTAATAGGAAATAGAAGGAATGAATATTTAATATTGTACTTTTAGTAGATATTTGATAATATTTATTCATACTAAATATGAATTCTTATTATGATGTATTGGATCGAATATTGGCGGCTGAGCTCAACTTGTCTAGTAGGTTAGGGTTAGTAGGAGATCCTTTTTTCTCATAGTGGTAGTTCTATGTGTTCCTTTAAATGAAAAGGGAAGTGTGATGAGTATCATGGATTATCTTTGTAGTAGGGTTCTTCACGAACAACTACAATTCCAAGAAGAGTACCATGTGATTTCTTTTGGTGGGGTTGGTTGGGAATTAAAAATGTGTTTATGCTGACCATCCTAATATATGTACTTCAGTGGATGCTCAGGTCACGTACTAATATTATTTTATATATTTTCTACCCTAAATATTTTCTTGGGATCATTAGCACTTAAGAGTACTACAGTTAAATCTAATGCTTCATGAGAAAAGGGTTTCCAGCCATAGGAATCCTAAATAAAGCTTTTTCATGAAGTGAAAGAGTCTCTAGTGGAATTTCATGGAGGTACATTGACTATGAGAGTTACAATCACTGTAGTTTCATCCTTAGTGATATATTTATTTGATACCAGTGAATTTTACATGTTCATATAGACTAATTTTTTAAATTTTCTATCCCTTACTATATAAATTTTATCTTATGTGATTTATATTACGATAACCTTATGAATAAAGAGATAGAATGGCCTTCGGTGTCCTGTTTGTGTTTTCTCTTTATCAGATATTAAGCATAACTAGAATTTTCGGGTCCTTAATATGAAATATTAGGATATCATTATTAGGATAGATTGGATGATCACTTTTTAGTATCGGAATGACTATTATATTTGGTTGGCCTTTTTTACCATACCTAATGGTGTGTTCTATGTCTTTCAAGGAGAATGAGACCCAATATCGAGTATAGTTATATCTTCTTTTATGGATTTGAAAAAGGTAATATCCGTGTTTTATTTTGACTTTGATGAAGAATCCTTTTGGGAATATCTCCCTCTAGTTATAGTATATTATCCTATTGTTTTTTCTTTTTATTTCTCTAACATTCAATATGTTAATAAAGATTGATATTTCTATAAATTTAGAACCTAGTAATCATACAGCTTACGTTACTTCTTACCATATAGGACTATCATAGTTCGAAGAGACGAAGATATAGTTAGATGACTTTCATTATAAAATTTTTATACGCCTAGGTGTGTCACTTTTGGAATCACCCATACTCTTTGAAAAGAAATATGATATTTCACTTTTCCAATCTGTTGATTACAAGATTATCAACCCGGTTAAAGTAATGAATATGTATTATTTCTTTATAAAATGAAATGTTTGACCAGATGAAAGGGGATAAGGGGTTCTCGAAGATTAATCCTTGTTCTAGCTACCAATATTTGGGAATAAGAGAATCTAACATTCCATAGTCCACCTTCATGAGTATATATGTCCACTATGGGTATTTTTATACCTTTTATTCTAAAAAATGATTCTAAAATTTTTTGGGAGTTTATTAAAATAATATTGCATGACTACCTTGACTCATTCATTATAGTCATTGTGGATGATATCTATTATTACTCTATGACTGAGAAGGATCATGTTCGGTATCTTAGGGATGTTTTGAAAATTTGTATAGATCACCGACTATATGTCAATCTATCAAAGTTTTATTTCAGGATTTGGGATTTAAAAATATTATGAAAAATGGTGTAAAAATTGTATTTTATTTTATCATAATATGGTGAAATATGTTATGAAATGGGAATAAACATAAAATTATTTTTTGATTCCAAGATTCTTGTGTTTAGAAAGGTATTATTTCTAGTTTTTAAGGATTTCTCAATGTTGTATTCATAAATTACCACTATCACATGGAATAGGGTGAAGTTATTATGGAATAAACCATTTCATAATTATATCATTGATTTGAGATGTATTTTGAATTTTGTTCTAATATTGACTCTTCAAGAGTTTTGGTAGGGCTATGTGGTCTTTTGTGATGCGTTAGGTATAGGTTCGGGCTATGTTCTTATGAATGGTGATCACATAATTTTTTATGGCTCTAGATTGATTAGGACACATTAAGAGAATTACCAAACCATTGATCCAGAACTCACATCCTTGATGAAATACCCTAAAGACTACCCGCATTACATTTTTTGAGAATGTTTTACCATTTATTATGATAAAAAAGCTCAATATATGTCTTTTCTCAAATATATTATAATATCTAATAGAGGATTTGGGTGGAGTACCTGCAGTATATAAAAATAATATTAAATAAAATAACACTATTTTTGTAATAGTCTTAAAAACTAAAAAAACAAACAAATCATTTTTAATTATAGTTTTTTCTAAAGAGACATTATCAAATATAAAAAAATGATAAATGAAACCATTTAAAATTATGGATGTATATTAATACCATTTTATTCCACTTCATTGGGTTTTCTTTTATTTTATATGAACTCCCATTATTATACTCAAGGTAACTGACCATAAAACCATGAACTGAACAATCTTGGAATAATTAAATTAAACATTATAGCTAATCAAAATGACCATAAATGAACATAATAAAATTATAATATATTAAATAAATATATAAGAGGCTTCATATTCAGTAATTAATTAATTTAATTCGATTATTAAGGATATTAATTGTAAGTTAAAAACACATTCAGACATATGGTAAGGTGATTCTCAATCGCAACTCATTTTATTTGGGTTATCACAATTTTACAATGTATTTGGTATGAATACTCCTCTAATGTTTCCTTAACTATCATTTCTTTTTTATTCCATTTTATTGTTAGTGATATACATGTCTCTAACATTAAATTATGAAAAATACAATGAATTTAAAAAATAACACTTCTTTTAAAAACACATCTTTGTCTTTTCTTGATTATTTTCTTCCTCACTTAAGAATGATGGTTCGTATAACAAAAAAAATGTTTTTACCTTTTTAATTTGGGAACTCAAAGTTTGTTAATGAAATAATGACTGATGAAATCATTATGAATCCCATTCCATTAGATGGATTACCTCATGACATGGATTGATATATGTTCTACATGGAATTCATGATTATGTAAATGTAATGATGTGATGGGTGGGCCTAAAATTATATATACCTCCAATAAATGTAGTATTGTGATGTATCTCATGAGATAATGTGTATTATGGATAAAGATAATTGAAGATATATTCATAATTATGATGATTTGATTATGCACAACTTTTATTTTTTAACGTGATGCTAGTTTTTCTCACAACTATGTGTGGTAATTGACCATAGTGACATGATGTTTCATTTTTATGAATTTCAATATTACATGCCTTTATCTAATTCTTCCAATAATGATTATAATTATGATTATATTATTATGATATGATGATGATGATTATTCCCCCTAATTTTATATTTATTCATGTCCCTATTCATCCCCTTACTAGGATTTTAGCTAACAACATTATTTCCTATATATCCTCAGGTGAATATATATACTAAGGAGAATAAATGATTTATAATTACAATGAATATGGATTTAAATAAAGTTTTACATTTTATTATTGTCATGTTCTCTATGATCCTAATTTTCCTAAGACAGTAAACCTTTTTATCCTTGATTTGTATATCTTTTATGTTTTTTATCATAAAAATGATGTAATTGTCTTATAAGAAAAAGTATAGTCACTATATATTTTATTAGAAAACAATTTAGTTAATTTGGGAATTATTATTAGATAATGTTTGTGAAAACCCTTAGGATATGCATAACTATATGTTACCATCCAAAAGTATTGGTTTTATAAAAATTATTAACATAGGGATCCCATAAGACATGCCTTTAGTGTTAATTACATAAGATAATAATTTATTCATGCATAGTGATTTCCTTTTGTTTAGACCTTTTGTATATTGTAAAGTAGTTGAAATATTGGGCTATGAATAATAACTTGAAAAATGTTGAGCATTTTCCTTCACCTAAGAGGGATAAATTCGATATTGAATCTATTATTCTGAAATAACAACATACATTTTTTGGACCTATTTGTCCTCTAAGAATGTAATTTTTGGTTAAATAAATGGAGAAGATCATTTATATGATCTTATGTTTTGATAAGTAGAATGTGACTTTGTATATATATAGTTTAGATGGATAAGTTGATCAATAGTGGGAGTTGATAAAGAAAACCAAGATAAAGAGAAAAATAGAATATATGGATTGAGAAAAGCTTAATAAAATATTTCTTAACAAGTATTTACCTAAAAATAGTTTTACAAATATAGATAGATAATTCATATAGACTAGGAAAAAAGAAGTTGAATATGTCATTAGCTATGATGTAAACATCACAAGGCTTGTAAGGTACACTTCTGGTTTTGTTATCAACTATGATAAAAAAATTGATATATTTTATTTAATATTTTAAAACCACACCTTCAAAAGGATCTAGTTATCTGATACTTCAAGAGTTATGAAGATGTTGTTTGTTATACACTCAATATAGATATGGAGTTTAGAGATCTTTACCATGGATATGGATATAATAAATAAAAGATAGATTTTCAAGATAGAGGATCAAATGAAAAATGTGTAAGGGAATTTAAACCACCCACATGTCAAAAATTTGGGAATAAGCATCATGGAAATTTCCTCAAAAAGATAGGTTAATTTTATAAGTGTGGTAGATAAGGACACAATACTCATGAATGTTAAAGAGACATGAATAAGTTGTCCAATGTGATGGAGTAAAGAAGAGAACCACCCATGGTTCAATTCATTGAATGTAGCGATCAATGAAAATATGAAACCTAGTGCACAAAAATTTGATTCTTTGAGGGTAATTAGTGTCAATAACAACCAAATGGAAAAGAGTAATGGAAATATTATCCCATCACTGCTACTGAAGTGGAGAAAGAAAATGATTTCATACAAGGTACACTTATTATTTACTAAATAATTGAAAAGGTATTATTTGATTATGGTTATATGAATTCTATTACATCATGAATGTTTTCTAGAACTATTCAATCAAACACCCAGTACCTTGAAAAGGAGATATCCATAAAGACCCTTAGTGGTGTGATCAATGTCACCCAAGTGTTGGAATATTCTCCTATTGACATATGTGGAAAGATTATTCCAGTTAATCAGATAATGATTACCTTGGTTGAATTAGATGGAATAATTGGTATATATTGGATCTCATTATATAGATGACACCTAAAATATATTGAAAATCAAATATCATTTCATATTCCAAATCCTCAGATGATCCTATACAAATGTCAAAAAGATCAGAAATATAATTTGAAAAATTCTCAATTCTGTGGGTATTGATACCCTATAAAGAAGAATTTCTAGCCAAATCGTTTTCTCAAATGGAAGCATAAAACAAGAGGATATTACCCTTGTACAGAGGCACGATAATGAATTTCCTATCAAGTTACATGTACATCTCCTAGGTTGTGCGGTGGTGTTCTTAATAGAGCTCATACCCGGAGAAAAACCTACATCAAAATGCCCCAATATGATATCCCTAATTAAACTGGAGGATTTAAAGAAGAATTTGTTGGATCATTTGTCAAAAAAGGTTCGTACGCCCAAGTGAACCACCTTGGGGTGCCCCGGTTCTCTTTATAAAGAATAATGATGGATCTATGTGACTATATAGTAATTATAGAGAGTTGAATAAGATCAAAATAAAGAAAAATATCATCAAGAAAGTATTTATGAATTGTTTGGTCAACTATGAGGATGAAAACACCTCTTAAAGGTGGATCTTCATTCAGTATATCATCAGCTGAAGGTGAAGAAGGAAGATATTCAGAAGAATGTTTTTCGTACAAGGAATGGGAATTATGAATTTTTGGTGATTCCATCAAGACAAACTAATTCCCCTTCAATCTTCAAATATTTGAGGAATAGAGTATTTATAGACTACCACCACAAATATTTGGCAGTGTTCATCAATTATTTTCTCATTTACTCCAAGGGAAAGGAAGAACTTGAATAATATATAAAGATTTTGTTGGTGACATTAATTAATTATAAATTGTTCACCATGTTTTTCATGGGTGAATTTTATATGAAAAAATGTATCATTATTGGGGAATGTGATCAAAAGTGTTAAGATTTATGTAGACCCTTAAAAACTAAGGTAATTGAGAAATGGACGAGACCCACTAATTTCACGAATATTCATATATGTCTCTTCATAGTAGGGTACTACTATCATTTTTTTAGGGAGATTGTGTGGCCTTGTATCTACGTTAACATGGAAAAGGGTAATTTATGTCTAGATGGAATAATGTTAGGAAAGATTTAGGGATCTCATGATGATTCTAATAACTACATATGTACTCACACTACCCACAAGTGGATAATATTTTGTGATATAAATTGATGATTCAAAGAGATTATTGGGTTGTGTACACATGAAGATTGATAAAATAATAGAATACAAGTCATGATAGTAGATGATACATTAGATGAACTACCTGACACATGATTTGGAGCTAGAAGTTGTGATTATTTCCTATAAGATCTGGTGTGGCTATATATATAGTGAGAAATGTGACATATGTACTGATCATAAGAGGATAAATTATATATTCACACAAAAGGAGCTCAACCTGAATCAAATTAAATGGATAAATATAATCAAGGACTTTGATTACTCTATTTACTAACATTCTATGAAGGAAAACAAGGTATATTATTATCTTATATGAAAAAATCGTCTTACTATATCCATGATGTGAATTGAGAAAGACACTATCTTCTTAAATATAAAAAGTATGGATTTGGAAACTATAATCACATGGAATTTATCATATCTTTCCCAAATGATTTTTAAACATCTATTCAATATAAGATCAAGGATTCACAATGGGATGATCTGAAGCTTTAAAATAATGTGAATGAAGTAAAAGAACGAAATCTACATGAGTTAAAAATCAAGGAGGATGGTGTAATATAAATTGGAACTAGGATTTGTGTGCCTTATTAATTTGAGATAATTAATTTGATAATGGATAACACAAATAGGTGATATTTCCCTATCTATCATGGAAGTAACAAGATATACTGTGATCTTTGAGAGAACTTCTAGTGGGTAAACATGAATTAAGATATTGAATAATATACCTAAAGATATTTCAAATGTCAAAAAGTAAAATTAGAGTGAAAAAAGTACAAAGGGATGATGAAAAAATTTCTTATTCTAGCATGGAAATGGGAGAATATCATTATGGGATTCATCATTGGTATCCTAAATACATAAAAATGAAATAATGGGATATGGTTTATGGTGGATTGACTCACCAAGACTTCCCACTTTAATGGTTTTTAAAAATATTTTCTTACTTAAAAAAATTTCCAAGATATATGTTAAAGAGGTGGATAGGATGCCTAGGGTTCCAATTTTGATCATCTTTTATCATGATAAAAGGATCACCTTAATGTTCTAGAGAGTACTTCATCATTCATTGAGTACTGAATTGAAATTTAGCATGACCTATCAACCTCAAATGAATGGCTAATCAGAAAGGACTATTCAGACACTTGAGGAAATTCTACGAGCCTACTCAATATAATTTAATGGAGGTTGTGATCAACATCTCTCATTGGTTGAGTTCTCGTATAATAATAGCATCCACTCAAGTATTTAGATGGCTCTATATGAAGCTCAATATTGTAAGAGATGTATAAATACAACATGTTGGGGTGAATTTTGTGAACAAAATATATTTTCAACTGATCTTGTGTATGAAATGACAAAGAATAGTTAATCAATCTAAAAATATATAAAATCTTCTAAGAGTCTGAAAAAGTGATATGATTAAAACTATCAAATAGTATTGGAATTTGAATTTGGAGATAAATTTTTCCTTTAAGTTTACCACACAAGAAAGTCATGTGGTTTGGAAAGAGAGGGAACATTAGCCTAAGGTTCATTGTCCCATTTAATATCCTTGAATTCACAAGAGCAGTGGCCTATCAGCTTTCACATCCTACACATATAGTTAAATTTCATGATGTGTTCCATGTACCTCTTGAGATGACGTATATAACTAGACCCTCTTGTGTATTGAATCTAATGGTGATACAACTAGAGAATGAACATTCATATAAAGAATAGATGATAAAGATATTGCACCATAGATATAGAGTTCTAAGAAACTGATAACATGCCTTGTCAATGTATTATGGCAGAACAATAAGTATAAGTAGTTCATATGGGTCCCATAGGATGAAATGAAGGGGAAATACCCTCACTGGTTTTCACCATAGAATGTAAAATGAAATTTTGAGGGTGAAACTCCAAATTTGGGAGGAATATAATGATGAAAATTTTAATCAATGAATTTTACCTTCATATAATTATTTTATATAGTATAAAACTAATATATTACATGTAAAACCTACAAAAATAGTATTCCCTTAGGAGAATAATTAAATAAGTTGAATTTATATAAATTAAGGAACCTATATTGACGGGATAATAACCATATCATTGGAATAGTAATATGACCCTTAAGAATAGTAATTTGATCAATAGAATAGTAACCCCACCTATGAGAGTATAAATAAAAATACGTATTTTATAAAAGAAAATATTGCATAATTATATCCTAGTATAAGTAAGTAAATGTTTTAAAAATGATGAATTATGTGTTGATGTTTTTGTAAAACATAAATGTTTATTTAAAATTATATAATAAATATAATGAAATAAATAAAAATTTATTTTCATAAAATAGATTCATAGTATTATATTGTGTTTTATCATAATTATATTCTAATTTTATGAGACCTCAATTGATTTCTCAAAGGGTCATTAAATTTCTTATAATATTAAAATTGATATTTTTCGAAAAACTAATGATTTTATTTTAAAATAAAATTTATCATATTTAAAAAATTATTTCCAAAAAATGGAGTAAATTTTTAAATTATAATAATTGAAAAACATTATGGTGAATTTTTGGGATTTTTCTAAAAATGGTAGATTTTTTGTTGAAATGTGAAATAGAGTAATTTACCGTGTTTAACAATATATGAATTTTGGATTCAAGTTTGTTTTATGGATGACCTAATAACTCATTGTTTTAAATATTCTTGAACCATTTACATTATTTAGTTAAAGGAAATAGTATTATTGAAAATATTTAGATAGAATGATAAAATAAGAATAAAATAAAAAACACATCTCTCATCCCCTATACAACACACAACTCACCACATATTCTCCTCACACATCCAATACATTGTAATTGTTTTAATTTCTACTAAAATTAATTTATAATCCTTTTATAAATTTCCAAGATCTATTATTCTTGACAAAAGATGAAACCCATGTGCCCTAAGGAGGTTCTTAAGGAGAAGATATTCAAGAGGTAAAATCCTCTTTCCTTCACTTTTAATTTATTTTCTTTTCCTTTCCTTTCATCACCTACCCTATCCAAAGTCTTATGATGAGTAAAATATCATACATATACTGTAATTATACTTTTAATGGAATACCCATCATAAAATCCTTTCTCATCTTCTTTTCTTCAAAAAAATATAACATCGTCTATGATGTTTTGTTTCACCGCCTTCTTGGACAAAATTTCTCATTTTCAATTGAAAAATTAAAATTTGTTCATAAAACCATTATTATGGTTAAATGAAATTTTAATATTCATATTATATATTTTATTAATTTCTGTAACCAATATATAAACATAATATTAAATAAAAAATACTAGTTCCTTACGGTCGTAAAACCCCCCAAATTAAACTAATTATCTTTCATTAACATTTTATCAAATTAATAATTATTATATATACAAAAATAATATATGATACCTTTTACAATTTTATATGTATATTATTACCATTTTATTTAACTTCTTTGGTTTTTCTTCAATTTAATCAGAACTCCCATAATTATACTCTAGGTAACCAACCATAAAACCATGAAATTAATGCTCCTAGAACAATGAAATTAAACATTAAAACTCATAAAAATATCCCAAAATGAAATTGATAAAATTATAATAAATTAAGTAAATTTTTAAGTGGTTCTAAATTTAGAAATTAATTAATTTGATTTGATTTGATTATTCACGATACAATTGTAATTTCATAATGCCTTGGGGCATAAGGTAATTAGATTTTCAGACCCAAATTATTCTATTTGGGTTATACCTATTTCATGAAATATTTTGTTTGAATTGTCCTATAATATTTACATATGTAGCATTTCGTTACTCTTACCTATAATTTATTGGGATATACATGTCTCCTGCTTTATTTTATGAAAAAATAAAATATTTTCAAAAGGTACTATTCTTTCAAATAACACATCTTTGACTTATCTTGAGTTGTTTTTTCTTTTCTCAATAATGATGATTATTATACTGAAAATGTATTTATATGTTTCAATTTATAAATCAAATTTTATTCATGAAATATTGATTGAGGAAATAATTGTAAAACTCATTCCATTATATGGGTTACCTCATGAATTTGGTTGATATGCATTCTATGTGTCATGCATGATTATGATGTGAAAGATGGGCCCAGAATTATATATCCATCTAATGGGTTGGGTAATGTGATTTATCTCATGAGACAATGTTTATTTTTTTTAAATTGATGCTATATTTTTTTCAAAATGATAATGATATGATTATCCAAAACTGATATGTGTGAACATATGCAAGCTTTGTACACAACTATGTCTGGTATTAGACCACTAATACATGCTGTTTCATTTTTATTAATTTCAACATTCATTTCCCTTATCTAAAAGTTCGTATCATTATTATGATTATGATCCAATTATTATGTTATATTGATGATTATTATTCAGACCCATTTTATATTGATTCATGTCCTTATTTATCCCCTTACTAGGATTTTATCTCACTCATTTCATTGATTTATATCCTTTGGTAAATATATTTACTAGAAATAAAACAATATTTTGACGGAAAAAGAAATATGATTTAAATAGAAGTTTATATTTTATTGTGTTCATGTTTTTTTAGCTTAATTTTATCAAGATGGTAAACCTTTTGATCATATAATCTTATATCTATTATTATGTTTTCTTAAAAATTATGTTATAATATTGTATGAAAAATTAGGGTATTTTAATTCTATTGTCTAGGTATGAGATATGACTCTACTAATATTGTCTCACATTGTTATACTTTCTAAACGGTCAATATCAATCACTATAAATCTTTAGGTTTTCTGCAACAACATCCAGTTCCATATTAGTGCTAGGAAGAGATTTATATGAACTTCATGGTGGGTTTTACTTTTACACCTCAGATGCAAAACTAGATATGATTTATAGTAGATCAACTAAATGAATCATCTAAATTTATATCCATCTGAAATACATCCAATGTATAGGAATTAGGAATCATGAACATACATAAAATTATTTCCATTTTATGGTGTTCAATATATGATAGTATCTTATTGGGATCCCCAGTTAACTTCTCATTTATTGGATAGTCCTCTAGGTGGTATTTGGATCGTAGGTGAGCTTGAGAATGGTTTATCATCCACATATTGATAGCTATATATAATGGGATATATATATTTTGGAATACATGATCTATTCTTTCATCTTCTATTTTGGTGGATCTCTAGATAGCCACTTGATACTGGTTGAGATTTCTTATGACAACAGTTCCCAACCATCCATTAGTATGGATCCATTTTAGGCTTTGTATGGCTACCATTGTAAATCTCTATTTTATTGGTCAGAGATTGCTGAAGATTCAGGGGTAAAACCAAGTTTGGTCCAGTAGAAAATGTCTAATATTAAATTGATTCATCAAATATTAGTTATACATTAGAGTTAATATAAATATTATGTTGATCAACATCGAATACTGCTAGAGTTTTCTATTGGTGATCAAGTTTCATTGAGTGTTTCACCTCAATTGGGTCATTGATATCTTAGAAATAGTGATAGCTTGCACCATAGTTTATGGGACATTTTGTGGTTTTTGAGCAGGTGTGTAATGATCCTTAATGTTTTACACTTCAACCATAGTTTATGTCAATACATAATTAATTCCATGTATCATTTCTTTGGAATTATTTTTCTAACACATCTCAGGTCTTAGTCTAAGAAGATATTCATGATGAGTGTGATTTATCCAAGACTGATCACCCATCTAGGATAGTTGATTCTAATACAAAGGTACTTCATGGGATGAATATGACTTTGGTATGTTCTCTATGGTATCATGGTTCTAATTCTAATGAGACATTGGAGCATTAGTCACTAATGAGGGAGTAGTGACCTCATCTCTTTCATATGGACCTTTCTTAACAAGCTTTGTAGGGGAAAATATTTATAGTGAGGATTTTTTAATAACTTGTTTCCTTCATTCTGGTATTCTCTGGACATTTTTTACTTCATTTTATTTGGTTCTTGTTTTGTGGTATTTCGGGTGAAATTTAGATAATTTTGAAAGCCTTTTAGGTTCTTCAGGGTTGGCACATGGTTATGGAAAATTGTGTGGTTTGGCCAAGAAAATTGGGAACCCTATTGAGAGGCAATAGAATGGGGTGCATGGTTTTTCCAAACCATGTTTCCAACCCCTCAAAACCATACACCCTTGGATAGTGTGGGATTTCATGATTTGATCACAAATATATAATTTTTCAACCAAAATATTCAACCCAATTAGAAGGCCAACAAGGGTGAATGGTTAGGGTGAATGGTTTATCCACCCCTGCGCCCCTCCCTATAAAACCATTCATGTAGTTTTTAAATCTTATAAATTTAATTTTAAAACCCCTTAACCCCCAATTTCAGATTCTAATAACCCACATCTAACCCTAATACTTATTTTTCATCCTTAGGGGCTCTTAAGAACTAATTTTGGATACTCCAACCTCCTTTTATGGTGAATCAAAGTTCCATTGGAAGATCTGATCCCACTATAGTGATTGTATCTCCTATAAAGTAGTTTATCATGGTATTATATTATACCTTTATTATATATTTATATACCATAATGTTATTGATGGATCTATTCTCACTTTTTTAGATATTAATTCTATATTTAATTTATAGATCTTCTTTTCCATCAATCTTCATTGGCGTACCCACTGTGGGTGATGATCATTTAATTCCATGATTAAAGGTAGCTGTTTCCATTTATGATTTTCCATGAGAATTAATCCTTTATTTTCATGAATTTTTTTAAATATATTTCAATTGATTTATAAAACCTCAATATGGTAAGATTTAATGATGATATTTTAAGTCACATAGATGTTGAAAAAACCCCCAATTCCAGAGGAATTAGAATTGTGGGATGTGAATTTTGAGAATGATTGATTTGTTTTATAGAAGATGATTTGGTGATGGATTTGATGATATGATTTAATATTTTTTTCTAAAATGGATTAAATTTAATTGATGAAAACCTATATTTTTTATGGATTTAAAAGGTAGGAAATGATAAAAAAACCCATGATTTTTTTTGAAATCGAGTTCGCACATTGAAACTGAAAAACAATAAAATTAAATTAAAAAAGATGATTTATTTGAAATGGTTTTATTTTACCAGTATTTATTGATTGATTTACCATGAACGAGTCAAGTATGTTAGTGGGTTATTTGGGATATGCATTCTAGGATCTTTATCCACTAGAAATGGATTAATAATGAAAAATCTAACAAAAAACAAGTTCTGCATGATTATCCTTAATGGGATGTTGATGAGTCCTATAAGCCCAAATCTTGATGGATGTTTACACGCATTATTATCTATGATCACTTATTGGATAAATGTGATGATCATATATCTAGAACCTAACAAAATTCAATACTGATTACTGTGGTGCTTGTTGTGTATGATTTGGTTATATATTCCCTTGATTACAGAACTATTTTACTCATTCCAATTTATTTATATAAATAATTTAATATAAGATATTTATTTACTAAATTTTTAAAATGTTTTTCAAATATGTAAAAGAAAGAATAATTTTTTTTAAATATTAAAATTATATGTTATTTGATTACCTATTTTATTTAAATTGAAATATTGAATCGTTTATTGTTGTGTTTTCTTTTATAGAACACTTTGTAAAACCATATTGGGTTTTATAGATCACATCATACATTTTCCAATATATTTTTGTACATCTATTAAGACTGGTCTGATTAATGGAAAACATTCACTTTGATATGGGGATATTCTAGGTCCTTGCGACCATTAAGTGATGATGGTTACCAGTGGAGCTAAGGTCCATCTTCCATATAGGGTTTCTGAGACTCTTGTTAGTTATTATGTTTATATTGGGTTGATGTTTCATTCAGTTTATTATCTATCCTCTTCGGGTTTATTTTACATTTTTTTATTAATTATAAATTCTCTTTGAGGTGTATTGATATACCAACCTATATATTGTTCATCTTCCACTATTATGTGTCAAAATCATTCCATACTTTTTCTAATATTATTAAAGGTGCTAATAGATAACCCATTGGGATCAATAATTTCATTTATACTATGTTAGTGAATTCTTAGGTATTAGAGTAGCAGGTTATCCAAGGTGTTTTGTGACAAAATGAAAACATAATTTGGGCATATGTGTGGACTACCGCCTCCACGAAGTGATGTGTTTAGTTCTTCTTTATTGATTCACATGGAAAACCATAAGGATTAGGCTAATAAATAAATATTACATTGATAACATATTTATGAATCTAGTAAATTAAATTATTCTATAATTAATTTCCATCCCACCCAATGGATAAATAAAAACACCATTCATATATATGTATGGATTATCATCTTTATGAAATGATGTGATTTGTTTTTTCTGACATCCTACCATTGATGGTGATAAAAGTATATAAATATGTAAAAATTATAACTTCAACATGTTTAAGATTATAATGATAATAGAATAACGAACCCTTTGACCACAATCAGTACAGCAATGTTACTTTCATTATATATTCCAAATGTTACTAAAATAATCAATGTGAATATAAGCGATTTATTTAATAAATAAAACTTGATAGTAAATAAAATAAAATAAATATTAATAATGGAATTAACATGGATGTGGTTATCTAAGTAAAAATTTAATATTGCATTATTTTTAAGGAAAGTAAATGACAAATTTGGTGTGTTAGAAAATTATGTAAGGAATATTTCTATAAAACACTATTTTAAGTGTTTAAATCTATTCCACTTCTATATCTATGTTCCTAAAATGATTTAATAATTTTATTTTCTACACTTCAATTATATATTAAAATTTATTTCAAAATATCACTGATTTTTTTTCAAATATTTAAGAAATTAATAATTTAAATGTTTTCCTTACATGTCACATTTTAATTTTTTACTCAATCAAAAAAAAATATTTCTCATAGATTTTTCATCAAGACATTATTTTTTCCATCATAAAAATAATTAATTTCTGAGAATACTCTATAATTTTTTATTTATTGAAAATAGTATTCCACTCTCTTTGTTATATGAATTTTAATTTTTCAATTGTTTTCAAAAGAAAATGATATTTATTTTTATTTTTATGAGATTACTAAAAGTTGATTTGTATATGGTCTATAATGTAAAATTTTACAAGTTTTATTATGTAAATAAAAGAATTTACATTTTTTTATTACGATATTTATTGTAGATAATTTATATTATAACTTGTGATATTGATGTATATTTGAAAATGGTGTTCTTTATGTATCTATCTAAATTATATGAAAAATTGATAGATTTGATGTGAATATTTTTACACCTATGGAATATCGTAGAATTAACCATAATGGTTATAGTATAATAATGGTTTTCTAAAGGGTAATTCTATTGATAATTTCCCTAGATATCTTCACCAGGTTTCAGTTATTTCTATATATTTTAAAGAGTTTTTTACTTTATATGGTAGGAGAATAAAATCATGATTAAAGAAATGATTATGATCTTATATTGGTGATTTTTTTTATAAGTCCTAATATTCTCCCAATTAAAATTTATATTAATTATTTTGGAATTTTTTTCTTAATTATATAATGGTTTATAGAAACCTTAGTCATTAGTATTGATTTCATAAGTAAATATTATTCGGATTGAAAGCGTTTATTATGTAAAAAGGAATATTTTCTTATAGATTTTCATAAATTTTTGAAACAAATAACATGTTTCTATTATATTTACAACACTTAATTCTCTTTGACTTTCTCAACATTAATTTCAAATTTTATTCACATGGTTTAAATATGAATAAGAATTATTTAAATTTCAATGGTTTCTTGCACAAAAATAATAAAACATTTCATGAAAAAATCATCAGTATATACCTATAAGCCTATATGCATTGAAAAGAATGTATACTGTGATGAAATATATTCTAATTTATGTAATAGTTTATATAATTATATAAAAATATAATCCTAAATGATCTTAGAAACATAAAATTTTTTCCATGATATAAATAATATAATTATTGATTGATTATTTTATGTGGTGTTATCAGTGGGGTTAAAGGAAATTATTAGATACCTTTATGGGTTAAGTGATTGTTAAAAAAAATATTAAATAGATTCCATTTTTTGGTTATATTAACATGAAATATAATTTGATAATTTTAATGTTTCTATATTTAATCAGTGTTTATTCCAAATGTATTTATGTAGAGTAAATATGTAAAATGATATAGGAAGTCTATAAAAGAATAATAACATTTAGAATTTTCAAATTGGAATGGTTCAAGATAGAACTAAGTAGTTTTCTTATGCTAACTCAATTGACATAGGATATAGATGGTGTAACCCATGAATGAGAGTAAATTAATTCTCTATAGAGAAGCATGTATATGGTGAAACATATCATGAGAAATCACCTTTAAACATTTGGTGGATCTTTAGACCTAGTGGTAGCAGAAGGATTGATCAATGATTTGGGAAATATATTCTACATTTTTTTATGTTAAGATAATAAAATGAAAGCCCTCAAAATTTACTATTTTGATGTTTAAATAAATTAGTGGTTTTATATGTTTAACAATAACAAGTAGAATGATGAAACTTATTCCATGGAGTTAACAATAATGAAGGATTACATCCCTGGGAAATATTTTCTAAAATTTGGTCAATATAGAATGGAAAAGAAAATTCATATAATTGAACAAGGTAGAGGAATAATCAACTATTCCCTTAAAATAAAATTTTATTAAATTCTTTAGGTATGAAACAAATTTAATTCTAAACTGAAATAGTGAAATAGATCTATTTTACTCGATATAAAAAGTAGGTTTGAAATGGTATTTTATTACTAATGAGTTTTGTTTTTATGGGGGAATTTTTATCAATGTTGTGAAGTTTGATGTGGAGATTGTTAATTTCTATATATACAAAGAGAATAAGTATATTAGTTTGAATAAAATTAGGAATAATTCATCTATGAATTTAGAAGGAAATAAAATTTGTAATCCCACTTGAGATAACTATGGTAGAAATTTTTTGGTAAACGATTTATAATATCTGAAATGTGTTTGGAGTTTGGTCAGATAGGGAATATGCATAAGGTCAATAAAAATAAAATAATGGGTCATGGTTAGAACAATTATAATAACACAACCAGAAAATGATTTAATAGTAATGTTATAGAAAATAATGAAAGTGTTTTTTTAAAATAAAAATATGAAGTATGGTGATCATCAAGCTAATAAGAATATGGGTTTGGAAAGATAATTTTTGTCTAAATGAGAAATATAGGATGATCAAATAAAGTATTAAAATGTAGATAACTTTTTTACTCAGATTATGATAATTATATGTTTTATTTATGCTCTATAGATTCTTTCATTTCTAAATATTTCTAATAAAATGGAAATAAAAATTTAATAAATAAAGGAATAATGTTTAATAATAACTTTAAGTGCATTCATTAAAGTAAAATTTATTTAGTAGAGCCCCATATCAACATATATTGAATGGGTTTTCCTTAAAATATATTTTTAATCCTCAATGTACATTTATGTGATTTTGGGTATAGGATGGTTATTATTATACCATTTTTTATAAGATTGTAGTGTCAAAAATGTTGTATCCATTCATCAATGTGAGATTATATTTTTAATTAATAATGAGATCATAAATTTTATAATATATCATGAAAATGAATAATTATGAAAGTATGTGTGTGAAATAAATAGTTCACAAGTCTTTGAAAATAAAGGAATCATTCAACTTAGTGATATGCCTATGGAAAATGAAGTTTCAAATGTATTTACTAATTATTTTCCTAAAGTTATTCTTAATTGGGAGGTTAAATTTCGTATTGAATTAGTTATGAATGTTATTCTTATTTCAAAACCTTTATATTTAATTTTTCTTGTGGATAAATTAGAATTGAAGAATAAAATACAAAAATTACTTAAGAGGGTCTAATACACTCTAAAACACCTCCTTAGGGTGATGCTATTTTTTTATTAAAAATTAAGATGATTATATGATGATTTCCAATAATTATGGGGAACACCATAACATTAATAATAATAAAAGGTATCAGTTGCCACATATAAATGATTTTATTGATCAACTTTAATGTGGTCAAAAATTTTCCGACATTATCCTCATATCTAGATACTATTAGTTTAATGTGATTAAGTAGATAATATTGGGTCATCATTTTATAAATGGAATGACGATTATGAGTTTTTGGTTATGCAATTTAAGTTAAACATGATACCTCTATATTAATATATATTTTAAATTGAGTTTTCCATGGTTATTTTGAAAAATTATTTGATTTTTTTATTAATGACATCATATTGTATTTAAATTTTTTTGAGAAACCTGAGAAGATTCTGAGTATTATTAAACAGAGTTTAAAAGGGAATATGTTATTTTTAATGTTTATAAAATCAATTTTTTTACAAAAATTTTATTTCCATGGGAACATTTTTCCAAATATGGTATAACTTTTAACCATTCAAAAACAGAATTAGTGAAATATTTGTCATGGCCTAAAAATTTCACTCATATTCAATGTTTTCTTGGACTAGTTGGTTAATACTTCAGGATTTTTTTAAAACAATTCAGGATTTTTTAACCCACTGAACATATCAACCTGAAATAGTGTAACACTTATTTAGACAAAGTAATGTGTTTAATGTATTTATTAATTTAAATTAACATTGTTACGTGATATAGTGTTGTCATTTTTTCTAGAAATTAAGAGTTATTTATTTATAGTGGTGCGTAGTTTAAGGGATTTAATTATGAATTGATTCAAGAGGATCAGTTAATTCCATAATAATCTTTAAAAATGACTCATCAACAAGATAATTATCCAACATAACATCTTGATCTTTTTTTGGTGTTTTTTACAATAAACACATGGATGGATAATATATAAGGGGTATATTTTCAAATATATACTGACCATATATGTTTGATGTATATATTCACTCAAAAAGAGATAAACATGTATAAAAAATAATGGTTGGAACTAATAAACGATTATGATTTAATGATTCACTATCATCCATGTATATATAAATAAGTAGATGATGCCTTAATTTGAAAATGCAATGCATCATTAGCTATGAAGCATTTAGAATATGATCATTTATTTAATGAATAAATGAATGTTGTCCTAGAAATGTTTCAAGAATTTATACCCTCACTTTCCATTCATGTATTATTCCAATCCTCATTGACCATAAGAATTTATAATGATTAAATGTAACATCATATTATTTTAAAAATATTAGAGTTCAATAAGAATTATAATATTGTATAATTTAATGCCAATATAAATAATTTTTAATATTAATAAAGTGGTTTTGAATTCCATGTCATTAAATTTACATATGTAATTGTTGACTAAAGCTTATATATCTATATTTTA
This sequence comes from Viscum album, assembly GCA_963277665.1. Taxonomy (NCBI): domain Eukaryota; kingdom Viridiplantae; phylum Streptophyta; class Magnoliopsida; order Santalales; family Viscaceae; genus Viscum; species Viscum album. Next base: position 1,437,366,303 of record OY728156.1, on the reverse strand, counting down.
TATCCATATTAGAAGAAATAACTTATATGGACACCATTGGAAATATTACTGGTGGGAAGGAATGAAAAATAATAATTACATATTTTACCATGGAATGTTTCAATTTTCAATAGGGTAATGATAAGTGACATTTACCAATGGGGTGCATTATAATTTTCTAGTGCATGAATGAAAATGGGAGAATACATCCATGGGTTTCACAGTGGTTATTCCAAATAATTCTTGAGATAATAATGTTAATTTAATTTTTGTCGATCATTTGACTAAGTCTATGAATTTTCTATATATATTTGAGGTAATACATATTTGTATCATATTTATAGACATTATGATAAAGAAATACTTTTTTTATGTGGATTACCAATCTCTATTGTATCTAATCGCGATCATAAACTTACATAAAAATTTTCAACCAAGATTCAGAAGTCATTGGGTAATGAGTAAAATATATGAATAGAATTATATCCTCAATCTGAAGGATAAGTGGAGAATAAAATTTAGACAGTGGATGATATACCTTAGGATTTATCTCTATATTACTAAAGATTTCGGAATCAATATAAGTATTTTGTGTAATTTTATAATAGTAAATATTTAAATTCTATATAGTGATTTTGTCAATTGGTGCATTATATGAAAAGCGATGTTGAAATCCATAAATTTGGGACAAATTTAGTATGAGAAATTTGTCGGAACCAAAATATGTAGATGATATGGTAGAAAATATATAGTTGATTAAATTCTATATGAGGGTATCCATGATTAAATAGAATTTTTATATAGATAATTGGAGAAATGATATAAAAATATGAGGATAGAAATTATGTTTTCAATAATGTAAATCATTGGAATAGTTTTATGGGTTTTGGAAATAAAGGAAAATTAAATATGTGGTTAATTAGATAGTATAAATTATAGATAAGGTTGTATTAGTTTCTAGCTATGTTTTGTAACCGCCAAGATTATCTCATGTATATGATATATTTCATGTTTCATTGATAAGAAACATGTAAGTGATAAATATGTTGTTTTGAGTAATAAAGTAGTTTAGTTGGATGAGAATCATTTTTATGTGGAAAATAAGATTTAAATTCTTGACCATAGAGTGTGTGTTTTGGATAATATAGTGACTCACTTGGTTATGGTTTTTTGGAACTACAATTTGATTAAAAAAAATAGGGAATCGGAAGATGCACCGATTGAAAAATACCTTCGATTATTTATGTATTAAATAAACTTATGAAGTGGGAATTTATTTAATGCGGAAAGAATGAGAAAACATATGTAATGGGATTAATAAATCAATTTTAGGACTAATTAATATTCATCATTAGATTTTATTGAATCATATTATATATAATAATTTTATGCAATTTTCTAATAAAAAAACTTTTATTTTAATTGAATTTATTCGAGTAAGTATACAGTTTTATTTATATTTTAAAATAATAAATTTTTAAATATTAATTTTTTGGAAATAATTTTATTTTACAATTTATTATATAGAAATTTTCCTATAGTTATTTTTTTAATTTTTATGAGAAGATTGATTTTTGATAAATACTGAAAAATACCATTTTTGATAAAAAAAACTATCACTTCTTTTGAAGTATTTAGAAAATATTCTATTAGATTATTTTATAGTAAAATTAATCTATTTTGGATAAAAATAATTCAATTAATTCTATATTAATAATAATTATACATTACATTGAAATATTCAATTTTAAGCTTAAAAAAGCATTTTTGACGATAAGGGTTTTCTATTTTTTTGTGTTATAATATCAAATATAGTATTTAACGCCTATTAAAATTGTACAATGATAAATTTAAATCATATCTTGAATTAAAATGTTCATATTTAGTAATTATTTCAATAAAATTTTGTTTCATAATGAAATGTTTCCATGTAATAAATTAATTACCATAGTAAAGGGTACAATATGATAAATAAGGAAAAAAATATGATAAGGACATGATATATTATTTAAATTCATATTTTATGAGATTATATTGACCATTTTATACATTTATTCAAAATTTGATTTATTTAGTGACACTTTCCATTTCATGTGAAATTCATAATAATTAAAAGTTAAATAAATTTACATATGTTCTACTCCCCTCACTTATAAAATGATGACTTCAATCCTCAATTATTCAAAAGGGTTTTTCCATTTAGTTTAACCATGATATACCTAAACACAATTTCAATATCCATCTCCATGTTCTAGAGAGCCTAGTCATAATAAAGTACTGATCCTATAATACACAATGTTTGAGCCAATGGAGGTTTTCCAAAGAAGTGGTATATCTCTAAACAGTGTGTTATAATGTTTATTTCCTCTTTCATATCCTTAATAAATTCTATGACCACATTAATATAAAAAAATAAGTACCATTCATTTAATAATAGGTTATTTTCTTCTATGAATGACCATTTTTCATCTATTTTTCCTTCCTATGGAAAATGAAAACACCATTTGTGTGTACGTGTCGACTACCACCTCCATGATGTGATGAATTTAATTTTTAATTAAATAAACACATTAATAATCTCAATGATGTAAATATAAATAAATATATTATTTATAACTTACTTCATACATTATAAAATTATAAATTTAGTTAATTTATTGCTTTTCCACCCAGTTGAGAATGCTAAATTTATTTCATGTATATGTTTGGATAAACATCTTCAAGAACTGATGTGATTTATTTTTCATGGATTTCTTACATAGATCATTATAAAAAGTACAATGAATATTTAAACATGACAAATATTCCTTTTTTTAAAATTATACTTATTATGTAATAATGACCACTTTGATCACAATCTGTTCACAATTATTATTTTGAGGTTAAAAAAGGAATAACCCCATAATTTCCAAAGTGAACTTATCTGATATAGTAACTAAGAAAAAAAAGATAATAAATTAAAAAAATTATTAATAATAAGTACGTGAACTTGAAAATTGTTGGTATTATATTAAAAAATTATTACAATTTTATTACACATGAATGTAAAAGATGTATGTTGTGTGTTAGGATGTGGGGTAAAGGATTTTCCTATATGATGTTGTTTTAAATGCTTTAAAATCATTATTTTCCATATGAAAGTTCTTAAAATGTCTCAATAATGTTCCTAAATATACTCTAATTATTATTTTAATTTCTTATTCATCTCAGCTAACATTTCACAAAGGTTTTATATATGAATATTCTTAACATTTTCTATGAGTTCATCCTTTTAGTCTTTTTATAAAAGTAGAAAAAGATTGTTTTTTAATTATTACACCATGATCATTTTTTACCTGAATCATAGAAATTATTTGTTATAAATAATCATCTATAATTATATTCAAGATTTCAAGAAATTTTTATATTTATGTTGTCCCAGTAATTTGTAGTCTATAAATGTTTTCCAAACAAAAGGATATTTCATCTCACTTTAATGAGATATCTCAAACTATTTTTCTTTATGGGTTCTAATGCAATGGTTTTATGCTTTTATATTTTAAATTCAATGTATTTTTATCATGACATGATTTATATAAATTTTTATCACAATAAGAGAGCTTTATATAATTATTATATTAGATGATCCCAATATATAACTTGATTTTTTTAAAAAGAGATAAAGTAAATGAGAATAAATTTACTCCAATGGGATATATTGGAAATAACTATAATTGTTATTCCATTATGTAGATTATTTTAATTATAAATTTAAAGACAATTTATAGATATAAATACATGTTATCTTAATTTTTTCTATTTTTTTAAGGCTTCATTTTTTTCATGAGGTATGAGAATGAACTCATGATTAAAGGACATTTAATTATCTTATAAATCTTAAAGGGTTATTTTCAAGATTTATCATTTTTCCCATCCAATGTTCTAGATTATAAGTTTTTCCACTGTTATTGTTTTCAAAATAATTTATGGAAACACTGGGATTTGAAGTATATGTCATGTTTAAGAAAAAGTATTTTAATCACAAAGTTTACTATGAAAAAACATTGTATTTTCTTAATTGTTTTCATGAATTTTGAAGAGGAATAACAGGTTCTATTTCTTTTTTATGCCTCAATAGCCTTTGTGTTTTCCTTAAAATATTTTCATGTTGTTTTTAATGAAATTATAGATGATTATAAATTATAATAGAGAAAATTGAGACACATCATGAATAAATAAAATGTATCAGGAATGAAATGGGAGTGTAAACAAAGGAAATTTGTTTTGTTGAAAAAATGTACATTATGTATAAATCTCAACTTTTGTGTGTATTAGTCTTACTAATTCACTAAAAATATAATCCTATAATATCATGGCATGTATGATTGCAAAACCATTGTTATAAATTATTTAATTATGTTTTTATTATGTTATAGGATGTTTTCTATATTCATAAAATTCTAAATTAAATACATTTTCTATAAAATAGATACTCACTATATTTTAATTATTTATAATTCACCAAACCAACCAATATAACAAGGAAAATAAATAAATAGTTAATCATAATGGGAAATTTTTTATTTAAATCACAATTAATATTTGTACTACATAAAAATTTATATAATAACAAGTCCACGAAAACCCTTATTAAATAACTCTGAACTATATTTTGTAACTAATATTTTGTATCCTATATATTTTTAATTATATCTTTTTACTATATTAATTCAGAAACTATTATAAATAATTTTTTAGAAAGTTTTTCAAGTTAAATTACATAATAATATTGATGACATTCTAAAAATCACTTGATAATAATTTAGTTAATGTCTAAATGCTAGAGGGATGTACCATATATTATCCTCTTATGATTTAATGTATAGCATAATAACTCATAACAAAAAGTATTATAAAAATTATATAATTTTTTACCCTATATAGTAGTGGTATAATGACTATATAGAACTATCATTATACCATGTGTATCAATAATATAATAACTATCATCTACTATAGAGTAGAAAAAATAATTAAACCGCTTCGGTCATTCTATTTCTATACAATATATCATGAAATTAAGTAATTTAAGTCAACCCACATTTGAAAGAATAAATCCTTAAATTTTTTATATTTTTATCACATTTCATTCATAAAAATATCTTTTTCTTCCTCTCATTTACCCTCACTTGTAAGAGATACATATTAAATATCATTATGTCTAAAAAATTGGACATGTTGTTGTTCTTGGGGTCCATTATCAAGAATTAATTCACACTTATCACCCATATCAAACATGTCCCTTAGTATCATGTTGAAAACAACACTCCACCAATCTATAACTATATTTCCAAAATACTATACAATTTCCCTTTGTGTGGATTGAATTTACAGACTATATTTATCCAAATCACTGGTATCAGTCATTTAGGAGAATTTTTAAAAACTAAATTATAAAGAATATTCCCGTTCACTATTTTTATATTAACATAGTTTCAATTAAATAACATAACTATGAATTTTATATTTGAATTTATCATGATAATATCATCAAAATTTCCATTGTAAACCAAAACTACTATAGAAAATACTTTGATGTTCTTTGTTTTCGACCTTCTTTAATTTAAATATTAAAAAACCTGAAACCACCAATATTGTAAACTATATGGAATTTTATTCATATCACATTCCACATTAGTTTTGTAGTTAAATTAAATTTTTTATATTGATGTATTCCATAAATTGATTAATTATTGTGCCTTTTGAATTTTCAAGTAAATTGTTAAATTAATGAATTTTATATTTAATTTATATTTTTATGTTTATTTTTTATTTTCTATTGATTTTTATGTTTATTATTTGTTCTCATGTATTATTTTAAAACATTAAATTTGAATTTATTCCATAAATTTTTTGTCATATAAATTTAATTTTTTATTTAATTTTTTATTTATAACTAAATATTTAGTTATAATTTAATATATTTTTTAATCTAATTATATTAATGATTTAATATTTATAAATTTTAATTTATAATTTGATTCATTTTTTATTTTTAGTATCGTTTGATATTAAGTATTTATTTAATTATTATAGGTAACATGAATTATTTTAGTCTTAGTTTTTAATTTAGAAATTTAATTATATTTTGAATATATATTCACTTCATGGATAAATTATTTTACACTATGTTTATAATTTTTTTTAGTGGAAGTATAAATGTGTTGTGTAGCCAAATTTGTTTTCTTCCCATATATACAATTGACCAGGTTTCTCATTTTTGAAGATGCAGTAGCTTTCACATAACCATTATTTCTAAATCCTGTATAAGGGACTTGAATTATAGTCCCCAAAGACGATCTTTGAGGAGGAGACCACATAAATAAATTGTAATGTCCTGGATAATTTCGTGTATTACTTTTAAATATTATATGGGACTATCTTGAGACTAGGCACTGAGACAACGTGTGATTATGAGGCATAGGGTGCCTTCAATAAATTTTTGAAATATATTAAAACGTCAAATAGCAAGCGTGCGGTATTTTACTAAAAAATGTGGAATATATTATAAACAGCTGGATAGATAAAAAATCTAAGGGAATCGTTGAATTCAAATAATAGTCTTTACCCTAGGTGAGAAATATCATTGGTCGGTGTGGGTCGGCATTGAAAATTAATTTTTGGAATTCCCAATGAATAAAATAAATTGAAAATTTATATTATTTCATTCAATTTTATTGACACAGTGACATATTATTTTAGATAATCCTAGAGGAATGGATTCTGGGTTATTCTCATAGCCTTGGAATTCCTTGGAGGCTGTGAAGAGGGACCTATATAATTCCTTCACCGGTGAATGATGTTGGAAGCATAGATCAAAGATCAATAGTCACTGTTCTTGAAGGATATACCCAACAATGAAGACACAAAAACTGATATTCTATAGTGAGAGGTCCAAATCAAATGTTGGGTGTGTTCTTTTGATTTCTCTTTTCATGTTCATGGATTCAATGATGAATATGGGCCAACCAATGAATAGGTTGATCTGAGGATCGATCATTCTAACTGGATGGGCTTTATTTTTGGGATTTTATTAGGGTTTGATGTGGAAATTTTTTTGGGATTCCTGATAATTCTTACATTAGATTATCAAGGACAGAATGAACAATGGTCGAGGTGCATTCCATGGGTTTTTCATTGTGAGTTTTCTCCCTCATCATATTCTCTATATTCTTCATTCTTCATGGTTTATAAAAAACAGTCATTGCACTATATATCCTTGGTGAAATTATTAGATATTGAAGATCGGCATCAATTTGACCTAATAGAGGTGTGACAATGACAGAATAATCGAAGTGATTTGGGAGTTATGAATTTTTGTATAGTTTTGTGGGATGATTTCGATGTTCTTTTCTGAGACAATTGAAAGCTCGAAACACCTTTATTCGGTGTTAGTCTCATGAGGTGAGCCAGAATCCTGAGCCTCAGGGAAAACATACCATGGAATCAAAGCCGAGAGGATTGTTTGAGGCATTCAGAAGAAGAACAGGAAGTTCTAGAAATTCTAGAACACATGACGTGTAGTATGATCTACATTGAATGTGTTCATCAATAAACCACTCAGCATATATATCTAGAGATACATGGACATGGGTTTCCTACACGGTCTGTACCCCACCACATGACTTGTCCTGGATGAACAACATGGACTACCCTATGGAATGGTACATGGGAAGAGCTACACGGGTGAGACTGTGTACTGGCACATGACCAGAGTACATGGGTGGACCCCTGATGGAAGGGAACAACTGTAATTCTTTCTATATTCCATGTACTATCTTTTTACATGACAAAAATTATTAGTAAGGGTTGTTTCACACATGAATTACCCAGGGTCAAGGGAAACCACGTGTGAACCTACAACACACCATGTACTCTCTTCCACATGGCTTGAGCCACTTGTCCACCATGTCTTGGACAGGTTTTGTTAATGCTTTGTTCCCGTATCCTTCTCCTAAGGGTTAGTTGGTATCATTTCCTACTCATAGAACTATAACCCCTTTAGAATGATTTTCTGGATAGATTTATTGGAATTCCCTCTGAGAGGCTTTGAGTAGGATCCTCTATTTATTCTTCATGCACAAGGTAGATTCCTTGTTATTGACACGACCAACATCACTAGGCATTGATCCTCTACTTAGAAGGTCTATCCATATAGAGTTGTTGGTATCACTTCATGGCCTAGGTTGTGATCCTCATCTACGGTATCCTATATCTCTGTCTTTAAAGTTATCAATGTATCTCTCTCAAGATATTGCCGATGAATAGTACTTCCTAGAGAGACATCACTAATGATATTAGTCACAAGAGCGTGTTCCCCTAGATGAGTTCTTCATGAAAATTTCAGATGGAATCTCTAGTGTTGGTTTAAAGGGGTTGTGACTTACCTCTAGACTGTGTGTCTTGGATTGAGTATATCTATATTTTCTTGTTATATGTACCATAGAAAGATATTTTGTAGAGATAAATATACATTTCCATTGTGTATTTTATTGTGGTTTCATGTTTTCCTATTAGTTATTGGTATACTCTGTCCTACATGGGTTTTTATTACATGTGCCACATATTTTTAAGATGAGTGAAATTTTGATGGAGTGCATGGTAGACTAGGACTAGATAGAGCATCGTGAGTTCAGGCAGGCTGATGTGTTCCTATGACTTTGAACAACATTCCCAGTACCTATTTTGTTTATAGGCTGGACTTTTTATTTAATAGGCTATTTCTTATGGTGGGGTTTTATTTTTTCCTAGTTTACATTACTTAACTTCATATTATATCATACAATTTTGGTTGGGATACTGGTATTCATGAATTTCTTTCTTAGTGGTTTTTACATTTTAGGATTTGTGGACTTAGAAATGTGTTGGAGTACATGTATATAGGAAATACCTCCCATGATAGTGATATTCCTACTAATCTCTAGTTACTATCCCATGGCCTATTGGAAGAAAACTTTGGGAGTCACAACACGGTCCCCATTGGGATGGGTTGTGACCAAGTGTTATCAGAGGCGGTTGGTCCTAATTTAGGAACATGATTCTGTGAAGTTGGTTTGGGGAAACAGTGTTAACTGTTTCAAGTTTAAATTTTAGGCTAGGATCTCTAGTGTTGGTGCAGTCAACCAACATATGCATACACCTAGATAGTGATAACCTTCTTTTCGACTCAGTACATAAGAAAAGTAGTTGCAGGGAAAATAATGGTACATGCATCAAATAATAATAGGTTGTGGTTTCCATTTCCTTCTTGAGTCATCTCTATAGATATACCCATTGACCATGGTAAATCTTGTTTTCTAACAAGATTCTCCCAAGTCACATACTATCTTGGATTCAACATCTCAATCATAAGGATAACCCCCTCAATGATGAGGCTTTGATATAGGGTCCAGTTCTTTAGATAATTCCTCTAGGTGGTTCACCATATATAACAACACTAGTGGTGCATCAAATGGAACCTATACTACCATCAAACGAGGATTGTATGTTGAGCGTTGTCCATGTTTTCTAGAGATATATACCCATTAGGTTTTGAGATGATCCTGAACCATATGTGGCTGAGGAATGGATTGGGACGATGACCAAATTTTTCCATCCATTAAGAACACCAGCAGACAATATGGGGATCCTAGCGGTGAGCCTTCTTTATGGTTCTTCCAGGCGCTGATGGTGTTTTTCCATATAGACTCACAATAATGTGGTTATTTCAGGGATGGTGTTCAATATTCTCTTTATAGAGGAGTTATCACCGGTTTCATTGAGAGATGTGCATATACAAGAGCTTATTTAGCTCCGGTATGGTAGCTTGACTGTGGATGACTATTCGTTAAGGATCACCAACAGTTCCTAGTACTCGATGGATATAGTTAGAGATCAGTTCTTCCGGGCTCAGACATTAGAGTGAGGTCTTAATAGATACATTAAATCACAAGTTATACATCTATGCATTCCGACATATTCTGGGGTTCTTGAGCAAGATTTGTTGGTCAAATTCCACTTAGCGAAGCAGATGCATCCAATGACAGTCACTAGTAGACAGAAATGTACAGAGGCCTGGGAAACTGAGAGCTAACATCAAACGTAGAGATATGGACGTGGGAGACATTTCAGGGGGTCCCAATATATGGTATATGTTTCTAGGGCTCTAAGACTGGATCATGTCAGCCTAGGTAGAGTTGATGCTACACATGTGATGGTAGGGGCATCTCGTTGGAGATGTTATAACCCATCGAGCTGCTGATATGGTGATAGGGGATAGACTATTAGAGTAGAGGAATTGATAGGAGTAGAAAGGTCCATTGGGTCGTGGATGTGGAGGTCTAGTAGGGAGAGTTGTAGGAGGTGGTTTTAATTTTGACATAATACCACCACCACCCCTAGGAGATCCATTCTAGGCTGAGAGAGATAGATGATAGGGGTAGGGATAACTGTAAGTGGTTGAGGTGTACTGCCCATGGGCTCCATGGATGAATCAAAGTAGGATCTTTACCTTTTCAATATTCACTTCCCTGATGATAGATATAGATGTAATTCATTCCTTTCTTGAAATATACCTAGCATGAGACCTTGATATATTGGTAGAACTGTTGGCTCGACCCTTATTCCTGGAGACACCTACGGGAGAATACTCGATGATCACACGCTTATGCCGATAGTGTGACCTATCCATTGGAGGTGAGAGTCTTAGTTGTAACCTCTTAGTGGCAGATTCAAGGCCCTATAACATCAAACTTGGTATGAATTGGTTATCATCGGTCCATTCCCAGATAGACTATTTTAGGTGACATCTTTAGTTTATACCCAGAAATGGATTGAGGTTTTCCTTTGGTGGTCAATGGGAAACCCATGAAGCATATGTTGAACTCATAGATAGGAGGGTGTAGATGATTACAAATGATTTGGTTAGTCTGACCCTTGAAAGAGTATATGTTGTGATTTTTCAATTCTTAGTAGTTGTGGTGGAGTGTGAGGATGTATTTCGAGAAGATGTTTCGGGTTTACCTCCTCGCTATGATATTTTCTTCTATATCGACATACACCCTAGGATGACACTGATATCAGTACTAGAATATCATATAGATCCCACATATCTTCACAAGTTGATGGTACAGTTGGAGGACTTACATAGGAAGGGATTCATGGGACCCAGTGTTTCACCCAGGGCAGCCCCACTTCTTTTTTCCAAAAAGGAAGATGGGAGTTTGAGGTTTTTTGTTGACTATCGGTTCTTAAACTTTTTGAGTATGATGAAATATTGCCAAAAATGAGTATCTATTAAATCTTAGATCTATTTAGAGGGGAATGATGGTTCATAAATGTCAAACATTGATCATGATATGTCCAACTATGAGTACGAGACGATGATATACTGAAGACGACATTGAGATATCGTTACAGTCACTTTAAGTACTTGGTGATGCCCTTTGTCAAAATAATTCCCCAGAAGTGTTTATGGGACTCATGAATTGTATCGTTAACATTTTTAGAATAGATCAGTGTAGTATTGATCGACAATATCCTTATGTACTCGTCATTTGAGGAGGATAACACATGACACCTAAATATGGTTCTGGATGTACTCTAAGAGAACCATTTTTATGGGAAACTCTCGATGTTCCAATTCTAGATTTAGGTGGACCACTTCCTTGGACATGTTATATCAGGGGATGGAGTGTTTGTGGACTTGACCAAAGTTGATGCAGTGTTATCATGGGATCCACCTACGGGAATGAAGGAGCTGTGGATTTTCCTCGGGCTAGCAATCTTTTATCAAAGATTCATTCCAAATTTATCTATGATATCACTAATAATAAAATATTTGACTCCATTGGGGCATAGTTTCATGATGAAATTACAGTACCCAGAGGTCTTCCTATAGTTGAGGTAGAGTTTGACAAGCGCTGTGAACTTTATATTGTCAATTGATGGTGTCGAGTACGTGGTGTTATGCAATGAAACAGGGACAAGACATGGTTGTGTCCTGATGAAGAGGAAAGTACTGATTACATTGGGTTCACACTAGTTGAGGCTACATGAGAAGAACTACATGACCCAAAATCCAAAGTTGGAAGTGGTATTATTCGTAGTGAATATGTGGAGACACTACCTTATGGGTGATAGGTTTATCATCTACTCTGATCTCAAGATCCTCATGTATATATTTTCTTAGAAGTATATGAACATGATAAAAAGGTTATGTCTTGAGTTCCTCCAAGACTCTGACATTGAGATTATCTATACTACTGGGAAGGGAAAAATAGTGGTAGATTCTCTCAACCGAAGATCTAGTACACAATTCCTAAATGTGCCGTCAGAGCAGTTGGCCTCGTTATAGTTATCCTTTGTGGATAGAGATGGAGAATCTCACCTCCAATCAATTGTTTCCACCCCTACACTCATACAATGATTCAGGGAGGCACAACATGGGGATACTAACTATGAGACCCTATGTGATCATATGTTTGATAAACATGCACATGATTTATATTCACAAGGTGGGGAGCATGTCATATTTTTTAGTGGACGCACAGTTATACTGATGGAGTTCCAAGAGAATGTTCTGAGGGAATTTCATATGACCCCTTTGGTGGTATATCCTGGAATGGTGAAGATGTACTAGGTCTGAAGATGTTGGTTTTGGTGGATAAAGATGAATAAGAAAGTGGCATAGTTCATTTACTGATGCCTTGCATGCTAGTAGGTGATGGATGTAAACCATGTTCTAGTTGGTTAATCTCAACCGCTGGAGGTGCTAGAAGGGATGTGAGATGGGATATCGATGGACTTCATGATAGATTTACTACATGTGTCCAGGGCACAATATTCTATCTAGTTGATCATTAACATAGTCACCATGTCGATCCACTTTCTATCTATCCAAGAGTAGAGATCATTATAGAGATTGAGATTCCTCTATGTATAAGAGATAGTTCAATTCAATAAAGTCCCATGAATGATAATTTCTGATAATGATTCTAGTTTTACATCCCTATTTTGGAAGGGATTGATGGAGGCATTTGGGACCCAGTCATGCATTAGTAGAATGTTTCACCCCCAGACCGACTTCCAGATAGAGAGGGCCATTCAGGTTCTAGAAGACATGCTACAAGATATCATATTGGACTTCGGTCATAGTTTGTAGGATCTCCTACCACTGGAGAAGTTTGTGTACAACAACATTTACCATTCCACCATTAGTTTGTAATGAGTCATGGATTTGTATGGGTGACCCTACCAGTCACCACTTTGCTAGAATGAACCAGGAGAGTCAGCACCCATGGGCCTGAATTTGGTATAAGCTACTACAAAGAAGTTACATATCATCCATGAGTGGATTAAGGCTTTACAGATCCATCAAATGTCTTATGATGACTAGAAGTGAAGGCCATTGCAATTCAAGGAAGGAGACAATGTGTTCCTTTGAATTTCAACTTGATGGGAATTGGGCATATTTGGTTGGGGTGATAAGTTATCTTTGAGGTTTATTATCCCATTTTAGATTCTATATAGAGTTGGTGAGGTGTCGTATCACTTAGCTCTACCCCCAAAGTTAGACAGGGTACATAATGTCTTCCATGTGTCATAGTTGAGAAGGTCAATGCATGAACCATCACACACCATCTACTAGGGTGAGTGGGACATTGATGATTAAGTGACTATTTCTGATTACCCAATATAGATGAAGGATCAGTAGAATAGGGTTCTACGTGGGTGATTGATTCCCTTGGTGCGTGTCTGGTGGAATCCCAAGAATCTCCAGATGATCACATGGGAGAGGGAGGCTTAGATTCGTGCATAGTACCCACATATTTTTGTATATCCTTTATTTTTGGGATTTTTGGTAATTGAATCCCCAAGGTGGGGAAAATGAAATATCTCGTGTTTTTTGGTGTTTTATTGTTAAATATTATATGAAATCACATTGATACCATCCACTTAGATGACGTTCAATTTTTAGTCCTAGGGTGTCTGAAATAAGTGTTTGAAATATATTATAATGTTATATAGCACTCAAACATAGTTTTTAAAAAAAGAAGAATCACTTCCAAACGAGTGTTGGGATCAGAAATACAAGGGAACTATTCTATTCAGAGTAGTGGCTTCACCCTAGGCGAGGCCTATCATTAGCTATTACAAGTTAGCTATGAAAAGTAGTTTTTATCATTTTCAATGAATAAAATAAATAGAAAAATAATTTTATTTTATTCAGTTTCATCATGATAGCGACAGTTTATTTTATATAAACCTTGAGTTAGGGATTCAAGGTTATAATCATAACCTTGAAATTACTTGGATGCTTTAGAGAGGAACATGAAAATCTCCCTTAGTGTCGAATGCTAACACAATGTTGGATAAAATATCGATGAACTCCATTGTTGATGGATCTCACCAACTGAAATTATGCGGTAACTGATATTCTTCATCGAGCTATCTAAATCAAATATATGGTGTGTTTTATTGAGTTCTGTTTTCTGATTCCTGGATTCAATAATGAATGGGTAACAACCAATGAATAGGTTGATCAACAGATTGATCGTTCTTTCAAGATGTGAATTATTTGAGTGGTTTTATCAGGGATTGATGTAGATATTTTTTTTGGATTTATAGATCGTTCTTACATGACCAGATCAAGACCGTAATAAACAATAGTTGAGGTTCATTCATGGGGTTGTTATTTTTGATTTGTCTATGCTATTATATTCTTTGTGTTCTTTGTTCATTGTGGTTTATGAATGAATGATCATTTCACCTTAAATCCTTGGTACAATGATCCTAAATTGATGAAATGGAATTGATAAAATCTAGTGGAGGTGTGATGGTGATATAGATGGATGAATCTAAGTTATTCAAGATTTAATTTTTTGGATTGTTTTCAGCTGATGATTTTTTATGTTTTTTTTTCAAGCTTATTGAAGGCCAGAAAGACCCCCATTCAGTGTTTGGTTGTTGAGGTGAGCCAAAATACTGAGATTCTGGGATAAAAGGCCATAGAATCATAGCACAGTGTATTGGATATGACACTTAGAAGAAAAATAGGATATTATGTAAATTCCAAAACACACAACATGTATTATGGGCTACAATGTGTGTGTACATTGATGAACCACTCAGTGTGTATCCTGGGAGATACACTGACATGTGGTGTAGTAAATGCGTTTCCTATAATTCATGTACCCCACCACCCAACTTATCATTGACCAAGTACACAGACTAACATGTGTACTAGTATATGTGTAGAGATATATGGGTTGACACCGTGTACTGAAACATGACCAGAGTATACAGGTGGACCCTGGATGGAAGGGCACAACATGTATGTATTTCTACATGACATGTACTATATTTTTACAAGGCATGTAATTTTGACATTGGTCGTTGTACACGGGCATACCATGGGTCAAAGGACATGATGTGTGACCCTACTACACATAGTGTACTCTCTTCTATATGGCTTGATCCACTTTTCCACCATATCTTGGAGATGTTTTATTAAGGGTTTATTCTAGAATCCATCCCCTAAATGTTAGTCAATATCATATTATACTCATAGAAGTATGATCCCTTTACAGGAATTTATGGATAGAGTTGTTGGAATCCCCTTCAAGAGGCCCAGAGAAGGATCCTTTATACATTCTGTGTTCTCTATGTAGTGTCCTTGGTATTGAGGTTACCAACTTCAATAGGAATTGATCCTCTACCTAGAAGGGTAATCTATATAGAGTTTTTGGTATCACCCCATGGAAAAAGTTGTGATCCACATCTATGGTATTATATATCTCTATCTTCAGATCTATCTATGTATCTCTCTCATGAAGGTTACTATGAATAGTACTTCTCAGATGGACGTCATTAGTTCTATTTGTCTCATGAGTGTGTTCTCTCAGATGACTGCTTCATGAACTCTTCAAACTGAATCTCTAGTGTGGGTATATAGTGGTTGTGACTTTCCTCTAGATTTTGTTTCATGGAATGGGTATTTCTGGATGATCTTTTTATATTTACTGTAGACATATACTGTGTAGTGAATACTGTGTAGTTCTTACTGTATCTTTCCTTTGTGAATTTATTTTTCATTTTGGGGTTTCCTATAGATTATTGTTATAATCACTCCTATAAGTGATTTTACAGCATGAGTATGGTATTTTGCAAACAAGTGACCTTTTGATGGAGTCTAGGGAGGACCAGGACCAGAGAGAGCTTCATGAGTATAGGGAGGCCGAGGAACTCCTACAGTTTCAAGCAGCAGTCCCAATTCCCATTTTTATAGGTTGAACATTATCGTTTACAAACTCTTTCTTTTGGTGGGTTTGTATTCTGGCCTAGTTTAAATTACTGTACTTTACTTCCTATCATACACTATTGACTGTGATAATACTATGAATGCATTTTTTTCTTATTGAATTTTATATTTTATCATTTTTGGGCTTGGAGATACGTGATTGCGTATTGTCACATAGGTAATGCCTCCTAGAATTGTAATATGCCTACTCGGTGCTAGTCACTTGCCCCTGGCCTATTCATGGTGGTGTTGGGGAGTCATGGCACAAACCCCCTAAGACGAGTTGTCACACAAATCATATGATCCACTATATATCCATTTCTTGTGGGAACCCACATATTCAAAATAGAAGAAATAAAAACTGAGATGATGGATGTGAAGCTTACTAGAACATGCCAATTTTGAATCAGGGTCACATGAGTTTTACTAATAATGAGTGATTATAGAAAATAATATGTAAAAAGAAAATTATTTTCAAGACATTTAATATCAAACTAATACTAGTCAATCGATGAAGATTATGAATAACTAGATCTAAATGAATACTGAACTTTTCCTATATGAAATTGGACTTGATGCTAATCCATTGTTTTTTTCAATATAAATAAATTAATTTTGGTTATTTCAATAAAGATGATTCATACCTAATCCCCCTTTTGAAAATATCATAATAAATATTTTTAAAATCTATGAATTTTATAGTTTGAATTGTGTTACAAATGAAATCCACCATAGATGATTAATCTTACTAAATCGTTTCCATCGAACCCTGATGAATCAGTTTTTAAATCTTCACTATATATGATCCAATACCATTGATGGACCAAATATATATAAGAATAATTATTAGGTGAATTCAATATAAAATGATGAATATAAATTCATTATTTAAATGAATCTTGATCTAGGGGTGATTTTGAGTCTATGTTGGGAAACCAGTGACTTTCCTGACTGAACTCATCATCGAAAGAGATGATGTCAAGTGTTCAATTTTCATTCATAATAATTGATTGGTATAGTATGAAGGGAATTTTATGTTTTCTAATAAATACCATAGGTTTAAAATGAAATAATCATGAATTAATTAAGAAGCCCAAAATATTATAGACATTCGAAGATATTTCTTATTAAGATGTATAATTTGAGACTAATGATTGATTCTGGATAAACTAAAGTCGATGGGAAATGGATAGTTTTCTGATATTAATATGATTTTTGTGTTTCCTATCTCAATCATGTTATGTGGTTCAACTTTTATTTTTTAATGGTTATGAGGCCTCAACAATAATCTATTTTTTTGTTGTGTTGATGAAGGAGGTTCTGTGAAACTCAATGGAATTTATGAAAAAATGAGATGCCAAGGATAATTCATATAAGGAGTAAAAGATACTTGGGATAACTAATATACTCATTTAATATGTGTTATATCTATTTTTATGTTTGTTTTATATTGGGGGAAGTCCTATTACCAAGTTGAATAGGGAAGAATGATCATAATAGGGAGATATGTGATATTAGGATTTTATTCCTATAATGTAAGTAATGATTTCCAAGAAGATGAGATGTTTTTATTAACATCAAAACATAAATTTTAATAGTATATCATTAATTATTTTTTAATTAAAGGGTTTATCACTTTGAATAGTATAATATGTTGAGGAGTTATTCTAGGTTCACTGGTGTAGTACCATAATGTGTTTCAGAAGAAATTTAGGGGGTACTATGTGAATGATTCTCTTGGTTATTTTTTTGAGAATATTTTCATGTATTTTATTTTAAGGAAGGGGTAGCTAACATCTAAGGGGGAGATCTCACTCTCATTATATTCTTGATATTTTTTCTATATCACAAACACACACACATTTTCCTTATTCTCCACATTCTCTCTACTATAATTCTAAATGTTGTGAATAAATTATTTTTTGTTGTTTCTTATTCTCACTCTCTTTGTGTGGTCTCCAACATCCAGAAAAATAGGGATAATTTTTAGATCTAGTTACAAGGGGAAAAGTGTGAATCATTTTTAAGACTTGATATCATTTAAATAATATATTTATTCTTCATTTTTAGTAAATTTTGAATGTGATATTGGGAGACCCGACCACACACTCCTTAATAGGAATTGTTTTCTACATTATTCATATATTTTATTATTCATATTATTATCATATAAAATAGATGGATAATTTAAGAGAGATTTTGTTATTTGATTATATTGTGATAATATATTTTTACCACAATTCGTTCTAATATAAGGTGATTTGTGCTAGTGATTCTATTGACATTTAGGAGAGAACTAATGTAAAGGAAGACATTTCATGAATTATTGTTCACTATTTAAAGATAGATAGTTGTCTGTTTCAAGAAATTAATCACAAATTGAGTATGTTTCAAGACTTTTAGTATAAAATTAAGTTTCAGTGATAAGTGGTAGAGATGAAAAAATGGGGTTCATTTTAATTCTTCACAGAATTATTTATTAAATATTTTTTTACCTCTTAAAATTTAATTTGAAACTTATTACTCGGTTGGTGAGATAGATTTTGATAGAATTTTCTGAAATGTTACACTGTTGGACGAATCATGAAAGTGTCAAGGTGAATGATTAATCCCTTTGATGGTTACTCTATATGTGAAGGGGATTAAACTAATCACCTTCACAGAAGTGATACAATAAAATATCCTTGATTGATGAAATTATTTTCCACAATATAATTGAAATTTCCCATTTTCATTAGTTCAACTATCATAGAATAAATTTTGTTCTCTCTAGAGTTTCTTCTCAACTATTATTTCTATTTTATTTCTTTTTTTCACTTTACCTTTTTGACTTCATCATCATTAACAATTTTTCCCTTCCTCGTCTCTATTTTTTATGTTTAATACTATTTTAAAAGGAAATATATAAAAGTATTTTTGAGAAATAAGTAATCTAAATGCATTAATTCCTTGAGAATAACCATGATATAATATATTTTTATATATCAAGGGTAAATTATTAATGTATAAATGATAGTTCAAATGAATATATATAAATAATTTAATCTATTTCCAAGGAGGCACATTCATCTTAGTGATTTTTCACTTTCAATCATTTTTTTAATTATAAACTAACAAATTCCATAAACATTATTTCAATTAGAATTATTTTTCATGGAGGTGAATTAAAAAATATTGGAAGGATTCCAATGTTCGAGACATAGAATGATATTTAAGGAAGCTTCTATGAATGAAATTACAACTATTGTGAATTAAATTTATATAATTTATGCTACTAAATCATATCATGGGGACTATAAGTGTAAGGTAGTACTCTAGAAGCCTATTGAATATGAATCTATAAAGAAAATTATCAAAATCAGGAAAATAAATTATAATATAAAGAGGGAGTACGAGAATTAGACGATTGAGCTTTAGAAGCCATTGGAAGCCAAGCTAGAGTTTCAATAACTATATTTAGAAATTTATTTCAAGGTATAGAAATAGGATGGTGATAATAAATTTGTGGTTGTTTTTTATACATTGGTATAATAGAATCAATTTTTCCCTTATTTTTATGATTTAAATTATAAAAAAATGACAATTTATTTTTCACTTGTTTACAAATTGAACTAGATCAAGATACCCATTGTTATGCAATAGAATAAATGTTAAATAAGTTTTTTTCCATATTGAGGATACATTGAAGGGTATTTATTATCTCACACCAGACTCATAAAAACTCTGAGCAGCACCTTCAATCAATAAATAAGAGAAAGAAGGACAAATTGAGGGAGTTGTTTTCTTTATGGAAGTTGCTTTTCATTTATGAGATTCTGAATAATATTTATCATGTTTTAATGATTCTTCTTTATATGTTAGTTATAAAGGGTCAACTAAACTTCTTGAATTGTTTGAGGGTCATGATAAGAGTATTGATGAACCAGATGGGAAAATTTTTAAACAACCAAATCAAATTTCCTATCCATATTTGACAGTGTTTGGAGATAAAGATGAGGTTTTTGAGACGTTCAATAGTACAAAAGTATATATTGATATATTTTTTATCCTAATTAATGATTTTTATGGAGACTAAACTGGAATAGAAATAACATCCAATTATTTAATTTTTAACATTGATTACACATCACTCCTCAATTTGAATAGGAGGTGATGAATCCCTCAATTTTGTTATCCTTTCCATTACTCCATGAAGAGTACAATGTTAATGAGGGAAAAATAAAGGAAGGTCAAAAGGGGGTTTTCAAAAAACTACATCAATTGATAACAAATTAATCTATAAAGAAAAGAATATGGTGGTTTTTAATAATGAAGCCACATCCACCATCTTAATAGGGTTGAACCAAAGGTTGTCCGACTGTGGAATGTAAACATATAGAGACCACTATGGGGTTAAACCTATGAATATCTTGTTACATGTTTTTGTTTTTTAATTTATCCTTATTTAATAATGAAATTTTGGTTTTGTTTTTTCTATTTTATACAATTAACAATGTAGTGCACTTTGTGAGACAACCCATGTTGAGTAACTCATTTCATTCCCATAAATTTTCCAGTTTGTATTCTTCCACCATTTACTTTTTAAGAGTCTAAATTAAAATATCACTTTGTAAAACAAGTGTGGAGGATTCATTCATCAAAATTTCATTAAATCTATGGTATACAATATTTTGGTTATTAGTGATTACTGAATTTAATTTCAAGCATGATGCATTAATGAACTTTCTAGAAAATAGGTAATGTTGTTCATAATGAGTTAATTCACATATAATTTAATTTATTTTTTCTATTGTTATTTTGAGAATATGTTTAAATCATGTTGATGTAGAGATTTAATTTTTTTGTAGATCAATATAATGTACATTCTAGAACAACATTTAACCTACTTCATTAGACATAAACATTTGTTACAATTTCTCTATACATTAAATTATAGAATATGATGTCTGACCTTTGAATTTTGTAGGATCTGAAATTTCGGAAATAATATGTATTTAATCAATAAGAAAATAATATAGAATATTTACAATAATCTAAAGTGAATAATTCTTCTATACCATGGTAGTTTATTAAACATTATACACATTTAATGCTTAAATAGAACAATTTATTTCTCAGTTTCTTATTGTAATTAATGTTTGTAAATTAATAATTAAGATCATTATTTGTCTAAAATCATCTTTCCAAATCTGCCAGTTTCTACTATTTTTTTACTAAAATTTTCTACAAAAATATTTGTTTATATTTTTATTTTAACACCTTTCTGAAAAACCTTACTGAATATAAAATTTCTATATGAAATTATGTTGAAAACATTCAATATATACAAAAGTTGTTAAATTAGAAGAAATTGGGTGATTATTGTGTCTGTTTTGATTTATTTTTTGTGTTCAATAATGATTTTCTAACCTTTTTTATGACCCTAATCATGAAACATTTATAAATAATTAAAAATATTTTAAAAAATTAATTCTCTTAATTTTTTTTCCACCTTAAGTTCAATAATATGGAAATTGTTCATGTTTAAGTTTGGGGGGAGGGGTTGAGATACAATTCATTGAAATCACACTAATAAAACCCCTTTAAATTTTAATGAATTTTATATTTGGGATGATATTAGGAATTTTCACTAGGTGATTTGTTTTTCGCATATTTTATTTTTGTGAAGAAACTTTGAGGAGGTAAATCCTTAATATCCCTTAGAATTGATTAGATAAATCAATTTTCCCTCTATTAAATAATGGATTTCAGTTAAATGATTGAAAATGTTATATAATAATCTTTGAAAAGTAACATTTTTACATATAATTTAACAAATATCATATGAATACAATTGAATTATGAAATGAAAATCTCAATCTTGGTTGAACTCATTGTTTTATTCAGTTCATTTTTTATTTGTCAACTGTTAGATGTGCTATTTTTTTCACCAATAAATTGTCACTCTATCACATAAAATAGTGTATATTATTATATAAATATATTCATGGACATTTAGTTCAATAATAAATGATGTTTTTTTAATTCTCATTAAATATTTCAATTTCTAATTATTATGTTTAAAACACTAATAGCACAATGACCCTTCTATTTATTTAATAACTAATCACGATTTATTACATAGATTTTCACTTAATACAACTAGGAATACCAATATGTATAATGTATTTTTGGATTAGAAAAACTACATAACAACTTTAAACATGAAGTACATGTATTTATTGAAACTTATTTTAGATGACCACAACATTTCTTCGTAATTTTCAAGGCCTAGGTTAACCAGAGAACATACCTAATAAAAGGGTAACCTATAAAGGCCAGTAAGGGTATAAACAAAGAATAAAAGTAGGAGGAAAATACATGTTATTCAATAGTCATATTAAGGGAGTTCAAAAGAAACATGAATATAAATAGAATATACAACATGATATTTATAACGTGGAAATGTGGAAACAACATACAACATGATGTTATCATGAGAAAAGGCCCATTACACATGGATTAACATGAGTAAACCCTCATTTCACAAGATGTAGCATTAATAAAATCGCATTTCACATTAATTAGCATGAGTAAACCTTCATTTCACATTGATTGTCATGATTTTAAACATTTCTCAATGCATTAGAGTGCTACCAGGGCACACCCTTCATAATCATTTCATTTTCATGTATAAGTGTGCCCCATTAAACATACATAAATGATTCATTAGACATAATAATTTATTATTTGAATAATGAATGTGGAATACCTATCTGTATTTCCCCAATCAATAATTACATGTTATTAATAATGAATACACTTTATGAAGAAATGGGTATGGTATTCACTACATAATGATTTTGACATGGAAAATCATGGTGCAATTTCGAGAGCATACTGATGTCAAATAGAAATTTATAAAATAGTTTTATAAGAGAGAAAAGGGTATATAATCATTTATACATTAAATTGATAGTAATGGTATCATGTTCTATAAAAATCCATCATATGAAATGGAATTTATATTCATAATAGGAAAGAAATTCTTGAATTGAAATGAGAAGAGAGAAATTCCTTATGGAATTTTGGCATTGTAACTAATTAGTTAAGGGTTCAAAACGGAGATAATAAATGATACCACATTTAAATAACAAAACTTTCATAATAATTTAATTATTAAAAACTAATTTCAATGCAAGAAACTAATATTAAAAGAACTACTCTCAAAGTAGGTGCTATAATTTAAAGAGGAGGAGAGGAATCCCTTATGGAATTTTGGCATAGTAACGGGTATACATAAAAGATCATAGGGAGATTGATGAGAGTGAAAGGAAACACTAATAATCTAAAAATAATATAGAATTTATAGGTACCATGTAACATCATAACCCAACATATAAAAATGTAACTTAAGAATCATACCATAAAAGAGTATCTTTAATATAAAGGAGTAGAGTTAAATCCCTTACGAAATTTTGGAATAATAACAGCTAAGGTATAGGTAAAAATGGGGTGGATAAATGAAAAATAATTTAAATAACATAAAATTTATATTAGGTACATGATTATAAAATAATAAAAATATAACCAATTGAAATTAAAAAGACTAATTTCAAACAAGTATCTTGAATTGAAAGAAGACGAGGAATGTGAGAATAACATACATGGATGTGTGATCCCAAAGGCTTGGGAGAGGCTTATGAGGAGATTGGGGGTACCTTGGGGGAAATATAGGGTGTAGGGGGAATAGTATTGTCAAAATTAAAAGATCTTGAGTGAAGAGAAATGGGTGAATGGGTGGATTTATATAGTAAAGGTGGGGGGATTTTTTTTTATTATTTTTGGGTTTAGACACTAGAAACTAAAATATTCAAAAACATAATCCACTCCCAGGTTTCAGCCCATGTTTTTTCGACAAGGAAAGTGGAATAAATTATTCTTTAGGTCTAATGGATGAAGATATTAAAATAATTCTCTTTATTTGGAGGATGTGAGTCACACTTTCAAGGAAATGATTTAAAAATCTTAAAATATTTTATATATCTTTGAGGATACACTAATGATATAAAAAATAAATCAAATAAACCTACAATTACAATATTTTAAATTATGAACATATATTTGGCCTAATATAACTTTATAGTTTTTTATTACCTCACTATTGGGTCATTATGATGTTATAAAACAAAGTATATATTTATAAGATATTTACATTTCACCAAAAATTCAACTATCTCATAAAATTATAAAAAAATCATAGTTGGATAATTATTACATCCTAATTCCAAAAAAAATATTCATTTTATCTAAATAATTTACTAAATATGTTAATTTTTAATTTTAAAATAAGAAACTGATATTTATTGAAAATTGGTGGGTTTTGACAAAAACAATTTTTAAACGTTAATTAAAATTACAGTTGACTTCATAAAAATTATATGATAATTTATATTTAATAAAATTAGTTTTCTAATAATATTTTATTAATATATTTTTAGTTCAAAAATAAATTAATTCATCAAAATATATTTTTTAAATGAATTTGAAGATTAACCAAAAATACAATTTGTGCATTAAAAATCATTTAAAAATATACAATAACAGAATGTAAGTATATTAATTATTAAATAAAAAAAAATTCACATAATCTTAATGTTACGGTCTTGTTACATATCCCGTTATTACACCAACATATTCCCTAAGAGTACAATGTGCGATGGTGCGGCTTTCGTGGGGTCGTTCCCTGAAAATGTTTTGTTCTGTGATCTGGATGAGCATGAAATTTTCTCACAAATGGTTTTTATCATGCTTAAGTTGTTGTATATCAACATAGGCATGGTATAGAGAAATTCCGAAAATGGTATCTCACTCAGAAGCTTGGATAAATGGGATTCATAGGGTACAATCTTATTGGTAAGTCCATCACATCCTTTGTCTGTGCTAAAAGGATTTTTTAAAAACCTATATTTATACTAGTCATGTTATCACAATACAATGGCTACATTATTATCGGTAAGGTAACTTAATAGTCACTTAAATCCTATTTGATATAATAAAACAAAATGAGTTCATGTATTCTCTATATCCATAATACATTTAATTAAAAGAAATGGAATTTTATTCATAAATTTCATGGTCGTTACAACCTTCCCACCTTAAGAAATTTCTCCCTCAAAATTTCTATTTCCCATATTAAAATAGATTTGGGTAACTCTACCTCATCACTTCCTCTAGTTCCTATGTTGCCTCTTAAAAATTTTGGTTTCTCTAAAACAGTTTGACGAGGGGCATTGTCTTATTTCGTAGAATGTTTTCTCTACTATCTAAGATCTTCATTGGATTCTATATATAGGATAGGTAATTATCCAATGGTACAACCTCTAGATTGAGTACATGTGATGTGTTTGGTACGTACTTCCCCAAGAGTGATAAATGAAACATATAATGTACTTGATAATGGTTTAGTGTGTGTTCTCGTCGACAGGCCATTGCCCCGATGCAATCAATGTTCTCAAAAGGACCAATGTACCTTTTAATAAAATTTACCATCTTCCCAAATCTCATAACTCTCTTCCATTTAGATATATATAGGAATACCAAGTCTCTAACATCAAACTCTAGGTATCATCGTTGATTTTCAGGATAGCTCTTTTATCGACTCTAAGAAGCTTTGATGTGCTATTGGATGGTCTTAACATTCTCCACCATTTCATCAACCATTTATGAACCTTTATGTTTTTGTTCCCTATCTTTATCCAAACCTATTGGTGTTCTTACCCTCTTCACATAAAGGGATTTATAAGGATCTATTTGGATACTTGAGTTGAAACTATTATTGTAAGAGAACTCCCCCAAAGGATGATATCGGTACCATAAACCTTTGAAGTCCATTGAGTAATCTCTCAACATTTTCTCAAGTGTCTAGAGAGTCTACTGAAATTATCCATCAGTTTAAGGGTGAAAGGTCATGCTGAGGTTCAACTCAGTATGCGTAGTTTATTGGATATTCTTCCAGAACTTATAGGGAAATCATGGATCTCAATAGAAACAATCGATAGTGGTACTCCATGAAACCTTACCACTTATATGAGGTATATTTTATCTAGTTGATCTAATGAAAAGACCTTTAGAATTTCAATGAAGTGTTTAGTCTTTTTCAGTCAATCAAGAACAATCCAGGTATCATTTTTTCCTTTGGATGACTTTGGATGTCCGATGACAAAGCATATGGTGATGTTTTTCAATTTCCATGTTGTTATAGGTAATGGTTGTATCATCCCCTTATAATTCATCCTATCGGCCTTCACTTGCCGACATACCAGGAACTTTTATGTATATTAATTGATCCCATTATTCATATTATCCCACCAATATTTATCATGGAGATATCGATACATCTTCATGTTTCTTAGGTGAATGAAGAAATTTGAACTATGTGAATTATTCAAAAGTTATTTCTTTAACTTAGGATTTTATAGAACACATAGTCTTAACCCAAATCTAAGAATTTTTTCATCATTAACATTGAACTCTGTGTGTTTACCTTTTCAGATTATTTCCACATTCTTCATATTTTTCACATCATCTTTTTGATCATCTTTTAATCTTTCTAAAAGAGACAGTTTAGTAATCATTTTTGAATGGATTAATGATGTTCCCATATTTATGATTCCCATGTCCATCATTATCAAATATAGGAATATTGGGTCGTTTTAAATTCCCATAAATGATAAAATTGTTGGGACCTTTCTACACAGAGCATATTCCACCTTGTTCGCTCACCTAGTGTGGTAATGGATTGAGTAGTCACACTGCTTGATGATCGCTAACCATATTTGTTGGTTCATATTTATCTCTTTCTATGTGAATATATTTTTTAGTATTTTTCATCCATATATATTTCACACTTCTCACTGATGAGATAATGCCACCATATTTTCAATGCAAAGATCACAGAAACCAACTCCAGATCAGGCATGTGATAGTTCTTCTCATGAATTTTTAACTATGTTGAGGCATTTGAAATGAACTTTTCATTTTTCCTAAAATTACACCAAAGGGAGACTTATAATATTTTAAATAATAGCATTCCCACAAACTTTAACAAGGGATAAAATTCTCATAGAATATTTCCCTAATGATTTAATATCATTTCAGGTAGGGACTCAATATTCTTTGAAAACATAAAATAATAACTAATAGGACATTAATTGAGATACATTATTCCATACGCTACTTTTAAGTAATTTTTTTATGTAATCCATACAACATTATCTATATTAGTATAGGAAATTCCTTGATCCCTTGATCATGGATATTTTTTATGGTCATCATGCTTCTCATCCCTAATAATAGAGCATTGTCTTGGATAATTCTCGAATTATAGTCATTTATGGAATAGAACTATGTAAGATTCCTTACATGAATCTTCGTTTCCATCCCTCACATTCACCATTTTTTCATGGAAATTGGATAATTGTTTCCCATTATTTCCACCCATAGAACATCTCCCAGTCCCTTTTGGACATTTCCTCTAGTGCCCCTTTCCACATTTGTTACACAAAGGATATTAGGACATATTTCCCTTATCACCTTTATTAGATAGACTTTAATGAGATGTCATATTCCTCTTCCACTATTTCCTTAGGCATTCAATAATGTTTCAATTATTAATCATGGTTTTTTACAGTTTGTTTGATGAAGTCATTATATGTTATACTTGACCTCCCATTTGATTGTGAATCTCATTGAGGCATTCATCACATTTCCCATCGCATTGGTTGTTAACCTGATTCAACCTATTATAGGCCTTTGTCAAGAATAAAATAAAAACTATTGATGAGTGTATTAAATAGATAAACACATAAAGGGAATCTAGTGAAATTAAAGGGATAACTTATAAATTATATTTACCTCTATAAATTATGAATTTTTAGGGTTCCATTGAAGTTATCCATGGTCTACAAACTAACATATATTATTATTGTATTTCCACCCCTAATAATGGTTCACACAAATATTATGAATTTACCAAAGCATATCCCCTTGGAGTGTAGAACCAGGAGTGCAGAATAACTCATTTTAGTGAACTAGTTCCCGTTCAAGTCTAGCTCAATGTATTGTTTTTGGCTTTTACCCCATGACACATCTGTGCCAGAGCAACATCTACCTTTTCATATCCAGAAAGGGATGCATTTTCTTAATAAATAACCCAATATATACTCACCAAAATTTAGTGACTTTTTTCGTTTAATTATTATTATCCCAAATTATTTCACTAGATTTTTCTAATCCTAATCCGAAAAATACATAATTTTGTCCTCTGATACCAACTATAATGACACTTCTCTTTATTTCATTATTGAACATGATTTGTTACATATCTTTTCACTTTATAAAACATGTATGTATGAGAGGTATAATGTCTTTTTGGAATAGGAAAATTGCATAACAACATAAAACATGAAGTACACATCTTTATTGAAAATTTATTTTTTATGACCACAACATTCATTTATACATATAATTGTATGGGATAACCGGAGAACATACATAATAAAAGGGTGATCTATAAATCCCAATAAGGGAATAAACATGGAGTAAACTGGGGAATACAATACATGTTAGTCAATAGGAATATCAGTGGAGTGAAAAAAAACATGGACATAAAGGCATGATATATCATGATATTCATAACATGGAAATGTGGAAACAATATACATCATGATATTAGCATGATCCAAGGCTCCTTGCACATGAATTAGATTGAGTAAACCCTAATTGAACATGAATTATAGTGAGTAAACCCTCATTGAACATGGACTAGCTTGAGTAAACCCTCATTGCACATGGAATATCATGATACTAAACAATACGTGATTCATTGGAGTGCTATCAGTGAACACCCTTCATAATCATTTCATTTTCATATATAAGTGTGCCACATAGATCATACAATATAGATTCATTAAAAATTATAATTTATTACATGAAAAGGGATTGTGGAATACATATATGTAAGTACCTAATAAATATGTACATTAGTATAAAGGTGAGTTCCCTTGACAGAGAAATGGTTAGGGTATTAACTACATGATTTTTTGTCATGGAAAATTGTGGTGCAATTTCGGTAGCATAACGATGTAAAAATAGAAATTTATAAGTTTTTTAATGAGATAGAAAGAGTCATATGAAAATTTATAAATGAAATATATAGTAAGGGTATCATGGGTCATAACATCGTAATATATGAAATGTAATTTTTATGGATAATATAAAAGAAATTCTTGAATGGAAATGATAAGGGAGAAATCCCTTATAGAATTTCAGCATTGTAACTTCTTAGGTATGGGTCCAAATGGGGGAGGATAAATGATAACTAATTTAAATAATATAAATTGGATAATAAGGTAATTATTATAAATGAATTTAAATGTAAAAATTTAATTTAAAATAACAACTCCCAAAGCAGTTTCTTGATTTCAAAGAGGAAGAGAGTAATCCCTTATGGAATTTCGGCGTAGTACCAGTGTACTTAAAGGATCATAGGAGGGATTGATGAGAGTAAAAAGAAGCTATAATCATATATAAATCAAATTTAATGTATGGTTATCATGTAACATCATAACCAAACATATAAAAAAAGAACATAAGAAGCATAATATAAAAGAGTATCTTGAATGTAAATGAGAAGAGAGAAATCCCTTACAAAATTTCGGAAAAGTAACACCTTAGGTATGGGTAGAAATGGGGGGTGATAAATGATCAATTATTTATATAACATAAAATTTATTGTAGGTAAATTATTATTAATGTAATAAAATATAACCAATGGATATTAAAAAGTCTAATTTCAAATAAGTATCTTGAATTGAAAGAAGGAGAGGAAGGTGAGAATCCCTTACTTGGATATGTCATCCAAAAATATTTGGAGAGGCTCATCGGGATCTTGGGGTCCCTTAATAGTACTCTAGGGTCTAATGGGAATAGGTTAGTATAATTTAAAAGAGATTGAGTGAATAGAAATGGGTTCTTAGGTGGGTTTATATAGGAAAGGTGGGTGAATTCTTTATGATTTTGGTTTTGGACACTACACACTAAAATATTCAAAACCATAAATCATCCCATTGTTTTTTCCCATGGTTTCAAAAAAAGGTGACTGGTATAAATTATATTATAGGGCTAAGGGAAAAATATATTAAAATATTTTCCTTTCTTATGTGGAGGAAAGTCACACTTTCAAGGAAATAATTTTCAAATCTTAAAATATTATATATGTTTTGGAGGATTAACTAAGGATATATAAAAATAATCAAATTAACCTAAAATTACATTATTTTAAAGAAAAAACAAATATTTGGTAGAAGATACTAATTATATTATTTTATTACCTTACTATTGGGTCATTATGATGTCATAAAACACAATATATATTTATATAGTATTTAATTTTTACCAAAAAAAGAAGCTCTCTCAGAAAACAATGAAAAATTTACGATTTGATAATTTAAAAATAATGATTCTAGAAATTATATTAATTTTATCTTAATAATTCTCTTAACATGTGATATTTCAATTTTAAAATTAAAAAATTGACATTTATTAAAAATTGACGGGTTTTGACAAAAAAATAGTTTTCATACCTTAATAAAAATTACATTCGACATAATTAAAATTTTACAATAATTTTTATTTAATAAAATTAATTTAATAACAATATTTTATTAATAAATTATTTAATTAAAATATCCATCAATTTATCAAAATAGATTTATTAATTGAAATTTAATATTAACCAAAATTTCTATTTATGCTTTAAAAATCATTTTCAATGTAAAAATAATAGAATAAAATTATATTCATTATTCTATTCAAAACTTATTCACATAATAATAATGTTATTGTCTTGTTACATATCACTTTATGACACCAGCATAATCCTTAAGAGTAATGTGTGTGATAGTGGGGCTTTCATGGGGCTATTTGGTGAATATGGTATAGGACATGATCTCAATGATCTTCAACTTATCTTGTAAGTAGTTTCACTCATGATTAAGTTGTTGGATCATAGCTTAGGTTTGGTCTACGGAAAAGAATATAAATTCAATCTCTCTCAAAAGCTCTGATAAATGGGCTTTAGAGGGTATGATCCTACTGGTTGAGGCCATCAAATTATTTATCTTTTCCAAAAGGATTTTTTAAAACTCTATATTTATACTAGTCTTGTGATCACTTTTCAATGGCTACATTATCGATGGTAAGGATACATATCGGTCATTTAAATTCAATTTGGTATAATAAAACAAAAGGGGAGAATGTTTTTTATATATCTATAAGGCATTTAATTAAATGAAATGGAATTTCATTCATAAATGTTTGGGTCATTAAAATTAACTTTTTACATAAGAAATTTAATTGGAGTGGGCATTGAATTTTTAGAAATTCAATGATAAAAGGAAGAAAAATCATATTGAAAATCCATTTTTTTCTCTATTTCAGTTTCTACATTTTCCGATTTATTTCCAACAGTTGAATGTCACTAAATATTTCTTAGAGAAAAGCAATTTTCTTTTGTGTGGGAGGATTTTATGTGCCTTTTAATTCATATCATTTTCTACATCACTTTTGTTATTAAATTATATGTTTTATATTGAAATATGATCAAAATTAATCAATTATTATGTTTTTTAATATTAATTTAAAATTTTAATTAATGAATTTTATTTTTTATTTAGGAATTTATGATTATTTTACATTTTTATAGAGTTTGAGGTTTTTATTTAAATTTTTAGTTTCATAAAAAAATAATTGTAAATTACGTTGTTTAATTTTATTTTAGAGTAATTGATTTTTTATTTTATTATTTCTTAAATTAAATCATTATTGATAGTTTAATTTAATTTATAATCTAATGGCTTTTATGATTTAATAATTTAAAATTTTAATTTAAAATTTTATTCCTTATTAATTTTTACCATCATTTTATTTCAGTTAATTATTTAATTATTTTAAGTCACTTGAATTTATCCTAGATGGAATTTTAATTTTAATATTTACTTATTTTCTGAATTTGAATTTATTTCCTTAATTATTCTTTTAATTAAGTTATTTCCTTTGTTAACATGTTTCATGGCCAAAATTTTCACATTACTAATAAGCCAAAAGGGTTAACAGAGCCATTTTTTGCAGCGAAGAAATAGATTCTACACCACATTTCTTCAAATCCAACAAATTTATAGTTTGAATCAGGCTGAAAATGAAGGCCTTCGATGAAGATGATGCTCCCATAGTCATTTCTACAGAACCATGATGAATCAGATTTCAAATAATCACAAGAGATAACCTGAAGAAAACAATGAAACCTAAAGACCCAAGAATGTCACGACCCGCCCTCGGGGTCCGTGCCGTGACTACCCCAAGCCCGCCTTCCATAGGCCAGGGGCTGGCGACTAGCACCAAGGCGAAAATCCCAGAAAAAGGGAAGGCATTGCCTTTGTAAAGTAAACAAACACCACAGAGTAAGCAAGCGGAAGTAAACACTATGTACAAAAAGAAGAGCTGAAAAGTAAAAAGGGGCCGGAAATACAAGCCCAACTGTAAAGTACAACTCGAAAGGGAAAACAACGACTGAAAAGTAAAGCTGCTACGCTGAGATGTCCACTGGAAATCCCACCTGAAGGGTGGGTACAGATAGCTCCTCTGCTCCTCGGGTCCCGCCATCCGCTCCGAGTATGTCCCACCCAGTGGTCCACCTCCGGGTACCGCCTCGTCGTATAGTCCACCTCCAGGTACCGTCCAGTCCTCGAACCTTCGGCTTCTGTCAGCACTGTCCGTCGTCTGCAACCAACACAACGAGGTGCGGGCATAGCCCGTGCAGGGGTGAGTATAACGATACTCAGTAGGGACCCCGAGACCCTCAAGGTCTCACTAAAACCAACAAGGATAACCACAAGAAGATCACAACAGATAAACTCTACATAGGTATATGCCCATACATATACCTAAGTTATCAAGTAACCCATCTTAGTCATGAGGAAACACAAGGATCATGAGATCAACGGATAACCACTACCCAGGTATATGCCCTTACATATACCTAAGTTATCAAGTAACCCATCTCAATCATGAGGAAACACAAAGGTCAAAGTCTCAGCTCAAACCAGGATTTTCATTATCGAAACTGTAACTGCTGAAGAGCTCCGTCTCTAGAGTGTACAGTGGTCCTGTCACGACTCCGAGGCCGCCGCTCACTAACCTAAGACTGCTGAAGTACTCCTCCTGTCGAGTACTGTGGGTCTGCTGCCAACTACCAGGCGCTCCGTCCGCTGAGGGTCTGCTGCCAAAAACTGGGCGCTACCCAGATAGCCTACTGAGGTACTCCTCCTGTCGAGTACCGCGGGTCTGCTGCCAACTACCAGGCGCTCTGTCCGCCGTGGGTCTGCCGCCAAATACCGGGCGCTCCGTCCACTGGGCTAGTCGACTCACTCCAAGTCGAGTCGGTCAAGCAGTCTTCAGGTCTCAGCCGGCTACACGGTCTCCGTACTCTGCACGCTCGTCTCCGGGAGGGTCCGCTCCACGAGCTACTGGTCGATACTCCAAGTATCACAAGGTTCCGCGAAGAAGTATCTCAAAAGTCCGTCTCGTCAGAGGGGTCTCAACACAACAGACGGCGCGTCGTTCGGACGCCCGGTCTGTGAGTTATTAGCCTTTTCGTCCCAGGGGCCCAGTTGGTTTTGTGAGCAAACCAATCCCGGCCGTATCACAACTGTACCCCGAACTCCCATAGGGTAAACTCAAAGGGACCGTTACTCAACGTAACCACCAACGCCGCTGACGGTTCGTCAAACGGACGTCCTGTCTGAAAGATATCAGCTTTCCCGTTCCAGGGGCCCGGTTGGATTTCGGGTACAATCCAACCCGGCCATACTCCGACTGTATCCAAAACTCGGGCGGAGTATGTCAAAAGTTCCGTCTCATCAAGAGGAAGTCAACGAAACAGACGGCGCGTCAATCGGACGCCCGGTCTGTGAGTTATTGGCTTTTTCGTCTCCGGGGCCCGGTTGGTTTTTAAGGCAAAACCAACCCGACCGTACTCCACCTACGTCCAAACCTCAGGCGGAGTATGCCAAAAGATCCGTCTCACTAAGAGGAACACAACGCGACTGACGGCGCGTCAATCGGACGTTCGTAGCTCAAGATATGAGCGTTTCCGCTCCGAAGGTCCGGTTGGTTTCGTGTACGAACCAACCCGGCCGAACTCAAAGTAATCCGAAACCTTGAGTGCGATAAACCGAAATGACCGTCTCGATCCAAGGATCGCATCGCCGCAGACGGTTCGTCATTCGGAGGTCCGAGGCTCAAGTTATGGGCCAAAAACCAAATCTGGTTCGAAACGGGGGGGTCCGGGTCCGGGCCGACCCGGCCCGACCCCCCCCCCCTGGGGCGGCGCGGCGGGCCGCGGCGGCCTGGCGCCGCGAGGAGGCTGCGCACGCGGGGTGATCGAACCCCCGCTCTTCAACTGGCGGCGCGGCATAGCCGCGCCGTTTTCTTTTAAAAAAAAACGCCCCCCTCACGTGGTGGGGCCTGCTGGAGCGCAACCGGGGGCCGGCTGCCCCCCTCCTTCAAAGAACCGCCCCCCTCATAAAGAGGGAGGGTTTTTAAGAGGTGGCCGGGGGATTAATTCCCCCGGTTTTAAAGGCTTCAGGCCGGCCAGCTGGTCGGCCGGTTTCTCCATCGGGACCGGAAATTCCGGTCCCCACTTCGGCTTCCGACGCCGGCGGCCCGACCGCCGGTCTTCTCTTCCGCCGCGGCCCGGAACCGGCCGCGGTCTCCTCGTTCCGCCGCGGCCCAGAACCGGCCGCGGCGTTCGTCGTCCGGCGCGGTGCGACGACACCGCGCCCCTCCGCCGCACTTTAATTTCTTTCAACACGGCGCGACGGCGTCGCGTTCTTGATGTTTCTTCCATGGTGTGCGCGCGACGGCGTTGCGTAAAATAAAAGCACGATCAACCGCGTGGTGCGACGGCACCACGCCACTTGCTTCCACCCGCAAGAACAAACAAGATCGTTGGAGGGGGTTCGGCCGTGTTCGTGCGGTCCGGCCCCCTCACGTTAAAATAATAACGCAACTTTAAATAATCAACATCCTCACGTTAGTCATACGAACCACGAGCAAGAATGAGATAATTAAATATTAAACAACATCCCCTACCTTGGTATAAGGTTCGAAGATCGTTCTACGTTCCGCGGAAGACGACGTCGCGGAGGTTGGGCGACGCGGTCGTCGTTCGTCAAATTCAACGACGAAGAGGCGCGTCCGAAGAGGCACGTCGTTGGCGAATCCTTGTACGCCGACGAAGGTTGTCCGAGGAAGGTGCGGTGTTCTCTCTCGTTGACACCGAAGACGAAGAAGAGCGGAACGGCGTTCTTCGTCGGAAACTTGAGCGTTCTACGTCAAGTCTTGAGGAAAGTCAAATAAAAAGGAAACAACGAACTCAAGAACCCCTACCTTGATAGTCGCACGTTGACGGAGTCGTGGAATATCGGTGTCGATTCCTTTGACGTCGGAGGAAGAGTCGTTGTCGATGGCGTTCGTCGCGGAAAACCGTCGCGGAAGAGATGACGCAGAAGAAGTACGTCGCGTCGCGGATACGGCGTCGCGGATGGATCGTGTTCTTCGGAGGAGAAGTTCTTCGTTGAAGAACGACGTTCTTCGCGTTCTTCGTTGAGTTTGAAGAAGAAGAAGAGGCTCTCCAAAAGCTCTCAAGGAGACAAACAAAGAACCCAAAATAAAATAAGACAACTTCTTATTTTATTATTACAATACACATTAGAATTTCAAAAGTTTGAAATTCAAAAAGGTTAAACTCCCATAATTAATTAAGTAACTCAAGTTGACAACATTAAATGAAATGAGTTAAAGGGGAGGTTTTAAGAGAATTTGAGGAGTTGGGGTTCGTGTGGACCCCACCTCACTTAATCCTCCCAAGGGAGGTTAAGTGGATGTGGGTCCCACTCCCAACTCCCTTTGGTAGGACTTAACTAGTTAAAAATAAAATTTGTTCCTCACAAATTTTATTTAACTTAAACTAAAAACCCAAAAACTAACTTTCAACCCGCAACAAACGCAACTCCCGAAAAGGACTCTTTAAGCGAATATCAGCGCTGCGAGTTCATCGGTGCCCTCGGATTTCAATTCCGAGCACCGGATCAAAAGTTAGGAATTCCCGCTCGTTCGTTCACTGAACGTACCCGAGCCAAACTTCGGAAATTAATTCCGGGCACTCCGGGCCTCGTAATCAGGTGCCGTCTGAAACCGCGCTCTTGTAAAATTCTAAAGAAAATTAAGAAAAAATTTTCCTTGAATTTTACGGGTCTTTACATTACTCCCACCTCAGGGCTTTACGTCCCCGTAAAGCTACATCAAAAACTAGGGAAACAAAAGAGGGTACTGAGCACGCATCTGAGCCTCCCGCCCCCATGTGCTCTCCTGGAGATTCCCGTGCCGCCATCTGTTGTGCAACAAGAGGAATCGATCGCCCATGTAGGACCCGCTCCTGTCGATCCTCTATCTCCACCGGGACCTCCGTAAAAGTCACCCCATCGTCAACGTCAAGCTCCCCATGGTCAAAGATGTGCGTCGGGTCGTGCACGTATCTCCTCAGCTGAGACACGTGGAAGACGTCGTGCACCCAGTGCAACTGAGGTGGTAGAGCCAGGCGATAAGCCACCTCACCAACCCTGCTGAGGACCTGGAAGGGTCCGATGAAGCGCAGAGATAACTTGTCGCCTCGGCCAAATCTCCGAATACCACGTCGAGGTGAGACCCGCAAGAAGACGTGGTCACCATCCTCGAACTCTAGTGGCCTCTGCCTCCTGTCAGCGTATGACTTCTGCCGGCTCTGTGCTGTCCTCATCCGCTCCTGGATGACATGGACCTCCTCTGACGTGGCCCGGACCATCTCTGGTCCCACAAGAGTTGCAAGATTTCTTCTTTGCCGATAAGAGAAACCTGGTCTCATCCCCTGGATGAACCACATTCTTTGCCTAAAACAGTCAATCCTAACATGGATGATACAAATCCATACCAAGGATGACGTCGTAAGGCCTCGACGCTACTACTAAGAGATCCAACCGTTACTCTCGCCTCCAAGGGTTGAGTCACACTGTCGGCATCAGTGTGTGGTAACTGGTCTCCTCCAGTAGATTTCTCACAAGTGAGGGTCAAGTCAACAGTCAACTGGAACCTCTTAGTAACATCACAAAAGAGGACAGGAATGAAAACATCACAAAGGATGCGTCTTTTATTATTGCAGCTCATATTACAAGACGCTACACAAAAGCAACATCAACATGGAACTAGAAGTACAAAAGACGTATCCACTAGTTCCTCCCCTGTCCACCTGCTCCCAGAGCTCCATGATCGTAAGCTTCAGCTGCCTGAAGCTGTGCTCTCGCATGTTCACCTACTCCCTGTGGTCGGGGTGGACCTCATGGTGGTGGTGGTGGCAGAGCCTCAAAGCGTCGTCCACCACCTGCTGCTCGGCCAGCTCCTCTGCCTCGTCCGCCTCCTCCCTGCGGACCGCCACGGTCGAACCTCTGCCTCTGCCTAGGTGGTTCCTCAACCGTCTGCTTCTCCTCCGCATGGCGGGTCGGGCAGTCACGAGCCATGTGACCCTTTCCGCGGCATGAGTAACACAACCTGCTCCTTGCATGGCTAGCTCTGTTCCCACTCCGGGTGCCCTGCACCACTGGTCCTAAAACCCGAGATCGCCCAACTGCTGGTCTGGTCCTCCTGGACCTCAGCATCATCTGTCTACTGCCCACAGATGACTCGGCTTCTGATCGAAAAACACGCGGAAAAGGCAGAATCTCCTGTACACGCTCGGGGTGTAGAGATACTGGCACAAACTCCACCCTGAAGAAGGTCTCGAAGTCTTCCCATGCGAAGTTCATCTCATCGCAAAACTGAAACAAGTGGCTCCACCACCTACCTGCTGCTGCCTGAAGGAGGATGGTAGCAAAGATCACTATGAAGTCTGCCGGCGTCCCCACTAGCCTGAAGACTCTCACCACAGCCTCCAGCCAAACCTCATCCGCCTGCGGGTCCGTCTCTCCCCGGAACCTGGGTGGCCTCTGGCGCTGGAACTCGTGCAGTGCGCTCAAGCGTCGTGCATCGCCTACTGCTGGGGCTGGTGGCATCGGTGGCCCAACGTATGGTAGTACCGCTGGTGCCTCAACTGCAAGAGGGCCCTGCACTGAAGCCTCGTCGCTCGACAGACTGTCAGCACACTCATCCCTCCGGGCTCTAGCTGGTCGTTTGAGAAAAGACATCCTGAAAGAAACAACGTAACACGATCAAACGATTATACCTGGTGAGCTGACCTGGTTTGAGCTGGTTTAAGGGGAAAAACCTTTGAAAACACACACGCAATCAGTGTTTTCGTGCACAAGGTCGGAAATCAGTTGTCAGGGTCCTGGTGTATGGATACGTCGGCCGCCCGCACCAACACTGGACTCCCTGAACTGAAAACCACACTCGGTACCCTTAACACTATTGCTTCACAGAAAGAAAGATCAGAGTCTGCGGTAGAACCGACCACCTCTGATACCAATTTGTCACGACCCGCCCTCGGGGTCCGTGCCGTGACTACCCCAAGCCCGCCTTCCATAGGCCAGGGGC
Organism: Viscum album; assembly: GCA_963277665.1. Classification (NCBI taxonomy): domain Eukaryota; kingdom Viridiplantae; phylum Streptophyta; class Magnoliopsida; order Santalales; family Viscaceae; genus Viscum; species Viscum album. The sequence goes on along the minus strand of OY728156.1, from coordinate 1,437,327,344 downwards.
TGGCGACTAGCACCAAGGCGAAAATCCCAGAAAAAGGGAAGGCATTGCCTTTGTAAAGTAAACAAACACCACAGAGTAAGCAAGCGGAAGTAAACACTAAGTACAAAAAGAAGAGATGAAAAGTAAAAAGAGGCCGGAAATACAAGCCCAACTGTAAAGTACAACTCGAAAGGGAAAACAGCGACTGAAAAGTAAAGCTGCTACGCTGAGATGTCCACTGGAAATCCCACCTGAAGGGTGGGTACAGATAGCTCCTCTGCTCCTCGGGTCCCGCCATCCGCTCCGAGTATGTCCCACCCAGTGGTCCACCTCCGGGTACCGCCTCGTCGTATAGTCCACCTCCAGGTACCGTCCAGTCCTCGAACCTTCGGCTTCTGTCAGCACTGTCCGTCGTCTGAAACCAACACAACGAGGTGCGGGCATAGCCCGTGCAGGGGTGAGTATAACGATACTCAGTAGGGACCCCGAGACCCTCAAGGTCTCACTAAAACCAACAAGGATAACTACAAGAAGATCACAACAGATAAACTCTACTTAGGTATATGCCCATACATATACCTAAGTTATCAAGTAACCCATCTCAGTCATGAGGAAACACAAGGATCATGAGATCAACGGATAACCACTACCCAGGTATATGCCCATACATATACCTAAGTTATCAAGTAACCCATCTCAATCATGAGGAAACACAAAGGTCAAAGTCTCAGCTCAAACCAGGATTTTCATTATCGAAACCGTAACTACTGAAGAGCTCCGTCTCTAGAGTGTACAGTGGTCCTGTCACGACTCTGAGGCCGCCGCTCACTAACCTAAGACTGCTGAAGTACTCCTCCTGTCGAGTACTGCGGGTCTGCTGCCAACTACCAGGCGCTCCGTCCGCTAAGGGTCTGCTGCCAAAAACTGGGCGCTACCCAGATAGCCTACTGAGGTACTCCTCCTGTCGAGTACCGCGGGTCTGCTGCCAACTACCAGGCGCTCCGTCCGCCGTGGGTCTGCCGCCAAATACCGGGCGCTCCGTCCACTGGGCTAGTCGACTCACTCCAAGTCGAGTCGGTCAAGCAGTCTTCAGGTCTCAGCCGGCTACACGGTCTCCGTACTCTGCACGCTCGTCTCCGGGAGGGTCCGCTCCACGAGCTACTGGTCGATACTCCAAGTATCACAAGGTTCCGCGAAGAAGTATCTCAAAAGTCCGTCTCGTCACAGGGGTCTCAACACAACAGACGGCGCGTCGTTCGGACGCCCGGTCTGTGAGTTATTAGCCTTTTCGTCCCAGGGGCCCGGTTGGTTTTGTGAGCAAACCAATCCCGGCCGTATCACAACTGTACCCCGAACTCCCATAGGGTAAACTTAAAGGGACCGTTACTCAACGTAACCACCAACGCCGCTGACGGTTCGTCAAACGGACGTCCTGTCTGAAAGATATCAGCTTTCCCGTTCCAAGGGCCCGGTTGGATTTCGGGTACAATCCAACCCGGCCATACTCCGACTGTATCCAAAACTCGGGCGGAGTATGTCAAAAGTTCCGTCTCATCAAGAGGAAGTCAATGAAACAGACGGCGCGTCAATCGGACGCCCGGTCTGTGAGTTATTGGCTTTTTCGTCTCCGGGGCCCGGTTGGTTTTTAAGGCAAAACCAACCCGACCGTACTCCACCTGCGTCCAAACCTCAGGCGGAGTATGCCAAAAGATCCGTCTCACTAAGAGGAACACAACGCGACTGACGGCGCGTCAATCGGACGTTCGTAGCTCAAGATATGAGTGTTTCCGCTCCGAAGGTCCGGTTGGTTTCGTGTACGAACCAACCCGGCCGAACTCAAAGTAATCCGAAACCTTGAGTGCGATAAACCAAAATGACCGTCTCGATCCAAGGATCACATCGCCGTAGATGGTTCGTCATTCGGAGGTCCGAGGCTCAAGTTATGGGCCAAAAACCAAATCTGGTTCGAAACGGGGGGGGGTCCGGGTCCGGGCCGACCCGGCCCGACCCCCCCCCCCCCTGGGGCGGCGCGGCGGCCTGGCGCCGCGAGGAGGCTGCGCACGCGGGGGGATCGAACCCCCGCTCTTCAACTGGCGGCGCGGCATAGCCGCGCCGTTTTCTTTTAAAAAAAAACGCCCCCCTCACGTGGGGGGCCCTGCTGGAGCGCAACCGGGGGCCGGCTGCCCCCCTCCTTCAAAGAACCGCCCCCCTCATAAAGAGGGGGGGTTTTTAAGAGGTGGCCGGGGGATTAATTCCCCCGGTTTTAAAGGCTTCCGGCCGGCCAGCTGGCCGGCCGGTTTCTCCATCGGGACCGGAAATTCCGGTCCCCACTTCGGCTTCTGACGCCGGCGGCCCGGCCGCCGGTCTTCTCTTCCGCCGCGGCCCGGAACCGGCCGCGGTCTCCTCGTTCCGCCGCGGCCCGGAACCGGCCGCGGCGTTCGTCGTCCGGCGCGGTGCGACGGCACCGCGCCCCTCCGCCGCACTTTAATTTCTTTCAACGCGGCGCGACGGCGTCGCGTTCTTGATGTTTCTTCCATGGTGTGCGCGCGACGGCGTTGCGTAAAATAAAAGCACGATCAACCGCGTGGTGCGACGGCACCACGCCACTTGCTTCCACCCGCAAGAACAAACAAGATCGTTGGAGGGGGTTCGGCCATGTTCGTGCGGTCCGGCCCCCTCACGTTAAAATAATAACGCAACTTTAAATAATCAACATCCTCACGTTAGTCATACGAACCACGAGCAAGAATGAGATAATTAAATATTAAACAACATCCCCTACCTTGGTATAAGGTTCGAAGATCGTTCTACGTTCCGCGGAAGACGATGTCGCGGAGGTTGGGCGACGCGGTCGTCGTTCGTCAAATTCAACGATGAAGAGGCGCGTCCAAAGTGGCACGTCGTTGGCGAATCCTTGTACGCCGACGAAGGTTGTCCGAGGAAGGTGCGGTGTTCTCTCTCGTTGACACCGAAGACGAAGAAGAGCGGAGCGGCGTTCTTCGTTGGAAACTTGAGCGTTCTACGTCAAGTCTTGAGGAAAGTCAAATAAAAAGGAAACAACGAACTCAAGAACCCCTACCTTGATAGTCGCACGTTGACGGAGTCGTGGAATATCGGTGTCGATTCCTTTGACGTCGGAGGAAGAGTCGTTGTCGATGGCGTTCGTCGCGGAAAACCGTCGCGGAAGAGATGACGTAGAAGAAGTACGTCGCGTCGCGGATACGGCGTCGCGGATGGATCGTGTTCTTCGGCGGAGAAGTTCTTCGTTGAAGAACGACGTTCTTCGTGTTCTTCGTTGAGTTTGAAGAAGAAGAAGAAGAGGCTCTCCAAAAGCTCTCAAGGAGACAAACAAAGAACCCAAAATAAAATAAGACAACTTCTTATTTTATTATTACAATACACATTAGAATTTCAAAAGTTTGAAATTTAAAAAGGTTAAACTCCCATAATTAATTAAGTAACTCAAGTTGACAACATTAAATGAAATGAGTTAAAGGGGAGGTTTTAAGAGAATTTGAGGAGTTGGGGTTCGTGTGGACCCCACCTCACTTAATCCTCCCAAGGGAGGTTAAGTGGATGTGGGTCCCACTCCCAACTCCCTTTGGTAGGACTTAACTAGTTAAAAATAAAATTTGTTCCTCACAAATTTTATTTAACTTAAACTAAAAACCCAAAAACTAACTTTCAACCCGCAACAAACGCAACTCCCGAAAAGGACTCTTTAAGCGAATATCGGCGCTGCGAGTTCATCGGTGCCCTCGGATTTCAATTCCGAGCACCGGATCAAAAGTTAGGAATTCCCGCTCGTTCGTTCACTGAACGTACCCGAGCCAAACTTCGGAAATTAATTCCGGGCACTCCGGGCCTCAGAATCAGGTGCCGTCTAAAACCGCGCTCTTGTAAAATTATAAAGAAAATTAAGAAAAAATTTTCCTTGAATTTTACGGGTCTTTACAAAGAATGACGATGAGTTGATGTTATAGCCAAAGGATGAAGATGAACCCATTCTTCCATTAATCATGATTAAGGGGTGATTTCAATCTTGTTCTGGGTGAATGGTGACATTCCAAGCTAAAATAACTTTCCAAGGTGACAATGCTGGGATTGACACTGAAATGTCTAGGAAGATGCATATCAAGAGGAAAAGAACCTTTCTGTAACTAGTCATCTCATTAACCATGTGTTATCAAACTGGATGGAGCAGAGTCAACACAAGTGACAAATATATGGTTTCTAGAAATTAATTATTGGAATTTATATAATTATTTCTAATAAGAGTCAGGTTTATGATTGACACTAAAAACTAAATTTTAATTTTGAACTAATTATTATTTTTTTAATTCAAGGGGTTATCAGATGGAAGATTGAAATTTATTGAGGAGTTATTTGGTATTCTTTAGAGTAGCACTGAGCTGCAGACCCACTCTGACTCGCTATGGGGAGTTCACTATGGACAATTATACTAGCTATTTTTTCCCATGAATATTGTTAACATTTTTATTTTATATAAATGGGTCTCTAACATTAGATTGGGATATCTCTCTCTCATATTATTTTTCATCACTCTATCTCTCTTCCACCCTCCCTCTTTAAATCTATCATAATAATCAATTTTATAAAAAAATATGTTTTTTGTTTCATATTCTCACTCTCAATGTGTGATCTCATACCTCTAAACATAGCAGGTTAATTTGAAAAGCTAGTTACATGAGGTGAGTTTTGAACCTATATAAAGAATTATTATCCTTTCAATAATCACTTCCATTCCCACACTTGGTTAATTTAGAATGTGAATTGAGGATATGTGACTACACACTCATTCGATGGTATAGTTTTATATTTTCTTCTTGTCTTTTATATTTACTATTCCTCTCCCATACAATATAATGAAAATCTAAAGAATGGTTGTTGAGATTTTTATTCTTGAAATGATCACTTTAAAATGGAAGTCATTATGTGATAAATTTATTTGAAAATGTGATTCATTTAACATTTAGGAGATAACTCAAGTAAAAGAATACATTAAATACATGATTGTTCACTATTTAAGGAGAGAGAGGTGGTTGTGTTTACACATCACCCACACATTGTGTGAGGTTATCATTTTTGGTATAAAAAATTAAGTCAGTGATAGGAAGTATATATTTCAATACTGATTGGTTTCATTTTACTTTTTCACATCCTTATTTCAGTAATATATTTATTCCTCCTATGATTCGTTAAAAATATATGAACCTTTCATTTAGTTCAATTATTATGGAATTTAATCAAACATTTCATTGCTCATTAAATATTATATGTGGAAATTATCAAGATTTAACCTTTGGTATCTGTTTTCATTCATTATTTTTCTTGTCCTCATTTTCACTTCAACTTCCAGGTCACTTTTTTCTTCCTCTACAATGTTTTCAATATTTCTTACTAATTTGAAATTAAAAAATAAAAATGGATTTTAGAGAAATTAAAATTAAAAACACACTACTTATTGGAGACTAGCCATTAGGTTTTTCACTATGCTATATCTAAGGAAAATTATAAATGCATATTTAATAGCTCCAAAAATAAGCTACAGGTAAGCATGTAATCTCTTAGAATGATTTAAGTGAACTAAATTGAAATAATTCATGTCTTATGATAGTTCAACATGATTATTAGAATTTATTATCAAAATATAATATTATAAAATATTGATAATTACAATAATTAAATATCAAGACATTTAAAATATGGGTTTCAATAAGAACACACACGATGTGTAAACAATTTAATAATCATTTTGATAAACACAATAGTTATATTATCCTCATTTCATGTTTGTCTCCTAAGGATTATTTTTGTTTTTTCTACCATTCATTGATATATGAGTCAGTAATATCTATATTGAGTAGATTAATTACAGGTGATTATCATAGCTAAAAACCAGATATTGTATATAAGAAAACATTTTTATCTCCTCATCATAAAGTTGAAAATATTTATCATTTACTATTTACTTACAAATGATATTAATTATCATAAATAAATCCCTCCCAATTGAATATTACCACTACAAAAACCATGTAACTCAAATATTAGTTTAGAAACTCTTTTACTAGGTAGCCTTTAATAATCTAACCTTATATATATTTTTTATATTTAAAATAAGACATTAAATGATGAAAATAGAAAATTTAAATGATCAAGGAATTAGTAGATAAATAAAATAACACTTACTTGAAAACATATAATAAATATATAAAAATAAAATTTAATGTATGTACATCTAGATGAGATACATACATTTATAATGTATGCGCCATCTTTTTATATATTCCTCAACAAAGTGCATAGTCAAATAAATCATCATGGAGAAAAAGCGGGGGAAACATTATCTCTAAATGAATATAAATATAAATAATTCCTTTCTTAGTAATATAATGTTCAATTGGTCTTAAGGTTTTCTAACAATCCTATCAGAATAATGTGAAATTTTTTATTAGTACTATATTTATTTTGTTAGTAAAAAATATTAATTTTTAAAGGTTACAATTACTCTAAAGAATTATATAAGTAATTTATGGATTTTCATAGGATCATACAATATTTTATAGAGAATTATAATCCAAATAAATTTATTTATCATGTAACAACCCATGTAATGTTATAAAAAATCTTTATCTTGATTTACACATCATTAAATTAATACGTACTTTTTTAAATAAAAGGGAAATAATTTTAACTAAACACATACCATATAGGTTTTTATTTTAAAAGTTTATTTTATAACTTTTATAATTTTAATTATAATAAATTTATTTCATTTTTTTAAATCTTCATATCAAAATATAAATTTGTTAAAAAAAAATTATATTTTTCAAAAAATAATTATTTTTCACATTAGTGAAAACTATTTTAAAATTCATAATGAATCTCCATTTTAATTAGTTTTTGTAATACATAATGAAAAATTTTTTAAATTAAATTTATAGATTATATATCAATAAATAGTAATTAAAATTCACTCAATGATTATTATTTGTAAAATATATTATTTAAAATTGTCTTTTCCTCAGAAAATACACTTCTTGAAAACCCACTTTTTCATTACGTATGCAGTTTTGTTTTAAATTTATTTTTTCTATTTCTGTGAATTGAATTTAGTATAAGGGATTCCAAATTTATATTTATCATAATTTATATTTTATAATAATTTTATCTTATTTTTTTACCATAATGAATATTGAAAAGAATAAAAATTTATAAACATTATTAATGTGAAACTAGGCTACTTGAGGGTTTAATAAACAATAATGGTTAAAATGACCTAAAAACAATTCTAAAATATATTGAATTGAAATATATCAACCTTATAATGTCTAAATCTTAGGTAATCCCCATTTTGGACCCTTGGTTCACGTTAAAAAAATGGTCACACATTTTTCTTCTCAAAAATTACTAGTGTTCCACTCACCTCACTGATAAAAGGCCACCCCCTCTCTTATATTTGTATCACATTCAAAACCTTTTGTATTGGAAAATAAAAGAAAAATTCACTTACCAACTTCAATATCCTCATTCTATATTCCTTTTTCTCTTCCAAAATCCTTTTTAGGGGTGAATTAGATATATTCCTAATGAGGTGGTCCGAGAAGAGGTAAAATTCCTAACTATTCATTTGTTTAATTATCATTCCACCTCCTTTAAATGTTTTTATATTATTCTTATATAATAACACTATAATATCAAATATACTAAGATTTTATTATGTTAATTTAATTAACTATATCTCTATCCTCTTCCCTAAAATGGGAAATGATAAACAAACTACTTCCTTGAGACCGAAACTGAGGTTTACATTGTGCTATATATAAGGAAAATTATAAATATATATCTAACAGATCAAACAATAAGCTATCTGTAGTATTGTAATCTCATAGATTTATTATGGTTACCTAGAGAAAAATAATTCCAATATTATAGTATTTCAACTTCATTATTAGCATTTCATATATAAATAGGATGACATAAAGTATTTTTACATATTATAATTAAGTATCAACACATTTAAAATATGAATTAAAATCATAACATACAAGAAGTGTAAACCATTTAATATTAACTTTGATTAACACATTGGTTAAATTAGCCACATTATAAGTTTGTCTGTAAAGGATTATTTTTTCTTTGGTCCACAATTCATAAATATATTAGTCAAATAATATCTATATTGAGTAACGTAATTTTGAGTGACTGTCATAAATAAAAACTAGTTTGTGTAAATTAGTAAACTTCTCTATCTCCTCATTATAATGTTGGAAATATTTATGATTTACTATTTAATGAAAAATGATATGGAATATCATAAATACATCTCTCTAAATTGAATATTACCTCTATCAAAACCATGTACCTCAAATAAGATATTAGAATCTCTTTTACTAGGTAACCTTTAATAATATAACCATCTATATATTATTTATATTTAATATAAGAGTCCAAATGATGAAAATATATAATTTAAAAGATCATGGAATTAGAAAAAAAATTAAATAATAATTTAATTTAAAAATTATATGATATTCATAAAAAAATTAAATGTAACTACCTATAAATGAGATTCATCCCTAAATAACAAATTGGTTATCCACATTTATCTTCCTCAACAAAATGAATAGTCAAAAAATATTCATAGAGAAAACAATGGTAAATATTATCTATAAATTAAAACGAATATATTAAATTATTTTACAAGGAATATATTATCAAATTGGGGTTAGGGTTTTCGAACTAACGTCTCTAAAAAATGTGAAAAAATTAAGGAGTAATATAGTCATTTTATAGGTAAAAAATTATGAATTTTTAAATGTGAAAATGTCAAAAAAATAGTTATCAATGAATTTTATGGTGTCATACTATATTTTATATATAGAATAAACAAATTAAAAAATTTATTTATCATATAACAACAAAGGTAATGATATAATAAATCACGTTCTTGATTTATTCGTCATTAAAATATTAATTAATTTTCAAATATAAAAGGAAATAGTTTTAAAAAAAGTCTTTTATTAATTTATTATATTTAAAATTTTAACTTATCAATTTCATAGTTTAATTTTTTTTGAAATCATCATTTTAAAATTTTCTTTTGGTGAAAATTTGACATTTTTTGGAAAATATCGATTTTTCAATAAATAATGAAAACTGTTTTAAAGTGAATAATGTTTCACCATTTTAATTAATTAACATAATCAATAATAGAGATTTTTAAATTAAATTTATTGATTATATATCATGAAATATTAATTTAAATTAATACAATGATTATTAGTAGTCATAGATATAATAGGAAATCATCTTTTGTTTTTCAAAAAATAAACTTCTTGAAAACCTATTTTTTCGTCGCGTATGTGTTATTTGTTTTAAAATTATATATTTTTGAAATTATATGAACATAATTTTTTAAAATGGAGTCCATATTTTGAATTGGGATAATTTATATTTTCCATTAAAGGCGGCCTAATTTTTTACTACAATGAATATTTAAAACAGTTAAAATTAGTTACAATGATTATGGTAAAAATGGGTTTACTAGGGGGTTAATAAACAAATATAAGGGTATAAATTACTTAAAAACATTTCTAAAACCTTTTTGAATTAAATATTTCAGAAATATACTGTCTAGGCCTCATGTATTCTCCATTTAAAATCTTTTTCATGTGAAAAACATAGGTACACCTTTTTCTTTTCAAAAATTACAAGTGTGTCACTCACCGAAATTTAAAAAGCACCCCCTCCTCTCATCTTATCAAATTACAACACTATTGGTTTGGAAAATACCTACCCAAATAAAATTCCAACTACCATAACCTTATATTAAAGAATTTGTTTGGTTATAAATCCATTCTGGGAGAATATTAGGATTAATCTTAAATAGGTGGTCTGAGAAGAGGTGAAATTCTTGACTATGAATTTTTTCTTTTCAATTTTTTTTATCATTGTTAGGTATGATGATGAATATAAATTATAAATATAATAGTCACAAAACAAATATAATTCTTTATCATTATATCATATATAAATTTTTTTATTTTATATTCTATACGGGATATGATAATGTTACACGTGTGTACGATGGACTACCGCCTTGTGAAGCGATGAAATTCCTTTTTAACTAATGATTTACAAGAAAGGAAATAAGAAAAATTTAATGAATATATATGATATAATTATATAATTATGATATTAATTACATATTTATCAATCTAAAAATTTTAAAAATAATTTTATTTATTTACTAGTCACTCACTAAAAATTGGAAATGTCATTCGTGTATGTGTAGACTACCACATTCAAGAAGTGATGTCACTCTATTTCAATCCCCACACCACATGGATGATATATATAATTATATTTTTATAAAATATTCTATATATAAGATATTATGATCTTTTTGAAATATAAAATATTATTTACCTTGTTTCTATAATGGTCGTTGAAAAATTGAAACGTTACTCAAGCATATGTATGGCTTGTTGTCTCTACAATCATAACATACTTCATTTCTCAAAAAAACTCCATTATTGGTCTTAAATCTATTATTTATATATAAATATCATAATTATTTATTGATGATTTTGTGGATATTTTTAAATAATTATCACTTTGACCATAGTCAACGTAAAGAATTCATTTTTGACACATAATCTAAATTTCATCGAAGGGTTAATAACTCTGAAAAGGGAATGTCTATTTTGAAACATTTGTTTTCTGGTATCTGACAAACATACTTAATACAAACATGATTTGATACGTCCGAGGATATGTTTTGAATATTCACAAACTCTTTATGAACTATCATGATGGATTTCAATTGATGGTGATCATGGATGGAAAATGTTAAACATAAGGTTTCATAGATTGAAATGAAGGTTTCATGATTTTGAAATCATATAAATAAATTATCACATTTATATTCTTTCCAACTAGGAATATTTTATCTCACACTATTACTTATGATTTTAGCTAATGGAAGAAACCAAAAGGAACATGGTTAATGTTGTTATACACAATTTTTTTATGAGAAACCAAATTTTATGTTGACTAGAGTAAAAGATATTGTGATTGGGCATAATTAGTTTTCATAATATATAATTAAAACATGCTCCATAAAAAAATAATTGACTCACCAAAGAAGTGAATGATAGATTTCACTGAGAGTTCGGGTGGAGGAGAACATGGAAGAAAGAAGATTTTGATTCCTATATGATTTGAATGAGAGAATAAGCACTCAAGGGAATGTCATAGAGGAATGAGAATATGTTTTTTTAAGGAAAAGAAGGGAAAAAATTATGTAGATTCTGAGGGAAAATTGAAATTTAAATCGAATTAATGGATGAGAATATTGTTTCCTCTATAGAATCATTAACGGTTGAATGTTATAAATGTGGAAGGATTTGAAATTATGAAAGTTTATGTCCTAGGGGAAATCTCAAGAATTTGATCAATAAGGTTGTACCAGTAATGTTTTTTCTGTTGATGATTAAGAGACTAAAAATAACATATGATAGTAAGGATGTTTTAAGGAATAAGATGATAAAACCTAATAAATGGTTTAATAATAAAGTGTAAATATTTATATGTTTATCTAATGGAATTATAAAATTTTTTGAATCAAGAAATATATATATATATATATATATAAAAGAACTTTTATGAAGAATTTTTTGATTAAGAGTGTACAAGAAAATATTGAATGCTACTAATTACTGAGAAATTTTATTTAATGGTGAGGTATTAATATATGGGAAAAAATTAATCGAGGAAAATATAATCATTGATATGTGATTGATTTTGAATTAATTAACTAATTTTTCGAAAAGAATTAGCTCTATAGAAAACCATAATGGTTAAAAGTTTATTTGATGACTAATATTAATTTTTAATATTTTAATCATATTCTGGGGAATGTAATTATATCCTTGGGAATTATTAATATGATCATCAGATAAGTATCTATATATTTTTATTAAATTATCTAATTTTATATCAGTCAACAACCCACTGTATCTGGAAAGGTCACATGGCTTAAACCCACAACCAAATGGTGATAGGGGAATTGGGCCTACCACATTCTATTTTGATGTACTAGTTAGTGTGTAATTATTTTTAATAAAAACAACTGAACAAGAAATATTAATATTAAGAAATCATATTATGGTGATTAGTGATATTTTAAGAGAACTTTAATTAAGTATAAGTTTATATAACGACGATGTTTAATATAAAGGATTATTTGGGACGAATACTATTATGTTTTTAGATAATTAGGATATTTTTTTAATTATATATACTTATATAATGGATTATGTTGAAATTTTTCAGTTTTTATAGAGTTATTATATATTAAATTATGGAAAAACTCATGTTAACCATTTTGTGTTTTAGAAAATAATGGAGGAATATATTTGTTTCTTTTATGGAATATATGATCTGTTAGATGTTTGTTTTAGTGATTCAGACGTGAAACACTCATCATTAATACATATTGTTTGAAGAAAAATACGATATTATGGGGGGAATTTGATATTGGATGAAATTATACTTATTAAGTAACTATGATTTCTTCATTATTAGTCTAGATGACAAAAGAATCCATCAACCTAGGAAAAACATTTTTAAATGAATCGTTTATCATATTATATTCATATATTATGAATCAATAGTATTTTATCTCATCATAGATTTATGGTTTTGAAATCCTTATCATACCCTTTATCATTCAATTTGTTATGATCAATGATCTTTACCACTCTCTATAATTATTTACTCTTTTCTTCAATGTCCATATCTTCTCCTACCATAAATGTTCTCCTATATGGAAATCTATTTATGTGATAATGTTTGAATTAACCTTTATCTACATTTAAGATATTTTTTTTAACCCTTATTAATATGTGGATTTTCCCAAAAATAAATTTTCAAATTTCAAACCCTTGATTTCTGAGATCAAGATTGAATTACAAGAACACAATTTATTTAATGGTCTAGAATGTAGAGCCATGTCATTTTAAAAGTGTAAAAAATGTTTAATAGAATATATAACATGAAACCCCTTGATTTTTAGATAATCTAACACCATAGCCTTTATGATATATATTTTTTAAAATAAATTCCAACTCTTTGATAGCTTGTGGAACATGAAACCCCAAATCTGAATGAAACATAATATAATATGCCATTATAACATAGTTATTAATTTGATAGGTATGAATCAGATAAAATACATTTGAAAAATTATATGGATTAATCATATATAAACTAAATTCAATGACTATATATTAATAATAAATAAAGTAAGAACTCTTTCAAATAAATATCAATGTTTTCTAAAAAATTGTATATTTCTAAAAATGGTTTAGTCATGCTTTGAACAAAAAATTTAAAATTACTTTTTATAAATTTAAAAAAAATATATATATATTAAAATAAACATTATTTTTTAATTAAGAATGTTAGTATTAAATTAGGGTGATATTTTTATTGATTTTTCAAAGAATAATAATTTTTATTGAATAGTTAAAAATACTTATTTTTATAAAATTTTCATGTATTTTTAATAAATTAAGATCCATTATAATTTTAATTTGATCTAAAATTTACATTAATATTACAAATTTATATTAAATTTAAATAATTAAATTTATGTCAGCTTTATACTAGTTTATTTTTAGGCTTTAAGACACATGTTCTCAAAAATTTGGTTTGAAGTGTATTATCCTTAACAATAATAAATATTTTAAATTAACTCAAACAAGAAATTATATAAAAAAATCATATATATTATATATCTCTAAAATATAAATTTAATTTCATCTAAAAATTATTAATTTTTATATATTTAAAATGATATCAACTTTTCCCTAAAAAATATATTTCGAGAAAAAATATTTTTTCAACATGTCTGAGGGCTTAATTTAAATTTAAATCCTGAAAATTTCGTGATATGATATTGGAAAAATGGATTCCAAATTTTTAATCAGAATAAATTATATTATATAATATAGTCTACTTAAATTTTTACCATAATGAATAGTGAAAACTCTTAAAATTATTTACCATGACTATGGTAAAAATAGTGTTATCAGGGATTAATCTAAAAAGATATGGATTAAACAATACAAAATAGTTTTCTAATTCCTATTGGTATGTCATATTTTGACCTTATATATTATAATATTAAAAAATATTCCATTTTTTAAGCCTTTTCCCATGAGAAAAATGTGGCATGAATTTATTCTTTTCAAAAATTCCAAGTGTGTACTCTCCCCCACTTAGAGAAGGCCACCCCATCTCCCCTTAATTCCACACATCAAAAAACCATTTTTAAAGTAAATAAATATCCATGTAACATCCCTAATCACCTAAAATTATATTTGAATCCATTTTTTTCATAATTCCCAACTAGGAAGGCTTTTCCACAAATCAAAAATAGGTGTCCGAAGAAGACCTAACATCCTAAACAGAGAATTTTTTTATTTACTCCAAAAATTCCATAAAATATTACTAAAGATGATGATATAATAAAATAAATATATAATATATTTAATAAGTTTAAATTATAATGGAATTACCTATAGAAATATCCTCCACTATCAATTGGGAAATGAAACCATTGATCTCATGTACGATGGACTACCGCCTCACGAACCAACGTAAATAATTTTCCATAACTACTTCTAAAAGATGGATATAATAATATATATAATTATTAAATTTTATAATTATGATATAATTATACATATTTAATTATAATATATCATATAACTTCTTACTTTCAATATTGTAGAGAATATGATAATGACAATCTAGTATTTGATGGACTATCACCTTAAAAAACAACAGGATTCATTTTTCACGTACTCCTTAAATGGAAGGTAATAATGATTTATTTTATACTGATTTTTGATATTAATTAAATATTTATGATTATTTAATATAAATATATCATATAATATCTTACCTTACCATCCATTGAATAAATTATAACGTCATTCATGTGTATGGTGGATTACCACCCCATGAAGCGATGTGATTCTTTTTTCACTAATGATTTTATAGGATGGTTATAAATGATAATGTTAATAAATATATGTGATATATATGAGATTATATTTATTTTATAAAATTAATATCCAATCAAATTCTTTACCCTTTCACCCATTAATGAAATTTTAACGTCTCTCTTGCATATATATGGGCTACCATCTCTACGAAGTAATGTAATTTATTCTACATGTTAAAAATTAAATAATGATTATAAATTTGAATTTAATGAAAAATGATATTTATAATAATAATTTAATTGTGTATATAATGAAACTATATCATATGTTCGAGATCTGAAACTTTCCTAACAAAACATATCTTCGAAAACAGGGTAATTAACACACAAACCAATTGTGATAAAGAAATATTGTTAACAAATTGATGATAAGATCTTATAAATGGATAATATATAATATTAAAACAAAATATATGACTATTGAATAAGTAAATAAACTTTTTAAGACCAATATAAAGGAGTTTAAAGAGATTTTAACTAAAGTTAAGTGTGAGGTAAGGGGTTTCTTAACTCAATTTCCATTCATTGTGTTATATACCAACTTCATTGATTATATTATGACAAGATTATTTGTGAAATTAATTATTACTTATTGATGTTTTCTTGATAAAATTTTTTTATACTAAAGTTTCATACAAAATCACCCCATTGACTAGACTGCATGCATCTCTCACACATAACTTCTTTAAAAAATGAGTTACTTTTTGTTTTAAAACACTCATAAACGTTACTTTCATCACGAGAAAGATTATCTTATCCTTATGAATGATACTTGGATTGTGTATCCTAAATATTTATCATTATATCCAAATATTCTGTGAAAATAACTAACATGTCATTAGGAACTATTATAGAGTATTTAGATCTTCCATGTGGGTTCATATGAGTGTCATCTATCTTAGTAGTTTTCTTGGATGCACTACCCACCTTCTTCTTGGATATAGAATCCATGGTCTTCTTAGATTCCTTAATTATGGTCTTATTTTCTTATAAATGATTAATTCATGTTGAGATAACCATGTACTAACTTTGTGACCACTCCCATTGCATACATCACATATGTTATCAAGATTCCCAAATCTATTTTGAGTAAAAAAAATGCTTCTGGAACTATGGATGTTATTTATTCATCTGTAGATTTCTCCCCCTCATTAGGTGATAATACTTTATGTTTCTATATTTTTAGGATTATACCAAAAGTTTATTACATAATTCCCAAATCTATCGCAACACCAACATTGACCCAAAAATCATGATTTCTTTTTTATCTATTGTATATGGTTTTAAGATCTTCTTCATGAATTTTTGAGTTCTTTGTGGGAAACTAAAATCCATAATATTCTTCCTATCCACCATAGTCATGGTGGTATAATTATTATTTCTAGTATTCATCCTTACTTTTCTAATATTTTCCTTTCAACATGAACCCCATTTATTCTTAGATTCTTGAGATAAATCATCAAAATATTTCATGATCTCCTTCTCACATGTTGGATTAATTTCATATTTAGATTCCCCAATGATCTTGAGGTAACAACAATAATTGCTTACTTATTTTGTGAAGTATCAATATATTTCATATCATGATGACCAACTGGGATTACAAATCTAGACATTTCATATTGAGGATTATTTTTCAACCTTCAATCATAATCATATTTTATTCATAATCCTTTTTCCTTCTAATAACTTATTCTTTATGCTTATTGACATTATTCCGAATCAATGAGTTATGTTCCTTGATATTCTTGAATATTTCTTCTAATTTTACACCCTTGGAGTTAGTATTATATTTTATTTTATCTTCAAGTGCATGGATCTTTTCATCATGAGTATTCTTAATCCCCCTTTCTGTTAAACTAATTTAAGGTATTTTGATGAACTTAGTTCATGTTACATATTTACTACATCAAAGGTTCTACCTATCTAGAAATATTTAAACTTTCAAAAATTATTCCTTTCAAGATCTCTTCCAACGAATCAGATTCTCCTTCCAACTATATTATCTCTTCTATAATAAAATGAAATATCCTAAAAAAATGAAACTCTTTATTCATTAATATCATGCAGATATTTTCTTAATATCTCAATTCCATATTCATGTGAGTTTCTAGATTGGCCAACACCCCACTTGTGCTAGGGTATTTATTTTCAGGAAAATTTTCAATGATGCTAACACATACCTCCAGGTCACATGTAAATTTTGATTTACATGAGGTAGAAAAGTTTTCCTAATCATTGGTGTAAAAATGAGACACATTATCATTACATTATAAGCCTAACATATCTTCATATTCAGAAATTAATGGATAACCAGATGCTATCTATTATTTAGATAAGAGTTTCTTCTTCAACTGTCTCTTCACATTCTTTTTTCTGTTCATCTTGTTCTTGTTGGATAAATATTTATACATAGAGATAAATAGAACTTCATCAGGACATCAATTCATGGTTGAGATAAGAAAGAAACTCAAGTATTCAATAGAGAATATTTTTACTATAGTGTATCCAACATAGGTGAACCTTTGACTCTCATACCACTTGTAGGATCCCAGAACACCTTGAGAGGGGAAAGGGTCAATTAAGGTGTCATATTTTTCTTTGAATCTGATGAATCTTGTTCCCACATTGGGAGGAACTCATTAAACATGTATGATGGATTCCATCATCAATCAAACATTCACATTAAGATAGATAGCACAAAAAAATTACATGGTTCACTACTAAGGGCTATTCTAAGGATAATACACCGTTAGTGTGTATATCAAGACTAAATACAAAAATCTTCACTATTTTTGGAATTCGTTAATTCAGACATAGTTAGTATGTGCCAGGAACACTTTCATTACATTAATTTAGGGATATCTCACTTCTTTTCTAAGAACCATTCTATTAACTCCCACTATCTCACTACTATGAGAGAAGTATAACTTATTTTATTGATATGAAGGTTTCTTTAATAGATCAGCATTAATGTCTTTTCCATATCTAGATTGAGACTTCTCTTTTACCATATACCTGATTTGATGCACTCTAGAGTCATTGGTTACTGAAAAATTGATGTTCAAATTTTCATTTTGTGAAGCTACTTTACAAATATCAATGCTTTGAGAATCTAACATCATTCTAAAAACTAACTTGATTCCTCTAAGAAGTTAATTTATTCATCCAAAAACTACACTTCACAATGCGGTTCTAGTTCTTCACAGATCACCACTTCCTTGAACTACCCATGTTCCTTGTACCACCTCTGCATAAAATCTTCATTTTCCACCTCCACATACCACCTCGACAGACCCTTCTTATACTCCTCATATGGTTACCTCTATCACAAACTATCACTACATCATGGATGATCTATTCTTCGGCGGTCTGTATCTCCTTCTAAAAACTATTATTATGAACTAATTCACACTTCGTGGAATCCTTCTTTGAAAACTCTTACCCTGTGTGAAATTATTTCCCTATGAACCACTTCGGACATAAATGACTTCTTCCAAGAGCAAGGGTGTCTTTTAATAAAAAAAATCTCTCCATAGTGTTGGGATTAGCATTCCTTATATAAGAAAATATATCTGAAAATATCAATTATCCAAATAACCCAAATCATTGATGTGTTACAACCTTCAACACATTCCATGCATCTCCTAGGAACCATAATCGTTTGGTAAACCATTTTACCTACGCCGTTTGCATAGCACCTTTTTTCCTATGGGGTGGATGATCACCTCCATAAACGAATCTCAACCTCTCATCCACAAATGGAACTCCTTTCATAAATTTTTTTCCTTCTGAAAACCGAAATCCTTCCCTTGCACCATTTTCTTTTTGTGAACTATTTCACCATTGTGGTCTGCATACCATATTTCACGGTTAGCATATCATTTCTATACAGAAACCAATGTGGATTGTGAATAAACACAAACCAAACTCTATTTCTAGAAATGTACATTCTTGGTTCCAACAATCTCCCCATGTGGTTTTGTTGGAAATCTATAGATAAATTCAAATTAGTACTAGTCTCTATAAAATCCTGAAATGAGAGAAGAAAATAATTAAACACTCTAAGTCTACATGAGAAAATATTAGTTTATAGAATAAGAGGATAATGAATTCAATTCTTGTCTCATGGAACACATAAGGGTCAATTTTCACTATCCACTATTCCCATAAAACAAGAAAAACTCTAGTATCCTGCAACCAATACTCAAAATATTGAATTTTTCCATCCATTATCCCCCATTGTATCAAGGGATTTCTGATTTTCTATATTCTCATCAATTCCCCTGAAACCGAAGCATTCAATTTTTCCATTATCTCCCTTTCTAAACAAACCCAAATACCCATATTTTTATAAATAGAACTCCGAAAACACCCCCCACCCCCTTGATCATACCTCCCATATAAACCTGTATCACATCAACAAATAGATTAAAAAGGTTTACACAACATGGGAGAGGGGACCCAATGTAACCTCCCCATGCTCTGAGAGTTTGTTAAACACTTATATTCAACCATTTCTTGTCAGACACATGTTTTGAAAATTTCTTGGTCAGTATGTCAACCACCTCATCATCAATTCCAAGATGATCCATTTTAATCATTCCCTGTTCAAAATTTTTTATGATAAAGTGATATCTAATTTCAATTGGTTTCATATGAGAAAGCTGACCAAGATTATTCATAAGATAAATTACTCTCATGTTATCACATTGAATTACCATTGGTTGTTTCACCTCACAAAAAATAGTTTTAATTTCTTAGTGCATCTATACTAGTTGATTAAAATCATTTGTAATGGAGATATACTCAGCTTCAGCAGTATTGAGATAAGTTCTTTCTTGTTTCTTCCTCAATCGAACCACATATTTCTTTCCAACAAAGAATTCTCCACAACTTTCTGAATTTATATAAACCACGTCTCTAGGATAGTCAGCATCATAGAAATATGACAACTCGTTCTATCTTCTTGGATCAATGCATAAGAAAAGATTCAGTATAATATGATTATACCTCATGATTCTTTTAACTACATCTATATGTTCTTCCATCATATTACTTTGAAAGAAGTCTGCTAATCATATTTAAAATAAAATATCTATCCATTTCATAGTCAAGTTCAAAATTATTATTATAATTCCCCATTGAGTTCATTACATAGAGATTTTGATTGAAAACATATCTTTTGAATTGAAGTATCTTAAGATAAGTATCGAGTCGAGAATAACATGAACACAATTCCTGATTCATACCTACAAGATACATTTGTGATATTTTGATGAATTTTCTTTAGTATTGGTTTACTGTTCTAATTCTTCATCCAAAACATATTAATTATGTCATGACATAATTTTTTACAAGCCTTCCACTATTTCTGCATCTGAATCTATCTCTTGACCTATGTTAATGATATCTAAAACTCCATTTAAAATGACATGGTATTTAATGAATTTTCATTGTAATCATGTTACATGAAAATTAAGATAATGATTCTATCATCTTCACTGTAATTCTTCATTTTCCCCCTCAAGGTAAATACTTCTTAACATCTTTATAATGGTGGATCTAATAAAGAATGGATTAAATGAAATTTTATTATGGAGAAAACACCAGAATAGTTCTTCATCTTGTGAATATCTACATTGTACAACATGAAAATAATAAACAAGGATAATCTTCTTGAACACTTTTTCTCTATGATATTGTCAATGAGATCAATCAATGATGTTACCATATTAATCCTAATTTTAAAGAATAAAACATTATCATATTTATCAAAAAAATTATCCTCTATTATATCTGCATGTCAATATCAAATTGAGTAATCATTCAAATATGGTGACTTCTTATTCTTCACTATCATTAATTGATAGCCCTATCTACTTCTCAGGTTCCTCACCTGTGACCTTGCTTCACCTTTGATTCCCCGCATTATAAGTACAATTACAATACACAAAATATTAATGGAATAAGTTGGTTTCGTCTTGATTTATTAATATGAATTTCATAGTTGAGATGATATTCTGAATCGTGTATCCACATTTGATCCAATCTTTATGCTTGATCATCAGAAGATACGTTATGATTTATGTTGTCATTGCATGGATATCTTCACATTCTCTTGTGATTTGTGTGGAAAATTATTCTTCTTAACATCCATTATGGATGATACAATATTACTCTTATTAAATAGTTCTTCATTCTCTAGTATTAAGTTTAAATATCCTTTTTTAATGTGACTATACTGCATGAATCTCTCACACAGAACTTCATTAACACATGAGTTTCATTTTTTTTGAAAAATCTCATGAACCCTTCTTTCATCATGTGGAAGATTATATTTTCCTTTGGCATCATCCATGGATTTTTCATCTTCTTGCTTCCTTAATTATTTCCAAATAATCTGGAAAATTAACTAACATATCATTTGGGATTATTGCTATACGTTTGGATCCTGCACACGGGTTCCTCTGAGTTTCATCTTCCGTAGTAGTTTTATTAGATGAAGTACCGTTAATCTTCTCAGGTTTAGAATCAATTTTCATCTCAGATTCTTTACTTGTGATCTTCTTGGGAGAATTTATGCTCAAAATATTCTTTTGATTTCTTCCCATGAAATCTTCTTGATTCTTTACCAGAATTTGTGGTCTTCTTTCCTTGTCATCAATTAATGCATGTATAGATAAGAATGTACCAAATTAGTGACCACTCCCATTACATACATCCTAGATGTTATCAAGAATCCCAAATCATTTTACACTAAATAGATGCTTCTAGACTTGTGGATGTTGTTTCTTTATCTCTAGCTTACTCCCCCATGAGAAATAATTCCATTTTTCTTTTACATTTTTAGAATTTTACACATAGTTATATGAACAATGCATGAATCTTTTGCATCACCAACATTGACCTAAATTATTGATTTCATTGTATCTCTTGTATAAGGTTTTTGGCTCTTCTTGATGATAGTTGAGATATCAATGGGAAACTGGCATCCATAATCTTCTTCCTATCCACCCTAGTCATTGTGGTAGGTTTCTTATTTTTTTTCATCATCCATACTTTAATAGTATTTTTCTTAAAACCTACACCATGTGTCTTCTCAATTTCTTGAGATAGATCAAGAAAAGTTATCATGATATTATTAGGAAATTATGGAGGTAATTTAGGTTTCAAATTATCTAGTGAGCATTGGGTAGAAACATAAACAATTTCCTTCTTTTGTTAAGTATCAATATGTTTCATCAAAATATTGAAAACTGGGCATCAAAATCTAAGCCAATATATATTGAGTATAGTTTGATATTCTTTAATCATTATCATCTTTTATTTAATATAATTTTTCATTCTAACAAATTCTTCTTCATGAAACTATTCATTATTCTGAATAAAAGAGTCAACTTAATTTATCTTCTTGGATATTTCTTCTAATTGTAAACCCTTGACATCAGTGATATTTTTTCAATTTCAAATAAAGTGAATTTATCTTTTCATCAATAGAGTTTTGACCTCCACTTTATCTTCAAATTCATTTTGTTATTTTGATGAACATATTTCAATTTCCCCCACGTACGTCCCCTATGTACCGCCTCCATGGACTCTTCCTCTATTTTGTGTACAATTACCTCTCCCACAAACTGTCCCTACTTTGTGGATGATTTCTTCTTTGGTAAACCATTTCTTCTTCTATGAACTATTCTCGTTAACCAATTCACCCTTCATGGAATCCACCTGCCCAAACTTTTCTCTAACATGATATTGTTTCTCCACAAACCACTTCAAACAAAGCTGAATTATTCATAAAGATAAGATGTTTTCTAATAAAAATCACTATACATAATGATGGGATTGTAAGTCCTTATATAAGAAAATAGATATGAAAATCTTGTTAATCCAAATCACCTAAATCTTCGATGTGGTATAACCATCATGGCATACCATGCATCTCCCACGAATCACAACCGTTCTGCGAACCATTTTCCCTATGAGGTCCATGTAGCACCTTTTTCACTTTTTGGAGGCCAATCTATTCCATGAATGAATCTCTGACTCAAATCCATGAACGATACACCTTCTGTGAACTACAAGAGTTTTTGAGAACCATTTTTTCTACAAACTGGTTTGCCTATGTGGTCTACATACCATTCTTCATGGTCAGCCGAGCATTGCTATACGAGAACCCTGGCCTTGCCAATTTCCATCACCAATCCGCATAACACTTATTTGGTCCTCAATCTATGTTTCATGGTCTATGTACTATTCACACATACACAAAAATCCTTCCATTAGAAATAATAAATTCCAAATTTTGAGGACCAATAATTTGTCAATCATTGGGAAACAATGCCACCTTCAACACTGTTTTCAGCCTGAACTGTAAGATCATATATCTTTGGTACTCCATGATCTACCCTCTGTGTATCCTCAAAAAACAAAAACCCAACTTTTTTCCTAGCAAAGAACAGTCTCGGTTCCAAAAATATCCCCATTTGGGTTTGTTTCTTATCTACAAATAAATTAAATTTAGAATTAGTCGCTATAAAAACCTATTACGATAGAATAAAATCATCTAACACTCTAAGTCATCATGATAAAATCTTGGTGTAGAAAACAAGATGAGCATGAATTGGCTTCTTGTGCCATGGAATTCTTAAGGATCACTTTTCACCATCATTTATTACTGTATAACTAGAAGAACCCCAATATCCTAAAACAAATCCTGTTACTATGGAATTTCCCCATCCATTTTCCCCCATTGTAACTCTAAGAATTTATCCATTCCCCCATTCTCTTAAAATACCCTTAAACCTGAGCATTGAATTTATCTATTCTCACCCATTGGGAATAAATCCAAATAACCATATTTTTATACTTAGAGCTCAAAACCCACTCTCCCATCATTGTATCTCCCTCATAAACCTGCATCTATTCCACAAAAAGATTAAAAACAGTTAACACAATTGAGGATAAGGGACAAAACATAACCTCATCATGCACTCAAATGTTGATGAACACCTAGATTCAGTTGTTGCTTCTCAAACACATGTGCTAACAATGGATTCATCAGTATGTCATCCACATGATCCTCAGTTCCAACATGATCCATTTTATTCAAACCTTGTTAATCTTTTTTCCTTGATAAAGTGATATCTAGTTTCATACGAGAATGCTGAATATGATTATGTATAAAATCAACTGAACTCTAATTTTCATATTGAATAACCATTGGTTGTTTCACCTCATCACCAATATCAGTAATTTGTTTCTTCATAAATAATAACTAAGTATAAACCTTTTTAGTGAAGATATACAAAGATTCAATAGTACTAGGAGAAGTGCTTTCTTATTTCTTACTCAACCATCAGGTGCAATTGTTTCTAATAAGGAATGTGTCATCAATTGTGGAATTTCTATCCACCAAATCTTCACCACAGTTAGCATCATATAAATCCAATAACTCATTGTCTCTTCCAACAACAATGTATGAGAAAAAATTCAATATACATCATGATTTGTTTAACTGCTTCCATATGTTCTTATTTTATATTTTTTTGAAATAAGGACGCTAATCATTTTTAATGAAAATATATGCCCATTTCATAGGCAAGTAAAATATTTTGACAATAATTCTACGATGAGTTATTAATATATAGTTTTTGATAGAAACTTCCTCTTTTGAATTGAAGCTTCTTTAGATATGTATCCAGTCAAGAATACCATGCATGTGGTGCCTGGTTTATACATTGGAGAGACTTTTGTGAGGTTTTGATGAAGTTTCTTCAGTAATGGTTTCCTCTTCTAAGATCATTTGATCTGTTTTTTCAAGGGACATGTGTTTTAAAATAAAAGGAAATATTTTTATTGAAAACACAGACACTGGGTCATATCAATTACAATGTGTTTCAAATTGATGTGTTGTGAATTCAGAATTTTCAAAAATGAATTATATAATATTTTCCTGATGGTTTAATACAATATGAACATGTTTGATCAATTTTGGATATTTGATGTTTATTTTATACATAAACTACACTTATAATTTTAAAAATCATATTTCAAGTGAAACTGACACCATCAAGTGTCATATTGACATGTGTTCCACTCATATACATGATCAATAAATTATCAAAATTTTCCTAATGTTTTAAAATAATATGAGCTCATTTTCTTGGTTTTTTTCTATTTGATGCATGTTTTTAAATAAAAAGTCTTTTTTTATTAAAAACTCCCACTTTTAGTAGTATGAGCCACATTGAGTGTCATAATGGAATGAGTTCAATTCTTACATGTCAAAAATAAATTATGGATCATTGTCCAAATTTTTTAAAACAATTCATCTCAATTTATAGGTTTTGGCTATGGTATATGTGTTTCAATCTAAAATGACACTTTTGTATTCAAAAAAAGAAATTCAATTCATACCAACCACATCATATATTGTATTGATGTTAATTAAATTAATACACATAAAAAAGACTTATGGATCACGGTCCTATAATATCAAAATGATATGAATTTTTTTCTTGGTTTTAATCATGTGATGTATTTTTTCAATAATTTTTAAATTTTTCAAAATAAGTATCATATAAAAATTATGATGGAATTAACTAAAATTATAGTAAAAATTATGAATAAAAATTAACTGAATAATTAGATAGAAGTAACCTATTAATGATGTATATATACATTCTGACACTAGGTAATTTTCCATTCATTTTTAAACAAATTGATTTCAAGAATTATTATTCTCCATGAGAAATAGATCAAAAATAATATATAAGCATTAAAATACTAATTATTTACATCCATAATATATTTCTATGGTCATATAACATACTAGATCACAAACATAATAGGTAATCACCTAAATTTGATGTTCAAAAAACACTCTAACACCACGTACTCTTCATACTAATCTCTAAACAAATTTACTTCTTCTTTTTAGTGAATAAATTATAGGTAATCTTGGTAGTAATGTGAAAATATAGGGAAAAAAATTAATAAATATTTTTAATGAAATTATAGTTACCCGAAAAAACCTATTCATGTATTTTATTCTTTTGAAGGTATATGATATATTTCATAAATTTTAAAATGTAAAATCCAAAACCAATATTGGTATCCAGATTCATAAAATGCATAATCATTGACCAAAATAAGTAAATTATTTTGATATATGTTTTTATGTTTAATCAATCATTGTGTACCTTAATATATTTCCATTTTCATTAATCATATAGGCTGTTTTTGTTTAGTGACGGACCTGATACCACGATTTTTCATATATTTATAGATATTACCATTATAATTAAATGCTAATTAAAACACATATTGAAACATATAAATATTTTTTTATGTTAAAAAGTAGATTTCATTCTAACAAAAATTCATAGTACACATCATTTGTGGGTTTTTTATGGAAATCCATGCATTATAACCTAAAAATAAATATTTAGCGTATCCAAATATACTACTACCAACATCTAGTGCTTCAGAAAAAAAAAATTAATGAAAAAAAATATATTTTAAATTATTATATTTCATAATTTTACCCCTTAATTTTAGGCATCCACAAGATTCAATCATCTATTATTTTCTTCTCTAATTCATCTCTTAGTTCATCTTTTTTATCTTATCAAATTCTTCCGACCATAAATAAATTTGTTCTACGAAAACAACATAGGGATTAATGATTCTAAATAATTATTCATAGATTTAAACCTTTATATAGTACTAAAATAAATTACTAGAGAAAATAAGAATATTTTTTAATAATAATTAACATAGTAGATCATTTCTTGGATAAACATATTACGAAAGTGTACCTGATGTGACAACTGAGACACCCAACCATTAAAACATGGAAAAATTATTTATACTCTCAATACAAACCATGTTTGTAATGAAATATATAAATGGTTATTATTCATAATTAATGTGGGACATAAATCTATCTTAGAATGTGTTAACTTCAGCAACTTTTATAGTTAATATATGATTCAATGGAACTGGTGTGGAGAACGTACTCCCATAAATTCTATAACAAACCTGCTCTTTATTACATACATAACATGATTTATTACCTAAAAACATCACTTGATACAACATGTAAGATCAATATTTCTATTATATTTGGGTCTTAGTATCATTATATAACAACTTAAAACATGAAATACAATATCTTTATCAAAAACATACTTTACATGACCACTACATTCTCTCGTACTTAGCATTGCATGGGATAACCTGAGGACATGAATAAGAAAAGGGTGATCTATAAAGCCCAGTAAGAGAATAAACATAGAATAACATTAGGAATAAAATACATGTTAGACAATATTCATATCAATGGAGCACAATATAAATATAAAGGCACAATAAAGCATGATAATCATAACATGGAAATGTGGCGACAACACTTAACATGGAATTTAGCATGAGCCAAGGCTCATTGCACATGGAGCATGAGTAAACCTTCATTTCACGCGAAACATGATTAAACCCTAATTTTAATTAAATTATCATGATTCAACACTCATTTCGCATGATGGGTCATGATACTATACTTTACCCAATGAATTGGAGCGATATCAGGGAACACCCTTCTTAAACATTTCATTTCATGCATAAGTGTGCCACCTGGATCATATAACATGGAATCAACCAACATCATACGTTATTCCATGATTAAGTAATGTGGAATAAAAAAATGAATGTTCCATTCAATACGTATATGTGCATAAATGTGAATACCCTTGAAAGAGACATGGGTAAGGTATTCATTACACAATGATCTTGGATTAGAAAAACGTGGTGCAATTTCATAAGCATAACGACATGATATAAGGATTCATGAAATTGTTTGACGAGAGAAAAATTCGTGTATCATAATATTTAGATGAAATGGACAGTATGGGGGTCATATAGATACATGTCCCAACAAACATAATTGAATTTTGATGCATAATACCAAATAATTACTTGGATGTAAAAGAGGATAGAGAAATCCCACATAGAATTCTGGTATGATAACGGGTGTACATGGAAGGAATTAATTAGAGAAAAAGGGTTATCACATCATCAAAATATAAAGAGTTAAGTATGGGAGAGTTTCAAAATCATACCCCAACATTTTTAATTGAAAACAATAGGGAATAATAACTTAAAGAAAATTGTACAAAAATCAGAAAGGAAGAAATCCCTTAAATGGAAGTGTGGTCCCAAAGGCTTGGGAGAGGCTTGAGAGAGGCTTAATGGGAGCATGGGGGACCTTTGTAGGATTATAGGGAAAGTAAGGAAGGGCTTGTAAAATCTCCAAAGGCTTTGAGTGAAGAGGAAGTAGGAGCTTGGGGGGGTTTATATAAGAAAGAAGAGAGAATTATTTATTATTTAGGTTAGGGACACCACATGTTAAACTAATAAAATCCATAAATCAACCAGTGGTTTTTGGCCTTGGTTTTTGAAAATGGGGAATGGAAAAAAATATTCTATGAGTCCAATGGCCGAACATTTTAAAATAATAGGGTTTCTTTTGTGGAGGTGAAACACACTATCAAAGAAAACAATTTAAAATGAAAAAATGTTTTAAAATTCTTGGAGGGTCAACAAAATCATTATAAAATAAATAAAACAAACCAAAAATCACATTATGTTAATGGTAAAACATATATTCTCCGAACATGATGTTTATTGTATTTTATTACATCACTATTAGGTCATTATGATGTCATAAACACATTATATATTTAAACGGTATTAAATTTTTACAGAAATATTTGACTGTCTCAGAAAATTATAAAAAATTTACCATAGGATAATTTCAATGTCCTAATTCAAAATATTATATTAACATTATCTAAATAATTTACTAAATGTGTGATTTTTTATTTTTAATATAAAAACGGACAATTATCAAAAATTCATGGGGTTTGACAAAAACAGCTTTCAAACCGTAATAAAAATTACAATTGATTTCATAAAATTATATGATAATTTATATTTAATATAAAGTAATTTAATAATAATAATATTTTATTAAAATAATATTTAATTAAAAATCCATTAAATCATCAAAATGGATTTCTTAGTAGAATATTAACTACAAATACTATTTTTGCTTTAAAAACTATTTACAAAGTAAAAATAATAAAATGAATGCACATTATTTATAAAAAAATAACATACATAGTAATAGTTCTATGGTCTTGTTACATAACCCCTTATAACACCCACATAGACCAAAGGGTAAGAAGTACGATGGTAACAAACTATTAGGGTGGCTCGGATAACATTGCTCAGCAGGTAATCTCTATTAACCTCCAATTATCCCATAGTTAGTCTCAGTCAAGATTATTGTGTTCAAGATCAGCTTGGTCTTGGTCAAGAGAGAATCCTAATGACACCATCTCCTTTCCAAGATCCAATAAATGGGCTTCGTACGAGTCACATCTGCTAGATAAGGCTATCACTTCCTTTGTATGATTAAATTGGATTTGTTAAAGCTTTATATTTTTACTAATCATGTGATCACTATTCAATGAATATATTAGAAATGGTCACAATTCATAATGGTATTTTAAAATCCAGAAACCTAAAACCAATGAAGTTCACATTTTATATAACCATAATAAGACTTTTAATTGGATCAAGAGAAATTTCCATTAATGAAATTTGGGGTCATTCCAATCTTCCCCCCTTAAGAAATTTTGTCCTCAAAATTTCATTTTCCCACATGAAAACATATGTGGGTAACATTGCTATATCACTTCCTCCAATTACCACGACACTCCATCAAACTTGTGGGTTTTTCATAACACTTTGATAAGGGGAATTGTCTTCTTTCGTAGAACTTTTTCTCAATGACCTAAGATCTTCAATGGTTGCACCTCACAGGAAAGATCATCCTCTAACTTTACTACCTATGAAGAGAGTACATGTGAAGGGTTTGGTATGCAATTCTTTAAGAGGGATACATGAAAAACATCATGTACTTTGGCCATTTTAGGTGGAAGTGCTAGTCGATATGCCACATCCCTAACAATATCAAGAATCTCGAAGGGGCCGATATACCTAGGAATTGACTTCCCTTTCATTCCAAACCTCGTGACCTTATTCCACAGTGATATGTGTAGAAATACCATGTCTCCAGCTTTAAACTCAAGGTCTCATCGACGGTTTTCTGCATAACTCTTCTGTCGACTCTGGGATGCATTGATATGTTGCTGAATGGTTTTCACCTTCTCCACCATTTCTTCGACCATTTCTGGTCCAAGAAGCTTATGATCACTGACTTCATCCCAACATGTTGGTGTTATGAACCTCTTCCCATACAGGGCTTCATAAGGTGGCATTTGGATGATAGAGTGGAAACTGTTATTATAGAAGAATTCAACTTGTGGAAGATGTTGGTCCCACCCTTCTTTAAATTCCTTAGAACACGCTCTCCACATATCCTCAAGTGTTTAGATAGTCCACTCAGATTGGCCATCAATTTGTGGATGATAAGCCATAATG
The DNA here is from genome assembly GCA_963277665.1 of Viscum album. Classification (NCBI taxonomy): domain Eukaryota; kingdom Viridiplantae; phylum Streptophyta; class Magnoliopsida; order Santalales; family Viscaceae; genus Viscum; species Viscum album. The sequence goes on along the minus strand of OY728156.1, from coordinate 1,437,296,749 downwards.
AAGTTTAGCTCACTATCTAGAGCATGTTGAAGACTCTTCCAAAACATAGAGGTTAATCTTAGATCTCGATCGGATACAAAATATAGTGGTACTCCATGCAGCCTTACCACTTCCCTGATATATATTCATTCTAGTTGATCCAATGAGAAATCCTCCCGAATTTCAATAAAGTTTGAAGACTTTGTAAAATGATCCATAGCAACCCAGATTTCATTGTTGCCATTAAATGTATTTGTAAGTCCAGTGAAAAATTCTATGGTGATGTTTTCCTATTTCCATGCTCATATGGGTAACATTTGCATCATCCCCTTAGACTTTTGTCTCTCAACCTTCAGTTGCTAACACAACAGACACATTAATGTAAACTCAGATATCTCCTTCTTTGTATTATTCTACCAATAATGCTCTCAGAGATCTTGATTCCTCTTTGTGTTTCCTAGGTGAATAGAGAAATTTGAACTATGTGAATCATCTAAAATTTCCTTCTTCATCTCTGAACTTGATGGAACACAGAGTCATTTCTCAAATCTCACAATTTCTTCTTCATTAACATTGAACTCTGAGGATTTCCCTTTTCTGATTTCTTCCACTCTCTTCTGAATTCCCACCTCATCCTTTTGATCATCCTTTAAACTTTCTAAAAGAGACAGTTGATCAAACATCTGTGAAAGGATTGATGATGTTCCCTTATTTATTATTCTCATGTCCATCTTCATCAAATCTTTGAAGATTGGATCTTTCTCAATTCTCATCAGTGATAGAATTGATGGGTCCTTTTTACATAGAGAATCCTCAACCTCGTTTTCTTTCCCAGGGTGGTAATGGATTGAGAAGTCATAGACATTGATCTGCTCTAACCATCTTTGTTGGCTCATGTTCAAATCATTCTATGTAAATATATACTTGAGGCTTTTCTGATCCGTATAAATTTCACAATTCTCCCCAAAGATATAATTCCACCATATTTTTAAAGTTAAGATCATCGCTGCCAACTCCAAATCATGTGTTGGATAATTCTGCTCATGAACTTTCTATTGCCTTAACGCATAAGCAATGGATTTTTCATTTAGCATCAACACACATCCCATGACTTTCTTTGAAGCATCACTAGATACCACAAAAAGTTCTCCACTTGTGGTTAAAGTGAGCACGGGCAAAGTGATATGCCTAATTTTTAACACAATAAAGCTTTCTTCTCATTCATCAATGCAAGAAAAATTTACTCCCTTCTGAGTTAGCTTAGTAAAAGGGTTGGAAAATCGTGAAAAACATCTCACAAATTATCGAAAATATCCAGTTAACCCCAAGAATCTATGGATATCTGTTACCGATGTTGGCCTCGTCCATCCCTCAATTTCATCTACTTTGGTGGGATACATAAATATCCCATTGATTGTGATGATATGGCCCAAGAATGATCCCTCCTTCAACCAGAACTAACCCTTGATGTACTTTACGCAGAGATTATCATTCTGCAAGGTCTCTATTATAGTTCTTAGATGCACCTCATAACCCTCCTTGGTTTTAGAGTATATCGAATTATCATCTATAAATACTACCACAAATTTTTTGAGGTAATCCCTAAGACTCTATTCATCATGTCCATGAGGATTTTTGGATCATTAGTGAGTCCGAAAATAATTACTATGAATTAATAGTTCTAGTATCTTGTACGAGAAATAGTCTTTGGAATATCTTCCTTATTCACCCTTACTTGATAATATCACAACCACAAATCTATATTGTAGAAGTATTGTGCTCCACACAGCTGATCGAATAAGCCATCAATTCATGGGAATGTACACTTTTTCTTTATCATGATTTTTTTATACTCACGATAATCAATGAAAAGGCGCATTGGAACATCTTTATTCTTGACGAAGTAGACTAGTGCACCCCATGGTGAAGCACTTGGGCGTATAAACCCTTTATCCAGATTCTCATATAGTTGTTTCTTCAGCTCCTCAATCTCCACAACAACCATTATATATGGAGTCTTGGATATTGGAAATTCCCCAGGTAAACGATCAATTGAGAATTCAACATCTCTTATAGGAGGAAGACCATAAAATTCCTCAGAAAACACTTCAGTGAATTCCCTCACAATAGGAATATCTTCAAGGATGTTTGCCTCTATAGACTCAATCATCTAAGCCATATACGCATGCTCATAGGGCAGTAATATCCACGCTTGAGATGATAGAGATAAAAAATATTCATCTTCCTCTTTCAACTTCTACAGAATTGGGGGGTCGATTCTCCACACGACGAGTGATTTCTCTCTCATGGAAATTTATGTTGGCTTTATATAAAGAAAGTCAATTCATTCCATGAATTGCATAAAATTCCACCAGAGGGAGTATTACGAGGTTATCTATGAAATTCAATCCAAATATTATGACAGGTGAGGAGTTATATTCATGGGATGCAATGATTTCTCCATTTTTTGTACTCACCGACATCTTCACTTCCCTGATTTTTGGTGGTGCTGGGATTGTTCTACTAAACTTTTGGGATATAAAAGAATGCGTAGAACTATGGTAGATAACCCTTCCTTTCACTTTTTGATTCTGGTTCTACTCTATGAAATATATACTTATGGATGAGTAATTTTAAACTATTAACCCCATAAAGGGGATTCCAATGATAAAAAGGGATAACATATATATTGCTTTTATTTCCTTAACTTATAAATCTATAGGCTTCTAATATATGTTTTCCATGATCTACTTACCAAAATATATTATTAGGGGATTGTTTATTCCCTTAATAATGGTTCATAATATGCTTTTCAATTTACCAAAGAATATCCCTTGGTAGTGTCATAAACAAGAGTGCAGCAAGTCCAGTTTTTGTGCTTCAGTTACCATTCGAGTCTAGCTCAAAGTGGTGTTTTTGGGTTTTACCCCTAGGATACATTTGAGCCTGAGCCGCCTCTACCAACTCATATCCAGATATGGATGTATTTTCGTGATAAAACACTTACTCAATACTCACCAATATGTAGGGATGTTTTTATTATACTTATTCTTGTCTCTAAGGCTTCACTAGGGTTTTCTAATCCTAATCCCAAAAATAACTATACCTATCCTCTGATAACAACTACAACAACCCTGCTCTTTATTACATAATTAAACATGATTTATTACAAAAAAACATCACCTAATACAACATGGAATATTGATAGGTATAGTGTATTTGGGTCTTTGGATCATTACATAACAACATAAAACATGAAATACAATATTTTTATTAAAAACATCCTCTACATGATGACTACATTCCCTCATACTTATCATTTCTTGGGATAACTTGAGGACATGCATAAGAAAAGGGTGAGCTAAAAAGACCAGTAAGGGAATGAAAATGGAATAACATGAGGAATAAAATACATGTTAGACAATAATCATATCAATGGAGCATAAAATAAAAAAAAGGCATGATAAATCATGATAATCATAACATGGAAATGTGGCAACAATACTTAACATGGAATTTAGCATGAGCCGAGGCTCATTGCATATGAGGCATGAGTAACACCTCATTTCACATGAAGCATGAGTAAACCCTAGTCTCACTTGAATTATCATGATTTAAAACACATTGCACATGATGTATCATGATACTATACTTTACCCAATTCATTGGAGCGCTATCAGGGTAGACCCTTCTTAAACATTTAATTTCATTCATAAGTGTGCCACATGGATCATATAAAATGGAATCAATCAAAATCATAAGATATTCAATGATTAAGTAATGTGGAATAAATACATGAAATTATCATTGAATATGTATATGCGCATAATGGTGAATTCCCTTAAAAGAGACATGGGTAAGGTATTCACTACACAATGATCATGGCTTGGAAAAACGTGGTGCAATTTCGGCAGCATAACAACGTGACATAAGGATTCATGAAAATGGTTGATGAGAGAGAAATGGGTGTATCATAATATTTACATGAAATGGACAGTAAGGGGGTCATATAAATACATGTTCCAACAAAATTAATGGAATTTAGATGCATAATACAAAAGAATTACTTAGATGTAAAAGAGGAGAGAGAAATCCCTCATGGAATTTCGTCATGGTAATAGGTGTACATGGGAGGTAGTAATGAAAGAGAAAGGTGTCTCCCATCATCCAAATATAAAGAGGGATGTATGAGGGAGGTGATAAATCATACCCCCAACATTTTTAATTGAAAAAATAATGTCCTAACAACTTAATGAAAATTGGACAAAGATGAGAAAGGAAGAAATCCCTTAGATGGAAGTATGATTCCAAAGGTTATGGAGAGACTTGAGAGAGGCTTCTTGGGAGATTGGGGAACCATTGGAGGAGTCTAGAGGGAGTTGGGTGGGGTTGGATGAACTCCAAAGGCTTTGAGTAAAGAGGAAGTGGGAGCGTGGGTGGGTTTATATAGGAAAGGAGGGGGAATTCTTTATTATTTAGGATTGGGACACCACAAGTTAAACTAATCAAAACCACAAATCATCCCATGGGTTATTCCCATGAGTTTGGAAAATGGGGATTGGAAAAAAAATATTTTATGAGGCCAATGGATGAAATTCTTAAAATAATAGGGTTTTTTATGTGGAGTTGAGTCACGCTCTCAAAGAAAACAATTTAAAAAGACAAAATGTTTTATAAGTCTTCAAAGGTCCACTAAAGCATTGTAACAAAAATAAAACAAACCCTAAATCACATTATTTTAATGTTAAAAAATTTATTGGCCAAACATTATATTTATATTTTTTTTATTACGTCACTATCGGGTCATTATGATGTCATAAAACACATTATATATTTTAACGGTATTTAATTTTTACCCAAAAATTTGACTGTCTAAGAAAATTATGAAAAATTCATCATTGGAATATTTTGAAATCGTGATTCCATAAATAATATTAATTTAATCTAAATAATTATCTAAATATGTGATTTTTTACTTTTAAAATAGAAACCAACATTTATAAAAAATTCTTGGGTTTTGACAAAAACAGCTTTCAAACCATAATAAAATTTACAATTGAATTCATAAAATTATAAGATCATTTATATTTAATATAACATAATTTGATAATAATAATATTTTCTTAAAATATTATTTAATCCAAAAATCGATTAATTCATCAAAATAGATTTCTTAGTAGAATATTAACTAAAAATACTCTTTGTGCTTTAAAAACTATTTACAAAGTAACAATAATAAAATGAATGCACATTATTTATACAAAAATAGTGCACATACTAATAGTTTTAGGGTTTTGTTACATAATACCTTATAACACCCACATAATACTGAAGGGTAAGGTGTGCGATGGTGACAGACTCTTGAGGTGTCTTGGATAACTTCACTCCAGTGGTAATCTCTATTAACTTCCACTTCTCCCGTAGTTGGTTCCACTCAAGCTTAACATATTCAATCTTGGCTTGGGCTTGGTCAAGAGATAATCCCAATGATTCCACCTCCTTTAAAATCTCTGAAAAATGGGCTGCAGGTGGGGAAAGTATACTAGATGAGGCCATCGCTTCCTTTGTCAGAGTAAATTGGTTTTGTTAAAGCCCTATATTTATATTAATCCTGTGATCACTGTTCAACAGCTATATTAGAAACAGTCACAATTTATAATGGTATTTTAAAGTCCTAAAACATAAAACCAATGATGTTTACATTTTATATGACAATAATAAGACATTTAATTAGATCAAGGGGAATTTCCGTTAATGAAATTTTGGGTCATTACAAATTCCTTTTGTTTTCTTGGTCAATTCACTAGATTATCTTGATTGGACCTTCCATTCCCCTGTCATTTTATCTATCTGTAATAACATACCTCACATTAGACCTTTTTTATGAAATTTTATAGGTTTTTAATTTTAAAAATATTTCTAATGATATAACTCATGTATCTTTATAAGATTAGAGATCCATGATATGGAAGCTCTAATAGAATTATTGATCATTATAAGAGGTAGTTTATCAAGTGGAATAAAAAACTCAATGATGAACTATTGAGATACTTCAATACACACTATCATGTGATATTTTGGGATTTTTATCATGTCTCCTGGGATATTATACACCATATCCCTCACAACAAGTTGGTACATGGGTGTTGATATATTGAAAGCACATACAACTTTACCTTGAAATTTTTTGATATATAAATTTATCTAAAGTGGTCGGATTTACATTTTTGAAAAAGATTAATTATAAATTGATTAAATTGGGTATGGTATGAGGTTTAGGGTAATGAAAAGTCTCAAATCTATTTGTATCATTTGGTTATTCATGTTATAATATTTTTTCCACGTCCAGTTCGCTTTGATCCTTTTGTATATATTTTTATTCCAAGAAAGAATAGACAATAATATCATAAAAAGTATCTTTTTTCACCTATAATCCTTTCATAATATTATATTAATATTTTTATAAATTTATCTTCTCAAAATAAGTTTTTGGAGAAACTCCAAAAACTACTCCTATAATGCGACCATATTGTTCTGGCTACTTCAAAGCAGTTGCATGTAGTTGTTCATCCGGTACGATAACTACCTAAAATTATATCTAAACAATATAAAAACATATAAAAATAAATAGATATTTTTATGTAATAATTTTATAAATTACATATAATTACTATTAAGTCATACTTACACATGATTCACAAATATTTTTTGTATTTTCGTTTAATAGTTTCCCCTATTTATTTACGCGGGCCTCTTCATAACACATGATGTGGGATGGAAGTGGATTATGATTTTTAATCATCAATATGAATATAAATAATGGTACATATAAATTTTCAAATAAAAAATTTTTTTTTTTTTAAAATACATACCATTTTTTCTGTAACAAAGAGTACCCCATCCTTTTTGTGATAGGGGTACATTGGTTTTAATGCACATTGTATAATTTCAGAACTCTATTTCTATTTAATAAATTAAAAATTTTGTATCTAATTTATAAAATAAATTATGTCAAATAATATATTATCTACTATAATGAACATCAAATAAATTCCCATTGTGATTATATATGAAATCATTCCATGTTTCCTTCTTTATACTGTGTGCATAAGTAATTGGTGGGTGGGGATTTATTTTCCACTTAACCTCCCTAAGATAAAACATTGTATGATGTGTCTGTAAGTCTCTATGGGTTTTATAGGGGCCATTAATACAAATTTATTATGTAAATAATCTAAAATAAATGTATTATTCAAAGAATAATGAAAAATAAATCAATATTTCAATATATAATTTGTTCCTAGAATATAGATATTAAATCATATCATTACCTTAATATCTTTTAAATGAGATTTTTTCATTACAAGATGTAAATGGTGATGTGAATATATATCAATTGGTACATTCATTATCATTATGACCCCAATAAATCTAATGAACATTGAATCATTGGGGTCAACATGTTTACCTCATTGATTCCTGCCAACCAAAAATTTTTTTCCCTTACTTATTGCATTGATAATTTTTATCAACACAATAATGCTATGTCATTCTTGTTTTGATAAAAAATATTTTGTTGATCCCTTAATAATTATACAATTTTAGCACAAACTATCAATTATTCCCAAATATTTATAACATCATTGTGTTAAGAAGTAATTTTTTCATGATTAGTCAATTTTTTTGTTTAGATTATGTTAATACAGTAGAAAACACACAATATTAAGTATAAAGACATAGTATATTAAATAAAATTTTAACCTACACATTGGACTCTTTTTATTTTTATTAAGGATTTATGGGGTTTGAATCCTTTATTAAGAATCAAAATCCCTTCTTTTTCAATACCTCTAATGTATAAAGCAATGAAAAATTTGGACCATCATGAAATGATTACGATCTCCCAAGGAGTGGGTCATCCTCAATTGAATTTTCATCTGACCATATATCTGTTTTGGCCACTAGTAGGAAAATTGATCAATTCTCATTTACTAAATCTGAGACATATAATAACTACACTTCTTGTGATTCCATTATGAACAAATCATCATTATACCATTCTATACTGAAATCTACCTGCATGAACCCATTTCATCAGCATTCACTACATTCCAATTACCAACCTATTTGAAATTGAAAATCATTAATTGAAATGTTGTATAATCCATCTCATGTATTTATTAGATGATGTTGAAATATGACTTATTCAAAAAATTTGGTTTTCTATAATTGGAACTAGATATGTCCATTGCTTCATCCAAGAGCTTAACGGTATTATTTTTCACCGTACTGTGGTCATCATGTTTTTTATATTGAACATATAACTATTAATTAATAAACTACTATAAGATATAACATTTATATTTGCTCACCTAACCAAGCATTAAAATAATTTGGAAATTAAATTAATATTTCAGATAAATTCATATAAATATGATCTCAAATAAATCCTATAAACTATTGATTATGTGTATTTAATATCCATATTCTTCCATTAATCGATTCAAATGTCTAATGGTTTTTGTGATTTAGTGTGTAGATCAATATCTTCACTATTTTATAAATTGTAAAGATGATATTTCTATTGATCTATAATGGTAATTGTAACAACAAATCTTCTAGAAATCCCATTTCTTATAAGGAATTCAATACGATGAGACTTTGGGAGACCAATTCAATCAATATTTGATAGGTAATCAGTACATAATTCAATCTCTTATTAACCAAAATATTGTTCTTCAATAGAAGATTCTAAAAAACATCAATTAATACTTTTATCTTTCAAAATTATCACATAAAATTCAATAGGGTACATCTATCTGTAATAAATAGGCCTACATAGTCGAACCACTCTAAACAAGTGAACAATCAAGGGAACATTATGTTAAAGAATGATAGTGAGAATAACATATCTAATTCACATAATATGATAGAAACCTCCTTATTACTGATTAGAGAATTTAGTGAGTATATAAATTTACTACATATGGAATTAAAAAATAAGAAATGTTCAGTTAATGTATGTTATACATTTTGAGAAAAAATGAAATGCAAAGATATGGGCATAAAATATTTCATCATAATAGGAAAATCATGTGATTTTATTCCCTACGACCTAGAATTACTTATAAAGTCATAGAATTTTATTTGTATTATGTTTTGATATTATGTGGATTGATTTCCATACCAGGAACTGAGATAGAGTGTAATTCCGAGCCCTGGTGTTACTAGAAAAAATAGTTGAAAATATTAAAATATTTTAGATCATATGCATGCGGTGTTCCAAATATTGTTAAATAACTCATAAATGGTTTCCCATATTAGAAATGCAAGGGCACTGTTGAATTCATACCATTGGATTTACCCTAGGCAAGACATAACTTTTTTTATCACAAATCATCTATATAAAAAGTCTCCAATAATGTAACCATAAATAAAATTATTGTATTTTTCAATCCTAATAACTCATGAAGAGGGACATGGATTGGAAATATGAGACCACCATTGTGTTTTTAATGTATTTTTTCCCTAGGTGAAACCTAACATTGGTTGGTATAGGTCAGTTGTGAAAATGTTGTCAGGGCCTTGAAATATATAAAATATGTTAATGGAAAAATTTATTTTATTTTTAATAATTGAAACAAACTATTTCATCTATATGTTTATAGCTAAGGCAATTGTTCCAGGGCTGGACGATAAAACTTGGAGTCCTACACACTATTGGAGGAAAACACTCTTAGTGGACGAAAATGGATCAGGATCAGGTTGTGGATTGTCGCACCAATGGATTTAGTAGGATCTTGTCAATGATAACAACATAACCATTTCTCATCAACGATCGGTCCAAACTATAGGTAGGGCATGTGTTCAATTGTATGATTCCCCATTCATAATTTATAACATGATTGAAAATCAATTGATGAAAATATTGGTTTGAGGATCAATTTCCCTATAGGATGGGTTTATTACGGGGTAAATTGGGAGAATTATTTCTAAATGTCGTTATTTACTATCTTACATAAACGAATAGAGATCAACACAAACATTTTTTGAGGTTCATTCCTCACATTTTTTATGTTCATTTCTTACCCGATTCATCATCCATCATGGGGGTTCATCATTTGACCTATTACTCAACTATTCCGGATCAAGTGATCATTGTACACCAATTTCATAGTGCAATTTTCTGATATCATAGATCTATGATCAGCGCAATGTTTGGGAGGTGAAATGATGGAGACTGAGTGAATCATATGATGAATGATTCTCGATTTTGTGTTCTTTAGCGTTCTCTAGTGTGAAATAAATAATGGAATTTTGATCCAATTTCCAAGAATATCCAGATATGGAATGCATTGTTTGGAAATGGCTAGTCATGGGAGTCCATGGATCTTCGATTGAGGGGTGAATCGATCGGCAGATCGAAGTTAGAGCTCTGGACGGGATACAAGGAGGAAGAAATTTGGTTGTGGAAAATCATGAATAACACAACATGTATCTGAGATTACATAGCATGTGGTCCCCCTACCTGTGAAACTAGGGTTTGGTCATAGTTAAAGACCACACGACATGTGACCCCTGCCACAGGGTGTGTAACCATCCCAAGACAACTTGGCGTGTACTTTTAAGGGTACCCAAACATGGGTAATAGTAAAAAAACTAGATGAAATGTTGTGTACAAAGACACCAACACATCTTGGCATATAAATATTGGTACATGAACATGGATTCATTACATAGAGATGACCAGGAGAGATGCACAAAGAATTGTGTGTCTCAACACATCATGTACTCATCCTATATTCCATTTATATGAAGACTACATGCCTTGTGATGTTAATTCACATGGTTTTGGGTTGGGATAGAAGAACACATTGTGAACCACTTGGGACATGTTGTGAACTCCCATAAATAGTTCTTGAGGCTCTCCATTTTCCAATTTGGAACAGTAGGGAATGAGAGAATTCCCTTGGTCCTTTTCTCCGGGGTTTAATATGACATTACATCAACATAACTAGATTATAATTCCATTTAGAGGTTGAGTCTCAGAGAGAGTATGGTATCCCTCCTCACGACCGGAGTGTGATCCTCTATCACCCATAGTGGTGTTTATGGATTCACCTATCCTTCATGAGTAGGGAATTGATCCTCAATCTAGAGGTCCACATTGGAAGGGTTTGTTGTATCCCCCAGTGTGTATGAGTGTGCTCCCCTATATAGTGGGTAGATCCATAGTGGGTATGTGGTATCCCCTGGTATGTTCAGGGCATAATATGTGGTGTCCCCCAGTCAGTTCAAGGAATGACCCCCTCAATGTGTATCATAGTATTCCTTGAGAAATGTGTTCCCTTTGGGTTGGGAAAAAATGATCTAGGCCTCTACGTCGAGTGTCTCTGATGATAATGCAGGTCTAGGAGTGACTTATCCCGGAAAGAGCATGCTTCGAGTAGAATCTTGTGGTCAGAAGTTGGTTATAACTACCTGATGGTGTGGTGTATCTCTTGAGTATATCTGGATATTAGTGTTATATGTTCTTTAGACATATACCACTATAGAGATGAATTTACATTCCTATTTTTGTTTCTTTTTTTAGTGTGTCTTACTGAGTACTATTATACTCACACTTACACGGGATTTTCCAGCACATGTTGCATATTAGGAATATGATCGACCTTTGATGGATTCCTAGGTGTATCAGGACCAAATGGTTGTTAGTGATATTACGGAGACTGAGGTTTCTTCCTTCAAATTTAGTCCATAGTCCCAATACCTTTTTATTATAGGTTGGACTTGGACTATAGAATCTTTTTGATGGGATTGTATTCTTTCTGTATTTACATAACTTAACTTCTTTTCGTAATCTATTTGTGGGATATAGTGGTCTGCATTCATTTTTTACATAGTGGTTTTTAAATTTTTAGCATATTGTGTGATTGGAGATTTGTGTGTACATATAGGTGCATTGGAAATGCCTCCAAGGTTAGTGATATTCATACTCGGTGCAATTCACTAATCCCTAAACAATTGGAGGGGGGTCTTGGTGAGTCACGGCATGTGTACCACAAGAATGGGTCTTGACATAGTGATATCAAGTGGGGTTGGTTGAACATTAGGACCCAGAGTCTGTATGGTTTGTTTATGGAAATATTGTTAAAATTTTAGAGTTCTTCTTTTAGTTCAGGTACCCTGGTGTTGGTGTGGCGACTGATGTATCCATAAACCAGAACTCTAATTACCTTATTTTCAGCTCAATACATGAAATTGTTGGTTGTAAGAAAAAACAATGTTACATTAATCAGATAGGTATTATTGTGTCTTCCATTTCCATTCGTGAGTCAACTCCCCATATATACTCTATTGATCATGGTACATCTAGTTTTTCTTTCAGGATTCCTTCGTGTAGTTAGCCAACTAGTATTCTTCTATGTGATCATGAGGATTATTCTCGTAGTGATGAGGCTTCAATATATGGGAATTTACCAGAGATAGAACCTCTTAGTGGTTTACTAGTTATACCACCACCCATCGAGCAGAAGCTACTTAGAGAACTAACATCTGAGGATGAATGCAAGTTTAATGTGCCGGATAAACTTTTGATTTAGTGAACTCCCATATTTCATAATGATCTAGACACATAGATGTCTGAGGATTGTCTAGAGGTAGTCACCCATTTTTTTCTGCCATTTGAGGATGTCTATAGACCAGATAATGGTCCTTAACACGAGTCTTCTTCTGGGCTCTATGGGGTGATGGTGGAGCTTGGTGACACAGTCACATGATTAGACAACTCTCTCCAAGATGAATTTCATGCATATCTTCAAGGGCGATTACAATTAGGCCACATTATGATCAGTAAACATATATAATATTCTACATCTATAGTAGGCCAGTATGACCATGTCATAGTATTCGGCGATGTTTTTAGATCTTTCATACTAATCCTTGGATATGGTGTGGGACTAGTTCTCTAGAGCTCCGACCATCGAGAAGGGCTTGCGCTGGGACATCTGGGCATCAACAGTATCCCATTGAATTTATACCTATATTGGGGTACTTGAGTGAGTCCTATTGGTGGTTAGTTTTTTGTGATAGAAAGCATCGTTTATGAGAGATAGTAGTGGGAATCAAGTTGTTGATACATTGTAAGTAGGTAGTCGACAACAATCAAAGTGATCTAATTAGGCCAGACACATCAGGGGAGATCATAAGACTCAGTGTTATTGTTATAGGGCTCTGAATGCATCTCAAATCAGGTAAGGGATAGACGATGTTACTCGTGCGATGGTCAGGGGCATCTGGAAGAATATTACCTGACCCATTGTATAGTTGATCAAGAGATAGTTGGGGGAATACCGAGGTAGAGATAGAGATAAGAGAAATTGGGTCCATAGGGTGGTGGATATACAAGAGGGGAAGGTAGGTTAGTAGGAGGTGGTTGGAGGTTCGACCTATTTCCACCACCACCCTTAGGTGGTCCACACCCGGCTTAGGAAGGTGGTGAGAATGGATGATTCTAGATGCAGGCAATGGATGATTATGTCCTTGGGGCTCCAGGTATGATATGAGGTATTTTTTGTGTCTTTTCAACCTTAACTACAGTTTTTATAGACACAAGTGATATTCATTCCTTTCTGGCCATGAACCTTGTTCTAGACTCGGATATTTTAGTTGAAATAATTTCTCGACCCTTACTTTTAGAGATTCCAGCTGTAATAGATATGATGATCACACAGTAGTGCTAATAGTGTGATCTAACTCTTGGAGGCAAGAGTTTCAGTTATAGTATATTGTTAGTGGTATTGAGGCCTTATGAAATCCTCATTGGTATGTACTGTTTATCCATATTTCATGCTCATATTAACTGTTTTAGGTAGAGAGTGTGGTATTTCTATAGTGATAGAAATAGATTTTCCTTTTTTGATGAAAAGGAAACACAAGAATCACATAATGGACTCACTCGCAGGAGGGTACAACTGATTACTCATCAGTTGGCTAGCCTCACCCTCATTGTGGTGGAAGATTTGAGTCCACAGTTTTATACAGTGGTGGTAGAGTATAATGATGCCCTTGTTGAATATTTTCTAGGTTTACCTCCTCATAAATAGATGGACTAATGCATTTATATACACCATGGGAGAGCCCCAATATCTAAACCTGCATATCAGATGTCTTCTAAAGAGCATATTGAGCTGAGTATACCATTTGAGGGATTACAGAGGAAGTGCTTTGTAAGATCTAATGTTTCACCCTTGGTAGATCCAGTTTTGTTTTACAAGAAGGAAAAAAGATGCTTGAGGTTATTTTTATATTATTTATATTTAAACTAGGTGATCGTGAAAAATCTGTATCCACTACTGAGGATTAATGACCACTTGGATCAATTGAAAGGGGCACATTGTTTGTCAAAGATGGACCTCATATTTGGATATCACTAGTTAAAAATACAGGATGAGGATATACAGAAAAGATATTCAGATATCATTATGGTCACTATGAGTATTTGGTGATGTCATTCAGCATAACAGATTACCCAACATTGTTTATAGGACTCATGGACAAGATCTTTCATCCCTACATATATCAGTTCATGTTGGCTTCCTTGATGGCGTCCTAGTGTACACAGTGTCCATGTAGGTGCACATGAGAAACTTGAGGATGGTCCTAGAAAAACTCTTAAAGAACCAACATTACATGAATCTCTTGATGTGATAGTTTTTTATTCAAGAAGAACATTTTCGGGGACACATCATAGAATATACTGGAGTTGTAGTGGATCCAATGAAGGTTGAGTCAGTTCTTTCCTAGAATCCACCCAAGAGTGTTACTGAGGTACGAAGTTTTCTTGGGTTAGTAGGATACTATAAATGGTTTTTACTTGACTTATCTATTGTGTAATCACCCAAGAAAGACTTTGCATGATAGGGGAGTCATTTTGTGTGGACATAAAAGTTTCAGTAGAGCTTTCAAGAGCTAAGGCTACTGTTAATGAGAACTCCCATCCTAAAGTTACTAGAGAAAGGCATCGAGAACCTCATGTTCTGTGATGCATCATGGACTAGGCTTGGTTTTTTCCTGATATATAGGAATTTGGTGATTGCCTATGGTTCACTCCAGTTGAGATCATATGAGTATAATTACCCTACCCATGACCTTGAGTTAGCAGTGTTAGTCTTCTCATTTAAGATGTGACAACACTAAATGATGGGTGATCGGTTTATAATCTACTATAATCTCAATATTCTCATGTATATCTTCTCTCAGAAGGATCTAAACTTGAGACACTGTTATTGGCTAGAGTTCCTCTATAACTATAACATTGATATTATTTATACTCCTAGGAATGGTAATGTGGTTGATGATTCTCTAAGAATAAAATCTTGTATGCAGTTACTAACCAAGGAACCAATGAAATTGGCCTTGTTTCCATTATAATTTTTGGATGGAGATGAAGCAGCTTACCTAACTCGATGGTTGTCACACCTACACTCTTACAAAAATTGAAGGAGTCACAACTTGAGATATCAACTACTAGACCGTATGTACTTAGAGGTCCACATGGGATACTCATGATGAATATTCAAATAGTGGGGAGCATATCATTATTTTTAGAGGGCGCACATAAGTTCTGATGGCATTCTAGGAGGAGGTTATGAGGGAGTTTCATAAACCCCCTTCAGAAGTACATCCTTGTGTGGAAAAGATGTCCCAGGACCTCCTGTGTAATTTTTGGTGTCGATGGATGAAGAAAGTAGTTGCAAATATTGTTTCTTAGTGCCTTACTTATTAGTAAGTGAAGGTTGTGCACCAGATTTCGTAGGGTTTAGCTCAACCCCTTGAGGTGCCAAAATAGAAGTGGGATGGAATATTGATGGACATAGTGATGGGTTTACCACATTTTTCCAGGGGGCACGTTCCACTTGGGTGATCATTGAATGACTCACCAAGTCGGTCAACATCCTAGCTATATAAGAGAATAGTTCACATGAGAGCTTAGGATGCCTCAACATGCATGATATATTTTGACTCCATGGAGTCCCATCTTTGATAGTTTTTTATCACAATGCTTTATTTACATTCTCTGATGTCTTATGTTGCAAACAATACTGAGTCATACTGAAAAATAATATATTCTTAATATTTTAAATGGTAATTAATGCCTAGCAGTTTTATTTGAATGAATGAATAGAACTAAATAAAATATAATTATACATATTTTTTAAATGTTTTTACATTTATTAAATAAAATTTAGAGGCTTAAAATGTGAATGAATCAAATTTTATGTATAATTTACTATAAAGGGTTGATTTAACGCATTTTGATATAGAACACTCTTTAAATGCAGATTTGGTCAATTTTATATGTTATATTTGACAAAATAAAATTCTTCTTTTGAATAGGGACATCAAAATTCACTTTGGGTAAAATATTGGTATTTTTCTGATAAAATACATTTTTTTTGATGAATAGTGAAAAATACTGTATTTTAATTCAAAACTGCAATTTAATATAATTTATTTATATGGTTATATTATCTTTTTAAATTTTTTTAAAGTGTAATTAGATTATATTTTTACCATTTAATATAATGGTGGTCATTGTAATTAATTTCACTTTGAAATTGGACATAAACAAGTGTCAATCTTTTGATAGTCAATATTTCTTAAAAACACGCCTTTTGTTTTGACAACGGGAATTAATTTTAAATTAATTAATCCAACAACAATGATTTTAATTTTGAAAAATAGACATCATTTTTTAATTTATAATATCAAATATAGCTTAGTATGATTTTTTGGTATTTTTCTGAAAAACATCAATTTTTGATGATTAGTAAATATTGGCTTTTTCATTTAAATAAACTGTTATCACTTCTGTGAATTGAATTTCAAAAATTTGTCATAAATTTTTGTTGTTAGAATTACAAATTTGGTTTAATAATATGAAAACATTTTTTTTGGTTAATAGTAACTTTTTACTTTTATTTTCCGCGGTTAAAGGTAAATAGGGTAATTCAATGTAAAAATAATATCATAATAATACAAGTTTACCTTAACACATGTCCTAACCTTATTTTATGAGTCATGGATGATGATGGGAATCCTTGTAACTTTTTTGGGACCCTATAGATCTACTTGGGATTGATAATGACACTTTATATTAATTAATTTAAAGTAAAGACAAAAATAACAAAAACAAATAACATTAAGTAAATTAATTTTTAAATAGGGTTATATAAGTTATCTTTTTGACTATAAATATTAATTGGAAATATTAAACTATATAATACATCATGGAAATTGTTTTATAATTTTTATACATTATATAAAAAATATATTTATTACACAAAAATGATGCAGTATTTACCTCGTTAATAAATGATTTAAATAAATAAGATTATAAATATTAAAAAAAATATAAAAAACCTGTCCAATTATTATTGGATGATTTTATTTCAGAAATTAGTCATCTTATATCTGAAATTAATAAGTTTTGGACCTTTTTAAACCTAATATAATTTTATAATAAAATAAATGTTTCAAACATTCTTAAAGATCCCCTCATATCCCTTATAAAAGGAAACCACTTTTAACCCTTTCCTCACACCTGTAAAACCCCTTGTATCATCCAAACCTGGCCAAAATAAGCTCTCAAGATCCTTCTATTACTCCTCAATTCCTTACCTTAGTCAGGAGGCACTTCAAGAAGTCCTTTGGGTTCAAACCAAATGGAGTTACCCGAATTAAAGGTAACAGTTTCTGTTAAATTCTTTTGTTTTATTTTGTTTTATTTTTCCTCTAAAACCCCCTTAACTCTTTTTATTCCTTTATTTTATAACAACACCAGTATATAAAATATACTAGGTTGTTTTTATGAGAATTATTCTAATTACACTTACACACACCTCCGTCTAATGGGTGAAGACCATATTGTTTCTATGCACGGTGAACTATTGCCTCACGAAACGATGATTGATCAAATATCTCCAACTGCCTCTCATGGTGTCCATTATGATGGAATGATATTTATATATGATATATATTATATTCATTTTGTTTATATTATTATATATGTTTCATTTATAGAATTATTTTAGAGTTTCCATAGTGGGTAAATATGATAATCTCATTTGAGGAAGTGCGGACTACCACCCCCTCAATGTTATTTGACTCGTTCATGCCTTATGTGGAATGTATAAAGGGAAGAGTTAATGAAATTATATATGATATCATAGTGTAATTTTAATAATATTATGAATCATTATGTTTCCACTCCATTACAGTACGAAATAAAAATGGAAGTAGCATTCATGCGTACGTACGACTTACCGTCTCCATAAACGGTGCATTTCATTTATTATCTCCAAATGTTATCTACTATTATAAATAAAAGAATATACTGGATATATATGATATATATGATATCTCAATCATTAATATATTTCTTTATATAATGAAATTTGGACCACATGAACAACTTGTAATTATAAGAAGTCCATTTTTGACTCGAGTACCAAATATCGACAAAACAACTATTATTTACTTAAATGATTGCATAAGGTATATAACATGGTAATAAGTTATTTAAATATAATTATAAACTTGAAAAAGGTTCTTAAGACAATATAAATTAACATTACTTTATTATTGAGGAGATTAAAGAACGAGCGGGTCAAGTCGGACATGAGGTAAGAGATTTGTTATCTCACTTTTAGTTATGCGGGATTTCCATTGTTCGCCACTAATTTATTTCATGTGGTGTATTGTGTACTTACATTTGATATATATTATCATTATTCTATTTATATTCATGTTATTTTGTGAATAATTTCGTGGTTATTAACTTTTTTTCATATGACTCGATTGATTAAAACGTGGTAAGGGATTTTCATCTCACTTTTTATTCCCATCAGATTAATGCTATATTTTCCAAAATTCCCTATTGTGTGGTGTATGTACTGACCATGATTTTATTCATTGTGTAATATAATTCAATTTATGGGTATTTAAATCTGCATTTTATGATCCTTCTTTCATGGGTTGTATGTTTCGTAACTTACCAAATCGGTAAGGGAACTTTTTGACCCAATTTCCATTATGTGGGTTAATATTCCAATTCTTAATTATGTCATGATATGATTATGTGTGGAATCACTTTTTATTTATTTATGTTGTAATTTTTACTTCCCTTCGTGTGTATATACTTTTTATACACATAATAACTCTATTTATAAATTCTCAAGTCATCGATATGAACTTGATAAAATTAATTTTAACTCAATTTCCATTCATTGAGTTAAACATCCAAGTCATTGGTTTTGTATTAAAAAGAATATGTGTGAATGTTCTATGATTTATTTACATAGAATATCCAATCATATTATGTTTATTTAAATTTTCCACACATTATTATGTAATTTATTTATAGTTAATCTAAGGATTCAATTTTTATAAGGGATTCTGTCTCAATTGACGTTCCATTGAGACTTCATTGTTGTTATGCACCAATTCACTCTTATATGGTGTTTATACTATCCTTTGGAATATTATATCATGAATACCTTTATTCTCATGATATTATAAAGTTATGATTCAATGTTATTCTTCAATTATTTGTATTCAAGAGTCTCTCATTTGGTTAAAAAATCTTTACCTAAAATATCGTTTTAAAAGTTTTAAATATTTATTATTCTAAGTCATTATCATTAATGTCCATATTTTTTAAAAAATACATTTAAGGAATTATTTATAGGGACATTAATGTTTTCAAATGATAATTTATTTAAAAGATTCAAAGTTTTATGGGACACTTTGATTAAAAAATATCTTTATTAAATGTTTTAAATGGTTTTGAAAATGGTTTGATTAAGAAATGATTATGTCAATATCTTGAAATGATATATTGTATTATCAATGTGGAAATGTTATTAGTGAAATGTTTATATTTAAAATATTTTAGTTTTTATGATTTTATAATGGTACGTGGACATTTTATGGGTGGTTACTTGATAAACCAATTGACGGGTGGTGCCGTGATAAACCAGGACAGGTGGTAACGTTTTCACTACCAATGCATTGGGTATGGAAGTCGACTATATGGTTATTCCATTTAGTGATATGTGTAGAAGTCAACCGTATGTTTATTCAAATTAATTATTTTTATGTCCCATGTTATCTATATATGTTATGTGTTCTTTCTATGGGTTTTATGGTAATCTTTTGGTTACAAGAGGGTAAATAGTGATCTTTTATTCAGAGAAGAGTATTTACTACTTCATAAAGGTAGAAAGTATTACTTATGATAATGTATTCATGGATTACATAATTTTTTGAAAAACTAATAGTTTTTTTTATTTGTGTATCTCTTACTGAGCTTTTTTCTCATCCCAAATATTTGAAATGTTTTTCACAGGACATGAAGAGGAATAGGGACAAGGATGTGAAAAAGGAAATGTCATGATGTCAAAAACAAGGAAGTGGACATGTTTCTTTTTTAGAGTTTATATTTTATGAAAAAATGTATACTGAGTAGTAGTGTCTACTTGTAATATTCAAGCTGATTTGTAATAGTTATGGGCTAATTCTCTAAAACACTAAACCTAAAAAGATCCTTAATATGAATTCTTGATTTAACTCAACAATATGAAATATTTAAGTGCGAGTCCTTATAGTTGGTATCAGAGGTCGGTTTAGATAACATTAGAGGTTAGGGTGTAATTTAAGCATAAGTGACATAACCATAATGGTCAGAATATTATAAAGAGTCATAGTTATTTTAGAGGTGATAAATGGTTATTACATTTGGGGGTGCTAAATGAAAGGTATTAGATAACCTTTGAGGATAAATTTTGTTAGGATTATTTTTGAAGAATTTGTCTATTTTTTGGAATGTTATTAAATTATATAGTTTTTGAAAAAATAGAAAACGTGGACTATGTGAAAACCCATCGCGTCGGACAAAGCGGCAGGAATAAAACACTCAACCAAAGTGCGATTGGGATTTATCGCCTACCACTGGACTACGTTAAGTACCTGGTTAGTATGACTAATTATTTTTAGTTAAATTATTTTATTGATCAAGAATAACTTTATTTGAGATTATATGTTTTATCAAATGGACATCCTTAGTGTAGGAACATGATTTGGTGATTTAGTGATAAAGGTTATTTTCGAAGACATTCTCTCTTTTGGGAACACTATATGCTTAAGGAAAATAGAATACCTTGGGATTTAATTTGTGGATTAATGTTTGAAATATTATTTTTGAAGAATCTATGTTTTTATTGTGGACATAAGGTGATTTGGGTTATTTATGGAATTTATTACCCTATCAGAGAGAATTTGTGATTAGGTTAATTACACTTCATTATGATACTTTAACAGTTGTAGATATTTTTGGAGATAAATATTAAGATTTACTGTGGAAGACTATGTGATTTAAATCATTCTAAGTTTTGAGTTTCAATATTAGTTTTGATTATTTTGAAAAATTTTAAGGAAAATTTTTTATTGAATGTTTATTCTTGAACTTTTGTTACATTTGATGGATTTTGGAAATTATGAGTAGTATTTGTTTTTATAAAAGATTATAATTTTAGGGATTATCTGATCTCATACTAACTAATATTGGTTTTGATTAATATATAAAGATTGGGGAAATATATGGTTCATATTTTTTGGATCACGTTATTCTCTAGAACATGATTTTGGAGCTTTTGATGTGTCTAAGTCAACATGAATACTCATCGTTTTGAGAAATTAAGAGTATGTGCTAGAAATTTACTAAAGGATGAAATTCAACATGACAGGTAAGTATTTTTCCTTATGTTCTTAGTCAGGCTCATAAATAAATTCATAAAATTTATGAAAAGGAACTTAAACAAACATTGTCAATTTACTTTTCATATTGGGAAACCAATGACTGTTTAACCCATCACAAATTAGTGGATTTCTCGTTGTTAACTTTCTCTTAATCATGTTTTCTATCACTCTTCATTTGAACTTCACACTTAGTTTCTCTTCCATATCCATGTTTTCATGGAATCCTAGTATGGGTTATCTTGGGTGACCTTTGTATATATCTTTTCTTTATTTTAAAATAATAGTTTTTTTACTATTTTTTTCATGTGGATCTTTCAATGATGTTTCCATGCCCAATTTTAAATTTGCAAGGACACAATTTCCAAAAGGGGGAAAGTATGTAACATCCTAGGAAAATAAAAATATGAAATTTTCATATTTATTAATATTTTTGAATTAAATATTAATTTTATTTTAAAGGGGATGTTATATTTGAGGGCATACATGACACACAAAAATGGAGTCTCTGAAGTCTTATGTTGCAAACAATGCTGAGTTTCACAGAAAAACAATATATTATTATTATTTTAAATGGTACTTAATGCCTATCAGTTTTATTGGCGGGAATGAATAGAACTAACAAAACTATGATTTTAAATCTTTGTTAAATGTTTTCACATTTATCCAATAAAAGTTAGAGGCATAAAATGTGAATTAATCTAATTTTTAGCATAATTTACTTTAAAAGGTTGACTTACCGCCTTTTGATGGAGAACCATCATTGAATATAGTTTTGGTAAGTTTTATATGTTCTATTTGACAAAATAAAATTATTCTTCTGAATCGGAACACCATAATTCGCATTGGGTAAAATTTTGTTATTTTTCTGATAAAATTTATTTTTTGATGAATAGTGAAAAATACTTTATTTTAATTCAGAACTTCCTTTTAATCTAATTTATGTATATGGTTAGATTATATTTTTAATTTTTTTTAAATTGTAATTTGATTATATTTTTACCATTTAATCCAATGGTGGTCATTGGAATTAATTTCACTTTGAAATTGGACATAAACGAGTGTCAATCTTTTAATAGTTAATATTTCTTAAAAACACGACTATTTTTTGAAAATGGGAATTAATTTTAAATTAATTAATCCATATTCTATGTTTTGAATTTGGTAAAATAGAAATTTTTTTTTGAATTCTAAATATCAAATATATCTTAGGATAAATTTTTGGTATTTTTTAGAAAAAACATCAATTTTAGATGAATAGTTAAACAACTAAGTAGTAGTTTAAAACTGACTTTTTCATTTAAATGAAATTTTACCATTTCTGTGAATTGAATTTCTAAAATCTGGAATAAATGGTTGTTATTATTAAGAAATATTTTCTTCAATAAGATGAAAACATTTTTGGTGAATAGTAACTTTTGACTTTTATTTACCGCAGTTAAAGGTAAATAAGATAATTAAATGTAAAAATAATATCATAATAATACAAATTTACCTTAACAATTGTCATAACAAGATTTTATGAGTAATAGACTACCATGGGAATCCTTGGGTCGATTTTGGGACCCCATGGAGCCACATGGGATTGATAATGACAATTTAGATTAATTAATTTTAAGTAAAGACAAAAACGACGTAAACAAATATCTTTTTGTAAATTAAGTTTATATAGACTTATATAAGTTATAATTTTGACTATAAATACTCATTTGAATGATAAAAAGATTTCCTACATCATGATATTTGTTTTATTACTTTTAAACATCAACTAAAAAAATATTTATGACACAAAAATGATGCAGTATTTACCTCATTAATAAATGATTTAAATAAATAAGATTATAAATATTAAAAAAATACCCAAACCATGTACAATTATTATTGGATTATTTTATTTGAAAACATTATTCATATTATATTATACATTAATTATTTTTAGACCTTTTCAAACTGAATATAATTTTATAACAAAATAATTGTTTTAACATTCATAAAGAACCCTTCCCCCCCCCCTTAAAAGAGGACACCACTTCTAACCCATTCCTCACACCTCTAAAGCCCATTGGCTCATCCAAAAACCTGCCCAAATAAGCTCTAAAAATACCTCTATTTCTATTATAAGACTTAACTTTGGAAGGAGTCACTTCAATAAGTTATTTTGGTTCAAACCAAAGGGAGTTGCCCGAATTAAAGGTAACCGTTTCTCTTAAATTCATTTAGTTTGTTTTGTTTTATTTTACTTCTGAAACCCCCTAAACTATTATTATTTCATTATATTATAACAACACCAGTATCCTAAATATAATAGGTTGTTTTATGAGAATTATTTGAACTACACTTACAGACACCTTCGTCTAATGGGAAAAGAACATATTGTTTCTGTGGACGGCGAACTACTGCCGCACGAAACGATGATTGTTCAAATATCTCCAAATGCCTCTCATGATACCCATTATGATAGAAATGTATTTATATATGATATATATTATATTTTTATTGTTTCTATGCTTATGTATATTTTATTTATATAATACCTTTATGGTTTCCATAGTGGGTAAATATGATAATCTCATTTGTGTAAGTGAGGACTACCGCCCCCTCAAAGTGATATGACTCGTTCATGCCTTATGTGAATGTATAAAGGGTAGAGTTAATGAAATTATATATTAAATGGTACTATAATTTTAATAATATTATGCATCTTTAATTTTCCATTCCATTACAATACGAAATAGAAATGGGAGTAGCCTTCATGCGTACGTACGGCTTACCGTCTCCATGAACGGTGCATTTCATTTCTTATCGCCAAATGTTATATAATATTATAAATACATGTATATAATGGATATATATGATATATATCATATCTAAATAGATAATATCATTATATATATAATGAAATTTTGACCACATGAACTACTTGTAATTATAAGAAGTCCATTTTTCACTCAAGTACCAAATATCGACACAACAACAATTATTAACTTAAATGATTATATAATGTTTATAACATGGTAATAAGTGATTTAAAAGGATTTATAAACAAGAAAAATGTTCTTAAGAAAGTAAAAATTATCTTAATTTTATTATTGAAGAGATTATAGAACAAACGAGTCAAGTCGGACACGAGTTAAGGGATTTCTTATCTCACTTTTAATTCCCTGATATTTCCATTATTCACCACTAATTTATTGCATGTGGTGTATTGTGTACTTATTTTTGATATATATTATCCTTACACACTTTATATTAATGTTATTCGGTGAATCATTTGGTGGTTATTAGCTTTTGGTCATACGAATTGATTGATTGCAACGTGGTAAGGGATTTTCATCTCACTTTTTATTCCCTTGAGATTCATGTTATATTTGCCATTATTTCCTTTTGTGTTGTGTATGTACTTTCAATGGTTGTACTAGTTGTATAATACACTTCAATTTATGTTTATCTGCATCTTCATTTTATGATCCTTTTTTCATGGGTTGTATGTTTCGTAAGTTACCAAATCGGTAAGGGGGTCTTTTAACCCAATTTCCATTCCTTCGGTTAATCTTCTAATTTTTAATTATGTCATGCAATGATTATGTTTGGAATCACTATTTATTTATTTATGTTGTAATTTACACTTCCCATTTTTGGACATTATTTTGATACACATAATCACTCCCTTTATAAATTCTTAAGTCATCTATATGAACTTGATGAGATTAATTTTAACTCAATTTCCATTCATTGAGTTAAACTTTAAAGTCATTGGTTTTGTCTTAAAAAGAATATGAGTGAATGTTATCTGATTTATTTACACTTAATATCCAATAATATTGAGTCTATTTATATTTTACACACATTATTATGTAATTAATTTATCCTTAATCTAATGATACAGTTTTTATAATGGATTTCATCTAAATTTTCATTCCATTGAGACTTCATTCTATTTATGCACCAATTCTCTCTTATATGGTGTATATACTGCCCTTTGGCATATTATAAAATGAATCAATTTATTCTCGTGATATTATAATGTTTTTATTCAATGTTATTCCTCAATTATTTTTATTCAAGAGTATCTCTTTTTGTGACAAACTCTTTATCTAAAATATCATTTTAATTGTTTTTAAGATTTATTCTTCTAAATCATTATCATTAATGTACAGGTTTTAAAAAAATGGTTTTATGGATTTATTTATATGGACATTAATGTTTTAAAATGATAATTTATTTAAAGGTTTCAAAGTGGTATGGGAAACTTTGATTAAAAAATCTCTTTATTAAATGTTTTAAATGGTTTTGAAAATGGTTTGTTTAAGAATTGATTATTTCAATATCTTGAAATGATATATTGTATTTGCAATGTGTAAATATTATTTGATAAATGCTTATATTTACAATATTTTATGTGTTATGATTTTATAATGGTACTTGGACATTTGACGGCTAGTTACCTGATAAACCAAATGACTTGTGGTGTCTTGATAAACTACGACAGGTGGTTACGTTATAACCTCTAACGCGTTGGGTATGCGAGTCAACCGTATGGCTATTCTATTTAGTTATATATTTGGAAGTTAACCGTATGGTTATTCCATTTAAGTATGTTTATGTCCCAAGTTATCTATATAATTTATGTGTGATTTCTACAGGTTTTATGGTAATCTTTTGGTTACAAAAGGTTAAGCAATGATCTTTTATTCAGAGACGAGTATTTACTACTTCAAAAAGGAGAAAATTATTACTTATGATAATGTATTAATGGCATACTTATTTTTTTGAAAAACTAATAGTTTTCCTTCTTTGCGTATCCCTTATTGAGATTTTTTCTGAGCCAAAGTTTTTAAACTATTTTTTCACTAGACATGAAGAGGAATAGAGACAAAGATGGGATCAAGGAAATATCATGATGTCTAAAACATGGATCTAGACATGTTTCTTTTTAAAAGTTTATATTTTATGAAAAAAATGGATACTGAGTAGTAGTGTCTACTTGTGATATTCAAGCTGATATGTAATAGTTATATCCTACTTCACTAAAACTCTAAACCTAAAAAGATCCTCAATGTGAAATCTTTATTTAACTCAAGATTATGAAATGTTTACGGTCACTGCTTTATAAAAATTGCCAATAATGATATTTCATGAATATAATTTTTTTTAAATTATTTAAAATCATAAAAATATTCAATAATAACAAATTGGATATGATGTAGTCTAAAATTTCTTACCATGTTAATTAATATGATATTTAAAATCTTTTTTCTTTATAATTATAATTATATTTTAATATTTTGAGAAATTATTAAACTACACCTCACCTCAAATATAAAAGGGCACACATCCCATCACTTCATTTCAGCATCTTGAGGCTTATGACTCAACCATACTCTAAAAAATTATCTTAAAATAACCCAAATACACATTATACATGTCTTTTTATCTCCGAAAGTTGAAGTCCATGTTCCTTTAGGGATCCTTCAAGGATGTGATATTTAACAAGCAACTTTCACAAACCATCTCTTTTTTACTTCATTTCCATTTTCTACCTTCTCCTCACCTACTTTATCCATCAAATTATAATAAATCTAGTATCATGTATGTAATTAAATGATATATATATAATGTAATATCTTATTTCCACCCCTTTTCTCATATCCCCTTTTCTAAAAAATAAAACTGTTTTCCAAATAATTACCGTTTACCATCTCTGTGGATAATGAGTTTTAGTGTTCTATTATGGCCTTTAAGTTTGGTTGTAACTATATTAGTATGGTGAATTTTTGTAATATGTATATGATATATTTTTTAATATTCTTTAACTAATATATAAACATCATATTAAATAAAACTAAACTAGCTTATGATGGTTTGAGAAAACACAAAAATAAAGTAAACATTTATCTTTAATGTTTTATCTAACAAAGCATCACTATGTAAGAAAAAATTGATATATGAAACCATTTAAAATTTCATATTTTCGTTAATAAAATTTATTTTAACTTTTGGAGTTTTATTTACATTTCAAAATAACTTCCATAATTATACACAAGTGAACCGACAAAAAAACCATGAAACAAACACCCATAGAACAATGAAATTAAACCTTACAACTCATCAAAATGGACATAAATAAACTTAATAAAACTATGATAAATAAAATAAATGTATAAGAGATTCTGAATTAATTAATTAATTAATATAATTTTATTATCTAGGAAATTAAGTGAATGTGAAGAATGTTTTCATACATAAGGTAAGGGATCTCTCTGAAGCTTATGTTTTTCCTTTCAGTTGCGCTTTCTCTCTATTTGTCCCTATCCATTTATTCATTATTCATATATAATTATTCTAAATTCTATTTATATGTTCCAAATTTTTTATCTATAATCAATTCATCATTATTTGATATGGAAATACGTGTTTTTATATGGTTCCCTTATGAATTCCTCTCCATAAGAAAACCCGACTAAATAGAACTTCTCTTTTTCTTGCCTATTTTCAAGTACACTATATAAAAAATTATAAAAATAAAATATTTTTTATAAAATCATTCATTTTATATTTAGTAACTATTTTAGTTCATTTTAATTTTTTAAAATAAAATTATACATTTTTCCTCTTCATATACTCATTAATATTTTCCCTTATACCTCCATAAAGTGGAACATTTCTAATGTTTCCAAAACACTATTCTTCATGTATTCATTTAGTTGGAAATAATTATTAATTAAATGTTCTTATTTTGTTTTATGATTTTCAAAAAATTATTTAGTCCCTTCTTTCATGGATATCATTATGATATACCCTTTGTATATGCCTTGTGACATGATTATGAAACCCACTTCACTCAATGTGTAACCCCTATGTATGTTACTTATGTTAGATTTCTTTATGT
This sequence comes from Viscum album, assembly GCA_963277665.1. Lineage (NCBI taxonomy): Eukaryota > Viridiplantae > Streptophyta > Magnoliopsida > Santalales > Viscaceae > Viscum > Viscum album. The sequence continues at coordinate 1,437,268,065 of OY728156.1, read as the reverse complement.
GGAACACATATTCCCTAAACAAGTTATGATGGGTAAAAACATATACCACAAAAATTAATTTGGTAATATTTAGTATCATGAAAAATCATGTATGGGATTATGGAGTAATCATAATCCATTATGCTACTTTTTCCACTATGTGATATTATCTTAGTATTTAGACTTGAATAATATTTATGTCATATTATATATTTATACCAAATTCTTTTTTTACATGATCACATGATTACATGTTCTATATGTTATGATTCAATATGTTTATTCAAAAACCATTACTTTTATGTAGTCATGTTATGCCTTCTAACTGAGGTTTTATGATTTATTCCCATGTTTATTCCCTTACTGAGATTTTTAGGTCTTCCCTTTTGTTTATGTATTTCCCTGGTTATCCAATTTAGTTGTAGGAGATTAAAGGGAGTTAAGAAAAAATTATTATTATTAATAAAAATATGTTTTATTTTTGTTTCATGTTTCCTAATTTTGTACCTATTCTTCAAAAGACATTATAGTTCTTGATCCATGGTTTGTATTTTATGGATAATTATGCTTAAAATAATGTAATAATATGTGGAAAATGCATGGGTTTATATAATTTGTATCAGACCGTGGTCTAGTTATTTTTGGCGACAATAACTACAAAAACTTAATAACAAACCTAAGGATAATACTATCACCATGGATTACCTAGAGTGAAACATAGTGAATCATGAGTTATAACATACTTTTATTTTTATAATTTTATCCTTCAATGTTCATAGTTTTCTTTTATATGCTCATTAAATTCTAATTTATTTTCACCTTATAATGTAAAATTCAATTTCAAGGGAGAAATTTCATAATAGGGTAACAATTAAACAACTCGATATTTTTACAAAATACTTCTCTTTAAATAATTTGACTTCTTTGATATCATGTGTTTCACACAAAACTGAGTTTAAACGAGATATACTAAAATATTATTATTTTAACAAGAATATTTGACATATCCTTTGAATTATAGGGTATAGATATGAATAACCATTTTATGAAATATATTTATTTTTTATATATAAACATTTAATTTTTAGTACATCCATTTTATTCTTCAAATATAAGTTATAACAAAAAACGTTTTTAATACTTTATATGGGAAAATTTATAATTAATTTTGGTCAATTTTAGGAAATTTATTTGATAAAAGTATATTAGTTTGTGAAATTAACTTACAAAAAATAGTATATGGTGAAATTTTGGAGTTTTTTGGTAAAAATTAATTTTGTGATGAATAGTAAAATAATATAGTTTTAAAATAAGATATCTTTTGTGATATCATAAAAACATAATTATGATATAAAAATACATCAAACTTATGTAAATCATCATGTCTGATAATTAAATGAAAATATCATAAAACAATAATTCAAAACAACTAAATTATAAATTATTTAATTAAAAATATAAAAAACATTTTTAGTGCCAATGTAGTCTTTTCACGGCACTGATAAATTCAAATTCAGTTTCATAAAAATACTAATTATGTAGTAAAACTTATTTTCACGACTTTATTTTTGTATACAATTTATTAATTATGATTATCAATGATAATTTCTAATTTTTGACTTATACAACATGAATATCATCCAAATGCTTGTTCCATGCTTGAGTAAAGTTAGAATAGTCAAATTAATAAGTTAAATAAGTTTTCCTCACATGGAAACGAGTAAATGTACATAATTAATGAAAATAATGGCTTATATTGATCATAATTTATTTATTTTTTATGATAGAATTTTTAAAATTTATATATATGAAATAATTAACTACACTTTTTATGAAATGATAATTAAGTGCTTGTGAAAGAAGACTAAAAATTTGTAAAATGGTTTTAGTTAAAATTATAATAACATTTAAATTTCCAAACCTTTTGACTAAATCTTATTGGATGAATTCTTTTCAAACATAATAATAAATTGGTAGAATTTACGACCATTTTAGCCACCTGTTTGACAATAAGACTCTTATATTAATTTAATTAATAGAAATTAAAACTTATCATACTATTATTTTTAATAAGTATAACATTTTTAATTTGTGGCCATAAAAAATTTATTGAATAATAAATATTAAATTGAGATTCCTTACAAAAACATTTTAAAAACTGAAAAATTGGTAAAAATTTCTTTAATAAAAGTTTGGATATTTTTTTTAAAAAAACTTGGAAACATTTTTTAAGATAACATGGGTTTTGAAGAAAAAGGGATTTCGATCGAAGAGAAAAATAAAGATGTTGTTTCATAAACATATTAATTTATTTTATTGTGTGCCTAAAGTGGAGAAAAGGAACATAAAAAATTTATTATTATGAAATAAAAATATTATAAGAAAATAAATATGTTTCCTTTGATATGGATCATGGTGTTTCATTATCATACTCATAATCACAAACAATCCTGATAATTGATGTGATTATAACATTAATTTTTTACCACTTTGGTATATATTGAATCAAAAGTAAAATTAAATATTAACATCAAAATAAAAATTAAACATAATGAAAATAAGGATATTTATGATATATAATATCAAATGGTCTGTATATACTACTCAGAAAATAAGATGGGTGCAAAACATAACATATGTCTCAAAGAATGCAAATTGAGAAAAAAAATCCCTTAACACTTTAGTTTCTTTTGAACTATAAACCCCACTAAAGAGTGATTAAAAATCGATATTTTAATCAAAATAGGTATTAATAGAATAATAATAATATAAATTCATGGGCAATATATATACCACATAAAATAAAAACATGGTGAATATGACATGCGTCTCACAAAAAATAAAAGTGAGACGAAAATATCTTATGATAAGTTTTTAATTACATCATACATATTGAATCTTCATTTAAAATAAATATAAGTTTATTTAAAATATATTAAAGAACCTTTATTATATATATCATACCATATATTATTTACCTATGACGTTTTATGACATATTTATTAACAATTCCATGTTGAATTCCCATTTCGGGTAATAATTGCTTTATTTTTTGTGTATGTATTTTTTTTGTCTATCCTCATAATTTTATCATGGTTACATAATATATGGAATTTTAACCATGATAAAAATATCATATATATTCATTATATATATATATATTAATCGATAAATTTTAGAGATTGAAAATGAAATACACCATTCATGAAGACTATAGGTCCTATGTACACATGAACACTGTTTTCATTTCATTGATGGATTAATAAAAAAAGGTAAATAATATATTAACATTAATGATTAATATATAATTCATATATATCACATATATTATTTTAATTTATCCCTTACTACCTTCCATGTAAAATGAATGTGAAAAAACAGATCACAACGATTTGTGAGGTTCTAGTCTGTCGTATACACTAATGACGATATCATATTTTATATGGATTAAAAATAAAAAAGGGTATATATGAAAATATATTTAAATAAGTATATTTATGTTACAAATATCACCTATATATATAGTATATAAATCATTATAACCATCATTGGGAGGTGTTGATCGAAAACATTTAACATCGGTTCCCAAGATCGTAGTCTGTCGTACACAGAAGTGACGTTATCATTTCGAATATTAAAGAAGATAAAATAGATGTAGGTCAAAATATTAACATAAAAATATCAGTATATTGAATATAATTTCTTTACTATATCATCATGGTTTAATAAAATTCAAAGGTGGTGGAGGAATAAATAAAATAAAAATAATCATTGACGAATGTTACATTTTCTTCGGGTGACCTCCTTGGGATTGAACCAAAAACCATCCTAGCATGAAATTAGGGTAAAAATAATGATTCTTGGGTTAAATAAAGAAATTATGGAAGATATATTTTTAGTTTTTGGATAATATAACTTTTTTATAAGTGTGTAGAGGAGACGATAGGGGGTGTCCTTTCTTAGGTGAAGTGAGGGGCATACTTGTAATTTTTTAAAATAAAATGGTGTACCAGGAATTTTATCTTGCCACAAGTATCGAAAATAGATCATTGATGAGAATATAATAGATAATGTTGAAATATTCCCATAAAATTTGTGTCATAAAAGTTTAATTTATTTGTAACTCTTATCTTTTTAATTTAATCCCCCAGATAAACCTGTTTTTACGATAACCACTGTAATTTTTTATTATGTTTAGTATTTATTATAGTAAAAAATTAATTTTACCTTATTAGATAATTTAAATTTTTATTATTCAAAATATCTACCGTATTTTTTCTAATTTAATTTACATATTTGGAAAATCGTAAAATTAAAATCAAACCCATAGTCGTGATGAGAAGTCATTTTTTCCAAGAGAAAATGTTCAAATGTTTTAAAAGTATTTATATAAAACCCTATATTAAAATCTTTATAATAACCTAAATTAGAATAATATATATTAAATTCATCTAATTTTATAATTAAATAATTTTTTAAACAAAATGGAGGCATATAAATTTATTAAATTGAAACAAGTTTGCAATAAAAACAAGAATTTTTCACTATTCATCAAAAAATTAATCTTTTCGTCAAAATAAAAACAAATCAGTATAGGATAATTCTGATATGATGAATTAAAAAATGAAACATATTTTTTCAAATAAATTTTCATAATGTTTAAAAATTTAATTTATCATTATTCATGAAAATAAATTAAAAACAGTTTTTTGAGAAAATAATATATTTGAAACATATAATGAATATATAAAAAATTAAGTACATTATTATCAATTTTTATTATTTATATGAAACCACTAAATATAATATTTAAAATATTTTTATGAATATTCATTAGGATAATTTTAACATTTTGGTAAACAAAGCTGTTTTTAAATAATAATATTAACGGTTTATTATGGTTCGTTAAAACATGGTGTTTGATGTTACACTAGATATCAATGGAAAATAATATAATCAAAACTAAATAAATTAATTTAAAGTTATGTTGTTACAATTATGCTCATGTTATGTTAAATTGATCATTGATATCTCCCTTATTTAATATTATTAAGTATCTCTACTCACCCTTTCTTATATTTCCTTTTCCACAGGTTTTGAAGAAAGGTATTATGTATGATGTGTTGAAGAAGTTTTATAGATATGAAAAGCTTAGTGGGACATAATTAGTTTACTTATTGAAAAAAAATTATATCTATGTTTATAAAGGCAATAAACCAATACAATTATGGCACAAATCCTTATGTTATGTAATGAATATTCATCTAATGTGATGTAATATCAATATATAGAATGCATTTTTTTCTATAGTTGGTATCAAATATTTGTTTCGTTATATTTGAGAATCTTGGATGAGAAAAATTTAGTGAGAAGCCTATGGATAATTCAAATTATACAATAATATCCTAACATTTTAGTAATGACCATGGATGATAATGTATTAACGAAATGTATCATAGATTGAAATGATGGTTCCATTATTTAGATATAATAGTATTTATTTTTCATTATTAATGAATCTAATTAATGATGATTTCTGTTCATGCTAACCATTTGGTTTTAGAATAGAATTAATTACATAATTACAAATTTTAGGTTGTAAAAGGCATACCCAAATTCTAAATTACCCTATTTGTTATTTGTTGTATAAATTTATATATGATAGGAAATGTTTCAAGTAATGCTAGTTCACATCCCCAATAATTAAATACTTAATTAGTAGTGAGAACCCTTAATTTCATGACAATCACTTCTAAAGTCTATGATTCTTCTCCAAATTATATTTTTGGAAAATTTCTTCCTAATAATTTCAATATTCTACATCTGGTTAAAATTGATTTTATCTTAGGAATGGATTAGATTTATTTATCTAAATTACACATCAATTTTAGAGGAATGGAATCAATGTTTGATATTTTTTAAAAACCTATAATCATCTAATAATATTACTATAATTATGACATTATAATGGAATATACATCTATTTTAAGTGTTGATTCCTCTTAAAAATGAAATTTATAAGATATAGTTGGGGATAAAATCTAAATCAAAGAGATTCATATATATACTGGTGCTTATTGAGGTATTTCTGGAATAGTTTCATTGTGTTCCATTGAATCGTGAATATTAGTTTTGAATTGAAATCATACCAAGTGATACACATATTTCTAAGCCCTTATATTGAATGGCCCTAACTAAGTTATAAAAATTAGAGAATAAACTATAGTATAATCTTGAAAAAAGATTTAATCATATATGTTATTAATCTTGGGGATCACTTATTCTTTTTTATAAGAAGAAATATGGATCCCATCAACTCTATATTTATTATCATGAATGTAAGAAAATAAACATAAAAAATAATTATCAATTACCATGTATTAATGACATTTTTCATAAACTGTGGTGATCTCAATACTTTTCCAAGATTTATCTTCATTTTGGATATCATTAATTGAGGGCCAAGAAGGATGATATACCCCAAAATGTTTCCATAAAATCTATGAAAACTATTAATATACAGTGGTTTAATTTAGAGTTACTAATTCCCCTGATATATTCATGGATTTAATAAATAAGTTATTTATATATTACAATTATCATTTATTGGAAGTGTTTAAAGATGATATTATTATATATTAAAGGAGTTATAATGATCATGAACATAAAATTTGTATTTATTCAATGTACCTAATGAAGGATATGCTACATCTAAAATTTACAGGGTATAAATTTAGGCTAAAATTTTTTTCATTTTGAGGACATATAATCTAAAACAAATTTATATTTGTGGATTCATCGAAGGTAGATGTAATTGAACATTATCCCAAACCAACCATAGTTATATGGATCTGTAGTTTTTAGGGATTGGATGGATATCATTGATTCGTGGGAGACAATTTCTCATAGTAATCTAATCACTCACCATGTTAACTTGGAAGGGAGATATCTTCCATTATACTGATGAATGCAATAAATATTTCATGGAACTAAATAGAATGTTAGTCAGTGAACCTATGCATACATTACCCTATAGTGGATAAGGGTATTTAATCGATAGTGATGCACTGGAAAAGGGACTCAGATTCATTGTTATGAAGCATGCTAAAGTTATATATTATATGATACACTAATTAAAGGCTCATGATAAAAATTTCTCAACTCATAATACGGAGTTATCAACAGTAATGATTGCATTAATGATAAATATGAATTATATTTTTAGAGAAATTATATATATATATATACTTATAATAAATATTTAAATTATATATTCACTCAAAAATAAATAAATATATACCATAGAATATTATTTGAGTTGATTAAAAATTATTACTACCAAATACATTACCACAATAGAAAATTGAATAGGGTAGAAGATGATTTGAGTTGAATGGATCATTATTGCTGATTTATAATGAAGATTAAAAAATATATAATATTTTATGATTTCAAAGGTCTTGATTTAGATATTTTAATGAGAGTGGATAAATTATATCTTTTTAAAATGAGTGTTTAACCATCTATCCATTTTATGATTAAAGATTCACAAATGAAAGATGTAGATATTTAGAATAAGGTTAGAAATATTCCTGTGTTCAACCATGATTGTGATGGAATGATAAGTTTAAGTTTCTATGTTTGTGTTTCATGCATACCATATTTGAAGAAGAAGTTGTTGTATGAGGCTCCTAGATCATAATTCTTTATTAATATTAGTTGTATGAATATGTATAGAGATAAAAAATTGTATTTCAGGTAGGATAGCATGAAGAGAGATATTATAGAGCATGCATGTCCATTATTGGTATATCTGCAAGTTAAGACAAAGACATAGAATTATTAGGGGATTTTACAACCATTAACCATACCAAAATGGAAATAAGAAAACGTCACTATGAATTTTATGATCGGATTCCCAAAATATCTAAATTCTATAAGGTTATTTTTTTGTAGTAAATTTCCAAAATAAAATTAGTACACATGGATTCTATTAGATAATTTTTGTCCCCTATTCAGATTTCCATAATATACAATAAGAATGTGGTAAGGTTTTATTGAGTACCAAATTCTGTTTTATGTGATCAGGATCTAGTGTCTACATCAACATTCAAGTGATTTCATCAGTAGGATTTGGATTTAGAGTTGAGTTTCAGTACAGCTTATCATCCTTTTGATATTTAGATAGTCTAATATTTGAATTTAAACCCTCAAGTATAGGCTTTTATTTTTTAATTGGATTTCAAATGAAGATTTTATAAACACCTTTTTCATGTTTTGTATTTATACAAAAAAATATTTCACTTAAGAAGTTAGATCGATCCTTATGATGCCCATAATGTAAAGATGTGTAGAAAAACCATGTGTATATATGAAGTTGGAGAAATAAATCAATTGGTAACAATGATAGATGTGGAAATAGAAGTTAATGTTAAAACAATTCAATATAACCTTAAGGCAGCTCATATTTGACAGAAAATTTATTCAAATAATCATCATTGAGATCTATAGATTAAATTTTGTGATAAATTTTTTCTGAAAATATCTAAACGAAATATGGTTATGATATTTAATAATGTATAGAAATTCAAAACTTTGGTATTTACACCCTTATAATTTATTAATCGAGTAGGGATGGTAGCTTGTCACTTCCAACAAACACCAAACCTCTATCAAGTTCATGACATGTTCCATGTATCTCTTATGAGGAAGAACATGACTAGTCCCTCACATGTACTAAAATCAATTGACTTACCACACGTTAATTGTCATTATTATCAAGAAAAACTTGTATAAATCTAGAATCATAGAGATAATGTGCTATAGAACAACACTACTCACTTGGTTAAACTTATCTAGAGGAATTAAAAATTTAAAGAAGCTACATGGAAATATATGTATGAGATGTAAAAGTAATATACACATTTATTTTTATCACAATAATTTAATTTATATGGTTGAATTAAATTAAATTAGGGTAAAATGTAATACCCTAGTATTTTGTGATATTCCCCATTTTAAATAAATTTAATCATTTTGATAGCTTGCGATACATTCAACATTGAGACTAAAGGAACTATATTATAGTATTCCTTTTTAAAATATTCATTAAATTATATTTATAAAAAGTATTAAAAATATTTTAAAAAGATTTATAACATTTTTAGATATGGAAAATAAATTTTATGTAAATTAATTATATGCTTAAAAAACATTTTCTTTAAAATGGGTTTTCATGAGAAAATAATCTAAATAACTTTTCCAATTATAGAAAATTTATTAGAAAAAATTAAATTAAATTTTTAATTGAACATTTAAACATTTTCTAATAGTGAATTTGTGATAATTTCTTGAAAATATTAATTATTCGACGAATAGTGAAAAATATAGATTTTATTAAATGTGTTTATTTTGATTATACCATTTATAAAGTTAAGATTTATTTTAAAATTGGTTTAAAAGTAATATTAGTAAAATTTTGTTATTATTAATTCAATTTTTGTCATTTTAATCAATTTTATTTTGATTTTTGATATAAAAATATTTTATACTTAAGAATACATTTTATTTTGAAAATACATTTTCATTGTGTTTATAGGTTTAATTTGTAATTAAAATCTTCCACTTATGTGAATTAAATTAACAAATGATTCTATATTTGGAATCAGAATAATTAATAATAGTAAATAAGGTCCAATTAATTTTTTGTTATAATGAATTTTAGAATTATCACAAATATATTATAAAAGTTAAGGTTAAAATAGGTTGGTAAGTGTTTAAACTAAAATGATAAGGGTAAGAATGAGCTAAAACATGTAAAATATCTATTTTATGGCAATATTTAAACCCCATATAATATTAAATTTTTTAATTATTCATTTATGACATATTTTGTTAGAATAAGACCTTAATATATTTTATTCATAAAAAATGCCATTTGTTTTTTCTCCAACACTCATAAGAAGACACCCTTATCCTATTCTATCTGCACTTCAAATGATTTTTAGTTTATCCAATCCATACCGATATCCCTTAATCAAAACCCCATGACCAATAGTCCCTTTATTATCATAAAACCATCCTAGGATGGTATTGGGTACAAACTATAAGAGGCTGTCTGAAGAAGTGGTAGAGTTCTTAACCATGTGTTCTCATTTTATTTATTATTAGATCACCTTCAAATCATTTTAAACCATGGTAAAATAATACTAAATTATCATACATATAATTTTATTTTCTTATGTTAATTTCATAATCATTATCCATATCGTCTTCTATAATATTTGAAACTAAACTGTCTTTTGTGTGTTCGGTAGTCTACTGCCTCGAAAATTGATGAAAATTATTTTAATCACCACCTATCATGAATGGATATAATGACGAAATTAAGGTGTGTGTATATATATATTATATTGATGAAATAATTATAGCTATATAATTATTATATCACATCTACCTTCTTAAAATCCAATCTATTGGAATAAGATAACATTGCTCGTGTGTATATGTGGACTACCACTTCCATGAAGCGATCTCATTCAAATTTCATTTCCACTTAAAATGTATTTTAATAAATAAAAATTCAACGAATATATATGATATATATAATTTATTAATTACTTGAAAAGGGTGAATTAATATTTAACATTCTTTCTTTCTATCAATTGAAAAGTAAAACAAATGTTCATGCATACGTATGGCTTAAAATATTCATGAATAGTGTAATTCATTATTCTATCTATATATTTTATAGATGAAACTAAATATATAAATATATAATCAATATAAATGATATTTATATCATGATTAAATTTTTGAAATTATTAAACTAGGATTAATGTGAAAGGACCAGAACTACCAAACTAAAACTCTCATAAAAACAAAACAACTAACACTCAGAAATGATGATTTTAATAAGTAATTTTTAATATATAGTTGTTTAAATATTATTAGTGAATAATTTTATATATTATAATTATTTATATAATTATTTATTTACTTATAATAAATTTAAATTTATTATATATGAGGTTAGAGTGATTTCTAATAATGTGGAACTTGGGGAATGGGTTTTTATCCCACATTATCTTTTGTGAGACACATTCCATATTCACCATGGGTTTCTTTTACGTAGTGAATATAATACCCATGAATTTCCTATATTATTCTACTAATTATTATTATTTGGATATATGTATCCATCTAAGGGTCTCTCTTTCTTGAGGTTTTTATTTTAATGTTTATAATGTGGAAAGTGTTTTAAATTACAATCTCATAGTTTATTCAGAATGTTTATGATTATGTTTCTGAGATAAAATCTTATGATCAAACTCTAAATAAATTAATGAGATTTATTATTTACTAGTTAAATCTATAGATTATATTTTTCCCATTTATTTTACTTTCTTTATGTACATAATAGATATGAATAATATTTTCTAGGAAAACTATCCTTAATTTATTATTCAGTTAGGAATATTTTTCATTCATGTCAATGGTTTATTTAAAATGTATTAATTAATGTCTTAAAATTTACCTATTAATTTTTAAGTCATTTTTTACAATTTTTTATTTTTATATTTTATTTCAATGGAATCTTTTTTCATCTTCCAAACAAACTTTTGACTTTTCACCAAAAATGTGACATAAATATTTATTTTAACATATAGAAGAGGAATTAAAATTCCTAATATCATGTAAGATCATTTATTTTAATACTAATTTACATGTTTCTAATGTAATTTTGAAATAAAATGTTTTATTTAATGTTTAAATTGTTTTGATATTTTATATGTGTGATTTCAATGCGAAAAGTTAATTTTCCTTAAGAAATGTTCATAGTGATCATTTGAAATAATTTTCCATCTAATATTACATCAATTAATTTTTTATAATATTTATTAGTGACATGATTAAATTATATAATCCTTATTCATTATATATATGGTTTATTATTATTATGACAAGTTATTTATGAAACCATTTTCTTCTATGCGTGTTATTCTACATTAAAATATTTATGAAACCTGGTTCATTTTCATGGATAAGTATATGATTAATGGGTTATGAAAATATAGAACACATATGTATAGTTTTAATTATGAGAGAGGTGGGTTGATAATTATATATACATCCATTTCATTGGGTAAAGAGGGATATCTCATTAGACAAAAATGGATGCACTAGTTCGTGAAACCAGTTCAGAATGGGCCTTTTTCCATTATGATAGTCTTGGAAATGGAAATTGACTACCACAATGATGTGAGAAGTTTAATGAACCCACTATTATATACATGGTATTAATCCTTTAATTATATGATATTTATTTTCTATGCTTATGTTTATACAAATAACTTATGTCTAATTCTAGTGTTATGCTCTCCTTGCTCATGTGTATTCAATTTATTACGATTCTTGTATTATGAACATCCATGTTTTATGAAATTACTCATGATTTTGTTCTATGAAATAAAGGGTATAATTTATAAATTTTATAATCATTTTATCAAAATTTTATTCTTGTGTTATGTTTATTTGATCATTGATATCTCTCTTATTTGAACTTATTAAGAATTTGATCCCACCCTTTATTATGTTTCATTTTCCCTAGAAAATAGTGAATTGTATTAAGTATGATGTTATTAAGAATGGTTTTAGTTATGAAGAACTTTTTGACAGATGAATTAGTTCATATATGAACCAATTTTTTATATACCATGTTTCTAATGTCTCTGGACATTTACAATCCTGGTATGGATCATTATATTTTGGTTCTACATAGATTTTGAGCCTCATTAATTTTTTTTTATGAATGATTTAGAACAGGTTTGTTCATTGAACTAGAAACACCTAATGGTTTTATTTCTAAAGGGAACTAATTTCAAAAGTTTGGAACTCGTTAGGGATTTTGGACAATGATCCTTAATAACTCACATTGGTCAAGGGGATAAGAGGTCGGGATCATGAAACTACTTTTGGGGGAATTATTGCATACTTCAAGACTCTATTATATATTTAATATATATTTATGAGTACATTATTAATTCCAATGTATTATTAAAGTCGTTCCATAATTTACAATCAATTATTAGAATGTATAGATCTTATATTCTTCCGTATGTATCATGGTGATGTCATTGTGAATCCAAAGTTCTCCATCAATGGTATCCTCTTATATAATAATTAGATATTATTTGGTAATTATTATTAAGATGTTAGTTTCTTAGCCACTTAGTGGGGAACATTGAAGTGTATCATTATTCAGGGAGATGGTTGTTGTTTTGATTACATTATCAAACCCATACATAGGCTTCCTACAATTCCTTTTAAAAGGAATCATAAAATACATAGTTTGATTCTGGTTAATGGGGAACATAATACCATTTATGGTCATGTGATAAATGCCCTACCAGATATTTTAATTTCATGTGGAAATGATATCAAGATATAAGGTTCCTAGTCAAAGCTTTGTGTGGGAATTATACGGAAGTATCCCAGCGAAACTTGAAAGAAAATGGATTCCCATGTTGAATTAGACCCTACTGAAAATGTAGACTAGAATGAATATGGTTGATTTTGATAATTGGATTTGGAACTCATAGAGGAATCTTATTTATACCATTTGGATGATAATAAAATCCAATGTTGTTCATGTATGATGACATATCCCATGGATGCCCAACATGTTTATCTCACATGAGAGTACAACCCTTTGAGAGAATGAGTTGGGGTTTATTCCAAAAAAGGATGCCCATAAAAGAGACTATGAGAGATGTCTCAAATCATTGAAGTTTGGGGGATTTTTTCTAGACATACTCTTAATGAGGATTCCTCAATTGGGGGAATTATGATTTGGAATTACCCGTAAAATAGAATCAAAGTGAGGGGTATATGATTGGGGATTACTCTTGAGGAGGATGCCAATTGAGCTCGGGCCCTAAGTTTACATCCTATATATCAAAATTATTACGGGAATGATCATTCTTGTAGTTCATTATGTCCCATGGATCATAGAGATGATGTGATCTTAATTAACCTCTATGATCATGTGATTCACTCTTAGTGTGAGAAACAAGGGGAAATGAAAGATCTAAATAATCATGCACTCTGATTTTTTCTGCTAGTGGATATGGTGATAATGATGAATGGGAGAGGGATGGGGTGTTGTGTGCACCAATATCATCTATCCCAGTGGAAAGAAGGCAGAGAGGTTCCAGAGTAAAACCCCCATCAAGAATTTTGAGGGGATTAATTATAAGGACATGAAATTAAACATAACTTATTATAGTGACATTTTACTAGAATTTATATTATTTAATTTTCAAATATCATTTAGTTATATAGTTTTATAGCATTAGGAAAAAATATAATGTAGTAAACTCATAAATTTTAGGTGGATAATTACACTCAATATCCACTTTTCCACCAAAGGAATCCCTTTTAAAATAAAACATGGTTTATTTTGTTATCACATCTTCAATACATTCATCATGACACCATCTTTTTTCCTTACCAATTATTAAGCCCAATGAATTTTTAAAAAAACTAGGGATAAGCACAAAATCTTAGTAAAGGACACAATGAAAGAAAACCATTAGTATATTGAAAACCCATAAACATTTCCATAAAATTAAAATTACCTTTTTACCCTGAAAAAGATATCATCATTTCAGAAAGATAATAATCATTCCTAATGAAAATCAACGATTTTCATAAAGACTCATAATAATATATATATATATATATATAATATCTAAGTAGGTAACATGGAACATGTTTAAACTAAAAATTAATATCCATACGGTAAACTTCAATACAAGTCACTCTTATAAAAGTAATATCAATACAGATGGATTCTATACATATTACCTTTTGAAATGGAATAACAATAAAACCAACATTTATACCCAATTCATTGGAGCTTATAATATAACCAACCATACTTGGATTACCACATAACCAGTCATAAAATTTCCAAGTACTATTATATACTTCAAAAACCTAAAATATTTCAAATTTCAATATTTCAATTTTATCATTTTATTTTCAATCACAAGAAATCATTTCATGATTTTGAATTAATTAATCCATTTTGAAAACCATTTTCAACCACAAAATACCAAGAAAATAGAATAATGGGTTTTTTAATATTTAAAAAAAATTAAGTATTAGAGGGGAAAAATATATAATAATGGTCATGGCAGAAGATAAGTTATTGTTTCTATATACATTAAAAAATTATTTTCTTTTGTTTGTCAAAATGTTCCGTCTAAAACATGTAAAAATATTCATTTTTCAAAAGCATTGAATGATATTAAAAATAGAAATAAAATTTACTTTATAAAAAATTTATATCCATATAAATAAATATCGAAAATAATATCAAGGAAATTGGCATGGAGAAAAAGATTTCATATTGAAATCTTTAAACATTAAAGGTGTCCCATACCACATTGAACATTTAAATCACAATCTTCAAGATATAATAAATTTAAAATATAATAATTTAAATTTTTATAGATAAAATATGGATATAAATTTCACAATAGCAGTATGTACACCTTATAAAATAATTAAGGTTCTTGTTATCCTGAAATTCTTTATTGAAATGAGATTTAGATGAAATCCCTTATGTCAATTCTGATTTATCATGTATATTCTTTATCTTCCTGAATAATAAAAATAGGTTAATTATTTACTTGATTTGGAGTATTGTTAAAATTTATTATTCATTTATGTAACTTATTACCATGTCATAACAATTATAGTATTATTTGAGTTCATATTGGATGTTTTGACGATATTGGGTGCTTGAGTCAAAAATGACTTGGGTGTGATGTAAATATTCAATGTGGTCATTATCCCTTAATCTCTAGAATAATATTAATGACATTATAATCACATTAAAGAATTAATTATACTTTTAAATTAAACCATTTATATATAATTATGAAAAATGAACAAATATATAATCATGTAGATGGTAGGTTTTATGTACCCATAAGTAATATTTCCATTTTTAATTGACCATTATAGTAAAAATGTAATTAATATTTAATATTTAAAAAATGATAATAATATCATAAAGATAATATTAATAATTTATATATACTTATATATAAAATACTAGTGATTCAGTGAAGAAAAATGAATCACATCTTTTAATGGATATAATAGTTCACAGGTACGAACAGACGATGTTATAATTTTTATGTGCATGGAAGGTAAGAAAATAATTGATATATTATTTTATTATAAGGATAAATATTTCAGGAATATCATATATAAAAATTAATTATATCATTATAACTAGTCTTGAGAGATAGTAATGAAAACTGAATTATATCAGTTCTGGAGGTGATAGTTCACACGTACACACAAATGATTAATTATTTTCTCAACATTGAGATAGATTTAAGTGATGATATTTAAATTAATTTCATATAATTATATTAAGGATAGTGAGTTTATTATGTCATCCTGATATAAGAATATTTGAAGGATTTGGAAGAATAAAAAAATAGAAATACAAGATTAACAATCAATACCATTCATTTGGATGATCACATTTGATTAAAATTTTATCATCTCTAAGGAGGGTGTTATATTTAAACTAAATTATCTATAATGTGGTGAGGGATTATTCAAATAATTAAATTAATAAAAAATAATTTTATAATCTAATTTTTCCAAAAATATTTTGTTCTATTATATGATGATTATGGTTCAAAATAAAATCATCCAATGAAAATTGGACAAGATTTCAATATTTTTTCCATAATTATATTATTTTTTTAACCCTTTTAACTCTTACCATTTTGTCATGTAATTAACAATTTGAGGGTCAATATAATTACCATTACATGCAAAAAGAGAAATAAAAAGGTCTTTTATGAAATTTTACAACTTATTAATACTCGTTGGATGAATCATGTAATTTTAGAAATTTTGTATTATTTAATTAAATATTTTATATTTTAAATTACCATTAGTCTCAATTTTGACACTATTCATTTGTTGATTTTTTTTAAAATATAAAAAATTCATTATATAGTCAAACCATCTCTTTAAACACATCAATAAAATGTAAAATTCATTTAGAAAATTATTTTCTAATTTAAATTATATCAAATTATTTTTATTATTATTATTTTAAATTAATTTATTTGATTCTTCAATTAATGAAGAAATTACACTATCATCATTATGTCACCATTTAATTTAATTATTAATTTTATAAAAATTAAAAATTAATCACTAGGATTTGGGTAACAATTTTAGATTTCTTAAGACTTTTTATATTCAAAGATATCCTCTATATAACCTTATATTAATATTACTTTACGTGATAAATACAAAAGTGTAACAAAAATGAATTTTTGTTGAATATAATATTATAATTTTTTTAATGTCGTCCAAGTGGCTACATGTGGTCTTAAAATTGACAGAATGATGCTCATCATCAGAACACACTCATAATGTTAAATTATTTCATGGGTAAGAAAAATTATATATTTTTATAATATAATTTTTACATTTAATTACCTGATTTACTCTTAACCATGGCAATACAAATTATTACTGAATTTACTATTCATAATATCCAAAAATAAAAATAACAAATTTAAATAATTTTTAACTTATGATTCCAAATTAAAAATATACTTTTCCAAATAAAAAACAAATAATTGGAAGAAATTAATTAAAAATCAATCTCATTGATGGAATAAGAAAACAATGTTTTGAAGTAAAAATCATCAAAAGTACACTAAGTTTTTTATCCAATTTCAATGTGAAATTGAATCCAATGACATAAAATGGATTAAATGATAAAATAATGATATAATTATACATCAAAACCATCAAAAAATATTATTTATCAATATAAATAAATTTAATGAAATTTTTTTTAATTAAAATGCATTATTTTCTCTATTCATAAAAAATGAACCTTATTAGAAAAATAGAAAAAAATTTACAAAAGTTAATTTTGATTTACCACTCTAAATAATAAGATAAATTTTCATAATAGAATTTATAAAGTTACAAAAAAAACTATATTTTAAATAGGTGAGCTATCCAAAGGAGACAAAACTTCTATTTTTTAGAAATACTTATTTATATGAAAAATTGGATTTATTGTTATATAATATGTAGAAAACACATAAAATAAATTTTAAACATTTGAATTAAAATTATATATATATATTTATATATATTTCATTGATAATTCAACATGATTGATATCATTATTTATCGGTATAAAACACACTTGTGCACATTTAAATGGTATTTTTAGAAAAATATTTACTTTTATTTTAAAAAGGGGATCACATTGATTTATAATTAATTTTTCATCAAATAATTAATTATATATACATTTGAATACTATGTTTAGTTAATAATATCCATTCCCTCCATTATAACGACTATATGTTAATGCTAACATGTAAATATTAATTAGTTTTTCTCTTAAACTTGATGTGGCATATCATATATGCTATCAAACATAATGTTTCATTTTAAAAACACGGGATGTTAATTTCACCCCTACTTTTGAAAATGGAATCCTCATAATTTGAATTATGGGTTAGTAACTAAGGTTTTAATTTTCAAAATACCATTATTTCAATCCCACTCCGAAAAAAGGACTCATAAAAATACCACTTTAAAAGAAAGAAAGGGAAATATGAAGATCATATGAGATAAAAAATATTTTGGTTACATGTAGGAAAACATAGAAATGTAAGGAAAAAATAACCCTCAACATTGGTGGAGAGTTATAGAAAACTTTTTGGGGAGAAATTACTAATCACAAAACCATATTTCTGTGAGGGGTTAACCAATCTTTGATTTCGTAGTCAGAAATGTATGAAGAAAATGTTTTTTCGATTTAAGATCCATCTCATTAAGTTTGATGAATTCTACTACTACCTAAGCTATGATAATAAGTAAATATACTTAATTATCAATTGTAGTTTCATCCATTAATCAATTTCCACCAAAATCTCATCTTTTTATAAAAATGATGATAATTCAAGATGTAATTTTCACACATATAGAACAAGAATCAAATTATAGAGAATCAAATAATCCAATAAATATTAACTATATATTTATTATATTTTTATTAATTATCCAATAAAAAATGGTTATTACAAGAAAAGATAATTACCAAAAATAATAATCGTTATATAATGAAAATCTAGTTCAATCACCAAAGTCAATAGTAATACCCAAAGTTTAACATAGACTATTTAAAAAAGAACTGCACTTGAAAATCCTAAAAAATTTCTTGACTAAGGTTGAAACCCAAAATTTATAATATTTTTATCACGTAGTCTTAAAAGATAAATTTTAACATTTATCTCCAAATAAAAACAATTACACATGAAGTCTCATACCAAAAATTTATTTCACTAATCCAAAATTCCCAAAGTTAGGTTAGTAATTTCTATAAAAAACATGAATAATCTTTGTCCAAAATAGAACCATATATTCTTAAAAAAAATATAATTCAACCTTCACATTTAAAATAAAATTCCATAGTATTATATTTACCATAATCTCATAAGATTCCTAAAACATCTAACATCTTTTGAAATAATATTAATTATATAATTACCAAAAAAAAATACAAACCCAAGTTTCTCTACCTGATAAAGAATATGTTACGAAATTAAACTTACTCTTCATCCATTAAATCATTTAACAAAATATAAAGATTCATACATACCTGGGACTTCACGTATATCAGTGGTTGGTGATATACCCTTTTCGACTATTTGTTTTGGGTTTGATTCCCACAACAATGACAGATACGACGAGTTGGTACCCGTCCTATGGGTTTTAGTTTTTCTAAAACTATATAATTATTATAACATTCACAAAAAATGGTAGTCCTAATAAATAACCATAAAATTATTTAACCTCAAAATTTAACTCATACCTTCCATTTTGAATCCCAAAATATAATAACCCATAATTATCTCAAAAAGAATATCTCCAAATATAACATTAGTCACCTTAAAATTTAATAACTTACATCATGAAAAGGGTTTCTAATATATTAAACATATGAACATCCTGAAAATTATAAACCAATGATGATATTTGTATCTACTAATATGGAATCATAATCTCTAAAGTCGTCTAAACCCTGTTATGATATCATCTATAAGGACCCATCTTGAAACATAATTTATTCAAGTAAATTTTTACTAGAATTTATTTTCATTCATTCCAAAATATATTTTAGGGAAATAGATTTATAAAATTTTTAAAAATATTTCATATTAAAATAATAAATTATAATTGGATACTTATACTCTGTATCCTTTTGTTTTTTCAAAGGAAGCTTGTTTAAAATAAAACATGGTTTATTTTCTTGCCACATCTTCAATACTTTTATCACAAAACCTTCTTTCTCTTTACCAGTATTTAATCACTATAAATAATTTAAACCTGTTATAAGCACCAAATCCCATTAAGGGACACAATTAAATAAAACAATTATTCTAGTGAAAACCCATAAAACTTTTCCTCAAAATAAAACAGATCTTTTTACCATGAAAAAGAGATCATCCTTAAAAATGATAAATATCTTACCATTTTAAAATAAAAAATTATTATGTAAACTAATAATAAATATATAATATATAATTAGGTAACTTGGGACATATTTATAATAATATATAATAACTATACATTGAACATCCATACATGTTTCTCTTCAAAATGGAATAGCCATATGATCGACTTCTATACATGTCACTCTTACAAATGGAATATTCAAACGTCCAAAGTACATACCTAATGCATTATAGGATATAAAATAACCACACATAACTAGTTTATCCCATAACCACCTATGAAATTTTCTAATTACCATCATATAATCATAACGAAAAAATATGACAATTTTCATAATTTCACATTTAAAATTTCTTTTGTAATCATAAGAAATTATTTCATTACATTAAAATAATTAATAAATTTTGAAAAAAATTTCTAAAATGAAAAATAACAGGAAAATGAAATAATGTGTTTCTTTATCGTTGAAAAAATTAAGTATTGTGTAGGAATATAGATATCAAATAATGGACACAGTGGAAGATAAGTTATTGCCACAGTATACATTAAAAAACATTCTTTTTTTCATTTGTCAAACCATTTTTATATAACATATAAAAAGATCCCTCTATGAATTTTTTTGAATGAAATTAAAAATAGACACAAAATATCATTTATAATAATTTTAAATCCATATAAATAAGTTTGTAAAATAATATCATGGATATTGACCTGGAGAAAAATATTTGATAATGAAATCTTTAAACATTCAAGGTGTCTAATACCACATTGAAATTTAAATATTAATCTCCATGAATCAATAAATTTAATAAGACATTAAATAAATTTTTTATAGATAAAATATGGATATTAAAAGTAATTTTTGCAGTATATACACCTTATATAATAATAATTATTTATATCATCAAGAAATTCCTCAATGAAAGAAGATTAAGATGAAATCTCTTACGTAGAGTCTGATTCATCATTTATGTTACATGTATTTCTAAATAATAAAATTAGGTAAATTATTTAATTTATTGAGAATTTTTTTAATATTTATTATTACTTTTAAAATAATTAACATTTTCATAATAATTACATAAGTATTTAAGTTCATGTTGTATATTTTGACGATATTCGATGCATGAGTCCGAAATGACTTGGGTGTGATGTCAATAGTAAAATTGGTCATTAGTCCATCATTAAAGAATAATATTCATGAAATATTAACAAAGTTTATAAATTAATTATAATTTTAAATGAAAAAATTTATGTTTTGTTATGAAAAATGAAAAATGTTATAATCACGGAGACAGTTGGTCGTACGTACACATGAGTAATGTTCCCATTTTTCGTTGATTATTTTGGAAAAAAGGTGATTATTAATTTATATTTATATAATGATAATGATATAACAAATAACTTATTAATAATTTATATATACATATATATATAATACTTTTGTTTTGGTGATGATAAACGAATCACAACACTGGGTGGGGTGATAGTTCACACGTATGCCCAAATGATGTTTTCATTTTTTTTTCATGGAAGGTAAGAAAATAATTGAAATAATTTTTTATTATAATGATAAATATTTCATTAATATAATTATTAATATTAATTACATCATTATAACTAATCATGAGAGTCTATAATGAAAAAAAAATTATATCATTTCGTGGAGGTGATAGTTCACATGTATGTACGAACGATTATTTATTTTTCCAATTGATAGAAGTGAAGATGGATTTAGGTAACGATATTAACATAATAAAATTTAATAATATTTTGGATACTATATTTATTATATCATATGTGTTTAAGAATATTTTAAGGATGTGGGAGGACAAATAAAATAGAAATACATGATTAAAAAATAATAAAATTACTTAGGATGATAACCTTTGATTAACACCTTAAAACCTCTAATGAGGGTGTAATTATTAAAATAAAGTATCTATAGTTTGGTTCAAGGATTATATTAATGAAATATTGTATATATTTTTCGAACCAAATAGGTTTTATGGGGTTAATAAAATAGAATACTGATTTCCCTTTTATAAGAGAGTAGAGGATCACTCTTAGAATTCTACAAATTATTAAATTAACATAAATTAAATTTCTATTATAAATGGTCCCAAATGGATTTATTTAGAATATATGATGCTTATGGGTCGAAATAAAATCTTCCATAGAGAATTAGACATGTTTTTAGTATTTATTTAATCCTTATCCTTTTGTTTTAACCCTTTTGAATCTTAACGTTTTATCATGTAATTTACACTTTAAGGGTCAATATAATTACCAAAAAATTCTCAAAAAATAACAATAGAGTCATTTCTGATATTTTAGAACTTATTAAAACTAGTTATATGAATATTGAATTTTTATAAATTTTATAACATTTAATAATAAAAAATTTCAAAATACCATTGGAGTCAATTCTGACACTGTTCATTTTTTGAATTTTTAAAAATATCATAACCTCATGATATAATCGAAAAAAACTATTTTAAAATATCAATAACATGTGAAACTAATTCATAAGAACTTTAATGAAATAAATTATATGAAATTATATTTATTATAATATTTTTAATATCATTTATTTGATTCATCCATTAATAAAGCAATTATTACTTCTTCATTGGGTCACCATTTAATTTAATTATTTATTTCCTAAAAATTATAAATAAATTACCAGGATTTAAATAATAATTCAATATTTCTAAATATTATTTATACTATAAGATATCTCCTTTTATCGACATATTAAAAATACATGTTATAAACAAATGTGTAACCAAAATGACTTTTCATTGAATATAATATTATAAATGCGTTAAACACCTATAATTGGATCCAAGGGGTCCTAAAATTGAATGAAAGAATGATATTGGATGTAACACACTCATAAAATAAAATTAAAACAGCTTTTATTGTAATTTTATATTTTTATAATATAACTTTTACCTTTAATTATCCAATTTACCATTTATCGTGGTAATAAAAATTACTACTAAAGTTATTATTCATAATGTCATAAAAAATACCTATTTAAATTATTTGGATCATATGATTACAAATATCAGATCCATCTTTTCAAATTCAAAAAATATAATTGGAATAAATTTATTAAAAATTAATCCCATTGATGAAATAAGAAAATGTGTTTTTTAAGTAAGAACATTCAAAAGTTCACCATATTTTTAAATTCAATTTCAATGTGATATTTATTACAATGAAATATATTGGATTAAATGATAAAAAATATTTAATTATACTTTAAAACTACACAAAAATATTATTTAACACTATAAAAAGTTTGACAAAAAGTTGTTTTCATTTAAAATACAATATTTTTCACTATTCATAAAAAGATGAATCTTTTTAGAAAAATTTGAAAAATTTAACCAAATTATATTTTTCTTTCCCACTTAAAAATAGGAAGTTTATTTTTTAGAAAAGATTTTATAGAAGTGAATATAATTTTACATAAAATAGGTGTACCATCAAAAGATGGAAAAACCACCATTTTTTAGAATTACTTCTTTTATGTGTAAAATTGGATTTGTTGTTATATAATTTCTATAAAATAAATAAAATGAATTTTAAAAATTATAATTAAAATAATATATATATATATATATCTTTAATAATCTGACTAGAGTGATTTTTTATTTATTTTTATAAAACACAGTTTTTCACATTTTAATAGTATTTTTGGAAAAATTACCATTTATTTTAAAAAGTGTTTTAAATTAATTTGTTATTAATTTTGCAAAAAATAATTTATTACATATACATGTGTAATTTATATTTATTTAATACTGTTCATTCCCACCATTCTAACTTTTTGGTTTTAATAGTTACATTTAAATATTGATTAGTTGTTCGCATCAACATGATGTGGCGTATAATGTACACTATCAAACAATGTTTCCTTTTTAAAAATGAAATATGTTACATTATTCCAGGAGGTATTTCCTAAAATTATTTCTACATCAAGGGAGGAGGATTTCATTCTATATTGAATGGAAAATAAATCATAATACTCACTCTCTCTTCTTAGAACCATAGGTTCCTAGTCTTAGAGGTGAGAAAGGGAGAACATGGTCCTAAACCTTGCTTGTGAGACTGATAAATCACTGAAACATTCCTTGGGGTATGAGTCCTCATGAACATAGATATAAACATATAAACGTGCCTCAAGGATCCTGACTATCTGGTACGAAAATTATTGGAATCCTCTGACCATAGCAACACAAATCCAAATAGGAGACACAATGGTGTGACTTTCCCCATGGTTTTAAAAGTCAAGAGGCATTGGGGGTGCCTTCTAGTTGATCCCTCTCAAAAAAAGGTTCCAAAAGAGAAGAGTTTCCCCACGAATGGCTTTAAAGATGAAATAATAATGGATCGCATAGGTTGGAGGATAGAGTGAACAAATGTAAGCTGTGCAGGGTGTTCTCCAAGCAAGTATGCCAGGGGGAACTAGTAACACCTAGGGCGATGGACCACCTAGGTGACTACACTTGATCTATACCTTGATCATACCTTTAAGGATCTCTACAGGTCTTTCTGAAGGTGACTTGTCTATGTCCATGTTTGAGGAAGGGTACCTCATACTATCCTTCCTGAAACATGGTGTGAGAGAGTTAATGTGAAAGAATTATTTATTTAAACCCAAGGAGGACTTTAATTTCACTATGCCTATTTATTTACCTCTTCCTTAGGAGTTGGGATACTATTTTGAAGATTTTAGAGGGCTTGAGTGATGAAAATGGGTGAGCAGAGCATCGGCTGGCCTTCTGGAATTTTCTTCTATTCAAATAAAGACCCCAACGTCCAATTTAATGTCAAATATAGGACCTTGGGAGAAGGTATCATCTTACGCATGTGTCACATGAAAGTTGGTCATGTAGGGTTCTATTCAAGTACCTTGCACACTGACATAGTTTAGGGTAGTATAAATGTCCTTTTAAGAGAATTAAGTGATCCTTGGCCATCATCCCATTCCCTTCTTGTCTTCTTCCAAGGGTATATCCCTTTCCTTCCTTTTAATTCATGCGAACAAATAAAGTTTCAATAAAAACCCCCTTAGGATTGGATCTGATCAAAGGGATAGGGTCTAATAATGAGGTAAAGGGATTGAAAGGAATGATGAAGCACTAAGGTAACTAGAAAACGTAATATGTGTAGGTATCCTATGATTTTCATCTGCTTAATCATGTTCCATAGGTGAGTCATACATGCATGTTTTGTAGGGTTTTTACTTTCCAATAAATAGGGATGTCAATTTGATCAACAACTATCAGGACTCTGAATATTCTGCTCCCGCTGTGTTAATATCCCATGTAGACCCTATGATGAATCACCTTTTGCTAAAGGACTCATTCATAAAGACACTGTATGTATCTTCTTGTGTGATGTGCATGCCTTTAAGAGTAACTTGCATGGGCACCATAAATGATGTGCCTAAATGAGTCTTTCGTATGATCCATCTAAGAAAATAATTTTTACAAGCACATTCATTTTCCAAATTTTCTAATTTTTGAAGCATTCTTAAAAAAAATTCATAATAAATTTGATACATTTTTGTAGGTTTAATGGACTCCATGAATATTTCTAATTCTGATGAACAAGCTATTAAATGTTTTGAGGATATGATTAATGTCTTAGGGAATAATTATTATGACATTTTCAATACAACTCACCCTGATCTAGTGGGATCCTTAAAGAAATATCACCATGACTTTCTTGAGAGTGGATATTTAACAATTTATGGTAACAAACATCTACGAGAGTTCCTCACACAAACTCTAAAGAACTATATCCTTCTCTCTTGGATTAAAGAACTCAATAATTTAATAAATTCCAATATTTCCAGTGTGGGTTCATATATCAATGTTGGGACATCATCCATGAACTGTTTCATGTATCACCACCTATGTACTCAGGATCTGAAACCTCAAGTGGTTGAATTAAAGCCATATTACTATTCATACATATTTTATGATTCATAAACAGATCATTCAAAGGAATGGTGGAAATATTGTGACATCCATACAAGAGGGAGTGTTAATCCAACCAAGATGTGGGTGTATTGGGTGCACTAAACCTCTGTTGAGTTCTTAGCTAAATTTAAGGTTTTGATCATATAAGAAGACGTCTTGGGGGGGACTTTTTCCTACATGAATTTTAAATTCATTAATGACTTTATAAGTAGATAAATCCAATAGATTAATAAATTTTACCTAATTCACATAGTTTTTAGCATCATCTTATGGGTTGTCCATGAGATCTATGTGGTTCTAATTCTTGGAGACATGTTTGATGAATTCATTCTTCCAAGGTAATCATGGGATGATACCAATGGGATGCTAGCCTTATCATGTGAGATGATGAAAATATCTCATGATATTAAAGATTAATAACCCCACATAAGGGGGTATTCATTTATAGGTGTGGATGAGCATTTTATATTGGAATAAAGGGGAATAACCCACTTTCAAGCATCCAACAATATGTCATAAGGAGGTGAAGAGAAGCACATCATGATCCTTTGGTCCGAACATAGAGAAAGGGGAATATAAAAAGTTAGGATATGAGATCAGGCCGAACATTCTAGCTAAGACTCATTTTGTGGGATTTATGTTCATGTGTATAAGAGCCTATTTGTTGCATGTCCATGATTCTAGATATGGCATAAGGATAGGAACATTCATTGTAGCGGCCAAGATGGTGGAGATAATTTTTATGGGATTGGCCTTCCCCATCCTAGAAAAAATCCCTAGAAGTGTTATACGTGTTGATGTAGGGAAGGTTCATTTCAGGATTGTAGGACTGTTCCATGATTCATGGGGATGGATCACATCCCAATTCAAAACATATTCTGTGAAAAGTGGGATCATGCATCTCTGGAGTGATTTTCGACAATATTTCTAGACAGTATCTGGTATTCCACCCCTATTAGTGAAACCCAATGAAATCGAAACAACTATGTATTTGTTTAAGGTGTTCATGTTCATTCCCTAAGGGAATCAACCCACAGTGAGATTTACAGACAATAGGAAGGATGGTGATGATCTATGTTCATACATGATGGCCATTAAGGACTGTGTTCAAGTGACCAGGATCGATGGTGAGATTATATGTGAGGCACACGCTCCCTAATAATTTTTACCCCATTTAAGGAGTCCATAGTAGATAATAGTAACCCCGACTAAAATTATATTATAAAATCTCCTGATGGTTGCTCGATAGTTATGATAGAGTTGACACTGTCCATGACCAAACATCCTCTAATAGATGTAACTAATGAATTAACCTCCTAGATGATGAATCCTAGATTGAATCATACCTGACAGGGGTGACTTCCAAATATGATTCCCAAGTAGGGATGTTTAAGAGTAGTAGGAAGGATTCCAATTCATTGGAACATGACTCATCTTCCCTGGGGTATGTTTTATCCTCTACAGAGGAAGCGGGTGACGAGGTCCGAAGTGTGTCCAAAAAACCTCATGAAAGGTATAATCCACCATCCATAATAAAAATTGTAAAACAACTGATACTGTACCCAAGAAGTCTATTTTTATCCACCATGAATATATTTAGGTTATATTTTCTCATCCACCATCTATTATGGAGAGAGTTCATAAAAAACCAAAATCCAAATATGGTGAATCATCTTCATAATATACCAAGATGTATTTAGAATTTGTAAGACTAGAGGCGGCCCAATTTTGGCAGGACATGTCCTTCGATGCTAAAATCACAAAGTTTCTTCTTCATGTTGGACTATAGAATCTAGTGATTAGATATTATTAATCCCCACCAAATTTTCACATCGAGGATAATACCATTAAGGTGGGGATTTATATTTGGGATCTAAGGATACCCATATACAAAAATTATGAAAAAATTCCATCCACAAGATGGGTGGAGGATATCAAAAAATGGGGTGTTGTTCAAGGGGTTGGCCACCCATATTGTGAATAATAGCATGAATTTTTATATCTCGAAGATGTAAGTTCTCCTTTTCATATTTTATATGGAATAAATATTTGTTTATAAGGGGATGGTCATCTTGATTTGTAGCGGGTCAAAGGTAGATAAACTGAGGATCTTTTACTAAGGCATAGACCTAGTGGTACCCTATTTGGGGTTACTAGATCAACCCTTGAATCGAGAGAGTTATCACTAGGACAACCAGACATAGAGGATTAGATGGTGGGAGAAATTTCATTTCCTCCTCCAATACATGTCTTTGTGGTGGATTGTACTCTCTACCCTCTACAAAAAAGGAAAAACAATAAGGAACTCTAGATTGTGAAATATTTGGAAAAACACTTTTCAAGAAAAGGTAATTCTTCCTGGTATTATTAATATCTTCTTTATCAAGAAAAAGTGTTTAAACCTCCTTGTAATGTAGGAAATCCTTTCATTTTTTCTCTCAAGGGGATTACATATGAGTCTATAATGAATGAAGATGGAACAATGGATTGAGAATAGGTCCCTAATATTGATTCATCTAATTCAATAGATATGTTTTCAAGGGATGAGGATGCATTAACTACTCTTTCCACTTCTCCTATCATCATTGTTGAAAGGGAAGAGGAATCTGTTATTGACAATGATACATAATAGGATGTCAAACAATGATGGATGGCTTATATATCTATAATATTTTTGGTTCATCTCAAACTTCATAGGACCCTAGGATGACTGATTTTGAATCTTCATCTATCACTAAGGAAGTTATTTCAGGTATTATGTCATTGTATAAGGGTGATTTTCTAGTTCATGAGCCAAATATTTATTGTGTTTCCCCAATTGAGATTACCACATGGCTTGGGATGTGAGTATATTCCTTGAAAAATCATGCAATGACCTTTGATAAAAAAACTGAACATATTAAAATTCATACTACATTATAATAATTTGAAGAACCTAATATAGAATTGGATAGATATGAGTATTTTTCATTCATGCATCGAATCCTTTTATTCTTGATTCTCTAATAATGGACGATTGGGATGCATAGATCTATACACATATAATGTTGTCTTGATGATGCATGAACAAGAAGTTGAAGTCTATCTCTATCACATTCTTGAGGGGGGAATATTAGGAGAACCATGAAATGGAAATCATTTATGCACATCATTGATAAATCCATTGGTTAAACCAGGAGAGTGCCCCTCAAAAATGGATACAATCTTAGACTGCTAAAGTTGGGGAAGCTAGGGATAAATCATTCCAAGATAATAACCTATTATTGGGTAAGGGTCACCAAATACTATGATCATACCCTATCCAAACTATTCTATTGATTATAAAAATGATTGTAAATCATTGTTTATGATTATCATCATATGTGACTAGGTCTGTGGGTGGTTCTGCAATTACAATTTAGGAAACATCAGAAGGCAAGGTACCCACTATCTGGGAGGGAGAAGAGAATGGTACTTTTTTAGGTTCATTTTCACCTTAGCATATTTCACCTACTAATAGTGGATCATTGTCATACCTAGAGATGTAATCTTTTCTCAGTGTCACTTGCGGCCAATCTTGGAGGATCATTTGGAAAATAATTTCTAATAAATCTCTAGAAAAACCACATTCATTGTTTGGATGACCTCATGTTTTGTTGGTCATGTCTGGATTTTGGTGAATTTGATTACCATCCAATCCATGATGTTGTAAAGCAGACTGTTCTCTGGTGGAAACAAGATAATAATATTTGACAATATATCATAAAGTCTAAACTACTTGCCAGTTTTTTTTGACTTTTGAGCTATGTTTGCCCAAGGGGAGGCCAACTACAAAAGAAATTTGGAAGAATTTAAATTGAATATCAAGGAGAATACCATTAAATAATTACGCCTTAAGTAGGAAATGTATTTAGTTCAGGGGAACTCTATCAACTACACCGTTCATTAGGAAAATCCCCAATAGAAGGGTCGACTACCATTGCACCTATAATAGAAGAACTTCTCCAAGCTGAGGAAAATAGATTTGGTCGATTGACTGAGCATCAATAAGTGGATGATGGGGCTCAGGAGGCTGTTCAACAGATGAAAAGTTTTTTTGAATGCCTTTGGTAATATATGATAAAGAGACTCTATCTTATTGATGCTCCTATAGTCTAGCTTGATAAATGAAAATAATTATAAATCTAATAATATATGTCTTCATCACTACTCTATTCCTGTGATCATAATATCAAATATTATTTTCATATCATAACACCTTTATACCTAGTAATCATAATCACAATGATAGGTATGGGGGAACTCTAATTTTTACCTAATCCATGGGGCCAAGTGATCATAGTTTGACTATTTATAGGGTCATATGGACAACCCTATAATGTTTTTTTGAATTTTATATCATCGCCCTAATTTTCACCTAATCTACAAATGGTGGAGAGTTCCTCAACTATGTAGATCATATGTATAGTGGGATAGGACTCAAATTTTGTCTATAATTCCATTTATGGGGTTTCAATCTAGTGAATATTGCATCTTTTTTCCTGGGTAGTTTTAATGTCATGAAAATAAGACTGATAGAGAAAGTTTTTATGTTTGAATAGCTTTGACCATAGATTCTGAGGTGATGACCCAAAGAAGGCTTGATGGCCTCGAATGTTTTGAAATAATACAGATACCCAATGGTAAATTTTGAGACATGATTTGTGGTTTCAAAATATAAAAAATGACTTTAGATAATATGGGATATATCTCCTAAGGATGAAATTACCATTGGTTTATTTACCCATTATGAGGGATATATTATGAAAGGCCAACTAGGGACTATAATGTATAGTCAAATAATTGAATCCTTATCCTGATAGACCCATTATGTAGGTGACATATGCAAGTCCAAATAGGGAATGTACTACATAGTTTGGAAAAGGAGTTACAAGAAATTTTGTAATTCTATTATTGATTTCCAAAGGAATTTTATGGGGAATTAAATTTATCAAGAACATGAATGGTGGTTTTTAGAACGGAAGATTTATGAGAATGAGTGGATCATTTTTATAGGAATTTAACTTGAATGGGAAACCACTCTTACATGTATTTGATGTGTGGTGGAGGGTATATTTTATCAAATGGTTGATGTCATGGGGGAGGACCTATTCTAAAAAAGTTAAACATATTGTGATGTTTAATATCATGTGATGAGGACATTGACCATGTATATTAACATCTTGCAACAAGGATATTCTTCTATGTAGTTTAAATTCATACAACAAGGACAATATGCTATGCAGTTTAGAGTTGTACAACAGAAACATTATTCTATAAAGTTTAGAGTCATTCAAAAATGAAATTATGCTATGTAGTTTAGAGTTAGACAAAAAGGACATTTGGGGGTTATAATTTATGTTTCTCAGAGTTGACTTAAAGGATAAAGATTCTACCATTCTTGATTATTTGTATGGAAATGTTTACCATTTTCAAGTGTGAGAGGAGAAAGTAGTAAGATGTGATTTGGGGATTCTTGGATATGAAGTTTTTTTATGTAGAAGAGATTATGGATTTCGAGGATGTCTCCCCTGAGAATGAATTTAACATTGGTTGGAAAACTTATTATGGTTTCTTTTTTATGCAAGTCCAACTAGGGTTCATATTATATATTCAAATAGTATAATCCTCTAGCTGAAAACCTATTATGGGGGACGTTTTATGAAAGGATCACTAGGGAAAGTACAACATAGTATAGAAAAAGATTTCATAGGTATTCTAACACTATATTGCTAAAGGTTGATGAATGTTTTTAGAGATTAAAATTTCCCAGAGTAGATAGTTTTGTATGTTCAAGAATGTACCAGAATATAGAAGGGGTATTACATGTCATAATTTCCAAATAATTGGGGGGGGGGAGGCTCACTACATAGGTCTGACTCAAGTGTAGAAAATACGTCTCCTATTGTTTTAGGTCTTATGACTAGGACAATAATTCCATGTAAATGAAATATGATACGTGTCCAAGTGGTTCAAGGCCATTCTGATGTGCTTCGAACACATGAAGAAGGATAATATAAACCATGGTGTTAGGGATTTTCATCTTTCGATAGAGGAAATCAGATAAATATTGAAGGGATAACCTATGACCTTGAATCATGGGTTCTATCTTATTAACATTACGATTTATAAGGGGAAAGAAGATTCTCCCAATGGAGAAGTTACTGGTATTTAACAAACCAGTGTTGTAGGAGTTTTTACGCAAGGATAATTAGGGCATGTTCTGCATAGTCAAAAAGTGACATCCTTTGGATGACCAACCCATTTTGAGGGATATTTTATAAAATTCCATTTAGTCCATGTAATTCATAGTTATGAAAATTATCACTCAGGTATCAGATATTTTTTCATCAGAAGTCAAGGAAAATTATGAAGATTTGAAAGTGTTCAAGATTAGGAGTATGATGTGCGTATGGGATGCATATGAGAATAAAGGAAGGGTAAGGAACAATATTGGCTATTTTTTGGAAGACCCTTTTATATATTAGTCCCATATGTAAAAGGGGGGCATCTCTACTTCCTTGGTGGATCCCCTAATGAGGGACCCAAAATAAAATCTCTTGTTTGAAATATAGTTTTTATGCCAGAGTGGGGGAATTTTTCTTTACCCATTGCCTGCGAATAATATTTAAAAGCCAAGTCATCACAATTTATATCAATAGGATGAGAATCAATCGGCACATAGTTCTTGAAGAACCATGCAGTTTTTCATCATACAATAAGGACGTGGGTGATTCATACATGAAAATGAACATCTCGTATGGAAAAGGGTGTATGACCCATGCTTCACTACATATCTTTCTAGGGGAAAAATTAAGCCATTTATAGTTCTTAAATATATTTTTATTTCTATTTTCATGTGATGGGGAAATCTAGTGTTCCTTTTAGGCTCTTACAGCTAAGAACAAGATAAACCCAAAGGGAATTGAGACACCTTATTTATGTAGAGAAATCAATTACAAAACTCATAATCCCATGTGATCTATACTCAGTGTGAGAAAAAATAATCGGTAAAGGATTCTTCTATAGAATAAGGGTAACAAAAGTTGAATATAGGGGTATTTTAATCTAGTCATAGCTGGGCCAGGTGATATGATCCAAACATCATGACATTATTTACCAAGATGAGAATAAATCCATATACAATAATTAAAATCCCATTTAGTTTAGAATTATGCATTAAGTAAGGAGATGAAATGACATGAATGGGAATATATTGCAATCAGACAAAGGTATAGGACCCGACCATCACTACCTATATTGATGTGGAAAGAACCAAGAGAAACATTATTATAAAAAGAGACTCCCTATGTAGTCATGAATTCATACATGGGGAATAAAGGGGATTTTTGGGTTTAAATGTGGATGGACCCATGATTGGAGATCTGGGCATCACTACATTTTATGTAAAAGTCATAATCAAACCACAAATAGTTCTTAATTATTTTCCCCCACACCAACTAGGATTTGACATGGGTAAGGGACTTTAAAATTTTCTAGTAGTGTGGTTAGTCTTGAAATATGAGTTTAGGTATCATTAAACATCCCATTATAATTGGAATCAAGATATATGTCCTAGAAAAGTTCTATATGCAGATCTAATTATTTTACAAGGAATAAGAGGGGTATTTTTTCTATTATTTATTCATGGATAGACCCAAGATAGTAGATATTGTAATCACAACATAAACATTAACCATGATAATCAATCCAAATTTAGTTCTAGAAATGTTCACTATGTAGGTCTGATCTATATACATTTGGAGTGAAGGAGAATTATCTTTTGTAGTGGATATGGTTAGAGCCAATTTTGGAGGTCCAATTATCACTATGAATCCCATTGAAATGAGAATCAATATTACACATAGTCATTGATTCAACACTCTATTTTATCATAATGTGACGAGGATGTGATGATATTTGGGATTACACCTATAAAGGAGCCCAAGTGTCACTATGGAGTGGATGTAATGTGGGTGTGGATTATTCATGAGAACTACACATCCGTTCCTACTCATATTTGAGTGACCCTGAGGAGTGTCAACTAATGGTATTTTGGGGGTTTCATATCCTAAAATAATAAAGATCCTAATCTTACATTTTAAGGTCATACGATAAGTAATAATGTTATCTTATATTTTTGGGTCATATGATTTGGATTAACTATATAGTTTAACATCTTGCAGTGGGGTAATATCTGATGCTATGAAATTTACATCCACTAGCTAGGACGAACATGTCATGAAACATCCTAGTGGGGCCTGTGCTAAAACTCCCCAAGCCCACCTCTAATAAGCCAGGGGCTGGGGACTAGCACCGAGTAGGAATATCACTAACATGGGAGACATTGCCTTAGTACCTGTATGAACTCACACATCTGCAAGCCCCTAAATGCTGAAATTTAAAATCCACTAAGAAAAAAAATCAGGCATACCACTATCCCAACCATCAGAGTACAATATATATAAAGAAAGAAAATAAATTGGGCTAGAATACAAGCCCACCAAAAAGAGTCTATAAACCTATAATGTATGAACTGTCATAAAAAGGTACCCAAACTATTGTATGATGTAGTAGAAGCGTCTCGGCCTATCTGAGCTCACAAGGTACCATCTGGTCCTTGTCTTGGTCCAGGTCTACCTAGAACTCTGTCCGAAGGGCCACACATATGCATAAGACATGACATGTGTGGGAAAATATCATTCATGGTTGAGTATAACAATACTTAGTATGAGACCCAAAAAACCACAATGAAATACACAAGGCAAGGTGTAGTAACCTCTATACAATATATGTCCACAAGGAATATAAAAAAGAAAAACCTCAAGATATACTCAGAACCCAGACCCATAGCCTAGGGGTAAACCACAATAACTGCATACCACCTCTATAGATTCAACTTGAAGATTCCACGAAGCGCTCATAAATGAGACTCACTCCTAAGCCTGATAACCCTAATGAAATATTTATGAGAAGTATTGTTCATTGAAAAAGTCATGATTGAGTGATATAGGTAGACACATTCTACGAGAACTCACTCCTCAGTCTGATAGATCACAATACTCTCATTATGGGAGAACACACTCCTATGTGTGTAAGGATCATGAAGTGATAAAAGATACACCCATTCTGAGAAAACCCACTCTTGATTGTAGATGGATCAAGATACAAAAATGAGGATAGATGTCAGGGAATTGGTAGATATCGTGACTCATCCGGATTCCACATAATAAGTAGAGGATTGACATTTCAGTTGGATTGGTTGTGTTGATACCTGGATCTACCTAGTGAAAAGGATGGTTAGAGGATCTTGCTCGGGGCCTCTTGAAAGGATATCTGACTCTATCCCAAAATTTCTTGTTGAAGGCATCATACTAGTATGGATAAAAAATGATATCTGTACCTTAGGAGAAAAGATTTAATGGGAACTCACCCAAAATAAATATTTCCATCGAACAGTGGACCAGAAGATCAATCCATGTACTGAAAGGTACACGACATGTAGAAGGGTCACACACAATGTCCTCTGACCCCGGGTACTTCCCGGGTACAACGGCCCTTGTCGAAATGTATGTCATGTAAAAAAGGATATAAAAGACATGTAGAAATGAAACCCATCATGTCAGTGTATCCGAGGGTCCCTCCATGTATGCTAGCCATGTGCCTATACATGGCTCCATCTCGTGTATCCAGTCTGGTCTGACTATGTGGTGGAGTACATGTCTTGTACTCCACCTTGTGTCCAATAAACCCATTTCCACTCTTATACCACGATCATGTTCCAGTACACGGTGTCAACCAACAGACATTTTCCTATGAATTTCATACATGGGGTAAGCCATGTAGTTGTTTCCTCCAAGCCATGTGGGTGGAATACACATCGTATCATCGAGCTGGGTTTTCCACCCCGTGTCTGTGTATCTCCCTGATTAACACTGAGTCCTGCATAAGGACCCACATGTCATGTGACTAGGTTCACACGATGTGTCATCACCTTTTACAGTGCGGAACCCCATCCACCACCGACCCGACCACTCATGGATTTTACTTTGGAGAACATGATGCATTCTTAATGATTTTACAAAACCGTAAGGCCTCTTTCTTTATGCCTCCATTAATCATATGATTCTTGTTCTAGTAATTTATATTCCAAGAAACTCAAGATCCAAGGTCACTCCTCCATGGAATTGATGTTTTGTGAGTTTTTGGGCATCCAATCGTCCCCAAACCCACATTTCG
Source organism: Viscum album (assembly GCA_963277665.1). Taxonomy (NCBI): domain Eukaryota; kingdom Viridiplantae; phylum Streptophyta; class Magnoliopsida; order Santalales; family Viscaceae; genus Viscum; species Viscum album. Next base: position 1,437,231,235 of record OY728156.1, on the reverse strand, counting down.
ATCCACCAGTAAGAAGAATAGTAAAATAACAATTTCTCCTGATCTAAGATGATTCCTCATCCTCCATCACTATCACACTTACGCTAGGTGGTAGTAATTTTTGATCTCCTATTTGGGATTTCTGCGTTGTAAATTGGTTTTCCCTGATCTGTTATTCATTTCCCCATAAAGAATGCAAATAACACGGGAAAACGAGGGAACCAATCTAATAAAGAAAATTGAGGAATTAACCTCTTCTGTCCTTTTTTATGGTGTTGATCCACTATCGTTAGAAGGGTTAAATAGGTTAAATCAAAAACACTCATAGAAGAGCATGGATCAATTCCCTGCAACATTCCCCATGAAAACTATAACCCTCCCACAAGAATGTACGATCCACAGATAAACATATTAATGGGTTAATCCATGTTCTTCATTTAATTAAAACATGTGTAAACAAATCAAAGAAACAAAAACCCTAATTCTTTCATTGATTAAGAAATGTAGTCACTGACATCTTTGTTGAGGTATGATCTTGTTGCACAATGATCCATGAATGGTCGATATATCATGGTTCATTGACGACAATTTCCTTAAGGGTTTTCTATCCATGCCGGAATACAATTCAAGGGTTATGCGACTAACATTAGTAATTCTTTTTAAGAGCTTATTTAAAAGCTTTTTTTGTTCTGACAGTGCAAGTTTGATAAAATAAAATATTTATTTTATTTTATTTCCTTAAACGTCCAAAAACTAAATTTTTAATCCACCCTGTACCGCTCAATCTTAGGCTATGCCTAAGGTAAAACCACTGATTAAACGCAACTGTGCCCTCATATTTCTGATTTGGGAATCCATTTAGAATTTGTCCCACTTTTTTTAGAAAATCACATGCCCATGCTATTTAAAATATTAAATTTATTTCAAACATTTATTTTGGGAACACTGAGCCTCGGAATGACACATCATCTCTGTGCCTGGTCTCAAAATGTTCCCATATAATATTTAGAAAAAACGTACAAGAAATATAATAAATTAAATTCTCCCCTCCTAAGGAAATTACATCCTCGGAAATCCAAAACCATTGGGCTAAAAATGGATGAGTGGGTACTGCTCATGAACTTGAGCCTCATGATCCCACATGCATCTCTAATGGTTCTTGTGATAACTATTAACATGCACCAGAGGAATATTTCACCCATGAAGGATATTTCCTCACCAATCCTTGATCTATACTATGTAATCAATAATATTCACTCTATCCCTAATGTCCATATCACCCAAGTTGACTACACATGAAGGGTTAGGCACGTACCCCCCCATATATGACATATGGAAGACAATCACATACCTAGTGAAACTGCAATGGTAGATTTAGTCATTTCATTTCTTCACTAATTCAAAAAAGTTTCTAAAAGGACTAATCATATTCCGAGATAACATACTGCCCCGGAAACACCTCTGCAATCCCATTGAGGTGAGGGCTAATGGAACACATGGAGTCCTCCATCAAACCCCACTACAGGTATGTTAAAAGTGCATCATGATCTGACACAACTGCCGATGTCACCCTATGAATATGAACTATCTCATTCATGTAGAGGAATCCCCATCTCACTACAAAACTCATCTCCCTTATGACTATGAAGTGGGTCAACTTGGTGAGTCGGTCAACGATCACCCAGACGACATCATGTCCCTTGGACCATCGTGGTAAACCCATCATGAAGTCCATTGATGCTCCACCCGACTTCCACTTTGGCACTTCAAGGTTTGAACCAAAATATTTGGAACTTGGTTCCCATCCTTCAATTTTTGTAAGGTACGGAATCGATGGACAAACCCTTCAACTCCATTTTTCATTCCTGGATACCCAAACTGACGTTGAAATCCCAGTAACATCTTTTCCACACCTGGGTGTACAACCAAAAAGGGGTTGTATGAAACACCCACATACCTACACTCGTGACTCCATTGGTACCAATTTGTGTCCACTGAAAAGAGAAACATGCTCCCCACCTTATGAATATCCATCATGAGCATATCCTAGAAGTATCTGATCACATAAAGTTATTGCAGTAGGTATCCCCATGTTGTGCCTCCCGGACTCACAGAAGAGTGGATGTGTAACAACCACTAACTGGAAGTAAGCTACAACATCTCCATCTATAATTACTAACTACAACAAGGAAAAACCCTCCAATTCCTCACATAGAATCTACAAATAAAGTATCTTGATGATTTAATCTACCACTGTGTTCCCCTTCTTAAGAGTATAGATGATTCTCAGGGTCGAAATACTAGAGGATCCCTATATAATTTTTTTATCTTATGTTTGAAATTTTCTGAGTGAAGATACACATGAGATACTTTTTGTGAGATTAAATGAAAAAACACACGCCCGTCAGGTAGTGTCTCCACCTCTTCAATGTTAAGACCACTGCTGAAAAATCGAGATCATGGGTTATGTATTTCTTCTTTGGTGGTCTCAACTTGAACTAACCCCAGACACCCACCACTAACCTCAACATTAGTACACACTCAAGCCTGGTTCTTGAAAAATTTCAAAACACTGTGTAATTGACACCCCTACATAATAATCTATATATTGAGGCATTCAACTAACCTTGGATCAATAACTCAAAAGCCTATAACACATTTTCATCAACACGAAAGGATGATCCATCCCTATCAAAACAGCCATGGGTGCCGATATCATAGAAAAAAATAAGTGATGAATCTCTCGTGATAGTCTACCAGCATGAGGAAGCTCCCCATATTTGTCGTGCTCCCATTTCGCTTCCAAGATAACACCACTTAAACTTTTTCTGGTCTACTGCCACTCCATATGTGGACAAAATATATCATAGAGAGTGGACTACCCGAATTTAGAGCTGTCACTTTGAGATTTTCCCATAGACCATGTTCTCTTAGATTACATGTGGAACCATCTTTAAGAGACTCACATGCTCCACCTCAGATGATGAGTACACAAGGAAATCACCAGTGATGACCACCACAAATTGGTCTAAGTAAAGGTGGAGTATTTGGTTCATGAGTCATACAAATAATGCTGGGGTGTTCTTGACACCGAAGGGTATCACCAGGTACTCATAACAACCACAATGACGTTGGAATGTCTTATTTGTTAGATCTGTGTCTCATACTCATGGATGGTGATAGCCTGATCGAATTCCCAACTTCGATAACCACTGTGCCCCTTTTGAAAATAAATTGGGACTGCCCAAGGTGAAAGACTAGATCTTACAAAACCATCCCTTTACAAGGCCTCCAACTGCACTCTTAGCTCTCAATGATCTGAAAGAACCAACTAGTATGCTAAAAAACATAGAACTCACAATATCCACAGAGCCAAGGGATAGGCTAGCCAATTGATGTTTCATCGGCTACCCTCCTTATATACATGAGTTCATCCGATGATGTTTGGGTATTCCTTTTCATCAACAATGGTAAACCCCATTTCCATCACTATAGACACAACTCATCCTTCGCCTAAAACAGTCAATATAGGCATTGACAAAAGAGAGCCAATCCACTCCAAGAAAGACTTTGTAAGGCCTCGACATCCCTACCCAGAGAACCCAACCAAAACTATCACCTCCAAGAGTCGAGTCACACTGTCTACACCAAGGCGTGATCATTGGGTCTCTTCTAGTAGGAGTCTCCATACTCGAGGGTCACGTAAACGATTTAACTAGAATCTATAGGTCTCATACAAGGCATGTAGGAAGAAAGGGACAACTAATCACCTGGGTCTGTCAAATAAATATTAAATTAAAATATACACATATCGTTCCTTGTGTCCTCCCTGGAGGTCTTGGTTCACAAGCCCTGACTGTCTATAGCTGCCACTGCCCCCATCCTCCAACTCCCTGTGCCTAGCGGGGACCACCTGGGGCTGGTGGTGGTAACATGTTGAATCATCGGCCACCTTCTGTTGAACTCCCAACTCCTCTACCACAACATCCACCCTACATATCTAACTGCTTCTGTCTTCATCTCATCCTTGATGGTCTATCCACTATCTTCCAATCACTAGTATTATGGGTTGGAATATTCTAAGTGAAATTTACACATCTGTTGCATTCATTGCACTGCCCTCTCTAGGCCTACTGGACCCATCCTGTGAGTTCCAAACTGCACATCCTCCATCTGGGGTATTTATTTTATGACATTTTATATGTCCTGGTTTCTGAGGCTGGCATCATCTACTTACTGTAGAGGTTTCTACTCCATCTTTACCAATTCTAACACTCATTGGACATGCCCACTTATCCATGAAACATTTAACCACCAAATATTGTTCATGTACTCCAAAATAGGTAGGAATTCTATGAGGGAGAACACAATACCATATGTATTTGTGAAGACCATGCTAAAAAACTCAATCATTGAAGTGATGATCGTGTACCATTTCCATTGAGTACCTAAAGAGTTTGGTGAGCCTCGTTGAATTTTCAAAGACTAACATGTCATCCTCTCAGAGATGCAAAATCTCTTTGGATATGAATTGCCCTTAACTCATGAGGTGATAACTCTTCTCTAAAAAGGTATTCAAACTTCACCCATGAAAGGGTCATCTCATCGTAAGATTGGGTAACTAAACCCCACCATCATCCTAATGAACTGTGAAGAAGATTCAATACCAAGACCACCATCTGATCTGCTAGTGTCTTGACTAGATAGAGGACTTAGGTCACTACCTCAAGATAGTCCTTAGCCACCAGTGTGTTGGGCTCCCCTTAGAAATTAAGGTGGCTCTATTACTAAAACTTGTGAATCACGCTCACCCGGCACACCTAACCTACCGGTATTGCGGGTACTGTGTGCTTCTCTACAGGTGGGGGCACGTCTGGTGCTCCACCTGGAGGTGTTATCTTGGGAAATGAACCATGTATCAGAGCCTCATCACTAAAGGGATCTCCCTCATGATCAAGCTACTAAATCCTAGCTGGTATGCATCATGGAGACATCGTGTATGAAATCAAGATGCACCATTGTAATTGAGTATATCTAGATAGCTAACTCAATAAGGACATGGAACTACAACCCATACCTATGTGATGCATGTACCATTGTTTCCCCTGAAACCAGTGTTCTTTTGCACCAGGTCGTAAATCAGGTTATCAGAGTCCTGGTGTATGGATATGTCAACTGCCGAACCAACACTAGAGTCCTTGTCCTCAATGATGATCTCGAAAAACATAACACTATTATCCCAAACCAAGCTCACAGAATCTCAGTCCCTATGTGGAACCAACCTGCTCTAATACCACTCTGTAACGACCCGTCCTAGTGGGGCTCATTCCCTGACTCCCCAAGCCTACCTCTAATAGGCCAAGGGATGGTGACATGCACTAGGTAGGCAAATCACTAACATGGGAGGCATTTCCTTAGTACCTATATGCACACATACATCTCAAAGCCCAAAAATGATGAAATGTAAAAGCCACTAAAAAGAAAATCATGCATACCATTGTCCAAACTAACAGAGTACAACAAATGTAAAGAGAGTAATGGAACTAGGCCAGAAAAAAACCCCAAAAAAAGATTCTATAAACGTACAAGGTCTGACCTATCTATAAAAATGTAATGGGCTGTTGTTTGAAGACGTTGAAGCGTCTTGGACTATCTGAACTCACAAGGTACCATCTGGTCCTGGTCCTGGTCTTGGTCTTCCTAGAACTCCTTCCAAAGGGCCACTTATCTGTATAATACATGATACGTGTGGGAAAAACCCATATAGGGGTGAGAATAAAAATACTTAGTAGGTGAACCTGAAAACCAAAAGGCAATACAAAAGTAAAAGTGCAGTCAGCTCTATACAGTATATGTCCACAAGTCATATAACAAGAGAAACATCCATATATACTGAGAACCCAAACCCGTAGTCTATGGGTAAACCAAAATAAATGCATACCACCACTAGGGATTAAACCTAAAGATTCCATGATGGGCTCATCCTATAGAACTCACTCATGAGCCTAATGAACCTAATGATGTCTTCCCGAGAAGTATTTTTCATCGAAAAATTCATGAGAGAGTGATACAAGTAGACCCATTCTAGGAGAACTCACTCATGAGTTTGATAGATCATGATAATCTCATTCTGGGAGAACTCACTCCTATGTCTATAAGGATCACGAAGCAAGAATAAGTACACCCATTCTAGGATAACACACTCATGAGTGTAGAAGGATCACAATACATGGATACAGATCAGTTCCACGGCCTTGGTGGATACCACAACTCATCCAGATTCAACCTACTAAGTAAAGGATTGATGTTCTAATAGTATTGGTCACGCCAGTACCTGGCATTAACTAGGTTCAAGGATGGATAAAAGATCTCGCTCTAGGCCTCTCGGAGGGATACCTGACACTATCCCAGAATGTCCTGCTGAAGGGGTCATACATCTATGGATAGGAAATGATACATGGATATATGAGGAAAAGAGTGAAGGGGAACTAAACCAAACAATACTTGTCTAAAGTATTGTGGAAAAGATGATCAAGCCCTGTACTGAAAGGTACAAGGTGTGTAGAAGGGTCACACACCATTTCCCCTGACCTCAGGTACTGCTCCGGTATAACAACCCATTTTGAAAGGCATGTCGTGTAAAACATGATACACAAGGAATGTAGAAATGCAAAACATTGTGTTTGGGTATCTGGGTGTCACTTTGTGTATGCTGGTTGTGTTCCCATACAGAGATCCGTATCATGTATTCCAAAACGTGTATCTAGCCGGGTCTGTCCATGTGGTAGAGTACATGTCGTGTACTCCACCCCATGTCCAACCAACCCAGGTCCACACGTGTACCTCAACTGTGTGCCAATACACAATGTAAACTCATGTGCTTATGCCCATCTATTCTATACATGGGGTAAGACATGTAGCTGCTTCCATATAGCCTTGTGTTGGAAATACACGGTGTATCATTGAGCCGTATTGTCCACCCCATGTCTGTGTATCTTTTAGATACACACTACGTCCTGCGTAAGGACCTACATGTCAGGTGACTAGAGTCAAATGTCATTTCTTTGAATTTTTCAATTTTTAACTCTACTCATCGTCGAGCCGGCCCCACACGCAGTGTTCTTCATAGAAAGTGTCGTGTTCTTCCGGATTTCCCAGAACCCTGAGGCATTCAAAGTTAGTCCCCCTTAAATCATCCTATTCTCATTCTAGTAATCTGTTTTCCACAAAACTCAAGTACAATGGTAACCCCGCCATGCCATCGATGTTTCAGGAGGTTTGGGGCATTTGATTGGCCTTGAAACCTCATTTTGATCAAACCACGTGAATAACTGACAGAGAACATTTTCACCCAATCCGACCCGATTTTTCAACCACCATCTCCATCACACCTCCTCTAGGCCATATCAACATTCAATCTCTAATTTCAGATCATTCAACTTTGAAATGGGTTTGCAATAATCCATTGTTCATCGCCCCATGAAGAATGTGAATAATATTGGGAAAATGGGAAAGAAATCCAATAAACCAAATTTAGTAATAAACCTCCACCTTCAATCATCACAGCTTTGATCCAATCCTATTAGAAGAATTAAATATGGAGAATAAAAAAACAATCCCATACAAGCATGGTTCAATTCCCAGTAATAAGACACAAGAAAAATATAATCCTCCTGTAAGAACGGATGATCCACAGATCAACCTATTCATGGGATGATCCATGTTTGTTGTTTAATCAATGAACTGGGAAACAAATCAATGAAAAAACCCCTACTTCTTTCGTCAACAAAGAACTATAGTCACTGCCATCATTGATGATGTATGATCTCACTATGCAACAATCCACAAATGGTCGATTTGTTGTTGTTAGTCACTGAGAATTTCTCCAAGGGATTCATCTCCACGCCTCTAAAGAATTATAGGGTCATCCACCTAACCCTGGAAATTCTATTTAATAGATTATTTAAAATCTTCCGTCACTATGTCAATGCAAGTTTAACTAAATAAAATATTTATTTTATTTTATTTCATTAAACATCCAAAAACTAACTTTTGTTGTCGACCTGCACCGCTCGAACTTAGTCCCTTCCAAAGATAAAAATGCCACTCTGAACACAATAGTGCCCTCCAATTTTTTATTCAAGTGGTCGTTTAGATTTTATTCTACTTCTTCTGAAAAATCACATGTGTGTGAAATTTAAAATATTAAATTTATTTAAAACATTTATTTTAGGCACACTGGGCCTTGGAATCGCACACCATTTTAGTGACTAGTCCCAAAATATACCCACATAATATTTAAAAATAATATATGAAAAATTTGGAACATTATATACCATCATGAAATTAAAAGAAATAATTTTTCAGGAACCTTGAATTAGTTGGAGTCATGGTGACTTCTCCATCCATTGAGATCAAATAATACACTCCATTAGAGTGGACTTTGTGTATGGACTAAGGTCCCTACAACATCAGATGAAGCTTTGGATTCTTATTTCCTATTATCATTGGTGTTTTAAGTACCAATACCAATTATCCTTGGATGAATAAATGAAGATAGAACTTATTTTTAAAGGATCATGCAATCCGATTCTAGTAGACTTCCAAGTATTTCAACATATGAAATGTATTTTCATCTAGATGCACCAATTCATCCAGTCAATTGTGGGATTGTTCATCTATAGATATCTGGTCACAAATTGAAATAATGAATGAAGGAAATTGAACCATAATGGGTAGGACTATTTTTATTCTATACACAATTGAATACGAGGTCGCTCATGTGGTAGTAAAAGTCAAAGTCTGGTAATCCCATAAGGCATGAAAGATATGTTCATGTTAAGAATTATTATCTTTATCAACCATATTATAGATTATGTTTTATAGAGTCTTGTTGAAAGCCTCTATCTATACATTTTCTACTGCATGATAGCAGGATGAATGGTTGGATTTGATATTGTATTAGAGATATAGCTTTTCTACCTTAACAGAATAGAAATTGGTGATATTTTTTGTCAATATGGTATGAGGGTCACCAATATGGTAAAAATGTTAAATATAATGAATCTTAAAATGATTTTGGTCCCAAATTCTTTGACGGTTATTTCCTCATCCCATTTGGAGAAGAAATCGGTAGATGTATAGATATACTTGAACTACTTGGCCCTGGCTTGGGGGTACGGTCTCACAACATCCATTCCCCAAATGGAAAATATCCATGATTATTTGGATGTATATAGAAACTTTGGTGTTTGATGGATCTATTTGGCACGCACCTTACAAGAATAGAATTTCTTGTTGAATTCTATACAATCCTAAGTCATCGAAGGTGGGAAGTATCCAAGACATAGAATTTCATTAGAAAGTATGTACCCTAAATGGTTGGAAACGTTGTTTCATGCATGTATTTCTTCCATGATAGCCATAGTCTCTTATCCATCAACACAGATGGGAAGGAATTCATCAAAACCTCATTTGTAGAGGTCTTTTTGGTGATTTTGGACATCATAAAGACTAATGTTCGTTGCTCACTGCTAGATCTACTCTATTCCAGCTCAATCTAATGGGCGCACCCCATCCTAAAGGTAGTATATGAAGTGAATCATCCATCCCATGGTAGAACCATATGACTCATTAATGGAGCTGATTTCATTTATCTCCTCTATTCTAACTTGAAAAAAAGGTGAGACCATCTAGCGATGGGAGATGCTAGTGACTATTTTTTTTTCAATTTGGATCTTCTAGGGAGGTGGATGCATTTTCCAATGCATTAGACTTGAAATTATATAATTTTGGAACATGAGTCAATATTGGATCTGAGGTGAATTTTTCCATTAACCCTCAATCATATTCAAATAGAGGAATTAAAACTTTTTTTTCTAATGGCGTAATCCGCATTGATTTTCTTTTTTACCATCTATGAATCTTGTTTCAACTCCTAATGATTCACTAGTATTTGAAGTTCCATTTCGAGGCCTACAATGACAGATTGATATTCAGCCTCGTTATTGTTACAACATTTTGACAATAAGGAGTATAGACACACTTCATTATTTGGGGAGATAAGAACAATCCTTAGCTATGTTTTTTAATGTAGGGTCTTCCATAATATTTCATGTTTGGATCCTCTATGCCCCATAAAATTACATTTCCCAAATTTAGAGAACACCTTGAATATAGAATATCTCTTTGTTGGATAATTTAGTATATAACAACGTATTTTCTTCAAATGGATGATCGATGAGGAAATCTACTGATGCATAACCTTTCACTGCTTTTTGAGCCATGAACTTTATATAGAAATAATAAAGAATAACTTTCCACCATTATAGATGTACTATCAGTATATGATAAATGAGGATAAATTTTTGCTATTTATTACAAGAAACCATGTTGATCTTGTGGTGCTTCAGGTAGTGCCTCAATTTTTGAACTATACAGATTAATACTAGGAAGCTCTTCTCGATATCTGGATAACAAGTGTTAGTTTCGAGAATATCCCAAGAGAGATAATAAATTATTTTTTAATTCAAAACATCATTATTTTATGATATGAATGTATACATTGATCTCTCTAAGGCTGTAACATATAGAATGATTGGATTACCTTCAACCGGTGGCATCAATACTGGTGGGGTCGAGAGATATTTCATAAGGGTTTCAAAGGCTTATTAACATTCATTGGTCCACTAGTATGTGACCACATTCATCATTAATTTGGGGAAGGGTAAACACTTTACTTAAAGGATAGATTTAAAGAGTCAGATGTAGGCCAAGTGCCTTTGATGTATTCTTAGATCTTTGAGGTTTTGAGGAGGTGACATGTTAATGATAGCTTTTGTTTTCTTAGGATAACATTGATGATACATTTGTGTACAGTGAAGATGACAAATTTCCCTGAGGTTACACTGAAAGAACATTTTTGGGGTTTTGTCTTTAGGTTATATTGTTAAAGCTTACTGAAGATGGTATCCAGGTTAACTAGGTGCTCAAAATGTTACTGGAACCTGAGCAGTAGAATATAAATTTATAATTCAACAAACATTACCAAGAACTATTTGAAGTTGTGATGCAGGGAATGTTAGAATGTGTCACCAAAATTCTTCAAACTGATGGGCATAAACCGATATTAGAATACTCCCTAGGGGACTCTAAAAGCTATGGATTCTTCATCTTCTAAGGCTATATGGGTTTGGTTCTACCCTTAGTAGCCATCCATGAAAGAGAGGGATTGATAACTTATTATCACATCAATCAGAAGTTCTCTAATTGAAACTAGGAAATAATATTTGGTAAAATTCTAGTTGAGATCTCTAAAATTGATGAAAAGTATGATTTTCCAATTAATCATCTTTTCTGAGAAAATTTTAGCTAACCATTTTTTGATATTTTACCTCTCATATAATGTCAATATTTATAGCCTTGTCCACTAAAACCTAAATTTTGGAGGCATGAGTTGGTTTTTTTCTTTTTGTCTGTATTCTTGTATCCCAGATGATCTTCTGGAAATCCCATATTGTGGGTGTCCACATTGGGGTCAAGGACTAGCATATTTGTGTAATTCCAAGATAAAATGTCCTAGTTATTCTTCAAGAAGGACGTATATAACTCATTTTCGATGGGATTCATGTCCTCTTTGATCAAATATTATTATGGAACCTTTTATATACCCATATTTATTTCTATGAGTTTATCCATATTTTTTGATATTGCATACTAAAATGATGGAGGGGAATTCTTAAGGTCTTTATATTCTTCCTTTTCCTCATTATTTACTTCTTTTACCTCTACCTGAGAGTTATGTGATGAATAAATAATATCTGTGTTTGGGGAGGAATTAATAATTGGATATCTAGAAGATTTAAAAATTATTTATGGATCAATCAATGATGATGGGAGTTTTCGGAGTTCCAAAGAGAATATAAGGGATTTAGAATGATAATTTATTTCTTCCTCCATTAATGTGAAAACTTATTCCAATCTAGATGATCAAATAGGAGTTTTTTGAAGATCAGGGGGTGGAATGAAGTTATTTTAATCAAATATTTAATCACTATTTAGATAGTTGGAAACCTCTACTGCATTTTTCTAGTCTATTTTCATGACTCACATTACAGAAGTCACTAAAGGTGTTCTTGAATTCGAGCCCAACACTTAAATTTGATTAATGGGCATCACATAATTTGCACTAAGCTACTTTAAAGTGTTAGCGAGGATGATCACCAGACCATTTGGTGCTTTGATTCAAGTGACATCATCTACCAAGAACTATTTTCATCCTTTGTGATAGAACCATGCATCAGTTTACTATGACTCATAGGATTTGAGAAAGGCTTTGTCATCATTAAATGTCCTAATTTTATCATTGATAGAATATTTGAGACTTTGGTGGTATGATGAAGGAATATTAAAATGCTAATGTAGCCAGGGTCTTCCTAGTAGTACATTGAAATATGTATCAAACTGAACAAACATAGACTCTAATCCAAACACAATATATTTGAACTGAGTTCTAATTCTGGTCAAACCAAAAATATTTTTCTCATTCTTTTTATAAACTTGTAACATTATAGTGGATTAGGACAAGTGATATTCATTAAGGCCCAAATGGTGAAGTGTCCCTATCAAAATTAGGTTGACTCATGAACCATTGTCAATGATGGATCATCCGACATTAATGAAATTTATTATTCGTGACATATAAAAGTTTCTAATGTGTCCTTGTATGACAAAATATTCATCCTAGTCTATAAAAGAGATGAATTCATGGAATTGTGAAAGAGAATTCTTTGAATGATATACTCCAGAAGTAGAAACCACCACTTCAAATCATTGAAGGCCTGATAAGACCTTGAAAAGTGCTTCCCTGAGATACTTTAACACATTCAGGCATCCAGGATTGATAGATTAGCCATCACTTGGGCTTTTTGCTGAAAACATCATATTTATAATCCATATATTTATGATTTCCATAATGGTAATTCTTCTTTTTAGGAACATTAAAAGTTTATGTTACTGATGTGGATGGATTATCCCCTGGGGAAAGAGCTGAAAGTGCTCATGTTCTTGTTGTATTAGCCCAATTGGGTCAGCCTTCCTGCTGAGAAGGTGGTGGGATCTCCTCTAACTGCTCTTTCAAGCAGATCATGTTAGGTAAGAACCAATCATGTGTGGTGGAAGAACTCCCTTTTTCCTACTAAGCTCACTGGAGAGCTTTCCGACAAGTTTTAGCTTTATAGGCGGTTTGATCAAGGGTTTTGTTATTGTAGTGTCTCATAGCACGAACACATCCTCCCCTGTATCCTCATGATCATAGACTTATTCCTAGAGTTCCACAATAAATTGTTGGGAAACCACGTTTATAATTAGAATCATCATGGGTGAAGGGATCCATTGAGTGAATAATGTTAACAAAAAAATGATAAACTCCTCATCTTATGAAGATTAATTATAATAGGTCAACTCATGTTGTACCATTTAGAAGGGAAGTGCTCATGCTTTTGATACTTCCATCATGAAGATGGCGAACCTTAGGGATAATTTTTCCTTTTACATGAACTTGTCTTTATGAATTTCAGTCTTACATTATTGAAATTGTCACTTTTTAGAGGATTGGCCTTTTGAGGATTAAGATTATGATTGATCTATTTGTGCAATGGTGAATGAAGTTGAGGGAACAATAGGTTGTTTCATCTATTCATGGAGAAAATCACGAGTTTGTTTGATCATTTTATTTACTATCCTGTCACTAAAATTTATAGTGCTCTACTTTTAACTTCTTTCCACTCACTTCCCTTACCCGGATTAGTAGCATAAACCCATGCTACTTGGGTGGGTGAATTTTTTTAGCTTCACCTACCCATATTCCACCATCTATTGTAGGTGATCATTGAAAAAAAATCCTGAATGGGGATCCCAAACATTTTATGGAAGGAGAAGTAGTTTTGGAGATCTTCATTACCATATTTTTTGGGATTATTGGTTTTTGGAAACTTGAAATTTTTTTTTCCAATGCCTAGATGAAGTATCCATGTACATTTTCATTTAGAAATGAATAGGATAGGTTTTCATAGTGTCAATCTATTTCTTTCTTTTGTCACATTGATCATCATAGCAATTTGGGCATTGCTGCTGACACTCGGGAGGTTGATCCATACAATATGGTGTGGGATTTGAAGTATAAGTGGGTACAGAGGCCTACTTAGGTGTAGATTCAGTGGCCTTCTATTTTCCAAATCTTTTTCCCTAGGTTGATCGAATTACTTAGGACTTGGATTTTTCCTCTTCAATGGAGTTTTACACTTTTTTATCAATTTAGGTAATGTCAAAAAACCCTCCTGTGTATTTCATAGTGATCACTTATTTTTTAATACTCCTCAATGTTATTTGGTATGTAGATGTCCGAAAACACTTCCTAATAGTGTGGTAGGTTTAAGGAGTATGTTATTCATTTCTATCAGGTACCGAAATATCACACCCTTTCATTATCCCTTTGTTTATAGATTGTGAGATAAAATGTTGTGATCTTCTGTAGTGTTAATATAAAATGGAAGAGAAACGTTATATGGAAGCCCTATGACCAAATAATTGACCAATAATGTAAGTTATGTACCACAAAAAGTTCGATCCTTTTAGTTATTTCATGACGAACCTGTGTTTCACCACCTCATATTGTTCAGGGGTACCCATCATGGGATCATAGTGGGAGATGAAATTCATCAAGTGTTTCTCTATATCTCCCTATCCCTCTAATATTGAAAATATTGGATTCCCAAAGATAGGTGTCGGAAGAGTAGGATCTACCCACATGGTGTAAGCTTTATTTATTGGCTGTATCAATACACATCATTCAACCATGGATTCAAATCAAGCTATTAAAGACACAACAGTATTAATAATGATTTGAGGAATGCCTGGTTGAGTTGGGACCCATATTGGTGAATCAACTGGTTCCTGATGGGGTTCAGCTACTAGTAGGTCCACTGGTGGTGGAACAGATGGTATCTTCTATGGTTAACTCATAAGGGTAATCCTATGAGGATGTTCTTGACCATACTCTAGTTTCACACACATCAGAGACAATTCATGATATGATGCTATGGGATCCAAATATATTATTGTTTGATATCCCACATTGAGTGGACGTTCTAGATCTGCTTAATTATTTACGAAACATCCTCATTGTTGAGGAGTAAAAACATGAAGTATGGGTTAAGGATATTCTTGCTGAACATAGCTAGAATGATGGTTGCCTCAGAGTAATTCTTCATTGATCCTCCTAAATTATATCTTCTCTTCCTCTTTCTGATCAAATCATTCATCTAGTTAAATGGAATTAGTCTCTCTAGGTGGGGTGAGACATAATTTGACACATACCATTTTCTTTATTTTAGGGACATAATGGTGGATTTTTTTAGGGAGTTCCCAAATTTAAGATAATCATTTTGTTCTAGGTATGAACACCTCCTTTATTTTCTTCGGTGTAGAGTCCATTGTGAATCAAAAATTATTCTTTAGAATCCTATGATTAAGCCTCCTGTTCTTCAAGATCTTAAAGGGGGAATTAATGAAATCGATTTATGAGAGATGAATCTTGGGAACTCTATCAGTGTCTTTTCAAAACGTACTTTTTCTGCACCCTCTATGGGGACTTTTCCTATAATTTTTGATTCTATTGGAATTCTTTGGAGGATAGTAACCTGAAGTAAATCTTCAGATATTTTTATTTTTCATGTTCCAAGTGATTGTAATAGATCATGATATGGGAATAAGTTGGAGGATTAATTATGTGGTATCTTAAATAATTACGAGAAAACTGATTCCTACTAACGAGATAAGATGTTGATGTGAAAAATACCCCTGTTCTATCCAAAGGGGTTATACTTATTCAAACTTCATAAACCTTCAAGAATTATTTCCTAAACATGAGGGTTGAGTTAAAAAATCCCCCACCCTATGGGCTAGAGTTTCTCCTTAAAAATCATGTCTAATATTATCATGGATTCTCTTCTAATTTTATAGGGTTCTATTCTAACATGACCTGGGTGTATCATTTTACATGCACTTAAATCACCCATTTAGGAAGATAACTTATCTATTTCTAACATTTAAATTATATAATTAATGACATTCCCTACATGGGAGGATTTCTCAATATTTTCAAATTCTTTACACAAAAGTCTTTCAACATCCTTCTCTCTTCTGGACCAACGTCGGTGAGAGTTGTTCATGGTCTGTTCTTGTTAAGAATACATTTGTTCATGAACATATTTTATTTCATGGAGCCAAAATGGGGATATAACATTGACTAATACCCACTTTTTCGGAATTTTATAGTTAGGTAGTGTAGAGAAATAGAATTCTCCATGTGTACCCCATTATATAATATTAACACTAGATGGGATGTCTTCAATAAATTGTCGCAACCTCATTAAGGATGACCTGAAAAAGGGACCATGAGAGATGTATCAACTCATTGTGGATTAGTGGCTTGTTTTGAGACATATTTCTTAAGAGGATTCCCAGATTATGGGAATTATTATTATGGCTTACATATTATGATGATTCCCAAATAGTGGTATATGATTGGGGATAACTTTGGAGGAGGATTCCTATTGAGAAGTGGACCTATGTGGGCATCCTGTGCATCCCAATTTTGGAAAGAATTAGATTTATCATAGTTTAATATGTCTCATCGATTTTGTGGATTTTGTGTTCATCATTAAACTCTAATATCTTGTGAGTCATTATTGGTGTTATAAATATTAAAAAATGGAAGATCCAACAAACGACACACTAATATTTTATTTGCTAGTGGACATGGAGAAAAGTCCCATAGTGAGTGGGATGGGATGTTGAGTTCCTTGATATCCTCTATCCCAACATGATAGTGGAAGAGGATGACATTATGTAAATTCCATCTCTTCACTTTTACCAATAATTAGTCCATGGTATAGAGATAGAGAAGAGAAGGCGGTAGGAGATTTGGGAGGGGTCCCAAGAGCCCATACCCTCTTTGTACCAGTGACCAGGAGGCAGATATGAGAATGAGTGAAACCTATGTCAAGAATGGATAGGGGATTACTCTAGGAGTTAGTCCCTAAAATTATTTACACAGTTAGGGAGGAGGATTCGATTTCTGGTTGAATGGAAATGAAAGTGTAATTCTCATACTCCATGCTTGGAACTGGAGGATCTGGATCTCATAGAAGAGAAGGGGAGGACATTGTCCTAAACCATTTTTCAATACCGTGAAATCCCTAAAACTATCTCTAAGGTAGGGTTCCTCATGACTATATTTATAAAAATACACACATGGCCCGATGATCGTAAAAAATTTGTAGGTCAAGTATGGGAATCCTCTAATCCATGAAATACAAATCCAAATGAGAGATATGATGGTGTTTCATTTCCCATGGTTTTACAAGTTACGAGCCTTCATTATGAGAATCTAATTGATACCTATCACACAACGGAGCCTAAGGAGGATAGGTCCCACCATTGATGGCTTTGAAGAAGGTATAATGAATAGATCGCATAGGATAGATGTTAGGGTGAACCAAAGTCACTCATGTAGGGGGTGCTTTGTGCCGTTCGGCCTGGGAGAACTGGTAGAACCTTGGGTGATAGACCACCTGGGTGAATACACTTGAGTGAGACCTTGCTCAATCCTTTATGGGTCTCTACAGGTGTTACTAGAGGTGACTTGTGTAGGACCCTATTTGAGGAAGGGTACCTTGTGCTAGCATTTGTTAAACATAGGGTGAGGTGTCGTGTGCAGGTCAGTTGATTAGAATTCAGAAATTTCCATTCCAAAAAATTAAGGCACCATGATCCAATTTATAGGAAAATATTGGACCTTGGGTGAAGGTGTCATCTTGCGCAGGCGTCACATGTAGGTCGGTCATGCAGGGTTTCGTTCAAGTACCCCGTCTGACGACTGTGTGTGGTGTACTTGGGAGAAATATCATTTTGAGAGGATTATGTTATCCATGTCCTTTTTCCCGTTCCCTTATTCTTTTTATCATATGGTATTTCCATTTCCTTTCATTTCATCCATGTCACAAAATAGAGTGTTAATAGTTATGTAATGGATATTCATCAAATAAGATGAAATATCTATTTATGAAAAGTATGAGTTTCTATAAAATGGATTTATTAAACTTCATTTCATTAGAGTCTTGATGGATATCGTTTCCCAACTATGTGTAACCAAGTGATTCATTGAATATTGTCACATTATAGTTTAGGTCACCTATAATCTTCCTACCATACATAAGATAATTCATTGTCACATAATTGTTAAGGTCACCTATAAATAATGATCATGTGAAAGAAAAGTGATTTCATTAAAATGAATCTTACACTATGTATTTTAGGGGCTTTTAGTCTCATTATTTTAAAAAACATCACATTCATTTTAAGTCCATAAATATCACATTACAGGAAATATTTATTAACAAGTGTTCACACCTTTATGTTTACATGAATATATTTATTTATTTATGAAATCTATTATCCATCCTCCAAATTAATATGTTAAAATAATATTAATTTTTAACCCTTTACAAAAATCCCAGTTAGTGTTACTCACTCAAAAATTGGAGAAAAATATTTTTTTCATACCTAAATTCATTTGAATAATGAGTTATGTGAAACTATTTCTTTGAAAATTTTAGAATTATTTGAATTCAATAATCCTGAAAATAATATTCATGGATCCAACTATAATAAACATATCATTTTTCATGATAGGGTATAAACCTACAATATAGTGCATGGTTTGAAATTAAGTCCCTCTACCAAAGGACATGTTACTCAATAGATATTTTCATCCCATCATAACTCTAAGACATAATATGTATAAACTATTCTCAACAATTAAATTCATGATAATAATGTCATTACAAACTAAATTCATTATATATAAATACTAAATAATAAGTTATCATACCATGCATTGTATGGAAATTTTACAAGAGTATTTATATCATATAATTTTATGCATTTATAATATTTGCATGATATGAATATTTTATAAATATGAATATATGAAAGGAATAAATTAATAAACATTTTATTTATTTATAAATAATGGATATTAATTGAAACTTTTCATATTAAAATTAGTCATAAAAATACTTCATTTATAATTCTTAACACTAATAAATTATAAAAACATAATAAATAATAAGAAAATATTTATAAAACATATTTCATTTTAATTTCATTCTTATATTGTTTTTATGATAAATAGTAGAAAAATCTATCATAATCCATGATTATATCTTGAAATATGATAGAAACAATAGTGGTTAGACCTATCATCACATATTAATGGGGCATGGAGTTTCTAATTTAAGTGTCCTAGCCAGCCATAACTTATGACCTATGATATATCACTTTATTTGAAATGATTCCATAATTTGGAAGACCTATATTATCTTTCATGGTTTACAAAAAGACACATCATAGACAATGATATTTTGTAAAACCCTAGTTATGAAGAATCATGCATAATAATTCATAATTCCACACTATATGAATTATAAAAACACAAAATTACATAATATGATATTCTATATCACATCCAATGTAAGAATGATCCAACAACCAATAATTGTCCACATAATGTCATTACTTATGATATTGTGTCACCTTAAGCATTTCTTTTATAAAAATATACATTATTAAATGATTTTAAAAATATTATTTATTTTTATGAAAGTGAGTTTCATACCATTTAATTTTTTTTATAATCGTATAATGTCGAATACAGTGGGAAATTCATAACGAAAACATTGTCACCACTATAGGTAGTATACTAACCACTTCAATCATTATTCATAATTAATGGAACCATCGAATAGTAGAGGTAAGATTAAAACATCTACGTGAAAAAAAAAACATAGAACATGGAAGGAAGAGAGGAAATTAGATCCTATTTTAAATTATATCTACCCACCCAAAATGTGGATCACATAAGTTATGTATACTTCTTTGATTTATTGGATAAATTTGATCATCGGTTTCCAATACATGGATGTTGACATACATTTCTAATAATTCATGACCATTGGGGAATATGATAATTTGAAATTAAAAAATGAGTATAAATTTTCTATTATGTTATAAAAATATTATATCTATGATTTGAAATTTAAGAATACAATTTGGAAGATATGGATGAATCAAATTCCCTTGATAAAATATATTGTATATTGAATTAAACATTACGATATATGTATCACATGCCCATAGTGATATCATCATATAATTTCCCATGATATATGTTATATGAATATTTCAGGTGATGAACTGAGTTATATTATACACTATGATATACATATTTTTGTCCATATCAATTAATAATTACCATTAAATACATGTAATCTATGATAATACAAATCAACAAATCTTTAAATATTATTCAAATATTCCTTTGGTACTTTCATATTTTTTTAATATTTAAATGGAAACATATTTTTTCATTTTTTTAAAATAATACTGAAGGGTACTTTCCATTATCAATTTACCATAGATAAATATAGATATTCAATTCATCTAATTCCTTATTATTATTTTTGTTATTTTTTGATCTCATTATTTCATTAAGCTATATATAAAATCCCATTTTGACACCTACTATTATCAATGTGTATAAAATTATGATTATGAAATAACATATTTAATTCCAAATATGTGAATTCTAAAAAGAATTCTCAATTTTTTCAATTAACCTTTTAAGTTAATATCAAATAGTGATTGAAATATTTTTATTCCATTATTAAACATAAAATATTTTCCAAACATTGAACAAAAATTTGGTAGTTTTACTGAGATCTTTTATTGAGATTGTAATTTCACTGGAGTCCTTAAATATTTTATTCCATTGAATCATGAATTATTAAATTGAAATTTTTGAGACCTTTCAACTAATATATGATTAAAACTAAATTTTTACTTTATTATTTAAGTTCATTATTGAGCCTCGATATCTTAATCACATAATTCACAATCCAAACCAATTTTTAGGTCAGAATAAATAAAAATTACTAGTCCAATAAAAGAACTAGTGTTCCACATTAGCTAAAATTCATTTTGAACATTTTTGGGGATGATGAATCACCATAATTATATAGCCCCAAAAAATTCTTATATAATCGATTATAGGTATAACTCAATGTCATTTCTAGGTATATCATTTTTAGAAATAAACAATTGTATAAAGAAAGAAGTTTTGTTGATAAATATCCCATGAGGTATATTATAACAGATCCAAACAACTATCAAGATGTTATAACCATTACTTTATGTTCAAAAAGAGATGAATCCATATCATTTAAATCAGAATAAGAAATTTATAAATTAAGATGTTAATTATGAATATGTTTAATAGAATATTTTCATAGGTGTTTAATCTATCATATATCATATGAACTGAAAATTATCATTATCCATTACTTTCTACATGACATGATCAACTATTTTAATTATCCAGAAGAGTATTTTCATTTATGGGTTTTATGAAAAATAACATAAAACATTATAGGAGTTATAATTTTATATTTCATCTATATTATGTGGTTCTTGTGATTGGTATCATGATTTTTTACTTCAATCAAGAAGTACACCATATTTTTCACCCCATTTTATCAAATATTCCCCACTATATAGAATAAAATCATTGATACATGCATGTATAATTTTAAAACTAATTATTATATTGATAATACAATATTTCATCTGAATAAATGATATAATGATATTGGATTCAACAAGTTCATCCTGAAAAAAATTCATATACATTTCATTTTATGTAATTTCACAAACACTTTTTATTGATAAACTTCATCATAAATAAATTTTTGACTAATTATTATATACATTATACAATTCTTTATTTTTTCCTTAAATTAATCCATAAATTGCATATCTATATTTAGTGAATATTTTGTATGTATTAGTTTCCCCAACATCCTCCATTTGTATGTTATTAACTTGATATAGTTTCCCTCTAGTTTTGAAAAAAAAATTATTAGTATCTGGAGCATCAACATATTGATCAACTGAGGTGTTACCATGTAGATGGGTACTTATACTATTTCAAAAAAAAACCTCATTTATCAACATCTAGATTTCATTATCATCTACCAGGTCATCGACATGTTTATTTTGATGGTGTATATTACATAGAAAATTTTATATAATGTTTGTATATCTATTTTATATCTATCATAGATACTAAATATCAAGTGCTAAAATAATTTATCTCACTATAAACATCACCAAAATTATCATTTTTGACAGGGAAATATTTTTCATCCAATACCATATTAATTTTTAATAGAAAAATCCAAACCGAACTCTAAACTGTAAACATACTAAGTGGGATTCCATTGTAATGTGACATAAATTTTACCAGTAACTAATTAATTTCCTATATTTTCATAAAATTATACAAGTATATAAGAAAAAATATTTTTTATATTAAATTTAGTAAAATTAACCATCCTTTTTATGTTTTTACACTTTTTACTCGAGTCAATAACACTATCAATATTAATAAACACAACATTATGATTTTCCAGCTATAAAAATTTTAAATACTAGAATATTCTGAAAAAAAATCTTTACAAAACAAAAAATTATAAAATTTAATTTATAGTATATGGAATAAACATCATGTGGTTATATGTGCAATAGAAATAGTTTATAAATTAATAGAAAATAAGATTATCAATATAACTCATATATATTATTTTAGAGGTGACTGTTAAAAATAATTCTTGAATTACATTATCAATAACTTCCTAGTAGTTTTTTATCAATTTTCTTGTTTTAGTGGTTTGATTTAACAAATGATGAAATATATTTATTTTCAATCTCATATCAACACTACTATAAAACATTATCATTATAGTGCTAAAAATTATCTCTATTAGTGCTTAAATGTTTATACTACTTAGGAAATATTAAAAGTTGTTGGCCTTTATCAACGCTAGAAAAAACATTAATAAAGGACCCCTTTATCATTGATATTTAGATCCACTGTTAAAGGTTATATTTATCACTTCTTTTAATGTATCACTAATATAGGACACCTTTATCATTTCTAGATGATGAAATGATAAGGGATAACTTTATCAAAATTAGATTAAGCACTGATAATGGTTCCCTCAATTAGTTCTTCATGTAGCACTGATAAAGGCCATTCTAGATGCTATACAGCTATAGCCTTAAAATAACTATGCAACGACCCAATAAAATATAACCTAATTAAAATAAATACAAAAAATATAAAAAATAGTAAATACATGGTTAAATAAAAAATAATTGAAATAAAATTTAAAACACACATTCAAGAAAAACATTAGATTGTATAAATTTCAAACATTGGTTTATATAATTACATGAGTAAGTTAAAATTATCCAATACAATCAAAAACATCATTTTTCTTTTTTTATATGTTCTATGAAAACTAATCATGCTATTATTTTTCAAACAATCCACCCCAAATGAAGAAAATTAATCCATCTTTATAAGAAATAATTCTTCATTTAGTAATATTACAAATAAATAAATTTAACACAAAGTGTATATATTAATCTAAAAACATATACTTTGAGTCATATAGGGAACCCCATGTATCGTTTTTTGGTGAGATAGTTTCCAACATGTCATCAAATACATATGGATCATTTTATTAATGTTTCAAAACCATCAGATAGAGTTTTCTCATTTTTTAGTATGTCACTTACCTTTTTTTACTAAAATGTCACTTTTAAATAAAAAAGACACCCTTGGACTCATACTAATCACATCGTGTGTTGGATTAAGGTGTGTATGATTCTTACAATTTAAAATTGAATTATAGATTATTGAACTAAATTATCCAAACAATGTGAATGGGTTTTCTTGGTTTTGAGTATGTACTTGTGTTTTTATTAAAATTTCATTTTAAACTAAAAACATGAACTTTTTGTCATACCAATCACATCATGTATTGGTTTTACATGAGAATAATTTCTACACATAAAAAATTACTTATAAATCATTTCCCAAAATTATAAAAACAATTCAAGTGTGTTAGATCATTTTTAATTGATGGATACATGTTTCGAACAAAGATGTCTATTTTAAAATGACAATTGTCACATTTAGTCATACTGAGCACACCGAGTTTCAAATTCGGGTGAGGTTTATTTCTACACATCAAAAATGACTTTTGGATATTTTTTCTATAGTATAAAAACAATATGATTTTTCTTGATAAATGTTTTTTATGCCAATTTCCTTTTTACTAAAACTGATTTCACTTATAAATAAAAAGACACAATTGGAGTCATACTCGTCACAACATGCATCATTTTAAGGAGAGTCTAACTCCCAAATGTCAAAAATAACTTTTGGATAATTATAATATTTTTTCAATACTATCATAATGCATTTGATTATTTTTTATTGTGTCACTTGTGTTTTTTATTAAAATTTCATTTTAAGCTAGAAAGACGTACTTAGAGCCATACCGATCACATTGTTTGTCAGTTTTATGTCAGACTGATATCTACATGTCAGAAATTACATAATAATTTTTTTTCCAAATTGTCTAAACAATCCAAGAAAATATTCTCATTTTTCAGTGCGTGATAGCCATTTTGAACTAAAACGTCAATTTTAACCTTATGATAGACACTTTGAGTCATACCGTGGAAATTATGTATCATATTAAGGTACACATTATTCCTACATATAAAAAATAACTTATGTATCATATTTCTAATGTATCAAGAAAATTCAAACTCCTTTTCTCAGTTTTGAGTATGTCACTAATCTTTATTTATAAAATTAATGTCAATTTTAAATAAAAAATCACAATTTGAGTTATTCATGCCGCATTGTGCCTTAAATTGAGGTTCATTTGATTCCTACATGTAAAAAATTACTTATGGATATGTTTCCTAAAGTATCCAAGTGAAATGAATGATTTTTATTATTATTGAGTATGTCTCTTGGGTTTTTTAATAAAATTTCATTTTCAACTGGAAATACACACATTGATTCATACCAGTCACATAATGTTTTGGTTTGACTGTAGACTAATTCATACAAATAAAAAATGAATTAATAATAATTTTAAATAACCATCAAGATAATATGTGTTTTGTTTTGTTTTCAGTGAGTGACAATTTTGTGAACTAAAATTCGAATTTTAAAAAGATAATAGACACATGTAGTTATACTAGGGACATTGTGTATAATATTAGGATGAATTATATTCTCACATGTCAATAATTACATAAAGATAATTTTCCTATTGTATAAAAAACATTAATTCATTTTTCTTAGTTTTTATTATGTCACTTTTAATATTTACAAAAATTAATGCCCATTTTAGAAAAAAAATGTCACACTTTGAGTCATAAATATCACACTGTGTGTCAGATTTAGGTATAGTTAATTATTACTCATCAAAAATTAATTATGGATAATTTTAATATAGTATCAAAATAATGTGAATATGTTTTCTTATTTTTCAGTATGTGATGTCTGTTCTGAACTATAATGTATATTATAAATTAACACAAAAATTTTGAGTCATCTTGAGCACCATGTGTCTCTTATTGAGGTGTGTCTAATTGAGTTTGTGCGGTGTGATTTTGTTTTAACTATCTATAAAAATATATATAATAAGTAACATGGTCCATTTGGGAGAACATTATTTTTTATCATGTCCCCTTGGATATTTCACAATGTACCCATCACAACAAGGTGGTGTGTGGGTGTTGACAGATAGAAATCACATATAACTTTAGCCTATCAAATTTTAGTAATACAACGTTATAAGAAGTTATTTTATTCACATTTAATATAATGTGTAATGAAATAATTGATTTCCTTGCTGAATTTATGAAATTTAGGGGAATGATTGTCCTCAAAGCTAGTAGGGTCATTTGGTTGTTCATGTGATGATTATTGTTCCACCTCTAGTTAAAATTGATCATTTTGTGTATATTTTTGATCCAAACAAGAATATACAATAATGAATTCCAATTAAACTATTTATGTGCATAATCATTTCATCATTTTATATGTATATGTTTATGGGTTTTTCTTCTCGAAATATGCTAGAGGACACCCTCCCAAACTACACCTCTAACACAATAATATTTTTCTAGCTGCATCGAATATAGTGAATGTATTTTTTCTTTCGGTATTTTAAATATATATTCTTGTGTATAAATCTAATAAATAAAATATAAATATATGAATAGATCGAGCTTTTCCACTTCTATATTTAAATTCACTTTACCGAATTCCATTTCATTAACATTCACTACCTGATAATTGTCAACCCATTGGAAATGGAAATTCATAACTTGAAATATTTTATAATCCAACTCATATATATCTATTTGATACTTTCCAAATGTGAAAAATTCACATAAATTAGATTTATTTCCTTGGAACTAGATATATGCATCGCTTCATCCATAAGTGTAACTCCACCGTTTGGAATCATACTATAGTCATCAAGTTATTTTGAATAGAATTTATAACCATTGATTACAAAACTAGCGTAAGATATAACATTTTCATTTGGTCCCATGACTATCCATCGAATTTGGTAAGCAATTGAATTAATATTTCTATATAAATATTTATAAATATAATCTTGAAACCATCCTATAAACTATTAATTATGTGTATTTGATATAAATCCTTTATCCCTTGATGGATTCAAATCTCTATGAATTTTTTGCGGACTTCAATTTATTGATCAAAATAATCACTATTACGGAAAATGTAAAGGTGTGATTGACACCTCTTTGCATTGGTAAGTGTAAAAATATATCCACTATTATTTCATTCATACATAACGTTTCCACTATGAATAAACATTGGGAGACTTATTCTATTAACATCTAATAGGTAATTAGTACATAATTCATAATCTTATTCAATAGTTTATCAATATTCAATACAACCTTTTGGAGGACTTAGATTCATGTCATACCCTTTCAAAAACATCATATAAAATTAAATGTGGGTACATCCATCTATAATTGATAAGACAATGTAGTTAAAAATCCTTAACAAATTGAACCATTAGGTGGACCATTATATCAAAGAATGATGATGGGAATAACATAATTCACATAATTTGAAAGTAACCTTCTTATTCATGATTTTCATGTTTAATGGATCAATAACATTACAACATATGTATTTTAACAATAATAAAAGGCTTGTTAATGTATGGTTTACATTTTAGGTTTAATTCAACATAAATTAATGGGAATTAAATATTTCATCAAAACCTGAGAATAATGTGATTTTAGTTTTTTTTATATTAAATTAGTCATTGACATGAAATTATTAATATTTGAGAAAGATCCCTCTAAAAATTTTACACCATTATAGAAAATAAAAAATTAAAAATTTTCTTATCTGGATAGAGTGTAATATGATATTAGAAGAAAGGTATACCATTTACCATTCACTATTAAAAACTCTTCCATTATCCCTATGTAAATTATGTATATCCTGTAAGAACCCAGGTTTTTGGAATGGGTCAAAATTCCGACCCTATTTGAATTTTTCACTGGTTTCTGAGGAAACTGGAGAAAACGGAAAGTTTTTGGAAATTTATAGACTACGCGCCGTGTACTTTTATGTACACTCCCTGTATATGATAAGTAAGTGTCAGCCGTGTGCTCACTGAGTACATTCCGTGTGATGACCATGTAGAAATTTCTTACTACAGGGCGTGTAGTTTTCAACACGTCGTGTATCCTCGACCATGTGGTGGCCATACATGGCGTGTAGGCCAGTTGGCGTGGTAGAAAAAGGTACACGCCGTGTTCCGCTTGGACAAGCTGTTTAGTCTAGTCGTGTATAATGGATATACATGGCGTGTGGGTAAGTCGGCGAGGAAGAGAAGAGAAACCAAGTACACGCCGTGTCTCCACATGCACACACCATGTACTCATGTCAGTAGGTCTGGAAAGTAAGGCAGAAAAATTTAGCCTTATTATGAATAGTTAAATGAAATATACACGGTGTGTAGTCATGAAGTACACGCCATGTACTTTATTTTCTTTGAGTTAAAATGGGCAGTAGCCTCGTTTTGAGGCAGAAGTCAATTTCTTCATCAGGATGAGTGGGGAGAGTCGGCCGAACATATTTCCTTCTCTTGATCGTCCGTTTGAGACCCGATTCGAACTCCGATTGATGTGTTGGAACCCCCTCGGTAAGGCCTCGATTCCCCTTTGGCTGTTTTGTTTGATTTTCGATCTAGAATGAGTTATAGGGATTTGAATGGTATTGAATCCTTTGTAGATTTACCACGTTTTAGACCGAATTGGTGGTTGTTATCGGAGGAGTAGCATCGTACGAGTCTCAGGTAGGTGGTGCATAACTTATTTTTTGTTTTCTTGGTTGTTTTGGTGACTTGGTCTTCGGCGCATTTTCAGGTATTTTGAGTGGGACCCATTTTATCTAATATTTCATATTGAATTTCTTGTTGGACCTATGGGATGCCTTTGGGTAGGACTTGTTACCAGTTTGCGTGAGCGGGGCTGGGTGAGGGGTCGTGGCTCATCGGTGCATTTTTGCTGGGGAATTCCATAATGGTTGTAATTGAAATATTAATGTGTTAAATAGTTTAGTTTAATTTTTTAAAGCCTGATTTAATTTCTGGAGGAATTTTAAACCTCCGTGCTGGTATGGGAAAACACCTTGCATAGTGCAATTCAACTGTTTAGTTAGTTTTTCCTGGTTATGTTTTCTGTTTAAATATTTTATATATGAAATTGATGAATTTCATCTTCTAGACCCTTTGGGTTGTGTTGGGATTGGCCCGGTTACGCTTGAGTGATGCTGATCACAGGTTGGGCTCGGCCCGGGTTACGATGGGTGGTTTTTACCACGGGATTGGCCTTGAGGCAGTACAACTCTCAGGTTGTGCATGGCCCGGGTTACATGGATGGTGAGGCCATCGGAATTGAGTGACATGGTCACAGGGACACAATGTGTCAGATGTGTGGTGGCTTAGGTACGATTTTGGTGATTACCGCTCACCTGGAACTTTGAGTAGTGTGCACACATAGATACTCCGCGATGAGGTGGTTTTTACCACTCGTTTGGGTAGAGGCCCCCGTAGTTGCGGTTAGGTATTCTGGTTGGGGTTGCTTTCCATAGAAATCCACATGGGAGGTGAGGAGCCTTCAGGGGATGGGTGTTCCTTCGAGACATCTGTACATGAGACACTAGGAGTCAGGAGGCACATGGTGCCAGGTTACTATTCTTGGGCGTGCCTTCGGGACGTCGGTACTTGAGGCATGAGGTGTCAGGATGAACATGGTGTCGGGTTACTATTTTTGGGCGTGCCTTTGGGACGACGGTACTTGAGACATGAGGTTTCAGGAGGCACATGGTGCCAGGTTACTACTCTTGAGCATGCATTCAAAACATCGGTACTTGAGACACAATGTGTCAGGTGGCATGTGGTGCCGGGTTACACGACAGAGATTCCAGCATTGGTCGAATCATGTGACGCTCCATGGTGGCTGTTGAGCACTAGTGGAGTTTTTGTTTAATTGTGCATTGTATTTTTTACAGCTTCCCTTGTAAATTCATGACTGCTTAAACACATATATTTAGCACGCACCATTTGGTGGTATCCTACTGAGTTTTTTCTCACACCCTGCATGGGCCCTTCGGGACGCGTGTAGACTTTATGGATTTATGTGCAAGAAAGAGGCAAGCTTCAGGAGCTGGGCTGCTTTAGTTGTTGCATGGAGATGGTCTGGACCTTGAGGGAATACCTAGCTTGGGTTTACATTGTTTTGTTTTTTTTTCTATATCGGCATGCTTACTTGTTGTTTCTACTGTTGGTTATCCATTGTAACCCTTTTATATTCAGTATTAGTGACCTTCTTTGGATTCTTGTTGATATGAGCATGCTGTTGTTTTTGGTTCCACTGCTGTTTTTATATTTATTTCTTCCACAATTTATCTATATTGATTATGCTTCCACTCTGCGGGTCTGGTTGAGTCTGCTGAGTCTTTTGTTCCACTGCATATTTATTATTATTCTCGAACCAGTACCCTTATTATGATCCTCCTAGAGGGTATAGCCTCCCCACTATACCTAACCGACCCTCGCTGCTAGTCGGCAGCCTTTGGCGTTCAGGGAAGGTGTGCCTAAGGTAGTAACAACCGACCCGTTTGGCACTGTTTGAGTGGCTGGCCAGGTCCGGGTCGTTACAAAGTGGTATCATAGAAGTTCTTGATAGGGATTTAGTAGAATCTTTTTTCTGGATACTAATGATTTTGAGACTTCTCTTTTATTTCTGATAGTTTTACTACTTGGGACATGGTAGACTGGAGATTGGTTGTTGTTACTAGAACTGGGTTTCTTGCTTGTGCTTGGGATCCTGAAGCCCGAGGTATGAGGGATGGACCAAGTTGCCATGGGTGGGAATTACTGTTTTGTTATTGCTTAGATTACAATTTATATGATTTCCACCCCAGTGGCTCACTTAATGTGTGATGTTCTTGATTGAGATATGTGACCCTTGACCCGGTGTGGTAAGGGGGAATTCGACCTTAGTCGGTATGGCGAGGCTTGGCTGATTGGATTTTGATAGGCACATTTTTAGTGTATTTCAATTTCATAGTTGCATGTATGCTTTGTGAAGTGATAATGCCATGTGAATATAAATCAAGTGTCATGCTATGTATGATTTGAAATGGGAATAGGTGAAAATCCTGATAGAATTGATTGTTTATTGTAATATGGATTCCATGATTTATATATCTGTAGAATTGCATGTTAAAGCAGAGTAACTGTCAGGATTGGGCGAATCGGTCATCAGTTTGAGGCAACGTGATTTGTCAGGACGGGCATGGCCCGAGGTACTATTGATACTTGGATTTGTTGAGGGCGAGTAAGGAGGCCATGAGGCCAGGCTGTCGTGGGGTATGGGTTGTTGTGAGGGGGTGTAAGGGTAGTTATTATGCAACGACTTTTACTACTTTCCTTATCCACGTAGAATATATTGTTATATATGTATGGGTTGTCTGACCATTTATGGTATTCAGCGGGTTACTCCTTCACGACTCGATGGAGCATCAGGAAGGAGATAATATAGTGCCACGGGATCAGGGTCAGAATTTGGTACAGGCATAGCATGAGCCGTAGGTACAGGATCAAGTACAGGAGAAGGTTCAGGATCCAGTGCAGGCAGGACATCACCCTGGTTTTGCATCATTCGGGCCGTGGCTTGACGAGCAGGTCCGAGCTAGCCTGGTACGTGTATTTCAGGGTATTGATAGAGTCGCATAGGGTACAGAGCCTTCTATGGCGTATCTGACGCGGTATTTCTAGTTGCAGCACCCGCCACTTTTTTAGGGTGAGTGTGGTCTGCATGCGGTTGAGAACTGGATAGAGAACATGCAGATGATCGCCAAGCAGTTCAAGATGCCTCCAGGGCGGAGGGTCAAGCCGGCGAGATACATGCTGAGAAGACCGGAGAAGTGTTAGTTGAACGTACAGGTTCAGGCTCGTAGGCATGATGGACTAGCTTGGAAGGACTTCGAGGACAGTTTCTTTGAGAACTTCTATCCAGAGACACTAAGGGAAGAGAGATCTCGGGAGTTCTTGAGTCTTCAGCAGGGAGACATGTCCGTTATGGAATACGTAGCTACATTCAACGAATTGTCTCTCTTTGCACCTCTTATGGTGAGCGATGACGCAGTTAGGGTGAGGCGCTTTGAGGATGGATTATGACATGCCATTCGGGTCCAGGTAAACATCATCAGACTGGGTTCTTTCTCTAAGGTGGAGAATCAGGCACTCATAGCCGAGGGAAATGAGAGAGAGAAGTCTCGCTTGGGCAGGGAGATAGCTTCAGGTGATGGTTCAGACAGCAGGAAGTGAGGACAGGATGAGTTCCTGCAAGGTAGTCAGGCTAGGGATTCAGCTAGACTACCTCGTGGTAGTTTTTCGGTGATTTTCTTTCAGTGTGGACAACCGGGACATGTTCGGGGGCAATGCGATAGGCCTCTGAAGGAGTGTCGGGCATGTGGAAAGGATGGGCATCTTGAGAGGTTTTGTTGGACGCCTTCTCAGATAGCTGGTAGGCAAGGATTGGGACAGACTGTAGTGTCTGGAGTTGGTTCAGGTTCGGTACCCAGAGAGGGTAGTCGAGGTTCAACTATGTGGGGAGGTCATGATAGAGACGGTGGGACCCAGCTAAGGGGTCAGTGGCCAGTGACTGGAGCAGCATCGCAGGGAGGTTAGGCATCAGGCAGCCATGTTTTAGGCCAGGTGCACGTTGTAGAGCTTCCAGAGGTTGAGCAGGTCGGTGAGCCGATGATAGTTTGAGGTACACCGCGGTGTGGCCATGATCTCCATGTTTTCTTTTTTGGAATAACCTATAGATGCATGTCTTTTTTGAGTGCTCGTGGTGCACATGATCAACGTGGACTGACTAGATGTTAGTCACTGGGATTATCACCATAGCAGGTGTGTGATAAATTCTATATATATGTATGAGATGTGTAACATCAGGACATCGAGGATATGGGTTACTTGAGGTGTCATGGGCATTGGGGCATCGCAGATGTAGGCTACGTGAGGTGACATGGGAATCGGGGCATCGAGGATGTGGGTTACTTGAGGTGCTAGGCACCAAAACATTGTGGAGGCAGACACTGATGTGGTGTGGGTTACGTTCGGCGTCAGAAGCGACACAGGAGCACCAATGGGGTGCAGGGGTGGAGATGCGTCACAGGAGGACTATGGGTCCAGAAAACAGGTTAGTAAACCATGTTTGCTTTTAGTTTTGTTGGGTTGATACCAGGTTAGGAGATTCCTAAGGTGGAGAGCCCCCCATGAAGAATTTATCCAGGACCTCTGAGACTGCCGCAGTCTGGGTTACTTTGATTGGGGTAGCATGTACGGTGCCATCTCCGGGTGTCGTTCGGTAGCTTAGGGACGAGATATGTTAAAGTGGGGAGTTTGTAAGAACCCGAGTTTTTGGAACGGGTCAAAATTCTGACCCTGTTTGAATTTCTGACTGGTTTCTGAGGAAACTGGAGAAAACAGGATGTTTCTGGAAATTTCCAGACTACACGCCATGTACTTTCAAGTACACGCCGGGTATATGTTAAGTAATTGTCGGCCGTGTGCTCGCCGAGTACATTCCGTGTGATGACCATGATGAATTTTCTTACTACATGGAGTGTAGTTTTCAACACACCGTGTATCCCTGACCATTTGGTGGCCATACATGGCGTGTAGGCCTATTGGCGGGGTATAACAAGGTACACGCCTTGTTCTTCTTGGACACGCTTTGTATTCTAGCCGTGTATAAGGGATATACATGGTGTGTGGGTATGTTGGCGAGGAAGTGAAGAGAAACCAAGTACAAGCTGTGTCTCCACATGTACACGCTGTGTACTCATGTTGGTAGGTCTGGAAAGTAAGGCGGAGAAATTCAGCCGTCTTATGAACACTTAAATGAAATATACATGGAGTGTAGTCATGATGTACATGCCTTGTACTGTCTTTTGTTTTGCGTTAAAATGGGCAGTAGCCTCGTTTTGAGGCAGAACTCAATTCCTTCGTTGGGTTGAGCGGGGAGAGCCGGTCAAACCTATTTTTTTCTCCCGATCGTCCGTCTGAGACCTGATTCGAACTCCGATTGATGTGTTGTAACCCCCTCAGTAAGGCCTCGATTCCTCTTTGGCCGTTATTTTTTATTTTCATTCTAGAATGAGTTATATGTGTTTAACGGTATTGAATATTTTGTAGATTTACCGCGTTTTAGACCGAATTGGCGGTTGTTACCGGAGGAGTAGCATCGTACGAGTCTCGGGTAGGGGGTACATACCTCATTTTCTATTTTTGTGGTTGTTTGGGTGACACGGCCTTCGACGCGTTTTCAGGTATTTTGAGCGGGACCTGTTTTATCTGTTATTTCATATTGAATTGCTTGTTGGGCCTATGGGATGCCTTTGGGTAGGCCCTGTTACTAGTTTTCTTGAATAAGGCCAGGTGAGGGGCCATGGTTATCGGGTCATTTTGGCCAGGGAACACCAAAATGGTTGTAATTGAAATATTAATGTGTTAAACTATTTAGTTTAATTTATTAAAGACTGATATAATTTCTAGAGGCATTTAAGACCTCTGTGCTGGTATGGGACAACACCTTGCGTAGTGTAATTCAACTGTTTATTTTGTTTTTCTTGGTTATGTTTTATGTTTACAAATGTTATATATGCAATTGCTGAATTGCATCTGCTGGACCCTTTGGGTTGTGTTGGGCTTGGTCCGGTTACGCTTGAGTGATGTTGATCATAGGTTGGGATCGTCCCGGGTTACGATGGGTGGTTTTGACAACAGGATTGGGTGTCGTGGACGTCGTCTTAAGGCAGTACGACTGTCAGGTTGGGCATGGACCGGGTTACTTGGATGTTGAGGCCATTGGAATTAAGTGACATAGTCACCGGTACATGAGGTGTCAGATTTCTGGTGGCTTAGGTAATATTTTGGTGATTACTGCTCGCCCAGAACATTGAGTAGTGTGCACACAAAGATACTCCGTGATGAGGTGGTTTTGACCACTCATGTGGGTAGAGGCCCCTGTAGTTGCGGTTAGGTATTATGGTTGGGGGTGCTTGTCGTAGAAATCCATGTGGGATGTGAGGAGCCTTCAAGGGATGGGTGTGCCTTCGGGATGCCAGTACTTGAGACACGAGGTGTCAGGAGGCACATGGTGTCGGGTTACTATTCTTGGGCAGGCCTTCGGGATGTCGGTACTTGAGGCACGAGGTGTCAGGAGGCACATGGTGCCGGGTTACTATTTTTGGGCATGCCTTCAGGATGTCAGTGCTTGATGCACGCGGTGTCAGGAGGCACATGGTGCCGGATTAGTATTCTTGGAAGTGCCTTCGGGACAACAGTACTTAAGACACGAGGTGTCAGGTGGCACGTGGTGCTGGGTTACACGACAGAGATTCTGGCATTGGCCGAAGCAGGTGACGCACAATGGTGGCTGTGGAGCACCAGTGGAGTTTGTGTTTAATTGTGCATTGTACTATTTACTGCTTCCCTTTTAAATGCTTGACTTATTAAACACATATATTTGGTACGCATCGTTGGGTGGTATCCAACTGAGTTTTGTCTCACACCTTTTGTGGGCCCTTCAGGACGCATGCAAGCTTTATGGATTTACGTGTAGGAAAGAGGCCAGCTTCAGGAGATGGGCTGCGTTAGTTGTTGCATGGAGATGGTATACCTAGATTTTGTTTACTTTGTTTTATTTTCTTTTCTTTATCGGCACGCTTACATGTTGTAGCTACTGTTGGTTATCCATTAGCGCCCTTTTATATTCATTATGTTTGACCTGCTTTGGATTCATGTTGATATGAGCATGATTTTATGTTTTTTTCCGCTTTTGTTGTTATATATATTGCTTCCGCTTTTTTATCTATATTGATTATGCTTCCGCTCTATGGGTCTGGTTGAGTCTATTGAGTCTTTCATTCTGCTGCATATTTATTATTATTATTCGACCAGTACCCTTATTATGATCCTTCGAGAGGGTATCGCCTCCCCACTATACCTAACAAACCCTCGCTGCTAGTTGGCAGCCTTTGGCATTCAGGGGAGGTGCGCCTAAGGTAGTAAAACCTGACCCGTTTGGCACTGTTTGGGTGGCTGGCTGGTTCCGGTTCGTTACAATCCTTCTCTTGATTCCATCATTTTTTTCCAGGAACACTTTTTAATGTTCCAAAAACATCATCAAATACATTTTTTTCTACATGCATGACATCAATAAATGTCGGATGTGCAATCAATTCCAATAATCAAATTAAAAAAATAATTAATCTATTCTTCCAACTTGATTTCATTTGGTTTTTTGAAAACGGTTTACTATAAAGAGTTTCAATATCTTTTTCTTTATCAAATAGTTGATCATCCATTAGTGGAGATATTGTTGTACCTTGTTTGGTATTATATATGAATACTGTCATCTAGGATCTATATTTATGGCATTAAGGTAAATTGTTTTGATGTCCTAAAAACAATGTCTTTGATGAATGGTTTAACCAAACTGAGTGCATGTATTCTTCACAAAGGGGACACCCCAACATTACTTTCCCTCTATAGCCTAAAAAGTATCCATAAGAAGGAAATTCATTTATTGTCCCATAAAAATTTTCCTTCAATATAACTTCTTCACTTATATGATAGTCATAAAGTGTAACACCTATATCCCACATCAATTTTAGATATTCGATCAATGGAAAAAATATACATCAATATCGTTATTGGGTTATTTTGTTCTAAATATAAGTTTATATAACATAATGTATTTATTATAAATGAATATTATTTGTCTAAGGTTATAATATACAAGCATGAGAGGCCATATATTGTCAGTACTAACTTTTACACCAAAAGGATTATTCCATCAGTAGATCACACAAGATGAAAATTTATCAGTTCATTTAAAAATTTTGGATACTCATAATCAATTTTATTTCATTGAGGAGAATCTTCTAGATGATGTATTTTACCCTCAATAATTATTGTATCAGGATTCCATGTCAATTTTATTTTGGTTTATTAACATAAATATATTATTCAAAACTGTATAATGATTGGGAAGTACCATTCATATTTTGAAGGACATAATTCATCTTTCTTGTATCAATCCACACTATACATATGGAATTTTATAAGTGATTTATTATCCTTTAGATACATTATTCAATCATTTGGACATGAAATTATTTTTTATAGATTGATCCATTTGAACATAGAATTCATTTAGTGTTATATGTTCGACATGTATGTTTATATTCCTCTAGTAGTATATCATTCAAGAGACTAAGTAGTTCTATAAAGAAGGTGTCACTCCATCTACTACCAACTTTCAAATTATATAACATCAATATACCTAACAATGTTGAGTATTTAGTATAACCAAGATACAACGGTATCCTAGCATAACTATTTAACCTCTCCAATAACTTTGGGCAATCATGAATGTCATATTAGATTTCTATTTTCATTTCATTCATATAATCTCCATCATCATTTACACTGGTACTAATATCTAATGATCCATAACCCATAGTATCACCCTAATCGATGTGTACAATTAATTTTTACCTATTTTTACTCATATATTTTTAGATATGATCAATTATATGACAAATAAATTTTTCTTATAAATCTAATGTACAAGTTTTTTTTGAATAAAAACAATGTAAACAAAAAAAGATTATTTGAGAAGGGTTGAAAGCATGAACTATTTCAAACATGATAAAATCCTTAATTCCATATTCATGAAATTTTTTAATATGATTATAATGAATCTATATTTGATTCATATCCATCCTATTAGGTTCATAAACTATTCATTTTGTAAAATAAATAAATAAATACACAAAATATATTCATAATAAACAGAGAATTTTATAAACAATTCAAATAAGGGTGAAAAAAATATGTTATTATTTAAAATAATTTCATAATAATTTGGATAAAATGCGTAATTTAATTTAAGAAAATAATTTATCCACTGGTGGTAGGTGTTATACACTGAATTCATCCAAAATGATAACTGGAACATGGTATGGGAAGACTACATCTTGAAGTAGTTCAAGAAACAAATGTCTACAAACATAATAGATCTGGGAAGTGTCCCAAGAAACAAAATTCAATAATAACTATTCAGGATATGAAGTTTACAATAATGACATTTGTATCCTTAAATCTAAATTTTCTATAGATGAGAGTTTGAAAAAGACCAAACACCATTTATTAGTTTGTTTCCTAATTCATAAAAAGGAACTAGCATCAGTCAGATCCCTATAAGGATCTCTTTGATTGGTGTGACCATGAGAAGGATTAGTTGGATGGTCTTACAAAAACTCATATTGATACAACAACTTTACATTAAAAATTCAAAAAATTACTTTAATTACTCCATCAAAATTAAAAAGTCATTGGTCTAAGGATTGAATTTCAAAAGTTTTTAGCTTCCTCTGACAAAACATGGTAATTCTAGGATAGTTTATGTATCCTTGATACATTGGAATCCAATAAGTCGTAAGAGTTTATGATTAATAATTTCTTCACCTATTATGTGTTATCCCCGTTGGTATTTCATTTATAATCTGATTGGAGTTTTAAAGGAGAGACAATGTTGAGTCAATAATTTTATTTCTATGAATATTTGATTTTTTTAACATTGTTTAACTTCAATATAGTAATACATAGCATTAATTTATTACGAATTTGAATCCATGATATTAAAAATATTTATTAATGTAAAATATTACACTTCATGTATTAACTATTACTTGAATACCTGTATGACACTTGATTCATGTTCACTACTACCCCAAGAGTGGTTTATTCCCCCAAAACACAGATGGATAGGTTTGTGAGTTTCAAAATAGTGTTGGGGAATTTTTTTTAAAAAATATTTATATATATATGTCATGATTATTATTTCTATAAAATTAAGAATGACTCATTATTAGGCCAAAGTGTTTAAGAATAAAAGATTTACCAAAAAGGCCATATATGGAAAGAAATAGAATGTAAACCCCCAATAACTCTCTATATAATTGAACATAAAACTAAAAACCTTAAAATTTTAGTATAATGAAATTATACGATATAATTAATTAAATTCAACCTATTTATATTGAAAAACAAAGAGGAATTAGAAATGATCAAAACCAGATCACATATAACCTTCAATAGTACATACTCTGATGTAGGAACCAATCTCACTTCTATACAAAAATGAAACAAACTTATCAAGTGATATTACATTTATATTATCTATAACTACATAGAAATTAGTATAATAGAGGTTATATGTCCACCGTGGAGTCCATATATGGTTTGTGAAAAAATATATAGTAGGAAACCACT
This sequence comes from Viscum album, assembly GCA_963277665.1. Taxonomy (NCBI): domain Eukaryota; kingdom Viridiplantae; phylum Streptophyta; class Magnoliopsida; order Santalales; family Viscaceae; genus Viscum; species Viscum album. The sequence goes on along the minus strand of OY728156.1, from coordinate 1,437,192,284 downwards.
AATGTTATCTCAACATAATAGAGAAAATGATTGTGGGAATAAAAATATATAATAATTTACAATTATATAGACTAAAATAGTTTTATATGATCACAGACAATGAAATATATAAGACTATAGTGATGTTTTGAAAATGAAAAATTCTAAAAATAAAAATATATGACATATTTGATATATTCTGGCAAGGCTTGTATAAAATTATCATAGTTTTAAACTTTTGAATTTTAGTGGTAGTCCATGGGATGAAATAAAAAATAAAAAAATCAAAACAGTGATATAATTTTATTATAAAATATATTTATTAATGTTATATGATTTTTTAGGTTAAATGGTAAACTTATTAACTCAAAAATAATCAAAATGCTTATAATTGACACTATATATAGCAATATTCCCTTTAAGTTTCCTATTTTTAGAATATAAATGTGAGTAGTAACTAAAAAATAAATGTTTTATAACCCTTTAAAGATTTATTAAAGATATAAATAAGAAGAAAATATAAATCATATCCTAAGATAAAATCATTTCTATAATATGGTTTTGATAAAAATTTCCCCACTTTGAATCTCATAAAACCATTATAGTGGTCAAGTGGGATGTTTGGGTATATATATTAATTTTTTTCAGTTTTAATAGTAAATAAATTCTTCTCTACTATTAAACTGAATATTTAAATCACAATTTAAATACTCTTTACCATATTTCAAGTGTGTTTTCTTGAATTTTATCTTATACAAGTTGAAGTGGGAATAAGTGACTATAATTATAGAATTTGGTAGGTGTTAAAATAATTCCAGGCTGGATATATAAAAATTATCCAAGGAGATATGTAAAATAGAATCCCTTATCTATATCTTTTCTATAAATTATAATCACCTATAAATATGCCGAAGGGTTCTATTTATTCCCAAGTATAAGTTAAGATAATATGATTGAAACTTTAATAGTGTGGGATTATGTAACAAGATCTTATATAGTGTAATATATTTTAATTTCATGAAATTTTTAGAAAATTTATGATATAGGTTTGTAGGGGATAAATAAAGTTTAATTTTTAAATTATGCTTTACCCCCCAGATAACCAAGAGATAGTGATGATATCTATATAAAATCATGTGGAGCTATTGAATAAATTTAATCCTTTATATAAAAATATAATTAGAAACCATTCATTGATATTTTTAAAATTTAATATGAGTTTGATAAAAATATTTTAAAAAAATGGGAAAACATTATAGGAATATCCTAAGAAATACATTGTGAGTTAAGACAACCTAATAATATTAATAGATTTATTTTATAATTCTAAATGGTTATTAGAAGCCCTTAAAACCATGGAACAATACTCTAATAAAAAATATTCCAAAAAACCACTACAATTGATAATAAAAAATACTATTGAAACCATTTAATAACCATATAAATTAACTGGATAAGACCATAATGGATTACTAAGAAAGGAAAACATAGAATAAATATCTGATCTCTCCCTCAAATAACTTATCATGCCTATGACACACACATCCAAATCAATCACATGTCACCAAATCTAAAAAATCCTAGATCCGAAAAAATCAACCCATTACCACATTTCAACTACATAACTAAAAAAACCATGAATTATCCCTGAATTCATTAATCATATTTCTAATTAATAACTCAAAAACTAACCCAAATTAATAAATAACATATAAATTGTACATTCAAAACTACCTCATTAAAATGAAACATAATTCCAGAATCCATAACACTAAACCCAAAAGAAATTCGGAAAAAAATCATACTAATAACTAATAATCAACAATATCCGCAAATAGAAACTAAACACTCTAAATAATAAGAAATTAATAATCTATAACCCAAACCCAATTAGGGATCAAATAATATCACAATTTAGTGAGGATGGAGAATGAATAACATGAAAAGAGGATAAATTAAAAGATAATGAGACTATTAAACCCATGAGTGAACTAAGTTAAAAAACACCACACTAAAAAGAACTTCATAACTTGAACAATCATGGAACAAAAGAGGATGAGAAAAAAAATAGCATACCTTAGATTCGATAATTCTTTCATCTGAGAGAAGGTTGGGAGGGTGAAAAGATAGAACTTGAATTCCGTGAGAGCTTGAGAGGTGCGACTAAAATTAGTTTAGTTAGGGTTCTTTTTAAAAGATCCTGGATGGTTTTATGAGTCCTAGAAAAAAAGTGATGATAATGATAGTTTTTATCAGTGATAAATTAAATTAATGTTTCAAAAGACTATCACTCTCTCTCCTAAAAAAAATTATTAGAAAAATAAATTTGACAATGAGAAGAAAAGAGGATGGACGTGGTCAAACAAAGAGGAATTCCCTCATTCAAAAAGGAAAACGAAATTTCATGAACAATATCATTCCCATAATCATGTTCTGATTCATCATCATCATCAGTAATTTCCCACTATGACTTTGAGTTCCTTTGATTGAAGATTACATAGTACTTCTCCTTAATCTTTTCTTACTTCAGAGTATTCTCCTTAGAAGTATATATAGAAGACACATTTTGTCCTCACCATCGTACAACATCCCAATCATCTTGGCCACGTCATCCACCATGTATTTTTGGATATCGACTATATATACAAGTCTTAACATGTTTCCAATCCCCTCATCGATTACCCCTCTCAAATTAATAATAGTATTTCTCCATGAGAGTCTTCTTTTTAAAATTATGATTCTCAGTGTAACATCCCAGGTAAATGAAGAATAAGAAATATTTAATATTTATTAATATTTGTAAATTAAATATTAATTTTACTTTAAAGGGGTTTCTATATTCGATAGTGTACCTGATATGCAACAACAGGTTTCTTTGAAATCTTACGTTGCACACTAATAATAGAATATTATTATTTTAAATGGTAGTCATCTCTTATCCATTGTATTGGAAGGAATGAACGAAACTAACTAAAATATTATTATACATGTTTGTTAAATGTATTTACATTTATCCAATAAAAGTTAGAGGCTTAAAATGTGAATGAAACTAAATGTAAGCAAAATTTATAAATAAAAGGTCGATTTATCACCTTTTAATGGAGAACCCTTCTTAAATATAGTTTTGGTCACTTTAATACATTCTAATTGACCAAATAAAATCCTTTTTTAGAATGGGGAAATCAATATTTAATTTGTGTAAATTTTTTCAATTTTTCTGATAATGTTCATTTTTTAATGAATAGTGAAAATATTATATTTTAATTCAAAACCGTGTTTTAATATAATTTATTTATATGGTTATATTATCTTTTTACTTGGTTTTAATGTGTAATTAGAATATAATTTTACCATTTAATCCAATTTTGGTCATTTGAATTAATTTCACATTGAAATTGGACATAAACAAGTGTCTATCTTTTGATAGTTATTGTTTCTAAAAAACACGCTATTTGTTTTAACAACAGGAATTAATTTTAAAAAAACTTGCTTTTTCATTTAAATAAAAATTTACCACTTATATGAATTGAATTTTAAAAATCCAAAATACATGGTTGTTATCATGAAGTAAAATGTGGTTCATTAAGATGAAAATAATTTTTGGTGAATTGTAACTTTTGACTTTTATTTAGTGCGGTTAAAGGTAAATAGAGTAATTCAAGGTTAAAAGAATATTATAATAATTCAAAATTACCTTAACACTTGTCCTAACCTTATTTTATGAGTAGTCACCGACAATTTTCATCGTTGGGTCGATTTTGGTACCCCATTGAGCCACTTGGTAGTGATAATTACAATTTAGATTAATTAATTTAATGTAAAGACAAAATTGACATTAACAAAAATAATTTAGTAATTAAATTTTATAAGGATTTATATAAATTATATTTTAGACTATAAATATTAATTCAAAAGATAAAAGTATTTCCTACATGATGGTATTTTTTTTATAATTTTTAGACATAAAATAAATTAAATTATTTATGACACAATAATGATGCAGTATTTACCTCATTAAAAAATGATATAAATAAATAAGATTATAATGATTAAAATATTATAAAAAATATGTTCAATTATGATTGAATGATTTTATTTCTACCATTAGTCATCTTATCTTCATCTTTAATTATTTTTGGTCCTTTTTAAACCGAAGAAATGTTTATAATAAAATAATAATTTCACACTTTCCAAAAGAGCCCCTCCCCCCTTATAAAAGGAGTCCACTTCTATCCAATAACGAACACCTCTCAAGCCATTTGGATCGTCCAACCTCTACCCAATTAAGCTCACTACATCTCTCTACTCTCCCTAGAAGCCTTACCTTAGGCATAAGGCACTTCAAGAAGTCCTTTTTGTTCAAACCAAAGAGAGTTACCCAAATTAGAGGTAACAGTTTCTCTTAAATTGTTTTCTTTTATTTTACTTCTCCAACCCCTAAAATCTATTTTATTCCTTTATTTAGTAACAACACCAGAATCATAAATATACTAGTATATTTTAATGAGAATTATTCTAACTACACTTACACACACCTCCATTTAATGGATAAAGAACATAATGTTTCTTTGGATGGAAAACTAACGCCTCAACAAACGATGACTGTTCGATTTTCTCCTTCCGCCTCTCATGGTGGCCATTATGATGAAACTGTATTTATATATGATATATATTAAGTTTATGATTTCTTTATACTTATTTAATTCCCAATTATATCAAGACATTATGGATTCTATACTGGGTAAATACGATAATCTCATTTGAGGAAGTGCGGACTACCGCCCCCTCAAAGTGATGTGACTCGTTAATGCCTTATGTGGGATGTATAAAGGATAGATTTAATGATATTATATAAGATATTATACTATATTTATAATATAACTATGTATCATTATGATTTAATTCCATAAAAATAATAAAAATAAATGAAAGTAATTTTCATGTGTACGTACGGCTTAACGTCTCCATGAACGGTGCATTTCATTTCTTACCTCCAAATGATATGTACTATTATAAATAAATATATATACTTAATATATATGATATATATGATATCTATATCATGAATATAATTTTGGATATAATGGACTATTGACTACATGGACAACTTGTAAATATAAGGTGTTCATTATTGACTGAAGTACCAAATATCGACAAAACGAATGTTATTAACATAAATGATTACATAATGTTTATAACAAAAAAATAATTGATATAAAAGGAATAATAAACTTGAAAAAAGTTCTTAATAAATTAGAAATTAACTTTAGTTTATTATTCAAGAGATTAAATAACGATCGAGTCAAGTCGGACATGAGGTAAGGGGCTTCGTCTCAATCTCCTTTCTTTGAGGAATTTTTAGTTTTATACATGACTTTATTTTATATGGTGTATAAACCCCTTTGACTATTCATTTTATTCAAAGGTAATCTGTTTATATGAAGCATTTTACTAAACAAAAAAAAGGAATGTTTCTTTTTTTTTACATAAGCGGTGACAACGACCTTTCTGCCGCCGCGAGTATTGTTTGATCTTTGGCTTCCTTAACAAGCCGGAATGTTTTTTAAAGGAAAAATAATTACCATATCCTCTTTTTACATATTTTGGTATTGAAAATGATTCTCTGAATGAATTTATTATTTCAATATCTTTAAATGATATTTTATTACTGTAATGTGGAAATGTTATCTTTCCTTTATGCTTATGTTATGTGTTATGATCATGTTATGGTTCTTGGGAATTATTTATGTAAAAGGGTGGTTCCGTGATAAACCTAGGGTGGGTGAGCCTGAGATAAATCTCTAATGAATTGGGTAACATGATGGAGATAAACATGAATGTTTCACCTAAGAGAATTTCGGGAATATACTGTGATGGGTATTCCAATGTAACTCCCTATGTAGCTATGATAGCTACAATGTAAGCATGATTTGGATGCCAGAAGTTACCTTTATGATTTTTGATTTCTATATGTCTTTCATAAATCTTATGATTTCATGAGTTAAATAAAAGATTTCATTTTTTGTATGTATTTATGAACAAATGTTTTCATTTTTTGTTTATAACCCTTACTGAGACTTTTATGATCATCCCATGTTTTGAAATGTTTTCAGAGGACTTAAAGATGAATAGGGTCAAGGATGGGATCAAAGAAAAGTCATGTTGTCTAAAACATGGAACTAGACATGACTCTTTTTTTAAGAGTTTTTATTTTATGAAAAAAATGAAAATCGTGTAGAAGTGTCTACCTTGTAATATTTTTAGATGTAATAGTTATGTCTTAATTCTCTAAAACTCTAAACCTGAAAAGATCCTCAATGTGAATTATTCATTTAATACAATATTATATAATGTTTAAGGTCGGGTCCTTATAGTTGGTATCAAAGGTTGGTTTATATAACTTTGGGTGTTAGGGTATTGTTATATTAATATCCATAAAGTAATTTATGTTAATATTGATATCATATAGCATTTATAGATTACCATGTTGCTTCGCCTAAGAAATTTATTTTTTCAAAATGGTTTTCCGTAGAGGAAACATGACAACTATGTTGGGATGACATCAGGGGGAAGACAACCTTCCAAATCAACAACCTGATATGGTTGGAATCAGAACTGAATAGTTTGTTAAAGTGATGGCACAATTGACTCAAGCTATAAATGGTAGTGGTATCCATGCACAAGATCAGCCAGATCAACCACAGAGGAACATGTCAGTAGTGGAACATTTCATGAGGCAACATCCCCCATCATTCAGAGGATCATCTGATCCTATTTTAGCTGAAGGGTAGATTAAAGCACTAGAGAAGAGTTTTTATGTCATGGGTTGTTTAGAACTTCAAAAGGTTAGTCTTTTTGTTTACTGTTTTGATGGTGAAGCTGATCAGTGGTGGTCAATGGTGAAAAATATCAGGGATAGTAGAGAGATTGATGCTCTCAATTAGGATGAATTCAAAAGTATGTTTCGTGAGAAATATTTTCCTAAGGTGGGTCAACTTAGGATGGAGAAAATATTCCTGTAATTGAGGTAGGAGGATGACTTAGTGGCCGCTTATGAAGAAAAGTTCACCCAACAGGCAAGGTATGCACCAAATTTCATATGAGATCTTATAAGTAAAATCAACCGTTTTTACTTAGAATTAAATCCAAAGTATCGAAGGGATTTAACTTCTTGTGAGTTCAAAAGTTATGAAAAACTTGTTCGTTGTGAGGAGAAGGTGGAAATGGAGTTTTCCGATGATCATGAATTCTTTGAAAAACAACATAATAAGAGGTCTATGTGGCAAGCGAAAGGGAATAACTGTTCAAAAACTTCTGATGGTACGAAACTTACGTTTTCAGTTTGTGAATTTTTTTGTAAAAATCATGCTAGGTAATGTATTTTGAATTCTAGTAAGTGCTAAATTTGTGGTAAAATGGGACATAAGGCTCGTAATTGAACTGAAAATGATCAGGATAATGGTAAGACAAAATATGATTTACAGTCAGTAAAGTGTTTTAAGTGCAATTAAATGGGTCATTATGCAAATGAGTGTCCAACAAATAACTCAACTGAAGGAAATAATCCAAACTACAAGTAGAAAGGGGTGATTAAATCCTTTGCAACAACTTCAGAAGATGTTAGTCTATCAAATGAAGTAGTATCAGGTAAACTGTTTGTTTGTTCATATTATACCAATGTGTTGTTTGATTCAGGATCTACACACTCTTTCATTTCTGAGAAGTTTTCTAGTAAATTGGGAATTCCATATCATGATATGAACACTTGACTAATGTTAAAAATACCTGCAGGAAATGTTGAGACAAAAATACAACATAAAAACATTCATGTCCTTGTGTGCGGAAATAACCTACCTACAGACGTTATTGTTTTACCTCTAGTAGAGTTTGATGTTATTTTGGGCATGGATTGGTTGTCTGTTTATCATGATAAGATTGACTGTAGAGATAAAGAGGTTTCATTTTCAGAATATTTTCAGTTTTTGTACAATAATAAACCATTTCTTTTGATAACATATCATGAAGTTGAAAAACTGGTAAAAGATGGAAATGAATGTTACCTTTCACATATTGTTGAAAACAAAGGGACTGTTCAGATTAATGATGTGCCAGTGGTAAATGAGTACCTTGATGTTTTTTATGATGAGTTTCCTATTATAATACATGATCAGAAAGTTCAATTTACTATTGACTTAGTTCCTAACGCTAATCCAATTTTAAAACCCCCTTATCGAATGACTCAAATTGATCTTTTAGAGTTAAATAAACAATTGAAAGAGTTATTAGATAAAGGGTTCATTCGACCTAGAACATCACCATGGGGTGCGCTTGTCTTTTTTGTTAAAAATAAAGATGGCTCAATGAGACTTTGCATTGATTATAGAGCATCGAATAACATTACTGTTAACAATAAGTATATGTTACCTCATATCAATGATTTTTTTGATCAGATCTAGGGAGCTCAGTATTTTTTGAAGATTGACTTGAGGTTGGGGTACCATCAGTTGAAAATAATGGAAGAAGACATTCTGAAGACCGCATTTCGTACTAGATATGGCCATTATGAATTTGTAGTTATGGCTTTTGGTTTAACCAATGCACCTGCTGTATTCATGGATCTTATGAATAGAATTTTCCGTGAGTTCTAGGATAAGTTTGTGGTTGTGTTCATTGATGATATTTTGGTTTATTAAAAAAGTAAATAGGAGCATGAAAGTCATTTAAGGGTCATCTTAAAAAACATAAAATAAATGAAGCTTTATGGGAAATTTAGAAACTATGAGTTTTGGTTACAACAAATTTCTTTCCTTGGTCACATTGTTTCAAAAAATGGAATAACTGTTGATCCTGCTAAAACAGAAGTTGTTGAAGAATCGACAAGACCCACAAATATAACCTAGATTCGTAGTTTTCTTGGATTGGTAGGTTATTACTGGAGGTTTGTAAAAAAAAATCCCCGGTTATCTAGTCCAATGACTATGTTAACTTGAAAAGGTTTTAAGTTCATCTAGACAAAATAATTTGATGATTGTTTTCAGGAATTGAAAATAAGATTGGTGAATGCTCCAGTTTTGGCACTGCCTTCCAGAAATGGTGAGTTTTTTATTTACAGTGATGCTTAATTAAAAGGACTTGGTTGTGTCCTAATGCAGAATGATAAGGGAATTGATTATGATTCACATCAGTTGAAAACTCATGAGTTACATTACCCTACACATGATTTGGAATTACCTGTTGTTGTTTTTTCTTTAAAAATTTGGAGGCATCATTTGTATGGAGTAAAATGTGAAATATATACTGATCACAAAATTTTAAAGTATATATTCACTCAAAATGAATTGAACATGAGATAGAGTAGGTTGTAGAAATTAATCAAGGATTATGATTGCACGATCCGTTACCATCTGGGAAAAGCAAATAAAGTGGCTAATGCTTTGAGTCTAAAAAGTAATACTTCATTAACCATGTTACGTTTGGAAGGAGATTCTTTGGTTTTTGATTTGATGAACATGGGCATAGAAGTTGTTGGTACATTAAATTGTTTTATTTTGTATCAGGTGTCTGTGAAATCATCTCTATCAGACAGAATAAAGCAAGCGCAGAAGGAAGACAGTGAGTTGCAGAAAATGGTAGAGTTGGTTCAGAAGGGTAAGTTTCTTGAATTTAAAATTGATAGTGATTGTTTTTTGAGATTTGGGAAGAGATTATGTGTACCTTGTGACTCAATGTTGAAGAATGAGTTGTTATGTGAATCTCATAGTTCTCTATTTTCAGTTCATCCTGGTAGTACTAAGATGTACATAGTTTTTCGGAAGTATTACTGGTGGGATGGAATGAAAAGAGATATTGCTGATTTTACTTTGAAGTGTTTGAGTTTTATGGAGGTTAAAGCAGAGCCGCAATTACCAAAAGGAATGCTTCATCCATTACCAGTGCAAGACTGGAAATGGGAAAATATATCCATAGACTTTGTTGTGGGATTACGGTAGACATCTCCAGGTAATAATGCAATCTGGGTTATTGTTGACCGATTGTCTAAATCTACTCATTTCATTCCTACTCGAGATATGTTGTCTCTAGATCAACTTGCTCGGTTGTATGTTAAAGAGACAGTCATGTTTCATGGTGTTCCCCTCTCTATTGTATCTGATCATGATCCCAGGTTTACTTCTAGCTTTTGGAAAGGCCTTCAAAAGTTGTTCGGTACTGAATTAAATTTTAGTATAGCTTTTTATCTGTAATCAGATGGGCAGTCAGAATGAACAATGCAGACCTTGGAGGATATGCTACGTGATTGTTCACTAGATTATCAGGGAAGTTGGGACCAACAACTTTCTTTGGTTAAATTTTTTTATAATAATAGTTTTCAAAACAGTATATAGATTGCTCCATTTGACGCATTATATGGAAAGAGTTATCGAACTCCAGCTTTTTGGGATGAAGTAGGTGGAAGGAAGATGATGGGACCAGAATTGGAAGAAGAGATGGTAGAGAAAGTTCAGTTGATTCAGAAGCACATGAGAACAGCTCAGAGCAGACAGAAAAGTTATGCAGATAACTAGAGGAAGGATCTTTCTTTTGACGTAGGTGATCATGTCTTTCTCAAAGTTTCTTCCTGGAAAAGTGTGATACGTTTTTGTAAGAATGGAAAGTTGAGTCTGAGGTTCATTGGACCTTATGAAATGCTAGAGAAAGTTGGATCAGTTACATACAGAGTGGCTTCTCCTCCAAGTTTATCTCAGGTACACAATTTTTTCCATGTTTCGATGTTGAGAATGTATATGCCAGATCCATCTCATGTTTTGAGCCCAGAGGTAGTTCAGTTGGGAGAGAATCTCTCTTGTGAAGAACAAATAGTCCAAATTCATGAACATAGAGGGAAAGTGTTGTGGAATAAGGTAATTCACTAGGTAAAGGTTTTGTGGAAAAACAATATGGTTGAAGAGGAAACATGGGAATCTAAAAATTCTATGAGGGATAAATAGCCCCACATATTTTGATAAGTGAATAAAAATTGTGAGGACACAATTCCCAAAAGGGGGGAAGGATGTAACATCCTAGGTAAATGAAGAATAAGAAATATTTCATATTTATTAATATTTGTGAATTAAATATTAATTTTACTTTAAAGAGGTTTCTATGTTCTTTAGCGTACCTGATACGCAACAACAGGTTTCTTTGAAATCTTACGTTTAACACTAATAATATAATATTATTATTTTAAATGGCAGTTAACTCTTAGCCATTGTATTGGTGGGAATGAACAAAACTAACTAAAATATGATTATAAATGTTTGTTAAATGTATTTACATTTATCCAATAAAAGTCAAAGGCTTAAAATGTGAATGAAACTAATTTTAAGCATAATTTATATTAAAAGGCCAATTTATAACCTTTTAATGGAGAACCCTTTTAAGTATAGTTTTGGTAACTTTAATACATTATAATTGACAAAATAAAATCCTTCTTTATAATGGGGACATCAAAATTTAATTTTTGTAAATTTTTGGAATTTTTCCGATAAAGTTCATTTTTTAATGAATAGTGAAAATATTGTATTTTAATTCAAAACTGTGTTTTAATCTAATTTATTTATATGGTTAAATTATATTTTTAATTGGTTTTAAAGTTTAATTATAATATATTTTTACCATTTAATCCAATGTTGGTCATTGGAATTAATTTCACTTTGAAATTGGACATAAACATGTGTCAATCTATTGATAGTTATTGTTTCTTAAAAACACGCTATTTGTTTCAACATGAATTAATTTTAAAATTAATTAATGAAACTTATATGATTTTAATTTGGAAAAATAGAAATCATTTTTTAATTCGGAATATCAAATATATCTTAGGCTTAATTTTTGGTAGTTTTCTGAAAAACATTAATTTTTGATGAATAGTGAAACCACTTAGTGGTAGTTAAAAAACAATCTTTTTCATTTAAATGAAATTTTACCACTTCTGTGAATTGAATTTTCAAAAAACTGACATACATGGTTGTTATCAAGAAATAAAATTTTGTTCATTAAAACGAAAATAATTTTTGGTGAATAGTAACTTTTGAATTTTATTTACCGCGGTTAAAGGTAAATAGGGTAATTCAAGATTAAAAGAATATTATAATAATTCAAAATTACCTTAACAATTGTCCTAACATTATTGGATGAGTAGTGTCCGACCATGGACAACCTTGGGTCGATTTTGGGATCCCATTGAGCCACTTGGTAGTGATAATGACAATTTGGATTAATTAATTTAATGTAAAGACAAAATTGACATTAACAAAAATATTTTAGTAATTAATTTTTATAAGGGTTTATATAAATTATCATTTCAACAATAAATATTAATTAGAAAGATAAAAATATTTTCTACGTGATGGTTGTTTTTATAATTTTTAGACATCAAATAAATTAAATTATTTTTGACACAATAATGATGCAGTATTTATCTCATTAATAAATGATTTAAATAAATAAGATTATAATGATTAAAATATTATCCAAAACATGTCCAATTCTGATTGTATGATTTTATTTCGACCATGAGTCATCTTATCTTCATCTTTAATGATTTTGGACCTTTTGAAACTGAAGATAAGTTTATAATAAAATAATATTTTCACACTTTCCAAAAGAGCCCCTCCTCCCCCTTATAAAAGAAGACCACTTCTAACCAATTCCTCACACCTCCCAAGCCATTTCGATCATCCAAAATCTACCCAATTAAGCTCCCTACACCTCTCTCCTCCCCTAAAAAGCCTTAACTTAGGCAGAAGTCACTTCAAGAAGTCCTTTTGGTTCAAACCAAAGGGAGTTACCCAAATTAGAGGTAATAGTTTCTCTTAAATTGTTTTCTTTTATTTTACTTCTCCAACCCCTAAACTCTTTTTTATTACTTTATTTTGTATGAACACAAGTATCCTCAATATAATAGGATTTTGTTATGAGATGTATTCTGACTAAAATTACACACACCTCCATCTAATGGATGAAGAACATAATGTTTCTGTGGATGGAAAACTAACGCCCCACGAAACGATGATTGTTCGATTTTCTCCTATCGCGTGTCATGGTAGCCATTATGATGGAACTGTATTTATATATGATATATATTATGTTTATTATTTCCTTATTCTTTTGTACTTCCCAATTATATCAAGACTTTATGGTTTCCATAGTGGGTAAATACGATAATCTCATTTGAGGAAGTGCAGACTACCGCCCCCTCAAAGTGATGTGACCCGTTAATGCTTTATGTGGGATTTATAAAAGATGGATTTAATGATATTATATAAGATATTATACTGTAATTATAATATACATATGTATATTTACGCTTTAATTCCATAAAAATAAGAAATAGAAATTAAAGTAGCATTCATGTGTATGTACGGCTTACAGCCCCCATGAATGGTGCATTTCATTTCTTACCTCCAAATGTTATGTACTATTATAAATAAATGTATATACTGGTTATATATGATATATATGATATCTAAATCATGAATATCATTCTGTATATAATGGACTATTGACTTGATGGACAACTTGTAAATATAAGGTGTTCATTATTGACTCAAGTACCAAATATCGAAAAAACAAACGTTATTAACTTAAATGATTACATAATATCAATAACATGGTAATGATTGATATAAAAGGAATACTAAACTTGAAAAAGGTTCTTAATCAAGTAGAAATTAAATTTAGTTACATATTCAGGAGATTAAAGAACGATCGTGTCAAGTCAGACATGAGGTAAGGGACTTCATCTCAATCTCCTTTAATCGAGGCATTTTTAGTTTTATACACGACATTATTTTATACCATGTGTGAACCCCTTTGACTTTTTATATCATTTAAAGAGAATATTTTTATACGAATCATTTTACTAAATGAAAAAAGGGAATGTTTCTTTTTTGTACGTAAGCGGTGACAAAGGCCTTTCTGCCGCCGCGAGTATTATTTGATCTTTCGCTTACTTAACAAGCCAGAATGTTTTTACAAGGAAAAATAAGTATCATATACTCTTTTTACTTATTTTGGTATTGGAAATTATTTTGGGAATGGATTTATTATTTTAATATCTTGAAATGATATTTTATTATTGCAATGTGGAAATTTTATCTTTACTTTATGCTTATGTTATGTGTTATGATCATGTTATGGTTCTTGGGAATTATTTATGTACATGGGTGGTTCCGTGATAAACCTTGGGCGGCTGATCCCGAGATAGCTCTCCAATGCATTGGGTAACATGACGGAGGTAATTGTGAATTTTATTCCTAAGAGATTTTAGGGAATATATTGTGATGGGTGGTATTCCAATGTAACTCCCTATGTAGCCATGATAGCTACCATGTATGTATGATATGGATGCCACAATTTACCTTTATGATTTATGATTTCTATGCGTCTTTCATAAATATTATGATTTAATGAGGTAAGTAAAAGTGTTCATGTTTTTTATGTATTTATGAACAAATGTTTTCATTCTTTGTTTATAACCCTTACTGAGCCGTTTATGCTCATCCCAAGTTTTGAAATGTTTTCACAGGACTTAAAGATGAATAGGGCCAAGGATGGGATCAAGGAAAAGTCATGTTGTCTAAAACATGGAACTAGACATGACACTTTTTTTAAGAATTTTTATTTTATGAAAAAAATGGAACTTGTCTAGAAGTGTCTACATTGTTATATTTTAAGATGTAATAGTTATGTCCTAATCCTCTAAAACTCTAAACCTAAAAATATCCTCGATGTGAATTATTCATTTAATTCAATATTATGTAATGTTTAAGGTTAGGTCCTTATACTCAGTGTACATATAAGGGACATAAACTTCATTATAATAATGAATAATTAGTTATTTTTAAAAATTGGACTCCAAAGTAAGTGTGTAGGTATTCCCTTTATTAAAAACCTCTTAATCCCATTGCTACATGAATATTCCCATCATATTATCACTTCTAGAGTTAAATTTGTTGAGCAGAGTAAGCACATAAAAAGTATTTGAAGTAGTAACTTGCAGCATACCCCTACTCTACAAAGGGGACTGTCCATGAGAGGTAGTGTTACTCACCTAATTCTTTTTAACTAGATGAGGGAAGCCAATACTGACATATATTTACCCTTCATCTTAGTGGAAATCAAATTCCATTCTTGAATAAATTCCTTGTTCAATAAATTTTGATTAACATTTTCATGATTCCCTAAATCATAGTAACCAGTAACAAAATATCATGCTTATTATGATACTCTCTGCTGTCATCCTTTGAAAAAGGGATAACACATTCTCCTTCTTTCTCTACTGGTTAATGCACACTAGGCTAAATTTTTTGGATTGACATTTTCCTCAATAGTAATATCATCCCATGATTTCATTTCTCAAGGTGGAAGAGGAATCCTTAACAACATTAACCATATTCAAGTCATAAGAATTACCCCAATCTGAACCATCATACCCTTCTAGTGAAGAAACTTGTTGCGAGCATCCCCCATGCTATGAAATTGGATGGGGAGAATTGAGTACAACCCCCCTATTAGAATCTCTTCATCTATTTGTGGTAAAACAATACTCATATTCCAAGCATATGCCTTCATAGGTTGAGCCATCCCTTTGATATTACATTCAACATTCCCATAATCTACATAATAATAAAACGAAAATTATCTTTTGTAGTTGAATATGTCATGTCCAATTAACTTACAATTCAAACAAAACATTGGGACATTCTAATATTGAACTCTAAACTCAATTTCCTCAAAATCAGTGGATAGAAAAAATCTATCAGCCATGGTGGAACAAAATTATACATCAACCGAAAATCAAGCATCATGTCCAAAATGAGTAAGCTTGGTCTCTTTGTCTAATTTAATAGGTTTTCTGATAACAATATCAAGATCATACATGATCTTAGGATGTGAAAAAATAGGTTTTATCCAAATATTTTTACCCATAGGTGAGCGGATGAGTTACATATATCTAATGGGATGATGTTCATATCTCATTCATGGATATGCATGATGCCAGGCTTGATTGAAATCAAACCATTCCCCCATGGATGCATCTTCAGATATTCAGTGGGAAAGAAGAAATAAAAAAATCCTCTACCTAATGATGCACACCCACAGTCGATGAAACCCCAAATTGTCGATAAATGTGAAACTATGTCATCTACATTACAAAGTTTGGACCCTCGGGGAAGATTAATCTTGAAATAAACTAGTGTTTACCAATTTTTTCGCATTCATAGACCGCATCAACATCATATCTTACATGCACAATATTCCCCTTTCGATGAATCTCCAAAACTACAGATTCTTTATAGAGAGAAAAAGCATTCTTAATCACACTAGTGGAAGAAGAAACAACCAGGTTGGATTCACTACATACCACTATACAAGATACGCCATATATATGTGATTCAAAGTGCCTCTGATCTAGGAGGATTTTAGTAGCTAAAGAACTTGATTGCATCTTCATAAGAAAAGTTCCCTATGATTCTCCATGAAATTGAAGAGGAAAAACAAGAGGTTTTTTTACTACTCACATCACACACCTTATCATTCCGTGCTAAATTAGTAAGAGAGGATAAATACATATTTATCAACACTAAATAAGAACTAATAAAATCTATCTTAATCAGTTCTAATATCTTAGCACTGATTAAAATATATTTTCAATAAAGATTTATAATTATATTTTTAAATAAATATATTTGGATGTATATTTGTAAATATTTTTATAGAATTATAATCATATGTATATCATTATATATATTAATATAATTATATTTTTATTTAATAAAGAAATTAAAATATATTCATTATCTAAATATAACTGTTATAATTTTAAACATATTTAAATATATAGTTATTTATTTATAATTCTATAATTATTTTTTTTAAATTTGTATTTATTTATTCATAATTATAAATATATTATTTTAGAAGTATATTTTTAAATATATTAATAATTATTTATTTGTAGTTATAAATATATTTATATTATTATATATATTTTATAAATAGATATAGATATAGACGTAGTAAATATATTAATAATTTAAAAATATTTATTATAATTTTCTAATTATATACATATTTATATCATGATATATTTATAAAATGCAGTTGGGGTGTGCCTTAATGGTTGAGGTGCTCTATGATTCTACATCAGTCCCGGGTTCAAATATGGGTGGGAGAAAATTTTCACTGGCAGGAAGTGACACAGGCATGACACAAGCATGACACAGACAAGCGGTGAAGCTAACATGATGCAGAAAGACGGTGTCATTGACAAAATGCAGGCATAACGCTGCATTCAGCCTTCAGGCCAGATCTTGGGTCTTTCGGCCAAGTAATAGGCTTCATTCCCACTGGGCCTCATGCCATATACTGAATAAGTAAGCCTAGATTGGTGGTCTATCCCATGGGGGGGCTATGACCTACCTTTCTGGGTTGTGTGTGTGGTGTGTGTGAGATTAATGTAATTGTACCCTCATACACATAATATATATATATATATATATATATATTAAATATATATAAATATAGTAAATATATTCATCATTTAAATATATTTATTATTATTTTATAATTATTTAAATATATAATTATAAAGTCATAATTATATACATACCGTTTTGAAAAAAATGTTTTTTATTCAAAATTATAAATATTTTTTTTACAGATATAGTAAATATAAATTTATAAATATATTAATACATAAATACTTAATGGAAAATATATTTTTAACATTATTAATGAATATATAATCTTAAATTCATGAATGCTAAAATGGAGTGAATTTAATAATTAAAAATGAGTAGATTTTATATATTTGGAAAAAAGGGATCAGTTTTTTTTAAACATATTAATTATTAATGAAAATATAGATATTTATAGAAATGATGATGAAGAAATATTTAAAATATTAAAACAATATAAATAAATATGTGTAAATACACATTTTAAAATGATTAAATTTTAAAAAAAATTAAAAAAAATATAAATAAATAAATAATACTTTTTGTAATAATATTTAAAATAATGAAATGAAATTTAAAAGTTAAATAAATAATATATTAAAATTATCATCTTACTAAATGAAATTTTAAAACGTATTTTAATATTGGAATAAACAGTTTAAATTTTAGGTGTATGTGTTTCTATATAAGTGTTCATTAATTACATAAATATTTTTGTGTGAAATTGATGTTTGTGTGTATATATATATATATTCAAGATTGATATATGTTAAATTTAACAATGGTATTATATAATGTATATTGTCTATTAAGAAAATAAATAACAATAATTAATTAATTTTGAAAAAAATGTTATTAATTATATAGATAACTTTTTAAAAAATAAAATCAATATTTTTATATGGTAATGAATACATATTAATTTTATAAAAGAAATCAGTATTAAAAACAATAAATGTTAATGAATAAAAATTTATAAATAAATATTAAAAATTAATTATATTATAAATAATATTGAATAATGAAAAATTAAAAATGAATAAGTTAAAAAAATTAAAAAAAATTAATATTATTAAAAAATAAATAACATTGAAATTGAATAATTTCAAAATAAATATTAAAAGGTAATAAATGATATATACTAGATAAAAATATAAAAAATGATAAAATTTACCCAATATAAAAATAATTTATATTTAATAAGTTATATTAATAAATAAAATTCTAAAATGAATATTAAAGGTAGAATAAAATATAGAAATATTATGTGTGTGTGTTATTTATAAAAAATCATTAATTATGTGTATATATGCATGAAATAAATGTAATACACGTTTCATATACGTTATGTTTAAAAATAAAATAAAATTAAATTAAATTCTAGTTAATTGATATAATTATTTAATTTTATTAATTAATACTATTCATCAATTATAATCAGTTTTCACTAATTCTGTGACT
Organism: Viscum album; assembly: GCA_963277665.1. NCBI lineage: Eukaryota > Viridiplantae > Streptophyta > Magnoliopsida > Santalales > Viscaceae > Viscum > Viscum album. The sequence continues at coordinate 1,437,173,343 of OY728156.1, read as the reverse complement.
TATTTATGGTAAGTATAAAAAATTTGTATTATAAAAATGATATCTTAGTGAAAAATATATATTTATATATATACAGAAATATATATGAATACGTTTCTATAATAAAAATAGTAATTATATTAATGAATAATTATAAATAAAAACCATAAAAAATGATTAAAAATGAATATGTTTTTAATTATTAAATTTTAATTCATTTCATATATTTATATTTAAAATATATTATTTGTTTCTATTTATAATTTCTATATACATATTAAATTTATTCATTTTTATTGATAAATATTTCATTAAAAAATGTTTTAATAATTTTGTAATTTATCATTTTTAATTTCTTGTTTAATTATTACAAATTAGTCATTTTATATATTTGTATTTAATATATACTATTTATTAATATTTATAATTTATTATTATATATATATTAAATTTATTAATAAATATTTAATTAAAAGTATATTATTTCTTTAATTTATTGTTTTTTATTTTGTATAATTTTTTCTATTTTTAAATTGTTTTGAATACTTTAAAACTTTTATTAGTTTATATAAAAATATTAAGGCATCAACTGGTTCGGGCAATGTAATTGCTCAATTAGGTGGTCCTGGTGGTGTATGACATAGTTGGGTGTATGATGGTGGACTATGACTCACGAGAAGCGTAGGGTGGGACAAGGCCTAACATAGCCTGTGAATAGGACCATATATGTGTGTGTAGATTATGATGGAGCACATCCTCATTGAAGGTGTATAAGCTAAGCATGAAGTGAAATGATATATAAAGAAGGGGTCTCTCTTGTGCTACATTCATCCAGGACTTGAACTGGTGATTAAGACCTTTTTCGGGGCTAAAAATAAATTGTTGATGATGGTATCCTTTATAACTACGTAAAAATCACTTATAAAGGGTACCTTTTATTGACACTTTTTTTAGTGTTGATAAATGACACCCATTGTCAGCACTTTTTCAGCACTGATAAATGATTCTTTTATTAGTCCTTTTATTCTAGAACTGATAAAGTTTAACACTATATATGGAATGTTTTTTAATACTGAACCAATATACATATACATTTCTTCAGTCAATAATTTTATATTAATTCATTAATTCATTAATTATTATAGTTATATTTAACATTGAGTATCTATTAAAATGTAATGGAATCAATGAAAGAAAATAATTATTTTTAAGTTTTTTATGAGTGAAACAATGAAAAAAGAAGAAGGTTAAAATGAAGGAATCAAAGAAAAAAAATATAACCTCATAATCAGTTTCTTATATCAACATCAATAATTTCCACATTATAATCCATATTTTTCTATTTTTATATATACATTAATTGAAAATAATATATTATTTTCCTAAATCACATTTAATAATTAGGGGATTAAAATTTTAAGTCTATGACAAAGAAACAAATAAGGTAAAAATCATGTAATAAATGAAACAAACCTCATGGGTGGAGCTGGTGATATGGGTAACATGAATAGATGATATAACAGATGGTCATTGAAAAAATGGGAAATATATAGTGAATTATGTGGGGGAGGGTGGTGAATAATGTGAGTGATAACATGAAATATGAAGGACAAATGGGATGGAGCATGGTGACAAGGGGGATCATGTAAAGAATTAATTGAGTGGAAATTTTTTTAATTTTTTATAAAAACAGAACAGTTTTTTTTAAAAAAAAATAAATTGTTAAAAGAATTCATGTCAATTTCATAAAAACAACCACTAATAAAATTCATTGGCGATGTTTAATAATAGTGTAACTAAAAAATATTGTACACCTAATATAATAAATGTTCATTTTTGGTTTTAGAAACCACTATCCAAAAACAGGAGTATTTTATATAATTTGTTTTAGCATATGTATAGAAGAAGTAACATGTAAATTATTGTGTTTAAATAATTTTGATATTATACTAATCATCTATAGAGACCTAGATTCTCATTCAAGATAAAAAGAATTAACCATAGAATGTATTTATTTATATTCCTTTATTGTGACCATTAGGTTATGATATAAAATTTTTTCTTATTGTTTTTATAATGGTAATTAATGAGTTATTTCTAACATGGACTATTTATATGAAAATTTTTCAATTATTATATTTTATATCCCACTGTGATTAAAGTTAAGTAACTGTCTATAATATGTTCAATATGTTCAATTGGTTAGTTCTTATGTAACCTTATTGTTTCACAAGATAATAGATGATCACACTACATGAATATAAAGAAGTAAATTTAAATATATATACATAAGAACATAATAATACAAATAAATACATATTTATAAACAAATATAGATAAATTGATCTATTAGATGAGTATTTTTAGATTGACATGAATAAATGGAATTATAAAAGATATTTAATTTTAATTGTGTGAAAACATGTGTAATTTTACCTCTTGCTTGTTTCTTTTTCGATGAAATCTATATTTGTGAATAAATTTTATATTTAACTAATATATAGTCTACATAGTTTTGTACAATAATTCTAAATTACACTATAAATTTTTAAATTTATTTTTTTTTCATTTGAATATGTATGGAATATAATTAAAATAACTACTAAAATTAAATATAAAAAAACTCATCAAATGAAGAAAATGAATATAGGAGAATGGTCATGACATTGATTTATTTATGAATATATAATTTATTGGGGATGGTTCTTCTTTTATTTCCAATTTATTGTGCATTAGTTTGAGAGATTTCTTATTTTTCCAATCCCTCTTTGATTTCCAATGTTTTTATGTTTTTTTTCCGATGAAATTTATTTTTATATGTAATTGAATTAAAATAGTGATGCATTGAATGTGAAGGGTCAGAAATGATTAATGTATGATATCATCATTGAACCCATCTTAAAAAAATTAATCATAAATAACAAATAATATATTTTGAATTATATTTTTATACATTTAGTTTTATATACTCACATAATTTTGTGGATATGTTTCCCTATGAGCCATTCAACTTATCAATTTATTTAATTTCACTATAACCTAATGCTCCAATATGATCTATTATTTTCCACATGTTTTAGAGGATTAATGGGATATATTATTCTATTACTTCTTATATGATTCATTTGTTCTCTATGATATTTTGGTCAGTATAACACTAGTTTTACATTAATTAGTCTTAGATTACATTTCTAGAGTTGTCTCTATATATTTTACATATTTTTCTTTTTGACAAAGTTTCAAACAATACATCTTGTAGTTTGGTAAATATGAGATTATTAAATAATTAATTGTTCAACTATATTGTATAAATATATGTCTTTACCTCTAGGATAATAAGAATGATTACTGAAACCTATAAATCACTTAGAAGACCAGAGGGTATTAATGTATTTCATAATCTAGTGGACCAAATGTGAAAGAATATTATCTAATAAAACTCATCATTACATGTTCATAGATTTCAAGAATATTTTAAAGTGTTCATGGTTTATAATCAATGGTGTCTAATTAATATCAAAGAGTATAATATTTAAATGTTGTCTACTCTTTAATGTTTAAAATTAATGATATATTATATTATAAGGATTTATTTTTCAGAATAATATTAATGTTGCATTGATAGTATTTGTATACAATCATCAATACACATACATGATCATGAAATATTACTTTTTGATGAATATTAGTGTTTAGGTGTGTACTTCCTAGTGACTCATCCTACCGACAACCACAATGAATATTTTGTGTATATGTGAAGTCTTATTATATTTTTTTCATTGGTGTATATTTGGATTTCATGATTCATTAACATCTATATACATATTCCAGATTTAATTAGATATGGGTGTGAAGGTATTTCACATGTCTAGTATACATGAATTAAGCACCATCATTTTTTGTTTCTTTTTTATTTCACATTATGTTATGATAAAAAATTTGATAACTTATACATATATATATCATATAACTTATTTGGTTTTATATAACATATTTACTTCCTTTTGGATGATTATTATTACCTGATGGGGGACCGATGCAATTTTTTACTATTTCCATTATTTATTTATTTATTTATTTATAAATTATTAAATTATATTTATGGAATGTCATTCCCCAATGATATTTGGATATTTCATCGATACTATTTTCTAGAATATTGTGATTAGGTAGTATGCCTAAAGATTATTAGAAATCTAAGAGTGGTTTTTGAGTAATAATTGTTTTTCGTTAAAATAATACTTTTTGAAAAAAAAATATCACAATTGTAGAGATTACATATGTAAAATATAAAAAATAAATGGAATAATTATGTATATATGAAAAAATATATGAAATGATATTACTATAATGATTTTCAATTATTAAAATATTTTTAATCAATTTTTAAATGATGTTTACAAAAAAGAAATGGAAAATAATAATATAATCTTTTTTAAATTAAAAACAAAATAAATATTAATATATGTGTTAAATATTAATATAAATGAATTCCAAATTAAGATGATAGGTAGAGAGATAGAGTTGATAGAAATAATTACTTCACATAGCATTCTTAATAATTAAGATTATAAAACCATAAATCATCTCTAAAAATTAGAGGTAACTCATGGATAAAGAAATTAAATTCAAAATGGGGTTAAATATTAATATTATTTGACTTAAATTTGATCAAAACTATATTATTTATAAGTAATTGATGGTGTGTTTTTGAAATAATAAATTGAAAATCCCAGAAAAATAATAATTTATGAATAACTCTTAAAATAACGATAACCACTCTTACTATAAATAGTTTCCACCCTTTATGGTGTAATATAAAATTGTATTATATCTTTCATGGTGTTTTTGAAAATTAAAATTAATTATATTACTAACAACTCATTTTATTATTCAACTATTTATTTTTATATTTATTTAAAACACTAAGAATTCACTCATAACATGTTTTGATGGCTTCAATAAAAATTTCCTTTCAAGATGGTGAAAATATTTCTATAAATCATATATAATTATTTATTAAAAAACTCTATGTGTTTAAAAATAAATTTTTGAAAATGATATACTATGTGAAACGATTTTATGAAATTGTTATTAATATAAAAATTTATATATATAAAAATTTCATAATTATAAATTCTTGAACAATATTAATTAATATTAAATTCAATATTACTAATGGTCAATAAGTATTTTAACCTTCATAAGAATAAGACCATTAATTGTGACCAAATGGTTATATTATTATTTTAACGATCATATTATTACTTTAATGATTATATTTTCACTATTTTACCCTTTCAATGGTCATATTACCCTTTTAATATTATGTAGTTTCTCAAATATTCTAAAATAAAACCCCATGATTCATTCCCTCGATTTTCAATGGGTTTTTAAAATTTCAATATTAATTATACAATTTATTTATCTTTAAACCATAGTTATTCAAATATTGACTATTACTTGATGTTATAAAACAATGAATTTTAAATTTAAATGAAATTTTTCATTTTTATATATATCCTAATAATATTATTTAAAGTCAGTATGATTTTTTATCTTTGATTATAAATTCTCTATTATGAAAAAATAATTCCCTTTTATGACTGCTGCATACTATTAATTTATTGTATAATTTTATATTTACTTTTATCATCTTATAATGTGAATAAAAAATTTATTATTTGGTATTGATGTAAATAATCATTAAGATACAGACACAAAAACACCCTTAAATTATTAGTTCTTATATCCACCCATAATTAATAAAGGGAAAATAACACAATTTGAAAAATCTAGACTATATCATTTAACTACTATGAAAAAGAAATTCCACTAAATCAAATCTATAATATATTATTAATTACCTAAATTATTTCTTAATTTTAATATAATAATTTTCACGAATATCACTAATATTATTTTCTTTTGGGTTTAGATGTTCACTCTCTTGATAAAAAATAATGCCTAAACCGTAAATTATTTCTTGAAACCCAAATAAATAAATTACTTACTATGGTTATCTAAACCAGCAATAAAGATATAGATAAAAGAAGATAAAAATAATAAAAATATTTTAATAAATTTAAATTATAATCACCAACATTTCATAATCTTATTATAAAAAATAAAATCAAGATCAAATTTAAGTGTAATCATAAATTAAATATTATAGGAAAAGGAAAAAATATTTTCTAAAAAATAAAAACTCATTTTTTTGAATATATTATATTCAAGTTATTATTGTGTGTCTTCTATCCACCAATAATCCATTGATGTTACATATTATATCTCAAATTAATTTATTAGATTTACTAAAACAAATAAATACATAACTTGAGTTTTATTTAATATATTATAAAATTCTTCTTTTATAACTAAATCACATTTTCATTATGAATTTTGATATTATCGAAGAGTTTTTTTTAGTTTCCATATAGAATTAATCAAAAGATGGAACATTACTTCCTTTAATTTATATGACTATTATAAATATACATTGATATGGTAATTGTTTATATCATTTTTATACGGTGTGTTAGAGGAATCATTCTTTATTACAATATGATGTTTGTTTAGTTATATTTATATATGCATCTAAATCATGATTCACAAACCAATTCATGGAGAATACATGTGATTCTTACTGTATGTGATGGAACGATTTGTGGAGTGGAGACATAAACACATATCAAAAGTGACACATATATGGAAACATGAAAAGGGACTTCAATATTAATTACAGTTCTAAAAATATGATATTTAAAATAATGGTTCCCAATGAAATATCCAATGATATATTGGATGCCAAATTAATTCTAATAAAAATATTACTTATGTAACACCCCAAATTCTTATAAACATTTTTTATTAATTAATAAAATTTATTTAATGTCTTCAGTTATACGCTACACCATGTTATGGTTTCACTATATGCAACATTATCTTATCTTGGTATACATGCAGCTCTAAATTTCTATGAAACATCATTTTAATAATAAAATTATTTTAAGAAGATAATTATAACCTAGTCCTAAGAATGTAGGGTATGAACAAGAATAAAGGTATAAAAAAACTATATTTTACACATGTATATAAAATTATTTGACCAATTAATTATAGGTGAAGGTAAAATCCATTTTAAAATAAAAGGAAATCTTTTTTCTAAAAAAACTATGCACAAGTGTGTTTTATTCCAATAAATAAAAAAGTCACTCATATTGAATTATATTAAAAAAATATATTTATAACATATTAAATATAATTTTAACATTCACCATGCATGTTTTATAGATATTATATAAGAAAAAATCCAATTCGACGTATAAAAAGAAATATTTTGTTTCTAAAAAGCCAGTTTTTTTCTTTTGATGGAACCCTTGTTTTAAATATATTTTATGACACTTATAAAAAAATTAAAAAATAAAATCAGTATTTTAATTATTAATATCGTAATTTATATTCTTTTAATATTTGGTATTTTTCTGATAAGCTTCTTGTTTTGATGAATAGTAAAAGTAATATTTTTTACTGATAACTCGATTTTTTAAGTACTTACAAGGTCAGATTTTGTTACAATTTAGTTTTAAATAGTAATTAGTTCTTTTTTATTTAAAATCATAAAATTATGGGGTTTTCAAAGTATTATATACACGAATTTATCATAAAAACATTTTATTATTTAAAAGAACATATTTTTGAAAAAAATATTTTTCGTGGCATTTTACTGATTTTATTTTAAATTAAATTTTGATATTTTTTAGATCTGAATTTTGATAAATGGATACAAAATTTTAATTCATATGGTCCATATTTTGTAGGTATTTCACTTTATTTAGTTTCTAATATGAATAATAACCATGGTAAATTTTGTTATCATGATAAAGGGTAAATTAGGAAATTTCGGTTAAAAATAAAATTCTAAAGACAATAAAATGACCCGAAAACGTCAAATGTTTTTTGGATGAATTAAATTAGACCTGAAACACATAAGGATAAAAATTTCTTCATTTAATGGATCTTTGTATATGAAAATGACTTATATAATATTGAAATCAAAGAAAGACACAAAGTGTGATTTTTTTATATTTAATATCTCTTATGTGTAAAAATGGAAAAAATTGAATGTTATGAACAAATATAATTTTCAATTTTTAACATAATAAATATATTATTAGAATATAAATCTATTTTTGATGTTTTGAGCTGCTTGGATAAAATTATGAAATTTATAATATTTTATTTAAGAAAAAGATAAAGATGTCACATTCATGATTTAAATAATATATCTTTTTTAATATAAGGATACAAAGTAGATTTATTTGACTATAAATATGATTCTAAAATATAAAAGATATATATTATTCATTGTAATTTATTTTTAATTTTTATATAAAATTAATTATAATAAATAATTACAGAACACTAATGTAGTAGTTATTTTCTTATTGGAAATATCAATGAAATATTAATAAAAATAATAGAATAAATATAAATTAAGATAATTAATTTATAAAAATATTTTGGTTGGACAACTTGACATTTTAGTGATATAATATTTTTTTCAATGTTAACTTTTTATCAATACATTTTTTAAAAATACATGAAATAAATAGTATCAAAATTGGCACTATTGATGTTTTATCAAAATAATGTATTATTAAATTATTTAAAAATAATAAAATATATTTAAAAATAAATAATAATAATTTTTTTAATTTTATAGATTTATATTTATTGTCTAATATACATTACATAAGTAAAAATTAAAAACTTATAATATTGATTATGTAGTGACCTTAGTTAACAATAAAATTTGTTAAGTAAGGGTTAATCAAAATGTTAATCTTTAACAAAAAATACCAAAACTTGCAAAAAATTATTGTTTGATGATATTAGAACATTATATCATTTTATATTCGAGTACATGTCCTTTTGGAGGTATTTTTTGGGGGTAAACATTTTTATAAATTAATATTTTCAAAAATTACAAAAGTGCCTCTCATCTCAATTATAAAAGGGAACCTCCTCTTTTACCTCTTCACATCACATTGTTCCTTAAATCCCAAACATAACATACCCATTTTCTTTAATATATCTCTAGAAACAATATATAGGTTTAGTTACTCTCCAAAGTCCAAATCTAGTATCCCTATGAGGAGATCTAGAGGGAGATTATAAATGAAGAGGTAATCTTCTTTACCAGCTGTTTCAGGATTAATTATTATTATAAATTCAATTCATTTTTTCATTATAAAGTAAAAAATATAGTATAAAATATATTATGAGATTTTATTATCATTATCGAACAACTATATTCCCCCTTTTATGCATCGTACGAAAAATGAATGTACCATGCGTGCATATGTAAAACTTTCCGTAGACACTATAGTGTAATCTGTTTTCATCACCACTTTATTTTGATGGCTATAATGATTGAAATAATATATATATATATATAACATTATATTTATTTTGAAATAAAATATATACCATCCACTTTCTGACCATTTTACTATTAAGGAAATGATATCATCGCTCGTCTGTACGTACGACTTACCGTCATTATGATGCGATGTGATTTATTTTCCATATTCAACATTCAATAGTAATTTTAAAAATTTATATAATTAAAAAATATTATATATATATTACCTTAATATCATTATGTAAATTATTTAACTATATCATATAAAAAGGAATTGGGACTTATACGACAAAATATGCATAAGAAAATAAAGCAATTGACACCCGAAATATGAGTAATAATGGAAAATTATTAACAAAAGGGTGATAATATGATTATATATGATATCATAAATATATATTTGGTTATATAATAATTTTATATTTTTATTAAATAAATTTAATATGATTTTATGAAATGTTTGATTGAAATCAAACCGATGGTGAGGGTTAATTTCATAATCTCATTATGTTATGGGATTATTTATAATTAAGTATTTACAAGATAAAATTTATCATCCAAGTATGTATTTCTTAAAATTATTTTCCAAAATATATTTACTATTATTCTAAAACTATTTAAATTAAATTTTACCCATGTATGAATATTTACTAAATATAATGAATCAATATTTTTGTCATATTTCAAATGAGGTACTTTGTTACATTTATAGAAAATGTACAAGGATAATGTTTTATTTTAGCTTATATGGAATAAATAGATTATCAAAATTTCATTATACCTTAATGCCATGAAGCTTCCCTTATAATCTGATAAGGTTATTTTTAGAGAAAGTATTTTCCTTTAAAATTGTGTGGCATTTTAAGAAAACATTTTCGGGAAGAAAAGAAAATTTACCTCAAGAATTGTTATCAAGTGATATCATAAGATTATTTTATATATAAATTAACATTACATGAGGTTATTTGTGTTTTAATGGGAATATTTTTTAAATATATTATCAATATTATTCATATTTTTTGTTTAATTTATTGATTGAATGATAATTATTAAACTCATTTCTTTTCCATGGGTTATGTTATGATTGAATGATTTTTATAAAACCCATTTACATTCATAGGTTTTGATATGATGAATTATTTATTTTCTTATGACACGCATATGTATGATTTGCATTATGTGATGTGTGGGACCAACATATCCCTCTAATGAATTGGGAATATATTTCTATCTCATGAGATAAATAGGGTTGGAATAGGATGTAAAGTTAGTTATGTAATAAAGGATTAGAATCGGAAATAATCCTAGTTCATCAATATAGGTATGGAATGATATGTAAACCTGATTTAGTAATATAGGGCTAAAATAAGTAGTGAACTCATTTTAGTAAAGAACATTGTCTGTAATGATGGTCTTTCCAATGAGACATCAATAATATAGAAAGTATTATCTAGGCTTATGTGTATGTAAAAATATTATGTCTTATGATATGATGTCATGAAATATGTTATTTATGCATTTATATGGTTTTTCCCATGATATGACATCATTATATTTCATATGAAATATATAATTTTCAAAACAATTTCGTATATTCTTATGTACCGTGATTATGATATAATTAATATATCCCTTTTTCCCTTATAGAGATTCTAATATAACCCTTTATTATGTTTCTTTTCCCCAAGATATAAATAAGTGTATTAATTAATATATGTCAAAATGGGGTTCTAGTTATGAGGGAATAAGATGGAGACTTTGTAGTTGTTTTGTGAACCATATATTTATGTTTCCCAGTTTTCATAGAATCTAAAATTATATGGTCATATTCTGGTTTTGTTATAATATATAAAAAATATTATTCTATTTGGAATTACTATCTATATATAAAAATTATGGGCATTTATAGTTGGTATTAGATAAATGTTTTTCATCCTTCTAAAAATATGTTGAGAAAACCTTAGTATGGACCCTAAGGATAAATATATTTACATGTTAAAATCCTAGAGTTTTGTTGACAAACATAAATAACCTCAGAGAAAACCTATGGTATCTAGAATTAAAAAATTATAAGTAATTTCCTTTATTTATGTCCTTTTCCCATTATGATTAGTGTTTCTCACACTATGCTTCATAGTTTTAGTCAGTGGATGGAATATGAAAGAACCACATTAATGTTGAATACAATGGGAAATGAAATGATTGTACTCCCAAGAAACCAAATTTTTTGGGAGAAGGAATTAAATATCTTGTTTTTATGATCACACAACATTCTGAATCCATGAGTCATAAAATAATTCAAAATGAAAAAATAAGTAGACAACATTCTATTGATTCGTTCATTAGAAAATGCCCACCTTTTTTTAGTGGGACTTATATCCCATTGGTGACTAAAAATGGATTAGTACCATTAAAAAGATATTTTTAGTTCTCCAATGTCCAGAACACAAGAAATTATTCTTGGTAGTCTATCATTTGGAAGGTGAAGTAGATCAATTCTGGAATCTTATCAACAATACAAGGCAACAATATTATGTTGAATCTATGGAATGAGAAGAGTTTAGTAACATATTTTCCAATTAATTACATTCCCTATATTATTCTTATAAATATGGAGAAAGAGTTTCTTAATCATAAGAAAAAATATTATGAATCTGTTGGTACCTACAGAGAAAAGTTTACAATACTAGGATGGTATGTTTCTATAATTTTCATTCAAAATGAGAGTAAGATTGATCAATTTTTCAGTGGATTAAAACCAAGTCATTAAAGTGAATTATCCACAAGGGACATTAGTAGCTACAAGAAAATATTTCTATGTGCTCTCAAGGTTGAGATGGAGATCGGGGTCACCGATCAATCTTATGGGTTTGATTAGAAAAGAGAAATTGAATTCAATGGAAAATCTAAAAACCATAGTGAAAATAATATAATATTTCCTTTACGATCTATGTGTGGAAAGAAACATGGTGGAATCATTATAAATGGGAATATAAAATTTTTTACATGTTGGAAATACGGTTATCAGGTGGTTGAATTTTGAAGTGATGTGAAAAATATAACAGTAAATTAGAATAGAGAAAAGGCTTCACTAAATTAATCTCACACACTTCAGTGATACAAGTGAAAATAAAATGGCATTTTTTCTAACTAATTCCCTTATATAAGGGTTATCAATGATGATCATTGTTAGAGACCAATTAAGTCCAAATGAAAGGAAAGTCACGTGTGATCTTTATTTGAGATGTAGAGTATAATAGTGAACTGGTGAAAGGTACAATTACTATCCACTCTATTGTAGAAAATGTATTATTTTATTATGGATCCACCCACTCTTTTTTTATAGATAATTTTCTAATTTTATCTATATATTACCTCAACTATTAGATAATAAGTTAGTGGTGAAAAATCCAAATGGTAGAATGAGTTCATCAAAAGTTTATAATTATTCTTCAGCAGATGTTTGTTAGAAATTGATTCCTGAAAATATTGTGATCCTTCCTTAATTTTAATTTGATGTTATTATTTCCATGGTTTTCATTTCTCTATATAGATATCATATCAATTTACATGGAAGTGAAGACACAATTTATATTCTGGCTAAATCTATGATCATCTATCGATGAAAGGATGAATATGAACAACTAGTGGAAATTACTCTCATATTATGGGTCTTTATTCATATTAAGGATGGTTATCTATCATATATGTTTTTGGAGAAAATCAACATTAAGGATACACCTATTGTACATGTGTTTTCTTTTTGTTTTTTACCAAAATAATTTCTAGGTCTTCCACCTAATTTTGATGTTGAGTATTCAATAGAACTCATACTAGGTTCAATTTCTATTTCAAAGACTCATTATAGAATTTCCCCAACTAAGTTGAAGTAATTGGAGAAGAAACTCCAACATAATTTTAACACGTTATTTATATACCATATTGTTTCACCTTGGGTTGGACTTGTTCTATTTGTTTATCAAAAAGATAAATCAATGAGACTCTAAATTGATTATAGAGAACATAATAAGATCCGTATAAATAAAAGAATATCCTCTTCACCAAATTGATGACATATTTTACCAACTATGTGGAGATCAACACTTTACCAATATTGATCTTCATTTTGAATATCATAAATTAATGTCCAAGAAGGAGGATATACCAAATATCACATTCTATATAAGGTATAGACACTTTGAAAATATAGTGATTCCTATTTATCTTACTAATTCCCCCATTATCGCCATATATTTAATGAATAGAATATTTAGATACTATCTTGATCATTTTTTAGTAGTTTTTATAGATGATATTAGTATATATTCGAAGAGGAAGGAGGAAAATGTAGATCACATATGTATTGTACTGAATACCTTGATAAGGGAGAAGATTTATGACAAAATTACCATGTGTAAATTTTATCCTAAAAAATTTTCATTTTTGGGTCACATAATCTCAAGAGAAGGATATATATGGATCTGGAAAAGATGAAAGTTATTGAACATTGGCCTAGGACAACAATGGTAACTGAAACCCAAATTATCCTTTGTTTGGATGGATTATATTGTCATTTTGTGAAATAGTTCTCATGATTATATAATCCCCTCACCAAGTTGACTTAAAAAAGAGTTAAGATCATATGGATGGAAGAATGTCAAGAAAATTTCAAGGAGTTGAAAATAAGATATTTCAGTGAACCCTTTCTCACACATTCCCATAGTGGATAATGTATTGTGATCAATTGTGATTCATGCAATAAGGATATGGGATGTTTTCTAGTTAAAAATGATATAGTGATAGCTTAAACTTCCTGGTAATTGGAAATCCATGAGAAAAATTAACTGACTTGTGATTTGAATTTTGATGAAGTAATAATTGAATTAAATATATTGTCATTATATTTATGGAGAAAGTTGTGATATATAAATAGATCATATAATTTTAAAGTATATTTTCACTAAAAAGGAGTTGAATGTGAGCCAACAAAGATGTATGGTGTTGATTAAAGACTTTGACTGATCAATAAATTTATAACATAGGAAAAAAAACTAGAATATGCTTTGAGTCCAAAACAGCATGCTAGACTATCTATGATGAGGATCGAAAAATATCGAATATTTATTGATATGAAAAGGATGGATCTAGAAATCATAATGTAAGGGGATAAATATTATCTTTCTCAAATGAATGATTAAACATCTATACAATTAAAGATTATGTAGGTGAAAAATGAAGATGTACACCTATAAAATAAGGATAGAAATGTTCTTTAATTCGACATCAATTTTGATGGAATAATAATGTTTATGAACTGTGTTTTTATTATTCACATACTAGAATTAAAGGAACTATCAGATGGAGCTCATAGATCATCATTTTATATTCATCCTAGCAGAACATAGATGTATAGAGACCTGAAAAAGTATTTATAATGGAATTGAATAAAGAATGATAACGTAGACTATTTTTCTCAGTGCTTGGTTTTTCAGTTAGTTAAGGACAAGAGAAAAAAATCTAATGGGATATTATAAAAATTAGCCATACCATAATGTAAATGGGAAAACATCACCATAGACTTTTTCATCAGACTTCCAAAACATCCAATGGCTATAGTGTTATATGGGTTATCTTTGATCACCTTTCGAATCCGGAACACTTAATTATTGCTAGATAATATTTGTCTCTTGATCATCTTGCAAGGATATATATAATGGAAGTGGTAATAATTCTTGGGGTAACACTTTCCATTATATCTAATTGGGATCCAAGGTTCACCATGAAGTTCTAGATAATTATTCAGCAGGATCTGGATATAGATTTATGTTTTATAACTTCTTATCATCCTTAGATAGGTGGTATGTTCGATAGGACAATTCAGACTCTATAAGTCATTCTGGGAACATTCTCTATGGATTTAAAATGAGTTTGGTATCAAAAAATACATTTTGTTGAATTTTCTTATAAAAATATCTTTGACTCCAGTATTCATATGGATCCTTATGAAGACCTATATTGTAAGAAGTTTAAAACTCCACCATGATGAAATAAATATAGGGAAAGAATGATTATAATACTTGATATTGTTTGGGAAATGATAGAGATGGTCAACTCTATTTAACAACACATAAGAGAATTTCAGCGTCTGTAAAAAATTTATGCTGACAATCAAAGAAAAATATAGAGTCTGAAGTGGGTGACAAGGTATTACTAAAAATATATCCTTTTAAGAGTGTGATGATATTTGGATAGAAGGGAAAGCTAAACCCTAGGTATATCAGTCCATTTGAAATTTTAGATCATGTTGAGAAGGTATCATATTTAATGGTGCTTCCACTGAATCTCTATAATGTTCATTATGTGTTCCATTTATATCTCCTGAGAAAGTAGATACCTGATCCTTCACATATACTAAATTAAGAATTTGTATCGTTGGTGTAAGATCTTTATTATGACGAACAACCTATAGATATTATGGATCATATAGATAAAGTTATACAAAACATAACCACTCAATTGGTTAATGTTTTATGGTTGAACCACAAATTTTAGTAATCTTTGTGGGGACATGTGGATATGATGAGGTAGAGGTATTCTTATCTATTTGTATCCAAGGGACCAATTTCACGGGTGAATTTAATTTTAAGGGGAGTAGAATGTAATGCGTTAAGTTTTATGAATAGTTTTTTTTAATATAGTCAATATCCTTGATGTCTTGTATTATATGTTACACCATGCTAATCTTGTTCTATATGCATCATCAACTTAACATTGTTTATATGAAACACGAATTTTTTACGAATCCTCATATGATAATTATAATTATTTAAACAAGATAATTATAACCAATACATTAGAATGGATGGTATGAACATGAATAAATATATTATGATGTTATGGGTTTCACATGTATATATAACTATTTGACTAATTAATGAAAAATGAATCTAAAACCCTTTTTTAAAATAAAATGGAATATTTTTGTGAAAAACACTACACATGTGTGTTCAATATAAATAAATAAAAAACAAATCAAAATAGATAATATTAATGAAAAACATTTATAATAAATTCCATATAAATTTAACATTCGTTTTATGTTTTTTCTAGATATGATATAAGAATAAATCCAATTTTATGTTTAAAATAGGTATTTTTCTTAAAAGGATTTTTTGCCGCCTTTTAACGGAACAATTATTTTAAATATAGTTATTTAACTTTTATAAATTATATTTGACAAAATAAAATTATTCTATGGAAGATAAGTATCAAAATATACTTTGATTGAAATTTTAGAATTTTTTGATAAGTATCATGTTTTGATGAATAGTATATATACATCAATTTTATTGAAAACTGTATTTTTATTTTAAAGTATTTACATGGCCAAATTTTTTTATAGATTAGATATAAATTTTATTTATTTTATTATTATTTAAAATAATCCAATTATTCTTTTTAAAAAGGATATCATATAAGAATTTTTTATAAAAAAAATTAAGGTAATTTTTTGAAAAACTGTTTTTTCAGGGTGCTTTATCAATTTTATTTTGAATTAAATTATGAAACATATGTGTTTTGATTATTTAAGAATTGATTCCAAATTTTTATTTATAAGGTACAAATTTAGTAAGTACATATCGTTTTGGGCCACTATGAATATCAACGATGGTAAATGTTCTTGACATAATAAAAAGGAAATTAGGTAATTTTTTGTTGAAAACAAGATTATAAATACTATAAAATGACCATAATAAATTAAAAAAATTATAAGTTGAAATAAAGTTAAATTTTAATACATAATAATCTAAATTAAGTCATTTAATGGAAAGTTTTCTTTAAAATGAATTATATAATATTTAAATCAAAGAAAGACACAAAATGTAATTAACTTTGTCGTTAATATCTCATATGTGTCCACATAGATAAAAATGATTTTTATGAATTAATATCAATTCAACTTTTTAAATTAGTAAATATATTTTAAGGATATAAATTTTTTTGACATTTTGAGCCACTTCGATGAATTTATGAAACTTATAATATTTTATCTAACAAAAATTTAAAGATGTGACATTCGTGTTTTAAATAATATATCATTTTTAATATAGGGATATGAAATAGATATATTCCACTATAGATATTAATCCAAATGATAAATGATATATATTAATAATATTAATTTATTTTTACTTTTTAGTGAACAAAAAATTATATTAAATAATTACACAACACTAATGTTATATTAATTATTATAATTGAAATATTAATGAAATGCTATTAAAAATATTAAAATAAATATAATTTGAGATAATTAATGTATAAAAACAATTTTATAGACTAAATTGACCCATTAAGAATATAATTACATATTTATATCAATGTTAAATTCTTATCTTATTATTTTTTAAAAATCCAAGAAACAAATCGTGTCAAAATTGACACAGTTGATATTTAATCAACCAAATGTTTTATTAAATTATTTAAAAATCATAAAACATATTAAAAATAAAAAATAATAATAATATGGTATAGAATTCTCTAAATTTTCATTTCATGTCTATTTGACATCACATATGTAAAAATTAAGACTTCTTAAAATAGAAAAAATCTTACCTTAGTTAAAATTACATTTTCTTAAGTAAGGGTCAATCAAAATTATATAGTTTAAAAAAAAACAAAACGTGTCAATAATATAATGGTTGATGGGATTACAATATTATATCCAATTAAATTTTAATATATATAATTTTGGATTAATTTTTATTGATAATTAGTTTTTATAAATTAATATTTTTTAGAAATTCCAAAAGTGCCTAACGCCTCAATTATAAAAGGGAACCACCACCCTCACTTATTCACATCACCTTGATAACTGAAGATCTAACATAACCTATCCATTTACCTTCAAATATTTCCTAGTAAAATTATAGTGGTTCTATTTTTTCTCAAAATGCCCACTCTATTTTCCCTAAGTGGATATCCAGAGGGAGCTCGCCAAAGAAGAGGCAACCTTCTTTACCTATTGTTTCAGGATTATTTATTATTATAATTCCTCTACATGTATTGTTTCCATTATCAAGTAATAAATAAATTATCACCTATATTATAATATTTTATCATAAATATGGAACAACCATAATCCACCTTTTAACCATCTTATGAAAAATGAATGTACCACGCATACATATGTATGGATTATCGTATCCACACCGTGGTATAATATGTTATTCATAACCATATTATTTAAATGGTTATAATAATTGAAATAATAATAATATATATATATAATTATTATAAATGATATTTATTTTGGAAAAAAATATACACCATCTCTTTCCTAACAATTTTACTATTAAGGGAACGATACAATTGCTCGTGTGTACATAAAACGTACCTCCTTCACGACGCGATGTAATTAATTTTAAATATTCAACATTAAAGAATGATTATATAAAAGTATATATTTAATAAATATGATATATATAATACATTAATATCATTTTGTAAATTATGTGATTGTATCATATAAACAATAATTGAGACTTATACAACAAAACATGCATAGGAAAATGAAGCAGTTAACACATAAAAGAAGAGTAATAATCAAATATTATTAAAACAATAGGTGATAATATGATCGTATATGATATAATAAATATGAATATGGTTATGTAATAAGTTAATAATATTCCTTAATCAATTATATAGGTTTTTTAGATATGTATGAAGTGAATCAAACCCAATGTAAATGTTAATTTCACAATCCCATTATTTTTTGGGATTTTTTATAAATAATTATTTATTACTGACCATTTTTCATCCATTTACATGTTTCATAAAAGAATATCCATAATATTTTTACTATTATTATATATTTTTTGAAGTCATTTTTACCCATGTATGAATTTTTACTAAATAGTGTGAAAGGAAATTTTTTGTCATAATCCTAATGAGGTACTTTCTGACTTTTCCGGAAAAAAGTACGAGGATAATGTTATATTTTAAATTATATAGAATGGTATAATTTTTACTCTTTCATTACTCTTTAATGACATGATTATTCTATTGTAATCATATAAGGTTATTTTTAAATAATTTTTTTTACTGGAAAATTGCACAAAATTTTAAGAAAATATTTTCAAAATAGAAAGGATATTTTCCCCAATAATTATTTTGAAGTGATACCTTATGATAATTTTCATTCTATGATAACATTATTTGATGTTACTTAAGTTTTAATGGGGATATTTTTCAATGATACCATGCCTATAATTCACATGGTTGGATTATGATTATTATGGAATGATAATTATGAAGCACATTTCTTTTCCATGGGTTATGTTGTAATTGAATGATGTTTATGAAACCCTTTTTATTTATTATGTTGTGATGTGCTGACTGATTTATGTTCTTATAGACCACATATGTATTAGTTTTACTATATGATGGGTGGGACCTATATATCTCTCCATTTTATTGATTAAAGATTTATATCTCAGAAGATAAATAGGTATGGAATGGGAAGTAAACCTAGTTTAGTAATAAAGGGATAGAATGTGAAGAAAAACTAGTTCAATAAGAAAGAGATCATATGAAAAGTGAACAAAATTCTGTAATATAGGTCTAGAAATGTCATATAACCTAATTTATTAAATTAATTTCTTTACTATGATGTTATTGGAAATGATCCTCCACTAATATGAAAATGATTTTCTATACTAATGTGAGTTCAACAATTTTTTTTCTTCTGATATAATCTCATGAAATTTATTCGTTATGAACTTATATGACTTTTTCCATGACATGATATTTTTGTGTTTGATATAAATGATATAATTTTCAAATATTTTTCATATATTATTATATATCCTGTTTAGAATATGATTGATATCCCCCTTTTTTACCCATACTGAGAATCTGAGATCACCCTTTCTTAATTTTACTTTTCCTAAGATCTAAGTAAGAGCATTAAGTAAGATATGTAAAAAGGGGTAAAAGTTGTGAAGGAATAAGTGGGAGATGATTTATATGTTTTATAAATGAGTTTTTTATGATTCTAAGTTTTTTAATATGGTAAAATTATATGGTCCTTATGTGTTTTTGTTATGTTATGCACTGAATATTTTCTCTGGAAGTAATATCTCTGTATGAAATGTATGGGCTATTAGAACATAATTATATACATTCATAAAATTATTTCAATATTTTTTAGAAATTAATAAACATAAAAAATAAATTCTATTACATGAACTGCCACATGATAAATAAACTAATTAATATTACATATTTTTTCACTTTAATGGAGAAAATACTGATGAAAAATGGTTTGAAAATTATAATAAATGTTAAAAAATAAAATATTCTACACCCATATTAAAACTTCCTAACCTAGGTGCCACTATAACCAGTTCCCCATTCCCGAGTGGTTCATGATCTAAATAGAACCACCCCATACACTAGAGGATTCCGAATATAAATGAGGCTCTAATGGATATCATGGGGAGACTATAATAATTTTAAAAGAGTAAACCTATAGTAAAAAATATGATAAATATAAAAATTTAGAAATAATAAGTACAAAAAAATCAGATACCAGATTCTGAAACTAAGGAAGTTAAAAAAAACCCAATATAATAAAATATTAAATGTCATTATTGTTTAATGTTTCATAAGTAAAACAAAGTAAAATACTAAATACAATCCACAACTTAGGTCATGACATTAAGTATGTTCCACTCATCCATGATCCATCCCATATCCCAAATCAACTATCTAGCATATGTCCTTTTCCCTTACACAGATATGTAACCACTATGTCTTTTTGGTTATCCAACAGTGGAATGAGCAGGGTGTGTGTAAAACTTAGCAGGTCACCACGAATGGTTTCCAAAATAATATCTAGTCTAATCACAGTGTTTGTAGAATTAGAAATAAAAATATAAAGGAAGTAATTATACTAATTTTATTTATTTAATAGTATTTAAATTGACCAATCTTGTTCTTGGTTTCCAACGTAACCCATACTCATCAAACCTAATTCATCCTAACTTAGGTAATTTGAACCTTGTGTTAAATAGGTCAAAGGTTTACAAACAAGGTCCCTCAGTCCATGTATCCAACCAGGATTCAAAACACTTTTTCTGACCATCTCAACCATTATAAAAAATGTTGTATCCATACCCATGGAGTTAGGAGTGTCAGTCCTTTCTTCAAAACATACTATGCATAGTGGAAACTAGAGTATCAATCTTAACTACCCTGGGAGAGGACCATCACTCCAAATTCAAAACAACACATTTCATTACATTCCCAAAGGATCATCATCATTGACATTTTAATAAATCAAAAATGACATAGGTGAACCATTTAATTTATGAAAATTCTATGGTTCAATATATTAAATATATTATCAATTCCTATAGTTATATCATTTCACCATGGAAATACCATAATAACCATTAATCACCCCTTTAAAGTTAGTTAACCATATGGAAAAACCCATTAAACATTTTTTCAAAATTTACCCATTTACAAGACACAAATCATTTAGATTATTCAATTAAATCCAAACAAACTATTATTCCTTTAAAATGTGCTTACCAAAATTAAAATTGTTTTAATCACATAAACCCTTCAATTCATTTATTAACAACACAATTATCATGTTCATATATGTGGAACATCCCATTGATAACCATTGGTCCAGTTTAATCATCCTCCAAGAATTAAACATGGATTGCGGGGGGTTAATATATAATTTAGACACTAATTTTATAATTTCATACCAAGGGTTTAAAATTATAGATCAACAACATAATGTAACAACCAAATAATCATAAATTAAACATCATGACTATGGTATATAACTTTTTTACCACCTGCCTCATGTTTGAAGATGAAGACCCACTCAAACACAACCCTTGATTAAAGGCTAGACAGCCCTAAATATCAAATCAAAGAATCTACTAGAAAAAATTGGTTTTTAGGATTCAGAATGATAAGAATAAATTTACTAAGAATCTTATAAAAAATATAATAAATGGAATATGTAGAATCATATGGATCTTTTATTTGCAACCAACAACACAAAAAACAACCCAAGATTGAGGGAGAATCACCATTGAAGGAGGGAGACCTTGGTTCATCAATCTAGCTGCTTGATGTGGAAGTATGAGAAAAATTGTGTAGTGAATCATACATCTCAAGAGGGAAAATGGGATATCACTATTTTAATGAGGTGCACATTTTGGATGCATGATTGAACAAACCGTGTTCCAACCTTGTTCTATTCTCTTTCTAATAGGGGGGACTTAGTCACATGGTGTCTGGGGAAGCATTCAATGTTTTCCAAACTATGTAGAGACCATGCATTTTTTCCTATCCAATGTTACATGGTTTTTGAACCATGAACCCTACCCCTGTATGTTTGATAACAAAGGTACATGGTTAGTACTAACCTTGTGCCAACCAAGAACCCTACACATTATAGCCTATTTTCTTCATTCTTCAAGTCTCAAAAACTATGGGACACCCCTAAGTACTCTCATATTATCAAGCATCATTTAATTCACCATTATAAAGGAAGTTAAATAAAAGTTAAAAAAAAATAACTAAAGGTTAGAATATTACAACCTCCCCATATAACAACTCAACCACGAGATATTCTCCCAATCATCACTAAGACTACTGTAAGAACCCAGATCTTCGTTTCAATTATGTATATCCATTTCTGGTCGTTTTTGAGAAAAAGAAGAAAATATTGAAATTTTCTAAGTACACGTCATGTACTTTATGAGTACAGGCCATGTACTTTTCTCCTCCGCGAGGCCGTGTGCTGGCCGTGTCCGGGCCACACACATGGTGTGTCGCACTGATGTGGAGGCTGCTTAATGTGGTGTACAGAAAGAGTGAGTACATGTCGTGTACTCATGAAGTACATGCCGTGTACTTTTCTTTTTTATTTAATTAATCGGACCGGGGTCCTACCTTAAACCTATTATTATCTTCTTCTCTGCCTAATTACATCCAGAGCATCCGAGGAGGCCGAATCTTCTTCGAGCCACCGATCCGTCACCGGTTATCCGAATCGAATGTCGTTGGTTGAAATAGAATCGCCGCAATATTCTCTATTATAGGACGATTCACGGGTCGAGGTTCAAGTATATCAATCTCCTAGGATCATGGTAGGTGGTTTGTTGACCTACGTTGAATGTCTTTGAATTTTTTGTGCAAAAGTGCTAGATACCCATGTATCAGGTATCGCGGGTTAAGGTTTTGATCTTGTATTGTTATATTCTTCAGATTGCATGTATGCTTGAGTTTATTAGATGATTGATAATTTCTTGTTAGCATGTTTTAGGATCACCCCATGGGTGTTCCTCCTGTTTTTGTTGTTTATCGCTGTTTGGCTTAGGTTGCCTGTGAGGCAGACCTTGTTTCATTTCTTTCTTTCCTTGATATTGTTGATTTCATGTATTTCCAACTATTTATATTCTTTTGATACATTATAGCTATTAGCCAGGTAGTTTTTTGAGCTTACTTTTGGCTGCTAATATTCAATTACGCATGACTACACAACTCAGGGATGTGGGAACTTGGTGCGGTAGACTAAGGAGAGAATTGAAGATTAAGGGTTTCCCTATAGAGTCAATTATAAATTAGTATCATTCACAGGACCTACGAGAATGGGACTTTGTGCTTCCTTAGAGTTTCCTTAGTTACGTATCGAGACTATATGGGGGATTAGACATAAGTGCTTTCTCAAAGAGTCTATAGCTATCATTGCAAGACCATAGGGGAATTGACGGTGAGAGCTTCCCAGAGTGTTTATGCCTTGTGTGTTTACCTGACTAGAGTGGTCTGCTAGTGTGAGCCACCTAGAGAGTCTCCATGAATATTGTTGGTTGGTTGTGACGAGTCCATCAAGTCAAAGAACAAGCTTGGGTTTTTTACTGCTTGCTGTTTTAGGTAGTCTGCAGAGATACCTGTTGTGTTACTTGCTTTGCCTTGGAAATATATATCTGATTTATAGATTCCTTGGATGATAATTAAATGATTGTATTAAATTAATAAATAAATGTGAATGGAGATTGGTAGGATGGTTTAATTTAGAGTACTCTTGTTTATCTGCTGCATTTTTTCCCTTGCATTTGCTATATTTCTCACAAATAGTAGGGCACAGATCTTTTGGTGATTGCCTACTGGGATTAGTTTCACACCCTATTTGGGTCTTACTTTTTGGCCCAAATAGGTTATATAGTTGCAGGTGTGGATATGGATTGTGGCCCTTCTACTTCAGGTACATGATTGCTGGTTGGAGCTGGAGAGCATAAGACCGATCCTAAGCTTGCGATGCTACTGGAGTTGTTGTTTACTTTTAGTACTTTGTTATCAGTTTCATTTCAGCACATTATTGTGTTTTCTACTTTCCTTATATACTATTACCCGACGCATCATTTTCATCATTATTTTATTATACATTTCTTCTGCTGTTTAGTTTCAGTTGTTTTATGTTTTTTACTACTTCCATTATGGACCGTTATTTCATCCACCTTGTATACCTTAAAAAATGAGGGTATAGTTTTCCCAATTACATACCAAGTCCCTCACTGCTGGCCGGGAGCCTCTGGCGTTTAGGTAAATGTGCATGAGGTAATGTGGCGAACCGGGCATGGGGCACCAGTTGAGGGGCTCTGGATTCGGGTACTTACAAAGTGGTATCAGAGGGAGGTTCTTTCTTTTTCTATTTATTTACCATTTAGCGACATTAGACATGGATAGGATGGAATAGGTAAATGGTAAATAGCTGTACCCGGGCATTCTAGAACTCGTGTACAGGGAAAAGGCCATATTACCTCAAATATTTCAATTTTCAAGTGTTTTCAAATGTTACAATTTAATTGATTTCACCATTGGGTGGTGCAATTGTTTTGTGCTATTACTGTTTGTATTATTGTGGTTCTATTTTTTTTGCAACCCGATGAGATGAGGGTATTCCATCTCATGCATCATATAAGAACTTTTTAGAAAATCACATGTCATGCATTTTTCTAGGCCATCTATATTGCATTAGAATTTTCATGCTGTTGTGATAGAATTTTTGATTGAATATGAATTCTGTTGTGATAGCTGCTGTGATAGAATACCTGCTATGTTGATAGGGCAACATTTTTATAGAGTTTCTTTGTCATGGACTCCACACTTTTGTCATAGAGGTGGTATGGGCCCTCAAGGATCAGAATTTGGTGGATCGTGAGTTGTTATACTTTTTACATGTTATATCCATTGTTATGATGCCATGATTAGATTCGCGGGGAGTATGGGCCCCCACGGAGCGGAATTTGGCACCTTAACACTTTTTTTCTATGTTTTCTAGGCTCCGGTGCAGTTCTGAGGCTACTGTCTGGAAAAACCCAGAATACACGGTGTGTACTTTATGAATACATGTCGTTTATTTTTTAGCCGTGTCCCTAACTATGTTGGGCAGAGACATAGGGTTTTAAAGATTCCTGTAAGAACACTTCGTATACCAGCTTATCACGTAGTGTAGTCTGGAATAGGTATCTGGTCGTGTCACGAACAACATGGGTCGGGGTTTTCCTTCAAGTGCACGTAGTGTCCCTTGGGAACACGCCCTATATATTTGACCATGTAGCTGGTCGTGTAGACAACAACATGTGTTGGTGTTATCCTTCCGCGTACACGTCGTGTTTGTATGGAACGCGTCGTGTAGTGATGACCATGTGTCAGGCCATGTCACTAACAACACGGGCCAGGTAACGCATGTCAACTACAGGTCATGTCTCCTTGACATGCCATGTAGTAGTGGTCTGTGTACCAGTCAGTGTGACTAACGACATGAACAAGGGAGAGATCTTAAGGACACGCCGTGTAGTGGACAACCACACCATGTAGTTTCCTGCTGGGACAGTTCGTGTTCCCAGCCATGTAGGAGTGAACGACCAGAGAGGAAAAGGGTTAGTACACGCCGTGTAGTTTAAGAACACACAGTGTAGCCGGGTGGTTTACACAGCCATATATGGCCAAGGTACACGCCCAAGGTAAAATTTTAAGAAACACACCGTGTAGTAGTACTACACGCCGTGTAGTCATGTTTCCCACATCGTAAAGTTTTTTTATCCTATTCCATTTTTCTCTCTTTAGTTTCATCAGTGTTCATCATTAATGAAAGTGTGCTTTTGACCTTTCAGAGCTATGACACCAAGATGTACTCCCATTGCACGTCAAGAACAAGGCAGTGACCGTACGCATGATACGGCAGATCATGGACAACCAGTAGATCCACCTGTCATTCCAGACATGGCCCCTACAGTGATCCCAGAAACT
This sequence comes from Viscum album, assembly GCA_963277665.1. NCBI lineage: Eukaryota > Viridiplantae > Streptophyta > Magnoliopsida > Santalales > Viscaceae > Viscum > Viscum album. The sequence goes on along the minus strand of OY728156.1, from coordinate 1,437,146,588 downwards.
GGTGTCAACGCTCTGTTCAGAGAGGGTTTCATAAGATTAATGGAGACCTTCCAGGGAGCTCAGCATCCTGACCCGTCTATGACAGAGCTGATGCATGTTTTTCAGCAGCAGCATCCTCCCACATTCATAGGGGATAGAGGACCTCAGGCTGCGGAGTCATGGTTAGAAGTCATGCTGACCATCTTTGAGCATCTAGAGACACCTCTGGATTAGAGAGTGAATCTCACAACTTATAAGCTATGAGATTCATCCAAGAGATGGTGGGATATGGTTTTGTAGACAGGGTGCGAACATGCTATGGCTTGGAAATAGTTTCAGTGTACATTCTACGACTACTTCTACCCGGCGATGATGAGGGCCAACAGAGCCAGATAGTTCATGAACATGTAGCAGGGTACTCTCATAGTTATGGAGTATTCCTCCTGATATACAGAGTTTCAGCATTTTACTCTCATTCTGGGGAATGACGAGCTGTTTTTGGAATGGAAGTTTGAGGAAGGCCTTAGAACGGATATCAGGTCACATGTGAACGTCATTCAGTTGATTCTATCACACGGATAGTCAAACAGGGGATTATTATAGAGAGAAACTTGAAGGAGGCTGAATCTGTGGACCAGGAAAGTTCAGCATCCAGGGTTGATTCTCTCCAGGAAGATAGCAGGAAGCGCCACAGAGAGTCTACACGAGGTGACTCAAGGAAGCGAGGTATTCTAACTAGTAAACGGGATCTTCCCTCTTACAACCAAGTGTTGTGTTATAAGTGTGGAAGAAGTGGGCATAATAAGCCTCAGTGCCCGAGAGACTGAGTGAAGTGCCGATCATGCCACAAGATGGGTCATCTGTAGCATTTCTGCAAGGTTCTTCTTCCAGTGGCTAGTGAAGGAGGATCTGTTTCAACTCTGCACTCAGGAGCGGTATTACCAGTTCTGCAGCAGACTGGGGGTTGGAGTTTTTCAGGTCGTTCAGGCCAGGGCAGAGGTCATGGACACAGTAGTCAGGCTTAGGGAGGAGTAGTACAGGGATCTCATGCTGCTACATAGGGCCACAGTGCAGTCCAGACTTTTGTGGTAGAGCAGATTCATCAGGAGTAGGATCCTGGACCTTCTACAGTTCGAGGTACGATTTTAGTAGCCTCAGTTTTATCCTCTGCACATTTCGATATAGGAACTTCTCAAAGATTTATTTCTATTTATATCATGGAAATCTTTAGACTTACAATTTATACATCTTAGGATTTTATGACGCTAGACACTCCCTTGGGAATTAGAACTGCTAGCATGTGTTAGTGCCTATACATCCCCCACTAGGTTGGCGGGTGTCATTTTTTCTAGAGTCTCTATTTTTGGAGATGGCAGGCCATGATGTATTTCTCGGGACGGACTGGTTAGTTCCCTTCCAGGCCTTTGTCAATTTCTATCGTTGTAGTGTGTGTTTCACATCACCAGAGGGCAAATCTTTTCTTCACAAGGGAAAATGGGATGTACAAGCGAGCAGAGCTGGACCAGAGCATCATGGGTTGGGAAGTGTTACGGCCCAGATTGCTATCTTATATCTGGATGACCTTGTGACTTCTCAAATAAATCTTCCTACAATGTTTAATCGCTTCCCAGATGTCTTTCCAGAAGACTTTTCAGGTTTTCTTCTGGAGCGAGAGGTAGAATTTTCTATTGAGCATGTGCCAGGAGTGGCACCGGTGTCCATTTCTCCTTATAGGATGGCTACACCTAAGTTTGAGGATCTCAAGAAGAATTTGGAGGAGTTGTATAAAAGGGGTTTTATCTGACCCAGTACTTCTCCTTGGGGTTTTCTTGTCCTGTTTTCGAAGAAGGCAGATGACACCCTTAGGCATTAGGTGGATTGGAAGCTGAATCAGTTGACGGTCAAGAACTGATATCCATTACCTTGGATAGATGATCTCTATAATAATAATCATGGATCCAGAGTGTTCTCAAATATTGACATGAGATCTAGATACCAATAGTTTCCTATCAGACCATCTGATATACCTCTTATAGCCTTCCGAAGTAGGTATGGTCTGTATGAGTATTTGGTTATGTCGTTCGGTCTCACGAACACGCCAGCAGTTTTTATGGCGCTGATGAACAGAGTTTTCCATCCTTACTTGGATTCCTTCGTCGTGGTTTTCGTGGATGACATTTTGTTGTATTCTCACACTCGACACGACCATGCAACCCATCTTGAGATTGTTTTGAGTACACTGAGGTAGGATCAGTTATATGGTAAGCTCTTGAAGTGCCACTTTTGGATGGACGAGATTCACTTCATGGGTCACGTTATCTCACAGACAAGAGTATCAGTATACCCAGATAAGGTGAGAGCAGTAGTCACCTGGGAGCAGCCGAAGAATGTCTTTGAGGTACAAATTTTCTTAGGGATGGCTAGTTACTACAGGTAGTTTATACAGGACTTCTCACGCCTAGCAGCGCCGTTGACAGGCTTGACTAAGAAAGGGGTGATGTATGTTTGGTTAGAAGCCTGCGATTCAGCCTTCCAGGAGCTGAAAGGGAGATTGACTTCAGCACCAATTATTGTTTTTTCAGAGCCTAGAAAGAGTTATACAGTTTTCTGTGATGCATCTGGAATCGGGCTTGGAGCAGTGCTTATGCAGGAGGATCGTGTTGTTGCGTATTAATCTCGAAAGTTGAGGACACATGAGAGGAACTATCCTAGGCACGACCTAGAGTTGGTTGCAGTTGTTCATGGTTTTCTTTGTTGGAGACATTATCATCTGGGATAGCATTTTATTGTATATAATGACCATAATAGCCTCAACTATATCTTCACGCAGTATGACTTGAATCTGAGATAGTATAGGTTGGTTGAATACCTGCAGTCTTTCTATTTCGAGCATGCCTATATACCTAGAAAAATCAATGCAGTGGTTGATGCATTGAGCAGGAGGACTCAAATACAGGCAGTTTAGGAGGCCATCATCAAGTGGTAGCTTATTTCTCTATTTTCTGAAATGCATTTGGAGGTGCACGACATACAGGGTCAAACATTCTTTTCATCTGTAGCTCTTACCTCTACCCTTCTTGATCGAGTTCGAATGAGGCAGCTATCAAATTCTAAAAGCCTTGTCCTACGGGAAAGCGTGTTAGGAGAGGACCCTCTTCCAGGATGGACTGTAGGTGAGGATGAGATCTTGCATTTCCAGATAAGCGTATGGGTTCCAGTAGATATATGTGGGGAGCTGATGCAAGACTTTTATTCCTCAATTTGGGCAGTTCATCCAGGCGTCACCAAAATGTATCGTGATCTACACCTCTAGTATTGGTGGCCGGGTATGAAGAGAGATGCTGCTGGTTTTGTCATGAGATGGTCCACCTGTCACCAGGTGAAGTCAGAGCACTAGCGACCGGCAGGGCTTTTACAGTAGCTACCCATTTTCGAGTGGAAGTGGAATGATATCACGATGGACTTCGAGACATGTTTACTGATATTTCCTCGAGGGAATGATGCGGTATGGGTTGTCATTGACAGGCTCACAAAGGATGCTCACTTCTTGCCGATTATAGAGACCTTCAGTGTTAATGAGCTTGGATGGTTGTACATCCTTGAGATTGTACGCTTGAATGGTCTTCTAAGTATTATCATTTCAGATAGGGATTCCCGCTTCACATCACATTTCTAGCAAGGACTACAAAGGGATTTGGGTACACAGGTACTTCTGAGTACAGCTAACCATCCCCAGACAGATGGCCAGTCAGAGCACACTATTCAGGTGCTAGAGGACATGGTATGAGCATATGTCCTTGATTTTGGTGGTTCTTGGGAGAAACATATACCTCTAGTGGATTTTTTCAACAATAATAGTTTTCAAGAAACTATTCAGATGGAACTTTATGAGACTTTGTACGGTAGACCATACTGATCACCCTTGTGTTGGCTGGAGGCCAGAGAGGTAGCTATGTTGGGACATCGTCTTGTTCAGGAGACCACAGAATAGGTAGAGTTGATTCGAAAGAGGATGGATACTGCACAGTCTTAGCATAAATCTTATGCTGATCTGCAGAGATGACCTTTGGATTTTAAGGTCAGGGATCATGTTTTCTTACGTGTTACCCCGAGGTTGGGACACAAGAGGATCATGAGAGAGGGTAAGCTTTCACCGAGATACATCGGGCCATTTGAGGTTATGGAGAGAGTCAGGTTGGATGCTTATAGGTTATAGTTACCTCAGAGGTACCAGGCTATGCACGACATCTTCCATATTTCTCAACTTTGCCACTATTTCTCAGACCCGTCTCATGTTTTTCAACCAGAAGAGGTTGATCTAGAGCAGGATTCATAATTCTAGGAGAATCCTATCTGGATTGTTGATCGTAGTGCAAAGGTACTCTATGGTCGGTCTGTTCCTCTGGTATGGGTGTTATGGCAGCACTGCTGCGTACAGGACGAGACTTGAGAGAGGGAGGCCGATATGCGATCACAGTGGCCAGATTTGTTCGAGGTTTCTTCTTTTCCACCAAGATAGGGTAATTCGGGGAAAAATTTATTTAAGGGGGGAAGTTTGTAAGAACCTGGATCTTCGTTTCAGGTATGTCTTTCCATTTCTGGTTGTTTTTTAGAAAAAAAAGAAAATATGAAAATTTTCAAAGTACACGTCGTGTACTTTATGAGTACACACTGTGTACTTTTCTCCCGCATGAGGTCGTGTTCTGGCCGTGTCTGGGCCCCACACACGATGTGTAGCGGTGATGTGGAGTCTGCATAATGTGGTGTATGGAAAGGGAGAGTACAATCCATATACTCATGATGTACACACTGTGTACTTTTCTTTTTATTTCAATAATCGGACCAGGGTTGCTCCTTAAACCTATTTTCATCTTCTTCTCCTCCTAATTATATCCAGAGCATCCGAGGAGGCCGAATCATCTCTGAGCCACTGATCCATCACTAGTTTTCTGAATCGAACGCCATCAGTTGCAATAGAATCACAATGATCTTATTCGTTCTAGGCTGATTCATGGTCCGAGGTTCAAGTATATCGATCTCTTAGGATCGAGGTAGGTGGTTTGTTTCCCTAGGTTGAATGCCTTTGAGTTTTTGGTGAAAATGTGCCGGATACCCATGTATCAGGTATCTCGGGTTAGGGTTTTGATCATGTATTATTATCTGCCTTTGATTTCATGTATTCTTGAGGTTATGAGATGACTAATAATTGATTTCTAGCATGTTTGAGGATCACCCCATGGGTGTTCCCCCTATTTTGGTTGTTTATCGCCGTTTGGCTTAGGTTTCCTGTAAGGCAGACCATGTTGCATTACTTGCTTGCCTTGATATAGTTGATTCCATGTATTTCCTACTTTTTATATTCTCTTGATACATTGTATCTATTATCCAAGTAGTTTTTTGAGCTTACTTTTGGATACTAATAGTCGATTATTCATGAGTACACTACTCCGGGCTATGGGAACCTAGTGTGGTAGACTAAAGAGGGAATTGATGATTAAGGGCCTCCCTAGAGAGTTAGTTATAAATTAGTATCATTCGCAGGACCTATGGGAATGATACATTGTGCTTAATTAGAGTGTCCTTCATTACGTATCGAGACTATAGGGTTAATTAGACGTAAGTGCTTCCTCAGAGAGTCTATAGCTATCGTTGCAAGACCGCAGAGGAATTGATGATGAGAACTTCCCAGAGTGTCTATAACTTGTATGTTTACTTGAATAGATGTGTCTGCCAGTGTGATCCTCCCATAGAGTCACCATGAATATTGTTGGTTGGTTTTGACGAGTCCACCAAGCCAAATAACATGCCTGGGTTTTGTACTGCTTGCTTGTTTAGGTAGTCTGCTAAGATACCTGTTGTGTTACTTGCTTTGCCTTGGAAATATAGAGCTGATTGCTAGATTCCTTAGTAGATAATTAAATGATTGTATTAAATTAATAAATAAATGTGAATGAAGATTGGTATGATTGTTTACTTTAGAGTAATCTTGTTTCTCTACTGCATTTATTTCCTTACTTTTTCTATACTGCTCACTGACAGTAGGGCACAGATCTTGTGGTGATTGCCTACTGGGATTAGTCTCAAACAATGTTTGGGTATTTATTTTCATCCCAAATAGGTTATATTGTTGCTGGTGTTGATAGGGATTGTGGCCCTTCTACTTCCGGTACATGATTTCTGGTTGGAGAAGGAGAGCATAGGACCGAGCCTAAGCTTGCGATGTTGCTGGGGTTGCTGTTTACTTTTAGTACTTTGTACTCAGTTGTATTTCAACACGTTGTTGTGTTTGCTGCTTTCCATAAATACTTGTACCTACTGCCTAATTTTTGTCATTATTATATTATACATTGCTTCATCTGTTTAGTTTCAGTTGTTGTATGTTGTTTACTACTTCCACTATTGACTGTTATTTCCTGCACCTTGTATACCATACCAAATGAGGGAATAGTTTCCCCAATAACTTACCAAGGCCCTCTCTACTAGTCGGCAGCCTCTGGCGTTTGGGGAAATGCGCTTGAGGTCATGTGGTGAACCAGGCATGAGGAACCAGTTGAGGGGCTCCAGATTCGGGTCGTTACAACTGCAAGGTAAAAAAGGATTCTCCATTGGGACCACATATCAGTTTCCCTCTCTCAATTTTACTCCAACACTCAACCACAATATAACATAACATAGACGAAATAAACATTCTTACATCAATGTTTCTTCTCCACGTGATCTACAATATGAACAAGATAGTCATGGAATAACACATCAATATCAAGACAAACATCATCATCATCGAACACATGATAATGGTCAAGGTGACACTATTTATTCTATGAAACGTGAAAAACATTGTTCATATCACCATTATATTATAGAAGAGACAACCAGTATGCACTGGTATGATCTTCTATTCAATATCAAACTACCCCACATACCTTGATGTTTACAAATCCAACGGTGACCCCATGGGTTAGGGTTAGGGCTAGGGTTTTGATCTTGTATTATTATCTGCCTTTGATTTCATGTATGCTTGAGGTTATGAGATGACTAATAATTGGTTTTTAGCATGTTTGAGGATCAACCCATGGGTGTTCCCCCTATTTTGGTTGTTTATCGTCGTTTGGCTTAGGTTGCCTTTAAGGCAGACCTTGTTGCATTACTTTCTTGCCTTGATATAGTTGATTGCATGTATTGCCTAATTTTTATATTCTTTTGATACATTGTAGCTATTATCCAAGTAGTTTGTTGACCTTACATTGGGATGCTAATAGTCGATTATTCATGAATACACTACACCGGGCTATGGGAACCTGGTGTGGTAGAATAAAGTGGGAATTGATGATTAAGGGCTTCCCTAGAGAGTCAGTTATAAATTAGTATCATTCGCATGACATATGGGAAAGAGACATTGTTCTTAATTAGAGTATCCTTAGTTACTTATTGAGACTATAGGGGTAATTAGACGTAATTTCTTCCTCAGAAAGTCTATAGCTATCATTTCAAGACCGCAGGGGAATTGATGATGAGAGCTTCCCAGAGTGTCTATAACTTGTATGTTTACTTGAATAGATGGGTCTCCCAGTGTGAGCCACCCAGAGAGTCACCATGAATATTGTTGGTTGGTTTTGACGATTCCACCAAGCCAAAGAACATGCTTGGGTTTTGTACTGCTAGCTTTTTTAGGTAGTCTGCTAAGATACCTGTTGTTTTACTTGCTTTGCATTAGAAATATAGAGTTGATTGCTAGATTCCATAGTAGATAATTAAATGATTGTATTAAATTAGTAAATAAATGTGAATGGAGATTGGTATGATTGTTTACTTTAGAGTAATCTTGTTTCTCTACTACAATTATTTCCATACTTTTGCTATATCTCTCACTGAAAGTAGGGCACAAATATTGTGGTGATTGCCTACTGGGATTAGTCTCAAACCCTGTTTGGGTCTTGCTTTTCATCCCAAATAGGTTATATTGTTGCAGGTGTTGATAGGGATTTTTTCCCTTCTACTTACGGTACATGATTGCTGGTTGGAGCAGGAGAGCATAGGACTGAGCCTAAGCTTGCGATGCCACTGGGGTTGCTGTTTACTTTTAGTACTTTGTTCTCAGTTTTATTTCAACACTTTGTTGTGTTTGCTGCTTTCCTTAAATACTTGTACCTGCTGCATTATTTTTGTCATTATTATATTATACATTGTTTCATCTGTTTAGTTTCAGATGTTTTATATTGTTTACTACTTCCGCTATTGACTGTTATTTCTTGCACCTTGTATACCATACCAAATGAGGGCATAGTTTCCCCAATAACTTACCAAGGCCCTCTCTACTAGTCGGTAGCCTCTGGCGTTTGGGGAAATGTTCTTGAGGTCACGTGGTGAACCAGGCATGAGGGACCAGTTGAGGGGCTCCAGATTCGGGTCGTTACAACTGCAAGGTGAAAAGGTTTCTCCATTGGGACCACATATCAGTTTCTCTCTCTCAATTTTACTCCAACACTCAACCACAATATAACACAACATAGAATAAATAAAAATTCTTACATCAATGTTTCTTCTCCATGTGATCTACAATATGAACAAGATAGTCATGGAATAACACATCAATATCAAGACAAACATCATCATCATCGAACACATGAGAATGGTCAAGGTGACACTATTTAAGCTATGAAACGTGAAAAACATTGTTCATATCACCATTCTATTATAGAAGAGACAATCAGTATGCACTGGTATGATCTTCTCTTCAATATCAAACTCCCCAAATACCTTGGTGCTAACTTTTGATGTTTACAAATCCAACGGTGACCCAACCTCAACAACGTCCAATGAGACGCATGGTCATGAACCATAAACTCAAGAGGTTGACATCATCAATAAAATTTTGAATTATTTCTGATATGAGCTATTACCATATGCTTCATAATTAATTTAATCTGATATAATGTCTCCTCCAGGGTTCATGGTCGCAAAAATCATGATTCTCATTCTTTTATCAGAATAAGAGAGATCTACATGGATTACGATAATACACTTAATATGGTTCAATAAAAATTGTATCTAGATAAATTTTGTTATATGATAAATAAATAAGAAATAAATTTTTATTTTAAGATCAACGAATTCTTAGGAAACATGACCTCAACATATCCTCTAGCACCTGAATAGTACATTTAAAATTCCACTATTTTTATGTGTGAAAATATGTATTCAGAAATACCTGAGTACCTAACGACTTCTAAAACACTTTCCAGAAGATGGAAGTAAATTATAAATATAATATAAAACTATAGTCTGTGGTACCCTATGAAAACATAAAAAATTATATATATATAATTAACTCAACTGATCAATGGTGAAAGTCTCTCGAATCAATAAGAAATGAGCTACATTTTCATCTAATTCACAATCACCCTGATCATGTCATTATTTTGAGGGATCCTTAAAATCCCAAAATAGAAAATCTAGTTTAAAATAATCCCACTTTAATTTTGGAATGGAAAATGACTGTAACAAATATTTAGACTGTCGATGCTCAACATTCACTAACTAATAGGTGTATTATCATGTCACAAAATCTGGAATCTCAATTTTTATTCCCATCCACCAATAATATCTCTTTTAGTGGGATTAGGATGATGCCAATATTTTTTGGAATGATCATCATGAGTCTTATAATACAATAATTTGTAATACAAAAAATATCTATGAACATATCTAGGTATGGATGAATGATTCAGACATTAAATAAAATAAAATAGATGGAGTTTTCTTCAATCTGTATGACATTGTGACAAACTCATATAATATATATTTACCTCTTAAGTAGTTAGTGGTATATCAGATGGTATCACCCACATATTATGATACCTTAACTGCAAATCAATCTTGGTGATCACAAAAATACCATTTTTTGGTCATATAGATCATTCATATATGGAATAGGATATCATATTTTTACCATTATCCAATTCAACTTCTTGTAATCGACAAAAAATTACAATGTTTCATCCTCCATCATAGAAACCAAAACTGGAGATAACCATGGTGCCATAATAAGATATATAAACCCTTTATTCACCAGTTAAACTAATATAGTTTTAATTACCATTAGTTATGTTGGTTTCATTTAATAAGATGAAATGTAAATGGTCTCATCTCCAGGAATCAACTCAATTGTAAACTCAAACTCTCTTTATCTTAAGTGGAAGCCATGATAATTCCTAAAGAAACACATCCTAGAACCATTTCACCAGTTGAGGGAAGAAATTATGCTTCACTCTCTCATCATCCAGAAAATACTCACATAATGGTCTATGAGATAACCTAGTTATCGAAGAATTGATCCTACCAAACCTACCAGGATATCCCATTCCCCTTAGCAAACAGAAGTTTCACACTTAAGGTATGTGAAAATCACTATCCTATAGTAACAATAAATGTGGACCTTATATGAAACCGACCATCTCATCCCATATATATGATCAAAAATTGACATCTCAGACACATAAAAATCCCAAAAGAAATGGCACCCACAAACCATGAGGACGCACACATTTCATTTTCAAATACTTTATTCTCATACTCATAATGATGTGTCAATAAACTTAACCCCACACGTATATTCCCCCACTATACCCATGAAATTCCCAAACATAGATGATATAAAATAATGGGAGGTAAATATATTAAATAAATAATAATATAGTGTGTAACATACAAGAATGGTTCCTCAAATAGTTGATGGTCCAACCTCATCACTGCCAGGTGAAAGCTGAACTTAATTAAACTAACCTGACCCTCTACCCTGGGCTCTGTTCTAAGTTCCTTGTGCTACACTACCGTTATAATATGGATTACCTTGTCCAAAATTACTACATAACACATAAAAACCATTATAGATGTTTGAAATCCATCTTTTTAACAGATATGGTAAAGAAGACCCCCTATGATCTCACTTTACCAACATAGATCGACCACCACTACCATCTTGATATGGATTCATATAGAACCTATATATATGACCCACCCTCCCTTATAATCAACATTAAATTAGTGTTCATGGAAAATTATCTCGCATGTGGATCATTTTTCCACACTGATAATAGATGAATGAATAACCTCCTTGAGAGACAGTTCATCTTCCCATGCCATATTTCCACCACTACTTTGGTGAAAATTCTCATAACATCTCTTACTAATATAATAATTCGTTCCACCAGATTTCCCAACTGAAATGGACATTCCACCTCTAGAAGCCTCCCTTAGGCTCCCTTCAAATATGATATATTAATACACAACCTTATCAAACCTCTTCAGATGAAATATATTTTCATGGGATGTGTACTCACATCTAAGTGCATCCTGAAAAAACCAATCCAAAGCTACACCATATCCTATAAATATTAGAGAAAATTACTAAAGTCTGTGAAGTGGCCAGCGTAATCCATCACTGCCATACTTTAATGAGTCAAGTACATAAACATGGTCTCTTTCCTCTACCTTGGGGTCTCAAGGTAAATGTTCTCCAAGAACATCTCCTAAAACTCCTTTCATTCCATTCCATCTATATTCTCATCTCGAGCCTATATATCCTTGCAGAAGTTTTATATTCCTCTTAAAATTAAAGTTTCCAACATGATTATATTCTCTAGAAGAGTCTATAATTAGCCTACTATTTTTTGGAAGGACTCAATCAAAAACTCAACAACTTCAGGTACACCTAATATGAAAAATGTTAGAGGGTTCTATAAATGACACTATCTCATCAAGGAAAACATATTCAATGTATCCCTACCTAGGTATCTCTCTATAAACTGCATAAAATGGGAAAATATATCATGTAAATATTATTCCCCAATATTATCTGAAACCAATGGGTTTTCACTTTACACTATAGGATGATCGTTCTTTGAAATTTCTTCATATCAGCCAACTGGTTGGTGTCATCGTGGGGGTATCATTGTATAATTAAAAATACACTTCTCAAAAAACACTATATAAGGTTCCCAAAAATTCAAAAAAGTGGGATCACATATAGTCATACAAATTTATCATTCAAAAACTCTCCCAATAGATATAAACACCACACTATCGCTACCCTAAACCATCCCTCTATTGGGTCATATCCAACATGAGGTAAATCAAACATACATAATAAAAAACCTTTCATTAGAGACCCTTTTAACCATTTTACATCATATAACTTAAATACTTATTATTTAGGTAGTATTTTTTATCATTCCAATTAAAAACTTCACACTTCCAACCATTTCAAACTCCTTATTAAGCACAATTTTAACCCTTTAAATTTTAACACCATTCAAATTTTAAATAGTTGAGGCATTAATATAAGGAACCAATTCTTTGAAACCCTAATAGAGACCAATTGGATTTTTTATTCCCATAACACAACCATAACCATATTTCCATGTTTGACTAACATGATGTATGTCAAAATTATACTACAATGCCTAAAATGATGCATGTGTACACAAACATCATACCATGGAGGCCCATAAGTGATGTATTAGAAAATAATTACATCATAAAACATGTGTATCACCCAATATGAAATAAAGTAGAAATACAAAAAATAAACATCAAGAAAAATATTTCTGCCCAGGGTACTTGGGTTTCCCCCAACACATGGGTTTATGTACTCCCATGAACAGGCTCATTTCCAAGGCTCAAACATCCATATATCCCATCTACCATTCCTACATAGTAAAGTGACTGAAAAACTTCTATTATACCACTTTGTAATGTCCTAACCCAGGAGACACTATAAATGGTTTCATAAGCTAGAGTGATACATAACCTAAATCTTACAACGTCATATTCAAGAGTGTTCTAACAAACATAGAGGGTCTAATAAATGTTTTGGGGAGAATATATCGTCTTTTCCAGAGTAAACCAATAAAGTAAATCAAGATAAACATCGACATGATATAGTAATAAGAAACGAAAAATAACATACCACAATCCCAAACTAAGGAAGTACCCACAATATAATATAGTAAAATATAACATGTAATCATAATATAAAGTCGAATAAATAAATCAATATAAAACACTAAAAGCAATCCCCAAATTGACTATTGACAACATGTATGGTACCTTCATCCAAGATTCATCCCATATCCATATCAACCATCTCGCATAGGGAATTTTCAATTATCTTGGCCTACAATCATGAAGTATGCTTGGGAACCCAATGACGACCAAAAAAAGGTGTGAGTAATACCCAGTAGTCCACCATAAATTGTATCTACAATAACATCCGGTCTAATCATAATGTTATAAGAGTAAAAATATGTAAAGAAAGGTAGTAATTAGAACAATTTTCATTATTTAATAATAAATAAATTAACTATTCTTATTCATAGTTACTAGTGTCACCCATACTCATCATGACAACATCATCCAAATGATTATCATCTAAACCATTTATCAAATGAGTCATAGGTTGGAAAATAAGGGGAATCAGTCCACGTTTCCAATTGGGATTCAAAATTCTCTTTCCCACTATCCCAACCACTTTTGGAACACCATGTTCAAAACCATGGAGTTAGGAGGGTAAATAATTTCTCTATAAATTATTATGAAAAGCGGTTCTAAAATCATTAGTCTGGTCTACCGAAGGGAGAGGACCATTAGTCAAGAATTCAATCCAAACATTTTTACATTTTCAAAGGCTGGTTATTTTTATCCTTTTTATCAATCAAAAGGATCCATGGTGAATGAATTCATACATCCAAACTCCATGGTTTATTACATTCAACACATTATCAGTTCCTATAGTTAGGTCATTTTACCCTTGAAACACCATTACAAACATTTATCACTACTTTTAATGCTAATTAACCACATAAAAAACCAATTTAACCTTTTCTCACATCTACACATTTATAGGATATAACTTATTTATCTAATTTAAGTCAATACAAACACCCCTTTATTATATTCAAACATGCTTACAACAATAACAATTGGTTTAATCTCAAAAACCATTCAATTTATCATTTAAAAACTCAATTCTCATTTTCAAAGAATTAGAACACCCCATGGGTGACTATAGGCCCAATCTAATCAACCATAATGAATCAAAAAAGGATTTTTGGGGATTAAGTGCACCATTTCGACACCCATTTTATCATTTCTTATGAAGGGATCAAATTCAGGACATAATGGAAAAAACGCAGAACAACATAAACATAAATTAAGCATCAATACTATAGTATATAAATTATATAAATCCAACATCAGTTTCATACATGAATTATCAATCATACACAAACCATGATTCAAGACTAAACAACCATAAACTCTATATATAATAATCTACTAAAAATGTATTTTTGAGGCTTTATATAGAGAAAAACAATTATATAAGTCCTTTCCTAGAAAAAATATTAATGTTGAGTGGTAAAACAACATAATGATTCTATTCAAAACCCACAGTTCTTTAGATAACATATGATTGAGGTCGAATCGCCCTTGAAGTATGAGGGATACCTTGATTTATTACTCATTCTTCTAGAGGTGGGATGTTTAGAAAAATTGGGTAATTAATTATAAATCCAAACCGGGAAAATGGGAAATTTACTCTTTAAATGATGTTCATGGTTTGAACACTTGGTTGGCCAAACCATGCACTACTTGTGTGCCACCCTCTATCCGAGAGGGGCCTTTGGTCACATGATCTTCTAGGAAGCACACATGGTGTTCTAAAATACGAATTGGTCATTATTTTTTATACTTCCAAGGTCACATAGTTTTTAAAATCCCCTTGCATAGTTTGTAAACTACGTACCCTATTTCTATATGTTGTGTGGCTAAGGCACATAGTTAGTACTAACTATGTTCCCTACACAAGATATCCTATTTTTTATTTTTCAGGTCTTTACCACTTGAGAAACCCTCGAGTCCCCTCATATTTTCACGAAACATTTCATTAACTATTATAATGGGAATTAAAAAAATAAAGAAGAACATACATCCTAAAATGGTCAAGATCTTAACATATTTGTATTGACAATATGAAATTTTTTAATAAAATATACAAATTTTAAAAAAATTAAATGAAAACATTAATAATGAAATACCAAAAATTATATAACATCAATGAGTTCAAAATAATAATATATATATCTTTATTTCAATTCACCACTTCTTAGAATTAAAAAAAATTAGATTCATGTAATAATATTTTTAAATTATATGGTTATGTAATATATTGATTTTGGGAATTATAATTATTCATTTGAAATAAATAAATCCATTATTTTCCATTATCTTATATACATATACATAATACATAAATAATGGTTTTATTTGCATTAATTTCATATATGTATCTTTTTTTCATTTTTTTATTTGATTATGAAATGTGGTGAAAGCTATCAAATTGCATAATTAACACAACCATTATTATCTCAAGGTTAATTTTATGACCATTACATGACATGAATAAACATAATGATAATGAATTATTCTATAACACAAAAAAAAGACAATAACATAGACCAATCCATCAAACCCCCAATCATCCTAATGAAGATTTATATTACCAAAACATGGAAGTGAATATGATCACCATCCAATAAGTAAATTATGATAATGAAAAAATTCATATATACTTATTTTATTTTATTTTTTAAAAATTTTAGGTTTTTATAAATAAAAAATCACAATTTAAAATAAAATACTTAAATAATTCCATCACATACCTGAATTAAATTTAGAAATTTCTATTCCAAATTGATATTTTAACTAAAATTTTTAATTATTTCACATATACATTCTCATCATATCATTCAATTATTGGTTTTTTATTTCAATGCATCCTTTCATAGAAAAAATATACACCCTAAATTCAATTAAAATACCATATAATTACTTTTTTAAAATTATATATATATATATATATATTGTGAGTCCGAATAAAAATATTTTTATTTAATAACAAAATTAGAAATTCATAACTGTATCCTCACTGAACATTCCTTCACAAAGAAGACAAACATTAACTTGATGGATTCTTTGTTGTAAAATAATAAAATGTATTTTTTTAATAATTTATATTCCATGAAATGTAAAAATAATATTTGTATTTTTAAACATCCTGATTGTGTTGAAAATCATCCAATGAGTAAGGTGAATGTGATCTATTATCCTCTAAAAAAATATTTTGATACCAATTAATAAAGATTAATTTTATGGTTCTTTAATTATTATTTTAATAAATAATTGAATATAAATAATAAAATTATTAATAAATACAAAAAAAATATTTAAATTTTTTTGATGCTCCTATGATATAATAATTTTAATGTAATCGACTATAAATTTATAGGAAACTACCCATGGTATAATAGTTTTTGAGATTTATTTTATTTTATCTTCCATATATTGTTTTTTCTTTAAAAAAATTGACTATAAATTTTTATATGGTAACAATGATAATAGAAACTAAGTGAATCTTCTACCTCCTATGTTATTAATTTGTAGGTATTTACTTATTTATGATTATAGTAGGGTTTTAATATTCATTTTGAGGTATCCAGTGATCACATTTTTATTCTTCAGGGGGAATATGGTATATATAGTTTATTACTGAGAATTAAACATTCCTCAATGGATTTCATATCCATGGTAGAATTATCATTATATAAAAAATGTACAAATTTAAAAAGTTTATATCTATTAACAATAAAATGTTTCTTTTTTAAATATGACAAAGTTAATTTAAATTGATAATTTATTATATAATAATATAATTACCAATTATCAAAAATTTCATTCCAGTTGTAGAAAACCTCAATTTTCGATCATGTAATGCCCTGAACCAGCTCACTCTTAACAAAAATCAGACTATACCACCACCTGATCTTTGGAGTGCCTCCCTGAATACCCGAGGGTACCAAATTTCAATAGGTTACTTATGAGGTACCATGGCGAGGATATACATCCTTTAACAGAGTATGAAATAGTGGATAAATAACCAAGTATCATACCCAAAATAAATCAAACTATACTATGGAAGCAATCAAAAAATATGTTCTATAACAAAATGGAATTTAATATACCAATATAGAAAAAAATTCCAGTGGTTTTAAAAATTACCATTACATGTGTTTTTAATTTTTCTTGTTTTTGTATAATTTTAAATTTTTTTTAAAAAAAATTAGATTTAATGTTAGTGGTAGTTTTTTAGAAACATCCATGAAATACAAGTCTTTTTTAGGAAACCACCACAAAATTAAAGGAAAAAATATGAAAAATAAAATATTTAATTATGATTTTTTATTTGTGTATTATTTTATACTATCATATATTTTTTATTATTTAAAATTTTAATGTTTTTATAATGTTTTAGTAATTAAATATTTATACATATTCGTAAATAATATTTTTAAACATAAAGTAAATCTTGAATAAGTTGAAAATTATACTTCAGTATAAAATGACCATAACTTTTGAAATGGGAGTTTTTAGCTAAAAAATCAGTCAAATCAATGCATATGAAATGAACTATAACCATAATAGATAATAAATTTTCACTAATTAGAAGAATAAAATTTATTGAAGTTTTTGGAAAAGTTAGAAATCAAGATTCAACATCAAACGACCATCACTATTGATCCAAGTGTGTGTTTGATCTCTACTACATATCAAATCAAATCCTTTTAGTAGATCTACACCATGTTGACCTAGGGGGCATAGTTGAAATTTTTTCATGGTTAAATGCGGTATAAATGCCTCCAAAACTGAGTTTTTTCTAGATATCATGATTTTTGAACATTTGATGATATTTCATCATCATTTTGTGTGTATTCATATGATTTTTAGGTTGTTTATGATTTTATTCCACTGACATACATTCCTATTGATTTTATGGTGAAGTAATTAATGTAGTTTACCCTCTTTTGGTGATTTATTATCTATTTTATATACATTTTAATATGTATTTATTAATATGTGTGTATATTTATGTATATTTGTAAATATTTATACATATTTATGTTAATATTCTTATTATATTATATGTGAAAATATATATAGAAATATTTATATTTACTGGTTTATATATATATATATATATATATATTAATATACATATATATATTTGTGTGTGTTTATATATATTTATGTTACATAAATGTGTGTTTATATATATGTTTATAAATTTTGTTATATTTATATATATTAATAGAAATTTATATCCATTTATTATTTAGTCTTTATTTTTTATTCAATTATTTTTTATCTTTTTATAAATTTAATATTTATTTATTACTAATATAATATATATTTATTTATTTTTTATTTTAAAAAATATTATTACATTAGTATATAATTTTTTATATATATTTTTTAATATTTATTATATATTATTACAAATTATTTTTATTTTATTATTTTATTATTATTTACTATAAATTTATAATTATTATATTATTTTTTATTTATGTGGTAGTTATTTATTATTTATTATTATTTTAATTATTATTTATTAATTAATATTTATATAATTTTATTTAATTATTATTTAGTATTACATATTTACTAGTTATTACTTGTTTATTATTTTTTTATTAATAATTAATAATTTATTTGTTATTTAAATTTTATTTATTTAAAATTTTTTTCATTTATTATTTATTTATTTATTTTTATTTTATTATTTATGTATTTATTTATGATTAGATTCTTTATTATTTATTTCTAATTTATTTATTATTTATAAATTAAATATTAATTAATTTTTTATTTATTTAATATGGTATTATTAATGTAGAATTTATTATTCATTTATTATCCATTGTTATTGCATGATATATTTCTTTTTAATGTTATTATTTTTATATTTATTTAATTTTTATACATTTATTATTAAATAATATTTAAATTGTCATTATTTTATTATTAATTATAAATTAAGTTATTATTTATTATATATTTATTATATATTTAATATATTTAGTTATAATTTATTATTTATTAACTAATATTTATTAATTTTTTTATTTATTATCATATTTTTATTTACTTTTTAATTGTTTTATTATTTATTCATTATATATATATATATATATTACTTATTTATTTTTTAATTATAACATTCTAAATATTAATGATTATTTTTTATTTATCATTTATCATTTAGTATTTAGTATTTATTATTTATTATATTTAATTTATTATTTCCTATTTATTACTGTGTTATTAATTAATTAACTAAATAATTTACTATTCACTTATTTTTAATTAACAATTATTAACTATTAACTATTAACTATTAATAATTAATAATTAAGAATTAAGAATTCTATCGATTTAAGAAAAATAACACCTAATTTGTTTTGTAGTTGTTTTGAAAAATCACCGTCAACTAACTATTGAAACATGATTTAGGGATGATTTTTCAAAATCACCATGGAACGATTGAGCGGCTGTTTAAACTACTTCTAAATGCCAAAAAAACTCCACTAAATACATGGGCATATTTTACAACTATAATGTTCATTCTCATACTAAAAAATACTGGCATCCACTATGCCAATTGATATATAAAAATCAATTAAATAACAAAAACACAAAGCTTTGCTCTTGTTCTTAGACATACATAATCCTAATCCAATAAAATAAATCGAGCTTTCCTGATCAACCATGCTAAACTTGATCTCAGGCCTCAACCCGACATAAACTAGTAAAAAGTGAGATGTTCATGAGAACAAAAGTGTCCTAGCCATTCAAGCATGACGTGTGTACAAAACTCCATAGGGTACCACAAACATGGTCATGTAACAACCAAAATATACCATGATATTTCCTCACTACAAGCTCTAATAACATAAGCCACATCTACAAATAAATTATGTAACCACAACAGTACCTCCATCATCTCGATACTAGAATATCTCCAAGCATGTCGCATGTACTATTCCAAATGATGTATCGTGTTCCATACCATAATCGATCATTAGTTCCAAGTAACCAATTAACCATACATACATCTACCAGTGTCCTGGTGTCTCTGACAATGTCACGATGACTATTCCTCCCAATATAATTCCCTAGGTTATCCATGGTAGATATATCAATTAGCACAGACATGGGGTATACACTTAGAAAGATCCATCAATTTATATATGATCAACCCTAGCAGCATATCCTTGATTTCCCACCTAATATGATTGGAAACATCTTTTATAATTTTTTTCTCAACCAAGGGAGTAAGCCCAAACAGTATCACGATCCTCCCCTATGGTATTTTTCTTATAGAAAAGTTTCACATACCACCCCATGTGTGTTTTCTTAGCCTATATAACATATAATAAACCATTAAACCTTGGCAGGATTCAATATATAAATAATTTTTTCCCTGAATGACCATTTTTCAATATAGAACTCTACAACCCAAAAGGTGTATAACATTCCACATCAAAAATAACAGAGAAAGTAGTGTTGGATGAATTCTTAAGCCAATTAAAATAATTCACAACCCCTCATTTTGACTTGTTTGGAATTAGTTCTAATGTTGAAACTACTTCCATCTCTACAAAATCCCAAACACACATTCTTATAGTTAGTTAGTCTCCATGGCTCCCAATGGGGTTCCATAGGTCATTATATAGATCGGGTACCCCACTAGGGGTCCATTGGTCATAACATGTCAATGGAGAATAACCCATCTCGCATAGGATTCTAAGATCCCCAACAATTTTATAGACATAGTATGACATCAAGGGCATTAAAGGGTACACCCTATATGCAGTAGCCCTAAGAGATGGTTCATGGACCACCAAAAAGTGTGGGGTTATCTAGGTCAGTTATCCCATTCATCCTGTCAATTTTACTTATGGTCTATTGATTGAGGCTCAACACATCACCGTGGGGAGGATCACAAGTACAATCATATGTCTTACAAAGCCCAAATTTTCTAATTTATCTCAGGGATCAAGATATGGCCTACTAAGGAAAATTGAAATCAAAGGAAACATAAATATGAAACCAAGTAATACGCATTCCACGCCATTTGGTTAACAACTCTAAATGGGTCTAGACATCAAAGGGAACCACTCTGGCCCTTGACTCAACCATCACGAACCACAAATACTAAGCCAGAAATCCAAGGACCACATAGCCTTAACACTTTCTCCAATTTATTTATGATACACCATATGAACTATGTTTTCAAATTAAATCAATCCACTTAAATAATTATATTAAATTTTACACTACCTTAATTGGCATGATAGTGTGCAATATAAATCATAATAAAGATGTATTAAATCATAGATAAATTACCAAATATGACATAACATATTTGTATCATTTCTATTTATTTTTTTGGTCAGTAGTTATGGTACAAAACCCACTAAGCCTCACCTAAGACTGATGATATCCAATACAAAATTGCTCCACACCTGAGCCCCTCTCAAAACCTAAAACGTCTAAACATAAAGTATTAATTATTTAAAACATTCAAAATTAATTTAAAAAATTAAATTAAATGAGGTTTAATTACCATTTCACTCTCTAGTGACCCTATCATGTTAGAATCATGTCCAAAAATACACTTATGCTCAAATGTAAACAGCTTTTACTATCCTGAGTGAATCCCAAATGCCATGGAACTATACATATAATTGATTTTATTTCACATAAATAATAAACCATAAATAAATATAAATAATGATGTATCATTGATGATTCTATAGATATAGGATGATGGACATCGGTATAGGATGTTCCCAAGGTGGGATGTATGAATGTTTTGATGAAATTTTGTGATTTCACCATTATTTGGTGAAATCATTATTTGTGATATAAAATAAACATTACCCAATTCAATGTGGTAGAGGAGGAATTGGGGAGGAAGGAGATATGGATTCTCATACCATGCATCCACCATTGAAACAACTTAATATCTCACCCAAAACAAATAGGATAGAAGGTGGGAAAAGGGGAGTTTGACCTTTTTCTATGTGCACTGCAACCAGGGAAGAGGAGGAATCACCCTCTAATCCCAAGAGGGGGAAAACATATTTTTTAAAAATTATTCCCACCAGTGATCATGTGGTTTATAATGGATGAGAAGTAGTTTATTACATAATTTACTACAAAAACCACCTCTTCTACTCCTAAGGCACCCCACGACCTCGGGATACCATTGAATCCACATTAATTTTCCAAAAAACATTAATTTCTGGTTCTGAAATTCCTTAATAAATTCTAAATCTTGGTTATGAAAATGAACCATCCACTCTAATTAGAAAAATAATTAAATTTAAAATTTCACATACATATACATTTAAGGAATTACAAACTCACCACAATTACATGTTTCATCCCTTAGAAGTCTTGATTCTTATCCAACCATATCAACTGACCGATCTGGGTTATCAATTAATCATCAATCTACTGCATCTGAACTCGAATCTAAAAACATTCTTCTAAACTATAAACTAAAAAATAATATTATTAAACTTCCAAACCATGTGGAAAAACTAATTACGAATACTAAAATAATGAAATGTCACTTTCTTGATCCCATCAATCTTGTAAAACAATCACCTCATTGTCTTATTCGTCTTTAGTTATATGGTACACTAAAATATAAGATTTATCTCATAACTATCAATTCTAATGATTTCTTTCTTCTAACACAATAATTTACTATTGAAATTATATAAAAATAAATGAGATATTCAACGTAGTTTCCATCTCACCAGACCTAAATATACAAAATAATTTTAACTAAATGATGATACCCATCTATATTACCAAATTAAAAACTATGATGGATTCATAATAATCATACATGAATAAGGTAAGAATATAGTTAATTTTCCATGAAAATGATTTTTTAGAATTCAAAACAAATACATTACATCTAAGATGAAATAATGGATGTGGTTTTAAACCCACCACATCCAATTAAAAACCCAATAATTTTTCATGCTTCCTCTGGATGTCCTATATAAAAAACACTCATTCCCATCAACCGACTAATTTCTAATTTACTCGATCACGATGAATTTATTCTCTAAGGCATCCTATGATCACTAAAACATGCTAATTGATGTTAATACCATACTCATAGTGGTATTACCAAGTTTAATCCTCAAATTTCTAAAAACATCTTTATTTCCAACCACAAGAATTGACACATCTCCATCTAAAACACACCTGATCACTATAATTGTATCATGAACCTTAGTCCAATGATTGATATCGATCCACCATCATATATGATTTCTTATATGAAATTACTTGAGATATATAGACACAAATTAAATTCATTTTAGGTAGTAATAAAACTACCTTCATGAATTCTATACAGTCAGCTCCTTACTCCCATGACCCTTCTAATACATGGATCATATTCCTGGTACCGATACATCACTCCCCACTATAGGATGTTCAATATAATTACTTCATAAAAAACATAGTAACTTTTATATCCCACTATAAATTTATAAATAAACTTGATAATTTAGAATTTCATCTCATAATCACCTAAGAGACCATATAAACATCATTTAACGCACATTCCTAGCTTCTGAGAATGGATCCCATGACATGTAGAATGATTTATCTCATACACACCACTCATCTTGATCCATTATCTTTTTATCCTATTAAACACCAATACATGATCAAATATGAGATTTAATATTCCACTTCACCTGATCCACTTCTAAAATAGCTCTCACCATAGGTGGATCTCCCCATTACCATCACACCTCATGCAACCAACATTGTACGGAAATTAAAAATTTCATCTACACTCGGCTTGAACAAGAATTCGCATTGATCCCTGATGCAATAAAACTACACATAAATATAATGTTACACATCAATATACTTCAAATTTAATGTAAATACACTCTTTCATGACAGAAACTATGTTCCGGACTCATTCTATCATGATTCGCATGCCATTAAATCTCATCTAACATGCCAACATCACTAGACAAGATCCACGATATTCTAGCTAGTCTAGTTAACCACATTAATATAAAAAATATAACACTATTCCAATGTATCAGGTGTTTACCCCCACTCACACCACACCTAAATGTTCACCCTGATCATCAGTGTTAACAGCCTAAGGAATATTACACATCAAAATAACTCCAAATCGAAAGGCCAAATAAATCAAGGTTATCTATAATTGAAACTAAGTCTTCACTATGTATTTATAATTTACTCAAGAAAACATCAATTTCTTGATTGATTAATCAAATTAACTCATTTTTTCTTCCTTATACAAAGGAACTAATAAAACTAGGCTAACCCCTCTTACCGGAGTTTCCGTAACATAAAAAAACTAATCAACTCACTAAAATCCAAATTCTACCCTTAATGATGTATATGTCCACCCACATATCCTAAAAACTATTTCTAACGTGGTTTATAACTCATAAAAAACATCACATAGTTCCCTCCCATAACTATAAAACATCATACATGAAAAAACCCTCTTTAGTGTCTCATCTATATAGGGGAATCATATGCTAAATTAATAGCCTACCAAGGCATAAATTCTCATTGAGAATCTACACATAGATTTTCTCCCATGAGAATGGAATCTCAAGGTGGTCCCCACAACATTGTCTTAAATGATCCATGCTAAATAATATAGGTCACCTATTTTACAAAATTATTATCCCATTTAATGTTATATATTCAAACAATATATAGGTTTTTATTGGAATATTTAATAAAAAATGTGTTATGTACTCACCCTCACTAGGTTTACATCTTGGTAATTAATTTCCCATATAACAGCCTTAGGGTATCTGCCCATACCATACTAAATTAACTATATCACCATCAACACCATTGAGGGTCTCATTAATAGATCCATATGACCAAACCCAAAATAAAATACATGCATACATGTTAGATCAACTGAGTAAAAGTACACCAATTACGTAGATAGTGAAAACATTATAGGAGTAGTTTACGACTAATTAAAAACCGAGCCTTGCATTTTACTGAAAATAATCACTATGAAAACATTATATATCATTGGAATCATATATTTTTTCTATAATGCATGAGTCAAATAATTCCTCTATATGGTATGATCTAAAATATACATCTTTCATCTTACTAATGGGACAAGGTACAGAAACCATTAACTCATAATTTAAAAATTCCAAGACTCGTGTTTCTCACACTATGAGAAAATAATAACTAACTGTAAAAATAAAAAACACGAACATCAATCACATCTCTGGTATCCTGGAGTTCCAATGTAAAAGGTGTTCATGAAATACCATTTCGGGATCCATAAAAATCACTTACACATTCAATTATCACCATTTAACCGTACGGTGAAATAATATGAAAAAATAAAATAAATGTTCTGATTCCACATTACAACAAATCTTACGGGATCACTTTGAATGGTAATCATACCATACCAATACGTGACCTCAGACACTCCTCCTTGACCAACATAGGCTATCGACTAGCATTATTGGTGTAAGAATGTACTGGATAGAGGTTATACCACTTGTATCAGAGAAATAAATAAGGGATAAATAAAAAATTATCACACCAAATAGAAAATAAACTATATTAATGAAGTAATAAGAAAAATTAATGATATAAAAAATGTTATGAAATATATAACTTTAATTATCATTCTAGGAATATAAAAAAATAGATCACCTATATGGGAACTGACATAGACAATGTTATTACTCGTCCCCCGAAAATGGTGTTGTGACTACCCCAAACCAGCCTTCCATAGGCCAGGGGTTGGTGACTAGCACCGAAAAGGCACATCCTAAAGGGAGAAGTCATTGACTTTAACCCAGTACAAACAAAGACTATGTACACAACAAAATAAAACCACAAAGTATAATTTCTGATAGTAAAAGTGTGTACCGAAAGTAAAAAAGGCTGGTATAAAAACCCAACTGAAAAGAAAGTACAACAAAAAGAGGAAAACATGATTTGAAAGTCATCCACTAAGGATCCTACCTGAAGGGTAGGTAAACCTCATAATCTATCATCTCTTCCACTCACCACATCTAGAAATCACTTCCAAGAACTATCTATCCTTGCCTCCCCAAGTCTCGGTAATTTTGTCTTTCGTTTTTACAACACACAAAACGGTGTGGGTGAATCTCATCCATGGGTGAGAATAACAATACCCATTAGGGACCTAGAGACCCCGGAAGGTGTCCCAGAATTCCACAAATGAAAAACCAAAAAGGATTATCTCAATCACCAAGAATAAAGTAAAATACCGCACACATCATGTATAAAACATAGAGAATAGGATTAAATATGATTGGTATTAAGCTATATCATTTTATTATATAGAGAGGTTCTGCCGCTGATTCCTGAATTTTCATTATACTGATGATCCAAAAAGGGTCCTTCTACTACTGATCCATAGAGGGTCTCACTACTATGAATCCATAGAGGGTCTCACTGCTACTAATCCGTGGTGGGTCTCTCTCATCTTGACCCACCAAGTTTTGCACCATTGTCGATCCACGGAGGGTCACTCTTCACTTAATAGCCATTGGATTCCCCCACTTAGTGCACTTGAGTTCCTTAGGTTCTACTTCACAAGATATTAGGAATACCTAAACCTCTAAAAAGTCCAAATTAGAAGTAACCCAAAGTCTTGTCTTATTGTAAGGGTCCCAATGTGATATATGGAGCATCAATCGGACTCTAGGTATGTAAGATATAAGCAAAAAGGTAAATAGGTCTCGGTTGGATTCGAGTCCGATCTGACCCAGCCATACTCGAACTTCTTCCAAAACCCAATTGAATTTCCTCAAAAGGACCACCTCATCATAGGGGTCCTCAGTCTACAGAAGATGTGTTAAAGGGATGTCAGTTTGCGAGATATATAAGTTTTAGTGAAACAGGACTGATCGGTTCCAGGTCCAGTAGGGATCCAGCCCGATCGGCCCATTGGGCACATGGGTCCAGCCTAATTTGGGGGTCCTACCCAGCCGGTTTTTCTGGCATGTCATGCGAGTCCGACCCACCTAGAAAACTCAGCCCACACGCGGGCTGTTTCTCCATGTTGACGGCGCCAGTGGGGCGCTACCCCTCCTTCCGAAACGAACGATTAGAGTCGGTCGTTGTTTCCAGCCGTGCAGCCTGAGAGGGCTGCTTCATTTCCCCCACACGGTGCGGCGGTGTTGCACCATCCACCGATCGTGGCACCTACAAGCTCCACTTCTTCATGCTCCTTCCATGGGCTGGCCAACCCCATGACAACGACACCTTTCTTGGGCCACCAAAGATGTTACGGTGGTCCGTTTTCCTTCTGTCAGCGCCTATAGGCCTCCCAGGATGCCGCCTTAACATCGAAGACAAAAGAATCACCTTTCCACCATGTTTCTCAGTCACCTATGAAAAACACACAAAACTCAAGGGCGTTAGATGGATCGAGCCTTGGTTGGGTCGGCCCGCACCCTCCGTGTTAGCATTTTTCCAAGGGGTTGACAATAATCAACATTTATAAAGAACAATCCCCAAAAAGAAACCCTACAACAACCTCCCTCAATAAAGAATGAATCATGGATCAACTCATTTGTCAGTTTTTGAACGATCTTTATATTAATATACAATGGTAAAAGAGGGATATTAAAAACAAAAAACAATTAAATTCCCTACCTAGATTTAGTGGAATCCGTTGCGGATGAAGGAAGGAATACGCGTTTGAAGTCATTCGTCATTGTTCTTCGATGGCTGGTTCAAGTTCTACAACGGTCATAGATTAATTACCATTCTTCCATAGAGGGATAAATAAATGGAATTTCTTCAAATATTCCTCCTTTGGTTTGTGAATTCCCTTCCCAACAGTTTGTTTAATAAAAGAGATATAATCCCCATGTTGTGTTTATTGTTATAGTACATTAAAGAATCTTAATTAATGAACCTATTAAACACACAGGTGTTGTGGTCACCCAAAAAAGTGATAGGTCATTAAATTATTCTCATTTAATGACCGTCATTACACTGTGGTCCTGCTAACTTTCACTCAATGGTTGGAAAAAAAATAGAATAACTGAAGAGTTATTTTTTTCGAAAAGTCCAAATTTTATCTTTTCCGTATGAACATTTCTGGGAAAAGATATGATTCACCTAATCCAATATTGACACTTTGAATTTAACAATTCTCACATATTTTCAGTTAGATCACCAGTTAAAAAGATATAAAAACCCGCTTGAACGTTTACTAAATGTACCTTAAAAAAGTTCAAAATTGTGTTACGGGCTCTTCGGGCCTCAGAATCATTTTCCATTGAGTTTTGAAGTCTCTCAATAATTATATATAATTTTTAGAAAAAATTATACCCAATTTATGTGTCTTTTAATTATACTCACCTTAGTACTTTACGTCCCCGAAATCCAAAACGAAGGATAAGAAAACAAATGGGAATACTGAGCATGAATCTGAACCTCCTAATCCCAAGTGATCTCTTAGAGATTCTTGTGCTGTCACTGAACGCGCAATAGAGGAGTCGACTTCCCCTGAAGGACCTACTACTATTGATCCTCTATCTCCCTTGGGATCTCCATAAATGTCACACCATCATCAATGTCCAGCTCTCCCCAGTTGATGGCGTATGACGGATCATGCATGTATCTCCTCAACTGCGACATATGGAAAACATTATGCACCTGGTGCATCTGTGGGAGAAGATCTAGGTGGTACGCCACCTTTCCAAATATAATAAGAATCTGCAATGGTTTGATAATCCTCAGAGATATCTTGCAACCCCAGACAAATATCTACAATCCTCATTGGGGTGAGACCCATAAGAAAACATGATCGCCCTCCTCAAACTCCAAGGATCACTATCTCTTATTGTCGTAAGACTTATGCATGCTCTGTACAGACTTCATCTGCTCCTAGATGACCTACACCTTCTAATAGGTATCTTGTACCAACTCTAGACCCATAAGTGTTGACTCCCCTGGCTATGCCCAACATATAGATGATCTACATGGTCACCCGTACAAGGCCTCAAATGGTGTCATGCCGATGGTGGCGTAAAAATTGTTGTTGTATTTGAACTCCACCAGTGGAAGTTGGTCCTCAAAAATGTATCCAAAATCAAGGATGCAAGCCCGAAGCATGTCCTTAAGTGTTTGTATAGTCTGCACCATCTGACCATTTGTCTGAGGGTGAAAGGCGATGCTCAAGCGTAGCTGAGTCACAAACACCTACTGTAATCCCTTCTACAACAGGGATGTAAAACAAGAATCATGATATAAAACAGTCGTCTATGGTACCCCGTGGAGCCATACTATCTCCCAAACATAGAGGTGTCCCAATCCCTCTACTAATCCCTGCTCTCGGATGGGTAGAAAATGAGTCGATTTTGTGAGTCAATCAATGATCACCCAGATAGACTCATGGCCCTTGGACATATGTTGTAACACCATCATGATGTCCAATGAGATACCATCCCATTTTCACTAAGGTACCTTGAGCGGCTAACTCATGACTACTGGAACCCGACGCTCGCCCTTCACTTACTGACAAGTATGGCATCATAAAACGAACTCTAATACTATTTTCTGCATCCCTCGCCACTAGTACTGACATCAGAGGTCCTGGTACATCTTTTCCACTCCTAGATGTACCACCAAAGGGGATGTATGGAAATATCTCAACACCTCCTCCTGAAAAGTCACTAGTATAATGGTGCATCCACTAAAAAGGATGACGTTCTCCCAACCTATCAAAAATATATCAGGATTTGGCCCTGAGGATATCTGAGAACATTGGGCCTTATAGTCAACTTCTCCAAGATGCACCTCCTGAACTCGCTCAAGGAGTGGGCAAGTGATAGTAATAGACTGAAGATAAGGTACTCCATCACTATCCACGAAGGATATTTACAACACGACTAGCTGTTATGAAGCCTCACTCAGTAGTTTTAGACCTGACATCCTGCTGAGTGCATCTAAAAATTTGTTTCCCTTCCCATGAGTGTAGACTATCCCAAATTCATAGTACTAAAGTAACTCCAAACATCCCCATTGTCTCACGTTCAAGTCCTTCTATGAGAATATATACCTAATACTCTTGTTATTGGAGTAGACAATAAACTGTTTTCCCATAAAGTAGTGCCTCTATATCATCAACGCAAAGACTACTGCTTCTAAAACTAGGTCATTGGTAACATAGTTTTTCTCATGTTTCCTCAACTATCATGATATGTAGGAGATCATCGCTATCTCATTCATAAAAACACATCCCATTTTGGTCTCGGATGTGTTCCAATAGACTACATACCCAACGCCCTCTTCTGGTAGTACCAAGATAGAGGCATTCATCTGTCTCTGCATTGACTCCATGAAACTCTACTGGCATCTCTCCATCAATAATAAGGGTTGTCCATTATTTCGAACAACGAAAAAGGGTTCTCCTACTCTAGAAAATCTAGGTACATTCCTTCAGTAGTACCCAGCCAACCCTAGGAAACATTGCACCTCTGTCACGCTCCTGGGTGGCTCCCAAACAAGCACTGCCTCTATCTTCTCTGGATCCACCGCAACTCCAGCCTCTGAGATAACATGTCCCATAAAGTGGACCTCTCATATCCATAACTGGCACATTGAGAGCTTACCATAAATCTGGTGCTCTCAGAGTGTATCCAATACTATTTTCAAATATGTGGAATGCACCTTCTCTGACACCGAGGACACGAAGATGTCATCAATAAAAACCACCAAAAATTTATTGAGTTATGGATAGAGAATCCTATTATTGAGTCCCATAAACACTTCTGAATGTGTTGGTTGTAACACCCCAAGATTTCATAGTGTGTTATTTCTTCAAAATAATTCAATAACTTGTAGTACACGCAACACCGAGTTCAATCACACCATGACTTACAAAAAAAATGAAGCCATTCAAAAGAGGTTATGAATAGTATTATCTAAATTTTAAACTTTATATAATCCTTATAATTTTAGAATCCATATTATGAGTTTCTTAGATATAATGCAAGAACAAATTCATTTTCAGTATTGCACTTTTATCAACTTTTAATAGTGAACCCTTTTTAAATACAATATTTTAAACTTTTTGACTAAATGGGGACATCAAGAATTTAAAATGAAACATCCCAAGCTTCCACGGTACGCTTTCTTTGAATAATACAGCAGCGTGTGTTGTACGCAACCTTGTGTTTTAACACACACCACAACCAATCAAACTAGCCGTTATGAATAGCAATACCTACTTTTCAAAATTATATATATTATATATTTTAAAATGAACTTCATTTCTGGATTCAGAATTTTGAATTTAGCCTAAGGTGAAATTTTGGTACTTTTCGGATAACTTTCATATTTTGATGAATAGTGAAAATTACTAAATTTTAATTAAAAACAACTTTTTTAATCAAAATAATTAATAGTGATAAATTATGAATTTGAGTGGTTTTAAAGTATATTTAGAATATATTTTTACCATTTAATATAATTTTGGTCATTGGACATAATTTTACAATTAAACCGAACATAAACAAGTGTCAATCTTTTGATAGTTATTATCTCTTAAAAACACGCTTTTTGTTTTGACAGCGGGAATTAATTTTAAATTAATTTCTGCCACTTCTGTGTTTTGAATTTAGAAAAATGGATTCCATATTTGGAATCAGTATATCCAAATTGTGTAAATAGGTAACTTTTATTTTTAGACATTTTGAATAATTACTGCGGTAAATATTTTATTTACCATGGTTAAGGGTAAATCCGTTAAATAAGGGTTAAAAAATAATATTAAAATAATACTAAATTACCCTAAAACGTGTCTTAACCCTATTGGTTGATACATGGTCGACCATGGGAATCTTTGGGTCGATTTTGGGACCCCATGTATCCACTTGTAAGTGATAATGACACTTTATTTTAATTAAGTTAAAATGAATACAAAAATGACACAAGCATATAGCTTTTAGGAAAACAATTGTTACATAGGATTATATATGTTGGATTTTAGATTATAAATATTCATTAGAAAGATAAAAAGATTTCCTACATAATTATAATTTATTTATAATTTTTAGACAATAAATAATTTATTTTATTTATGACACAATGATGATGTAGTAATTACTATAATAGTGAAAAACTGAAATAATTGATATTATAAATACCCAAATAAATATAATATTAAACTTTTAATGAATTAAACTAATTTTCTAGGATAATATGATATATTAGGATTGATTTAATTGACTTTTTCGAATTAATCAATTTTTTATGAGTTTCACAAAAATCAACTATTGAATAGTGTCAAAATTGACATAAAAGAGTTTTTAAAACAAATATTATATTATTAATTGATATTAAATTCCAAAAAATCTAAGGTTCGGCCAAGAGACTTATATCATGATAGGTTCATCATTAATGGACCACTTGTGGGTCGCTTGGATGTATATAGTATGTTTATTAACCATATTATATAAAAATACAAAGAGACATTGTAAAAGTGAAACTAATTAACTTAGAGTTAATACTTAAAGATAAGGTTAATATAAGTACCCAGACCTGTCTAAATTCTATTGGTTGAGTTGTTTTCGACCCATCCCCACCTTAAAATTTAAATAATGAACTTTGGAGCCATTGGAAACCTAATATGAATTTATTATAAATTAATATTTCTAGTTTTTCCAAAGGTGCCCCTCACCCCTCTTATAAAAGGGCACTCCTCCTTCTCATTTCTTCACACCTTAAAAGCCTTTTGGTTCGGCCAAACTCTGCCCAAATACTCTCCCAAATTTCCTCACTACAACCTAGATGCCTTAGTTTGATCAGAAAGACAACCTAAGGAGCCCTTTTGATCAAATCAAAAGGAAGATCCCGAAGAAGAGGTAATGATTTCACCACCCTTTTCCAAGTTCATTTCTTCTTCCACTTCTTCCTTCTTTGTTCTTACCATTATAAAATAAAAACTCCAGTATCTCACATATACTGTGATGTTATTATAAATATGGTACAACCATATTCAGTATTCTATCCACCCTTTGAATAACATGTCACCATACGTGCGTACATACGGCTTACCGTCTCCACGTCGTGGTGTAATTGTTATTCAATATATTATTATTTGGATGGGTATAATAATGATGTGAAACTCATGTAAATAATAAATATAACATGTTAATTATTCTTTATATATGATATAAAATCCATTTATATATTATTTTAATATCAAAAGAATGATATTGTCGCTCGTGCGTACGTACGGACTACCGTCTCCACAAACGCGATAAGATTCATTCTCCATCGTATCCATTCAAGTATAATTATCATTTGATGATTTAAAAATGATGTTTAAGGACTTGATATCATTCTGGATATGAATAATATACAAACTATCCATTACAAACATGTCTTACGTAACCAAACATTTAAGAAGAACGAATCGATTATCACCCGAAATGATGATAATACTAAGATATTATTAATAAAGCAATGTTAAAAGATCATATATGATATCATATTGATGTATATGATTATTGTATAATTTAATAACAATGTTTTAATTATTATACAGGAGGTTAACATACCATCGACTAAGGGAAAGTTCAAGGTAAGGGTTATTTCACAATCTCTTCATTATCCGAGCTTGTTTATACATAATTATCTACTGGGACCTCGTTATCATCCACGTCCATGTTTCTTCAAAATGTATTTCAAAACATTTTTAATATTTAAAAGAATATGGGTTAAAGTCATTTATACCATTGTTTGACTTTTTATAAGAGGTTTATAAGGGAATCTTTCCGTCATTTTCCAAACAAGGTGCTTTTTAAACTTTTCGACAGAATTAAGATAAGAATGTTTTTTTAACTTATACGGCGGGTGCAGTTATTTTCCGACATTATAAAATCGTCAAAGATTCCCTTACAAGATTATAAGAATATTTTCAAAGAAAATGTTTTATTTTATAAATATATGTCTCTTAAATGATTTCAAAATAGAAAGAGATATTTCTTTAAAAAGAGTTTTGATTTCATCTATGTCAACACCCTTTAATGGATTTTACACTTATTTGAGGATGATATATTATGATACAAAACTTTTATATTGTATTGAAGGTTTTGTGATATGTTTGACTGTGGATGTGCTATTTTTTTTATATACCATTCATGGTTTATGGTGAAAGTATTGACATTTCGTATGCTTGTTTTAATACGAATGTTTATGTTATGTTTAAACCTTTTCATATGGGAATGCATTGGACTTAATATGTGACGGGTGGAGCCCGCTATAGCTCCTTGATGCATCGGTAGGTCTCATGAGACAAACTAGTGTCTTGGCACAAGGCCTTGGCAAAATCTTATTTGTAGTCTTGGCACGAGGCCTTGGCTATGTGGTTATGATAGTCTGGCATTATGCATTCCATCATTATGAAAGTGGTTATTGATATTGCATGTGATTATTCGATTAGTAGAATATCCATGTGAATAAGTAAATGGCATTATTTCATTTTATTTATTCCATAATATGTTGAAGTTAAAGTTTAAAAGGCTTTTGTTTTAGTTATACATTGCCTTAAATGTTTATTCTTATTTATGAAAGTTTCCGCTATATTGTTATCCTTACTGGGCATTTGAGCTCACCCCTTTTCTATGTTTTATTTTCCCAGGATGTGAAAAAGTAAATTATGAATGACTTGAAGGGATATTATGAGGGGTTAATAGTGTGGACTATGGAGGCAACATGTTGTTTTAGTAGTTTTTTTTTGATGATGTAATGTAAAACTTATGAATATATCTAGTGTTTCCAAGGCTAATAAACCAATCGGTCTTTCGAGATTTGATCTTTCTTGTGATCATGCCAATGTTATGTAATTAATGCACCGACTCTGGGTAACTGGGGTCGGGGCGTTACAGTTGGTATCAGAGGAAGTTTAGTACAAACCTTGGAAGCTAGATTTAGATAAACTCTGATTAGAGCACGTAGACCTAAGATAAACTTTGAGGATTAGTATAGAAGAACTTCCTAGAATTTTGGTATTGTAGAGATTTTGTGAGTTTTCCGAGCAATACATCCCTGTCTGGATACGAGCAGGTAGAGGCGGCTCTGGCACAGATGTACCAAGGGGTAAAACCCAAAAACACCGCTTTGAGCTAGACTCGAACGGGAACTGGTGCACGACAACGGGCCTTGCTGCACTCTTGGTTACGACACACCCGGGGGATATGCTTAGGATAATTCTCATTTTATTTAGAAACCATTATGAAGGGTTTATGAGTATATACATCATCAAAGGAGACATTTTTATGATTATGGATTATATCCATAAATAGTTCAATTTATGTTGAGTGTTTTATAAGTATGGGATTATGTATTTTGATTCATAAACTGATCTAGTGTATGTCATTGTTTAGAAATGGCGCCCAGTAGAAGGAATGAGAACTCCAGAAATGCACATGATCCAAAGAGAAGGAAGGATCATATCTTTCATGCTCTTAAGCTAGAATTTATAAGAGAAATAGTCTCCCATGTATTATCATCATATGAAGAAATAATATCATGTGTTGATAAGATAAGTAAAGAGTCTACTGAGTCCTATGGATTTGAAGGGAAGCAAGAGAAGAAAAGGATGGAAGAGAGAAAGATGGATAAAGGGAAGAGGGAAAAGAATAATTTTCCCATATGTGGTAAATGTGGAAAGAAACACCCTGGAACTTGCCTGAAAGGAAAGGGAGTTTGTTATAAGTGTGGAGGAAAAAGGCACAAAGTACGTGACTGCAAGGGTAAGAAAATGGTTTTAAATGTACATTGCTTCATTTTCAAGGAGTTTGGACACTACGCGAACCTATGTCCCAGTCATCAGACTATGCCTCAAATGATGTTATTGGATAATAATCAAGTTATGATACTACCACAGATGAAGAGGAATGATTAGAGTTCTTATGTTGATTATGTCAATTGAGTGTTGTATCAACAATGTACTTGTTATAATAATTATGGAGTATATAAGGATTGTACTGCAGTACTATTTCATTAAGGACTTGAGATTGTGTGGAACAAAGAAAAGTGACTCAATAGAAGGTTAATTTTTTGGAAAATATATGTTTGAGAGAAAGATAAACCATAATATGGTTCTGATACCGAGGTAGTGATTTTAGAATAATACATGATTGATTTGGATAAATTATATTGGATATTATTGACTACCTTGAAGCTAATTAATCATTTTCCTATTCCATCATTTTTGGGGTTTATAACATTTTTGGATTGATGAAGTATATCCAGCATTCTATATGGAATAAGGGAGCATGAATGTAATCAATAAGGAATATGGTAATACATGATGAAGGTATTCATATTCTATTACGGGGTAAAAAGGATCTATATTATGTTTACCTTACTTATAAATGTTGGACTGTGAGTTTGGATAGAAGTATTTTGGATAGTTCTAGTTTGGATTATTTTGGATTTCCATAAAAGGACAACCCGGAGGTCGGGCGGCAACCCGTCGCGTCCGGCAAGGCTGCGAGACTTGAACCCGCAACCGAAGGGTGAAAAGGGTGTATCACCTACCACTGGCCCACGAGATGTCCTGGATTAAATAATGTAGTTTTTATTAAAAGATCTTGTAGATGAATTATAAATTCGTTTATTTTGGAACCCTATACGAATAGTGTAAATAGATTTTTTTTTACATTCTATTATCTTTTAGAGTGAAAGATGAGTTTGTGGTAGAAATTTATTAATGGATAAATCTCTAATTATAAAGTAAGTATATCTCCTTATGATCTTAGCCAATCTCATAAATAAATTCCTCAACATTAAGAAAAGCAACTTAGAACAAAAATGTTTTCCTAGATGGTACCTTAAATCATCACTAATTTATGGCTTTGGGATTGTTGGCCTTTTCATAGCCATGTTCTCTACCACTCTCCATCAGATAATTGATGGTTAGATTTTTCTTCCATATCCATATTTTCCTACATGGAACCCTAGTATGTGTTATTTTCGGTAATCTTCATACTTTCTACTCTTTATTTTAAATAGAGGCCTCATTAATTCATTTTTCGATGTGGGATTTCAACTAAGATATTTTGAAACGTCAAAAATGTGTTATCCTAATACCCTATGTTTTGTTGAACCGATGGTATTTCAAATCATCATAGATTGATGAATTTAAGGACCTCAATTTTATACATGTTTGTGATTGATGACCTCAATCACTACCTATAAATATTTACATTTTTCCTCCAATTATATGTCTCTAATTGCCACCAATGTTCTCCTAATCGAGATCATAATTTGGTAGTGACCCTTTCATTTCTCTTTTCCTCGTATTAAGACTAAATTTTAGTAACCCAATTTCCGATGTGGATTTTCCCACAAATATATTTTCTATTTTCAACCTTTTATTTTTGAAGAACAATTTCAAATTGTGAGGACGCAATTTATTGATGGAGGGGAGAATGTAACACCCCAAGATTTCATAGTGTGTTATTTCTTCAAAATAATTCAATAACTTGCACTACACGCAACACCGAGTTCAATCACACCATGACTTACAAAAAAAAAGAAGCCATTAAAAAGAGGTTATGAATTGTATTATCTAAATTTTAAACATTATATAATCCTTATAATTTTAGAATCCATATTATGAGTTTCTTAGATATAATGCAAGAACAAATTCATTTTCAGTATTGCACTTTTATCAACTTTTAATAGTGAACCCTTTTTAAATACAATATTTTAAACTTTTTGACTAAATGGGGACATCAAAAATTTAAAATGAAACATCCCAAGCTTCCACGGTACGCTTTCTTTGAATAATACAGTAGCGTGTGTTGTACGCAACCTTGAGTTTTAACACACACCACAACCAATCAAACTAGCCGTTATGAATAGTAATACCTACTTTTCGAAATTATATATATTATATATTTTAAAATGGACTTCATTTCTGGATTCGGAATTTTGAATTTAGCCTAAGGTGAAAATTTTGGTACTTTTCGGATAACTTTCATATTTTGATGAATAGTGAAAATTACTAAATTTTAATTAAAAACAACTTTTTTAATCAAAATAATTAATAGTGATAAATTATGAATTTGAGTGGTTTTAAAGTATATTTAGAATATAATTTTACCATTTAATATAATTTTGGTCATTGGACATAATTTTACAATTAAACCGAACATAAACAAGTGTCAATCTTTTGATAGTTATTATCTCTTAAAAACACGCTTTTTGTTTTGACAGCGGAAATTAATTTTAAAATAATTTCTGCCACTTCTGTGTTTTGAATTTAGAAAAATGGATTTCATATTTGGAATCAGTATATCCAAATTGTGTAAATAGGTAACTTTTATTTTTAGACATTTTGAATAATTACTGCGGTAAATATTTTATTTACCATGGTTAAGGGTAAATCCGGTAAATAAGGGTTAAAAATAATATTATAATAATACTAAATTACCCTAAAACGTGTCTTAACCCTATTGGTTGATACATGGTCGACCATGGGCATCTTTGGGTCGATTTTAGGACCCCATGGATCCACTTGTAAGTGATAATGACACTTTATTTTAATTAAGTTAAAATGAATACAAAAATGACACAAGCATATATCTTTTAGAAAAACAATTGTTACATAGGGTTATATATGTTGGATTTTAGATTATAAATATTCATTAGAA
The DNA here is from genome assembly GCA_963277665.1 of Viscum album. Taxonomy (NCBI): domain Eukaryota; kingdom Viridiplantae; phylum Streptophyta; class Magnoliopsida; order Santalales; family Viscaceae; genus Viscum; species Viscum album. The sequence continues at coordinate 1,437,107,922 of OY728156.1, read as the reverse complement.
ATATAAAAAGATTTAATACATAATTATAATTTATTTATAGTTTTTAGACATTAAATAATTTATTTTATTTATGACACAATGATGATGTAGTAATTACTATAATAGTGAAAAATTAAAATAATTGATATTATAAATACCCAAATAAATATAATATGAAACTTTTAATGAATTAAACTAATTTTATAGGATAATATGATATATTATTATTGATTTAATTTACTTTTTTAGAATTAATCAATCTGTTATGAGTTTCACAAAAATCAACTATTGAATAGTGTCAAAATTGACATAAAAGAGTTCTTAAACAAAATATTATATTATTAATTGATATTAAATTCCTAAAAATCTAAGGTTCGGCCAAGAGACTTATATCATGATAGTTTCATCATTAATGGACCACTTTTGGGTCGCTTGGATGTATATAGTAAGTTTATTAACCATATTATATAAAAATACAAAGAGACATTGTAAAAGTGAAACTAATTAACTTAGAGTTAATACTTAAAGATAAGGTTAATATAAGTACCCAAACCTGTCTAATTTATATTGGTTGAGTTGTTTTCGACCCATCCCCACCTTAACATTTAAATAATCAACTTTGGATCCATTGGAAACTGAATATGAATTTATTATAAATTAATATTTCTAGCTTTTCCAAAGGTGCCCCTCACCCCTCTTATAAAAGGGCACTCCTCCTTCTCATTTCTTCACACCTTCAAAGCCTTTTAGTTCGGCCAAACTCTGCCCAAATACTCTCCCAACTTCCCTCACTACAACCTAGAGGCCTTAGTTCGATCAGAAAGCCAAACTAAGGAGCCCTTTTGATCAAATCAAAAGGAAGAGCCCGAAGAAGAGGTAATGATTTCACCACCTTTTTCCAAGTTCATTTCTTCTTCCACTTCTTCTTTATTTGTTCTTACCATTCTAAAATAATAACTCTAGTATCTCACATATACTTTGATGTTATTATAAATATGGTACAACCATATTTAGTATTCTATCCACCCTTTGAATAACATGTCACCATTCGTGCGTACGTACGGCTTACCGTCTCCACGTCGTGGTGTAATTGTTATTCAATATATTATTATTTGTATGGGTATAATAATGATGTGAAACTCATGTAAATAATAAATATAACATGTTAATTATTCTGTATATATGATATAACATCCATTTATATATTATTTTAATATCAAAAAAATGATATTGTCGCTCGTGCGTACGTACGGACTACCATCTCCACAAACGCGATAAGATTCATTCTTCATCGTATCCATTCAAGTATAATTATCATTTGATGATTTAAAAATTATTTTTAAGGACTTGATATCATTCTGGATATGAATAATATACAACCTATCCATTACAAACATGTCTTACGTAACCAAACATTTAAGAAGAACGAATCGATTATCACCCGAAATGATGATAATACTAAGATATTATTAATAAAGCAATGTTAAAAGATCATATATGATATAATATTGATGTATATGATTATTGTATAATTTAATAACAATGTTTTAATTATTATACAGGAGGTTAACATACCATCGACTAAGGGAAAGTTCAAGGTAAGGGTTATTTCACAATCTCTTCATTATCCGAGGTTGTTTATACATAATTATCTACTGGGACCTCGTTATCATCCACGTCCATGTTTCTTCAAAATGTATTTCAAAAAAAATTTAATATTTAAAAGAATATGGGTTAAAGTCATTTATAACCTTGTTTGACTTTTTATAAGAGGTTTATAATGGAATCTTTCCGTCATTTTCCAAACAAGGTGCTTTTTAACCTTTTCGACAGAATTAAGATAAGAATGTTTTTTTTAACTTATACGGCGGGTGCAGTTATTTTCCGCCATTATAAAATCGTCAAAGCATCCCTTACAAGCTTATAAGAATATTTTCAAAGAAAATGTTTTATTTTATAAATATATGTCTCTTAAATGATTTCAAAATAGAAAGAGATATTTCTTTAAAAAGAGTTTTGATTTCATCTATGTCAACATCCTTTAATGAATTTTACGCTTATTTGAGGATAATATATTATGATACAAAACTTTTATATTGTATTGAAGGTTTTGTGATATGTTTGACTGTGGATGTGCTATTTTTTTTATATACCATTCATGGTTTATGGTGAAAGTATTGACATTTCGTATGCTAGTTTTAATACGAATGTTTATGTTATGTTTAAACCTTTTCATATGGGAATGCATTGGACTTAATATGTGACGGGTGGAGCCCGCTATAGCTCCTCGATGCATCGGTAGGTCTCATGAGACAAACTAGTGTCTTGGCACAAGGCCTTGGCAAAATCTTATTTGTAGTCTTGGCACGAGGCCTTGGCTATGTGGTTATGATAGTCTGGCATTATGCATTCCATCATTATGAAAGTGGTTATCGATATTGCATGTGATTATTCGATTAGTATAATGTCCATGTGAATAAGTAAATGGAATTATTTCATTTTATTTATGCCATAATATGTTGAAGTTAAAGTTTAAAAGGCTTTTGTTTTAGTTATACATTGCCTTAAATGTTTATTCTTATTTATGAAAGTTTCTGCTATATTGTTATCCTTACTGGGCATTTGAGCTCACCCCTTTTCTATGTTTTATTTCCCCAGGATGTGAAGAAGTAAATTATGAATGACTTGCAGGGATATTATGAGGGGTTAATAGTGTGGACTATGGAGACAATATGTTGTTTTAGTAGTTTTTTTTATTTTGATGATGTAATGTAAAACTTATGAATATATCTAGTGTTTCCAAGGATACTAAACCAATCGGTCTTTCGAGATTTGATCTTTCTTGTGATCATGCCAATGTTATGTAATTAATGCACCAACTCTGGGTAACTGGGGTCGGGGCGTTACATTGGTCATGCCGAAATTAATCCCCAAGAACTCATAGTGTCCATTTCGGTATCTGATGGCTATCTTCAGAACGTCCACATCCCACACATGAATCTGATGATAGCATGATCTGAGGTCAATCTTTGAAAACCACTAAGCACCCTTTAGTTGATCGAAGAGATCTTCAATCCTCAGTATAGGATACTTGTTCTTCACGATCACCTAGTTAAGGAACTGATAGTCCATTCAATTCCCCAAGATCCCATTTACCCTCTTGGAAAATAGAATTAGGGCTGACCATGGATAAACACTCAACCTTACGAACCCCTTTCTCTTCAATTCCTCCAACTATACCCTCAACTCACAAAGCTCCACGAGAGCCATCCGATATGTTGGTGTATATGTCGGTGTCATCCCGAGGTACATGTCGATGCAGAAGTATACCTATATATGATGAGGTAGTCCTGAAACTTCCTCATAAAATACATATACATACTATTCCACCACTACAGGACAGCTCTGACTCCTATTGTCCACTATACCGTGGGTGAGGCTAGAAAACTGATGAGTGAACAGCTACACCCTCCTCCAAAATAGTACATCTTGTGCTAAAACGGTTCCCTTCTCACTGATGAAGGAAAACCTGGTCCCATCCTCATGGACACACAACACTTGGTGCCTAAAACAGTTGATCTAAGCTTGGACCATGGATAACCAGTCCATACCCAAGATGACATTGTAAGGACTTGACATTGATACTAGGAGATCCCAGCTAAAGCTCTCACCACCTATTGTAACCTAACACTGTCAAAACCAATGTTTAATTGTCGAATACTCTTCCATAGGATTCTTTAATCATATGGATCGAGCCAACATCTCCAACAGAAACTACGAGCTCCAAACGAGAGTCATACCAATAAAAGAGTGACTGGAATCCGTTTCAATAAGAACTAAATCAAGGGTGGAGTATACATATTTTGTACCTTGAATTATCTCCGGAGAACTGTGGTCATAAGTCCATGCCTTTTGAAGCTGAGCTTGACCCTATCCATCTACTCCCTAAGGTTGGGGTGGACCTCTTGTGGGTGGTGGTGGTAGTACCTCAAACTATCGCCCACCTCCTAGTGTACGACCTACTCCTCTGCCATTTCTGCTAACTTATGTACCTCCTTGCTCAAACCTCTTCCTCTACGATCCTTCAACTATCTGTTGGTCATCAGCACAACGGGTCAGGAAATTGCGAGCCATGTGACACTGACCACGACAAGAGTAGCATAGTATAATCCTCTACTGACCTCCTCTGCTGTGTGAGCTCCGCACCTCCAACCCTATATCCTGGGTCGTACTCTGGAAGGTTTGGCCTTCATGGGCGTCTATTTCATCTACCTACTACCTGATATAGATGACTCAACTACCTATCATCTTGTGGTGGCTCTCACCATTGGTGCTTGCTCAGATAGGATGCTCTCCACCAATAGTGCTCGCTCTAGAACTCTAGACTGTGTCGAGATGTTCACCGATATCATCAACACTCGTATCTCTCATTGGAGTCTCTTCCCAATGTCTTGGTCCCTGAAAGAAGGGTCTTATACCATGTTGTTGGAGTATTGAGATAGGTTAGTGAATCTCGCTGAGTATTTAGGCACTGTCAGTTTTCCCTATAGTAAATGTAGTAGCTCCTGAATACACAAAGAGCATAGAGTTTCTCGTACGAACTCTTCCCCGAAGAGGATCTAAATGTCTATCCCAGAAAGATATTTCTCCTCGTTTTTATGGAGCATCAGGCTCCAACATCTTCCTGTTGTGCTCTGAAAGTGGCTGGTGGCTAGGATGACCTTCTGTTCTGCTGGTGTCTCAACCAAGCGGAAAAATCATTCCACATCCTCTAGCCATTCCTCAGTTTCATTCAAATCAGTCTTGCCTCAAAAACATTGATGCCTCTACCTCTAGAACTCATTAAATGCACTCAGTAAGTGTGCACTGTCCCTTGGTGGGGTTGGTGGCAACTGCTTCTCTATGGGTTGTGGTGCTGCTGCTACACCACCAGAAGGTGCTATCAATGTTTGGGGGCCATGCACGGATTCCTCATCGCTTGGTGGGCCGTTATCATTATATCTCACTAGAATCCTGGATGGCTATCTACGCTAAGGCATCTTGTGAAGAAACAGATTCTCCATGGTCAAAAATTTATGACTGATGATCTTACTCAAAAGAGATCAAAAGAAAAACATTTTCAAAACACGCACAAATAGTGTTTTTGTGTGGCGAGTTGGAAATCAGAACTCAGGGTCCTGGTGTATGGGTGCATCAGTCGCCGTACCAATAATAGACTCCCCTAACTGTAATCCGAACTCAAGGAACTTAACAATATTTATCCATTAGAAACATATACTCTTAGTTCTTCTAGTTGAACTGATCCCTTTGATAATAATTTTTCACGAACCATCCCCCGGGGCCCGTGCCATGACTACCCCATGCATGCCTTCCATAGGCCAGAGGTTGGCAACTAGCACCAAAAAGACATGTCCCAAAAAGGGAAGGAATTTATTTTAATCATGTACACACACAGGCATGGTACACAACAAATGAAAACCAGAAAGTAGAACTTATAATAGGAAAAGAGTAAACGAAAATTTATAAAGGCTAGTATACAAACCCAATAGAAAATAAAGTACAACAAAAAAGGAAACAACGTGATCTGAAGGTCTTCTAAAAAGGATCCTACCTAAAGGGTTGGTACAACTCTTCCTATGTCATCTCTACCACTCACCGCGTCTAACAATCACCTTTGAGCACCGTATAGCCCTGGCTCTCCAAGACCCAATCATGTTTTCCATCATCTGCACAAGACATATCAAGGTTTCAGTGAAGCCCATGTAGGGGTGAGTATAACAATACCCAGTTGGGACCCCGATTCCCCGAAGGTCTCCCAAATTTTTAGAAAGTAGTAACCACAAAGAATTATCTTAATCACAAAGCATAAAGTAAAATAAAACTCACACCAAGTATACAACATTGTGTATAGGAATAAATATGATTATACTTAATCTAAATCATTTTATTATATTGAGATTTTCTACTACTAATCCATGAAGGGTCTCTATACTGCTAATCCAAAAAGGGTCTCCCTACTACCGATCCACATAGGGTCCCGCTACTACCGATCCACAGAGAGTCGCACTACTATCGATCAACAGAGGGTCGCTCTCATGTCTATCCATGAAGGTTCTTTCTATTTCTAATCCACTTAGGGTCGCACTAATGTAGATCCACATAGGGTCTCTCTCATTCCGATCACTACAGGGTCTCTCTTCACTTGACAGCCAAGCACTGGATTCTATCACTTATTTCACTTGAGTTTTGTAGGTTCTGGTCCTCATGATATAGGTAATACCTCAACTAACACGATGTATGACTTAGATGTAACCCAAAGTACCATCTTGTAATAAGTGTCTTAGAATTATAGATGTTGCGTCAATCAGACTCTCTATGTGTAAGATATATGAAAAAAAGGTAAATAGGGCCTGATTGGATTCGAAACCAATTCAAACCGACCATAATCCAATTTCTTCCAAAACCCATGTGAATTATCTCAAAAGAACTTCATCATCTTAATGGTCCTCACACCGCAGATGACACATCAAATGGATGCCCATTTTGCGAGATATATCAGTTTTAGTGAAACGCAACCGATTGGGTTTGGGTAATGTTGGGGTCCAGCCTAGTCAGCACGTTGGGCTCATGGTTCCGGACTACCACGTGGGTCCGACCCAGTTTTCCAATCCATCCTGGCCAGGGTTTTTGACCCGGTGGGCGAGTCTGGCCTAGATCGTGGGTCCGGACCTCTTGGAAAAATAAGCCCGCATGTGGGTCGGTTCTCCCAGCTGACGGTGCCAGCGGGGCACTGCCCCTCCTTCCGAAATGGCCAGCTAGAACTGGTCGTTGAGTACAGCCGAGTGGCCTAGGCTAGCATCTTCATTTCCCTAGTGCGGCGATTCGGCACTGTTCCTTCCACCTACCATGGCACCTGCGGCCGCCGCTTCTCCACATGGGCCGGCTGCCGCTGCCAGTCTCTGCCGCCGCTGCGCTAGTGTTTTCGTGCCAGCGGCACCTTCCGCAGGCCATCAAAGATGATTCGGTGGTCCATTTGACTACCTGTCTTTGCCTATGGGCCTCCGTGGTTTCCTCCTTCATTACTAAACACATAGAATCACCTTTCTTCCACATTTCTCGGTCACCCACGAAGAATACACAAAACTCTAGAGAGAAGGAGGGATCCGGCCTTGTTCAAGTTTTCCCGCACCCTTCGTGTTAGTGTTTTACCAAGGGGTGATAACATTAAACATTTAGAAAGATCAACCCCCAAAAAGAAACCCCAAAATAAACACCCACAATAAATAATGAATCCAAGATCAACCCATTGGTCAGTTCATCCACGTTCTTCATATAAGTCAATAACGGGAAAAGAGGGGTATTAAACACATAAAACAATTAACTTCCCTACCTGGATTCAGTGGAATTTATTGGGGATGAAGTAAATAATCCACATATTAATTCATTGATCTATGTTCGTTGATTTCTGGTTCGAGCTCTCTTGTGGTCTTCGATCGATCACCATTCTTCATTAGAGGGTGATGTCATCGGCATTTCGTCAGAGCTTCCTCTCATGGTTTGTGAATTCCCTTGCCAATGATTTTTTTATTAAAAGAAAAATAATCCCCACATTGTGTTCATTATTATGGTTCATTAATGAATCTTAATTAATGATCCTATTAAACACACAGGCATTGTGGTTACACAAAAATTGAAAGGTTATTAAATGATTCTCATTTAATGACCATCGTTGCACTGCGGTCCCACCAACTATCACTCAATGGTTTGAAAAAAAATAACTCAAGACTTATTTTATTATTTTTTTGAAAAGTAAAAAATTTAACTTTTCTATTTGACACTTTTAAGAAGAAGATAATCTTTGCCTAAGATAATCACAATACTACAAATTGGACGGTGCTCTTGAATTTTCAATATGAGAACCAGTTGAAAATATAGAAGTTTCTTGCATGTTCATTGAACGTACCTTAAAAAAAGTTAAAATTTTCATTCATGGCTCTCGGGGCATCATAATCACATGACGTCAAATTTAGTAGTCTCTCAACAATTCCATATATTATATATATATATATATCTGTGTGTGTGCATGGAATTTCTAGGTCTTTACAGATGAGACCAATAGAATTTGTATAGTCATGAGGCACTTCTCCAACTCTGGTCTATTTATCATCATGATCCCATGAAATTATCTGATCTATTCTATATGATCATGCTAAACATGATCTTCGGTACTAGTCTTACCTAAACATTTTATATACAAGAGCATCTTGGTTACCCAATGTCCAAGGACTCTTGAGACGAGTCTAATTAAAAAACTCATTTCAAAACCACTAATGTAGCCTCATACTAACTAGAATATGTTATGATATACAAAAATGACATGATATAATAACATAAAAGGCTTCTATAAATAAATAAGTAAATCCTAATAATACCTTCTTTGGCATGATGCTGGATTGTATTTGGGCATGTCACATGGACCTTCACAACCAATGTACCATATTCAATAGAATCATCAATCCTTAGGTTTATAACCCTGATTGAATATACATTATTTATCTAATTTCTTGTTTTATACGATCATGTAGTGATGATCATGCCTCCCAATATAATATAATGGTGTCTACTCGATATACAAGTCAAGTATCATAGACCTAGGTAATCCTACTAGAACAATCTATATTAATATACATAATCAAACCCAAATAGATATCCATGGAATCCCCACAAATAGTATCACATACCTCTCCTATGGTATTTTTTTTCAACTAAGTTCCTAATATTATAAGTTTAACTAACATACCTAATGAGTTTTTTCATAGTGAAAAGCAATTAAAACACCCACACAGATGTTTTACTAGGCAGTAGTGACATATAATAAATCCCTACCACTTGGGTATCTTATATACATAAATTACAACCCCTATAAAAAATTTTCACAAACAAAACTATACCTACAATTGGGTATATAAAATTCCACGTCAAAAATAATGGATAAACCTAGGTTACCTAAATTCCAACACCTATCAACACTATCTACTGCCCCTTGGGCACACATGTTTATCATAGATTCTATGTTTACATCCACTAGCATATCTTCCAAATCCCACACACACCCGTTCAAGGTATTTTAAATATCAGAGAACCTATTGGGGCACCTTTGGCCATTTAGTAAGAGAGAAATCAAACTAGGGGAAATGGGTCATAACAAGTCACTATGGTATACCCCATCTCATATAGGATTCCACACTCCTTAGTAATGTCATACACATAATGAGGACTCATGGTCATTAAGGGGTAAGTCATATAGAAAAATTCACTAAAATAAGTCTCATGAACCACATTAAAGACTAGGGTTATCTAAGTCAGTCTTACCATTTGATTAGATAGTTCTACATGCAATATATCCAACTAGGTGAAACACATCCCCATGGGAAAGATCACCTACTAGATCATAAATCTCGATAATACCAAAGGTTTTACGGTTTATCATAGACCATGATATGGCCTACTAATAAAAATTAACATCAAATGAGCCTAAATAAGGCTACTAAGTCATACAAATTCTACTTTATATGGTTAACACCATTTAAGCAGGTCAAGAATCGAGGGAAACCATATCCCAACCTTATCCATCAATGAAAAATTCCTCCAAATCAATACACCAAGGATATCATAGAAATAACACATTATCAAGTTCATTCAAGGTAGTTCATATAAATTAAGAATTTACATTAAATTAATTCATTTAAAGAATTATTTTAAATAATTAACTATCTTTAGTGGGGTTACTATGAACCGAAAGAATCCTTAGAAATATGAATTAATGTATAATGAAGGTACCAAGGACCATCGATATCATTCAGTTATTTTCCCATTTATTTCAATCAGTATAGATTTTTAGTCCCTTACCAATAAACCTCGTCTATGTCTGAGGATTTCCATTCCATGCTTGCATCCACACCAAATGACCTATCTCTTTTCAGAGCATCCAAAAATATAAAATTATACAATTTCTTCATTTTGAATTATTTAAAAAATTAATTGAGTAATGATTAAAATTTCACTCACTAGGGTCATATTTACAAGATTATCAGGACCACCAACCCATTTGAGCTCGCCTACAGACTCTCGGTACCAACCTGAAAAAAACAAACATAGTTTGTTAAAACCATTAACAAAATTAATTTAGTTTAATTTATATGAAAACCCATAATTTAATATATGTTGTGATGTACTATTTATTATTTTATAGACAGATGTAGAAATACATTTTCTTGGCATGTACTCTAGGCATGTTGTACGAATGTTCTAATGGAATCAGATTATTTCACCACACTACAGTGAAATATCATTTTCTAAAATAATCAAAAAACACCCAAATCAATGTGTCGAAGGTGGATAAAGGTAAATTGGATATGAAATAACAATTATTTTCAATTTTCATGTAAAATCCTCAATATCACACCAAATATAAGGGGAAAATAATGGAATAAAAAGAGGAGGATGACCCATACTTGTGCAAGTAGCAAGGATGGAGGATAGGGCTTTAATTTTATCATATGAGGGGGGAAATTTTGTTCCTAACACCTTTTAATGAAAGTTTATAGCTGGTGGGTACTGGATATGGAAACTTATATCACTTGACTCCACTAGATAATCGATATTTTTCTATTTCCAAGGCTGTAATAACAACTTCAACCTCTCCCAAGGATCTCTTGAGCCCGTAATATGCCCCCATAAACCATATTATTAACCCAAAAAAATAATTTGAGGTAATAAAATTCAAGGAATCTTATTTTAATTCTTATATATCAAAATGAAACATTAAATAAGCTCTAAAATCAAAATTTATCTTGAAATTTTCATTCCTATATGGACACTAGGGGTTATATTTCAAAACAAATGCGAGGGATGAATAATGAAAAATCTCTAATATCTATTGACTCAATCTATATATACTCATCATCATCCATCAAATGGATTAATGTTTCAAAAAAATTATAATATAGGAATCATTAGTTTCATATTAATTGTGTTTGTTTGTAGAAGGATTCAAAACATGAGTTTCTTATTTATAGATGAAATATTGTGCTTCATGATAAATTTAACATGACTATATTCTTTATTATTACACTTATAAAAAATATTACTCATTAAATAATCCTCCATTGGTATTTTTTGAATTTAAAAATTGTAAATTTATTTTATTTTTTATATGTAGGTATGTATATATCTATTTGTCTGTGTTTGTACATATATTTTTTTTGTATGTATGTTTTCTTGTGTAGGTATAGGCTTTCATGTTTTTTTTATTTTTAGTATTTGTATATGTGTTTATTTTTTGTTTTTTATAATACAATCATTTAAATTGTTTATATTTTTTGTGAAAACCAATTAAAAATTAAATATTACTTCCACATTAGTGAAAAAATTAAATTTCATTACTAAGGTATGCACTTCCCAAAAGAATAAATTCTTAGTTGTAGAACTCATAAATATTTTTGAATTAATAAAAATTTATATAGACCAATTGAAACAACCCAAACTTAGTTAACACAAAGTCTATGTACACTTTATTACATTATTAGAAGTTAAAATGGGCTAAATCACAAAAGATCAATTTTTTAGTCGTATTTAATAATTAGACAAAATTATGACTCATATTTTTAATCGAAAATAAAATTTGAATAACTAGTGAAATTAAATATTCCACATCCCAAAACTCATTGAATGAGCCCTTCATCGTACCCTAAGGAAAAGAAAACAAAATATATGTGAGCTCAAATTATCAGAAAGGGTTACACATAATGTAAATTACCAATATTAAATAAGGAATAATCAATATGGGAAGGTAAATAACTAAATAACATGACATTTAATAAGTAACAAGATCATGAAATGCATCTACGGATAATATCAATGTTGTAATCTCATGGAAAATAACAAATGAATTATAAATTATGGAAATGTATTATATTGGATGTTAAGTTGTTAGAAATCATGATATATTTATCACTAATTATTTGAACCTATATAGTTTAATCCATGGGTAGGTATGCACCAAAAACATATTGAATATGTTTGGATAACAAGTTTGTCTCATGAGACCTGTTGATATATTGAGGGCATATCTATAACCGGGCCCCAACTATCACTACATTTCTAATTCATTAATCATATTTGTATTGAAAAATTTAATTCATAAATTGTATTATTTATTAATAAATATAAAAATTGAGTAAAGGATATATAATATCATGATTTCCCTAATTGTTCAAATAATATTCATAGTAAAAAACTGTATGTAGAAATGGGATGCAGTTTAAGAAATAATTATATGAATTCTACAACGAATATATATATTTAAAAGAAATGTAATTTCCATTGAAATATGACCACAAAAAATTGAATTATTCAATATAAAGGTAATAAACAACAAATTAATACGAGATTAATTCATTATATTTATAGGTTTTGTAATAAATTCATGTATTTGGAAAAATAAAATAAAATGGAAGAGAAGATTTATAATATGTTTTCATTAAATAGTTTTACTTATAAATCCATTCAAAACATGTATAATAATCCAAATATTGTAAAATGGTTATGGTGGAAGGAATGCTTGTTCACATCATATATATTATAAAAAATTACCTGGGTCATAATATAATAAATGTTAAAAATGAATATTTTTGAAAACAATATAAATAGTATATTATATAATTTTAAAAATAAAGTATAAATAAAAATAATATTAATAAATAATTTCATTTAATAAAAATTTATTTTATAAAAATATCAATAAATATATAATTGGAAATAAAATATACGTAATCAAAAATTGATATAAGATAAATTTTTCTTTTAATCATTAATTTTATTTATTATATTGAAAATAATGAAATATTTGGATTAAAATAAGTAAACTCCTCAAATACCCAATTTATAATAAAAATATGGATTTTATAAAGGATATATTTTAATACTCTTTTAAATAAAAAATAAGAAATTCCAGAACAATGAGATTTCAAAATAATTTCAAACCAATTTGGTAGTATTTAAAATATAACACATTGATGGATTAATAATTAATTTAAACAATAATTTTAATTAATAAATATATATTATTTTTAAATACGTTAATGTGGTATAATAAAAACCTAAAAAAATTAAACATATACATAATTCCAAATATGACTCAAAAGAGAGGAAATTGTGTTGAAATACCTTACCTCAGTCTTCCAATTTTATAAATGTGATGTAAAATAATATATAATGGTTTTAAAATCTAACTAATTTAATTTAGAACAATTTTAATATTTATATTATGATATATGATGCAATTGTAACATATGATCATCGGTTCATCGATAATCTTTCATTAATGGTAATATTTCATGTGAAAATTTCATAGTTTTCTCTCATATGTTAATTAGAAGATTTTCTAGATATTTTATGTAGGTTATGGTTTCGTAATATCAATAATTGTGTTATTAATATAATATATATTTATCAGGAAAATTTTTAGAATCAATCCTATAATCGGGACCTAAAAAATAAATCTCATCTCTGTATGTAGACGGTAGGTCGCACATATTCATAAGTAATATTACCTTTTATTAATGGATCAAACTATAAGGAATTATATGGTTAATTAAATTTAATGAATATATATTATGTAATAATTATCACATATATTCATTGGTTCCATCCTTATGACTATCTGTGTGAGTCAGTAATAAAAATACTATGTATGTTCGTGTGGAGACAGTCTGTTGTAAACATGAGCAATATATTAATTCCCATTTGATGAAGAATGAAATGGATATATATTTTGACATCAATATAAAATAATATCATTATATAGTATTTTTTTATTATATTTTAATTTCTATGGAATAATTTAAGGTGGTAAAAGAATATGTAAAAGACAAAGGGTTTTGTTAAGACGATCACCTTAACCTAGAGAAATATCCTTCAAATCTCTTATTAGGGACCCTAGGATCAGTCATTTTGGAAGAAAACCACATATAGAACATGGTTAATGATTTTGGGATATATTATTCAATGGTTTGGTTGAGATAAATGGATAAATAGGTGTGGATAATTGAGGGGAGTAAGTTAGCTTTTATAATTGAGGTGAGTGACACAAGAGTAATTTTTGAAAGTTTTAAAATATTATTAAGTATAAATCTTGACCGAAATTATACTTTATAAGGAAATGGTATTAATATATCCAAAAAAATTTGTTAAATAATATTTTTACTTCTTTTTTACACATATCATTTCAGATTAACCACCTGGTAAACCCATTTAGACCTTAATTGGGGTAATCAATTTTTACAGTTCTTACTATTCAGTTTTTCTAATAATTAATTTGTCCTTATTCATTATTAATAATTATAATAATTAAAAATATGTAATAAACTTTATAAAATTCAAAATTACATAAGTTTTATAATTTAATTTAAAAATGAACCTTCAAATTGTGATGAAAAACAAGTCTTCAAGAAATACATTTTCGTAGGAAAAGATATCATCACATTAATTATATGATATGTAATCATAATTATATAGGTTTAATTTAATATATTAGGATATATTATCTATAAAATTTACTTCAATAAATAATTATTAGTGATTATTTAAAATAATTAAAATGGAAAGACATTAGGCATTTAAAAACTGTTTTCTAAAAAATAACACTTTTTACATCCAAAATAATTTTTGGATTATTTATATGAAATTGATAATAAATACCTGGTAAATTATAAATATTAAAAAATTATATAAATAATTGGTGGAATAAATAAATTATATATTTCCAATTATTCATAAAAACTTATTTATAAGGTATAATTTTAGAAACTCATTCATGGATTATTTTTACCAAGTAAGATAAAATTAAATATTCATATTATCAAAAGATAATTTTTTTCCATTAAATGATTAAATATAAATTTAATTATTCTTTTAATTGAAATAAATAATACACTTTCTATACTTGAATCTCAAGTGTTATTGAAATTGTGGGATTAAAATTTGAATTAATGTTTTATTAGGAAACACATACAAGATTTTTAAGTTATAAATTAATAATTGATCAATGTAAAAAATGATTTATCAAAATATATGATAAGAGGTTTAATTTAAAAAGGAATATAATTATAGTTTTGGGATGATTTGTTTAATTGGAAAAATGAAAACAATAACTTAAATAAAATCTATAAATAAATACTTTGGTAGAGTGTAAATGAAGAAATATATGTTTTTATATATCCTCATGGTAATATATTATTTTGTCCATCAATGTTCAAAAAATATAGAAATAGTCACAATTTTCATAATAGTAAATCTAAAAAAATAAAATAAATACTTTATTGATCATTTGAATTTTATACATCAATATCAAAAAAATAATGTTAATATAAAGTAATAAATCACGTTAATTTTAGAAATTTTAAAAACATTAAATCCTTAGAATATTAATAACAATTATTAAACATTAGAAAAAATTTTAATATTAAATTTAAAAATATTGAACCAAGGGAAGAAAAATAGTTCAGAATATAAAAATTCAATTTTATAAATTTCCAACCTTTCAATAATTTTCAATGACCACTATGATTTGAAAATATTTTCAAATAAATATAATAATTATAAAAATCAAAAATTTTATTTATCCTGAGAATACACTAAAATTTTCCCCTTATAGGATTTTTTTTATTTTAGAACTATCTAATCATTAAATAAAAGTTTTTTATTTTAATCCTTTATTAATTTTAATGAATTTTATTTAGTCTCCCCTATACACAATGAAAATTTAGTTATAATGTTGTCTACCTTCATTTCTATTAGTATTAGACACGTGTTGTGAGTTAGTGGTTTTTTATGTTATATAACTTTTTTAAATTTTTTGATATAAATGTTGTATCATTTTTTGATAAATGGTAATGAGAGGTGTGTGATAAAAAATATTAATTTTACACATTACCAATAATTTGGAGATAAATATAAGGATAATATTTGGGTAGATTACCTTATTTATTTAACTCCTAGGGAAAGTGGAGAATCAACGATATGTAAGATAACCTTTATTTTAATTTATTTTTAATTATTTATTATTAAGTTATATATGGTAAGATTTTATGGATGTAGATTTCCTTTTACCTTTCATTTTTAATATAGTTTAAAAGTGGCATATACATATAAATTTATCATGTAACATTAATCTTGTATCCACTTATAAAAACAATTCAAAAATTATAAATTAACATTCTGGTCTATAAAAATTAAATAAAAAATTATTAATGATTTAATAATATGTGTATTTTATTTTCAAGTTATATAAATTCTTAATATTGACTAAAAATTGCATGAAAATGTAAATCAAAAAACTATTATTTTCATACTGTAACAAATTTTCTCATACTTAAAACTATTTCTTTCAAAAATATATTTTTCAAAATCAATTTTTAAATATTCAGGAAAGTAGAATGAATATTATTAAAAAATTAAAGATTCAACTATAAAAAATTTGTATATTTTTTATAGTAATTATTTTTTAATAATTATTTTTACCCATTATATAAATATGGTTTAATGTAATAATCAATGTCATGTTGATTTTTAGTTTCATTATAGGAGGTCAAATAAAATAATTATTTATAGACTACCAAAGCTAGATAATGTGTATATTATTTAATTTTTTCCTTAGTAATGGTTCTAGGGTACCTTCTCATTTAGGGTTATTGTGTAGTTGCATATGGAAACCCCCATACGAGGATACCTATAATGAAATTCCCAATATATGATCTTAAGTGTGCTGTAATAGAATATATACTAAATTTATTTATCATCATTATATTATTAGATATAAATTTATTAACAATAGTTACTATAATAAGTTAAATTATATTTATTGATTAAAATATTTAGAAATTAAACAATATAGGTGGGTATGAAAAATAAATATTCTTAACCTTGAAATGGAGTATAACCTAGGAAAATGGAATGAAATAGTAGATTTGGTGAGTAATAAGTACATTTATTTAAAATACATTGATAATGAAATATGTGGAATATGAGTTACGCCCATAAATGGTTAATGAAAATGGATATTATATTATAAAAGGTGAAGACCATGTATTTAATTGTGGATAGGGTGATGTACAAGAGTATTTATTATCATGAATATATAGTAAAGTAGGAGATACATGATAGTGGAGATTATATCAAAATTTTTAAATGTAGATCAAGGTAATAACATTTTTATCAGGAAAAATAGGTTGTTTAAACCCACATATGGGATGATTTCATGCATAAATTTAAATATTCTACATATATTGTTGTAACGCCTACAAATTGAGGTATATTCTTCTTCTTTTTTGAGCTAGGGTTTTGTTTTTAATAATCATGGGAGGTTTTTGGGAGTTTTGGAAGGAGTTCAAATGTTAAAAAGGATGGTTTATAGTTACAGAAGTATGTAATAATTCCCCAGGTAACCATGTAGTTGGCTGAGGAGGTCTTAGATAAAATTCATGGTTGGTGAGAAATTAGGATAAACCATATGGTTTACCCAATGAATCATGTGGCCTGGGATTGGGTAGTTTCACATAGTTGGCATGTGTATTTCAAAACATGTGGGAAACTCATCCTCTCATAGAGTTTGAAGATAGTGTAACCCCCATAGTGGGCACATAGTTTTCAAAACCACGTGACTAAACCATGATTCACAATTAATTAAATCATAAAATTTGATATTAATCCCATAACATCCCTAAAAACCTCATTCTTACTCCTCTGTGTAAGGATCTTGACCCTCATCCCTCCTCTAAGAACCATTTTTTATTCGTCTTTTGATCAACATTAATTTCAATGGATCATGATGAATTGGATCTCTAAATAGATGTTATGTATTTTTCTCCACATTGACCTTTATAATGTTTTCATACTCTAATTTTTAGACCCTCTATTTGGATTTTATAAAGATTATTCAATTATTTTGATCATGTTTTGATGATATTTCTTTTTATTTTTTTAATGTGAAGAAATTAGGAATCTAAATCTTTTAATATCTCATCGAATTACATCATAAACTGGATTTATTATTTGTAGGAGGAATCTCTCTCTCTCTCTCCAATTATTCTATAACATGATAGATTTGGATTTCTAAAACACATTCTTATGTTTTCATTGTAAATACCCATGTTTAAATATTTTTTAAGTCTCTCATTTCATATGGTTTTATATTTATTTTTTTAAAAATTGGAATTTGATGTTTTTTAATAAATTATTAAAAAAATGTTCATATAATGTATTCTTTTTATGGAATTTGTTATCCATGTTTTGGTATTTGTGTATTATTTCATTATGAAGGGACCTATAAAATTTAGACATTACAGTCTGTTCCAATTATTGTATGTTGGTGCATAACAATGTAACAAATTGGTATAGAAGATGAATTACCTCTCATTAGTATTGGGACTAATATATTTGATGAATCCATTGTGTTTGATTACATGGAATGGGTATTCCAAGAATAAGGAATGTAAGTAAAACTTAAAAAGATACTTGTTTTAGGAAATAGTTTGATCTCATAATGCTTGTATAATTATTATTTTGAATTAAATTATTTGACATCCCACATTATTTCTATTATATGAATTTATATTGATAACCATTTTCATAATCCTACTTCTTTTATAAAAATCTTCCCAACTTTTTCTAGTTTTAATGCCTTATGTGTGAATCTTCTAGTGGATTATCTACTGATATTACATACTCAACACCTCCATATATAGTTGGGTGCATATATATAATTTTTTTCATGACATTGGAAATGGTAAGATTTCATGTGTATCTAGAAGATCATCATGACATAAAAAACATGGCGATGGTGGGTGGGGCTCCGAGAAGTTCAAGTTGGATATCATGAGTGAGAAACATTGGAATCATTGAATCATGATGAATTTTTGGATATTATAGATATTGTACCATACATTATTATGATACTCATATTTTTCTATTATACTTCATTTATTTTGAGTTTTAATGATAACTCTCATGCACCTTACTATATCAAATTTATATTTTTTTTGTCTCATATATAATTTTTATGAGTAATAGAATATCTTCCCTCTAACAGTATTATACTCCCTTGGAATTTCTTTCCATCCAATGGTGTTTAGCAGATGTCAGCTAGGGTTAATAGAACCTCCATATATTCCAATACACTACTAATATCTTACATTTTATGATGGTATACTCAATGGTGGGGAGAATTTAACAGCCATTGAATGATATATGTTCTTAAATTTTATATTCTTTTTAGATTTAGGGAGTGGGTTGGTGTTGTATATGATGGATTATGGGAGAATTTGTTTTATTTTTTTAAGTTGTTTAGATTAAACAAAGTTTTTACATGGTAATTAGAAACCATTTAAATTCCCTAGTTAACTATTCAATAGCATGAGGAAGTCCATAAATTGGATAAAGGTTGGTGAATAATTATTGTAAATAATCTAAAATACCTAGGGAACCTTGTAACATGGAATAGTGGGAGTTCATATAGATATATAATGGATTTAATAACAATAAAATCTGACCATTCAATTCAGGACACTAGAAACAATAGTTAATATATAGTTAGCACATGGTTTATTAAACCATATGACATAACCATCTGAGGTAATTAATTATATCATTTTTTTTAATTTCTTACCCAAAAAATACCTCAAAATCCTTATTCAACTACCTGGGTTATATGATCTTATTCTTCATACCTTTATTTGTAAATTTGGGTTATTCCATTTGATCTAGAGACTAATTTCAATGGTTCATATCATATTGTATGTTGAAATTGAAGCTATGTCCCCAGGTATTCATTCTATTTAGATATCCTCACATATTCATTAGGACTGATAATTATATTATATCTATATTGGATAGATATGTGGTTTAGAACATGTTTTAATGAGATAACATTTTGATCCCTTGGAAGGAATATTGGAGTAATTAGAAACATCCAAGATCATAAAGTGTTACTCAATAATTGGGATTTGTTAGAGGTAGGTGGCTTCCTTCGCTCTCAACTTCTTCTAAAAATTAATGAAATTGGATTTTTAATACTATTTTTTATGTTTATATGGAAAAAACATTGATGAATGACTATTTAAATATATATTTCAATACGATATTTAAAATCATGGTTTTATAAAGAATCACATGACATGTTTGAATGAATTCATAAAAGAAGAATTATTCTAATAAAGAATTCTTTATAGTGAATTTGGCCTGCATGTGTTGGAGTTTGTTCATAATTTTCTTATGAAGGGACTTTTTAGATTCAATTTAGGGTTTCAATGCCAAATGGGGAATGTGGGTGTATAAACTTGTGATAAAATAGTTTGGAAGATGAAAAACTTGTCAACAGTGTTGGGAATTTCATCTTGAAATCATGCATTATGTGTGATTATATTTAATGGACATTATAAGTGAAAATTATGGATAAAATGATTATAAAACGTATTAATTAATAAAAAAATATTGTGGAAATCATGTTAAATTATACCTTTGATAAAAAAATATCTTATTTTCATCTTTCCATGTTTTATATGAATCATTCCTAAAAAATGATTTCAAAATCCTAAATTATATATATATATATATATATATATTCCCAAGTGACACATGTGGGGGTATTTTGTTGGATTGGCTACTATGTTTTTATACTAACGCACTGTATATTCACTTTGGTGAAAATAAAATTCTTTTTGCATCACACAAGTAAAGGGAATATTTCATATTTCTCTAGTAAAGAATCATGATTTTATGGGAATTGTGATTGTGGGTGGGGATTTGAGATGCTTGAGTAGTTTTCTTGGTGTTATGCCACATTGACATCATTTCATCATGAATAATTTTTATCTTTGGTAGAAATTATACCTTAATTTCATATTCAACTATAACTTATCTATTTGTCTTATTAAATTTTTTACTTTTCATGTTTACTTTGATAAATAATATAATATAATTATTTAAATTATTATTTTTATATATGATGTCTATGTTAAAGGAATAATCATCCCTTTGATCATACAAACTCTTGGAATTAATTTTTAATTGTTCATGTCAAGGGTATGTCACCTAATATTACTATCACCTCCACCACTTCCAAATCCAATGGGTTTGGGGGTGAGATGTTATAGTTGTACACATTTGTAAAAAAATATATACTACAATGTTAGACTATAGTTAAATTAATTTTGAATGAAGATAGAATTATAACATTTTAATAACAATTCCCATCATTTCAATAGGTTAATGAATAAAAAAAATTCTTGTATGTTTGTTATAACCAAATTCAACTACAATGTTTTAGTTGCATAAGGCTATAATATATTTTATTATAGGACTTCAGTGGACACCTAAGGGATGATATAATAATATTTAATGTTGTAAGATAATTAATAAATATTTATCCTTTACAATTAATCCAAGATACCCATTACATAAATTATTTTAGGGAGTTCTACACATGGTAGGAGACACACCACATTTATTATTTAGGTAAATTATAGGTATTTGGGATAGTAAAAATCCATTGGGTGAATGTAGATATTGGTTTATACTAAGAATCAATGTTCTTATCAAATTTTTGTAAGAATATATTGATTATTTATCTTAATTAATTGTTTAAATAATATAATTATTATATTTGATGACTATTTTAATTATGGAAACAAATTTGTTATGTGGTCTTTATTTTATGGCATAATATCATGACCACCCTGATAGAGTTAGATGGGGTAATTGATGATGATGTGGGCTGTATATATTTAATTATATGATATCTATGTTTTAATTTAACAAAAAACAATAATTATATATATTTGGATTGCATGAATATTTAAAAATAAAAACAACTAAAATTGGATTCACATCTCAAATTTACTAAGTGAATATAAAATATAGACCATATTTATGATTTATTTTCCTTTATAGCCTCAACATTATACACCATATAGATCAATCTTACTAAACATTATTTATTGATAATGTTTCTAAATTCATAGAATAATTTATACACCATTTTCATTTAATTTTGTTTCAATAAGTGGTCCATTTGAAATTGATGGTTCCCAATTCATCCCCATATCTTCTCCATTTACATTTCCTCACAATTATGTTAATGAAATTATTTATATTTTTTTTTCTCATTCTCATTTTCATTATCATTATTTTTTTATTTTAATGATTTTTCTACATGATTTTTTATTCACTATTTTATTTCACCATAATGGTGACAATAAAATTGATTGAAATTAGTAAATCAACGTGTTTTATCTCTTTTAATTGAATGATTCAATTTATATTATTTTTGTGGAAAGAAAATTTAAACGTGTTTTTTAATATTGAATAGGAATAATTATCAAGTTGATAATAAATTTTTATCCCTTTATATATCATAATATATGTTTATTGTTAAATTATATGAATATAATAGTCATCCAAAATAGATAAGTGATGTGACATATTTAAGAAAACATTTGTGGTGTGGATACTTGTAGTTTATTAAAAGAATAAAAATTCCAGTAAGATACCCATTCCATATTTTAATTTTTTTTACATGATGATTTAATCAATATTCTATCATAATGAAATGATAAAAAAATTATATTATAAAATAACATAACTCTTATTAGTTTATAATATTAATTATGCATGAAAAATTATTTAAAAGGACTATTGTATATGGTTGGAATTAAAAAGTAATTTATGATTTTTTTAATTTATCAATAAAAAATTTAAAAAATATTTTATTATATTAAATTTTATTCAATATTGTTTATTTTAAATAAATAATAACACTTTTATTATATCATTTATATATTAAAAAAATCACCCCACCACTTTCTCCATGACTCCCATTTAAGGAAAATCGTAATCAAATTTTTTGGAATGAATTTAATTTAATTTCAAGGGATGATTATTATAATTATTCTCAGATTTATAAGGTGTATAAATTATGAATTTTTTAATTTTCACTAATCATTGTGGGTTTTGAGACTTTTTTGGTTGGGTTTTGGAAATAGAAAGTTTCTGGGTAGTTTTTGGATGTTTTGGCTGTAGTTTTTGTGTTTATATGATTAGATGATAGTTAGAAGAAATAGTTGGTATTTCACCAGTAACCATGAAACTAGATATAATGGAGATAGTCTTGTTTACATTGTTGGTGAAATGTTTAACTAGTAGTACAAGTTATCCATCTAACTTATCCTATGTTTAGTTAGTATCTCTCATAACTCTAATAAAAAATTTGTTAAATCATGTGACCAAACCATTCATGTAGAAATAATAAATCTGGAAATTAGTATTTTAACTCAAAACCTCCCTAAAACCCCTCATTCATCTTATTAGTGTAGGGTCAAAATAGTATATTTAGATTCATAATTACAAGAGTGGGAGGTGAAATTGTAGGTTTAAAAAAATCGATTTTAACATTAAGGAAATCAATATTTAACATAGTTGATCAAGTTAAATTCAAAAACACTATTTAGTTTTTACATAAATAGATAATTTGAAGGTCCCAAGTCCAATTTAAAATAAATTAAACATAAACCAGTTATGCATAAGGAAACTTAGAAATATATATCTTAAGGAAAGATTCAACCTTAGAGTCTATAGAATATTATTTATCAAAGTATACAAGTATAGAAACTATAAGAAAACAATACTTTATTTCTTTAAAAAAATTACAATGGAAAAAAAACATGAAACACCAATCAAGTAAAAAAGTAGGAAATCCTTTTACCCAAAAAATAGGGTATCCAAAAACTATGAATAAATTTCCCTTGATTTAATCTTTCAAGAAAGTCTGTCTTACCCACTTCAGTGTAATCCCTCGATTAAAATATTTCAGTTTGACTTTCTATCCCTGCAAGCCCTTAATCTTAAGGTAGTACCACCTCTATCTTCATATCCCTAGAATCCCTCAATTGTACTTAGAAACAATGAGAATCACATTATTCAATATGAAAAAAATATGTTCACAGTTGTAAATGGTGTTCATAAAACATACAAGGCACGAGAGTCTTTCTCTCTCTATAGATCACTTCACAACATATAATCTCTAGGATCACTGGTCGATTGATGGATTTCAAGATTGTTTAAATGGGAACCTATTTATAGTAAAAACTTCAATGGTCGGCTCCCTCCTCTAACTGTCATAATTTTCCTTGAATATTGGCAGGACATGGATATGTGTCACTCAACAAACAGTTAGTTAAAAAAAATTGTAATACATCATTTCATTCTAACAAATAAATGTGTAGGAAAAAATAATTAGCTTCATAAAAATATAATATCTGGAATCTGTGGAAAAATATAATTCAGAGTCTAAACATATAGAAAATCAGATTCTAGAAAAAAATGGATATTTGGATTCTATTTTTCTATGAATTCAGAGTGTGCCTTTCTATAGTTATTTTAGTCTGAATTCTAAGGAATTCGGATTCTGAATTCTGAGGAATTTGGAGTCTTAATTGTGAATAATTCGGAGTCTCAATTCTGAGGAATTAAATGTCTGAATTATAAGGAATTAGAAGTAATAATTTTAGATAATTTTAAGTCTGAATTATACAAAATTAGGAGTCTGAATTATGAGAATTTTGAGTCTAAATTTCATAGAATTCAGAGTCTGAATTTCAGATTATTCAGAGTCTGAATTTCAGAGAATTTAGAGTCTAAATTTTTGTGAATTCAGAGTCTTAATATCATATAATTTCAGAGTCTAAATTTCAAAATACTCAATATCCATGGAACTATAATATTCTAATGATTTTTTTGATAAGGATCTGAATTTTTTACATAGTAAAAAATGGTTAGACTTAGTTTTAAGAAGATATTGAATATGATATTGAAAACCAAGGTAAAGATAAAAATTTTCTTAGAGAAAGTAAATTTTCCTTAGGAACATAATATTTAGAGAAGGATAATTTTTCCTTATAAGAATGTGTTTGTCATTTTTAAAACATTAAGGAATGGAAAAGTAATATGGAAGCCTTATTGACTCAAAAATCTCCCCCTTTTTGGAAAGCACAAACAACCTTTCTAAAAAGAATATAAGCAAAGAGGATTTTTCTTTTTTAAAATAAAAATAAAAACTTATATCCATTTACTTATGAACCATGATGAATATGGCTAACTCTCCCATAGGTTTTAAAATCCTTAAGGATCATATTCTTGACTTTATCAGAGAAGTGGCTTTTTCTTTCTTAAGAAAATCTTCTTTAAGAAGACTCCCCCTTACTTAATCTCCCCATTTCTTAGAGAATTCTCTTCTTTATACTTAATATTATTTTGATAATCCTTTTATCCCCCTTTTTTATTTTCAAAAAGGAATATGGATAGTTAAAAAATTGGTACTTGAAATATTAGAACTATACAAAACAAAACAAATTAAGAATAACAAAATTTTCATTATGATAGGAAAAATTAATAAATGGTTAAAAAAACATAGAAATATCAGAATGACGTGAAAATCATTCATTCTTGTTTTTATTTGAAATTATATTCCTCAAGGAGTCCTTTAACTTCTTGAGATCTTTATGACTATCCTCAAACTGCTTGAGAAGCTATTTTTAATCCTGATTCTTTTTTCCCAGAGCTCTGATATTTTCATCTTGTAACTTTATGATTTCTACCATATGCTTCACTTTTTCTTCTTTATGATTGAACATTTCTTGTAACTATTACCTTAGTTCCTGTTATTTAGTAAAATTTATTGAAACTAAATTTAACTTCCCATTCAGATCATTATCCTCTTGCTTCCGGGCTACTTGTTTAAGATTCAGCTTTTCTGAAAAAACATGTTGAATAGTTTATGATTATATCATCTGACTTATCAAATTCATATTTCACTAAGTCATGGAATTATTAAATGATTTTCATGGCATAAATCATTGTTTTAGACCATTTGGTTGTTTCCTTACATGATCTCTTGTGATCATCGTAACCAATATGAAATGTTTTGAAATCTGATACAAGATTGATAAACTTTACCATGAGGATGCTTAACAATTCTGACATCTGATTTAAAGAGTGTTGAAGAAACTGACACCTCGAATCAATAATAGGGATCAAAGGTATTATGTTTAGTAACATCTTCAAAGACTAAAAAATGAATTTATGACCCATTGAAGATGAAGATTCAGAATCTGATTCCTTTGCATGAGAGGATTCTTTGTTTAGTTCTCTAGCATTCCTCTTATATGACCCATCAACATCCTTATTGTCCTTAATAATCACTACATTTTTTGTTGTACCATCAATCACTTTTTTTCCATTATCAACTTTGGAAATAACCTTTTTAGCCCTTGGATACTCATTCCCACTATCAGAAAGTCATACTATATTATCTTTATCAATCTCTACTTTCTCAGTATCTTCATTAACATCATTGGGTTGGATGAAATCAGGATTACTTATATCATCATAAGAATGTTTATTAACCTCTTCCTTTACATTGCCGTCTTTTACCTCAGAAATAATTTTGGTGGACTCAACCTTGGAAGTTTATATTGATAGGTTGTTAGAAAGATGTTCATTCTAATGATATTCATCTACTTGAATTATCACATCATCAATTTCATCTTCTTCTTTATATTTTTCATCTTCTACTTCTTCTTATTGAACTATCTCTCCTTCCACAACACATTCCAGAATTGCAATTTTCTTTCTTGGAGTTTCTAAAGTAATTGATTAATGGATAAAGGATTTTGGTAACTGAATATGTTCATAGGCCTTCTCTATATATTTGAATAGGGATTGGATAATTTCATCATTTGACATTTTATTCTTCAACTTATTCTATTTTTCTTGCCTTTTAAGCTCATCAGCAGCCTAAATTTTCAATGCCTTTGGCTCAGCAGGATCTATCCCAAAGCATGCATCTCATTTTTCCTTATTCTTCTTCTATTCCCTCCACATTACTACCACTTAATCAGGGAATGTTTTTTTTATATTTGGTGGTGCTGTCTGGATTTCCAGAACTATGAATTTTTCTTTTGTTTCTAGTTCCTTCTCTTTTTTTTCTTCTAATATTTTTTTGAGGTTTCTCACACTTACCCTTTCTTAAATAATTCTTGATCTTAACTTTTGGGAAGATCATAAAATTCTCCTTATTTTTTATTGAAACCGAATTTTATCCTCCAAAATGTATCATTACTCGATGACATGATCTTTAAGGTTCTTGATTTAGAACTACAAGTAATTTTGAAGGATTCTAAAAAAATCGTTATGATATTTGACAAGAGAGACAGATACGTGATAACATAAGACTTTAAGTTCCTATTCTTAATGTTGGTGATTTTTAGGAGGATGTCATTTACACGAATTACCTTTCTTAGGTTAACCAAAAAGTCCAATATAAAGATATCACTTTTCTTTGGATATTCCCTATCACCCATTCTTAGAATAATGAAACCTTGTACCCACAAAGCTAAAATCTTGAAATTTGTTGAAAGGTGGTTGATCAGAGGTGACTTTAATCCTTTGAGTCCAAGGCATTCAATTTCTTTTTCTCTCTCAAAACATCCCTACTGATCTGCTAGCTCGTGAGAGCAGAAATTTGCCTCATCTTCATAGGTAATTTCAAGAATATTTTCTACCATAATTAAACATAGATAATTGGCATTACTATAGCTCTTGAAAGAAAACTTCTACCTTCCACCTTCCACATAAAAACATATTGCATCATGGAATTATATAAGTCAGCATAAACTAGATTTTGAATCTTTTCCTTGGCAAAACAAAAACTCTCTCATCCATTCAGCTTGATATTTTTTATAATCAAACAACTGTACATAGAAAATAATTTTGGGTCAACCAACCTTTCCCTGTAGATTTTCTAATCATTGATTTCTGTAGTGAAGACATTTGTTTCTAAAAGAAACCATCCTACGACAGCCAGACTATAAGAAAACTTGGAAAACTGAATGACCTTTTTTGAAGAGGAGTATAGATTCAGTGCATAATGTCTTGAAAACCTATGTGGTATAAGGATTAGTATGGCCTTTATATAGGCTTCGAGGTGATGATTCAAATTTCTGATTTGATCCAATAGTTGAACTAAGCATGATCTAATCTAACAGTTCATATAAATTACAATGAAGGATTTGCTAGGTTATGATCTTCTGAGGTTTTAAGGATAAATCAGATTTAAGGAAATTGTATCCGAAGAATTTTCTCAAAACAAAATAAAAAAATACCAACAATTAAAAAAAATTATGAAAATTTAAGTAAGGTAACATGCCATCCAGATTGCATAAAATATTGTCACTAGTGAAAAATGTTCTTCTTGGAGATCATTAGCCTCTAGAAAATTCTATTATGTAAAGGAAATTTTATGTTATGGAAATTTGAGTTCTGAAAAAAAAATTAAGAGAAAAAAATTATGAAAAAAAATTGATTAAGAAGAAAATTTTGGTGAAACAATAAATGTGCTCCCCCTATGAAGAGTTTATTTGCATAAGGATATAGATTTCAACAAAAATTTAATATGGAATATTAATTTATGGTTATCAATCATAACTTTGGTTTAATGTACTAAAATTTATTGGAGGGAATAGATTTTGTAAAAATATCAGCAAGTTGATCATACGTTCTGATAAATTGTAAAATAATTTGTACTTTAAGTGTGTGATCCATAAGAAAGTGATGTCTAATATATTTGTGTATTTCATGGGAGTGATGTGCAGGTTTTTTACTTAGGGAAATGAAAATTTTATTATCACACAATATATATTCTTTGGTAAAACTCATTCCATAGTCTATGAGTGTATGATTCATCCACAACAGATGAGCACAAAAACTTCCAACAACTACGTATTCAGCTTTATCAGTGGAAAGTGCAACTGAGTGTTGCTTCATGGAAGACCAAGAAATTAATAAATCTCTTAATAAATGACATGTTCTAAATATACTTTTTCAATCCATTCTACATCCACCAAAATTATCATCTGAAAAACTTTTTTAAAACAAAATCATTTCCATTAGTATAGAACATTCCTAAATATATGGTTCCATTTGAATAACGAAAAAGTGTTTTCACTGATTTTAAATGAGATTACATTGGATTATATTTATATATTTCACATAAGAATACTAAAATCATTAAGTCTGGATGAAAAGACGTTAAGTAAAATAATCTTTCAATCATACCTCTAAAAGATGTTTGATCTATTGGTTTCATAGCTTCGTCAAGATCAAAAGAATTTGAGGTACCGATTGAAGTGCTTATACTTTTACTGTTATGAAGTCTATACTTTTTTAGTAGATATTTAATATACTTATGTTGTGATATATAAATTCCTTCTGGTTTTTGAGAAATTTGAAAACCAAGTAAAAATGTTAACTCACCCATCGTACACATTTCAAACTCATATTTCATGAGATTAGCAAACGAATCCTGAAAGTCTATATATCCCAACATAAGTTAATTTTTTTGTAACATAAATCACAAAAGTCTATTATACCAGGCTCTAGGGGATTGTTTAAGTCTATATAAAGCATTACTAATTTTGAAAAAATGTTCATGATGTTTTGTGTCTTCCAATTCAAGAGGTTGTTCAACATAAACTTCCATTTGAACATATCTGTTATGGGAAGTACACTTCACATCCATTTAGAAAAGTTTGAAATTAAAGAATACTACAATGGAAGGTAAAATAAAAATAGATTCAAGTATAGATACTAAATAATAGGTTTCTTCATATTCTATTACTTCTTGTTGATTATGTCCTTTAGCAACTAATCTAGATTTATTTCATAATATTATTCCATTTAGATCACATTTATTTCTAAAGACCCATTTTACTCCAATTATAGAAGTTTCCTTAGGTCTTTCAACTAAGGTACATAATTTGTTCATTTAAAATTGTACTAGCTCATATTGCATGGATTTAATCAAATCATCATCACTGAAATCTTCATCTGTGATTTTTGGTTCTAATGTGGAAAGGAATGCTAAAAGTTTTATTTAATTTCATAATGAACTTCAAGTCTTAATAGGTTTATTTACATCACCATTGATACTATCACTAGGATGATTCTTAAGAAACAACATATTTGGGTTTTGCAAAACCTATTCATCAACATATGGTAGAAAATATTTAAGGGTAAATGCTTTAGAAATATTCTCTTGAACATTTTCGTTATTATAAGAATCTTCTATCAAATTTTGATAATCAGTTTTTTAAATCACATCTAAGGTTGTAGGTTGGGGTTGTCCAAAAACAAAAGGATCAGTTTTTTCAAATTTAACATGTATTGTTTCTTCAACAGTATAAGTAATTTTGTTAAAAACTTAATATGACTAAGAAGTGGTGGAATAGCCTAATAATATTCCTTCATTGGATTTGGATTCATATTTAGATAAGTTGTAATTAGTATTCAAAATGAATACTTTGCATCCAAAAACATTAAAGTAAGAAAGAAGAGGTTTCTTACCAGTCCATAATTCATAAGATGTTTTGTTAAGAAAATATTTGATTAAAACACTATTTATAGTATAACAAGTAGAAATAACAGCTTCGACCCAAAAAAATTAGCAATATAATATACAATCAACATAGTTATAGTTATCTCTTGAATATTTACATTTCTTATTTCAAAAACACCATTTCTTTTAGGAGGTATTAGGACTAAGAAGTAATGATTAATTCCATTCTTATTACAAAAAAGTTTCAAAATATGAATTTTGAAATTCTCCTCCATGATCACGATGAATAGTTATCAATTAAAGGTTTTTCCCATTTTTCACTTGGGCCCTAAAAATTTTAAAATAAGAAAAGGATTAATATTTCTTTACTATAAAATAGAACCATGTAAATCTACTTTAATCATAAACTAAAAAAATACATAATATTTGCATCCAATACTTCTTGTTTCTGTTGGACCCAAAAGATCCATATGCACTGATTGTAATGCATCAGAATTTGTGACTTCACTGATTGATTTAAATCTTGACTTATGTTTCCTTACATATTGAAAAGGATCATAAACTTTATAAGAATAAAATATAATCTTTGGTAGAACCTTAACAAGTATTTTCTTCAATAGTTTTCATAGGTTCCTAAGGTTATTGTTTCTTAGTCTTATATTCCATAACCAAGATTGATATTCCATTTCACTAAGGAAAGTTATGTCTTGTCTCTTAAGGTCTTCTGAGTTTAGTGAATAAACATTCTCAAGCCTATGGGTAGAGAGAATAAACTCATCCATGGAATTATGTACTAATAATTTATGATTAAAAAAATTCACAAGGTATCCTTCATCACATAATTGAATTATGATAATTAGTTTTTACTTAATACCTTTAACAAATAAAACATTTAAAATTAATGTTTTTTCAAGTAAAACAATTCTTCATATACCAACAATTTCTCACTGAGCATTATCTTTGAAAATTACTTTTCCTCATTTCATATTGATAACAATTTCAAATATTTTTTTTACCAGTCATATAATAGGAATATCCACTATCCATGTATCGTGTATTTCGATTTTTAATTTCTTTATTTTCCTAAAAAATAAAGAGTTAAATTTTTGCAATCCAAACATTATTGGATTCAGAAATTTCCGAAAGAAGAATTTTATGAATCCTCATTTTCTTATAAAAATAAGATATATGAAAATTTAAATATTGTGTTTTATTTAAAGATAAATTTTTATCCCAATTTCCACCACATTGACACTTAGTATTAAAGAGAGCACTTTGTGGAAAAAATAATTATTACTGAAAACTGGGTTTGAATGAGTATAACCAAATTAAGAACTATTCCTAAGAGGATGAAGTTGTGAATAAATATTATCAAATTCATTCATTCCCAAATTAAAATTTGATAAAAGATTATTTAAGGAAAAATTTTAGGATTTTAGTCAAATGACTAAAATCTAATCCATAAAGTTATTTGTTTTAGAACATGATTTATTCTCTAAAATATATTTCTTAAAAATAAAATTTCCAAGATCCATATAATGTTTATCCTTATAAAAATTAACCTTCATAAGGTTTATTGAAACACTTTCAAAATAAAAAATTTTCTAATCAAGATACATATAACAATCTAATACATATTTAGTTAAAATAAAAATTCTATAATGTTCTTTCTCTAACTTCTTTTTTATCTTACAATTTTTATTATCAATTAGTTTAGAAAATCAAGAAACTTCTTTAAATGAAGTTATGGTATTATCTCTTGATGAAGAAGATTCATCATCTAAAGATTTTTAATATTCTTCATTTGGAAAATTATCATTTAAGGAAATATTGGTTAAGGATTCATCATTTTGTACCTTAACCATAAGGAAATGATTTTCAATAGGTACTCTAGTTATAAGACATATATTATTCTGGTCAGAAGATTCTTAATCTGAAGATTCATCTAAAAAATCACCACTATTGGTACTCCAAGTTTAATTGTATTTCAATACAATTTTATCCTTGGACATGTAATACATATTTAGGATTATCTCACAATGATTTTCCTTCCTATATTTTCTCTTAATCATATGACAATAAGGTCTGATATGTACAACCCTTTTACATTCATAATAGGTTACTTAAGAATCTTTCTTGTACCTCATATCTTTCTTCTTATATCTGTACTAAAAATCATTATTTCTTACAATCTTGGCCATCCTTCAATAATGATTCTCTAATTCATTCTCTGAATGGTCATTGTCACTTGATTTAGATATAAAAAAATCATTCATAGCTTTTGATCTAGTTACCCTTTTTGGAGTCTTAATTTTAGATATAGTAGTGAAAGATACACTTACCTTATGATTCTTATTTTTTTAATCAGAATCTCTCTTTATTATGGTTTCACACTGAATAAGAGTCCCAAATAACTCATTAAAAGTAATGTTAGATACTTTTCTGTTCTCCTTAATAGTTGTCCTTTTTTATTCCCACTCATTGGGCATGATGTCAATTATTTAATCTATAATAAATTCGTCATAAACACCTTTGTATCCCATATATTGAAGACTATTGACAATGGTCATAAATCGTTATTGTAATTTTTAAATACGTTCTCTATAAGGAAATAAGAATCCATGATATTCAGCTCTTAACATAGCTCTTCTAGTTTCTATCAATTTAGAAGTCCCAAAATATATAACGTCAAGTTTCTCCCAGATGTAGTTGGATGCTTCACAAGAAGATATTTGAATATATACATTCCTTGTCATAGAACACAACAAAGTATTGTGTACCTTGTAATTTAG
This sequence comes from Viscum album, assembly GCA_963277665.1. Lineage (NCBI taxonomy): Eukaryota > Viridiplantae > Streptophyta > Magnoliopsida > Santalales > Viscaceae > Viscum > Viscum album. Next base: position 1,437,074,649 of record OY728156.1, on the reverse strand, counting down.
TTGATATTCTTGTTTCTCTTGGTTGGTAAAAGTTCTGACTTCTTTGTCTAGAATTTTGTATTCAATAGTGAGCATTAAAAAATTGTCTACTCCATTTTTAATGACAAAATTCTTCGTTATATATCTACAATACTTGTAATCATTAACATCAAATATTGGTGTTCTAGTAGGGTTTACGTTGTCAATGGAACCAAAATGTATACCTTCCATTCTATAAGAAAATAATTTTCCACAATATTTTTTAATACTAAAAGTTTATAAACAGAGAAAAAAATATTTAATAAAAACTGTAACAAGAAAATCAAATCAATAAAAAATTAGAACAAGGAAAACAATCGCAACAAAACTTATATACAAGTATAATTATTTCATAGACCTCCTCTGATACAATTGTAGGATCGAAATAGTATATTTAGATGCTCAATTACATGAGGGGGTGAATTTTAGGTTTAAACACTTTCTCTTTTCAACTTATGGAAATATATTTTTAACAGAGTTAAACAAGGTAAATTCACAAACCCTATTTAGTTCGTACGTAAAGAGATAATTGGTAGGGACTAGGTTTAATTAAAAAATAACTAAAATTAAAAAGGTTAATCTAAAGGAAACATAGAAAAATTTATCTTTAAGAATGATTCTACCTTAAAAATTAAATAATCTTATTTATCTGAGCATAAAAGTATAGAATGTTTAAGAAAACAATACATTCATTATATAATAAAAATTATATCAGAAATAAATCTTGAAAAAAAATCAAGTAAACAAGTAGATAATATTTAGACCCAAAGAGTTGGGTATCCAACTAACTTTTAAAAAGGTCCCTTGATTTATATATTCAATACATCTTACCTTACCCACTCCAGGTTAATCCCTCGATAAGAATATCGGAGTCTGTTTTGATATCCTGGAAATCACTCGATCTTTAAGGTAGTCGGAACCTCTGTCTTACTATCTCAGGAAGCCCTCGATTGTACTCATCATCAATCATAATTTCACGAAGAAATCAGAACAGGATGTTCACTTTTGAACAAGATGTTCATAAAACACACAAGGCATGAGATTCTTTCTCTCTCTAGAAATAACATCACAACATGTAATCTCTAGGATCATCGGTCAATTGATGGATTTTGATCTCATTAAAATGAGGTCATATTTATAGGAAAACATTCAACGGGTGTCTCCCTCCTCCAACAGTCATATGTTTTCTTGAATCTTCGGGGAACCTGTACAAGTGTCACTCAACCAATGGTTAGTTAGAAAAAAAAATTTATAACATCATTACATTGTAACAAAAACATGTGTAGGGAAAATAAGTAACTTAATCAAAACATAATATCTAGAATCTAGGGAAAAATACAATTCAGAGTCTAAACATATAAACAAAAGTATTCTAAAAAATAATTAATATTCAGATTCTATTTTTATAAGAATTCGTATTTTGAATTATGAGAAATTACGAGTCTAAATTATAAGTAATTCAAAGTCATAATATTGAAAAATTTATAGTTTGAATTTGGAAGAAATTTTAGTTCAAATTCTGAGGAATTTAGAGACTGAATATTATAGAAATTGGATTTTGAATTTCAAGTAATTCAGGGTCTGAATTTTAGAGAATTTTGATTATAATTTCTGAGGAATTCAGAGTCAAAATTGCAGAGAATTCAGAGTCTAGAACTCAGAGAATTTGGAGTCTGAATTTCAAAGAATTCAGAGTCTGAATTTCTGAATAGTCGATATCCACAAAAATATAAGATTCAAATATTTTTAGGGTAAGGATCTGATTTTCAAACATAGTAAAAAATTATTAGACTTGGTTTTGAGAATACATTGAAAATGATATTGAAACCCAAGGTAAGGGTAAAGAATTTTTAGAGAAAGAAAATATTCCTTAAGAAAACAATCCTTAGAGAAATATAATTTTTCCTCAATAGAAGGTGTTTGTGATTTTCAAAACATAGAGGAATGGAAAATTCATAATGAAACCTTATTGACTCAATAAGTATTACTATAGATCCTTAACTGAGAGAATATTTTGATATATCTTAGAGAATAAATCACATAAAAAACATATATTGATTGGATGTTGGATCATATGGTCTAGCAATTGAAGTTATGTCTCTGGTTTTTCTTTCTTCTGTATGATTTTCTCATATTCACTAGAATGAATCCTTTGATTTAATTCATCATGCATGGATATAAGGTATATATTTTGATATGATTACTTTTCTATAAATTTTTAAAGGAGAGTAACTCAAATCCACACGAATTTCCTAAATACCCTTGGCCGATATAAGATTTTTTCAGTGTCATAGTTTCTATTAGGCTAATTGAAGACAATATTAACCCTAGATGTTTTATTTTTATGGGACACTATTTATAGACTCCTCAAGTTATATATTCATCCATGGTTATATGGATTTGTTTTTTTGGATTGATTTAGGTGGTGGTTCTTAGGGATTTTAGTTTTTATATACTTATGTTATGGAGTTTATACTACGTTATGAGTTTTATATATTGATGTCTAACTATATTATCATGTTCATGTGTCTATAGCCTATGAAATATCTGTTGGGTGAATTGATTAGTATTAGGGTGCATGTGTATACCTGTGATAGCTATGTATTTTTATTAGTGTTATGATATTTTCTTCTAGGTCGATTATATGGTAGCTATCCACTTTGAGATAGTCAATTCAAGTAATTACTTATGATAATTGTTGTAATTATATTATTAATATAAATTATGTGATGGATGTGTCATGGATGATATGTGTAACCTGGTTATGATAATATTATGGTTATTTATTTATGAGATGTTTGAGTTGTTATAAGAATTGTGGTACCTTGTTTATATTATGTGAGTAGCCTGATATGACATATAATCCAGCAGGGTATCAAATCATGTATAACCAATCTTCATGAGAGAATAATTAGAATATGATGACACCACCAATCATATGGATAATTAATGTGTTTTCATTCATTTCAAAAGAATATATATATGATTAACTTCTGTTAATGATTTGTTTTTGGAGTCTTATATAGTCTTTTACTTACACCGTTCTTTGGAATCATAATACAGATGAATATTAGATGATCCAGGATCTAGTGTTGGAAAATGGACCTATGTAGAGAATTTTTGTAGGAGGATATTTGTGGGATGAGGTGTTTTTAGACAAGATCTGAGATCCATTTATTCCAATCCAAATTTTTTCTTTCTCAATTTTACTTGTTTTTAATACATTGATCCAACACATATATGCATAATTATTACTGGATGTTAAGATTATATTCCATATTATTATTACATCGTGATTATTTTTTCCATTTATATTTTTCTATATTCATGTGGGTGTTATTGATTTAGTTATTTATTATTTACTCTATTGTATTTCTAATTTTTGGGCATCTGTTACTGAGGGCACAATCTCTCTATGATTCTTCCAAGACCCTCACCACTAGTTAGTAGAATCTTACATATAGGGATATGTGAATGTGGGAATGTGGAACCATGAACCAACTCAGTTAATTTGTTTTGTGATTTTATAAAAAAAATTAATGGATTTTACTTTTTTATATATTGGGACTTGGTAGAGTGGAGACAGGATGGTCGAATCTATGGTAGGAGAATTATGCTAATACTTGGCTGGCACTCATATGTTAGAACTATGAGTTTCATTGGTATTGTGGGTTTAATTTTTGTTTTTACTGTTATTATTGATAAATTTTCTCATCGAGCATCATACATGACTTTTATGTTGTGATTTTTTGTATTTTCTCATGGTTGATTGGAAATATTGGTTAAGTTCTACCATCATGGATATCCACATAGGTTTATATATCCTAATCCCTTTTCCTATTATTATTATTACCTAAAAATATTATAATTACTATGTACATAATTATAACTAATGTGTATGTACATTTATGAGTTTAGGACTTAGGTAAATCTGATTTTGAATATGTTTTTTATTATTTAATTGAGAAATATTGAGATTTATTATAATGCTTCAAAACTAATTCAATGTACACACCCCAATGTGGAACCATGGGAACTGAGTTAATATATTATTAAGTATATAGAAGCTCAAATTATTCCTTTGAATTTTTAGAAGGTTTTCTGGTAATGTTGCAATTGTTTCTTTAGTAGAGTAGGAATTGGAACTGATTCAGCTGGTGGTTCTTCATTTAGTCTCAGTTTATAAAAGTTTAGTACATCGAGTTCCAATGATGATTGATTTTCTGTAGCACTATCATTCGTTGAATCATATTTAATTTCAATTTATAATATTTCTTTATGAAAAAATAATCTAGATTGAAATCATTCTAGAGATCTATTAGCTTATTGAGACTCCTGAGAATTAGATGTTGATGATATCTAAATAAATTATTAAGGGGCCTTCTAGGAGGTGGTGTGTCATTGTGAATTAAGTCAATTTAAATGAGGTTCTAACATATGGGGACTTAAATTAAATATTCTTTGAGTAAATAATTCCAAAAAACTAACTCTATATCAATAATAAGAGATAATGGAACTTTAGTAAGGAGTGTAATCAGGGGATAATAATGCATATTGCTTCATATAGTTACTATTATTTACAATAATATTATCTGGGAGTGATTACCAAAAGGATATAAAATTATAAAATGGGTTATGAAAAAATGTAAGGGACTATGTTTAGAACATTGACCAAACATAAACTTCATGCATTCTTCCCAACGTTCCCATGATTACGAAGGGTCAAGAGGGAGACAAGGTAGTGTGATACCTCTAAATTTTTAACTGAGTAATAAGTGTTCATTTTAGTGGTGTTATGTGTGTATCTTCTATTATTAGGGATAATATATGTATGAAAATGTTTTAGGTTGGTGAAACTAAACAAAATCTTAATAGGGGTTATTTATCTCCTTGCATGGGAGGTGTTCCTCCTATGTTATTCTAGTTCAGGAATGGGGAATAAAAAAATTCATTACTAATCCACCTATATAGTTCAACATTTGTGGTAAGAGGGTGAATATCTAGTCTATTTACTCGAGGATATTATTGAGAGGATATGATAGAGAAGCTGCGTACATGAAGCTATGGGAGGCTTATTCAATTGGGCTTCAGACTGAGAGTTGGGAAATTATAAGATGGTCATGTCATGGAGTGGTTCATGAATATTAATAGTAGGTAAAAATTATGTGGGATTTAGTTTCACAAGTGAGAGTTTTAATTTCCATGTGTTATGTTCTAATAGATCTTATGTGATGGATTTGGTTCTAGTTAATATAAGAGTTGAAAATTCTATGTTAAGAGGTATAGTTATGATTTTTATATCTTTTATACTGTCATGTTTGATACTAGATCTGCTCAATTAATTTTTGGTTTAGAGTTTATAGTGAATTAAATACTATGATTGTTATAGTATTACACTCACTTTATAAATGTATTATATCATAAATCAATAATTCTATAGTGTTTGGTAGTAACTGTGGGTTGGGTAAATCTATTAGATTTTCTAATTCTAAAAATGGAAACCATTATTTTTTATTTTTTCCTATTTATTGGATGGCATGTTATTTATCTCACCTCGACTACTCTAATAGGATTGTGTCCTCTACATACTCTAAGTAAATGGAGTATCTTTCAACTGGTGAATGTGTGTTATATTGTATATGGATGAAACATGACCTTGGAAAGGTTTGGACTATTATGTTGTAGGTGATGTGAATAAGTATTACATTAAGTGAGGTAAAAATTCTATATACTCATCCATCCATGGTGGGTTATTACTGGTATATTTCTCCAGACATTTTCTTAATTATTCCTCCTTATAGGAGAATTATGTTTGATATTGATAGTATACTAGTTTTACATATGATTTTGATTCCTCCCAATTGAATAGAACAAGCTGAGTTCAAGGAGTAATAAGTAAAACATGAGGATTAGGATGTAAAGGCATATATTCAAAATATGTCTTCTCCTTGGAAAGATTATATCTTATTCTCTAAGCCTAAGTATGGTAGAATTTGGTTATGTGTTGACTACTAAAATTTTAATTAAGTCGTATTGAATAATATGTATACATTTGAAATGGATATATGATATATTCAATCAGTTGAAAGGATCCCATTGGTTCCCGAAGATTGACATATGATCTAGCTATCATCATCTTCTAGAGAAGAATAATGATATACTAAAAATATAATTAAAAAGTTTTTGTATAATTTATATATATCTATTCATGTAATTTAGGTTAAAAATTTTATCATTGGTGATCATTACTCTAAGAAACAATATTTTTTGTCCATTAATATTCCAATTTATCATTGGTTTTTCAATGATATATTAATTTAATCACAAACTCATGAGTTACATGAAATATATCTAGATATTTTAATAGTAAAATTCAAGTATATTGCTTTTATGAGAGGTTTTATAAGTTTTAATTTTAGATAAAAAGGTACATATTTCAGAACATGATATCTCTAAATAAAGAATATCATTTAATCCATAGAAGGTTGAAGTAGTAATGGCTTGATCATGACCTATAAATGTTTTTTATATTTTAGATTTCTAGGATAGGATAGATAATAAAGATGATTTATTGTGAAATTATCTTATTTGAAAGTGACTATGATTTTCTTGAAAAAAGGTAATCAAATATATATTTAAGATTCAGTGTGAATAGGTTTTTCATGACACTAGGAAGATTTTGACATCCACTCATATTCAAACTCTTTGGATTCCAAGGATTAAATGCACAATATACTATTACCCTTAATCAGTTGGATAAGGAGTTATATTGATGTAAGAAGATCAGCTAATCACTTATAGGAATCATCAATTATGACCCCTTGAACTGAACATCCATATCCAATACTAGGATTTAGTTATTCAGGTTCATACTTCAAGTGTTATCATCATTATCTCTTCAAATGAGATTTTTCATCTAGAAATAACATAACATCATGCAATATCTTTTCTCTCAGTGTGACTTAAACCTGTGATAGGAAAGTTGGGTCGATATATTATAGATATATTACATTGAGATCATGTATTGACCATGGAAAATAAATATTTTTATAGATTCCTATAGTAGGAAAACATAGTCATTTGGGAAAAACACAGTAGAAGGGGAGTATAAAATGATGATATTATTACCTAATTTTTGGCTATTTATGTATAATAATCATGAAGAGGTAGAAATTATCTTTGGTCAACACTTCATATTTGGTGTATAGTGTAAAGGACTACCAATAATCTAATTCATAATATCAGGTGCAGTGGGAATGTCCAATGAGAGATGATCAAATACAAGGATGGTCATAATATGAGAATGAAATAATTTAAATGTATAAAAGAGTTAAGGTACCCAAAAACTCTAAGGGAATAATTATTGAGATACTCTCATTCCTCAAAGTGTGAGGTATTTATGATATCAATCATGATGTATCATGGTATGTGATATCATTTCAGGTGGTCGACTTTAATGGATGAAGCTATAGGGTTCTTCACTCATTACCTCACCTACCCAAGGGTAAAGGTGGAACACCAATAACCATTTAGGTTGTTCAAGACCCTTACAATGCCCATATTTATCAGTATGTGGTGATAGTATAATGTTTTATAGAAATACCTAGGACTCTTAGGAGTTAAGGTGCAACGTGGGTATTGGTTGAGCAGCTAAAAAAGGTTGTACATTTCATGACCATTCATGAATCCTATACTATGGATGACATGGGAAAATATATTTATAGGAAATCATGTGATTACATTGTGTGAATAAGAATATCCTATTATATTAAGATTCAGGTTAAACACCATAGTTTTGGAGAGACCCATAGATGGTGTTGTAATCACAACAAAATCTAGTAATATTCTATCACCCATATATTGATGGATCATATAGGAGAATTATCTAGATTCTAGAGGATATACAATGAGTATGCATTCTCACCTTTATCATAGAGTGGGACAAAAAAATTGTATTTTATAGTGTTTTCATACGATAATAACATTCAATGTTCAAGTCATATTTATCTATTTCTGGAAATTTATATTTAACCACATAATTTACTAATGTGTTGGAGTGGGATGGGTGAGTCAGCGGTGGCCAGTCAGATTATAGTTCTGGAAGGTCAGGAATTGGGGTAGTTGATTCGTAAGTATTTAATTACTTATCATAGAATGATGTGTTCATATTTCAATCTATGTTGATGAAACATGGTGTTTGACATGGTGAATAAGTATTCTTGGGGGTGTCACATATTTTTGTGCACTAGTGGTAGTAAAAGTAGGGAACATTATCACAACAATTTTTTGGGTCAGTAATGATGATAGATTGTAATGGTATATTGAATTAAAAGTTTGCCCATATACCATAGAATTGGTGTTTTCATGATGGGTTTAATGTGTAAAAACTCATCATGTATGAGATGATATGACACATGTTATTGATATCGAGGATGTGGCGTTGGATGAAAATTATTTGTATAAGGAACATCTGCTGTTTATTTTTTATCAGAGATTAAATGTGATATAATGGAATATGGTTCATGTTGTTTGATTGTTATGAAAACATGGGTGCATCCAGGAAGATACATAATAGAAGGAATCATATATACAAGCTTAGTATCCTATTTTATTGCAGTAGGACACCTAGATATGGTTCTTGAGGTTGATAAGTACTTTAGAGGTGTTTCGTGTAACAACCATCACATTTATAAGGTGTATAATGTTTTTATATTTTATTGATTTCTATTTTTATGTTTTGAGCTATGGTTTTATAGGTTTAAGACATGGGGCGCTTCTATGTTTTTTTTATGTTTTGTAAGTAGTTTATATGGAGAATTGCTGGAACAATATTATGATAAAGTGTGCAGATTTCCAGGTATCTTTGAAACTGGAGACAATAGAGACAATGTTGTTTTCATAATTGGAATAATGTGTTGAAAATTGTATATATAAACTATGAAACTTAACCATGGTTTAAATATAATCTCACAAATTATTGGTTCACAATTTGTTAAACTATGTGAAAAAACCATATATATGAGAACAATTAATGGAAAAAATTATAATTTTAACAAAAAAAAACCTCAATGAAAATTCATATTCTTCCTATTGTGATAAGGGATATCAAACATGGAGATTTATTTTAGTGATTTAAGGGAATCATTCCATTTCGAATAAGTTTCAATTAAAACTTATCTTGTTGTATCTATCAATCAAAATTATTTCTATATTTTGATCCACTTATTCAGAATTTTACCATATTTTATCAAAAGTGTGCCTAGATAGAATTTTTCATGCATAATGTCTATAGGATAATATGATTAGTTTTCTATGAATAGTTCAAGGAGTGGAACTTGAGTGTTCAATAATTTAATCATTTCCCTAATATGATATATGATCGATTCTGTGACATATTATATTTTCCATGTATTATTTTTAGATAATATATGGAATATTTTTGAGACCCATAATTGAGGAGTGAGATTTTGTAGATTAGTGTGCCTGGAATAAATGTTTTAAAAATGTTAAAATATTTAATAGAATGCATGCACAGTTTTAATAAAAATGTAGAATAAATCCTAAACTGGTTCCTATATCATAAATACGAGTGAACCGTTGAATTTAGAATAGCATATTTACCTTAGGAATGACCTAACATTGGTTAGCATGTGTCTTTTTTGAAAAATCTATCAGGGGTCTGAAATTAATAAAATAAATTAATTGAAAGATTATTTTATTTTTATTCAATGCAACAACTTTTCCCTATATAAATATTCTAATTTTTTTTGTCTTAGGGTTTTCTAATAAACCCTAGAGACCTATATTCCATTTCAAGAGTGCATTCTTGGCAGACGATAATAGATCATGATTAGATCGTGGATTGTCATGATAGAGGTTTTGGAGGATCTCGTCAACAACATAAGCACAACTGTTCTTCATCAATGATTGATCCAAACTCTAGGTAGGGTGTGTCTTTCGGTTTTATTATTCCAAATAATTAATTTCATGGACGAATGAAAAGCAATCATTGAAAAAATTTATTTTCGAATCAATCACCTTGTTGGAAGGTTTTCTTTTATAAGGTTTATGTAGAACATTTTCTCATTATTATTCAATCCTCTTTATTTATAATTCATATAGAAATGGATTGAAGTTGATGAAAAGGTTGTGGTTTATTCTCCAGGTTTTTTTCTTTGATCATTTCTCCCTATTTTCTTATTCATTTTTTGAGACAACTTGGTTCGCGATTCGACTCCCTACCGATAGATAGGTCGTTTCATGCACAATTCTGGGTGCAAATATCTGAGATTGTAGATTCTAGCATGGTGTGATGAAACATAGGTGTTATGATGATGGTGATGGATGGATTGAGGAATTTTTGAATCCACCGATTTTTGAGATTTAGATGTAGAAGATGAACTAGACAAACACCTTCAATTTCTAACCAGATTTAATGGCTGGAGTGTGTTTCCCATTAATATAGAGGATCATATAGAACATATCATTGTATTTCAGCATGATTAAATGTGGTTCTGAAGGCAATGACAACACGGATGGGAGTGGGATGAAGAACCCTGGATTTTGGAAAATCATGTAACACACGACATGTAATCTGGGATTTTACAGTGTGTGGGGACCCCTAGCTGTGGCGCTAGGTTTTCATCTAGATTTAAGGATCAAGTGGCGTGTGTCCCCTGTCACATGTCTTATGACCCTCCCCAGATGAATTTACGTGTACTTAGGATATACAAAAACACGCATTGGAGTATAATATCACTATCACATAATATGCAACCACACATACATAGCTTGGAATACACAGATTAGTACACAATCATGGATTCAGTACACATACATGACTAGGTGACATTGGTAGGAAACTATGTGACCCAACATGTTGTGTTCCCATCCTACATGATTTTTATTTTGAGACTACATGTTGTGTTAGGATTTGAACACTGGAAAGACTTGGGAAAGAAGAACACGGTGTGTACCCCCTGAGACACACCGTGTACTCCCATCAATATTTCTTGAGGATCTTTGTTTTACTTGTTTCGAGTCGTATAGGTTGATTGCATTCCATTAGTCCTTTTCCTCAAGGGTATAGTGTGGAATTACATCCAAATCATTGAGTTGTAATACCTTCTAGAGATCGAGTCTCTGATAAGGTTCATGTATCCTTATGTGAGGATGGAGTGCGATCATATATCAACCCTAATGGAGTTTGTGGAATCAATGTAACCTCCCTGAGCAGGGTGTTGATCCTCTATCTAGCAGGTTGCATCGGTAGTATTTTTGGAATTGTTAGAATAAGATTCCTTATGTAGCACATTTATTATGATTGGGTTTGTGGTGTCGCACATCGGTTCTGGGTGTGACCCATTATCTATTTCAAGGTTGAACCATATCGGTTTCGTGGTGTCCCCCAGTATTTTTGGGCATGACCTCATACTTATGTATCATAGTGTTCTTAGAACAACATGTTCTCTTTAGGCAAGAACGAATTGAGGTAGACCTACTCATAGAGTGTCTCCAATTATAGCCTAGCTCATGGGCTGGGATCTCCCTGAATGAGCATCGCTTCGAACTGAATCTTGTGGTTGCAAGTTGGTTATGACCACCTAATGGAAGGGTGTCTCTCCTAAGTATATTTTGGTTTTTGTACTACTTTTATCTATGATACAATTTTACATCTTTTGTTGAGATTACTATACACAGTACTTCATTTTTAGTATTTTCTGGGTGTCCTACTGAGTATTTGTTTACTCACCCATGCATGGTATTTTCCCACATGTATAATGAATCTTTTAGATAATGACCCTTTTGACAGTTTCCTTGGAGGACTTGGAGTGGGTGGAGGTACGTGTGTGACCCATTGACTAGAGAGAGATACACATCGAGGATGGAGAGATGTTTGTAGAGTACCCAATGGAGATTGAGTATTGGTAGGAGAGTATCTTTCATGGTCAATAAATATTTTGGTGTGTGTCTGGTGATAACAAGAGAATCTCCATGAGAACACAGTGGAGCATGAGGCTCGGATTTTTACATTGTACCATTATCTATTTGAGTATCCCTTGTTTTAGATTTTTGGGGATTTAAAGCCCCAAGGTGGGGAGAAATTAACATCTCATATTTTCCATCTATTATTTTTAGATATTATATGGATTATTTTCAAGACTATTTACTGATACGGTGTGTGATTTCGAAGCCCAGTGTGCCCGTACTAAATCTTTGAAAAATTTCAAAATACATAATAGCATGCATACATGGTTTTACTTAAAAATTGGAAGAAATCCTAAATGGGTGCGAAGATCAGAAATCTGTGGGCACCATTGAATTTAGAATAGTGCATTTATCATAGGTGTGACATAACATTGGTCGGTGCAGGTATTTTCTAAAGAATATTCTTGGGGGATAAAATTAATAAAATAAATTAATTGAAATATTATTTTGTTCTTATTCAACATAATAAAATGGTACTCGATAAATACACAACTACATGTTTTGTCTTAGGTTTGGACGATATTCCCTAGAAACCTAGATTCCATTTGGGTAGAGAACTCTTGGGGGATGACATGGTCCAAGATAAGAACATGGATCGTCATGCTAGTGGAGTTGGAGAATCCTGTCGATTGCAGTAGCACAACTGTTATTCATCAACAATCGAACCAAAATCCAGGATTGGAATTTGTTTTAGTTTTATTATTCCCCATTCTTAATTCCTATGATGAAAACAGATCAATCGATGGACAATTTTATTTTTGTATTGATCGAAATGCGGGAAGGGTTTATTTCTATTGGGATAAAGTGGTATATTTTCTCATGGTTATTCAATCCTCAGAGTTTATCTTTCTTATGGAAATGGATCGAGGCTGACATGAAAAATATTCAAGGTTTGTTCCTTAGGGCTATTCTTTGTGCTTTCCCCCCTCTTTTCTCATTAATCGCAGGCGACCCCTTGGTTTTTAGTTCGATTACATGCTAAAGGATTGATCATTTATCATGATTTTCATGGGACAATGATCTGACATTGTCTATCCAAACATGGTGTGTTTCAACATAGGTGTGATGGCGATGGAGGATAATGGATCATGGTGGTTTAGAAATATCTGATTTTCAAGATTTGGATGTGGAAGAAGAACTAGATGAAAACCTTCTATTTATAACCATATTCGACAACCGGAGTGTGTTGGACATCGATGAAGAGTCTCATCTAGAGAATATCTACATATATTATCATGATTTAAGTCAGATACGAAGGGGATGGAAATACCAATGAGATCAAGAGAATGAACCATGGATTCTATAAAATCACATAACACATGACATGTAATCAGAGATTACACAACTTGTGGGGACCCTTGCTAAAATGATAGGTTTTTTACTAGAGTTTAGGATCAAATGACATGTGACCCTATAACATGATGTGTGACCCTCCCTGTATGACTCATCAGGTACTTCGTAAGTCCCCAGACATGGGTTTGATAACACGGGAACATACATGTTGTGTACTCCCACAAGGACACAACTTTGTATACACAAATCGGTACACAGACACACCTTTGGTACATAGACATAGTGAGGAGACATGGGTAGGAAACCATGTCTTTCTATATTCTGTGTACCCATCCTACATGCCGTGAATTTTGAGGCTTCATGCTGTATGAGGATTTCCACATAGGCAAGACTTGGTATTGTAGAACATGTGATGTACCCTCTAGTACATGTCGTTTACTCCCATCAAGAGTGATTGAGGATATTTATTTTCCTAGTTTAGAAAAGTATAGGTTAAATTTTATTCCCATTTCCGTTTTATTCAAGTGTACTTGGTGGAATTAAATCCACATCACTATATTGTAATCCCCTCCAGAGGTTGTGTCGCAGATTTGGTTGTGGTGTCCCTCCGTGAGACTAGATTGCGATCCTCTATCATCTCTAATGGATTTTTTGGAATCAGCGTAACCTCCCTGAACATGCCCTTAATTATCTATCTAGAGGTCCTTATTGGTAGGTTTTAGGGAATAATTACCATAAAATACCTTACATAGTGGGTTTATCCACATTGGGTTCATTGTATCGCCCATGAGTTTTGGGCATTACCCCCTATATGTGTATCATGGATGATCTAGATCGGGTTTTTGGTGTCCCCTAGGAGTCCTGGGAGTGACCCCTATCTATATATCATAGTCTTCTTTGACCAACGTGGTCTCATTGGGCAGGGTGCAAATGAGTTAGACATAATTGTTGAGTTTCTCCAATGATAGCATGGCTCATGGAGTTGGACCTACTAGAATGATCACTAAATTGAACAATGTCATGTGGCTGGTATTTGTTTATGACCGACTAATGGTGTGGTGTCCATACTAAGTATATTAGAGTTTCATACTGATTATATATATGATACATTGTTACATCTTGTTTTTAGCGAACTATACTTGATTATTTGTGTTTAGTGTTTTTCGGTGTCCTACTGAGTATTGTTATACTCACCCCAGCATCGGATTTTCTTAAATGTGTCATCTATCTTGTAGAAAGTGTCCCTTTTGATTGTGTCCTTGCAGGAATGGGAGTGGGTGGAGGTGTGTTCATGACCCCTTGACTAGGGAGAGATGAACATCGAGGTTTAAGTAACTATTACTGAGTACCCAGTGGAGACCAGTGATCAAAATGAGAAGATCCTTCATGGTTGATTGATTCCTTCAGTGCATGTCTAGTGGTAGCAATGAAATCTCTATGAGGGGCCTTGGGAGCAGGATGCTCAGATTCATTCTTAGTACCCTCATTTGTTTGACTAACCATTATTTTAACTTCTTAAGGATGTAAAGCCCCATCTTGGAGAGAATGTAACATCTCAGATTTTATAAGTATTATTTTTATATATTATATGGATTATTTTTGAGACTAGGTGATGAGACAACATAAGATTCTGAGGCCTGGGGTTCCCAAAATACATGTTTTAAAAACGATAAAATATTTTGTAGCCCATGCATGTGGTTTTCCTAAAAAAGTGGAATAACTCCTTAATGGTGCCCAAATCTGAAATTTTAGGGATCCATTATATTCAGAATACAAAATATACCTTAGTTGAGACCTAATATTTCACAGTGTAAGACTTTTGGGAATAAGTTATCGGGGGCGCAAAATTAATAAAACAAATTAATTGAATGATTTATTTTATTTTTTTGACATAGTGACTTGCCATTCTATAGATATATTTACTATAAATTTGGTCTTAGGGTTGTATTTTAAACCCTGGAGACCTAGGATAAATTTGGGGAGAGCATTATTGGAGGATGACAATTGATTTGGATCCAATCATGGGTCATCATACGAACAGAGTTGGAGGATCTCATCAATGGTGACAACACACTCATTATTCATTAATGATTGATACAAACTCTATGCAGGGAATGTGTTTTAGTTTTACTATTACACATTTTTAATTTCTATGATTAAATCAAATTAATTGATTAAAAATTGATTTGCAGATTAATCACCTTACTCAAATGGATTTATTCTACTGGGTTTAAATAGGATATTTCCTCATCATTATTCAATCCTCATCATTTATCATTCTTATGGAAACAAACTAAGGATAAAATGAAAAATTATCGAGGTTTGATCCTCAAGTTTTTCATTTTTTTCTTTTCTTTATATTTTATCATTAATCATGGGGAACGTTTTGGTTTTCTATTTGACTCCCGATTGAAGGATGGATCATTGCATGCTTGATTCACTTCACAAAAATCTAGGATTATAGATCCAAAATCAGTACAACATGATGGAGGTGTGATGATGAAAGGGACATAAGGATCAATGTGGTTTGGAGAACCATGATTTTCTATCTTTGGTAGTAGATGAATAATTTTATGGTCACCTTTGATTTTTTACCAGATTCGATAACTGAAGTGTGTTTCTCATTGATGGTGAGGATCGGTTGGAGAGGATATGTGTTTTGGCTTAATTGAATCAATATCCAAAGGTGGGTAAAATGAAGAAATTAGTAGGAGGAAGAACCAAGGATTCTAGAAAATCCCATAACACACGGTGTGTAATCTGAGATTACATGGTGTGTGGGCCCCCTAGATGCGACACTAGGGTTTCTGCCAGAGTTAAGGATCACATGGTGTGTGACCCCTATTACATGGTGTGTGACCCCTGTCACATGGTGTGTGAAGCTCCCTAGATGATGTAGTGTGTAATTTAAAATTGCACATACATGGGTTGGAGTACATGGGCACACACACATTGTGTATACAACGACCTAGGATTTTTGAAAGAGTCAAAATTCTCTCCTGATTTGATTTTTTCAAAAAGTGACGATGCTAATTTTTGTTTCATTGATTGAAAATTAATTATGAGAGTTAAATTTTCCATAACTGTTGTTTTTGAGTAGGTCTAGAGGATAAGAGATTGCCTTAGGTGTTGGGAATATTTTTAGGAGCATCGGAGTCCCGAATGCATGGTTTTTGGAAAGCAAGTTCAGGTTCACAATTTTGGGAAACCATTTTTCTAGAGGCTCATGGTCCTGTGATCTCATATAAAAAAAGTTTTAGAGAGTTGTAAATAGTTTCTGCATGGTTTTTCAAATAATTCGAGTAGCTCCTGCAGACCTACATCTTTAGGTAGTGGCATCCGCGTTGTTTGGAAAACTATGTATCCTGTATAGGTTTCATTTTTTCTAAATTTTCTCCTTATTTTATTTTTCGTTTTTCTTTCATCCTATCCCACTTTCTTCTTCCTTGGTCTCACATCGTAGGGGGTCCACACATCTCCTCCTGCCACCATATTTAATCCAACTCCTCTATCCAACCTTTGTTCTATGATCTGTCTAAAGCTATGGGATCACCTCCTTAAGACTAACCTCTCACATACATCTTCTTATTTAATATTTTATCATACGAATCTCTATTTCCATATAATCCAACTTCAGGGTTTTATAAGGAAACATAGATGTAAATTGATTGTCTTTGAATAGTACTTCTATATCATACATGCATATGACTATATTTTTAAGTTAGCTGGTGCATACATTTGTTTGGACTTTTGGGTGGTGTGGCCTTTGTTGTGGTTTTGGTTATTTTGAGAGAGACCTTGTTATATCTACGTTTTCGTATTGAAATGATCATGGGACCCATGGGATGCCATTGGCAATGCACAATACCTATTTCTTTTGAGAAATTCTAGGATAGAGTCTATTTCCCCTTGTGGTATTTTTGATAGGGGTTTCATAGTTATTTAAATTGAATTTTTTTTCTTTGAATTGGTTTATTCTATTCAATATGGATTGGTTAAACTAATTATAGTAAATCAAGACCTCCATATTTAAATTTTGAATATTGTTTTAGTTATGTAATTCAATCATCAAAATTGAATTGCTTGTTTAAAATATGTGGTTTAAATTGTATATATATAATTGCTTGGATTGAATGAATTTGTACCCCAAGGGGTTTGGAAGGGTGTGGCCTGAGATGAGGTTGAGATGGAATATCCATTGGGATTGAGTGATGTTGATCATTGGTTGTTCTTGGAAAAGATTTTCTTGAGTGGTTTTGACCCCATGATTGGGCATCATGGATGTAACTTTGAGTAAATGTGACCGTCAGGTTGGGCATGGTCTAAGATACATGGATGGCATGGCCATAATATTTGAGAGACAATATCTAATGGGAACATGGTTCCAGAGATGGTGTATATTAGGTTCCTACCTGGTGATTTCCACCCACCCATGGTCAAAGTGTCGGTTGAGTCATGTGCACATAGGTTTACTCTGTGATGATGTTATTTTGACCACTCATGTGGGTAGAGGCCAAATATAGTTTCATCTTAGGTATTTCTGATTTTGGGTTCTTGATGTAGAAATCTACATGGAATTAGAGGTGCCATCGGTTGTTAGAAATGAGGAAATCAGGTTGGGGGATGAGGCTCACTGTGATTGAGGTCGTGGGCCAGAATTTTTATTTGAGGACAGACATCATTGTTACTACAGTCATTGTTCCATGGGATGTTGTGATATTTTGAGTAGGGTTCCATGGGATAGGGATACTATTTCTTGTATGTGCCTTCTGGAAATCAGTACTATGAAACATGAGGTGTCATGAGGCCTATGGTTCCAGGCTATGTGATTGAGGTGGAACTTGAAGGTTCACTTGGACTTTATGACTATAGGGTTACCTTTGGCCACAGGCTAAGGACACTCTTTTCCTTTTAGATTCCAATGTTGGTTGAAATAGGTGACACTCCCTGGTGTCTTCTGAGAACCAGTAGATATTGTGTTTATTATTACATCATATAGTTTACTTCTCTAAGAGATAAATGTCTTTTTAAACACTTATAATAGGTACCCACCACTGGGTGGTATCCTACTGATATTTTTCTCACACCGTACATGGGCCCTTAGGAATGTGTGTAGACTTTATAGCTTTATGTTCACATAAAGGATTATCCTCAATATTTGGATCATAGTACTATTTTGAATTAAGATTGGAATGGACCATGATGTCATGCCTAACTAGATTTTTACTTTTGTTTAGTTTCATTTCCAGTTTCAACATGCTTATATATGTTGATACAATGTTTTTCCATTTGAATCACATTATATATTAACATGTATGACTTGATATAAGATGTTTTATTTGTTGTTTAGTGGATATAAGTGATTTTATGGAATGAGATTATATTTAATTTCCACATAATTTGTTTCTATATTGATATTGGACATGCTTCAGCATTGTGTGTCCAGTTCATGTCTATTAAGTTATTTATATCCACATCATGTTATCTTATTATGCTCAGACTCGTATATTATCTATTCTCATAGGGTATAGGCTCCCCACTATACATGTTTACACCCTCACTATTAGTCAACATACTTTTGAATTTTGGGAGGTGTGTATAAGGCTAGGGGAACCCATCCTGTTAGCATAGTTCATATGGATGTTCGGGTTGGGGATGCTACAAGTGGTATCAAATGGGATTTCTTTTACCTCTTTTCTTGGTATTACTATTTTTGGTTATGGTATGCTGGAGATAGGTTGTTGTCGGAACTGGATTTCGAACTCATGCTTAGGTGCCAGCAGCCCCATGTGTGGGGGATGGATTGAGTTACCTTGGTTGGGTTATGCTATTTTTTTTCTTATACTACAGTTTACTTGTTTTCCACCTTGGTGGCTCTCTTGGTTTTGTGATTATTATTGGTTGTGATATGTTTCCCTTCACACGGTGTGGTAAGGGATAACTAGAATTTGTTCTCATAAGTCAATTCTTGGTTTTTTGGATTTTGATAGAAACCTTTTAGGGTATCTCAAATTTATAAATGTCTGCATGCCTTATTAAATGAATATTCCATGTGATATATATCAACTTCAATGTGAGAAAGATGAAATATGTTGATGTGATATAATTTCATTGTTTATGCAATGTGATATGCCATGTATTATATTTATAGAATTGCATGTGGAATGTGAATTGGCCCGGATCTTATAAGAGAGGGCATGTATTATGGATAAAGTGATTTTGATCCATAATATTGGGAGACTAGGTCATCGGTTTGAGGAAACATGGTTTTAAGGATGGGCATGGCCTAAGTATTTTGTGATACTTTGCTCTGTTGAGGGAGGGTAAGGAGGCCATGAGGCCGAGATGCCATGCATCATGGTTGGAGTGGGTAGAGTTAGGGTAGTTGTTATATGATTCCTTTTTTACTTCCTTCCCTATCTATGATATATTTATATAATGAAAAATATTGATTTTCCTTCCATTTGATGGAATTCATTAGGATCCTCATAGATGGATCATATGGAGTTTCAAGTGGGTTATGCTACAATACCGTAGGAGCATGATCAGGTTCAGACCCCTAAGGGTAAAGTATAGCATAAGATACAGGTACATGATCATGGATAGGATCTGTTTTAGGATCCTGTGTAAGCAGGTTAGCTTCCATACATGATAGTGTTTGGGCCATGGATCGATGAGAAGCTTCTATCTAGCATGGTACATGTTTTATAGGGGATCAACAGTGAAGCTGAGGGAGTAGAGCCATCGATGGTGTATCTGACATGGGAGTTCTAGTCCCAACACACACTACTTTTTTAGGGTCCGGGTGGTCCAAAGATGGCTGCTAATTGGATAGAGAGCATGTAGATGATCATCAATTATCTAGAGATTCCATTAGGGAGAAGGTTCAATCTGGTGATGTATATTCTTAGAGGGTCACTAAGTGCTAGTGGGATGTGCAGGTTCAGGCTCGTAGACATGATGGACTGGCCTGGAAGGACATTGAGGATATGTTCTTTGAGCACTTTTTCCATGAGACGCTAAGGGTGGAGAGAGCTCAGGAGTTTTTGAGCCATCAGTAGGGTGGCATTTAGGTCATTGACTATGAAACTAATTTAGCTGAGTTTTTACTCTTTTCACTAGGTATGGTAAGTGATGATCCCTATAGGGTGAGGTTCTTTGAAGATGTCTTATGACACAACATTTGGGTGTAGATAAACATATTTAGGTTGGCCCCATTCTCATATGCAATGAATCATGCCCTCATAGCTTAGGGTAACCATATAGACATGTCCTGTTTGAGACACTTGATGGCTTCAGGTGATGGATCAGATGGTAGGAAATGAGGTTGGGATGAGTTCAAATAGGGTGTTCAGGGAAAGGAACTAGGTAGACCACTTTGTGGTAGCTCAAAGGTAGTTTTAAGTAAGTGTGGGAATCTATGTCATGTCTGGACATTGTGTTATTAGCCTCCAAATGAGTTCCTCGAATGTGGATAGTTTGGAAATCTTGAGAGGTTCTGTAGGAAGCCCTCTTATATAACCGAAATGTAGGGACTGATACTGGAACGTGCTTTTGAGATTGAATTAGGATAGGTACCAAGCAAGGGTAGCTGAGGTTCAACTGCATGTGGAGGATGTGGAAGAGAAAGTAGGACCCATCCATGGGGTCAGTGGCTAGTTACTATTGTAGAACTGTTGGGAGGACATGAAATATGTAGCTGTGGGTTAGGTTAGGTGCACAGTAGGGAGCTACTAGGGGATAATTTGACTGGAGAGTCGAAGATGGTCAGAGGTATGATACTGGCATGGACGTAGTTTGTTTTTACTTTTCATTGGCATGTCTAATTTGACTGAATGAGGTGAACAAGATGTATATGGACTGACCAAACACTGGTCAGTGGGTTGGAACCATCGTAGGTGTGGGAATATGTGTGTGTGTGTGTGGTGCTTTCCATGAGGGGCATTAGCGGATGCATGTTTTGAGGTTCTTAGGCATCCGAGAATCAAAGGGATACAGCTAACTTGGGGTGCCTTTGGGATCATGGATTCAAGGATGTAGGGTTTCTGATGGAGGTGTTAGTAACCAAGTTTATTTTGATCATCCATGTGATGTGGGACCTCATTGTTCCATGGTTTCCATGGGCTCAAGGAGGGCACAGATGCGGTGTGGGATATGATTGGGTGTTAGAAATGTAACTAGAGAACATGATAAGGTTCAAGGGTGATGATACATCATGGGAGGACCATGGGTCCCAAAATAGGTCATTAGGCCTTGATTGGTTTTTGCTTTAGGTCGGGATTAGTCGGTCTAGGAAATTCCTGAGGTGGTAAGCCCTCCTTGAATAAGTCGACCTACACCCTTGAGTCCGGGGTAGTCCAGGTTTTCTAGATAGGATGGGTATATTTCGTATTATCTCCTTGTTTTTTATGTCTTTTAGATGAGTTATGTTATGTTGGGTAGATTGTAACGACTCTGGTTTTTTGAACGGGTCAAAATTTCCACCCAGTTATAATTTTTCAACGAGTGGAGATGATACTTTTTTGTTTTGTTGACCATAACACAATTTTGAAAATTAAATTTTTTATAAATGTTGGTTTTGGGTTTTTTTGGAGGCTAGGAGAGTTCTTCTGGTGTTCGGAATGGTTTTGTGAGCATCAGAGGGCCAAAGGCCCGTTTTTTTGGAAGTAGGTGCAGGCACACAGTTTAGGGAAACTATGCGACTAGAGGCACACGACCTTGCGAGCTTGCCTGCAAAATTTGTAAAGATCTGCACATAGTTTCTGCATGGTTTTTCAGACCATGCTGGTAGTCTAGGTGGACTTGAATCATTAGGTAGTGTCTTCTGTACGGCTTCCGCACAGTTTGGAAAACTGTGCGGGTAAAATGTACATCATGTACATGCCTCTTTGTTTTAATTTTTTTATTCATTTTCTTTTTCCTATTTCTTTAATCATCCTCATATTTCTTCTTCCTTTTTCAAACATAGTAGGGGGTTATCCATCCATCTCCTCCTTCCATCGAATTTGATCCAACTCCTCTATCCGACCTCCATTCTTCTATCTGTCAGAAGTTGTGGGATCGCCTCGTTAATGCTAAACCCACACATACCTATTCTTCAATGATTCTTTGTCTTACATTCAACATTTTCGATATTTTCCAATTTCAAGGTTTTAGATGGAAACTCGTATCTATGTCGATCTATGTGGAATTGGACTTCGATATTGGACGTCCCTACGTCTGCGAGTCTATGGTAGGTGGTGCATACCATGTTTTTTGTTTTTTGTGAACTTTTGGGTGGTGTGGCCTTTGGCGTGTTTTTGTGTATTTTGAGTGACAAATAGATATATCTATTTTTTCACATTGAAATTATTGTGAGACAAATGGGATGCTATTGAGCATGATTAGTACCTATTTATCTTGAACAAGGATGGGTTAGAGGACATTTATCCTTGGGGTATTTTGGTTGGTAGTGCCAAAATTTATTAAATTGATTTTTTTTCTTTAAATTGATATATTTAATTCAATATGGATTGGATAAATGAATTAGAGGCATTCAAGAACTCTATATTTAAATTATGATGATTGTTTTAGTTATGCAATTCAATCATCTAAATCTAATTTCATGGTTAAAATGTTCTGTTTAAATTGTATATATATAATTTCATGGATTGCTTGATATGGGACCCAAGGGGTCGAGAAAGGTGTGGCCCAAGATAAGGATGGGATGGAATAGCCCTTAGGATTGGGTGATGCTGATCACAGGTTGGGTTTAGCCTGGATTTTCTTTAGTGTTTTTGACCACACGATTGGGCATCTTGGATGTTGGTTTGAGTTAGTGTGTTTTTCAGGTTGGGAATGGCCCAGTACACATGGATGGAATGGCCATAAAATTTGAGCAACATGGTCGTCGGGGAACAAGGAACCAAAAATGTTGTGGCTTAGGTTATTAAATGGTGATTGCCTCTCACTTGTGATGGCCAAAGTGATGATTGAGTCATGTGAACATAGGTTGACTCCGTGATAAGGTGGTTTTTACCAATCATGTGGGTAGAGGCCCCCAATTTTTGTGGCTTGGGTATTTATGATTTGGGTGGTTCTTCCCATAGAATCCCTATGGAAGGAGATGAGACTTCTGTTGATAACAATGAGGCTATCTGGAAGGGGGATTAGGTTTTATGTTATTGAGGCCATGTGTCGAGAAATTTATTTGAGAACAGACATCATTGTTCCTCCCGTTGCCATGCCAGGGGATGGGGTGATCTTTCGAGTAGGGGTTCATGGGGCAAGGATACTATTTCATGGGCGTGCCTTATGGATGTCGGTACTATGACACACAAGTTTTCATTAGGCACACGGTTTCGGAATATGCGATTGAGTTGGAACCTAAAGGTTCACTAGGAATTTATGACTACTTGTGTAACAACCCAATGTTTCTAATGGAAATTCTCTTCTTATAAATATGCTATAAAATCACATAATAATGAACTACTATGTGATAAGTGACCTTTAAACATATGTTTGTCAATTATGTGTATAAAATTTTGAAAATATGACATACACGGTTGTGTTCAAGAAGTTATTTGGAGTCCAATAAAACAAATATTATTTTTGGTGAATAGTAACCAACTCTAATGAATAGTAACATACCCCTATGAATAGTGATATACCCTAATGAATAGTATCCTCACCTATGATAGTATAAAAATAATATTCAAATAATAAGTACAATATACCTATGTTTTAGAATGAGTTAATTCATGTTTTAAATCTAGTTTTTGATAATAAATTATGATTTTAATTAAATATTAAAATAATCGTATGTAGAAAATTATTTATGAAAAATGGAAGTCGTTTTTGGATTCTACTTGTAAAAAAATGGTTAGGGTGAATTTTTGAGATATTTCAGAAATAGTTGAAATTTTGATGAACAGTAAAATACGGTAATTTACCGTATATATACATTATAAGCTAAATAAACTATTCCTAGCATCATGGATGATGTCACCACCCATGTTTTGAATTCACATGACCCATTTACAATTATTTTTCATGGAATACTTACTATTCTTTGTCTTGTGAAGAAATAATAAATTAAGGATTATAATATCATGAAATCCCTCCTCTCCTCCACTATAAAACCCCCCTTCCCTCCCTCTTCTTTCCACTCCTCTCAAGCTTTATGCCTTCTTTAAATTATACCTAAATATCTCCCCAAGGTCCTCCCCCATGTCCAAAAGCTCTCAGACTTCTCAAAGTACCAAAACCTCTCCCCTTAATAGGTTCTCGAAGGCGGAAGTCTCAAGAGGTAAATTCCTCTTCCCAAATTTATTCTCTTCTTTTAAGTTAATTTATTTTTAATTTCATTCCTCACCTCCCTTCACCATAATAGTTTGATAAATCCAGTAGAATAAATGTACTTTAATTTCGTCATGCTAGTGGTATAGTTCATTATCTTCTCTTCTTTCCCCACCATTTTATTTTAAAGAAATCAATGCACCATTGGAGATGTGCTAATTTAGCACATTCAAGGACGACAGTTTATCAATTTCTATTATTATCTTTAATTATGGTCATGAAATCATTTTTGTTATGGTTGTACCAGATTATTATATATTTAATATATCCTATTTTTGGTTCTTTAATTATTTGGTAAAAATTGAATTAATTTATTAATCAAAACACATTCTTTGTAATCAAACCCACAGAATAACAAAAACGGTTATCACTAAGATTATATATGTAATAATTCAACATCACTCTAAGTAACCTAATTAAAACTAAAACCATGTAATCTACTAGATATGAACTAAATAATATAACTTCAATTATGGACAACCAATTTCATCTTGAATATAATCCAAACTTGAATATAAGTGAACTGATCTTTTAAAGCCATGTAAACAAACGAGTCCAAACAATGAAATCGATCCTTGTAACTAATAAAAAGGGATTTGAATGAACTGAAAAGGTTTGTAAAAAATAAATTGAATATAGAAGAGGTTATAGACTTATTAATTATATATACTACTTTGTTTATTCAGGTCATTAATAACAAGTGGAGAACACCAACGGTTTACGGTAAGGGATCTTCCCCTTTTCACTCTTAATCAAGATTGTTATCTATGATATGTTTTTTTGTGTAATACCAAGTGATGGGGTATGTTTATACACCTTCCCGTACTTCCCTAATTTTTATTAAGTGATTATAAACCCCTTTTATCTCTCATCAAGTCCTCTTAGGTACACCCGACACCATGCCGGTAAAATCGTAATGGATTCTACCCAAACCTTTTTCATTCATTCAGGTTGCCTTTTCATTCTTTCCAAATGCTATTTTCATATCTATTTATGTGAATTTTATTAATTACAGATAGTTGTAAAATATCATAATATCGATACCCTTTCATCACATTTTTTCGGGGATATACATGTTTTTGAAAGATTTCCTCCTTATAACTTTCGGATAAGCAAACCAGTTTTAAGGGGACTTCCCAAATTTTTACCCAAATTTAAAGTTCACTCTATCCTATATTTTAAGACATCGTTGTCATTAAAAAATCAGTATTTTTATTATAAAAATCTTCTTGGTTCAACTCTGGTTTTATAAAAAAGAATTTCCTCTTTTCTATTTGAAAAGCTCTAGAGTGGTTTCCTTAAAACATCACAAAAAAAGTTTTAATGTTCATGTTTCTAAAATACATTTCTAATATGTTGTCACATATATTTCACACCACTTACCATGTTATATGCCTATTTTACCCTATTAATGTCCATGTATGTTCTAATACTTTCCTTTCATGGACACTTTTATGATACACCCATTGGATAAGTTTTATGTCATGATTATGGTACCCAATTCATTCCATGGGGACCCTTATGTTTGTGTATGGTTTATTATGTATGATTGTATATGTGGTAAGAATATTTATGTGGAAAGAATATTCATGAAAATTTTGAGATGGGTGCACCTAGATAGCGCTCCAATTCATTGGGTAAGGATATTCCTCATGAGATGTGATGTGAAACAGGATTGGCGGTTTGCCTTGACCCGTACTAAAGATATGATTTATGATTCTGCCACATTTATATGATTCCATGCTTATATGATCCCATGCTTATATTAAATGATTTCATAAGTTTCATGCTTTGTATATCATTATGTCATGCCTATTAACTCATGTTCTTGAGATGTATCGTTATGTTCATTCCATTACTGGGCATTTTTAGCTCATCCCTTTGTTCATGTGTTCCCCAGGGTACCCTATGAAGATGTAAGGGCTCAAAGGAAGTTAGGAGATCATTATGTAGATTAAATAAAGAAGTGTTTTTTAGCCCCGTGATTTATGTTATATGTACCTAGTCTTCCAAGCCACCAGACTTAACAATCCTTGGGTTTTACTCTGATGATTAATTATGCTTAAAATAATGAAATGTTATATGTAAAAGGCTCGGGTAACTATAGTTGGTATTAGAGGATAGTCTAGTTATTTTGGAGATTAGCAATAGAGAACCTTAGTGAGAACCTTAAGGATGAGACTAAATATAAGAAAACAGTCCTAAATTTTGGTGAGTATAGAGTAAGTGGTTTATCAAGAAAATCCATCCCTGTTTGGATACGAACAGGTAGAGGCGGCTCTGACACAAATATATCTAGGGGTAAAACCCAAAAACACCACATTGAGCTAGAATCGAATTGGAACTGGTGCATGATAACGGGCCTTGATGCCTTCTTGGTTATGAAACACCTGAGGGATATGATTTGGTAGATTCAAGAGCTTATTACAAACCATTATTAAGGAACAAATCCCATAAGAATATAAGTTAAGAAATAGATCGAGGATAACCTAGATATAAACCTACGGAATAACAAGTTAGGATGTACTAATTATTTATAAGTTTATCCTTTAATGTTCAAAGTTTTATTTTTATGCTCAATAGCTAAGTATTCAAGACCCCTAATTATACGTTCTTTTTCTTAGATAATGGAGATAAATAGAAGAACACGTTCTAGCAACCAATGTGATAGGCAATGTGATGGTTTCCCTAATGACATGCCTGATGTGACGGAAGCTGCTGGTCAAAACTTCATGGCAGTACTTACTCATCTGGCTCGAGTTATGAATAATAACTTCTATCGGATGGAATATCCCCCTCCTCCAAGGAAAGAGAAAGTTTCCATAGAATCCTTCATGCGGCAAAGGCCTACCATGTTTAGCGGTTCTTTAGATCCCCTCCTCACAGAACAATGGATTAACTCCATTGAAAAAAAAATCTATGTCCTCCAGTGCTTGGAAGAAGAGAATGTTGTACTGGCAGTCTATCATTTTGATGGGGAACCTACTCAGTGGCGGACACTGATCAAGAATACTACGTCCGAAGAGGAAATTGATTCTATAGAATGGGAGGAATTCAAGAGGATGTTTTTCAACAAATATTTTCCTCAAACCCTCCATCTTAAGATGGAAAGAGAGTTCCTTGGAATCATGAATAAGGAAGATGATTCCATCGTGGCGTATGAAGTGAACTTTACGAGGCTTGAAAGGTACGCCTCTGGCTTTGTCATGAACACCGAAAGCAAAGTGGATCGCTTCTTTAGAGGACTAATGTCGAGTCTACGAAAAGTGTTGGAAATTTGAGACTTCAATAGCTATGAAGAAATTTTTTGTTGTGTCCTCATGGATGAAATGGAAATTAGAGACTCTCCGTGGTCTCATGAACCTAGTGACAAGAAGAGGAAAATGGAGAACAACATGGTTGTTTCATCAAAAAAATCTCATGACAGAAAGAAGCCTCACTTTCCCCTTTTCAAAAATTGTGGGAAGAAGCATCTTGGTGACTATCTCAAGGGAACCAGAAATTGCTTCAAATGCGGAACGTTTGGTAATATTGCCAAGAACTGTTGAAGGGATATGAAAAATCTCACTAATGTTCAAGAAAAAAGGAAGGTTCAGATCAACACTCATCCTACAATGCAGTATAACTGCAAGGAGCTTGGGCATTATGTGAACAATTTCCCTAATCTGAGGGTTGTCAGAGGCAATCAGCAACAACTTACAAGGAAACAAGGAAGGGCTTATGCTATCACTACAGCTGAGGTGGAGCCGGAAAATGATGTGGTGAAAGGTACGCTAGTTATTCATTCAAGAATAGTGAACATACTATTTGATTCTGGTTCTACACATTCTTTCATATCTTTCAAGTTAGTAGAACTATTCAAACACCACCTCAAAATTTGGAGGAAATGTTATCTGTGAGAACAGCGAATGGGGAAATCATTATATTTGTGGTTTATAACTCCTCCCCGGTTAACGTTTGTGAACTGAACCTCCCAGCAAATCGTGTCATACTTCCATTGGCGGAGTTTGATGCTATCTTAGGCATGGATTTGCTGTCTTTAAACCAATCCAATATTGACTAACAGGAATGGGAGATCACTCTTCACATCCCAAAGAATCCTCCGATTATTTTCAAGTGCAAGGAGGAAGATGAATCTCCATTTGAATCATCGTCTCAAGTGTGGATATTTCTTCCTTATGAGAAGTCATATCAAGCTCAAATAATTGAGACGAAGGAGAGAATCATTCTTGAAGACATGCACATCATGAGGGATTACACTGATGTATTCCCTGAAGAGTTGACTAGTCTTCCCCCTGACAGAGAGGTTGAGTTATCAATTGAACTTATCCCTGAATATCTTCCAATCTCAAAGACACCTTACAAAATGGCCACCGTAGAGCTAGAAGAGCTGAGGAAGTAGTTACAGGAGAATATAGAGAAGGGTTTTATACGCCTGAGTGCATCACCGTGGGGTGCTCCAATCCTCTTCGTCAAGAAGAAGGATGGATCAATGCGCCTCTGAATTGATTATTGTGAGCTTAATAAAATCACTATAAAGAACAAGTATCCCCTTCCATGGATAGATGACTTGTTCGATCAGCTTCTTGGGGCCAGTTATTTCTCTAAGGTGGACCTTCAGTCGGGATATCACCAACTAAAGGTGAGGAAGGAAGATATACCCAAGATTACTTTTCGAACAATTTATAGAAACTATGAGTTCATAGTGATTCCCTTTGGACTCACTAATGCTCCCGAAATTTTCATGGATTTAATGAATAGAGTCTTTAGATATTACCTCGAAAAATTTGTGGTGGTATTTATTGATGATATTCTGATATACTCGAACAACAAGAAGGAACATGAGGAGCATTTGGAAACTGTGTTAATGAATTTGTGAAGGGAGAAGTTGTATGAAAAGTATAGTAAATTTGAATTCTGGATGGAGGAAGTATCATTCTTGGGGAATGTTATCACCAGGAAAGGGATATCTGTGGACCCTTCCAAGATGAAGGCAATTGAAGAGTGGCTGAGGACCACTTCTGTAACGAAGATCCGCAGATTTTTAGGCCTAGCTGGGTATTATCGATGATTCATGAAGAACATTTCATGACTTTCAAACCCAATGACCAAGCTGACACAGAAAGGAGTAAAGTTATTCTGGACATAGGAATGTTAAGACTATTTCAAGGAGTTGAAAAAGAGGCTTATCACTACGTCGGTACTCACACTCCCTTAAAGTGGAGAACTCTTTGTGGTGTATAGTGATGCTTCTAAGAAAGGATTAGGTTGTGTGCTAATGCAAAATGATAAAGTGATAGCCTATGCCTTAAGGTAGCTAAAACTCAATGTGAAAAACTATCCCAAGAACGATCTAAAGTTGGTGGCTGTGATCTTTGCGTTGAAATATGGCGGCATTATCTCTATGGGAAAAAATGTGAGATATATACTGACCACAAGAGTCTCAAATATATATTCACACAGAAAGAGCTTAATATGCGCCAATGAAGTTGGATAAAGTTTATCAAATATTATGACTGCTCAATCCACTACCATCTCGGTAAGGCCAACAAGGTGGCAGATGCTCTAAGTAGAAAGGATCTTGCATCTTTATCAAGGATGAGAATTGAAAAGGATCCGATCTTCTTAGATTTGCAAAGGATGGACATGGGAATCATTAAGGGAAGAAAATCATCAATTCTTTCTCAAATGATTTCTCAATCATCCCTCCTGAAGAAAATATAGGTTGCTCAAAGAAAGGAAGTGGAGATTCAGAAAAGGGTGCAAGCTGTTAAAAATGGGAAATCCTCCGATTTCAAAATTGATAAGGAAGGAGTTGTAAGATTAGGGACAAGATTCTGTGTACCAAATGATCCAGAGATAAATAAAGAGTTATTGAATGATGCACATAGTTCGACCTTCTCTATCCATCCTGGGTGTACCAAAATGTACCGTGATCTCCGAGAACACTTCTGGTGGGATAACATGAAGAAGGAGATTGCGAAATATATATCATGGTTCTTGGTATGTCTGCAACCAAAAAAAGTACAAAGGTATGATGTATCCATTGCCTATACCCATGTGGAAATGGGAAATGTTACTATGGACTTTGTCATGGTTCTCCCGAAGACGTCGAAGGGAAATAATGTGATATGGTTTATGGTTGACCGACTCACCAAGACATCCCATTTCATCACTATTAGGGAATATCTATCACTTGAACAACTAGAAAAGTTATATGTGAAAGAAGTGGTGAGACTACACGGTGTTCCACTCTCAATTGTCTCTGACCATGATCCAAGGATTACAACTAAATTCTAGAGGATCCTTCAATATTCTTTGAGTACTAAATTAAATTTCAGCACGACCTATCACCCCCAAACTGATGGTCAGTCTGAAAGAACTATTCAGACGCTTTAAGATATTCTTAGAGCCTACTCTCTAGAATTCAATGGTCGATGGGATCAGCATATCCCATTGGTTGTGTTCTCATACAACAATAGCTTCCACTCAAGTATTCAGATGGCTCCATATGAAGCACTATATTGAAAGCGATGTAGAACTCCAACCTGTTGGGATGAAGTTGGAGAAAGAAAGCTACTTGGACCCGATATCGTTCAAGAGATGAGAGAAAAGGTTCAAGACATCCAGAAACAATCAATGCTACTCAAAGTTGGCAAAAGAGCTATTCTGACAACCGTCGAAGTGACTTGGAGTTCGATGTTGGAGATAAAGTCTTCCTTAAAATATCTCCATGGAAGAGAGTCATGTGATTCATGAATAAAGGGAAGCTAATCCCAAGGTATATTGGCCCCTTTGAGATCCTTGACCGCATAGGAGTCATGGCCTATCGGCTTGCACTTACACCAAATATGGATTGATTTTAGGATGTTTTCCACATATCACTCTTGAGGAAGTACATACTTGATCCCTCACATGTACTAAACTCAGAGGTGGTGCAGCTGGAAGATGATCTCTCCTATGAGGAGCAAGCAGTAAAGATTCTGGATTGGAGAGATAAGGTTATATGCAACAAGAAAACCCATCTTGTCAAAGTTTTGTAGAGGAACAATAAGTTTTAGGAAGAAACATGGGAACTGGAGGAAGCAATGAAGGAAAATTACCCACATCTGTTTTTGGCCTGGAATGTAAAATGAAATTTTGAGGGTGAAATTTCTTAAGGGGGAAGAATGCAACGACCCAATGTTTTTAATGGAAATTATCATCTTATAAATATGCCATAAAATCACATAATAATGAACTACTAAGTGATAAGTGACCTTTAAACATAAGTTTGTCACTTCTGTGTTTGGAATTTTGAAAATCTGACATACATGTTTGTGTTCAAGTTGTTTTTTGGAGTCTAATAAAACAAAAATAATTTTTGGTGAATAGTAACCTACCCTAATGAATAGTAACATACCCTTATGTATAATGATATACCCTAATGAATATTAACCTCCCCTATGATAGTATAAAAAATAATATTCAAGTATGAAGTACAATATACCTATGTTTTAGAATGAGTTAATTCATGTTTTATATCTGGTTTTTGATAATAAATTATGATTTTAATTAAATATTAAAATAATCATATTTAGATAATCACTTTTGAAAAATGGACTTCATTTTTGGATTCTAAAATTTGAAAAATGTTTATGGTGATTTTTTGATATTTTTCTGAAATACTTGAAATTTTGATGAATAGTAAAATACGGTAATTTACCATATATATACATTATAAGAAAAAATAACTATTTATAGAATCATGGCTGATGTAAACACCCATGGTTTGAATTAACCTGACCCATTTACTATTCTTGGTCATCGAATACTTACTATTATTTGTCTTGTGACGAAATAATAAATTAAGGATTATAATATCATGAAATCCCTCTTCTCCTCCACTATAAAACCCCCCTTCACTCCCTCTTCTCTCCACTCCTCTCAAGATCCAAGACGTCTCTAAATTCGGCCCATATCTCTCCCAAAGGTCCTCCCCGATGTCCAAAAGCTCTCAGCCTCCTCAAAATAATAAAACATCTCCCCTTAAGAGGTTCTCGAAAGAGGAAGTCTCAAGAGGTAAATTCCTCTTCCCAAATTTCTTCTTTTCTTTTAAGTTCTTTTCTTTTTAATTTATTTCCTCACCTCCCTTCACCATAACAGTATGATAAATACAGTAGCATACATGTACTGTAATTTCTTCATTCTAGTGGTATTTTTCATTATCTTCTCTCCTTTCCCCACCCTTTTATTTGAAAGAAATGAAAGCACCGTTTGAGATGTGATAATTTTTCACATTCAAGGACAACAGTTTATCAATTTCCATTATTATCATTAATTCTGGTCATGAAACCATTTGTTTTATGGTTGAACCAGATTATTATATATGAAATATATCCTATTTTTGGTTCTATAATCCTTTGGTACAATGGAATTAAGTTATAAATCAAAACACATTCTTTGTAATCAAACCCACCGAATAACAAAAATGGTTATCACTAAGGTTATATATGTAATAATTCAACATCACTCTAAGTAACCTAATTAAAACTAAAACCTTGTAATCTCTGGGATATGAACTAAAGAATACAACTTCAATTATGTAAAACCACTTTCATCTTCAATATAATCCAAACATGAATATAAGTGAACCGATCTTTTAAGTCCAAGTAAACAAATTAGCCCGAACAATGAAATTGAACGTTGTAACTAATAAAAAAGGATTTTAATGAACTAAAAAGGGTTATAATAAAAATATTTTATATATAAGAGGTTCTGGACTTATTAATTAATAATTATAATTTGTTTATTTAGGTCATTAATAACAAGTGGAGAACACCAACGGATTTAAGGTAAGGGATCTTCCCCTTTTAACTCTTAATAAAGATTGTTCTCTATGCTATGTTTTTTCTGTGTAATACCATGTGATGGGGTATGTTTATACACATTACCCATACTTCCCTAATGTTAATTAAGTGATGATAAACCCCTTCTCTCTCTCATCAATTCCTCTTAGGTACACATGACACCATGCGGGTAAAATCGTAACGGATTCTACCCAAACCTTCTTCATTCTTTTGGGTTTCCTTTTAGTTCTTTCAAAATGGTGTTATCATATATATTTATGTGAATATTATTAATTATGTATAGTTGTAAAAGATTATAATATCAAGACCCTATCTTCACTTTCTTTCAGGTATATACATGTTTTTGAAAGATTCCCTCCTTAGAACTTTCCGATAAGCAAACATGTTTTAAGGGGACTTCCCTAATTTATACCCAAATTTCAACTTCACTCTATCCTCTATTTTAAGACACCATTGTCTTTAAAAAATCAGTATTTTTATTATGAAAACCTTCTTGGTTCAATTCTGGTTTTATAGAATATAATTTCCTCTTTTCTATTTGAAAATCTCTAGAGTGTTTTCCTTAAAACCGCACAAATTTTTTTTAATGTTCATGTTTCTAAAATACATTTCTAATATGTTGTCACTTCTATTTGACACCACTTACCATGTTATATGCCTATTTTACCCTATTAATGACCATTTATTTTCTAATCCTTTCCTTTCATGGACACTTTCATGATACACCCATTGGATATGTTTTCTGTCATGACGGTGGTACCCAATTCTTTCCATGGGTACCCTTATGTTTGTGTATGGTTGATTACGTATGATTGTATATGTGGTAAGAATATTTATGTGGAAAGAATATTAAAGAAAATGTTAAGATTTTTGTGCCCAGATAGCGCTCCAATGTATTGGGTAAGGATAAGTCTCATTAGATGAGATGTGATGTGAAACGGGATTGGCGATTAGCCTTGACCCGTACTAAAATGGGAAACGGGATTGGCGGTTAGCCATAACCCATACTAAAGATATGATTTATGATTCTTCCACATTTATATGATTACATGCTTATATTATAGCATTCATATATTAAATGATGTCATATGTTTCATGCTTTGGATATCATTATGTCATGCCTATTAACTCATGTGCTTGAGATGTATCCTTATGTTCATCCCTTACTGGGAATGTTTAGCTCATCACTTTGTTCATGTGTTCTCCAGGGTAATCTCTGTAGATATAAGGGCTCAAAGGAAGTTAGGATCTCATTATGGAGATTAAATAAAGAAGTGTTTTTTTAGCCCCATGTTTTATATTATATGTACCTAGTCTTCCAGGACGCCAGACTTAAAGATCCTTGGCTTGTACTCTGATGATTAATTATTCTTAAAATAATGAAATGTTATATGTAAAAGGCTCGGGTCACTATAACAGGGGTACCTTGGTCCATGGGACATGGACTGAATTTGATTATGAGATTCCAGTGTTGACTGAAGAAGGTGACCCTCCCTAGTGGTTTTCAAGCACCAGTAAAGATTGTGTTTATTATTGCATCATATTATTTAATTGTTTTAGTTGTGCATGCCTATTTAAAAACATATACTAGTTTCACACAATTGGGTTGTCGTCTACTGAGATTCTTCTCAGACACTACACGGTCCCTTTGAGATGCATGTAGACTTTATGGATTTACAGAAAGGTAAAAAATCATCTTTAAGAGTTGTATCATAGTACTGTTTGTCCTGAATATTGGCATGGACCTTAAGGTCGTTCCTACACATATTTTTTACATTTGTTTAGTTTCCTTAATAGTTTTAGCATGCTTATATATATCTATAGTGTTATACTATTTTCATCACCTTGGATATTGACAATTATTACATGATAGGAGATGTTTGCTTGGATTTTTTAGTGTCTATAAGTGAATTTATATACTGATATTTTATTTACTTTCTTCTGTAGTTATTTCAATATTGATTTTGTTTTTTATTGATTTTGGATGTGCTTCCACTCTACGGGTCTTGTTCATGACTGCTATGTCATTTAATTTTACATAATGTAATCTTATTATTATCATACCAGTATAATATCTATTCCAATAGGGAATAGACTCTGCACTATAACTATTTAAACCCAAACATCTAGTTAGTAGCCTCTGGCGTTCGGGGAGGTTCGACTGATTATATTGGAACCCAACCCATTAGCACTATTTGGGTGAATATTTGGGCTAGGGATGCTATATTATACTCCCATACATACAAGGTTTGGAATAAACTGACCTGTACATGGACCAAATTTTGGTACATATACATGACCATGCAACATGGGTAGGAAAACATGTGTCTCTACACACCATGTGCCCATCTGAAACATTGTGTATTTTGAGACTCAATGATGTGTGGGGATTTATGCATGAACGTGACTTGGGATAGAAGAACATGTTGTGTACCCCATTGGACACACTGTTTATTCCCATCATGATTTCTTGAGGATCTTTGTTTTCCTATTTTGGACCAATATAGGTTTAGTGTGTTCCCTTGGTGATTTTTCTTGAGGGTACAGTGCATAATTACATCCACATCACTAGATTGTAATCCCAAATAGATTCTGAGTCTTAGATTGAGTTGTGGTGTCCCTCCATGATACTGGAGTGTGATCCTATACCATCCTTAGTGGAGTGTTTGGAATGATCATAACCTTCCTAAGTAGGGTGTTGATCCTATATCTAGTTTTTCAAATCGGTAGGATTTTTGGAATCATTTTCATAAGATACCCAATAAAAAAAGTTGATCTATATTTGGTTCGTGCTATCCCCTAGTGGTTATTAGTGTGACACCCAACCTGTGTTTCATGGTTTATCCATATTGGGTTCATTGTATCCCCCATATGTCATTGGTGTGACCCCCTATCTGTGTATCATATTTTTCTTAGATTGATGTCTTATTTTGTGGGGGGGGACTAAATGAGTTATACCTTTTTTTCAAGTTTCTCTGATGATATAACAGCTCGTGGAGTGGTATATCACAATGATAATTGCTTCAAACAAAATCATATGGATTGAAGTTGGTTATAATGGCCTGATGGTGTGGTGTCTCTCCTGAGTATATCATTGTTTTTATACTTCTGGTATCTATGATACATTGTTACATCTTATATTGATCTGAATATACTTTGTGATTTTTTTTAGTGTTTTTGGGTTGTCCTGATGAGTTTTGTTATATTCACCCCTACATGGGAGTTTCATGCACGGTTCATGTATTGTGCAGACGAGGGCCCTTTTGATGGTGTCTTAGGTGGGCATGGAGAGGGTGGAGTGTATATGGAGTTGGCCAGGCCGAGGTGTTTACCAAGAGAGTACCTTTAACATAGTCATCTCCCTTGGATAAGGATGGACTCTTTATTGTATTATTTGGACTTGTGTATAGACGCTCTTTGTGGTGGGCTTGTATTTGACCCTGTTTACTTTTTTATTGTACTCTAGTTTTGGTATCTTAGTGGTATGCATGCTTTGTTTATGTTTTTTACATTTCAGCATTGTGGGGCTTGAAGATGTGTGCATTTTTACTTGTACTATAAGATAAGTAATACCATTTGGGGGATGATAAGAGTAACCTAGTTTCAATAATATTATGTACACCCATCGATGATATGGTCAAGTCTTTAGATAAATTGTGCTACCTGGCACAAATTATGTGACTTGAAAGATATGATATATCATCTCACATTATACCAAAGAAGGAAGGACCATGAATCTTGGTAGTCATGCTATAATATGATCACTCGACTAGTCATACAATTATTTTCTTTTAATTTCTATTCACTGCATACAATTTTATATAAATACACATCACATATGTTATGGATGAGTTGGTGGTGTGCTAATGGATTTTATACTCACACCCTGCACTAGAATCTTAATAAATGTGAAGATTTAATGGTAAAGGTTTTTGTTAAGGTAAAGGGACCTATGTTAGGCAATTGAGTAAGATAAGCATGGTGGATTGAGATGATTTCAAGACACACTCAGGAATAATTTAATTCCATGTATAATTTTATCTTTTTTAATATTAATTTTTGTATATTGATCCACTATATATTGCGATACTTTTTAAAGGATGTTAATCTTGTATGAAATTTTATTACCACATGTGTATTATTTATCTTAATTCTTCAACTATAATGATTTTGGTGTTTTTGGTTCAGCTATTTACTTTTTATTATATTCTAATTATAATTTTTGGTAATCTTTTATCAATGTAATGGTCTCCCAGTATTTTCTCCCAGGCCTTCACTGTTAGCCAGATGCCTCTTGTGCATGAGGAGACTCTCATGAGGTCATGTGGAACAATGACCCAAATTTCTTGATTTAGGTAGGGGTGTTATAAAAAGTGTTTTATATTATCATATTTTTTATTTTTCATATTCCAAAATTTATTAAAGTACTATGAATGATTATATTAATATTTATGAATTTGGTTTTTATATTTTCATCATGTTTATGTTTATTTAGTGTCATTGTTTTTTATAAATCAACTATTACTAAATAATTATTCTGAATCAAATCAGAAGTACATTTATGTAGTTTGATCTACATCCTTCAAATACATGTTTTTTTAGGTCATCTATGTGATGTGTAAGGGTTGTAATTTTACAATTGCATTTCATTCATGTTAATGAGGATCTCCTTAATGAATTTTTTTCTCTAGGTGTAACAAAATCGGTCGGATTTTTTTATTTATGTTTCTTTATGATAAAATCATGTTGTATTTCACAAAGGGTTATCTTGATTTATTGGAATTGTGGGAAGTGATTATTTTTTAAATAATGAAAGTTTATTTGTATTATGAATTCTTATTAATTAATTTATCAAATCAATTGTCAATAAAATTATTAATTAATTATTTAATATTATGATGTAGGGTAATAGTGAAACTATAAAAAAAATTTGTAAAGACCCAGAAATTACATATAATTTTTTTACATTATTTGGGATTATTTCGAGGTCTCGAAATCTGACATCACACGATTTGGAGGCCCAGAGTGCCTTAAATGATCCGTTAAAATTTTGTTAAGCTTTAATTAGCATGATTGATCAATTTTTCAAAAAAAAATACAATATCTCTTAAACGGGTTCGCGAATCATAAATCTAAAGGCACTGTTTCTTTAAGGATAGCAGTTTAACCCTAGGAGTGACTTAAGTATAGTCGGCACAAGCCTCCAGTGAGAAAACATGAAAATGGCATAACTGTAAAATAAAATAAATAAATAAAATTATTATATTTTTCAAATTCTTATAACTCGTGAATGGTGACTCGGATTAAAAATCCAAGACCACCATTAAACTCGTGAGGGTATGCTTTTCTTAAGAAGACCCTAACATTGGCCAGTGCGGGCCAACAGTGGAAGTTAGTTTTTGGCCGTAAATAAAATAATTAAGTAACAATTATTTTATTGTTAAAATACATAACATCTAAATGGTAACTCATATAGAAAATATAAGAGTATCGTTGAGTTCATTGGGGCGTGGTCCCCTTAGGCAGAGCCTAACCTTGACCAGGGCGGTTTGAAGGGGAATATTAAAATTTTATTGAACTTTTTTAAGTTACGTTCAGTAAACGTGCAACCATCGTCTTCTAACTTTTGAACCGGTGCTCGGATTAAAAATTTGAGGGCACCATTGAATCCACTGTACCGAGATTCGCTTAAGGGATGATTCACTTCAACCACAAAAGTTTGGGAGAGAAATTTACATTTTCGACATTTAAAATAATAATAAAATAACAATGTTTTTTTATTACCTTTCTTTCTTTTCCTCCGATAGACAAGCGGCGGTGGCGAGACCAACGATGGGTCAAGCCATTAAATGTATTTACTCCTCAATTCTTAGTAACAACACCGTTGAAATTATGAAGGTTCATTAATTAATTTAACCCAATTAATTAAATGTGTGTTACTTTCCCTTCCTCTCTCCAATTTATATGGTTCTTGGGGAGGAGTATTGGCACGGCTTCACAAAGAGATGAAGCTCTGATGAAGTACCACGACGCTAACCACTTGGAGGAAGGAACTTGTTCCAGTGGGTACTGATGAGCGCCACTGAATGATGAACATCTACTCTTCCTCAAATACAGACGTTCTCTTACAATCTTGAGGTAGGGGTTTATTTTGACATTGTCTTTGATGAATTAAATCCTCTCCTGCTTGATATCACCTTAATGCAGAGGGTGAGGGACAATCTAAAAAGTCCTGGACCCTCTGCCGCTTCGTTCATGACATGAAATTTGTTGAAACTATTTACAAATTGACGGAAACATGAAATAGTGGGCCACGCTGTGTCGGTGGTAGCATGGAAGATCTGTAGGCGCAGACAGCACCAAGAACAGACACCATAGCGCGTCTGGTGACCCAAGGAAGAAACCGACGGTGCGCCATGTCAGCAGCGGACGACAGTGGCTGGAGGAGACCCATGGAAACTGACCACGAGTGGTGGAAGACATCGCGTGATGGCATGTCATGGTGGCAAAGGGCGGCCGGCCCGAGCCGGCTATGCGGTACAAGTGTTGTGCTCGTAGGGGGCGCCAGAGAAAGCAGTCACCACCAGAAGGCTATGGCAGGAGGGTGGGGCGCTTCCCACGTTGCACCACATTGGAAGAACCCAGTCATCTGAATGACCAACCAGTTAATGCATTGTGGCTGCGCCCCACCGGTTGGAAAAAACGGCTCCTCAACCATGGAGTCAGTGAAATAAGTGGTCTGCCTTCTGGTAGACTGAGGAAGCATGGGTCGGCCAACTGAGTCGGACCCCATCGGCATGCCAGACCCACCGGTGGGTCGAGATAGACCCGCTGCTGAGCCGGCCAGTGCGGGTGGGCCGAGCCCCACCCGGCGGGCCGGGCCAACCGCGTCCTAGGCCCGTGAACTGAACCTTTCCGACCCCGATGGGCCGGACCCAGTGAACCGGGATGACCATTAGTGGGCTAGACCTAAGCGAGGTCAGGTAGAACTCGGGACATTTTGTGTCGGGCCGGTCTGACCGAGACGGACCAGGCCCAGACCCAACCTATACCCGAGTAATGAAATGCTCATAACTGATAAATCGGGTGTTTTATTGACACGTAGTTAGTGGCATTGGGAACCCTTTTGGGAATTAGTCCCTTTGGCATATTTTGATGGGCCGGACAGAGCCGGGGAAAGACTAATGTAACACCCCAAGCTTCCACGGTACGTTTCCTTTCGAATAATGCAATAGCGTGTGTTGTACGCAACCTCGAGCTCTAGCACACACCACAACTAATTAAACTAGCCGTTGTGAATAGTAATACCTACTTTTTGAAATTTTATTAATTTTATTTATCAAAATAGACTTCATATTTGGATTTGGAATATCGAAATAAGCCTATGTTGAATTTTTGGTATTTTTCTGAGAACTTCTAATTTTTTATGAATATTCAAAAATACTTAAAAACAACTTTTTAAATCAAAATAATTTATAGTGAAAAATTATACTATTTAGATGTTTTAAATTATAATTAGAATATATTTTTACCATTTTATCCAATGGTGGTCATTAGAATTAATTTAACATTGAAATCAGACATAAACAATTGTCAATCTTTTGATATAAATTGTTTCTTAGAAACACGCCATTTTTTGTAACAGCGGGAATTAATTATAAAATTAATTAATGCAACTTATATTTTTGGAATTTTTTAAAATGGATATCATTTTTGAATTCGGAATATCAATTATAGCTTAGGGTGAAATTTTGGCTTTGTTCTGAAAAACTTCAATTTTTGATAAATAGTGAAACCACTAAGTGGTAGTTAAATAACTGATTTTTCATTTAAATGAAATATTACCACTTCTGCGTTTTGATTTTCAAAAATCCGACATACATGGTTGTCATTATGAAGTAAAATGTGGTTCAATGAGATTAAAATTAATTTTTGGTGAATAGTAACTTTTAAGTTCTTAATCGCGATTAGAGGTAATTAGTGTAGTTTAAGGTACAAATAATGTTTTTATAATATGAGATGAGGATGAAACTTGTCCTACTCCTATTGGATGAGTCATGGCCGACCAAGACAACCCATGGGTCATCTTGGGGACCCCATGGAGCCACTTTAGTTAGAAAATGACATAAATACCTTTTATTTAATGTTAAAGTAAAAAATGACACAAACATAAAATGTTTTACTAGAACAATTTTTACATGGGGTTATACAAGTCATATTTTTGACTATAAATATTAATTGGAAATATAAATAGATTTCCTACATCATAGTATTTTTTTTATAATTTTTAGACATTAAATAAATTAAATTATTTATGACATCATTATGATGCAGCGATGACCTCATTATTTAACGATTTAAATAAAATGAGAATATAATGAAAAATCCAAGGCTTACACTTGTCCAAAGCCTATTGGATGAGGATATTTAGAAACCTTATCACCTTATCCTCGAATTATATAAGTGTGGGACCTTTAGAATCCGAAAAGCATTGTGAAATAATATAACATTTCAATCTTTCCAAAAGTGCCCCTCCTCTCCTCTTATAAAAGTCCCCCACCTCTACCACCTTATTCACACTTTCAAGCCATTTGGTTCGGCCAAACTCTGCCCAAATACTCTCCCAACATCTCTCCCTTCATCCTAGAATCTTTACTTTAGTCAGAAAGCCATCCTAAGGAGTCCTTTTGATCAAATCAAAAGGAAGAACCCGAAGAAGAGGTAACATTTTCATCACCCTCTTTCATGTTTCTTCCTTCTTCCACTCCCTCTTTGTTTATTATTTCAATTCTAAAATTATAACTCCAGTATCTTCTATATACTGTGATGTTATTATAAATATGGAACAACCATATTCAGTATTCTACCCATCATTTGAATGACATGTCACCATACGTGCGTACGTACGGCTTACCGTCTCCACGTCGTGGTGTAATTGTTATTCAATATATTATTATTTAGATGGGTATAATAATGATATGTAATTCATGTAAATAATAAATATAACATGATAATGATTCCTTATATATGATATACTATCCAATTATATATTATTTTAATATCAAAATAATGATATTGTCGCCCGTGCGTACGTACGGACTACCGTCTCCACGAACGCGATGAGATTCATTCTCCGTCGTATCCATTAAAGTATAATTATCATTTGATGATTTAAAAATAATGTTTAAGGACATGATATCATTCTGGATATGAATAAGATACAACCTATCCATGAAAAACATGACTTACATAACAAAACATATAAGAAAACGAGTAAGTTAACACCCGAAACAACGATAAATCTAAGATATTGTTAACAAAGCAATGTTAAAAGATCATATATGATATCATATGAATGTATATGATTATTGTATAATTTAATAACAATTATTTCACCATTATACAGGAGGTTAACCTACCCCAACCAAGGAAAAGTACAAGGTAAGGGTTTACTTCACAACCTCTTCATTATCCAAGGTTGTTTATACATAATTATCTACTGGGACCTCGTTATCATCCACATCCATGTTTCTTCAAAATATATTTCAAAACATTTTTATTATTTACAAGAATATGGGTTAAAGTAATTTATACCCTTTTTGACTTTTTATAAGAGGAATCTTTCCGTCGTTTTCAAAACAAGGTCCTTTTTAACCTTTTCGACAGAATTGAGGTAAGAATGTTTTTTTTAACTTATACGGCGGGTGCGGTTATTTTCTGCCGTTATAAAAATCTTCAAAGCTTTCCTTACAAGCTTATAAGAATATTTTCAAGAAAATGTTTTGTTCTTAAATGATTTCAAAAATAGAAAGAGATATTTCTCTAAAAAGTGTTTTGATCTATGTCAACATCCTTTGATGGATTTTACGCTTATTAGAAGTTGATTTATTATAATACAAAACTTCTATATTGTATTGAAGGTTTTGTGATATGTTTGACTGTGGATGTGCTATTTTATACCATTCATAGTTTATGGTGAAATTATTGACATTTCGTATCCTAGTTTTAATACGAATGTTTATGTTATGTTTAAACCTTTTCATATGGGAATGCATTGGACATAATATGTGACGGGTGGAGCCCGCTATAGCTGCTCGATGCATCGGTAGGTCTCATGAGACAAAATAGTGTCTTGGAAGAAGTCCTTGACAAAATATTATTTGTAGTCTTGGCACGAGGCCTTGGCTATGTGGTAATGATAGTCTGGCATTATGCATTCCAAAATTATGAAAGTGGTTAGTGATTTTGCATGTGATTTTTCGATTAGTAGAATATCCATGTGAATGAGTAAATGGCATTATTTCATTTTACTTTTGCCATGTTATGTTGATGTTCAAGTTTAAAAGGCTTTTGTTTTAGTTATACATTGCCTTAAATGTTTATTCTTATTTATGAAAGTTTCCGCTATATTGTTATCCTTACTGGGCATTTGAGCTCACCCCTTTTCTATGTTTTATTTTTCCCAGGAAGTGAAGAAGTAAATTATGAATGACCTGCAGGGATATTATGAGGGGATAACAGTGTGGATTGTGGAGACATTATG
The DNA here is from genome assembly GCA_963277665.1 of Viscum album. NCBI lineage: Eukaryota > Viridiplantae > Streptophyta > Magnoliopsida > Santalales > Viscaceae > Viscum > Viscum album. Next base: position 1,437,030,621 of record OY728156.1, on the reverse strand, counting down.
TTGTTGTAGTAGTTTTTCATTTTATGATGTAATGTAAAACTTATGAATATATCTGGTGTTTCCAAGGCTACTAAACCAATCGGTCTTTCGAGATTTGATCTTTCTTGTGATCATGCCAATGTAATGTAATAATGCACTGACTTTGGGTAACTAGGGTCGGGGCGTTACAGTTGGTATCAGAGGCAGTTTAGTACTAACCTTGGAAGCTAGATTTAGATAAACTCTGATTAGAGAACATAGCCCAAAGATAGACTTTGAGGATTAGTATAGAAGAACTTCCTAGAATTTTGGTATTATAGAGATGTTATGAGTTTTCCGAGCAATACATCCCTTTCTGGAGACGAGCAGGTAGAGGCGGCTCTGGCACAGATGTACCTAGGGGTAAAACCCGAAAACACCGCTTTGAGCTAGACTCAAACGGGAACTGGTGCACGACAACGGGCCTTGCTGCACTCTTGGTTACGACACTCCCGGGGGATATGCTTAGGATAATTCTCATTTTATTTACAAACCACTATGAAGGGTTATGAGTACATACATCCTCAAAGAAAACATTTCTTTTTATGATTATGGATTATATCCATAAATAGTTCAATTTATGTAAAGTGTTTAACAAGTATGGAATTATGTATTTTGATTCACAAACTAATCTAGTTTATGCCATTGTTTAGAAATGGCGCCTAGTGGAAGAAATGGAAACCATATCAATGCACGCACTCCATGTAGGGATTTCCCTCCTGCTCAAGTTAATTATAGTGGGGCTGGTGATGCAACTGGTGCCGATCAGCTAATCACCATATTGGGACAACTTACTCAGGTTATGAATAATAACCTTACTCGTATGGAGCACCGTGATCCGCAACATGGAGGATCAATGCTAGACCGTTTCATGAGGCAACAACCACCAACCTTCAATGGGGGTACAAATCTGTTAGTAGCTGAGCAATGGATAAACTCCTTAGAGAAAATATTCCATGCCTTGGGGAGTAGCGAAAGGGAGAAGGTTGTCATGGCAGTTTACCGCCTCACTGGAGATGCCGATCAGTGGTGGTCGCTGATTCAAAACACAAAGGAAGATGATGACGTATCGAATATGGAATGGAGGGAGTTCAAAGATCTGTTTTTAGAAAAATATTTTCCTCGTGACCATCGAGCAGATATGGAAAGGCAATTTCTGAGTTTGAGGCAGAAGGAGGATGAGAATGTCGCAAAGTATGAGGCTAACTTTACAAGGTTAGAGAGGCATGCTGCCGATTATATACATAACCCAAGGAGTAAGATTGATCGTTTCTTTGATGGGTTAAAACCATTTCTCCGTCGAGCTTTAGTATCACAATCCTTCTCATCATATGAAGATATTGTCTCGTGTGCTATCAAGACAGAAAATGAATTCTCTAAGTCTTATGACTTTAAAGAAAAGCAAGAGAAGAAGAGACCTGCTGATCAATCTGGGAATGGAAATAAAGGGAAGAAGGGAAAGGTTGAATATCTATCTTGTGGTAAATGCGGGAAGAAGCATCCTGGTACTTGCTTGAAGGGAATGGGAGTCTGTTACAAGTGTGGTGAAAAAGGCCACCAGGCTCATGATTGCAAGGGGAAGAAGGAAGCTACCAACATTCGGTGCTACAATTGCAGGGAGATGGGGCATTATGCAAATGAATGTCCTAAGCGTCAGGAGAACTTACCTCAGAAAAGGCCAAGGGATCAAGGCTAGGCTTATGCTATCACTACTGCTGAGGTAGAAGCTCCGAAAGATGTGGTGGCAGGTAATTTAATGGTTTCCTCAAGTTTAGCAAATGCATTATTTGATTCTGGATCATCGCATTGTTTCATATCCTCCCAGTTTGCTAAGAAAATTATATATTTCCAATTTGATTTAACAAGGGAGTTGTCGGTCAAAACCCCTAAGGGAAGTATTGTTGCAAAAAAGTTTTGTCGATTAGTTCCCATTAGAGCACCTAAATGTTTTTTACCTGCTGATCTCATCATCATACCCATGATTGAATTTGATATAATCCTAGGTATGGATTAGCTTTCGGACCATGATGCAAAAATTTATTGTAAGAGGAAAGAGGTTACGATTCTTGATGATGATGATAAGGAACACCTTATCTTTAGAGCCGAATCGTCGCCACATAATTCTTATCTAGATCCACCCCCAGTAGCTCAACTAAATTCAATTATTGAGGAGGAAGAGAAGGAAATTACCGAGGGTGAGGAAAGGAAGATTCAAATAGAGGATGTACCTATTGTGAGAGAATATGTTGATGTGTTTCCGGAAGATTTACCTGGAAATCCTCCAGAACGAGAAGTTGAGTTTTCCATTGATTTAATTCCTGGATCAAGGCCCATATCGAAGACCCCTTATAGAATGGCCACTGTGGAATTAGTTGAACTAAAGAAACAACTAGAGGAATTGAGTAATAAGGGATTTATTCTCCCTAGTGTTTCTCCTTGGGGAGCCCCTGTTATTTTTGTTAAGAAGAAAGATGGATCTATGAGGTTGTGCATTGACTATAGGGAGATCAATGCTATAACAATAAAGAACAAGTATCCCCTACCTCACATTGATGATTTGTTTGACCAACTGCATGGAGCTCAATACTTTTCAAAGATTGACCTTCGGTCTGGATACCATCAGTTGTGTGTGAAGAAGGAAGACGTTCCAAAGACAGCATTTCGAACAAGGTACGGGCATTACGAGTTTACAGTAATGCCTTTTGGATTGACTAATGCACCCTCTGTTTTCATGGATCTGATGAATAGATTTTTCAAGGAATATCTTGATGACTTTGTAGTGGTATTTATTTATGATATCTTGGTATACTCCAAAAGCCACGAAGATCATGAAAATCACTTACGCATTATCCTGAAGACTCTTAGAAGACATGAATTATATGGGAAATTTAGCAAGTGTGAATTCAGGCTTCATGAGATTTCTTTTCTTGGCCATATTGTCTCTAAGGATGGAATTTCCGTTGATCCTTCTAAAACCAAGGCAATCCAAGAATGGCCAGCACCGACATGTATAACTGAGGTACGGAGTTTTATTGGTTTAGCAGGTTATTATCGACGTTTCGTCCAGAATTTTTCCAGATTGGCTAACCCATTGACAAAGCTCACACCTAAAGGGATTAAATTTTTCTCGACAAAAGAGTGTGAAGAATGTTTTGAAGAACTAAAGAGAATATTAGTCAATGCCCCTGTATTGACTCTACCATCGGGGAATGATGGGTTTGTTATTTATAGTGATGCATCGAAGAAAGGACTTGGTTGTGTCCTTATGCAGAATGATAAGTTCATTGCCTATGCATCACGACAGCTAAAAATTCATGAGCAAAACTATCCTACTCATGATCTTGAGTTAGCAGCTGTGATCTTTTCTTTAAAGATATGGAGACATTACCTCTATGGTGAAAAATGTGAGATTTATACTGATCACAAGAGTTTGAAGTATATTTTCACACAAAAAGAACTCAACATGAGGCAAAGGCGATGGCTTGAACTACTCAAAGATTATGATTACACGATACATTACCACCCGGGGAAGGCAAACAAGGTGGCAGATGCTTTGAGTAGAAAAGACCATGGAGTTTTGAATGTGATGAGAATTGAAAGGGATCCAATTTTCTTGGATCTAGTGAAGATGGACATGGGAATAACTAGGGAAGGTGAAACATAAATGCTTTTTCAAATGGTTGCCAAACCATCATTACTAGAAAGGATTAAGAGTTCTCAGACCAATGATGAAGAATTTCAGAAGAAGATTAAAGATGTGAATGATGGAAGATTGAGGGACTTTGTGTATAAGGATGGAATTTTGAAATTCCGGAAGAGACTTTGTGTTCCCGATATAACTGATCTAAAAAGGGAATTGCTGGATGATGCTCATACTTCCAATTTCTCTATACACCTTGGGAGCACCAAAATGTATAGAGATTTGAAGGAACATTTTTGGTGGGACAATATGAAGAGGGAGATTGCTGATTTTGTGTCGAGGTGTATGGTTTGTCAACAAGTGAAAGCTGGAAGGCAACATCCTGGTGGAGTATTGCAACCTCTTCCCATACCTGAGTGGAAATGGGATAATATTACGATGGACTTTGTCATGGGACTACCAAAGACTCCTAGAATGAAGGATGCAATATGGGTCATTGTTGATCGTCTTACTAAGTCAGCACATTTTCTGGCTATACGGGAGGATCTACCACTTGAACGTCTAGAAAGATTATATATTAATGAAGTTGTAAGACTTCATGGAGTACCCCTATCGATTGTTTTTGATCGTGATCCTCGTTTTACTTCAAGATTCTGGAAAAGTCTTCAAAAGGCCTTGGATACTGAACTTTGTTTGAGCACTGCCTATCACCCTCAAACAGATGGACAATCAGAACGGACTATTCAAACCTTAGAATACATGTTGAGATCATGCTCTCTTGACTTTCAGGGTATGTGGGATCAATACTTACCACTAATAGAATTTTCTTATAACAATAGCTTCCATTCAAGCATTCAGATGGCACCTTATGAAGCGTTATACGGAAAGAGATGTCGTACACCAACCTGTTGGGATGACGTTGGTGAAAGAAAACTTGTGGGACCAGAACTGGTGGAAGAAACAATGGAAAAGGTGAAGGTAATCCAAAACCACATCAAATCAGCTCAAAGTAGGCAGAAGAGCTATGCCGATAACAGAAGAAAGGTTTTGGAATTTCAGGTGGGAGATCATGTTTTCCTAAAGGTATCTCTATGGAAGGGAGTTATACGTTTCGGTAAGAAGGGTATGTTGAGTCCCAGGTACATCGGACCTTTCGAAATTCTAGATCGTATTGGGGCTGTAGCTTATCGTTTGGCGATGCCGCCAAATCTCTCCAAAGTTCACGATGTTTTCCACGTATCTCTGTTGAGGAAATACATGCCTGACCCAACGCATGTACTCACCTATGAGGAATTAGAACTGGAACCCGATCTTTCCTATTGTGAAGAGCCCGTCAGGATTCTTGATATGAGGGAGCAGGTGCTGAGAAACCGGACGACTCGTCTGGTAAAGGTTTTATGGAGAAATCATAAAATAGAAGAGGCAACGTGGGAGCCTGAGGAACTTATGATGAAGAACCACCCGAGTCTTTTTATGCAGTAATACCGTAGAAATTGCGAGGACGCAATTATTTGAAGGAGGGGAGAATGTAACACCCCAAGCTTCCACGGTACGTTTCCTTTCGAATAATGCAATAGCGTGTGTTGTACGCAACCTCGAGCTCTAACACACACCACAACTAATTAAACTAGCCGTTGTGAATAGTAATACCTACTTTTTGAAATTTTATAAATTTTATTTATCAAAATAGACTTCATCTTTGGATTTGGAATATCGAAATTAGCCTATGTTGAATTTTTGGTATTTTTCTGAGAACTTCTAATTTTTTATGAATAGTGAAAAATACTTAAAAACAACTTTTTAAATCAAAATAATTTATAGTGAAAAATTATACTATTTAGAGGTTTTAAAGTATAATTAGAATGTATTTTTACCATTTTATCCAATGGTGGTCATTAGAATTAATTTAACATTGAAATCAGACATAAACAATTGTCAATCTTTTGATATAAATTGTTTCTTAGAAACACACCATTTTTTGTAACAGCGGGAATTAATTATAAAATTAATTAATGCAACTTATATGTTTTTAATTTTGTAAAATAGATATCATTTTTGAATTTGGAATATCAATTATAGCTTAGGGTGAAATTTTGGCTTTGTTCTGAAAAACTTCAATTTTTGATGAATAGTGAAACCACTAAGTGGTAGTTAAATAAATGATTTTTCATTTAAATGAAATATTACCACTTCTGCGATTTGATTTTCAAAAATCCAACATACATGGTTTTCATTAAGAAGTAAAATGTGGTTCAATGAGATTAAAATAAATTTTTGGTGAATAGTAACTTTTAAGTTCTTAATCGCGATTAGAGGTAATTAGTGTAGTTTAAGGTACAAATAATGTTTTTATAATATGAGATGAGCATGAAACTTGTCCTACTCCTATTGTATGAGTCATGGCCGACCAATAAAACCCATGGGTCATCTTGGGGACCCCATGGAGCCACTTTAGTTAGAAAATGACATAAATACCTTTTATTTAATGTTAAAGTAAAAAATGACACAAACATAAAATGTTTTACTAGAACAATTTTTACATGGGGTTATACAAGTCATATTTTTGACTATAAATATTCATTGGAAAGATAAAAAGATTTCCTACATCATAGTATTTTTTTTATAATTTTTATAAATTAAATAAATTAAATTATTTATGACATCATTATGATGCAGCGATGACCTCATTATTTAACGATTTAAATAAAATGAGAAGATAATGCAAAATCCAAGGCTTACACTTGTCCAAAGCCTATTGGATGAGGTGATTTCGAAACCTTATTACCTTATCCTCGAATTATATAAGTGTGGGACCTTTAGAATCCGAAAAGCGTTGTGAAATAATATAACATTTCAATCTTTCCAAAAGTGCCCCTCCTCTCCTCTTATAAAAGGCCCCCACCTCTACCACCTTATTCACACTTTCAAGCCTTTTTGTTCGGCCAAAATCTGCCCAAATACTCTCCCAACATCTCTCCCTTCATCCTAGAAGCTTTACATTAGTCAGAAAGCCATCCTAAGGAGTCCTTTTGATCAAATCAAAAGGAAGAACCCGAAGAAGAGGTAACATTTTCATCACCCTCTTTCATGTTTCTTCCTTCTTCCACTCCCTCTTTGTTTATTATTTCAATTCTAAAATTATAACTCCAGTATCTTCTATATAATTTGATGTTATTATAAATATGGAACAACCATATTCAGTATTCTACCCATCATTTGAATGACATGTCACCATACGTGCGTACGTAAGGCTTACCGTCTCCACGTCGTGGTGTAATTGTTATTCAATATATTATTATTTAGATGGGTATAATAATGATATGTAATTCATGTAAATAATAAATATAACATGATAATGATTCCTTATATTTGATATACTATCCAATTATATATTATTTTAATATCAAAATAATGATATTGTCGCTCGTGTGTACGTACGGACTACCATCTCCACGAACGCGATGAGATTCATTCTCCGTCGTATCCATTCAAGTATAATTATCATTTTATGATTTAAAAATAATTTTTAAGGACATTATATCATTATGGATATGGATAAGATACAACCTATCCATTAAAAACATGACTTACATAACAAAACATATAAGAAAACGAGTAAGTTAACACCCGAAACAACGATAAATCTAAGATATTGTTAACAAAGAAATGTTAAAAGATCATATATGATATCATATGAATGTATATGATTCTTGTATAATTTAATAACAATTATTTCACCATTATACAGGAGGTTAACCTACCCCAACCAAGGAAAAGTACAAGGTAAGGGTTTACTTCACAACCTCTTCATTATTAAGGTTGTTTATACATAATTATCTACTGGGACCTCGTTATCATCCACATCCATGTTTATTCAAAATATATTTCAAAACATTTTTATTATTTACAAGAATATGGGTTAATGTCATTTATACCCTTTTTGACTTTTTATAAGAGGAATCTTTCCATCGTTTTCAAAACAAGGTCCTTTTTAACCTTTTCGACAGAATTGAGGTAAGAATGTTTTTTTTAACTTATACGGCGGGTGCGGTTAATTTCCGCCGTTATAAAAATCTTCAAAGCTTTCCTTACAAGCTTATAAGAATATTTTCAAGAAAATGTTATGTTCTTAAATGATTTCAAAAATAGAAAGAGATATTTCTCTAAAAAGTGTTTTGATCTATGTCAACATCCTTTGATGGATTTTACGCTTATTAGAAGTTGATTTATTATAATACAAAACTTCTATATTGTATTGAAGGTTTTGTGATATGTTTGACTGTGGATGTGCTATTTTATACCATTCATAGTTTATGGTGAAATTATTGACATTTCGTATGCTAGTTTTAATACGAATGTTTATGTTATGTTTAAACCTTTTCATATGGGAATGCATTGGACTTAATATGTGACGGGTGGAGCCCGCTATAGCTCCTCGATGCATCGGTAGGTCTCATGAGACAAACTAGTGTCTTGGCACAAGGCCTTGACAAAATATTATTTGTAGTCTTGGCACGAGGCCTTGGCTATGTGGTTATGATAGTCTGGCATTATGCATTCCAACATTATGAAAGTGGTTAGTGATTTTGCATGTGATTTTTCGATTAGTAGAATATCCATGTGAATGAGTAAATGGCATTATTTCATTTTACTTTTTCCATGTTATGTTGATGTTCAAGTTTAAAAGGATTTTGTTTTAGTTATACATTGCCTTAAATGTTTATTCTTATTTATGAAAGTTTCCGCTATATTGTTATCCTTACTGGGCATTTGAGCTCACCCCTTTTCTATGTTTTATTTTTCCCAGGAAGTGAAAAATTAAATTATGAATGACCTGCAGGGATATTATGAGGGGATAATAGTGTGGACTGTGGAGACATTATTTTGTTGTAGTAGTTTTTCATTTTATGATGTAATGTAAAACTTATGAATATATCTGGTGTTTCCAAGGCTACTAAACCAATCGGTCTTTCGAGATTTGATCTTTCTTGTGATCATGCCAATGTTATGTAATAATGCACTGACTCTGGGTAACTAGGGTCAGGGCGTTACAACTAATGTGCAATCACCCCCCGTTTCACACAGAGGGATGTAACAAATAGACCGAGCGTCTGATTGATGCATAGTCTATGGAATAAGGACCCTAGTGACAAGGATGTCCTTTTGAGATACTCTAAGTGAGTTTTTTCAGAGTTTGACATGCGTCATGGGTTGGAACAAACATGAATCCAGCCGGGACCTTTTTACAAAAGTGCCCATCTCACAGATCGAGCATTCGATTGACACGCCATCTGACGCGTTGGAACCCTTATGACATGACAGTACTTTGGGATTCTTCTTCATGGAACATTGTGGTAGTTGAGGTATGACGGATTTCTTGAGGAGAAAATCCTCCAAGAATTAAGTGTGCTTAGTGTGGGAATCTCGTGGCAGGTTGTGACGTGAAGAATGAATAGCGATCCTGTGGGGTTCAGTAGTTATCGATCATGTGTGGGTCAGGGCTCAGTGATCCTATGTGGGTTAGCACATACCGATCATGTGTGGGTTGAATCCTGTTTGGGTAATATTCTATATGGGTTAGCGCTCAGCAATCCTATGTGGCTCAGCACATACCGATCATGTGTGGGTCAGCAGTAGAGCCTCTCAACAGAAAAAGATCATCTAGATTTATGATTAATCATATGTACTTCTATATTTATGTTGTATACCTGGTGTGAGCTGAGTCCTTACCTTTGTGGTACTTTTACCTTCATGGTGTTACCTTCATGGTGTCACCTTTGCGGTACTTTACCTTTGTGGTGTTACCTTCATGGTGTTACCTTTGTGGTACTTTTACCTTCGAGGGGTTACCTTCATGGTGTTACCTTTGTGGTACTTTACCTTCGTGGTGTTACCTTTGTAGTAATTTTACATTTGTGGTGTTACCTTTGTGGCACTTTTACCTTCGTGGTGTTACCTTTGTGGTATACTTCCCTCATGGATCAATTGTCAAAATGGATTAAGGTTTGGGGTCTTTTGTTTCCTCATGTAAGAGGTGAGTATATTTTGATAACTTAAGTATATGTATGGGAATATACCTAGGTAGAGTTGAGGATTGCTTCATCATGTGAGATTGAGGTCTTGAATTGTGGTATTTCCTTTGTGGAACTCTAGGAGACCTTCGGGGGTCTCAGGGTCCCTACTGAGTATTATTATACACACCCCTATACGGGCTTCACTCGAACCTTATTGTGCCTTGTGCAGACGATGAGCAACTGGGCTAAGACTTGAGGGAGCCAGGACCAGGTGGTACACGAAGGAGATAGGATTATGTGGAATGTTGTTGTGACAATCTATACCTACCCCTTAGGTAGGGTCCTTGGTGGATGATCCGGGAGCTGTTTTCTCTTTTCATTTATACTTGTACTTTTCATATAGGCTTGTATTCTGACACCCTTTATTTTTAGAACACTTTTTTCTATCGTAGTTTACATCATGAATACTTATTGTCGTGTTCTTGAACAGTTTTTTTGTACAGGTTTAAAGGTAACTACTTCCCGTTATAGGAATACATCTTTTTGGTGCTAGTCGCCAACCCCTGGGAAATGAAAGGTGGGTTTGGGGTAGTCACGACACGGGCCCTGGGGGACCGGTCGTGAAAAAGTGGAATCGAAGGAGTCGGTTCTAACAAATAACTTGGACACTAATCTTTTCAATGGAGAAATAGTTTTATGTGTTTTGAGTGTGGATTTTTTGTTCGGGGAATCTAGTGTTGGTTGGCGGATGATGTATCTATAAAAAATGACCATGAATTCTGATTTCCTACTCGGTGCATGAAAACACTGATTACATGTGTTTTGGAAATGTTTTTTCCTTGATTTCTTTGGAGTCAGCTCAATAAGATTTACTTAATGATCATGGTGCACTTGTTTCTTATCAGGATGATGTCACGTAGATGGCCAACTTGGATTCCCGAGAGAGTACATGATGACGGCCCACCGAGTGATCCTGTGTGGATCAGCATTCTAGTGATCCCGTGTAGATCAACAACAGATGCTACCAGTGGACCATACATGCCGATAGAGTGTGTTGAATGAGTTCCAGTGGGAGAGGCCTCTGAGGTTTTGAGGCGAGACAGATCCCCAGGCAGCTGAGAACTAGTTGTAGGATGTGGCTGGAGTTTTCCACCTAGTTGGGACACCAGCAGATCAGACGGTGATCCTAGCTGCTAGACATTATCAGTGTGTGACCATGAAGATAGTCTGTATGGTCATGAGGCTTCAGTACATAGACCATTTCTCGAGATGGTACCTTCGGTTAGTGTGTCGGCTATATCACTGCTCATTGGTCAGCAGTTACAACCTGTGGTACTAGTAGAGGACACATGTAGGCTTAGTGCCTTACACGTGTTTTAGTATCTGATACCCCTCATGTTCCGAGGTGATGCCGACTCACAGGTGGATAAGGAATAGGTTGAGTAGGTGTCTGAGTTTCCATATATCCAGGGCACCATTCGATTAGACGGTGGTCCTGGTAGAGAGCGTTTTACATGGCTCACTAGGACGATGACAGGGTTTAGATTACCCTGATCTTGTGAAGGGGAGACTTTTATGTGGACAAGCTTGAGAACCATCCTCAGAGAAGGGGGTCTCTTTCCATAAAAAAGCTAAGGGGTGAGTGTTCCCAAGATCTTATACATCTTTAGTAGGATGACATGTTGGTAGAAGATTATTCATTGAGGCGTACTGACCATCCTAGGTGCTCGATGAATATTGTACGATCAGTGCATCAGGGCTCAGACCTCAGAGAGAGGAGTGTTTAGGTACATCCAAGACAACATTATTTCTTTATGCATTCCTACTTATGTTAAGGTTCTAGAAAGAACCTTTTTGGTTGAATTTTCTTTGGCTGAGTAGATACAGCTTGTGATTGTTAGTAGTGGAAAAGTAGGAAACTAACACCAGTCTCAAAGACCCGGACATGTAAAATGTTTTGGGAAAAGGAAGTGGTAGGGACAGATGAATCTTTTGGGAAATAGATGTGGAAGTGGAGTTAGGAGAGCATCGTTAGGTGGTATACATTTCTACATGTTACAAGCACCACCATAATGTGGTCACCACCAAGCTCAGGGAGCTGGTGGACAGGGAAAGAGAGTAGCTAAATGAAGTCAAGAAGTGTGACCCAAGGGCTCCAGGAATGATTTGCGGTATGGTTTGTGTCTACTACTAGATGTCTTATTAATAGGCATCAATACCGATCATTCCTTTTTCTCACAAATCTTGTTCAAGACTTAGAGTTTCTAGTTAAACGGATTACTTGACACTTATGGATCGAGATACCTTTGAGAGGAGACTCGATAATCACACTTATGCTGATGGTGTGATCTTAACCTTGAGGCGAGAGTTTCGGTTGGTACCTCTTGGTGGTAGCATTAAGGACTTAGGACGTTAGTTTGGGGATAGACTAGACATCCACAGTTCATACTCAGATTGACTATTTTAGGCAACAAAGGATGTAGTATATCTACAACGTTGGAATGAGGTTTTTGTTAGTCAATGAAAAAAGGAAACCCAACCATCACAGCATAAACTCATGCATATGAGGGTGAAAACGATCAATTTTGAGTCAGCTAGCCTTACCCTTATTGTAGTATGAGTTTTTAGTTTTCATTTCCCAACAGTTGATGTAGAGTGTGGGGACAAATTTACAAATGATGGTTCTAGTACTACCTCCCCAAAGGGAGAGAGACTTCTGCTTTGGCTGAGTACTAACATAGATTTTTACCTGACTTTTCTAGGGTAGTGGCACCCTTTTCAGCTTTCACATATAAGGGTGAGCCTTTCCTAAGGACAATAAGTGTCAGTAGAGTTTTCAGGAGCTAAGACATAGACTGACAAGTGCCACATCTTGAGGCTACCAGAAGAGGGTGTTGGGTATGTAGTCTATGACAAAGAATCAGGGACCAGACTAGGTTGTTTCCTAAATTAGGAGTCGGTAGTGATCACCTATGGCTCACGGAAGTTGAGAAAGCACAAGAAAAACAATGCTACTAATGACTTTGAGTTAGCAGTAGTGGTCTTTTTGCTGAAGATGTAGCGAAACTACTTGATGGGTGATTGATTTAATATTTACTCTGATCACAAGAGTCTTAGGTATATCTTTCCAAAGAAAGACCAGAACCTAAGACAACAATGATGGCTCGAGTTCCTCTAAGACTATGATATTGAGATAGTTTATACTTCTGGGAAGGGGAACGTGGTAGCAGATGAACTCAGTAGGCTGTCTAGTCTACAACTGCTAAGTGAGGTGTTAGAGAAGCTAGTCGCACCATAGATATCCTTCATGGATAAAGATAGAGAATCTTACCTCCAGTCTATGACTATCACTCCCCCAATTACTCAGTGAGTTTGGGAGGCACAGCTTGGGGACGTTGACTACACGATCCGACGTGCTCAGATATCCTCAAGATGGTCTCTTGGAGTATTAGCTGAAGGTGTGGATCATGTCGTTCTCTTTAGAGGATGCACCATGGTACCAGTGATGCTATGGGAGGATGTGTTGAGGTAGTTCCTTACATCCATTTTAGTGGTACATCCTGTAGTGGCGAAGATGTAGCAGAACCTCCGACGTCAGTACTGGTGGACAGATATGAAGAACGTAGTGGAAAATTTTGTATCACAATTCCTCACTTGTTAGCAAGTGAAGATTATGCAGAGTAGGAATTAGTCTTTTACTAACATGAGAGAGAGACCCATGGAGTTCAAGAAGGGAGGATATGCCCTCCTATGAGTCTCACCCCAATGAGGATTGCAGAGATTTGGCCGGGGTGGAAAGCTATTTCGGAGGTTCATCAGACCTTTCTAGATTCTCAGTAGAGTAGGCAAGGTGGCGTACCATCTAGTTCTTCCCCCACAGATACTCCGGCTGCATAATGTTTTCCATGATTCACAGCTGAGGAGGTACGTGCATGATTTATCTCACATTATCGACTGGGGTAAGCTGGGCTTTGACGACGGGATGACTTTTACTGAGTTTCAAGTGGAGAGAGAGAATCGACAGGAGTGAGTCCTTTGTGAATGGACGATCCCTCTTGTGCAAGTTCAGTGTAGCACAGGAACCTACAAAAGAGCACATGGGAGTGGGAGGCTCAGATTCGTGCTCAGTACCCTCATTTGTTTGATTTGCCTTTATTTTGGATTTTGATGATGAAAGGCCCTATGGTGGGGGAGAATGTAGAGACCGAGAAATTCCATATAACTTTTTTATTTATTTTGGATTATTTTGAGGTCGTGAAATCGTAAGGAACATGATTCTAAGGCCCGGAGTTCCTGGAATGATATGTGGAAATTTTGTTAAGCTTTAATTAGCACGCTTCAGCAGTTTTCCTGAAAAAGTAAAATTACTCTTAAACTGGTTCCTAGATTAGAAATCTGAGGTCACTATTGCATTCAATATAACGGGTTTACACTATGAATGACTTAAGTTTAGTCGGCACAGGCCTGCAGTGAGAAAACCCAAAAAAGGCATAACCATAAATAAAATTATATTATAAAATTATTATATTTTTCAAATGCTTATAAATCACGAACGATGACTCAGATTAAAAATATGATACCACCTTTGAACTTGTGAGGTTATACATTCCTTAGGCAGACCCTATCATTGGCTAGCGCAGGCCAATAGTGGAAGATAGTATTTGACCATAAATAAAATAATTAAGTAAAAATTATTTTATTGTTAAAATCCATAACATCTAAATGGTAACTCATATTGAAAATATGAGAGTATCATTGAGTTCGTTGGGGCATGTTCCCCTTTGGAAGAACCTAACCTCGACCGACGCGGGTTGAGGGTGAATGTTAATAATTTTTTGAACTTTATTAAGGTAAATTTAGTAAACGTGTGACTGGTGTTTTATAAATTTTGAACTGGTGCTTGGATTAAAATTCTAAAGGCACCATTGAATCCACAGAACTGGGATTCGCTTAAGGGAAGCTTCACTTTGACCACAGAAGGTTGGGAGAAAAGGGTAGATTTTGGATATTTAAAAGAATAATAAAATAACAAAGTTATTTTATTTCCTTTCTTTCTTTTCCTCTAACAGTCAAGCAACGGTGGTGGGACCAATGATATTTCAAGACATTAAATGGCTTGACTCCTCAATTATTTGTAATTTCACCATTGGAATTTGGAAGGTTCCTTATATAATTGAACTCCATTAATTTCACGTGTGTTAGTCACCCTTCCCCTCTCCTATTTATGTGGAGCTTGGGGAGGAGTATTGACATGACTTCACCAAGTGATGAATCTCTAGTAATGTACCACAATGATAACAACTTGGAGGATGGAACCAGTTCTAGCGGGTGGTGACGAGCACCACCAAATGACAGATACCAAATCTTCCTCAAACACGGACGTTCTCTAATGATCTGAAGGTAGGGGGTTTATTTTGAAGTTGTCTTTGATTAATTAAATCCTCTTCTGCTTTCTATCACCTTAATGCGGAGGGAGAGGGGAAAAAACAAGGCTCAGACCCTCCTCCACTTCGTTATAGATTTGAACATTGTGGAAACAGTTTCCAAATCAACAGAAACATGAAATAGTGGGTCACACTATGTCAGCGGCAGCATGGAAGAGTCGTAGGCTCAGACGGCACCATGAACGGACATCCGAGCACCTTTGGTGACCCGCGGAAGAAACCGACGGTGCTCCATGTCTGCGGCGGCCGGTGGTGGCCGGAGGAGACCTGCGGCAACTGGTCACAGGTATTGGATGGCGGCATGCGATGGAGGGCTGCAGCAGCTAAGGGCGTTTGGCCTGAGCCGGCAGTGCGGGACAAGTACAATGCCCACAGGTGCCACTAGAAGAAGCATTCACGGCTAGTAGGCCACGACAAAAGGGTGCGGCGCGGCCCACGCTATGCCACATTGGCGTAACCTGGTCAGCCGAATGGTTGACCGGTTAATGTGGTGTGGCAGCACCCCACTGGTTGGGCGAAATGGCCCGACAACCGTAGGGTCAGAGAAGGAAGCAGTCTGCTATCTGGCGGACCGAGACGGCACCGGCCAGCCAAGACGACCAGACCCACCAGTGGGACAAACCCCGCCAGTAGGTCGGGCCAGACCCGCGGCCCATCCGGCCAGCGCGGGTGGGCCGAGCCCCACCAGGTGGGTTGGGCCAACCATGGCTGGGGCCCACGAACTAAACTGGGCCAACCCTGACGGGCCGTACCCAGTGAACCTGGCTGACCCTTAGTGGGTCATACCTAAGTGGGGTCAAGTCGACCTCGAGACCCATTATGTTGGGCTGGTCTGACCGAGTTGGACCGGGCCCAGACCCAACCAATACCCGAATAAAGAAACAATCATAACTGATGAACCAGTTTTCTGATTGAAATGTTGTCAGTGGCATTGGGACCCCTTTTGAGAAGCGGTCTCTTTGGCATATTGTGGTGGACCTAATCGAGCTGGTTCAGACCAAGGTGTGATCACCTCCTATTTCATGGAGAGGGATGTAACTAACAGACCAGGTGTCTGATTGATGCATCCTCTGTGGCATAAGGACCCTAGGGACAAGGAGGTCCTTTTGAGATACTCTAACTGAGTTTTGTTGGAGTTTGAAGTACGACCCATGTTAGATCAGACATGAATTCAACAGGGACCTTTTTACAAAAGTGCCCGTATCTCACCGACCAGGCATCCAATTGATGCATCGTCTGTTGCATTGGAACCCTTACGACATGGCGATCCTTTGGGATACTTCTTCAGGGAACTTCATGGTGGTTGAGGTATTATCGATAGAATGAGGAGGGTATCCTCTCAGAATCAAGCGTGCCTAGTGCAGGAATCTCATGGATGGTTGTGACGTGAAGAATGAAGAGCGATCTTGTGTGGGTCAGTACCTATCAATCCTGTGTGGGTCAGCGCTCAATGATCCTGTGTGGGTCAGCGCATACCGATCATGTGTGGGTTAGATCCTATGTGGGTCAGCGCTCAGTGACTGTAACGACCCGAATCCAGAGCCACTCAAATGGAACCCCGTACCCGGTTCTCCACATGACCTCAAGCGGGTTTCCCCAAATGCCAGAGGCTGCCGACTAGCAGCGAGGGCCTTGATGAGTCAATGGGGAAACTATGCCCTTATTTGGTAAAGTATGCAGTGAAAGGAAATAATAAACAATAGCGGAATCAGTAAACAGCACACGACAACTTAACTAAAAATCGAAAGAGATGTATAATATAATAATGATGTGGCATGGCACATGTTTCTATGGAAAGCAGTAAACAAAACAACATGCTGAAACACAACTAAAACCCATGTAGCAAAAGTAAATAGTAAACTCCAGCAGCATCACATGTCTAAGAACGGTCCCATGCTCTCCAGCTCTAACTAGGAATCAAGCTCCTATGGTAGAAGGGTCATAATCCATATCCACACCTGCAACCATATAACATGTTTAGGACAAAAAGCAGAACCCAAACAGGGTGTGAGACTAATCCTAGTAGGCAACCACTAAAAGATATGTTCCCTACTGTCAGTGACCAATATAGAAAAAGTAATAGAAATAAATGAAGCAGAGAAAAATGGCACACTAAAGTAAACAATCCTATAGTTATCCATTCACATTTATTTATTTATTTAATTCAATAATTTAATCATTAACCAAATAATCTAGAAAAATATCTATAGTCCAAACGTATAGCAAGTTACACAACATGTATCTCAAAAGACTACATAAACTACAAGCAGTACAAACCCAAGCTTGTTCTTTGGCTTGGTGGACTCGTCACAACCAACCAATAATATTTATTACACTGACCCTCTGGGTGAATTACGTGGGCATGCCTTTATTATCAAGTATTCGAACAAAGGCAAAGACACTCTGAGGAAGCACTCAATGTAAATTCCCTTATGGTCTTGCAGCGATACTATAGACTCTCTGAGGAAGAACTTACGTCTAATTACCCATTTAGTCTAAATTCTATAATTATTAGACCCTCTAAGAGAGCACAAAGTCAATCCCCCTTATGGTATCATAATGGTAATAATTAAATAGGCCCTTGGAGGAAGCACTCAATGTCAATTTCCCCTATGGTCTAACTACACCGGGTTGTCGCAGCCCTGAGTAAAATAAATCGTATGTAAACGATTCGTAGCATCCCTAAGTATGTTCAGAAACTACTTGGATAATAGCTACAATGCATCAAAAGCATTCAAACAGCAGACAACACATTCAATCATTCATACCCATGCAAGCAATCAATTCAATAAGGTTTTCCTCATAGGCAACCTAAGCCAAATGGTGGTAAACAACCAAAACGATGGAAAACACCCCTGGGGTGATCCTTGAGCATGATAACAAGAAGACATTATTCATCTAATAACCTCAAGAACTCAGGAAATCTATGGTCGATAAATAAAATTGGTTCAAAACCCTAACCTGAGATACCTGATACATGGATATCTGGTACTTTTTCAGAAAAACTCAAGGACATTTAACGTATTGCATCAAACCACCTAACTAGATCCTTGTATATTTATATACTTGAACCTCGGCCTATGAATCAGCTTAGAATGGAGTAGATCTGCAAAAACATCTAAAATGTTCAACCTCAGATAACTCATATGAGAGGAAGCAATAGGAAATGAGGCTAAAGAAGAACCAAGAACTCAGTACTGCGATTCTATTGCAACTGATGGTGTTCGATTCATAGAATCAGTGATGGATCGGTGGATCGGAGAAGATTCGACCTCCTCAGTTTCCCTGTATGGAGATAGGCGGAGAAGAAGATGAAAACATGGTTAAGATGTGACCCGGTTTGATTAATTAAATAAAAAGAAAAGTACATGACGTGTAATTTTAGAGTACACGGTGTGTAATTTGGTTTTCCATACTCTGCTTTAAGAGGTCTCCACGTCCCCCCCACACGGCCGTTTGTGTGTCCCAGACACAGCCAGCACATGACCTCGCGCGACATCGAAGTACACGGCATGTACTTATAAATTACACGGCGTGTATTCTGAAAATTTCCAGGTTTTCCCCTTTTTCTCAAAAATGACCAGAAAAGGAAAAACATACCTAAAAAGAAGTTTCGGGTTCTTACAAACTTCCCCCCTTAAAGAAATTCATCCCCAAATTTCCTAATGAGGCATAGAAGAAGAACCCTCAAATAACTTCGGCCACTGTGATCACATGTTGGCCTCCCTTTCCCATGTCTCATCCTGTACACGGTTGTGATGCCATAGCACCAGTACCAGAGGGACAGACCGGCCACGTAGAACCTTTTCACTACAATCAAAAATCTTGATATGATCCTCATCGAATGATTCATCCTACTCCAGATCAACCTCCTCGGGTTGAAAAAGATGAGACGGGTCTGAGAAATACCGTTGAAGCTGAGAAACATTGAAGACGTTAGGCATATCCTGATACCTATACGTTAACTACAACCTATAAACAACCAGAACGACTCTATCCAGAACCTCAAATTGCCCGACGTATCTCGGTGAAAGCTTTCCTTATCTCATAATCCTCTTATGTCCCAACCTCGGGGTAACACGTAAGAAAACCTGATCTCCGAACTTGATCTCTAAAGGCCGTATCCACTGATCATCATAAGATTTCTGTTGAGACTATGCAATAGCCATTCTCTTCTGAATCAAATCCACCTGCAATATGGTATTCTAAATAAGACGAGGTCCCAGCACAGCTGCCTCTCCCACCTCCAGCCCACACAAGGGTGAACGACACGACCTACCGTACAAAGCCTTGTAAAGTTCCATCTAAATAGTTTATTGAAAACTATTATTATAGGAAAACTACACTAGAGGTATATGATTATCCCATGAACCTCCAAAATCAAGGACGCATGCTTGTATAATGTCCTCAAGCACCTAAATCATGCGCTCTGACTGGCCATTTTTCTAGTGATGGTAATTTGTACTCAGAAGTACCTATATACCCAAAGCCCTCTATATCCCCTTCCAGAAATTCATAGTAAAGCGGGCATCCCTATAAAAAACAATAGAACATGGATCCCCATGAAAGCGCACAATCTCCCGAATGTACAACCTCCCAAGACCATCCACATTGAAGGTCTCCTTGATCGGTAAGAAATGTGCAACCTCCGTGAGCCTGTCCACTACAACCCAAACCGCATCATTCCCTCAAGGAGATCTCGGTAACCCTGTCACGAAGTCCATCGCGACATCATTCCATTTCCACTCAGGAATGGGTAACTGATGTAGAAGCCCTTCTGGTCACTGATGGTCTGCCTTCACATGCTGACAGGTGGGGCACCGCATAACAAAACCAGCCACATCCTTCTTCATACCTAGACACCAATACTGAAGACGTAAGTCTCGATACATCATTGTGACACCAGGATGAACTATCCAAGATGAAGCATGAAACTCCCACATCAGCTCCTCACGTAAATCTGTTGAATCCCATATGCGGCCATGAAAAAGTAGCACTTCATCATTTCCCACTGTCCAACCTGGATTTGGGTCTCCATTAGACACACCCTCCCGTAGGGCTAGGCCTTCTGGGTCTGATAGCTGCCTCATTTGAACTCGATCCAGAAGAGTGGAGGTAACAGTTATAGAAGAAAGAACCATCTGTCCCTGTCTGTCGTGCACCTCCAAATGCATCCCAGAAAATAGAGCCATAAGTTTCCACTCGATGCTGGCCTCCCGAACTGCCTGTAAATAAGTTGTCATGCTTAGTGCGTCCACCACAACATTTCCTTTCCAAAGAGTATAAGCAAGCTCAAAGTCGAAAGACTGTAGGTAATCGAACCACCTCCGCTTTCTCAGATTTAAGTCATGCTGCGTGAAGATATACTTGAGGCTATTGAGGTCAGTATATACCACCAAATGCTCTCCCAGAAGATAGTGTCTCCAACAATGCAAAGCATGAACAATGGCATCCAACTCCAGGTCATGCGTAGGATAGTCCTTCTCATGTGGCCTCAACTGTCGAGGTCCATATACAACTACACGGTCCTCCTGCATAAGCACTGCTCCATGATCGATGCCAGATGCATCATAAAAAACTGTATAACTCTTCCCTGGCTCTGGTAAAACTATAATTGATGCTGAAGTCAATCTCCCATTTTGCTCTTAAGAGGCTCAATTTTAGGCTTCTGACCAAACGTACTTCACACCATTCTTAGTCAAGCTCGTCAATGGAACTGCTAAGCATGAGAAGTCCTGTATAAACTGCATGTAGTAACCATCTAGTCCTAAGAAACTCCGTACCTCGAAGACATTCTTCAGATGCTCCCATGTAACTACCACTCTCACGTTCTCTAGGTCTACTAATTCTCCTATCTCTGAGATGACATGACCCAAGAAGTGAATCTCGTCCATCCAGAAGTGGCACTTATAGAGATTATCATATAACTGATTCTCTCTCAGTGTACTCAATACGATCTCAAGATTGGTATCATGGTTGTGTCGAGTGTGAGAGTACACCAAGATATCGTCCACGAAGACCACCACGAAGGAATCCATGTAATGATGGAAAACTCTGTTCATCAGTTCCCCAAAGACTACTGGTGCATTCGTGAGACCGAAAAACATAACCAAATACTCATGCAAACCATACCTACTTCGAAAGGCTATAAGAGGTATATCAGATGGTCTGAACCACAACTGATGGTAGCTGGATCTCAAGTCGATCTTCGAGAACACTTTTTCTCCTCGATGCTAATAAAAATGATCACCAATCCTCGGAAAGGGATACTGGTTCTTGACCATTAAATGGTTCAGCTTCCGATAATCCAAACAATGTCATAAAGTACCATCTACCTTTTTCGCAAACAAAACAGTCAAACCCCAAGGGGAAGTACTGGGTCGGACTAAACCCTTTCCTTAAAACTCCTCCAACTACTTCTTGAGCTCTTACAACTCAGGCATAGCCATACTATAAGGAGGTATGGATACCGGTGCTTCTCCTGGAATAAGCTCAATAAAAAATTCTACCTCATGCTCTGAAGGAAACCCCGAAAAATCTTCTGGAAAGACATTTGGAAAATGATCAACCACTTGAGGATAATCCATCTGAGAAGTCCCCTGATCATCCAAATACAAACTAGAAATCTGGGCTGTAACACCACCCAACCCATGATGCTCTGGTCTAGCTCTACTTTCCTGGACATCCCATTCTCCCTTGTGAAGAAAGGATCTACACTTCGGTGATGTGAAACTCACCCTACGGTGATAGAAATCGACAAGGGCCTGAAACATAACTAGCCATTCCCTTTCGAGAATGACATCATAAACTATCATCTCTAGGACATAAAGATCGCATAAGAATTGATACCCACCAACCTCAAGGGGGAACTCCTTGCACTGACGAACATTAGCTATTCTAAGTCCCAAGGGAGTGTCTAGTGTCATCATATCCTCAGAAGTAAAGATAGTAAGTCTAAGTCTCTCCATAGTGTGCACAGAAATAACGCTTTTAGAAGATCCTTTATCGAAAAGTGCA
The DNA here is from genome assembly GCA_963277665.1 of Viscum album. Classification (NCBI taxonomy): domain Eukaryota; kingdom Viridiplantae; phylum Streptophyta; class Magnoliopsida; order Santalales; family Viscaceae; genus Viscum; species Viscum album. Next base: position 1,437,008,488 of record OY728156.1, on the reverse strand, counting down.
GAAGATAAAACTGAGGCTAGAAAGATCATACCTCACACTGTGGAAGTTCCAGGATCCTACTCTTAATGAATCTACTCTACCGCAAATGTCTGGCCAGTACCACGACCCTGTGTAGCAGCCTGAGATCCCTAAGCTAATCCTCCTTGAGATTGACCACCACGTCCATAGCCTCTACCCTGTCCTGAATGGCCTATAGACCTCTAGCCCCCAGTCTACTGTAGAACTGGTAAACCTACTCCTGTACATAGACTCGAAACTGATCCTCCTTCACTAGCCACTGGAAAAAGAACCTTGCGAAACCGCTGCAGGTGACCCATCTTTTCGTAAGCTCAGCACTCCAATGAGTACCTCAGGTACTGTGGCTTCTTATTCCCGTCCTTCCCACATTGGTAGCACATAACCTTGATACCTGAAGGAACATATCGCTTCCTCGATTCACCTCGTGTAGACTCTCAGTGTCTCTTCCTACTGTCAATAGAATGAGTACTGATTATGGATGTTGAACCGCCCTGGCTCACTACTTCAGTATCTCTCAGATTCCTCTCCATGGTCAACGCCTGGATGACTATCAAAGAAATAGAGGTCAACTGGAAGATGTTCACCTATGATCTGATCTCTGGTCTGAGGCCCTCCTCAAACTTCCTTGCTAAAAACCGCTTGTCATTCCCCAGAACGAGAGTGAAACGCTGTAACTCAGTGAAACTATAGGACTACTCCATAACTGATAGAGTAACCTGCTGTAGGTACATGAAATCTCTGGCTCTGCCAGCCCTTAGTGTTGCTAGGTAGAAGTAGTCGTAGAACGTACGATGAAACTCCTCCAAAGAAACTATCCGCCAGCGCCCTTCCTGAGAAACCACATCCCACCATCTCTTGGAGGAATCTCGCAGCATGTAAGTTGTGAGCTTCACCCTTCTCTCTGGGTGTGTCTTGAGATGATAAAACATAGAAACCATCGCTTCGAACCAAGATTCAACAGCCTGAGGTCCTCCATCCCCAAAGAACGTGGGATGATGCTGCTTTTGGAAGACTCGCGTAAGCTCTGCCATAGACTGGGCAGGTTGCTGAGCACCTTGAAAGGTCTATATGAACCTCATGAATCCGTCACAGAACTGTGCGTCTACACCAGTATCCGGGATAACTGCATGTGCCATACCTGGCGTACGATCATCATCATATCCCTAACGTGCAACGAGAGGACATCTTGGCGGCATGATTCTGCAAGGTCAAAAGCACACCTTTATTAATAATAAGTATAGTTGAAAACTCAATGAGTGAAAATGGAACAGAAGAGGAAAACTTTTAAAACTGGAAAACAAAGTTACATGGCATGTAGTTCCCACACACGGCGTGTTACAGAAATATTTTACTTGGGCGTGTACTACGGCCAACCTAGCTGTGTCAACCCCAACTACACGGCGTGTTCTTTTAATATACACAGCGTGTTCCATTATTTTTCCTCCTGGCCGGTTACTCCTACACGACTAAGTCACACGGACTCTTCCAGCCGAAGACTACATGGCATGTCTATCAACTACCCAGTGTGTCCTTAAGGTTTTTCACCTGTCCGTGTTGTTAGTCAGACAGACTGGTATACGGGCCACAACTTCACGGTATGTCAACAACGTACACGGCGTGTTGTCCCTAAGATTTTCCAACCCATGTATTCAACTACACGGCTGGGTCATATGGACCATTACTACATAGCATGTCAAATTGGTACACGGCGTGTTGTTCCTGATATTTTCCAGCCCATGTATTCAACTACACGGCTGTGTCATATGGACCATTACTACACGACGTGTCAATGAGGTATACGACATGTTGTTCCTGAGATTTTCCAGCCAACGTATTCAATTAAATGGCTGGATCACATTGAAGAAGAGTACACAACATGTAATTCAAAGTACATGGCATGTAACCGTGAAAAGTTGTTCTTCCCGAATAGAAGAACACATAGCGTCTGTTCATAAGTCCACACTCCGCGTTGTTTGGGTTTCTTGGCAGTAGGTGTACAAAACTCCCCAAAACAACTGAAAAACAATGAAAACCAGAACCTATGTGTCAAATTCCGATCCATGGGGGCCCATACTCCCCGAAAATCAAAGCTTGACATCATAACAATGCATATAACAAGTAAACAGTATGATAATCCCATGATCCGCAAAACTACGATCCTCGAAGGACCATAACACCTCTAAGACCAAAGCTTGGCATCCATTCTAAATCAGCTGTAAAATAACAATACCCTATCAGCATAGCACGTATCTCTATCACAACAACTATCACAACATCATGCATAATCTATCACGACATATATCAAAACATAATGAAAATTCTAATGCACCCTAAATGGAATGGTAAAATGCATGACATGTTATTTTCAAACCAGTGCCTATATGATGCATGAGATGGCGTACCCTCATCTCATCGGGTTGCAACAAAATAGAACCACAATCATATAAAATGTAACAGCATGAAACAAGTTCATCACCCAATGGAGAAATATAATCAATTGTAACACTTGAAAAAACTAAAAATTTTAATTACGAGGTAATATAGATTTTCCATGTACATGGGTTAATTACTCCCATGAAAAATTATGTACCAACTACACATCTCTTCCTATCCCTTTCTATTGTCACGAAATAGTAAAGAAAAGAGAAAAAAATGAAAACTCTTGTGATACCACTTTTTGACGACCCAAATATGGAGCCACTCAACTGGTGCCCCATACTCGGTTCGCCACATGACCTCAAGCATGTTTCCCCAAATGCCAGAAGCTGCCGACTAGCAGCGAGGGCCTTGATGAGTTAGTGGGGAAACTATGCCCTCATTTTGTAAAGTATGCAGTGGAATGAAATAATAAAAACAACGGAAGTAGCAAAAAACACACAAAAATTAACTAAACAGTGGAAGTGATGTATAATATAATAATGATGCGGCATGACACATGTTTCTATGGAAATCAGTAAACAAAACAACTTGCTGAAACACAACTGAAACCCAATTAGAAAAAGTAAACTATAAACTCCAATAACATCAAAAGCCTAAGCTCAGTCCCATGATCTCCACCTCTAACCAACAATCAAGCACCTGAGGAAGAAGGGCCACAATCCCTATCCACACATGCAACCATATAACCTATTTGGGACGAAAAGCAGGACCCAAACAGGGTGTGAGACTAATCCCAGTAGGCAACCACCAAAATATTTTTGTCCTACTGTCAGTGAGAAATATAGAAAAAGTAATAGAAAAAAATGTAGTAGAGAAAAATGGCACACTAAAGTAAACAATCCTACAATTCTCCATTCACATTTATTAATTAATTTAATTCAATCATTTAATCATCAACCAAAGAATCTAGCAAAAGCTATATAGTCCAAAAGCATAGCAATTAACACAACAGGTATCTCAATATAATACCTAAACAACAAGAAGTACAAACCCAAGATTATTCTTTGGCTTGCTGGACTCATCACAACCAACGAACAATATTTATTACAATGACCCTCTGGGTGGCTCACGTGGGAAGGACCTTATGGTCAAGCATTCAAACAAAGGAAAAGACACTCTGAGGAAGCAATCAACGTCAATTCCCCCTATGGTCTTACAGTGATACTACAGACTCTCTGAGGAAGAACTTACGTCTAATTCCCTCGTTAGTCTTGATTCGATAATTATCACATCCTCTGAGAGAGCACAAAGTCAATCCCCCTTATGGTCTCGTAATTTTAATAATTAAACAAACCCTCTCAGGAAGCACTCAACATCAATTCCCCCTATGGTCTAACTACACCAGGTTCCCGCAGCCCTGATTAAAACCACTCATACATAAATGATTCGTAGTATCCCTAAGTATGTTCAGGAACTACTTGGATAATATCTACAATGGAACAAAATTATTTAAACAGGAGACAACACATGCAATCATTCATACCAAGTCAAGCAATCAATGCAACAAGGTTTGCCTCATATGCAACCTAAGCCAAACGGTGGTAAACAGCCAAGACGAAGGAAAACACCCATGGGGTGATCCTTGAACATGATAACAAGAAAAAATCAATCATCTAAAATCCTCAAGCAGGCAAGAAATCTATGGCTAATAAATAAAATAGTTTCAAAACCCTAATCTAAGATACCCGATACATGGATATCCAGCACTTTTGCACAAAAACTCAAGGACATTGAACATAGGTCATCAAAACACCTACCTTGATCCTCATTTATTGATATACATGAACCTCGTCATGTGAATCGGCCTAGAATAGAGTAGATCGGTAAAAATGTCTAAAACGTTCAACCGCAGAAAACTCACACGAGAGGAAGAAATAGGAAATGAGGACAAAGAAGAACCAAGAACTCACCGCTGAAATTCTATTGCAACCGATGGTCTTCGATTCAGAGAATTGGTGATGGATCGGTGGCTCGGAGAAGATTCGGCCTCCTCGAATGCCCTGTACAGAATTAGGCAGAGAAGAAGACAAAAAAGGGTTAAGACGCGACCCCGGTCTGATTAATGAAATAAAAAGTAATGTATAGTGCGTGTACTTTTAGAGTACACGGCGTGTACTTTGGTTTTCCATACTCCGCTTTAAGCGGTCTCCACGTCACCCCACACGTCCGTGTGTGTGGCCTAGACACGACCAGCACACGGCCTCACGCAGCGTCAAAGTACAAGGTGTGTACTTATAAAGTACATGACGTGTACTCTGAAAATTTATAGGTTTTCCCCTTTTTCTCAAAAACGACCAGAAAAGGAAAAACATACCTGAAAAGAAGGTCCGGGTTCTTACAATGATCCTGTGTGGCTTAGCGCATAATGATCCTATGTGGGTTAGTAGAAGAGCCTCTCGACAGAATAAGATGATCTATATTTACGACTAATCATTTGTACTTTGGTACTTATGTTTTATACCTGTTGTGAGATGAGTTTTACCTTTGTGGAACTTTTACCTTGATGGTGCTACCTTCGTGGTGTTACCTTTGTGGTACTTTACCTTCATGGGGTTACCTTCATGGTGTTAACTTTGTGGTACTTTTACCTTTTTTGGGTTACCTTTGTGGTGTCACCTTTGTGGTACTTTACCTTCGTGTTGTTACCTTCACGGTGTTACCCTTGTGGTACTTTTACCTTCCTGGTGTTACCTTTGCGGTGTTACCTTTGTGGTACTTTTACCTTCATGGTTTTACCTTTGTGGTGTTAACCTTTATGGTCTACTTACCTCATGGATCAATTGTGAAAATTTCTTAAAGGGTGGGGCCTTGTGTTTCCTCATGTGAGAGATGAGTATATTTTTATAACTTAGGTATATGTATGGGAATATACCTAAGTATAGTTGATGACTGCTTCATACTTTGTGATTGAGGTCTTTCTTTGTGGTATTTCCTTTGTAGAACTCTAGGAGACCTTCAGGGGTCATGGGGTCCCTACTGAGTATTGTAATACACACCCCTGCATGGGCTTCGCCCGTCCCTTGTTGTGTCTTCTGCAGATGATGAGCTGTTGGGCTGAGACTAGAGGGAGCCAGGACCAGGAAGTAAACGAAAAAGATGGGCTGACATGGAGTGTTGTGGAGACGATCTATACCTACCCTTCAGGTAGGATCCTTGGTGGACGATCCAAAAGTTGTTTTCTCTTTTCATTTGTACTTGTATTTTTCAGTTGGTCTTGTATTCCGGCCCCTTTATTTTCAGAAAACTTTTTACTACAGCAGTTTACATAGTATATACTTCTTGTTGTGTTATTGGATTGTGTGTTTGTATAGGTTTAAAGGCAATTCCTTCCCATTATAGGGATACTACTTTTTGGTGCTAGCCACCAACCCCTGGCCTATGGATGACGGGCATCGGGTAGACACGGCGCGGGTCCCGGGGGATGACTCATGACAAATTATTTTATTTTATATTGGTTTTATCCTTTTTAATTGTTTTTGTGACATATTTAATATTGTTTTATTTATATTATTTTTTTGATTCATGGTGTAATATTACTGATGTGATATAAGTTTGAGATTCACTATGTGATAATTTTATGTTGCGATCTTTCCATAATGATGTAAAACTTTTATGGGTAATGAAACATTATATTGTGTTGTATTATGAAAGGATATTTAATCCAAAAGGTATATTTGGCCCTAGATAGTACAATTTTTTTATTTTAAAACATTCATTATAAAAATGGATCTTTGATGTAATTTTTTTCTCTCTTTGTTCCATCTGATCCTTAAAGAATATATTCAAACCTCTTATGACCTATGGATCTAGATGATATATGAATTTATTATTTCCACATGATACTCCATGTACATTTGTTATGCATTAATAGGGATGGTTAAATCAATAAAATTATTATTTAAAATAGATAATTTAGACCCATATGTTTCGATGTTATAGAATACATAATGTGGTACTATTATGGTTTCCTCAAATATAATGATTTTTTTAGTTTATTTTTATGTGTTATATTTTTTTGATAGTTATTAATACCACATGTTTATTTAAGAATCAAAGAAATATATTCTTTTTGATAGAATATTTTATAGGTTGTTGATTATAAATTTCCAGTTATGGTGTTTCCTAATTCTAGAAATGTGGTTCATGGAATTGGTTTGATTCTTCAGAAATAAATTTCATGTCTCATTCATCATATTATGTTTTAAGAAATTATATTTTATATAATATTTTATTATTCATGAACAAAAAGTGTGATATATTCCCTTATTAAAATATAATATAATATAGAATCTGTAATATTTATACAATTCACTATAGGATTGATATATAAATATAAAATATATTTTTATCTCTATATATATTTGAAACATTTATTATCATTATAATATTTAGATTATACATTATATAATGATGTGGAGAGATGTTGTAAACTAATATAACCAAATGATGATGTTTTCAACATTCTTCCAATCTAATATGAAAATTAGGTTTATAATAAGGGTGTTTACTAAGATAATCATTTGTAACATACATTTTCAAGGAACATAAAAAATATTATAGTATTTTTCACAGCTAATTAGAATAGTCTTAAAAACATAGATTCAATATATAAATCCATAATGTAATATCCTAGATTTCCCCTAAAACTATTTAACTCATTTTTTAGTCTCAAGGATCTAACCACTAAAAAATTGTTTGTTGTGTTTTTTACTACAGTGAATGATCTCAAAATATTTTAATTATATATGTTTGGCCTAGTGTTTCATTTATATTCAATGAAATGTAAATATGTTTTTGGTATGATGTCAATGAAGTGGTTATTCTTAGAGAATTTTTATGGATTTATTAAATGGAATTGGATGTCATACCTAGAAAATTATATTTGTAACTATGATAATAGTTTAACTGGTCTTAAAAGTGAACAAAACATGTGGAATGGAGTTCGAACATTATTTACCACATGTTATTATCATGGAAGAAGTAATTTCATGAAGAATAATTCCCATGCATTAAGTTTTTAAATTCATTAGGATAAGAAGACTTTTCCATGGAATAATATGAATATATATTTCTTAATGAATGATTGAAGGATATGAGAATAAGGTGGCTTATAATTTTATTTTATATGGATTTGTTTTTACTCTCTACACTTTAAATTTCAGGAAAGTCAATTTTTGGGCCTTCCATTAAAAAGAATAAAAATCCCATGATCCATCCAAGGCAACCTATACATGGGGGAACATGTGGGATGAAAAAATGTCAACAAAAACCAATGGAGATAAGCCTATCTATCCTGGCGGTGGAATGAGTGGGTGTATGATCATGCCCATAGAGAGGAGATTCCACCATTCAAGGTAACATGATTGAAGTAGAGAACCGATTTGGGTCAATTCTAGGAGTGGGGGAAGAAAATTTATTGAATCTTTATTGGAAGTGGTTGATTATTATACTATAGGATAAACTTATTGAGGTATTTATGTGGGATTCCATATTCCACATGTACTATTCCCATGCCACTAAAATGAATCATATAACATGAATTGTCCAATTTAAGGGATTTGAGCTATCCAATCATTTAGGAAATCATCTTCTTCTTTTCCCCTCACCCGAGGAGATCCAGTTCAATTGGGACATAAGAAGAAAAATATGATAAAGGTTTTTTCCAATGTTGAAGATCGTATCAACAACAAGATAATCACTATATCGAACCATGATCATTTATGCAATTTATTATTTCATACATGTGATAAATAAAATATCTTCAACTTCGACTGAGATGGTAGACTAAGTTTCAGGATATTTGAATAATGAATGGGTTCAATATTTTCACATTAGAAGTATTTGAAAATTCCATGTAGATGAGGATTAAACTATAAAGGATAGATCTATAATCGTGAAGGAAAATTCAATTTGTTGAAGTGTATAATTGAGATACCCTGAATGATTTTGGTGTTTAAAGAAGCTCTAAGACTTACAATTATTAATGGAGCACTGAATTAGTCATCTGTATGGATTAAAATTTTGGTTTAAGGTGGCGGAAGGTATTAATCCTTACCAAAAAATATTGAGTCCCCAAGGACCTAATGTTCTACTTAAAAATATTGAGTCACTTGTTTCTAGGGAAATATAGCATCACAATCCACTCTAGTATATCGAGGATAATCCTTCCTCATGAAAGACATTCTCAAAGGAGAAGTGGGATCTAGTAAGTGCTCTACTTTTGAACAAAACTCTTAAGATTCTTCACGAATAACATGTTCAATGAAGTTACATGGGACTAGACTATAATGAATATCCTAGGATATCATGATTGTTTGAAATTGATGAAACCTAAGGGGTTCATGTGAACTTCATGTTATATCTACTATGAGATATTGTTATCGACAATGTGATTCAAAAAATATAATAGAACCTTACCCATATTTCATGGAGGATAATCATTCACTTACATAGATATTTTTTTGTGAAAAGGATGTAGTAAATGAGCGCATACATTATATAAATTCACTAAAGCAAAACAAACATAAGTGTACTGTGTGATTGGATTGAAAGAGAATTTCATGAAACAAAGTTAAACATGAATTTAATGAAATATATGAAATGATATAAGTGAGCTGTGTGAATCTTGGAAGTCAAAATAATAAATGGTAGATTAATTCTTATATAAACACAAAAAAACATTAAGATACAAAAAAATTCATATTCCATTGCACATCCATGCATGAAGTGTATTTGTTGAGTTTAAATTGAGTTGATAATTCTAGAAGAAAAAATTTGAGATTGGGAAAGTTATTCTTGAATAATATCAATAAAGATTTTTGTTCACTCTTTCACACATATAATGTAGGTCGATACTTTATTTGGAAGGAATCATAGCTCATAAATTATGTCACTGAAGCAAGTGATCAATCATAGGTGATCTGTATTATTGAGAAAGGCCAACAAAACCCACCAAATGATTTTGATGATAATTTCATAGGTACACGGGAAAGTTTGACTCAGAATTATTATTGAAGGAGTTAATCAGATCAACCTATATTGGATGTAGCCTTTGAATTGAGGTAAAGACCTCCATTTGGAGTTGGGAGTAGTTAAAGTATTATGGTTGGAGTCAGAAGAAGAAGGAGTCTCTTGGTTAGAGAAGACATAATAAGCCTTTTAGATAGAGCCAAAATCAAGCAAAGTATCTCAATTGGAGTCAAATACATTATAATAACTTGTGTAGATAATTAATTATAATACGAAAACTATTTTGTGGAATAGAAAACATGGAAAGAAGTAAGTCTTTATACTGAACCTTGTAAATAAAATTTCATACTCTTTATGTTGTGAAGATTTCACATGAGGTGAGTTTTATATAGAATATTGAGTTGATCATGAACCTTAAATAGTTCAAGAGGCTAAATTAAAAATAAAACGGATTTGTAAAAGGAAACCACCGATTCACCACTCCCCTCTTAGTGGTCTATCCAATCTGTGGCTCTTCAAGTGGTATTAGAGCACAAGGTTCCCTCTAAAGATATAAGAGGAATTATAACATATGGATAATCTCAATTCCTTAAATATTCAAAGTGTTCCAACATTTTATGGGAATAATTATCATTTTTGGATGAATTGGATGCTACATTATATCCTACCAATCACCCTAGAAGTGAGATATACTGCAACAATGGGTTTTTCACCCATATCTAATTATGATTTTATGGTATAAGGCGATAAAAGAAATATATAATTAGATAGAAAGCTAAAAATTGCACCTTTATGTCTCTAATAGGAAATATTAACACAATTTTAATTGGCCTACAAACTGTTAATATGATTTGGGATAAACATTGAAGAATCATTGAATGAAATGTAAAAGTTAAGGAATACATACTACTTGTTTGGAGGATTAATTGTGAGGACATTAAAATGTATTATTATGAAATTATTGATTACTATTTTACTAGATCGAATGATATAGTCTGCAACATTAAAGGTTTGGGAGAGAAAATGGATGACTCAATCATTGTCAAAAAATGATTAGAAATTTTTTTGATCTCTCTAATTCAAAAGTTTAATCCTTGGAAGAGAGAGATGAAATTTCTTTTAATGAACTTTATAGAATTATAATATCTTATTATATGAGTAAAATTACAAATTTCAAGAATAAAGAAAAAATTGAAATGGCCATTAATTCCTAGATAAAGGAAAAGGTCAGAGAAGAAGAGGAAGAAGAATATAATGATTTATTTAATGATGAGGATGATGATAACTTCAATCGAATAATTTCCCTTATTTAAAAATGATTTAGTAAAGGATAATCAAATGGAAATAATAAGAAACCCCCCAAATGATTTAGTTGTGGTAGCACTAGTCATTTTCCAAAAAAGTGACCAAAGAATATATCTATGGAATCAGAATCAGAACCAGAATTAAATTTTGAGAGATCCCATAAAAACAAATGAAAAAATAAGAAGATAAAATAATACAGTAGTTATAAAATAATATCATGAGTAATAATAATAATAGTTATTTATAATCAATTTATTCTTCTGGTAATGAATTCGGTTTCTTTTCTCATGCAAAAAAAAATCACAAATTCTTCAAGTAGTAGTGATGAGGAAGATGGGAGAATAGAAATTGAATTTTAGATGAAATAGGAACTATTATTCTTCCTGGGAAAATATAAATATATCAAGAAATAAATAAAGATTCTTGAGAAATAAAAAAAATAAAATAATTTTTTTTAAAAATAATGAATAAATAGTTTTTATTAATGAATAAAATGATTCATTGATCAAGAAAGTACTATATTTTTTAGTGAGATAAAGTTAAACAAATTTAAAATCGATGAACAATAAAATTTGATAGGTGATCCTGAAGATAAGTTTTCCACTTAAAAAGAAGATTTTTTTTAGAGACATGCTATATGTGTTACAATTCAACATGAATTGAATAAATCCAAAAAATATTTCAATAAATATATTGATTTAAATTGAAAGACTCATCAATATGGAGAGAAGAAAAGTAACTGTATAGGTGGGAAATCCATATTAGATAATACGAGGTCTAAGAAGAATAAAATAAAATCACCCACATATAGGTAAGATAAATTTTTTCTAAGAAAGTCACATCCACCAAACTAAAGAGAACAACAACATAGATCTGTATTTATTTGGATATAAAATGGGATAATAATGCATCAAGTATTTTTTTGGTGTTGTGGTCATAATGGTAATTAATCCTACTCTTTTTGGATCAAAATATATTTATAATAAATGAGGCAAGAATCAGGGGTGAGATTCAATGATAATAAAATGATACAGACTCAAGGAAAATAACATGTTATCATATCTATACCACAAATATCTACAAATTTTTTTTCCATATTTTGAAAGAAGCTTGTGGAAGATATATTTTGGAAGGCCATAAGTATTATGAATTCATGAAAATTATCTATGTATAAGTTAAATATTTTATGACAGGGAATATGTTTCAATAGAAATAAAATGTCATTTCATGTGAAGACTTTGAGAAGACTGATGATGTCATGAATAAATCCTTAGTTGTTTGGCCACATGAATTGAAACTAGATAAACAATTAGAGGAAGATTAGAAACTTTATAAACCTAAAGTAAATAAAGTGGAAGTTGATATGAGGTTTTCTGTAATTGGAAACTTGATGATCTGGAAAACTGAGGTTGAAATAGTTATTCAACAAAAATACAATGTTCAAAAAAAGAAACTGGATTTTCAAACTGATGACACTAAAAAAAGAAATAATCCCAATAAATCATACCATTATGAGATTTGTATAAAATAATGAACCATATTGAGAGGAATCTCTCAGTATGAATGACACTTTTAATAAACTATGAGGTCACTCCTTATTCCTTGTTATTTTATGTGTTTTTAAGTAACAATGTTGGGAATTTAATGTGATGTTTGAGGATATCCTTCATAGATAAGATGATGATATTGTACATCATTGATCTAATAGCATCCATGAATTGGAAGAAAGCTATGAATTCCTTAAGGAGAGGCACCATGGAAATGAAATAAAAACATTGGGAGAAATTAAACAATAAAGGTTAAGGTATTCTAATCACACATTCTTCTCTTGTTCTAAATTGTATTATCTTATCAATTAATGGTGAGTTCTTATTTGATAAGAAAATGAGATAAAGGGGGTGATTTATTATTTCACTAGATCATTCTAATGTGTTTGTTAGAGTATATGTAGTATTAAGTATGACATTGATAAATTTGATTATTTACTTCCCCTTGAATGATAATTGAGTTATTTTGGGAATGATTTTTTATTCATGTCTATTTATGGATAGTATTGAAACCCTTGGCCATATATCTCTTGTTTTCAACACTGAGACATCACAAGTAGACATATAGTTGATAAACTAATGGTTTTATGCTAAGAAAAACCATGTGATATCATCCCTCTATCATAGAGGTATTCAATAAATAATATTCAAATAGAGGAGAACATGTTTTGATATTATCCCAACTTTTTCATTGCATTTGATTTCCAATAAGGTGGATAAAAGTTTGATCACACATAATGACTCCTATAATTTGTGATAAAGAGGTGCTGAAAAAAATAGAAAGGACATGTTATTTGGGCTTAGTGTTTAATTTATTTTCAATGACACGTAAAGATATGTTTTGTATGATTTGGAAGAATTGGTGATCCCTGGATAATTTTTATAAATTCATAATATTAAATTGGATGTAACAATTGGAAAATTCTCCTTATAAATCTGATGATTGTTAAAGTAGTCTTAAAAGAAAAGAAAAAATGTGGAAAAGACTGTGAAATTTGCTTACCATAAGGTCTTATCATGAAAGAAGTCATTGAATGAAGAATAATTCCCATGGAATGTATTTTTTAAGGAATAGGGATAATAGGACATTTCCATGAAAGAATATGAAGATATATTGTATGAGGAATTATATAATGATATGAGAAGAAGGTCTCTTGATATGGATTTGTTTTTACTCTCTACACTTGGCCATTTTGGAAATTCATTTTTTGGTCCATACATAAAAAAAATGGCCCAATCCATTAGCCATCCAAGGCACCCTAAACCCAAGGTAACATAAAGGGAACAATGGGTTAAACCATACATAGGGTGATCACTCTATCCATATTAAGGTTTCCTAGAGTGGGTGCAAAAGCATGCCTATAGAGAGGCAGTGCTACTGTGTAGGGCAGCAAGAGAGAACTGGTATAAGGTTTTACCATGAGAGGGGGAGGAGAACTCATTAAACTAAAATTGAGAGTGGTTGATTTTTATACCATGGTGTAAACCTATTAAGGTTTATATTTCAGACTCTAAATGTTATGGGTATTGTTCTCACATCATTAAAATGATCCATATAAGAAACACCATCAAATTGAAGTGGTACGAGTCATCCATTCATTTCAGAGATCATCTTCTTCCTATCCCCTCACCTGGGGATCTCCAATTGAACAGAGATGCAACAGAACAACCATTTTCAATATTCTATTCACTATTGAATATAGTTTCAATTTCCCACGGATCATTAGATTGATTAGACAACACGCATTCCATTTCATCTTGCACACATATTAAAAATCAAAGGTCATGAACATTGACAAAGAGTGAAAAAAATATTTCAAGACATTCAAATAAATAATGGGTTTGAAATTTTCATATGATATTTATATAAAAATTTCATATAGATGAGGATGAATCCATAAAGAGAGATACAAACTCATGAAGGAAAATTCTATGTTTTGTGGTGTACATTTGAGACAACCTAAATGTCACAACCCGAGCTTTTATGAGAATTATTATTTTTAATTTCATTGTTGTCTTGTGTTGTATGCTACACCAAAATGAGATTTCACTACACTCATCCCTGACTTGGCTTGGATTACACGCAATCGCAACCTTCCTCGATAATGTGTGTAGTACGCAATACCGGGTTTCACTAAATAATGATACATTGTTATAATATTCTTATGTAACAGTTGTTATGAATAGTATTGACTAAATTTGATTTTATAACATTATTATTCATCTTACAAATTTTATAGAACATGTTATGGGAACAAAATAAATTTTTCAGGTAAGATAAGTATTTTAAAAAAAATGCAGTTTTGCCGCCTTTTGATGGCGCACCCACATTAAATATAGTTTTTTACATGTTTATAAGTTCAATTTGACAAAATGAAATTCTTATTTGGATTCAGGATATAAAAATTTACTTTGGATAAAATTTTCAAATTATTTTGATAACTTTCATATTTTAACAAATAGTAAAAACACACTATATTTTAATTAAGAACAAATTTTTTCATCGCAATAATTTATATGGTTAAATTATAATATTTAATGGTTTTAAAGTATAAATAGAATATATTCTTACCATTTAATATAATTTATTTCATTTCCATTAATTTTACATTGAATTCATAGGTAAAAAACATTTCAATCTTTGGCAATATTTTAACTTTTATAACCTGTTTTCTTAACAACAAGATAAGTTTTAATTTAATTACTGCAACTTATGTGTTATGAATTTTTGAAAATGGATTCCATATTTGGATTCAGTAGATCCAAATTATGTTAATAGGTTACTTTACTTTTTTTTATTATGAATAGTAACTACAACAATTTTTATTTACTTCAGTAAAAGATAAATTTGGTAATTAAGGGTAAACCTAATATTATAAAATTTCCCTAAAACATTCCAAAATTCTATTTTATGACTAAATGTCGACCCATATCATCTAAGGGTTCTATTATATTTATTTTATGGACTTTTTATCATGAAAATAATTTAATTATTATTAAAACCAAAGAAAGTGACATCATGTCACTCTCTTAAATCTTATAAGTATAATAATTTTACATTGGTGTTAAACTTCATGAATCTTCAAACATGAATAGTATACAGAAATCTAATAAAATTATCTACATCATGTGGATTTATTTGAAATTTTTAGGGATTAAATAATTATCATTAAAGGTGACACAATAGTGATGTTGAAATTATTTTATTGATTGAAATATCAAATAAATGGTTCCAAAAATATTAAAATAAATATTATATGAAATATTTAATGTGAAAAAATAATTTTATAGATAAATATTACATTTTATCAATCTATTTAAGCTTTTATTTCGAACATATCTTCTGTGAGGATTTTATTCAATGAATAGTGTCAAAATTGACACTATTGTTATTTTATAAAAATAACATAATATAAAATTGTTTAAAATCACACAAATGTTTAAAAATCATACATTAAAATTTATTTCGTCAAAAATGTCATCAATTATCCAATTATGGAAAATTCACAACACTTAAGTAATTATTTATAACAATTTAAAATTTAGAATCTTATTACCACAAATAAGATTAAATAAATTAAATAAGGATAAATCAAGTTGATAAGGTTTAAAATAAATTTCAAACATTTCTAAATTTTATTTTTTTGATGAGATTAAATCCCTATCTCATCTAATCTTCAAATATGATTCATTGATGGAGGTTTTTAAGTGGGTTTTATTTATTATAAATTAATATTTTTGAGGTTTCCAAAGATTCCCCTCTCCTCCCTTATAAAAGGGCACCTCCTACCTCTCCTCTTAACAACACTTTGAGCCTTAAAGATCAGAAAATCCATTCAAATTTCTCTTCTACACTTCCCTATAAACATTCTGGAAGTTATGGTCTTCTCAAAAGACCAACTCTAGTCCCTTAAGAGGAAGCTTAAAAGAGGTGCGTCGAAGAACAGGTAATCTCTACTACTGATTCTTTCAAGTTTCTTTCTTCTTCAACTTATTCTTATTTAGTTGTTTCATTATAAATTAATAAAATCAGTATCACTAATATACTGATATGTTATTATAAATATGAAAAAATTCCATTTCACCTTTTATCCGTCCTATGGAAAATGAAATCACTGTGCGTGCGTACGTATGGAATACCGTCTCCACGCCGTGGTGTAATCTGTTTTTCAACACCACTTTACTTGGATGGGTATAATGGTGTAATGAATAACTATATATGGTTATTATAAAATAATACTTATTCTGATATATTATATCATCCAATTCAATTCAATTCAATAATTATGGGAATGATATCATCGCTCGTGCGTACGTAAAGATTACCGTCTCCACGATGCGATGAGATTCATTCTCCATGTTTCCCAATCAAGAATGATTATAAAGTATATATAATGATTAATAATAAAATATATGACATGATAAAGCTACTGTATTTTTGTATATATATATATATATGTCATCTACATACTTCAATTCAAGTTAATAAGGAAAGGAAAACATCGTTCATGCGTACGTACGGCATACCGTCTCCATGAACAGTGTATTTCCTTTCATTTATCTGTCTATTATATATATATACATAAATATATATATATACTAAATATATATGATATATAAATCATGATTTACATTCTGGAAGTAACTAAAACAAGATATAAGTAATAATATTATCCAGAACAACAAGTCCCAACACGTACGATAAATAAAATGATTTTACCCAAAACACTGATTTAACATAGAATTTACAAAAGTACGAGTAATATAAAGTCATAAGTGAACCATATATGATATCATAACAATTAATATGATTCTATAATAAGTCAATGGAATTATTTAAATCATTATATAAGAGTTTCAGATACGTATAAATCATATCAGACCTAAGGTAAGGGATAACTTTTCCAATCTCGTTATTATCCAAGATTTTTTATTCGTAAATATTTACGGGGGTTATATTTATCATCCATGTTCATGTTTTCTAAAAATGGTTTCATGTATGTTTAAATTCCTTTTTACCTAATTTTTTTGACTTTTACTACATTGTATGTAAGGAATATTTATTTTGTTTACCATACGAGGTACTTTTTGACTTTTCTAGAAAAAAAAGTACGAGAATAATGTTTTTTTTAACTTATACGGAATGAACTGATTTTAACGGTTTCATATTGCCTAATTTTCAAGAAGCTTCCTCTACATATTTTCATGGTTACTTTCAAAAAATCATTTTCTTCTTAAATTGCATGGAATTTTGTGAAAAGAAAATGATTTTGAAGAAGAAAGGATATTTTCCTCAAGAATTCATTTCAAGTGTTTTGTCAAGACTATTTTCCATCTAAGATGACATTATTTAGTATGATTATGTTTCAAGTATAATGTCTCTATGATTTACATGGTTTCAAAGTTTTTTTTATGATGAAATGATATCCATTTTTTTATATGGATATGTTATGATGGGTTGATGTTTATGAAACCCATTTTATTCTTTCGGTTATGATGAAGGATTTATGTTTATGTTGTGGAAAAAGTAATAATTATTTAATTATGAGATGGGTGGGACCTATATATCCCACTAATTCATTTGGTAAATATTTATATCTCATGAGATAGACATGGCTGGAATTCTATGTTAATCTGATTCAGTGAAACAGGACTGGAATGAGGAGTGAACTCGATTCAGAAAGGGACTTTGTCCACTAAGATGGTCTTGGCATCAATGCATTGGCTACTACGGAAACCATATCATGTTATTAATGGTTTTCCATAATTATTCATTTTCTTCCAATGATATTTTATCATTATTGATGCTCGATTATGATATATTCCTTAGGTACTTCCAAGATTTATGTCTTTGCTCATGATTTTGATGTTTAGATTTTATGTTCAAGTTTTTTCATTAGAATGTTTATGGATTGTTTTATGTTCTCTATTTTTAACCTTACTGAGCATTTGAGCTCACCCTTTTTATGTTTTCTTTTCCCCAGGATATAATGAAAGTTTTTAGGTAAGAAAAAGAAAGGGGGAGATCTTTATGGGAGATGTTGAAGATCTTTCACAATGATTAGAAAATTATGTTCCAAGTTTCCAAAGACACTAAACTATTACGGTCCTTTGGTGTCTATTTTTGTTATGTAATAAGTATTCTGAAAAATTAATGTAATGTCTATGTACGTCAAGCTTTTGGTCTCTATAGTTGGTATCAGAGGAAAGGTTTAGTTAACTATTGGAAACTAGGACGTGAAAATTTTAGTGAGATCCCTAGAGATATTTCTATGGTATGTCTAGGGATGTCCCTAAGGTTAAGTATAAGTATAGGTTATAGTCCTATAATTATATTAACGACCTTATAATTAAACCTAAGATGTTATATATTGAAGGTAATCCCACTTTATTATGTTGTTTTCCTAGCATGATTTTTGCCTCTCACACTGTTCTTTTTGGGTTTTAGACGATGGTTGGGACCCGAAAGAACCGTGTTGATCAATATAATGGACAATGTAATGATTTACCTCCAGAGCTACCAAATGTGATGGGAGATGGAGTGAAAAATATTATTCCTATACTTACACAAGCTATGAATCAATCTGGATTTCCAAATGACCAGAGAAGGGAACAATATTCTATTGAGTCCATTCATGAGGCAACGTCCACCGTCTTTCAATGGCTCTTTTTATCCACTTGTTGCTGAACAATGGATCTGTACCATTGAAAAGTTATTTTCCATACTTAGCTGTTCGGAACATGAAAAAGTCATTCTGGTTGTTTACCATTTAGAAGGTGAAGCAGACCAGTGGTGGACTCTAATTAAGAATACAAGGCCCCAAGATGAAATTGAATCAATGGAATGGGACGAGTTCAAGAACTTATTTTTCAATAAGTAATTCCCTCATATTCTTTGAACAAAGATAGAAAATGATTTCCTTGACCTTAAGCAAAAGGATGATGAATCTATTGTTATATACAAAGCGAATATTACAAGGCTTTCAAGGTATGAATCTGGCTTTATCATCCAACTTGAAAGTAAAGTTGATCGATTCTTCAGTGGTTTAAAACCAAGTCTTCGAAGGGCATTAGCTATAAAAGATTTTAGTAACTATGAAGAAATTATGCATTGTGCTATCAATGTAGAACTATAAGTTTGTGTAACATATCAATCTCATGGTTTTGACAAGAAAAAAAGATGGAGTTCAGGTAAAAACCTCAGAACAATGGTGAAAAGAAGGTGAATATTTATTTATGCTCAAAGTGTAGAAGGAAGCATGGAAGAGATTGTCTAAAAGGTACTAGAAAATGTTTCAAGTGAGGAAATGAATGTCATCAAGCAGCTGAGTGCCGATGTAATGGGAAAAAGGTTTCTAATGATCTGAATAGAGAAAAGACTACAGAGAACGTTCCACCAACACTTCAACGCTTCAGGTTCAGGGAAATGGGGCATTATGCTAATCAATGCCCTAATCCAAGGGTTAATGATGATTGACATGAGCAACCTATTAAGGAAAAGGAAAAAGGGAAGTCACATGAGATCACTATTTGTGATGTTGAGTATGACAATGATGTTTTGGAATTATTAAGTGTTTATATAATGGGATTTCAAAATAGTATTGTGGAATCTCATTTATAGTATCGTGGAATTTTGGAATAACAATATTTTTGTTTACAATAATTATATGGTACCATGAAAAGTGATTGTAATATTTTTTGAAAGATGATGATATGCGCATAATAAAGGGATAAGGAAAAAATAATATGTTTGATAGTATTAATGAGCTCATGACTGATATAATAACAAGTGATATCATGGTTTGAGAATATAGAAATTTTGAGATTTTGGTATGTGGAAAGAGTTAAATTTTGACAACATTCATGTTTTTACTAAAGTTCAATGGGTATTCATTTTTCAAGAGAATACATGATTAAGGTATTCACATGTTTGGAATGTGACCAACAACAAGACATATCTTATGATATATGGGGGACAAATGAAGGAATTCACATGATCGGTAGATGAAATTTCCAGTAATCGGGCAAAAGTATTTTCGATAAGCCTAAAGGTTGGAATGGACATCATATAGTATTTCTTAAGTCTATAACATTTTGTTTTTATTTTTGAAATGTTATGATAGTATATTTTTAGAAAAAGGACAACCTGTAGGACGGGAGACAACCCGTCACGTCGGACAAGGTTGTGGGTATCGAATCCACTACTGAAGTACGAAAAGCCTTTATCACCTACCACTGGCCTACAGTAAGTCCCTGGTTAGTATAAATTAGTTATAATTTATTAAGTGGTATGATATATGAAGTATAAGTCCATTTTAGGAACCATATATGATTAATCTCACTATAGATAGACTTATGTATACTTAATAACTTTTGCTAACATTTTGTTTGAGACATATGGAATGATCTATCATTTTATCGCATGATCTACTAACACTTAATGAATGACAAATTCAACTTCATTTCTTTAATAGATGAAGTGGAAATTGTTCAAGGAACGACCAACGGTGAGATTGTACCAAAATCAAGAAAGTGATTCTTCTAATTCCATTTTTGTAACTTTAGGGAAATGATCATGAAAACAAAAAATGTTGTCCCAGTGCTCTTATATCTGATGAATTATATGGTACCATAGATCATCACAAATATATGGCTTTGTGATTGTTGTATTTTTCATAGCCATCTCTACCACTCTCCATCAGAACTTGATGGTTAGATTTCTCTTCCATATCTATATTTTCACCTATGTTCTCCTATGTGGAAACCCATTGATGAGTTAATTTGGGTAACCATTATGTTTCATACTTCACATTTTAAAATTATGTTTTAGTGTTCCTTTTTACAATGTGGGTTTCTATGAAAGAAACTTTCAAGTAGTAAACCATTTATAACCCCGAAGATTTTCGAGGGCGAAATTCCTTGTAAGGGGGGTAGAATGTAACAACCCGATATTTTATGAGAATTATTCTTTTTAATTTCATTGATGTATTCTGTTGTACACTACACCAAAAGGATCTTTCAATACACGCACCCCTGACTTGTCTTTCATTTCACACAATCACAACCTTCCTCGATAGCACGTGTAGTATGTAATACCGGGTGTCACTAAACAATGATATATTGTTATAATATTATTATGGAATAGCTGTTATGAATAGTATTAACTATATTTTTAATTTTATAAAATTATTATTCATCTTACACATTTTCTAGAACATGTTATGCGAACAAAATAAATATTTCGGGTAAAATAAGTATTTTTAAAAAAATACAGTTTTGCCACCTTTTGATGGCACACCCTCTTTAAATCTAGTTTTTGACATATTTATAAGTTCAATTTGACAAAATAAAATTCTTATTTTGAATCAGGATATAAAAATTTACTTTGTATAAATTTTTCATAAAATTATGATAACTTTCATATTTTAATGAATAGTAAAAACACGCTATATTTTAATTAAAAACAACTTTTTTCATCGAAATAATTTATAAGGTTAAATTATAATATTGAATGGTTTTAAAGTATAAATATGGTATATTTTTACCATTTAATATAATTTATGTCATTTCCATTAATTTTACATTGAATTCATAGGTAAAACACATTTCAATCTTTGACAATATTTTAACTTTTAAAACCCGTTTTCTCAACAATAGGATAAATTTTAATATAATTACTGCAAATTATGTGTTTTTAATTTTGAAAAATGGATTCCATATTTGGATTTAGTGGGTCCAAATTATATTAATGTGTTACTTTTTTATGAATAGTAACTACGGTAATTTTTATTTACTTCAATTAAACATAAATCGGGTAATTAAGGGTAAACCTAAGATTATAAAATTACCCTTACACATGCCAAAATTCTATTGGATGACTAAAAGTCTACCCATATCACCTAAGGGTTGGATTAGATTCATTTTATGGACTTTTTACCATGAAAATAATTTAATTATTATTAAAACCAATGAAAGTGACAACATGTCACTCTCTTAAATCTTATAAGTATAACTATTTTAATTTAGTGATACACTTCATGAATCATCGAACATGAATATTATACCTAAATCTAACAACATTACATACATCATGTGCATTTATTTAGAATTTTTAGGGATTAAATAATTATCATTGAAGGTGACACAATAGTGATGTTGAAATTATTTTATTGATTGAAATATCAAATAAATGGTTTTAAAAATATTAAAATAAATATTATAAAAAATATTTAATGTGGTCCACTAATTTTCTAGATAAATATGACATTTTATGAATCTACTAAATATTTTAGTTCGAACATATCTTCTGTGAGGAATTTATTCAATGAATAGTGTCAAAATTGAGACTGGTGTTATTTTATAAAAATAACATAATATAAAATTGTTTAAAAATCACAAAACTAATTAAAATTTATAAATTAAAATTTATATTTTATAAAATGTCATAAATTATCCAATTATGGACAATTCACAACACATAAGTAATTATTTATAACAATTTAAAATTTAGAATCTTATTACCACAAATAAGATTAAATAAATTAAATAAGGATAAATCAAGTTGATAAGGTTTAAAATAAATTTCAAACAAGTGTAAATTTAATGTTTTGATGATATTACAACCCTATATAATATAATATTTTAATATGGGTAATTTTTGTAGGTTTTTAAGTGGGTTTGGATTTATTATAAATTAATATTTTTGAGGTTTCCAAAGGTGCCCCTCTCATCCCTAATAAAAGGGCACCTCCTCCCTCTCCTATTAACAACACTTTGAGCCTTAAAGCTCAGCCAAACCCTATCCATTTATCTTCTCCACTTCCCTAGATACATTATAGAGGTTCTTGTTTTCTCAAAAGACCAACTATAGTCCCTTAAGAGGAATCTTAAAAGAGATGAGTCGAAGAAGAGGTAATCTCTTCTACCGATTCTGTCAAGTTTTTATCTTCTTCAACATCTTCTTATTTAGTTGATTCATTATAAAGTAATAAGATAAGTATAACTAATATACTGATATGTTATTATAAATATGAAACAATTCCATTTCCCCTTCTATCCATCCTATGGAAATCGAAATCATCGCCTGTGCGTACGTATGGAATACCATCTCCACGTCGTGGTGTAATCTGTTTTTCCACCACCACCTTACTTGGATGGGTATAATGGTGTAAATAATAACTATATATAGTTATGATAACATAATACTGATTCTGAGATATTATATCATCCACTCAAATTCTATTCAATAATAATGGGAACGATATCATCGCTCGTGCGTACGTACGGATTACCGTCTCAACGACGCGATGAGATTCATTCTCCATGTTAACCATTCAAGAATGATTATAAAGTATATTTAATGAATAATAATGAAATATATGACATGATAAATCTACTGTATTTATGTATATATATATATATATCATCTACTTACTTCAATTCAAGTCAATAAGGAAAGGAAAACAGCGTTCATGCGTACGTATGGTCAATCGTCTCCATGAACGGTGTATTTCATTTCATTTATCTATCTATTATATATATATACTGAATATATATGATATATAAATCATGATTTAAATTTTCTAAGTAAGTAAAACATGATATATGTAATAATAATATCAATAACAACAAGTCCAAACACGTACGATAAATAAAACGATTTTACCCAAAACACTGCTTTAACATAGAATTTACAAAAGAACGGGTAATATAAAGTCATAAGTTAACCATATATGATATCATAACAATGAATATGATTCTTTAATAAGTAAATGTCATTATTTTAATCACTATACAAGAGGTTCGGATACGTACGAAGCATATTGGACCTAAGGTAAGGGATAACTTTTTCAATCTCGTTTTTATCCGAGATTGTTTATTCTTAAATATTTATGGGGGTTATATTTATCATCCATGTTCATGTTTTCTAAAAATGTTTTCATGTATGTCTAATGTCCTTTTTTACCCTTTTTTGACTTTTACTACATTTTATGTAAGGAATATTTCTTTTCTTTACCACACGAGGTACTTTTTTACTTTTCTGGAAAAAGTACAAGAAGAATGTTTTTTAACTTATACGGCATGAACGGATTATTATGGTTTCATATCTCCTAATTTTCAAGAAGCTTCCTATACTTGTTTTCATGGTTATTTTCAATAAAATAATTTTCTTCTTAAATTCTAGGGAATTTTGTGAAAAGAAATTGATTTTGAAAAAGAAAGGATATTTTCCTCAAGAATTCATTTCAAGAGTTTTGTCAAGACTATTTTCCATCTAAGATGACATTATTTAGTATGATTGTGTTTCAAGTATAATGTATCTATTATTTACATGGTTTAATTTTTTTTATGATGAAATGATATCCATTTGTATTATATGGATATGTTATGATGGGATGATGTTTATGAAACCCATTTTATTCTTTGGGTTATGATGAATGATTTATGTTTATGTTTTGGCCCAAGTAAGAATGATTTAATTATGAGATGTGTGGGAACAATATCTCCCTATAATTCATTGGGTAATGATTTATATCTCATGAGATAGACATGGCTGGAATGGTAAGTTAATCTGATTCAGTGATATAGGACTGGAACGAGGAGTGAACTCAATTCAGAAAGGGACTTTGTCCACTTAGATGGTCTTGGCAGAAATGCCTTGGCTACTATGGAAATCATATCATGTGCTTAATGGTTTTCCATAATTAAATGTTTTCTTCCGATGCTATTTTATCATTATTGATTTTCCATTATGATATATGCCTTACGTACTTCCAAGATTTATGTCTTTGCTCAAGATTTTGATGTTTAGATTTTATGTTCAAGTTTTTGCATTAAAATGTTTATGGATTGTTTTATGTTCTCTATGTTTACCCTTACTGAGCATTTGTGCTCACCCTTTTTTATGTTTTCATTTCCCCAGGATATAATGAAAGTTTTTAGGTAAGAAAATAAAAGGGGAAGATCTTTATGGTAGGTGTTGAAGATCTTTCACCATGATTAGAAGATTATGTTCCAAGTTTCCAAAGATACTAAACTATTACGATCCTTTGGTGTCTATTTTTTCTATTTTTTAAGTATTCCGAAAAAGTAATGTAATGTCTATGTACATCAAGCATTGTGTCTCTACACTAAATGAGTCTGTGGTTTAAATAAGGGTCATGAATCTGAATTAATTTCATATCCTTGAATGATGCATCGACATGGGTTAAAAAAAAGATCAGTGGATTTTCCAGGTATTTATCCTATCCAATAAATATCAAGTCCCTGAGTTGATGAATTTTTTACAAAAAAAATTTATTAGTCTCTCATTTTTGATGAAATAGGGCACTGAAACCCACTCTGGTTCATAAAAGAGAAGAATTCCTCAAGATAGTATTTAGAAAAGGAGAAGAGGGATCCTGTGTGAAGTCAAATTGTTAAAAACACTCTTGAGATGCTTCATGAAGAACACATTACATGAATCAACTTGAAAAAATTATATATAGCATCTCCCAGGATATCATAAAGGATGTCAATTTTTGAAACCATCTTGGTTCACGTGACCAGCTTCAGACCTCTTCTACTAGATAGTGTTACCAATACTATTATTCACATAGAAGAATAGAACCTTTCCAATCTTGAATGAAGGAGAATATTTCAATTATGCTAATATAGGTTCTCATAAATGAGGAAGTAAATGAGAAAACATATTATATATATGCACTGAAGAAAAAAAACATAAGTGAATACTGTTTTCAAATTGCATGAGACTTGCAAGAAACAAGGTTACACATGCATGTAATTAAATATATGTATAAGATATATGTGATTTGTGTGAAATGTGGAAGTATAAATAGGAAGTGGTGCATGAATTCTTACATACACATGTAAAAACAATGAGATACCAAAAACAAATTTTTTGGATTCCATTACACTTCATTGCATGAAGTGTATTTGATGAGTTGGAATTGAGATAATAATTCTAAAAGAATAAATTTTAGATTGTGTCAGTTATTCTTTAATAATATCAATAAAGATTTGTTTTCACTATTTCAAAAATTTATGTGAGGTCAGGACTTCATTTAGAAGGAATCATAACCAAAGCATTATTTCACTGAGGCAACTGATAAATCATAGGTGATCATAATTATTGAGAAATTCCAATAGACCATAAAAAAGGTTGTTGAAGATACTTTAATAGGTACACGATATACTATTTTTTAGAAATCTCATAGAGGGAGATCATAAAATCAACCTAAAGTTAGTCAAAACTTTTAACCTATGTGATGCATTCTTGTATGAGCCCGAAGTAGTTGAAGTATTTTGGTTGGTATAGGGAGCATAAGGAGTCACTTAGTTGGAACTAGATTAAGAAGCCTTTTAGTTGGATCCAAAATAAAACAGAGTCTCTTGATTTGTTATAGATCCATTTTAATCACATTTATAGATAGTGAATTATAATGTGGAATCCATGTTGGGGAGTGACCAATATTTCAATGAGTAGGTCTTTATACTGATCCATATAAATACTATGTGCTAGAATTTTAGTTGTTAATATTTCACATGAGGAGAGTTTGAGAGATGATATTGGTTGGATGTATAACCATTTCAAGTTCAAAATGATAAACTAAAAATAAAATAGATTCATAAAATAAAATTTTCATTTTACCCCTCATATCTTAGTGGTCTATCCAGACAATGGCTCTTCAATATCTTTGATTTTGTGTAATGGTTTTTACCCTTGAGATGAGTTTTAGAAATATTTTTAGCTAGTTGAATATTAATATGATATTTTATATATATATATTAAAAAAATAAATATTATTCTCATGCATGATTAGGATGAAACCTTTTAAAAGGGGACCCAAATGAAAACTATTCCACTATATTTTGTCCTCAGAAAGGAATATCGGAATATATTATCATTATTTACGATGGGGTAGGGTCATTACCTAATTATTATAAACTCATTATCAAGGGTGATTCCCTCATACATCATAATTTTCATCCCCTATGATTGGTGGGTTTCTTTTATGTACTCTTTTAAATAATATAATGTAATTTCTCATCCATTGGAGGAATTGGGAATAATTTGATTTGAGAGGCTTCTGTTCATATATGAGTCTCCAAATGTGTGTATCATAGGAAGATTCAGGAGACAATGAGGATAGAATATTAATGTGTTAGCGATCTATCATCAGGGTATGGATTTTTTCACAATTATACCCTTATTCATTACACAATATTGATTTCTATATTTTTTTTATATAATTCCCTCATCGTGGTTTAATATTATTTAACTGTAGAATTCCACTTTTATTATTTAGATTTATTAATTAGATTTTATGAAAGTATTTATATGAATATTATTATGCTAATTTGAAATCATGATCGACATATAACAAATTATGAAGAATAGGTGGCCACATGATCATCAATGACCATAAATTCCCTATATCCAATTGATCCCCATTCTTCATATGAATGTTCAGAATTTGACACCTAAAATTAAATTGGTTGAAAATATAAGTCAATAATAGTTAGAGAGTTGATGATATTTTAATAAGATATATATATATATTATTGTGGTAGTAAAAAAATTATTCTACAAATGGGATGGGGATATAGTTGGTCTGTAACTGAGTGCCAATGGAATTCGACTTGGGAACTGGCCAGTGAGAGGTAGAAAATAGAATCATAGTTTAGATTGAAAATGAAATTGATGACTGAACTTTTTCTTATATATTTATTGTATATGGTAGGGATGTTATAGGGAGTGATAGGCATAGTGATTGGAATGAACAAAAGTGAAGAGGTTTTTGATGGTGGTGTAAATTTTGATAACTGCAACTCTATAGAAGATGTGACTACACAGTGTATGACCATAGAGAACATGAATTTTTTTGGGTATATATTGAGATTCCATAGATAAGTTAAATATCATATGGAATGTGACACTTAACAACAAACTATGTTCCACCACGGGTTGGTGGCTAAATTTTACACATATAGTCAAATAAAAAATAACCTGAATTACCAAAGAATGTGCTAGGACCCACATTTTTAGCTATGGTTTACAACGATATGACAATCATTAAATAATGTGTGAGTATGGGTTACACTCTATGTTTAGTAAATATAATCACCCATGGTATAATGTATTTCACACCCACTATTTCCTCTAGCTACACACATCTATTATTATTGGTAACACAGTGTGTTAGTCTTAAGGACATGACATATAAATATGTCTATGCTCCCATATATTCAACCTGATAACATGGAGTATATTGGGGAGTACACACCATTTTTATAGGTTATATGAATTAGTTATTATCCCAATACATATTGAAAAACCTTATAGTTCCACACACGTTGTTTTAAAAATAAAACATTTCATATAAATTTAAGACAAATGACATGAACCATGGAGTACATGTCTATGGGAGTCTTTGGAAGAACATGATATGTAATCTTACTGATACACCATATATTTTGTGACTATATGAATATATATATATATATAGTACATAACCAACATATTTGAGGATCAAAAACCACACAAAAAAGTGTTACATATTGTGTACTTTATATTTCGTTATTTTTCATATATTATCACTTGAATGTTAGGAATATAAAAATGAGTAATTCGTTCTATGTGTTTTTAATCATATAACATGATAGTATATAACACTTCAATGTTAAATTATTTGTACAAGTAATTTCAAAATAATTATTTCCTTATAAGGAAAATGGAATGGATAATGTGAGATATTTGTAGTGGGATTAAGGATGGTAAACCTTTTGGATACTAACTGATATAAGATATTATGTCCAATATATGTTTTATAGTGTTGTTAACCCCTAATGATATACATATGATAAGGATATGGTATTATATAAACCTATAATATGTTAGTGTTATAAAATTTGTACTAATAAGGTAAGGTTCTACCATTAAAATTTGTAAACCCCTCATTTGAAATATTTCATTCATCAATAAGGTGAGGATCCTATATATGACTTATAGAGTAGGAAAACCCCTTTAAAATGATGCGATAATTCTCCATCTATTTTTTTGGAATCCATATTGATGAATAATAATATCTTGAGATATTGGGTACTTCATAAAATGTGGTCCTTATGACATTCATAGTTTCGATCAGTATATAATCACTATAGATATTACATATAACGGATGGTATTTTTTATTTTATATATGGTTGTCATAAACAAAGTGAATATCTAGGTTTATTATCAATTTTGAATTTACCTATTTTTTAATTACATATTTTTTGAGGAAATGTACTGGGTGAAATTATAATAATCCTAGCATGTGTATCCATGAAAAAATTGTACTGTCTATGGGGAATACACACTTATTCGAGGTTATCATGGCTGACATGGATTAGATAGTACTTTTAGAGTTTATTCATAGTGTCTGAACATAGATCTAGATCAAATTTTCATATTATATACCCAATGTACTTGTTGTTATTATCCTTTAAATTTATATATATATATTTGGTTTCCATTGTTTTATTATTACATATAATTGATGTATCATATAAACATTTTTATACAGTTTAGTTAGTAAAATGTTATATGGGGTTGTTGGTTATATTTTTCATTGCTATTGTATATCTATTGTAGATTTTTATAGGTATGACCTCTCATTTATAATATTCCATATTGGTGCAAGTCACAAATCCCATATCTATTAAATTTGGGATTGGGGTGGAACTCTTGGCTTACCTATAACCATGGTGGGGTAATCATAGGCTTAATTTTATTATAATTGATTCAATTCCATAGATTTGAAGGATAAATTTTAATGTTATTGGTCCTGTTATGATTATTTTGAGAATTTTAATTTGGTTTTCAGACATGGTCACCCAATAATAGTGCATTGGAAAACCAATCCATTTACCATAAATTGGATGGTCTAATGATTGACTAAAAACACTAAGGAATAAATTATAATGTATGGTTAGAAAGGGACATGAAAAATATAGTAGATATTTATTATCCTTCATGTCCTTACTATTTCTACTCACTCAGATGTCATTATCCAGGTTTTATCCTCTCAAACAGAGGCTACAACATATAGTCATCTAGAATGAATTTATATTTTGGGTCGGGACAATCCTATTCGAGTTCTTGAGCATCTACCTACTAAAATGTTGAGTGATGATGGGTGATTTAGAGAAAATATATAGTGGAATATTTTCCCCCTAATTAAAGGGTATATTCATCACCATTTTTTATATTTTTATAACATCATTAAGTTTATTATCACTTATCAATGATCTATATGATAATATTAATATGTTAGATGTGGTACATGTGTATCATCATTAGAGGCCTCATAGGATCCAAGGAGATCCTAATCCTCAGGTAACATAGACTCGTTTGGAGTAAGTTGCTCACATTTTTCTTCCTAATCAAATAGTCACTTACATGATGGGTTTAATTGCATGATGTCTTCTAGATGGCATAAAATTACATTGATGGAATGTTTTCACTCAAGCACATGATGCGTTTATTGACTATTATTATAATATTATAATTTCTTTAGGATGAAATTCTATATAACTATTCTAAGAATAGTATGATTTTAGAAGGTTCTATAATTTAACTAGGGTACCATGATTGTGGTTGAAAATATATTAATATTCTCATAAATCATTATGAACACCACAAAATTATTTTGGATGGTTTAATTTGATCTAAATTTTTTCATTGAGTTAATGATAGAGAATTTAAGCTAGGATTATGGTTTTATAAATTCGTAACTATACTATAGTCATTAAGTGTGAATTAGTGATTGAGAGTTTTTCTAGTATTAGATACACCATAATTATTTAGAATTGTTCTTATTTTTTCCCTTGTATTTTTACAGTAGGTCCATGTATAAAACAAAATGACAATGAAATTATTGCAATCACAGGCCTTTATGATTTCTACTTTGTGGACCTCTATGGTGTGGTTTTAGTAATGGAGGTGGTGCAATTGAATAAGTTAGTGGTGTACCACACATAAATCAACATCCACCACATCCACATCAATGTTATGTTTGTACAACACATGGTATTGATAGTTATGGCCACATATAGTTTGATATGATGGATATATTTAGTTTTATGGGATCTAATTTCATTATAGGTACTAATTGTTACTTTTTCTAGGTTTAAAAATATAATCATTTCCATCAGTTTGAATAATTATTTTCATATTATATATTTATATTAGGGTTTGGATATTTCAGTAGACCCACTAGATAGTCTATCATTTCTATAGATTTTAAATATAATAGATTATCTTCTTAGGAATAATTTCTTATAATATGAGAATATTTTAAGAAATTAATGGATTTTATGGGACTTTATTATGATGAAAATGTGACCCTATAATATTATATCAAGAATGGATCAGTTGTAAAAATTATAAGATTGGGTTGATTGATATCATTTCATGTATTTTTTTGTCATAGGTAGATGTTTCTTGACATTCCTCTAATGGTGTGTGGATGCTTTAGGAATATTATGCAAGGGAATCCCATAATATGTTGCATCCATTTACCCAACCTATATTCAGTGATTTTTAAATGTGTTCTATAGAAACCACAAGTGATCATTTTCATATAGTGTTGGAAGAAGAATTAGTTATTTATTTGGATAATTTCTAGGGATTACATTACCAATTTATTTACTTCCACATAAAAATTCATTCCAGAGACACAATTATATCCCATAAATATTATTTGGTATCCCAAAAAATTTTAAAAATATGTTAATAATGTTTAGATAATTTTTGAATAAATTTTTATTATACTATTTTTGAACTATTTGAATAGCGTAATGAAGTTGGGTTGTTCATAGAAATTGATATCTAGTTAGTTTATCGTCATCTTTGGGTTAGTGAGGAGGATATCACAAAGACACCACTTATGAATCATAAAGGAAAATTTATATTCATAGTAGTTTCTTTTGGATTGGTGAAGAAAACAACTATAGTAATGGGAAATGTAAACCAATTTGTATAGGTATTTATTGATGACACACTGATTTAAATTTCTTTAGAGAATGTGATTTGATGAGTGAGATGTTTTTTTAAATTAATTTTTGAGCAAAAAATATATATTGTACTCGTGAAGATATTGATTATGATTTAATATGATAAATAATTTAGAGTATATCTTCTATAAATAAGGAGTATAAATTAGACTTTCTAAATTTGATGTTTTGATGGATTTATAAATTCAAGTGGTATAAAAGTATTTTGGTCATTAATTCCCTTATCATGATATACTATGATAAATTGAGGAAGTAAGAATCTGAGTTCCCAATATTGGGAAGTTTTTTCATATTAAGAGGGGAATACATCAATTAATGTTAATCAATTATAGTTTCCTCACTTTTTATTAGTTTAAGAAATCCCATTAAATTAATATTAGATTTTGGATCATTATAGACGAGGTGTTATTAGGTTATGTACCAAATTTTCCACTTAATGTCATGGATCAAATTATCCACTTATTTGGTACGATATTGAAATATCCTGGAATTATATCACCTATATCATGGAAATGGGGTTTGAATCATGATTGTGCTGATGGATCATGTTCATTTAGTGGTGTATGACCAGTACATAATTTATTCATCTTCATTGTATGGTGATTCTATATATGTTTTAGAAGATTTTTCTAAATAGGATATAATTTTACTAACTCTATTTTAGAAATATATTATCTAAGGGACTAGAAATGATTGAACATGGTTATCTGAGAGGCTCAAGACCATCCACTATAGATTATTTTATAATTTTTCATGGATGATATAAAAAAATTTTATGGTTGTATGAGGTCATTCGTTCAGTTCCCAAATGTTCTTATCCATTTATTCCTATGTAATCCAAATAACCTAGCTTGTTCATCTATAATAATGTATGTAATCATGTCTAGAGTTTAATTCGTGTCTCTATGGTTTTACTAACGATAGACGAAATTGTGAAAAAGGATTTTTGTTTCCCTTAATATTTGTGCTATAGACATTAGTATATGTTCGTTTTTGGGAATAAATGTTGAATAGAACCATATCATAGTAAGAATATTACATCATGTATCTTTTTTGGGGAAATTAGAAATTTTATTTTTATTCATTCTAGTAGAATGTGCATAAAAACAGATTTTTTCAGGTAAAAATCACTTGTATATCTCATTAAATGTGGATAGTGTAATTTTGTTATAGGAAGTATCATATTAATAGATAATTTTGATGTTGATATATGCGGATTGATCTTTTATTTCATTTTGTGATATTTGTATTCACTAGATAATATATTTATTTGGTGATAAATCATGGTATGTCGTTGTGATGTGAGCTTATGTTTGGGTTGAAATATTTCTCTAGGTCAGGATTGAGATAACCATTCCTCCATTTAATTGGATATCCATGAATTAATGTGATGAAAAATATGTGTTATATTTTTATGTGTTATTTATTTTACTGTCACGTGAAGATTAGAAACCCATAGGTAGAGGAAGTATATGAAAGAGGTTTGTATTCTTTCCAAATATGATTTATTTTAATATATCCAGATTACATGCACCAGTTTTTTTAATTATTAATAATTAATTTAGTTAGAGATTGAGTGAATATAGTAACTTTATATTATTATTATTAAGAATTGCCTTAATTTTTTTTCATTTTGATCCTCAATCCAGTAAAAATCGGTGAAATAGTTTTCTTACCCTAGTGAATGATTTATAAATTTTTTTATTATTTTTCTGTTGATCTTGGTTAATGCACCTTATCCTTAGGCCGAGTTTTCATTAAATTCCATCATAATCTCAATTATATATATATTTTTATAAAATATTTAATAAATAAATATTTATCCCCTACGTGTTAATGTATATTTATCAAAAATAAGTCCTTGGATAAAAATATAGAAATTGTCATTTTTTCCAAAATATAGAATTTTATAGAGAAGTGGTGTAATTTATTTATTCTAATTTTGGACCAGAAGATATGTTTTATTGAGTAATTAAAGTAAGTATCGGATTAACCAAATTCTAGTATATATTTTCTATTTTTATACAACATATTGGGTGAGAAACCACTAATAGCTATAGAACCACAGATAGTAATTGGGGGATTGAGCATTTTGAGGTATGTATTCTTATAGGGGACATCATATCAGTATAAAGGATGCAGATTCACCCACCAATGATTATTTACCTTTGATGTGTTAGTGAATCACCATTGTGGTAGGGGTTCATTATTGATAATATTCCTTTTTTCTTCATGAATCATTAATTTAAAAAAATTATTTTATATAAATATTATAGTACGGTTCAATACGGATTCTCCCATAAATTTCTCATTCTTAATTTTTAATTCATTTGTGTATATTGTGAGTATTTTTTGAAATTATTGTTATTATATATGAAAACGCATGTGGAAAGAGATGAATATGGATTATTGTGTGTCAAATCAATAATTATAAACCCTAATTCTTTCACCCTTCATAATTAGTCCACTCTTTTATAATGAAAATTCATTTTCAACCTTCAAAATCACTAGATTTTCACTAATAAAACATAAAGATTGTGATTATATTAAATACTAGTGAAATAAATTATGATATTGGTGAGGTAATAGGAAAGGAACACTAATTTGAACTTTTTTAGAATGTTGGAACCTTCTAAAGGTATCCTAATAGGTGACTTAGGTTACTCTCAATAATTCTCAGTGATAGGTTTGATATTTTAACAAAACAGTGATAATGAAAATCAGAAGATGGAACATATGTATTCTAGAGAGAAGATAAAAATGATGGGGAATTTAAAGAGTGGTTTTGGGAATGAATAGGGGTGAAAAATGTGATAATGGGGGAGTTATTGGTGAAAATTTATGATATAGAAATGAAAATAATACATGATATATTGTCCTGAGCACAAATCATGTTTGATTCTAGCTACAATTATTTCTTTCATGGAGAAATATTTCACACATTGTGAAACTATTTTGAATAATTTATGTCCTACATTTGGTTAATATCTATTCTTTTTTCATGGATTTATAATTCATAGGGTATTTATCTCTCAATAATACACCATTACATCAATAAATTGTATTTAGGGTCTTCATTGATATAATAAATATCACACGGTGTGTAACTGTTAATCTGAAAAATTGTTTAGAGGCCTCTATCACATAGTGTGTATTAGATTACCCTCCTAACATTAACTAATTATTTTCATACCATGTATTATTGGGATAATTATTTTTTTATTAGGATGACGTGACGTTTCTATCCGACTAAAATTAGATATTTATCCTAATGTACATGGTTCCTAATGGAGAATAATACTCCATGTTATGTGATTGAAATGATTCATCTCCCAGGACAATACATGTAAACTTACTATTTAGTTCCAAGTGAAATTTTTATATTTATTGAATACCATGTATATATAAGTCATCTAACAAGAACTATAATATATATGCTTGAGTGGCTCTTTGGATGACCATTACATGTCATCATATTTTCATATTGTGTATGTAATAAACACAAGAATAGATAGTGGAACCAAAAGCCCATTATATTTTCATAGATCAAACTATATGTTTGATATATATATATATATATATATATTTCATGTTAATTATGTTTTATTATTGTATCTATATCTACTAACATAAGTGTATTAATTATAGAATTGTTTTTTGATCGTTAACCAATGTAGAACATGATGGTGCATAACTATTCCCTATTAAATGAGGGTTTTAATGATTTTTTAGAAATCTGGAGTTCCTTAGGTTTGTGTGGATGATGAAATGGTGTGTGTGAGATGTATTGAGAGGGTTAAAGGGTGGTAAACTTTCTGATAATAAATCAATACTATGGAATGAGACCTGCAAATTCATTTTAGTGTTTGTATCATCTTGAAATCATTTTGATTACTTAGAGGGTACTCTATAAAAATTTAATGTGGATTTGGAACACCCTTGATCCTAAATATATGGGGGTCCTTTTTAGTATCATGTAACCCATATATTTGTTATACATATTTCTTTGATGAGGTGAGGGTCCTCTATATGATTGATGGAGTGGGAAACTCTCCTTTGAGTTGTGGTGGGAATCCACTATCTATAGGGTTAGTATCCAAACTAACTAACACTCATATCATGATGAGTTGTGAATCCCCCGATATGATTTTATGGTGGGTAATTAGTAGGTATGATATGTTAGGTAGTTTCGGCATCATAGTTCATGTGATATTTTGGGTTCCTATTAGGAAATGATCTCTGTGTAGCTAAGCTATAATGATTGTGTTTCTTACTTTATCTATATTATTATTTACATTTTTATATATCTATGAATATCCTTTATTTGGATAAAAAATTATTCTTTCATTAAACATTTTTTCTTAGTATTTATTACTATGTACATTAATATTCAAACAAACATGATCATAATTTCTATCACATGTTCTAACTATGTATAAGATTCATAGTTTATAGGTGAAATTATTGGAAATACGGATGGTTATTCTAGTATATTTCATGTCTCCTGGAATATAGTAGTTCAAAAAGGATACAGTGATTATTATAGATCGAGGTAGGTTTCCTTGTAGCAAGTTGGGGACTTTCCTTTGTATATGATAATCATATTTCATGATAAAATCTTATTTATTTGATTATCTATTTTGGTTTCCATTATATATTTGTTTTTGAATGTTGATATAATATATATATATATATATTAGAATCTAGTTATGTATATGTTTATCATATTTATTGGTTTTATTTTACAATGTTATCACATGGGATAATCCCTTCTATTTATGTTATGCCTTCTTGGTTCTAGAACATATATTCCAATTTTTTACTTTTTCATATAGGATCTAGTGTGCTAATGTTGATAAATAATCATTAATTGTTTCCTAATTTTTTTCTAAAAATACTATAAAAACATGGGAGAAATAATAAATTTAGTTTATATTAGTTTGATTATTAAATAGAATGATTTTATTTATAAATTATAATATATTTTTTTTGGTTTTCATTTTAGTTTTCATGATTCTCCACTAAATAGATTTTGAATCATGATTTTTCTATAAATTTTATTACACATATAATATATCAGATATGAAAGAATGCATTAGTGGTATTGAAGATAACTAATAATTAATAAATTGGATAAGAAAGTGAAAAATGAAATAAAATGTGTTAAACCATATGTATTTGTTTTCATGATGTACATTACGATAATCCTCATGTTTGAATTTAATTTTTTTGTTTGAAAATGTGTTTTTTTTACTTCGCTGATCATTAAATTAATAAAAAATAAGGTGGGTTTTATATCAACTGTTTTAGAATCATTAATTTATATTAAAAAAAATCATAAACAATATTTTAGTTTAATGATATATCATCTTAACCTTTTGTGATTTCTAATATATATCTATTTTTATTTGTAATCCACATTAACATTGTTGTTCACATTTAAATACCACATGAATTATGTAATTCCTAAATCAATAATTTTTTAGTGTTATTATAACCATTAAAACATATGATAATTTCTAACATTGAAATAATTAAACAAAAAAGGAATTTATATTGTGATTAATGATAATGAAATATTTGAAAAATAATCATGGCAATATGATTTGATCATATATTTTTTATATATAATTACTATAAAGTACATGTAAATTTTTGAATTTCCATTATTTATTGCCTAAATGGTGTTATATGTTGTGTAAAAAAATAATTCCATGTATATAACATTTTTTATTATATAAATTTCATTAAGTCTAGTATATTTTAAGCATTTCTTTTTATTTTTCTCATTAGAATTCAAATGAATAGTTTTTGGGATATTCTAAATTTTCTAATTTGATATCATCAACTAGCCATTTATACACTATAATTATTTTAAATATATACTTTTTCATCTTGTGTGAGGATTATTATATTATTTAAATCTTGGGTTATATTCAAAATAGTTGGATTAATCGTATGTAACACTACAGTTTTCAATGAAATTTATTTTCTTCTTATTATTCTATATTTCATATAAAAGGTATTCTGTAAAAAAATTTACATATGATAAATTTTAGAATATGTTTAAATATTATAATTAAATCTTCACCTATATGAGTCTTCTAGGTGTCTCTATTTATTTAATTTGATGTTTCATATTTCCTTGGTTTTGTGGGACAGTGGTTTGGTAGTGACTATGACATTTTTATGCAGACAATTACCATGATGTTAATACGTTGGTCCTCAATTATTTCTTTCACTTATGGATTTTATGACTGGGATAGATCAATTATAAATTTTTTATTTTTATTTTTTATAATTTTAAATTACTATGGCTGATCTAGATTTTTTATTGGTTTTCATTTATTGTGATCTATAAGGAATTTTGGAAAAAAAAATTTTTTTAATAGATTAGGGAACAATAATTAAAAAACCCAACAAAAAATACATATATATTAAATTATTAAACATTAATATTCATTAAAATTAAAAATATAGAGAACCCTTAGAACCTATAGATCTAGAGTATTTTGATATTTTCTATATGACCATTTGTTACACAATATTTCTTCAATATCTATGAAAAAAATCACCAAAAAGATCTATTTTTAGACACACCAAACATGATAATAATATAAATTACCTAGGTAAAAATAAAATATTAGAAAATGTGATATTGAGTTATTAATATGTGGTAGATGATATGTGATATCAATTTAAACCAAATTAGATAACTCAATAGAGATCATAAGTGAGAATAAAATTGACATGAATGCATGAGAAAATTATGATGGTGTAATAACCAAAAATAAGAAAATTATAGAAAATAAAGTATTAATAGAGAACAATTAATCATTATATTTGGATTTTTTCGTAACATAGAAAATAAAACCTAATAATATGAAATGGAATATAAATTTGGTGCTTGAATACATATAAAATATAATATCTTTTTTGAGCATTAATGTTAAGTCCATTCTCACATAGTAGAAAAATATTTACCTTAACATAGTGTAATATGATAACCTATAATTTCCCAAAATAAGACATATCATGGGGTATAAATAATTACCCATTACCTTAAACAAATATATAATTTTGGTTCCACCTATATATAATGACAAACAATATAAATGATTTCTAGAAGAAGATAAAAACATTGGTAAATCCAATATAGAATAGTTAAAACATGATTGTGAAACATATTTATAAATTATTCTTCGAGTGTAAATAAATCATTTAGAGAATGAAAGTGGATGATTGATTTCAAAAATTTCCCCACTATTTTAGATGAAATTTTAAATAATTGTGATGGAAAATGATATTAACAATAATTAAAATCCTCTAAATACTCATAGAAAAATTGATTAAATATTAAACTAAAATTATACTTCAAATTTTTAAACCTATTTAAATTACCATAAAATATTGTGAATAAATGTTTTAAATTTATCAGGATAAAGGTAATATAAATATTTTTGAAGAGTGATTGGAAAAAATGGTATAAAGGGATAATTCATGATAAATATAGTTGAATTGATCTAAGGAATATGATCAATATAAAAATATACAAGTGTAAAGCTTAAAATATCTCATCCATACCTTTATAAGTATGTGAAAACCAAAATAAATGATTCTTATAAAATCATTGATATAGGTTGAATAATAAAAAATGAATCCATAAAACAATTTAATGAATATATTGATGGATGATAAATATTTCTATCTAAAAATAAGAGATAAATTCAATTCTAGTAATAAGAATAATTTTGGGAGAACTATGAATCAGTTATATGGGAAATTGTAAAAAGACATTTGAACCCAAAAAATTATCAATGTAAAATATAATTAATGGTGATTTATAAATAATCTATAAAAATTAATTAATGGATGTGTCGATATATAAAATATTATTTTTAGTGTGATATGTGTTGAAAACCTGTTACTTTTACATATAACACCTATAAATATGTTATAACACCTATAAGTTAAACATATCCATTTTAATCACATTATTTAGGAAATTAATCTTATCAAGTATAGTTTCTAATATTCTATTAAACAAACCCCTACATGATTATGAGGTATTAT
The DNA here is from genome assembly GCA_963277665.1 of Viscum album. Taxonomy (NCBI): domain Eukaryota; kingdom Viridiplantae; phylum Streptophyta; class Magnoliopsida; order Santalales; family Viscaceae; genus Viscum; species Viscum album. The sequence continues at coordinate 1,436,968,080 of OY728156.1, read as the reverse complement.
ATTGGTTCACTTTTGTTTAAACCTCATGTGTTTTGGTTTATTGTGTTTATTTTAGGGGCTTTGAGAATCCTGAGTTAAATATTTCTACATAAGGGACTTAGATGATGAAAACCATCCAAGAGAATATTTCCCATTAAAATCCCAGTGGGACACCATTTTTATTTTTGAGGACCTACTTTTTGTGGTGTACCATTGTCTAATCCATTTACCTTCTAATGAAAGACCACCAAAACACTATTGACCTTGGCTAAAAGGTGGTGCAACTACCCTCCCCACCAGAGTTCCAATGGGAGACCACATGAGAACAAATGGGAGAATATATACCATTAATTTTAATTTGGGTAGTTCTGTCTCTTGAATGTTTTTCTCCCATAATGTCTATTTATTATCTCTCATCACCTATATAAACTACAGACTCAAACATATCTCATTTCCTTATGATTTTGATACCTCAAACCTCCTTTATTTCCTAAATTATGTGACATTTATTGTATTCAGAAGACTGTTATGAATCTAATATTCCACATCCATAAATTCATCAAATCTATTAATATTTCCACATTCTTTAATGGTGTACCCATATATTTTGTGGGTTTTATAGTAATTTATAAATCCTTCCATTGAATTTTATTTAATAAATTTTATTCAGTGTTTCAGATCATATAACATTGTGGTAGGTGGTCCGAAAGATATCTTGATGGTTTATATCAGTTACATTCATTTGTAAGGTGTGAATAATGATAAATTTAGTTTCATGACCCTAGTTAGACCTAAAATATTTAATTTCATTAATGTAAAATATATTTATATTCATTCGAGCCATTATTGGTATTCTAATGGTCACTCTACAATTACGTGGACTCTAATGGCCATATAGTTAAATTAGAGTATGTATAATTGTAACTCAATACCCAATGGGACATCCATTGACTAATTTTATAATATAAATAGTATATATATGGTCACATAGTCTGTTATGATATAGAAGAACTATCATATTGAGGGATAAAAAATTTGAGGTTTGGCCAATATGAAAATGGTGAGTTTTCCTTACATTTTTTTAGTCTAGTTATAGAATTATATGGGGGACTGTCCCTCCCCCACTAATTTCATAAGATAATATTGCTTATTCCATGGATTTTTTTATTAAATCCGTGTTAAACATTTTTAAAATTAAAATTTTTCTATTTAAACATTTTTTGGATGATATGAAAAACATAAAGTTATTTTATTTTACCATATTTTCTAAACATCTTGTTAGACCTTTTCATATTTTTCGATAATAATGAGGGTTGGAATGCCCATATTGCAATTTATGGACTTGGATGTGTTGAAATGGACACTATTGATCTAATTTTATGATGAGAGATGTTCTTCCCCTTATTTGGTACACTTATGCCACTAATATTATTCCTATCATTATTGGATGAGATTACCATGTATATCATATTGGTTATGATATGTGACAAAATGGCCATTACTTTGCATGTATGTGTTAAGGAGGATATTCCCATAGTTATTGGATAAAGTTTTCACATTTCATTTAATATATTAAAAATCAGACATTTTCTGAATATATTGTTATTCTATTGGATGTGTGATATTCATAAGATGGTGTGATATTTCCAAGGTATGGAATGTAATGCCCATGTGAGAATTTATATTTATGATATGTTTTTCCCACTTTTTTTAAATGATGCATATAAATAGGGATTAATTTCCCAATTGTGATCATGCATGTGACTAGGGAAAATATTCCCCACTTACTATTAACTTTTTAGGATATTCCAACTAAAATGTTATATTTTATGGATCCTATACCTAATCATTATAAATATATTGAGACATGAATCATTCTAACACATTATCTCTCTTAGTATATATGTGTAATTTTGTGCCATTATTACTGGGATCTTATGTCTAATGTTATGAAGTATTTTATTTGATCCACTATGCCCATAATAGATATAGTGATTTAATGGGACTTGATTGCCATTGTTATGTATAGATTTATGAGATTTACTACACAATATTTATTCTATTTCAGGACAAGATATTTTTTTTCTGCTTATATCTATTGATTTTATTTATTGTAAAAATTCCCTTTAAATGTTTATAGAAAACCGAACACTGTTCTAAGTAAGTAATATTTCTCCTTGGTGGATCAGTACTAACCATGACTTTAACATAATTATTATTTATTCCATTTTTTATCTATTTTCATGAATATAATTATATTCACACTCTATTATATGATAGAATATTAATTATATTTTTTAGTTTCCTACATAGTTCCTTGGTACTTGGGATGATCTAATGGTCATAAGAATAGATAAGGTCAACGACCATATATTTGATAGGTTTGGAGGTGGTTCATAGTTTGGGATATGTGATGGGAACTGGATATGACTTGGGACACCATATTATAGTAGTTTCCTTTATTAGTTTCATTCAAACTATTATACATATTACCAACCCATAAAAATCATACTATTATAATATTTTTAATACCCCATGATTTTATGCTATATTTATCCTTAAGTAAATTTATTTTCTTTCATTTCATGATTTATAAGCAACATTTTATTTAAAAGAACCACAATATAATATTAAACTATTATTATTATTTAAATGTGATGGTTATAACTAAACCATTAAATTAGAGGTGTAAATAATAATGACCATATAATAAAAAATATTTATATAGTTTTATATAATTAAATTTCAAAACAAATTAGTAGCAGACTTTCATTAAAGTAATTTTATTCTTCCAATATAAGTTTTATTAAATAAATTTATTGTATTTTACAAATAGATGTTATTATTAAATTTTTATTCTTTTAAAATTAATATAATTAAAATATATAACTTCTTTGGAAATGAGAATATGAAAAATAGGTTAAGGGAATTTTTTTGAATTTTTTTTGAAAAGATTAATTTTTTTATGAATAGTGAAGAATACTAATTTTATATAAAACTTTATTTTCCATTTATGTATTTAAAAAATTATATTTTTATATTAATTGATTTGAAAACATTTTTATATACTTTTTATTTAATATAATCTAATTGATATATTGGGAGTTGATTTTATGGTTAATTTTGGTATGAAAATTTTTTATACTTTGAAAAATTATTTTTCAAAGAAACTAATTTTTCATCCCATTTTGTTAGTTTATTTTTAAATTAATTTATTCCTAATATAAATAATAAATTATAAAAATATTGAGTCGATACTTGGAATAATTATTTATAAATTTAATAAGTATTCCACTATCATCTTTTGTGTTATAAATAGAAACATTGGTAAAAAAACACAGTTACCATGGTAAGACATAAAACATGATAAAATGGTTAAAATTATATAATTGTAGTTAATATAGATTAACATTCATTTAAATCATATTGGTTGGTCGTATTTAGAACATAAATCATCTCCCTTTAGAACTATATTCATTTTAAATAATTTATATTAAATAATACATTAGTATGTTTTAATGTTATGAAACATTCCATGTGTGTCATGTCCATTAATTATAAAAATAAAATGCATGTTCAATATTATCCACACATTAATAGACACCTATCTAAAAAATTAACTACCCAAATTTTTTATAAAATTACTAAAGTTATCAATATAAAATTATTTCAAGGTTTATGTGTAATCCAAAGGTGGGTTTTCCACAAAGAGGTATAACTCTTAATTGGGCAGTTTTAGGTTTATTTCTAATTTATCCTTATCTAAACATGTTTTTCCATCATAAAATGATTAATAAATTATCCAGAATATAGTTATATATTATTATTACAATGTATCAACATTTATTCATCTTCTTCTCCATCAAATTGTAAATGATTTTTTGTTTATACATGCATGTGTTCTACCATGTCATGATTTGATGTATTTTCTTTTTTGTCACACATTTCTTTGATGGTTATATTGATGGATATACTATATATATATATATTACTTATGACATAATTATACTTTTTAAATTATTATATATTGTGTATATTGTTACCTTTCCATCCATTAGAAAATGGTAACCCGCTTCTATGTTTGTCTGGATTATCACCTTCACAAAGCGATGTGATTCATTATTAATCACCAATTTAATTGAGTAATTATAAAAGTGTATATGACGAATAAATATTATAATTATTTAGAGATTAATATTCATGAGATAATTAAACCATGATCATGGTATAATTACTGGAACCATTAAACTGAATCATGGATGAAAAATAGACTATTTTTCACCTGAATGTTTATCTTAATGAAAAAGTTTTTAATTAAATTAGATTTAGAAATTATAAAGGAATGGTAAATATAGTTATATTCATGAATAAAGTTCTTTAATATATTTATAATAAAAATATAACATTATATAGAATATTTTAGTGTGTATGATGCATGATAAAACTTAGGTATAGGATTTATGTTATAGTCTCATTTCATTAAGGGGTTGTCTAAACTATATTTCAATTAAAGGAAATTACATATATTTAATCTTTTAAAAACTATATTTTCTATTATACTATATTTATTCATTTAATATTCCTATAATAGTTCCATGTTTTCTAACTTTTATAATTAAAATGATCAAGAAAACATTTTTATGAATATAGAATTTATTTCCTCATTGGCTATGAATATGTTTCATCAATTGTAATATTTTCATGAATTTTTTTTCATGAATATATTTAATATTATCTATTGATATATTAATGTATTTTTTTAAAATATTTTTTATTTATAATTTTCTTAATAGGATCTTCTTATCATTTTATAAATGATGTAATTCTACTAATGGTGTGATTCTTTTTATTTTATCATATACCACATGAATTAATTCTCCCCCATCATGAATAGTATTTTCATTAAATAATACATTAAAATATTCAATGATTATAAAAAATCAAATTTTTTTTAATATTCATGGAAATATTATATTATAAATAAGTGGTTAAATACACTTTGGGTATTGTACTCAAGAAATATTTTAGTGTTATTTTAATATAATTTTCATATATAAAAATATCCTTGGATGTTACTTTTTATCCAATGGGGACATAATACATTGATATAATCATCAATATTTCTCTATATGGTTATTTATTATGATTATTAAATATTGATGTGGCCTTTTTTCATTTCTATAGGTTATACTATGTTGAAATAATAAATGTTTTCATGACCTTTGGGAGGACATATTAATAGTTTACAGTTATGTAGTAGTTGGTTTAATTATTGATCTTCAATGAATTGGGTAATTTAACAATTGTATCTCATTAGATGATTATAGTGACATTTCACATGATTGTGAATACCTATTTATACATTTTTCTATATGAGTATGTTTTCTTTTATTTTTCCTATATTATTATACATTAAAATGATTACAAAAAAACTATTATTATATTTTGATGTGGGACTACGATATCTTAAAGATAATCTCACTAGACTATGCATATGTTTTTAAAATATATATCTTAACAAGATTTTGTACCCTTATGCTAATGATTAAACATCCATATGTTGTGAATCTTAAATAATGATTACTACTTTGACACCCTTATTAATCATGATTCTAGATATAACTTGATTTTGTTGTTTATGATATAATATTTCCTTGGCACAAGTGTTTTATGTTGATAATATGAAATTTATTATGTTATAATACACTCTTGGTTATCTAATTATTTCTTATTATAGATATTTCTAATGTTTCCCCTTACTGGAAATTTGATACGACCCTTTATTACCTTTAATTCCCTAGTTTTTGATTGAAGGTGCTTATTTTTTATGTCTAGAAGGGTAGTTATATTACGATATTTAAGGATATATTGATAAAAATTATAAAATATTTCGATTATGTATCTAGTTTATAAAGACATTAATCGATTAAAATACATAGAAATGTTTTATTTTAAAATGTATCGAATATTTATCTAAAATTATGTATTATTTATCTATGTTATGATTAGATCACTATTCTTGATATTAGGGCATATTTTAGTTATTTTTAAACATTATTATTTAAAAAAATTAGTGTTGAAACTTTGGGTAGGCCTATTTATAGAAGAACATCATAATTCATAGAAATGAATTGATTATGGTTTTCCTAGACAATATATCCATTTATAGACATTAGTAAGTGGATGTGTTTTTATAATAGGTAATCATAGGAGTACAATATTGGAAATGGTTGGATAGCGTATTAAGATGATTATCTCTAGTGCATGATGAGTGGGCCTAAGACTACACCACAAGTTAAAAACTCTTGAGGGATAAAATTTGGTTGATGCACATTCCCTTTTTGAACCATTATGATGAATGGTAAAATATATCCTATAAAAATTAATGATCATCTATAGTGATATGAGATGAACATAGTGTTCCATGCTTTTAAAGAAAGAATAATCATTTAGGACATCAAAAGAATTATTTTTATAATCATATGAATTTTTATAATGATTATTAACCATTTATGATCAAAGTAACCATTTATTTAGTAAGGGAATAATCAATGAAAGATGATGTTGATGGGGTAACAGACACACTAAAATATTGAATTATCCTATTTTGTATTCATAAAAATAATTTACTATACAATGAAATTTATCTAGGAATATTCCTTCACATTCTTGAAGATTTTATGTTGATTTGGTAGTAAAAAAACTAAAATATTATGATTACTACAGTTAACTTTTCTTTTTATATCTTGTATGACGTGATTTACTTATGGTTAGTTTATATTTATAATGTTGCATTATACTATTTTTTTATTTTAATTTTTTTTATTACCTCTTATATTACTTATATTCAACTATTACACATAATAGAGTCTCCCCATATTTTTATACTAACCATCACAAACAGTCAGAAGCCTATAGCAAACAATGATGTACCCCTAAGTCATGTTGTGAAACTTGATCTTCCACAATAGAGGGAAACCAGGACAAGGTATTTTATAGTGTGGTATCTAGGGAATATTTTTTATTATTATTTTTTGTAATTTAAAAAAAATATTAGATGAAAACAAATCATGTGGTGGGAATTATTTTTATGCATAACTAATCAATATATTTAGTATGTCCATTTTCTGAGTGATATGATGGGTATTATGGGTTTTTAGTGTTATGTTCTTATGATTCATCATATCTATAATGAAATATTTTATTTTGGTTATAGTTAATGATTTTCTCCTCTTATCATGAGGTGGAAAGAAAATGTGATTTATGAATCATTTTTGGCATCCATGATTAATATTTTATACGTGTGTTTTCTTATGTCTAATTAGCATGATTATGATAAAGTGTTTATTTGTTTAAAAATTTTATTATGTCACATATGTTTAATACTTAATTTTGTAAATCCAATGTTTATTTTTTTATAACACACTTTGGTTGGGTATTTGGGGATAAGGAGAAAACATGAGGTTCTTCTGAGATCCCAATATATTGTGTGTGTGTGTGTCTGCATGTATAACATGTTGTAATGCTCTAATTATTTCATATTAAAATTTAAATAATATTAAAATTGTGATTTATATGTAATCATAAGTTTGTATTTTAATATTTTAATTAAATTATTATATGGTGACTACCAGTTCAGTTTCTGGATAGTGGGAATGAAAACCCTCCATCAGTTATTGACCCATATCCTCATTTCTCACATGAACATCTATTAATATAAAACTATTAGAAAGTATACTTTAGGTTTTATAGTCAATGTTCCATGAGGAACCAAGATTAAATATTCTTATATGTTAATTGGCCTACTAGTTTTAGTTATATCACCCCTTCTATTTTCTAAAGATGTTAGACCTCGGATTGCTAAGTTATTGATTGAGATCATCCATTCTATATTATATTATCAAAATAATCAATTGAATAGGTGAGTTAAACATGTTTTATAAATGATTTTAGGACCAAAAAACCACTTATAGGATATATTGGCAAATGTAGATCAGAATGTGGGCATTTATAAGGACTACTAGACTTGTTTCATTGAGAATTAATTCCTTGAGACATTGAGGGAAGAAGTGGCATATGTTTTAATCCATATAGTTTATATGATCATGAAAGTGATGGAATTTGAATATTGTTTTATAGGGTTTCATTATTTTCTCATTTCCTTAGTAAATATTATACCTCTATTTTCTATCCTCTTTAGGATAGAATGAGAAATTTTATTTCGTATTAAGTGTGCATATTGTAGATGATATATTTTTCTAAGGATATTATCGTACCATTATTATATAGAGGAATGAATATGAGGATAATATTTATATGTTGTATGTAAAATCCCATTCACATTAAGTTATAAATTACATGACATTAATAAAATAGTGTATTATAATAAATTCTGATAATCATTTAGGTTTATATTTTTATATAATTAGAAAAATAATTTCACTAAAAAACCCATGAATTTTTTAACTAATAGTTATTTTTTGACTATATTTGAAATTGATTAATATAAAAAAAATCTTAATCACATCACACTAATTAAAAAAATACTATACTAGACATATCATACTTTCCTTATCATTACAACTGTGTGAAATAAAAATTAAAGGAATGGGTGAGAATGTAATCTCATTAAGGGTAGACATAAGTGACAACAATAAATTATTAGATTTTATCATAAAATATGAATATGGGTATAATCAATATATAAAATAAAATAATAACAAACAATATTAGATAATAATACATGAGTAAAATAATATGTCCTAGAATAAGAATAAGTATAATACTATGGAACAAAGAAAATCGAATGAACAAATTTTAAAAAGTCCATGTATGTCTACCACAAATATTGTGAAAAATTACAAGTATTCTAACAATATTATGTATATAAAAATACTTGTATGTTCAAATATAATTATCACTTGAGAATTAAATACATAACCAATTCACTAGATAGAGATATTGAATCCCACCCTTATCATCCATACAGAAAAGATCCACTAAAATCAATCACTATTATATAATAAAGAACACATAGAATAAAATGGTTATAATATCCTTATCAAAGTGAATCATATATGGATAGCACATCAAATTTAATTAAAAAACAGTAAATTACTGTGAAATAAAAATTCTTCTTGAATTAAATTATGCAACTCTTTAGGTAAATACTCTTTAAATAGGATTTAAATGGTATTAATAATGTATAGATAATGTGTATAAGTATAATTCAACAATTCTCATGATTGTTCAATGAATCTAATCTATGTAAACACCCATCATTCAAAGGAATAAAAAATTAGGTATTCATTGTAGAAGGTCATTGGATAACAAATTATGGTTATACCTTAAAAATGATTTATAAATATAAAGATAGGGATGAATAACTTTATTAATGGAAAATAAAACTATGTATTCTATCAAGATAAATAAGGTGGATTGTATTATTTAAGGAAAATAATCCATTAATAATATGATATGTCGAATTCATTTTTTAGTTAAAAAACACTATTTTTGAGGTTTTTCAAAATTAATTTGAAATTAATTAATATCCTTGACATATTGAATGAAATTTAATAGAAGACTTTTATACAAATAAGTGTAACATAATTTCATTGTAAAATTTTAAAACATTTTGAGAATGTTTCATATAAAATAAAAATGGAGGAATAATAACTTGTTTAGAAAGAAATTATAAAAGAGATTATTTTGCAAAAAATAACCCATACTCAAAATGAAAAAAAATCGTTTTCTTTTCAAAAAAAATTCAAATAACTTTAGGCTATTTGTTAATGGAATATATAAATTTTTTACAAGAATAAACTGATATCCTCCAAATGTGGAGTCTAATTTCAAATATGAGTGACGAATAATTTATTTTTTATTCAATATAACATTTTTCAAAAAAAATATCAATTAAAAGGATAATTTTACTTTTAATTTAAAAAATTATAAAGAGGAAAAAATATCCTGAATTATGAAAATGGGGGGTGGAAATTATTGTGATAGTGAAAAGAATGACTAAAACAATTACCTATATTGGTTAACATATTTTATATAACCTAATTGTAAAATGAGAATGGGAAATTAATCATTAATACTTGAGTATAAATAAAATAAAAACCCTTTATGGGAGAAGTGATTTAAAAAAATATTCACCTACCATGAAAGAAATATATTTCATGATATTGTTAAAAAAATAGGTAGTATATACACCATGAAAAATAAATTGGTCTATAACAAGAAATATGTCTTGGGAAATGGGAATTGAGGAAAAGAAACCCTTTAATGTAAAATAATATTTTATAGCCAGAACCATTTGATAATGAGTATATAATTAAGAATCGTAGAACCAAAAAAATAAGAAAAAATAAATAGTATTGAATCCATTACATTATTTAAATCAAACATAGAATAACATAGTTCAACAATAATGTAGGTAACTCAATGGAATAAAATTAAGTTAGCACAAACCCTTCTGATAGTTGAAAAATTCAAATGAAAACCCCTTGTGGTATGTGATTTAAAATGAAAAATGAAATACTATAAATAATGAGAGTATTTTGATCCAAATAAAAGAATCATCACTAGATATAATATTTCAAATAAAACATATTGTATCTAAAGAAGTATGTCTCAAGAGATTGAATATTGAGTGAATAAAACAATACCATGGTCCTGATTCACTCTACACATGCACCTAACATTATGAATAATCCAATTATATTTATTTGATATGACATTTTTAACCTTATTAATATATAAATCAATAACCTATGACCATTAATTATAATGTTCTATTTATTTATTATATAGTTTTTTCCTATGTATATTATATTGAGTGAAAATTGTATTTGTGTTCGCTTATTTTGATAATTTATTGATCACATATGATTATTTAATATAATGGTAAATAAAAAATATAAAAATTATATAAAAATTTAAAAACCAAAATTCACATATTAAATTATAATATTATTATATTTTATGTTCTTATATCCATCCATGATATATTTTTATAGCATCATTAAGTAGGTGATTAAATCGAACCAAACAAGAACATGTTATTAATTGATAGGGGAGTATGGTAATGGATGTGTATGATATCATTATAATATAATAATTATTATTTTATATTGTCTTTTTAAATTTTATTAATCATAATTTATGTGGTTTTTATAAAAAATGAAAATCAAAATGAAAAAACATATCTTTGGGGAGGGGGTAGTCTGCAAGACACACGATTGACATTTCAATTTCCCGTCGAATGATATTGAATGATGGTGGATTATAATTATGCACTTCATATTAATAATTATCTTATGTATATATATATCAAATTATTATTTTATCCCATTTTTATAACCAGTGAGTAGAGTTGTGGGGGATGGATTGAAGGTGTAACTTTGTACCGTTGGTATTTTAAAGAATCGCACAACCAACGTTCTTTTATTTTTTTTAAGTATATTGGAAATTATAAAAATGGGTTGATAATTTAATTTAGTAACACATAATTTTACTAATTATATAGAATTAATCATATCAGTATTACTAGGTAATGTTTGTAAGGTAATGATTATGCTGGAAATGAAAAGGATAATTAATACTCACATTGTAATATTTCCATGGAAATAAAGAGTTTATTAATACTTATGGTGACCATATGATTTTTTTCCTAATAAGGTAATTCTAGGAGTTGAATATTTTGGAGGTTTTATATAAATTAAAATTGGTAATTTTATAATTTAGAGGTTAAAAGTTACCCCTTCTATTAATGATGAAAATGTAACTTTTGAACACCCCTAACGTTTCAATAATTTAATGATACTATTCAATTTACAATATCTCACCAAGATAAAAAATTGTATTGTGGGATAATATTGGGAATAAAAAACCAAATCAATTAATTTATAAAAAATCTTTAAAGATATTTCAAGGTATTTTGCAATTAGTTTTTATATTTAACAATTTTCATTTTTTCCCAGATCACATGTTTTAAACAAACAAGTATATGTTGTAGTAAAAAATTAATATATTAAAACATTAAAATTTTTTGTTTAATTAAACTAAATATAATATCAATTTATTTCAATAAAATATCCAAAAAATAAATCGATATCTTTTTAAATTAAAAAGTTTTGTATATTCAAAATCTATTTTTGTCAAAAAATTGTTTTCACCATTATGTGTTCTTAATCTCATTTAGAAAATATTAAAAATTAAATTAGCGTTAATAATTTTACATAATTTATTAAACATTATATAAGATTTATCATTTAAAATATATTTATTTAATTTAATATATATCTAAAATCACCCAATGTTGATAAAACATTCCGTTAAAAAACTATCAGTTTCACAATTATCATAATAATTTGATTCAATAATTGTAATGATAAATTATTCCAAAATATTAATGAGAAATTATTAAATAACATTAGAAGTCTGATATAAAATATTAATACAACATTATTTGAATTAATTTTTATAATTTATGAAAACTAATATTTATTATAAGCGAATATTAAGTATTATTTTAAGAGTAAAATAATAATTATGATTTCAAAATTTTTAAAAAAAAATTAAAAATTCATAATTGAATTTTTAATGTTGTTAAATAACATAGTAAATACATATATTGTATATAAAAATATTTTTATAAAATTTTATGTCCCAGATATGACGGTATTAAAAAAATAGGTATATTTTCTATATTCACAGAGATATAAATTATGTTATAAAATATCTATAACCACATATATAGATAAATTTTACTCATTGAATTGAAAATTTATATTCATTTTATAAAATTTTAAATATAAAATTTATAATATTCTAAATTTAATTTTTTAAATGAAAAAAAAATATAATTTTAAAAAAAAATTATTATTGAAAATTCCCTTTTAAAACATTATGTGTTCTTAATCTAAGTTTTTATGTATTTTATAATAAATTGCGATATTTCTATGTATATTCTATTTAATTATTCCAAAATTTATATAATAATTTACATCTAATACTCGAGAGATCATTATAGTATAGTCTTTCATGTGAAATAATAAATTTAACATTGTATCAATTTAGAGAAAATTTTATTCAAAAATCTCTGTGTGTTACAATCTACCCAAAAAATAAATCATGTCCTCACAATTTTAATTATTACCCATATATGAAATAGAGTTATATTATTCTTATCAAATTTATAATTTTGGATACATCTTATGATCTGTCTTGTACCATACCCTCTTAGGTTATAATTAGTTACTGATATATCCTAAGACAAAATTAATCATCAAACAATGATATACTCAAGTATATATATACCATAACCATAATTTATACAAAATATATCATTTCCAAAACCATATAAATCTAATAGAAATTAATCCAATGGGAAACCATTTATTCATCTAAAAATTATACTATATTTACCCATGAAATTGTATTAATCACAATGTTATAAAATCACAGAGTAGAAAATATATAACAAAATCATTAAAATGTGATTGAATTTATAAAAAAATCAAGAATCAGTTATTAATCCCAAATTTACGAATACCATATAAAAAAATGTTTTCAAACTTTATCAATCATTAATTATCTAAAAATTAAGGTTTTATTAGTCTTAAGAGTTACCCATCCCTCAATCATGCGTTTAAAAATATTTACCATTAATAATGAAAAAACATAATAAAATAAAATTTCAAGGTTATTGATATAATATAATATTTGTTTCCAAACCATTAAAGAGAAACTGTATAAAAACCCATAGATATTTTTAATAATCCTGTTAACTTTTAGAATATGTTATAATATCATCGGTTAACATAACACACTAATTAAAATATCGACAAGTATCAATTTTAATTTCTTTTTATATATAAACATCAACACACTAGTTAAGACTTGGAAACTCAATTTTACCCTGAAAACTTGAATATATTATGATTCTGAATGATTTATGTATTTTCCCTTATTCGGTTATAAGAAAAAAATTGTTTATATATATATACCATTATTATATTCATTATTTTCATCATGCTTCCGCAAAATATTAAATTGAAAATATTTATGATAATATAAAAAATATGAATATGAAAACTTCAATCTAAATATATCATATCCTTTTAAACCTTCATTTTTATTATATGATACTTTGTGTTCAATGTATTACTCTCTTAGTTCAATCCTTTTTTATCCATGGACATTTTCCTATTAGGTTTTTAACCTATTCACTTATCATATCACTCAAATACTTCATAATTTTTTGTCAATAAATTTTATTAAATAATAATATCCTCCCATAGTTTCTATCCAGGTGTACAGTCTTAGGTATTCTCATCATCCAATAGAGTGAATATAAAGTTAATAGTCAACTATAATTTTTCAAGGTGATCTCCCCTAGGTGTGTATGTTCCTCAATTGTGTCCAATTTATAAAATTCATATTGGGATGTAATTTCTAAGATAACCACATAGACATTACTTTACCAGAACTTCATGATGTTATCCTATAATTATACTTATCTCTTAGTCACATCCTTTTGGATTTCAATAATGTTCTATTATCCTAAACTCTAAAATATTCAATAGTAAATATTAAAATAGAATGGTGTATCTATACCATTGAAATTATTATCATCCTTATCTTATTAACCAATAAATTATCCTTAACTAAATTATTAATCTCTATAGTTTTCTATACCATTATATTATACAAACTATCACATAAAACTGATATTACCCTCTCTAATAGTTTATTTGAATAAAATATTTATTTAAAATAAATTACTATGATCTTTTAGGTTAATAGTTTTATAGACATAGGAAAAAATATTAATTAACACAATCCATTTCTTTTTGAAAAATTGAACATTTTTTTCAATATATATTAAAATCAGTATTTTATAATAAGAATTCAAAATATCTTACTAATTATGGACATAAAGTACACTCCAAGAAATTTCATAAATTTATTTTCTTTATAACCTGAAGATATAGAATCATAATAAAGGGAAAATCACAGATGCTCAGTAAGGGTGAACATAAGAGATAATAATCAATGATCATAAGTTATCATAATATGAACATATGGGGATAATCAAGATACATATGAAAAGCATACCCAAAAAATATGAGATCTTAAAATACTTTTCATGTTATAAGAAATTTATTTGCAAAGAAAAGGAATTAATATTTAATGGAAATATGAGTCAATAAACTTGAGCAATGAGATCTTAACCTGTTCATAAGAATAAGATTATGTATATAAAACTAACACAACTTTATAAAGACATTTTGAACAAACCCATTAATGTAAAACCTTTATATAGTGGAAAAATCAAAGTATGTATACCATTTTATATGTGAAAAAATACATGTATTACCACAAATCAATTTCTCCTGAGATATAAATCCTCAATCTATGCATTGGAGGATGTTATTGGACCCTAGTTTTTATCATTCATTCATATGAGTGCCTGTAAACTCAATCATAATCACATAATAAAGATACTATTGGAAAAAATGGGTTCCATATCCCTTTATATTTGAATCATATATGGAAATAATTCAAAACTCCAACAATAATCTTGATAATCCAGTAAAATATAAATAGATGTTTAATGAAATTATATAACACTCTACATAAATATATTTCAAATAAAATTTACATGGTATTTATATCATATAAATATAGGGTGAATGGTTTTTTCATCAATTACACTAATAAATAAATGAATGGAATCTAGGTGAAAACCCTTTAATCAAACAAACAAAATATATGATTTTCATATAGAGATGGAATTTGGAGAAAAATAATTGTAATAAATTAAATATGACTATGAAATGAAAAGGAACTGATGGATCATTACATTGATAAAAAATAAAATTACATAATCCAAAATATTTAAGTTGAATGGTATCATTTCATTACTATCCTAGATCAATCAAAAAATATTTTGAAAGGAAATACATTTGATGAAGAAAAATTTTAAGAGTTTTATTAATATAACTTTTGACTTATGGTTTTTCCTTGGTCCATTGACTTAATTTAAAAAAAATTATTTTGTAAAACTAATTGACAGATTAATTATTTTGGATACAATTAAAATACAGAGATAATGTTTAATATAAAATGAAAAAGGAGGATCAAGGATATGTATATAAATAAATGATAAAAAAATACCTTTTTATGAAAATAACTTATATATAAAATAGTAAAAAATTAACTTTATATAAATTTTCTACGAAATTAATTCTTTTTTAACATTTCCTACAACACTTTTCAAAATAAATATTGTTTTATTCAAGAAATATGAATTTTGGGGTAAAATATGAGGGAAATTAATTTCATTTTTTATTATATTAAAAATACCATTGTTGAATACCACATATCATAAAATGTTTATAGAATATAAAATAACAAAAAGATACAAAGGAAAAAATATCGAAATAGATAATGTCAAGGGAATAAAATGATTATGCTATGGGAAAGTGAAACTAAATAAATTCACCATATTGTACATCAAATTAGGGAGATATTTATTTAAAAATGATATTGGGAAAAGAAAGATTATTGGTTGAGTAACATTCAATTAAAACCCCATGAAGGAATTTGAGAATGGAAAATAAAGTTAAATAACATGAACAAAATATATTTCATGATGTAATATAAAAATAAGAAATATGTAAATATATAATGGTAAATTGATGCATAATAATAAATATGTCTCTTTAAATTGGAATTGAGACCAAGAAAACCTTTCAAGTAACATAATGGTTTTCATATGGATCAATAGATAATAAGGATATAAAGCATAATTGTAAAATAAAAGAAATTAAATATGAAATAATAAAATAAATCAATTTTTTAGAATAAATCACACTTATATTAATAGTGTTCAGTATGAATATAGGAAAATGAATGAAGAAAAATTTAGATATCACAAACCATTACAATAATAATAATATAATAATTGAAACCCCTTAGATGATTTTTTTCATATGAAATATTGAATATATTGAATTTTGTAAAGACGATGACAAAAATTTTAATGTGTTAGATAATAAAATATTACAAATAAAACATGGTGTATAATAATAAGAATGACTCAATGGATTGAAAATTCAGACATGAAAACTTTACCATACCCCTAATTCACTTTGAATATATGCATAACATGAAGAACAAAAATTATGTTTATGAAATAAAATATTAGAAAAATTCATCAAATATATATAATTTATTAAGGTAAATTTATTATATTATTATTTTTAATCGTTATATAGTTTTTCTGTTTTTTTAGTTTTTTAAAAAATGAATTGGTGTTGGCTTATATTTATATTTTTACTAATAAAAAATGTATTTTAATACTAACTAAAATTAATAATAAACACTTCTATGAAACATGAACCAAAAATAAATATTTTACTAATGTATAATAATATTATTATTTAACTTCCCATACTTATCCATCATAGAGTTTTATAGTTTCTTTTATGAATGTTGTTAAACTGGACAAAAAATAATAAGTTATAAGTCGACTGGTGGGTATGGTTAAAGAAGATTATAATATAATTATAATGAAATAATAAATATATTTTTTATATTTTTTAAAATTTTATTAATAACATTTTAAATTTCTTGGAAAAAAATTAAAATCAATATGAGAATTTTAAAATGTTATTTCATTTAGGAGGTAGTCCACACAGTGCATGGTTTCCATTTTTAGATCCCAACGAATGGTAGGGAATGAAGGTGGATTATATTGTATCTCTTTATAATAATATTAATATATATGTCACATTACTTCTTCAATTCAATCCTTATAAATAGTGAATAGATCTAGCTGTGAAAATGGAAACTATTATTTCATGTAGGTGGTAGTTCACACAAATGGATGATCGATGTTCTTTTGTTTTTTCATATGGATAGGGAATATTAAATTTGTATTTTTATAGTAATATATTTATAATTAATTTTAATAATGATATTATGGTCATTATATTTATATACCTATGGTACATTTATAAGATAATGATATAAAAGAAATTGATAAGGATTATGAAATACGAAATTTTGGGACCTTGGACTTTATTATGAAAGTCTCCATAGAAATAAAGGCATTAGAATGAAATATGGTTAATTGGGGATTTATTCCATGTGATGGAATTCTATTATAGTAAAATCTTGTAGGGAGAAATAAAATATAGAATTGGAAGTGAATAATTTATAAGGAGGAAGAGATACCATTTTTTATTTATAGAAAGGGAAAATTATGTTAACACCCAACTTTCAACAAAGTAATAACACTATTCAAGGATAAAGGGTTCTTAATGTGAGAAATAATAGATTATTGGGTGATATTGGTCCAATAAATCTTCAAAAAAAATTATATACAAGTTTTCAACATGTTTATGGTAATTTACTTATAGGTAATTATATTTAACCATTTTAATTTTTACCTAGTGACCTAGTTTTCATCTTAGTAATTTATTTTTTACTACAAAAATCTTATAAAATATTTTGTATCAATGAAACAAAGTTTAATATACATTTAATACAAATAAATTTTTTATCTATAGAAAAATAATTTTTGAATTGGGAAATTTTGTATATATAAAAATAGTTTTTTTGTGTGGAAGAAGTTGATTTCACCATTATCTATTCATAGTCTTATTAATCATTGATTAAAAATATAATGGATATTAAATTTTGTATCTATAGGTATGAAAATAATTTTATAATAATTATTAATGTAAACTTAATTTAATTATTAGGTAAACAAAATCACACTATGTAAATTAAACAATTCGTTAAAAAATATTAGTTTCAAAATTATCAATAAAATTAACATTAATCCTAGTAATAATTATTTGGAACTAAAAATGATATTTAAATAATTATATTAAATTATATTATTGATATAAAATAGGAAATTAAATTTTTAGACTAAATTTTTACAACTGATATAATATGTTTTTTCGTAACAGAAAATAGAATCAGTTTTAATAGTAAAATATTACAATTTTTTTTAAAATGATAAAAATATTTTATATAGTCTAAAAATTTTACCTATAAATTATTATTTTATCTATTAATTATATATATATATATATAATTTTAAAATGGTTTTATAAAATTTTATATCAAAAAATTGACTGTATTAGTTTATTTTTTATTTTTTACTATTAACAGAAGTCAATTTTCTTTGAAAAATTTTAGAAAATAAAGCTAAGAGAATTTTGATATGTTGAATTAGAAAATTAATTTCATGTTATATTATTAATTTTTAAACTTTATATTATTATCTTATAAATTTTAATAAAATATATAAGGGAAAATAATTTATTCTAAAAAATTCCCTTTTAAAACATTAACTATTGTTTATATAATTTATTCTGTGTTTATAATTTATTGAAATATATTTACTTAATATATTTATTATTATTATTAAATTTTATTAATTATATTCATCTAATATGTTATATATCATTTCAATTAGTTTTTTCATTTGAAACAAGCCACCAAACCTAGTGTTATTTTAGTGGAAAAAAATATTCCAAATCCTTGGGGTGTTATAATATATTGATTTAATGATGGGTCAATTAGTGGATATTTAGGTACATTGATTTATAATTTTCATGAAACTTTTTGGATTGATTCTGTTAAGTCCATTTAGTGACATCCCTCTAATGGATGACCCCTCTAATATTTTATCACTATGAGAATCCCAACCAAACATGATTGAAGTTCCATGAACCACCAGTAAAGATTAAGTCATGTGGATACATGATTCATATAGAGATATTTTTTTTAATATTTATTATCATCTATCTAGTGTCTCTAGCTATGTCTGAACTTATAATACCAAATTTAATTTTTATTCTATAATATAGGGTGACGTTTGGATATGTTTTATTTGAATAGGTCCAGAAGTTCGTTCTAGTTCTTAGTAGTGAAGGTTGTAGAGAAATTATCCTAAGGTAAGTCACTCATTCTAAGTCCAATGTATAGGTATTGATTAATATAGTTATGTATTATTGATAAGGATATTTTACATTAGAATTATGGTCCACATAAATGTTTTTTAAGGTATGTTATTTGTCGATTCTATCCCAATTGTTGTTTTATTTGATATGTATATCTCACACTCATTTTTATCTACCCAGTTGGATGATGACCGGTGGCTATTTATTGAATGGTTATATTTTATAGTACCAAAAAATACATCCTTAGGGGTGATGTCTGAGGGTAATCATATGTGTTTAGGATACACCATCAGGGCCAGTTTCTATTAGAATCATTAAGATTTAATTATATTAGAGATTGAAAATTGTTATGTGGAATTTAATATGGATTAGCTGAAACATCATCAAGATCGTATTTATTTCTATTATAACCATGTGTCCTTATTTTTTATGAAAGGTATTTTATATACCTATGTTGTGGATCAGTCTTTTTTTATTGTTCATGCTAAACAAAATGTTTGGAATATGGGAGTGATTTCATCTAGGTTCTTGAGTGTTTCTTTAAGAGATTTGGAGACCCCAAATCCAGTCTTTCATATAATTATTGATCAATTATATGATTTATTTAAAGAAGATTGTATTGGTATTCCTAAAAAATGAGAGGATTATTTCATAATAGATCACATTATTTCTAAAAATCATATATGTATCCCTTAATATAGGATAGATTCTATAAAACATTGTGAGATAAATGTTAAGCTAAAATAAATTATGGATAAGGGATTCATTTACTCAAACACATCCCTTTGGGGTGAACCTATTTAGTTCACCATGAATTTTGATTTTGATTTGTGATTTTTTTATTAATAGATATTAAACCTATATGTGGTCATCAAATAGTATTTTATTCCTCATATTGATAATCTATTTTACCACCTAATAGGGGATAGGTGGTTCCTAAAATTTTATATGATATTGGGATATCAATAGTATCATGTGATTCCATATAATATTCCATATAATACATTTAAGAGAATATACATCATTTATGAATAACTTGTTACACTTTTTGGATTTATAAACATGTTGTAAGTATTTATTTAATTGATGAACTAGGGTTTCTATACATATTTTTGTTCCATTGTTGTCATATGATTTGATGGGGTTTTGGTTCTCTCCCAGTTGTTAAATGATCATGTTCTCCATTTAGGGACTGTATTGATCACACAAATACAAAATTGAAATTATGAAAAACTCTCAAAGTGTACATTTTGGGTCAGTGGTGATTCTTTCATGGGGAATATGATATATGATTAGACATATTATAGGATCCTATGAAGTAACAGGTTTTTATTTACTATAAGTAAAAAACTAATTATTTTGAGATTCAATGTTTCATAGGATTATCATGTCACTAAATATTATTTGTCTTAGAATTCTATATGTTGGCATCACTAATGGTAGCCATACTTATGAAGTGTGAAAATTTGATATGGTTTTATTATTTTGAGAGTAATTATTTTAAGTTAAAGTTCATATTGATATTTTCAACCATGTTGAAATTACTTGGTTTGGGAAATGAATATTTCCACTATAGTGATACATTATGACTAGGAAAAAGATGGGTTTTGATACATGATAGGAAGGTGGTCAATTTTGGATCCTTACAATTTTGGCACAAGAGTAAAATTTTTAATCTCATGCTTTGGAGATATAGTAGTTATTATAAGCACTATGGTGATGGTATCATTGCCTTTTTGGTGAGAGGTTTATAGAATATACTGACAGAATGAGCCTTTGATATATTTTCTCATAGAGTGAACTAAACATTCAATAGTTTAGGTGGGTAAAACACCAATTTTTCATTGAGTTTGAAATGGTATATACAACTAGGAAGGGACAAGTAGTAGATGACATATTGTGTATGATGACTTTAGAGATGGAGGTACAAGACATGAGTGGGGATGGGAAATTAATGTTCATTTAAAAAAAGATAAATCTCTATATTCAAGTGTATATAATAATAGAATACATTTTCCCATAGATATTAACATTTAACTATTTTTGATGTTGTACTAGTTTCAGTTACTAGATTTAGGTTCTTCGGAGAAAATATACAAATGTTTTGTGGGGAGTTACCTCTAGATTGGTCCCTAGATTATAATGATATTATTTATGCATGATGATTGGTTATATTCCCCCCAATCATGAATAATGTGATGATATTTAAATGAAATTTATAAAGATATTATTTTCAGCTAGGTATTTCTATGATCCATTCACCAATGTATTTTTATGATCTACCACAATAATCATAGGTATTATTTGTTTGTCGTGATGAAGAAATATATTTTGGGATTTTTTCATGGTTCATGGGTACTCAAAGTGTAATGATTTCGAATAAGTAACTCTCTATTATTCCTCATAATTTTCCATTATTGAGTGAAAGTGGGATTACGTGATAACTATTATCTTTATGTTATTATAGAGGTCACCTGAGAATAGTAATGGTGCATGATGTATCAGCAATTTATTAAAATAGGTTATCTACTTATTACCAATCTAACAGACTTATTATGTTGATGAGTAGGGATAGTTCATGTTCTTGATAAATTTCGTCTCCATAGCATTCCCATGAGCATCATTTCTAGTTAGGATTCTTGTTCTGCATCACACATCTAGAAGACTTTATAGAATATTCTAGATACACTGGTTCATTTGAGAACTATTTAGTATCCTTAGATAAACAGGTAGTTTGGGTGTAAAATTAAAATAGTAGGGGACATGCTATAGGAATGGATTCTTCATTACGGTGGATTATTGGAGAAATATCATTCATTAGTTGAGTTATAAAATAAAAACAATTATCCTAAATAAATTCAGTTAGATCCATTTCAATCTATTTATGGTTATCTATTTTGACTATCTTTATGCAAGATATAGTTAGTAAAATCTAATATTTTTTCAATGAGTCTCCTATAGGTTATTTTAGAGAATATCTATTTATTATGGATGAAAATGGAAATTACCCAAATTACATCCTGAAATTCTAAACACTAGTGCTACTATCCTCTTGAGTGTGATGTGGAAGACCAGGAAATTATAGATTGTATTTTATCAATTAGGACATCAATGGATTTATAAGTAGGTGAATGTAGAATCAAAATCATGTGTATTTTTGTTTTTATCAAAATTATTATATCTATGGAAATCTGATTGTTTCCTTTTAGAAAATAATTATTATGTATTATGTATTTTACATATCAAAAAATCAATGGAACCATCCTAGTCCATCTCTTGTTATTAGTAATAATGATGTTGACTTAAAGACAAATTTTTTATTTTAGGAACAACCAATTCATATTGTGAACCAACATGGGAATGCTCGTCATGGGAGAATAATAACATTTGTTTATGATTTATGGCAACACATGTGTATCAAGAATGAGACTTGAGACTATGAGAATGATATTTAAGCACAGTGGATCAACTCGTTTACCAGATATGCTTAGAGATACATTACAAGGATGATCTTCCCTATAATGGGTGTATCATAGCACTACATGTGATTCTATGGAATGAGTTTTGAATAAATTTTACACAAAAATCCTGTATTTTTTTGTACAATGTGTAAGCTGAATCCCTTAATCAAAATCTCAAAAAGGTCACATGGTGTAAATATATTTGGGATTGAATTTCACATTGGTGGCATGTTTTGGGTCCAATTTACTTCTGATAGACCTATTGTAACACCCCATTATCATCCTTCAGGTATTACACATATTTAGTTTTTTTGTTTCTCAATCAACACGAGTGCATCAGAGGCTTCTTAAGAATAGAGAACCTTTTTTGAGGGAAATGAATTATTGTTTTGAGATATATTATTTTTTGAGTTAATTGAGTCAGAGTATAAATATTACAAAACAAATATATTACTATCCTCAAATTTGGATAATATTAAATGTAGTTTTGGGATTTTGTGTAGAATATATGATTTTGTAGTATTTTGGGGGATTACACACCATGTAATGGTGTTACACATCATGTTATGGTTGTAAGGAAGATTCCATGAATCAAGTTCAGAGCGACACACTGTGAAAATGTTACACATTGTGAAATGCTAAAATTGGGATTTTTTACACAAGGCAATTAGTTTTTCATCATTTTCGAGTTTAATGGATTACATAGTTTGAAAGGTGATTACATGTTGTGTAATACACATGGTTTTTGTTTTTAGGGAGCATAAACATAAATTTTCTTTTCATTCGGTGTATAGTCCTCCCCCTTAAACCCAATAGATATTTTGGGGGATATTATATATCTTCTCTCATTCTAGCTCATTCGTTCATTGATTTATCATCACTGTGGATGTGGTTCATCTCTATGGGTAAGAATCCTTCTATTTACTCCATATATTTGGTTTCAGTTGTGAATTTGGATACAGTTTTTGTTCAGAATCATGATCTATTATTGTATTCTATTAATATTTTTGAATCAATTTCTGTGTATTTCCTTTATATAGTGGATCAATGACTTTCCTATCTCTGTTGTTAAAGGAAGAAAGGGTACCATCTTTCCGGAGGTCGGTGTTTCTATAAAATTTGATAATTCAATTAATTTTTCATCAATATTGTAAAATTACTTTGGTTTGTTCATCTAATTGGTGTGATTTTGGGTTTAAAGTGTTTTCATAAAAAGATAAATTTTTTAATGTTTTTTTATTTTAAAACTGGTTTTAGAAAAAAAAGTGGATTATCATGGAATTTAAAATGTATTATAAAATTGTGATAATGGTTTTGAAATGCTTTTTTTGAAATGGAACATTGGTAACCTTGGGTGTGTTGGGAAATAGGCATGGGTAACCTTAGTGTGTGTGGAAACACTAGAGGTTACTTTTGAGATATCGATGGACAATAGTAGGACTTTATTTTATTTGTTACTAACAATAAATGAATTAGGGTATTTAATGTCTAGTACATAGTCCCATTTTTCGGGGCCCAATATAGTGTGATTTTACATTTAGGGTTATTTATCCCATGGTCACTTTTATCATGGTCTTTTGCACAATGGTTTTTGTACAAGGTTGTAACAAATGGAATCTCATAATGGTCATTTCATTTATACATGCTTACTTGGTTACCTTGGGGAGGATTAATTGTATTTACTATTTAATCAATTTTACTTTCCATATTTCTATATGTGATAATATTAAAGGATTTTATTAAAGCCTTAGGAAAATGATTTAAATTTTTTTTGGATTTATAAATAATATTTTTAAAATGTTTTATGTTTTTTAAAGATATAAATTTTTCTTTCTGACCACTAGAACTTATATAGCATCTTTGGTGGTATCTTAATAGGGTTTTTGTTCACAATATTCATATTTTCATTGGGTGGTTTTATATATTGAATTTTTGGATCCATGTAAATGAAAGGGAATCATATTGTATGTTGGATTATCTTATCATGATTGTCTTTAGATTATGTTGGTATTGAGGAGAAAGTTGTCCATGTGAAGAATCATTGGTCATGTGTGATTAATAAATTGATGGTTTAGCCTGTTTAGATTGAATTTTATATATTTTTTGTATCTTTTTATTCCCCTTTATACTCTGTTGGTATTTCATGTTTTGATTATATTCAAGAATTATTTCCATTTTTTTTACCTCACCGTGATGGTCTGGCTGGGTTGGCCTCTATAGTTGACATGGTTTGGCCTGTTATAGTTTGGTTCATTGTTATTCCCAGGTTGATGTATGTTAATAATTCATGAGTTTTGATCCATGTCTTGGATAGAAGGAAGTTAGGACCATCAAAATTCAGGTTGTAAGTGTAGATGGGTGGCCGACCAACTCAATTCCATGTCTGAACACGAGTTAACATGGGTTGTTGGAAACATTTTACCATGTATGGACTTGCTATTTAATGTCATTTGAGTGAGATGTATATGAATTTTTTTTAAATAGACCTATTACATATTAAATATTCTTATTTAAATTGGTATTTTTAATAATTTCATGAAATTATTCTATTTTAAATCTTTGATGTTGATACTTGAAGGTGGTCCTGTGATTTTGGAATTTTATCATGATTGATTGGGTTTTTGTATTATGGTTGTTAAATAATTTCTCTTAGAATGTATCTTAAAAAACATAGAGAGGAAACTATGAGATAGGATCTATAGGTGAATCATGTGGTGTACCCTTCTTTGGTAGATACTATTATCCACTTTATTTATACTCTTGGTCAAGTGGGTGTTAAGAACCCATGACTTGTGGTGGATCATGGATTTGAGATCACTAAGAAGAATCTTCCCATAATCCATAATAATAAGGGACTATAAGAACCTGAGTAGAGGTTTGAGAGGGTTTAGAGGATATTCAACCTATTAGATACACCTAAATCCTCTAAGGTGGTTTTTGTGGCATACATAGTCAAGGGATATGGATGGATGTAGTCAGAATTTGTTGAGAAAGTTAATATCCATAAAGACCTTACATGGGATAAATTCAATAAAATCACCAATCAACAATTTTACCCTGTGATATTACATGTGTTGAAGACATGTGAGGTTATATCTATGGATATAGAGAGATTTACATTTTTTCCTATTCAACACGTTTTGATGAGCTGGTGAATCTTGATTTAGAGCTTGTCACTAATTAATACCTTAGAGTATGGAGGTTTGAGTTTGTACTATGCCTTTCTAGTTGGTAGATTTTTATTCTAATGTTCCATCCATCATTTTAGGAGGTAGTTGAAAAAGTAACTTTGGTAGAGGAAGACATAGCTAGAAAGGTAGGTTTTAGTGGATCATTAATTGGTGAATTTGTTAGATAGGGTGTGTATTCTGGCTATAAAAGGAGGTGCAAAGGTAGCCAATTATCTTCAAGTCCAGTTTTGGGGGATTTTTTTGGAAAGTTATAATTTTTTTCCTATTAGTATAGGAAGCTTGGACATACCTAGTAGATTGTGTGGTGCTTTGAAAAACTTGACATAATTGTGGATAAACTTTCAATCTAAAACATTTTTATGAAAGGATATCTCATGGTATTAAGGATCCACTCTCAAAAAATATTTTTCGGTATTTAGAGATGATTCCAAGGGTGGTGGATCTAATACTCAGGCCAAGTGGGATGTTCATGTGGGAAAGACGAGATAGAATTATGTAGAAGTGTATGTGCTAGAGTAATCTAAAGCTGGATTAACCAAAATTACAAGTATAATGTTTGTTCTGTCTTATATGGTGCTAGATTAGTTTTATACTAGTGGTACTCATTATTTCATGTCATCAAATTTATTTTACATGCTGTAATGACATTCAATACATAGTATATACTTGTTGGATCATTCCATACTTTTTGGATAGATATTCAAACATGGTTTTAAGAGCCCCACATATCTGGTGATGATAGATGACTATAAGGTGGTTAGACGTTTTTCTTATTGATATAGAAATATTTGAATTGATTATAATCATGGATTATATGATCAACAGTAAGGACATAAAGGCCATTATCTCTATTGTGTATAGTTCAACTCTTTTTATTGGGTCACTCGTGTTTTTTAGTGTGAGAGGGACTCTATATTGGGAAGGATAGGGAATGTTGTTCCTTACACTAGGGTAATCTCATGCTTGTTTTTAGAGAAGTTTCTAGATGCAGTTGACCCTTGTTTGGGTGGTCAACTTTCTGTAGTAGTGATTGAAAACCTATAAGTATTTTTAGATTATTATTATGGTTTAATTACCCAGAGAGAGGTTATGTTTATTATGGACCAACTCCTTAGTTAGATTTCAATTTATACACCATCATACCATATATCACCTACTGAGATAGTTTAACTTGATGTTCTGGTTGAGGACCTAGAGGATAAAGGATTTATTCAACTAGGCATGTTAACATGAGATTTTCCTATCTTCTTTATAATGAATAAAGAAGGCAGTATTTGGATTTTTTGGATTATTGAAAGTTTAATAGAGTTAAAGATAAGAGAAAATATCCTTTACTTATGATTTATGATATTTTTTACCATCTTTGAGGGTTGTGATGTTTTTCAAAGATTGACCTTCATTCATTGTACAATCATTTGCGTGTTCAAAAAAAGGATATAACTAATATATTGTTTAGAAGATGGAATGGTCATTTTCTGTTTATGGTTGTTCCATTCGGTCTGACCAAATATCCTATGGTGTTTATGGATTTGATTTAATGAATATTTCATCGGTTCTTGTAAAATTTCATTGTTATGTGCTTGGATGATTTTTGTTGTACTCTAAGATAGAGGTGTACAAAATGGACCAGTTGGGTATCATTATTTGAACCTTATAAAATACTATCTATATGTTAAGATTTCCAAATGAGTGTTTTGGATCCGAGAAGTCAACGTTCTGATACATGTGATATCTAAGTGTTGTGCATCTTAGTGGATCCTAAAAAATATTTATGTTGTTGTTTCCTTGGAGCATCCCATAAATGTGTTTAATATCCAAATATAATTGGTTTTGACTAGTTATTATGGATAGTTTGTTCATTATTTAACCATGATTGAATTATTAATGAAAAAATTAATTTATAAGTGTATAAATGTTGAATATAGCGAAAACTTTCAGATATATGTTTAGGATTTTAAGGTGAGGTTAAAATAAAACCCCTTTTTTTAGAACCAGTTTTAGGTTATAATATTTTTTTATGATGCTTCTGGTATAGATTTTGGATGTGCCTTAATGTATTAAAAACAAGTGGTGCCATATAGATCTCCTTAGTTACACCCTCATGAGATGAAATACCCTACCCACGATCTTGAGTTGGAAGCAGTTACGCATATACTAAAAATTTGGAGTTAATATCAATTTAAAGAGTTGTTTACAGTATATTCCATTCATAATATCTTAAAATATATTTCTACATAGAGGGATCATAACTTTTGACAGAAACTATGTGTGGATTATATTCAGACTATTGATTTTTATGTTGTGTGCACTGCTAAGAAAGGAAATGTGGTTAAAGATGTATTAATAAGAAAATTACTAGCATAATATGAGAAGTAATCAGTTGAAGAGTGGTCTATGATGAGTTTTTTATTCTAGATATGATCTTCGGAGTGTAATAGGATGGTAGACAAGTGATCTTGTATTCTATGAAATCTGACTCATCCTTTGATGAATAGGATCGGATCGAGAAGTTGGTAGGTTGTGAGTCAAAACACTTTATTAAATTAATTTATAGTGGAGTACCTTGAGTGAGTGGTATCAGTCTCCCGGTGGTGCTTTATTATTCTGTAATAGGATGGTTGTTCCATTTTCTCTAAGGAAAGAGTTCATGGATAGTGTACACTGGTGCTGTTGGACCGTTCACCCTATAGCTTCAAATATGTATCATGATTTGAGACACTAGTATTGCTGGCATGGGATGATATGGTCGATTTTATATTTTGTATCACCATTTCTTACATGTCAGAGAATCAAGGTGGAACACTAAAGAACTGTGGGCATGTTTTATGCCCAACCCATTCAAAAATGTATGTGGGATGATATTTTCATAGACATCATCATTGGTTCTCTATGTATATTTTGTGGGAAGAATTAAATTTCAGTTATCATTGATCTAATTATGAAATTCTCTCATGAATTACCAATAAAGGATACAATGAAAGTATAATGTACTGTGTACTTATATTTTTTGGGAGTTTGTGATACTCATTGGGGTTCCTTCTATGATTGTATCTGATGGGGTTTTAAAGTTCATATCCTTGTTCTGCAAATTTTTACTGGAGTTTAGGGGTTCCTAGATGAAATTGACCACAACTTATCTTTCATACATGGATGGATAGATAAATAGGTCTATCCATGTTCTTGAGGACATGATTCAGGGTTTTGTTCTTTATTTTTGAGGCTATTGAGAAAATAAATTTACTATGGTAAAATTTTCCTATAAAAATATTTATCAATATTTGATAAAGTTGGCACCCATCAAGGATTTTTATGGTAATCCATATAGATATCCATTATGTTGTGAATAGTTGGGAGAGCGGTCCTTGGTTGGGTCGAGTCTTTTTTAGGATATAACAATGATGGTGCAAGTGATTTGGTAGATAGAGTTCATGGTACAAAATCATCATAAATCTTATAAAGATCATAATTAACTGTAGTTTGAGGTTTTTGGTTGAGTTTTTCTAATATTTTTACCTCTCTTGGGTCATCATTGGTTGGGTAATTAGGGTGTGTTTTCATCAAGGATTGTGTCCCCCTTTTAGATTGGTGGACGACTGTGAAAGGTGGCCTATCATTTGGACATCCTATATATTTTTACTTCTATAAGTTAAAAATTTATTATTTACTTGTTGAGGAGGTATTGAAGGGGTCCTTACAATGTGGTTAGATGGGAAGGTGTTCATCTTGATCCCAACACCACTATTTTTTAGCATGTATTCCAGATTATGGATCTCCTAGAGAAGGTATTGTGTGGTAAAACAATCTATCTAATCTAGGTACACTTGTAGTGAATATGGGATAACCATGATATGTAGGGCTAGTAATCATTTATTAATTAGTAACTTCTTTCACTATTTGTTAGTCTATGAATATAAGGACTTTCTTGGGATATAAGGAATGTATGGTAGGGAGATTGAAACACCCCATTATCTTCCATTCATATAAGTCATGTCATTATTTTTTTTGGTTTCCCATTTTGTTTGAGTGCATCAAAAGCTTCACCATAGTAGAGATACTTTTCTGGGTAAAATGAACTAATATTTACTGATATATTTATTTTTAAATTAATGGAGTTTAGGTATAAATATTTTAAAGGTATTATAGGGTTATCCTCAATTTTCAAAAATTCCAAAAGTGGTTTTGTGATTTTTTTCATTATCTTGGTTGTTTTCAGTCGTCCAAGTAATTACACAATGTGTAATGAGATTAAATTTCATATATAAACATTTATGAAAATTTTGTGAATTTTTTACGCACAAAGAAAAGTTTACATGCCGTGAAATGGTAAAATATGAAATTTTAACCCACAGTGATGGGTGTTTTTTGTAATTTTTGGGTTTTTAATATTACATGATGTTAAAGGGGATTTCATAACATGTAATCCCCATGCTTTGTGTTTTTATGACACTACATGGATTATTTTCATTTCATTTTGTGCACAATCACCCTCTCAAACCCCAAGTTGATTTTTGGGGATTTTGGAGATCTTCACTCCATACAGATAATTCATTCGTTGATTGATCATCAATGTGGTTGTGGTTAATATCTCTAGGTAAGAATACAATTGTTTGCTCTATAGATTTTGTTGAAAAGTGGTTTTTTGTGGTTTTGGTTTGAATTTGTGATAAATTGATGTTTTCTATTAATCATTTTCAGTTTCATGTTGGGCCTTGTTTTTTGAATGATAGTACATTGTTTTTTAACCTCTATTGTCAATATAGGATCAGGTTCCATCATTCCAGAGTTCAGTTTTTATATATAATGGGTTAAATATATTAATTTCTTTTTATTATTTAACAAATAATTTTTTTTATTCATTGAATTGATGTTATTTTTATATCAAGGGTTTTCATTGAAATATAAATGTTTATAAAGGGGTTTTATTAAAAACTGGGTTTACCAAAACTAAAGTGGATGGGATTGGATCTAAAAATGTTTTATAAAATTGTGATGATGGATATGAATTGGTTTTTTTGAAGATATAACATTGGGAACCATGGGTGCTTCAGGAAATATACATGGGTAACCATAGTTAGTATGGAACCATTAGGGGTTACTTTTGGTATATTGATAGACTATGGAAGGACTCGATATTAGTTGGTACCAATAAATTCCATGTTTAGGCTCTTTTATATTTAGAACACAGTCCCATAGGCTAGGGTATTATATGGATTGATTATTAATTATTTTTTATTTAACACATGATAGTTTTTATCATATATTTCTTCTCTCGTATTTTTATATAAGGTTGTAAAACATGGCCTGACATGATGTTTTCATGGAAATTGTTTTACGTACTTACCACATATAGTATGGATATTATTTTATATTTTTTCACTTATACATTTCATATTTATGTCATTTATAATATTAACTTCATTTATTAAAAACAATGGAAAATGATTTACAAATGGGTTTGGATTTATAAAAAATATTTGTAGAACTATTTTTTAAAAGCTATAGTTGTTGTATTCTTAAAATTAGACATTGTATAGACTCTATGGTGGTATACTGTTGGGATTTTTCGTCAAAACCTAATTTCTAATTTGGGAGTTTGTAGATATCATATTGTATGATATAGGGAAAGGGATGTGAATCATGTAGCATGGGAACTTATCTAGTAGTTATAACCTTTGGTTAAGGTTAGTTTGTAGGTGAAAACATGTCACATAGAGACTCATTGGTCTTGTATGATTCATAATTTTCTTGTTTAGCTTGTTTTTTGAGTTTTATGGATATTGTTAGATATTTTTATCCACTATACTATGGTTTTATGTCTTTTTTTCTCGATTCAAGGATTGTTTCAATTTTTTTTTGTTCACCTCTCCAAAAAGCATTGTCTTGGATGGCTTGCCTAGTTTACTCAATTTGGTATATTACAGAAAGTTTGTGTGGTGGACGAATACCTACCCTACTATAGATCTTATGGAATTACAATGAATCTCCATGGGAACTATGAAGTGAAAAATACCACTATCCACCCAATCAGAGTTCTAGTGAGACCTCAATGATGTTCCAATACGTTTCTAGGATCATTAAATTATAAATATGACTAGTTCCATATTTTGATTTCTATTCTCCCCGTAATTCTATTTTTTGTATCCCTCACCCACAAAATCCTCCTAGTCTGAAATTTAATATGTCATCTATATTTTTTATCTTTTATCATCATTTCATGGATAAATATTTTATTTTATTTTATTTTATTGGATGAGGTGAGTCTCTTCATACACATTATTAAAATATTTTTATTTTTTAATATTACAATATTTTTTCAACATTTTACCCATTTTTAAAAAGTTTTTTTAAAATTTAAATCCGCTAATTAATTTAGAATTAATCAATGGTATTAAATTAGTGGGATCTTATAATGTCATTGTAGGTACTCCGTAAGAATTAATTATAGTTTATATGGTTCATTTTTCTTATGTGAGGTGGGGTTTTTCTCACTTGGCATTCTTAAACATAATTTTATAGAAAATATTTTATTTCCATAAATTCAAATTAAGTGTTCATTATTTATGTTTTGATTGGGTTATTAATGATAATACCTTGATTAGTCATTGGTAACAATATACTTGAATTAAAGTGTAGAAAATTGTATTATTACATCTTTATGGGGTATACATTTATTCATGTTTTGACATAATGGACATAGATGTGTTCATATAGTATCCATGGACGTATGTAAAAAATGAATTTGAGTGAAAACAATTTTGACTCTTGGACCACATAGAATTGATGAATTTCATATAGAATATTTTGAGGTAGTTATGGAATAACATTGGGTGAGTGTTCCACCCCACTAATTTATTGGGATCATGTAGATTATTTATATTGAAAATTCTTTTTCTTACATTACTATTACATTATTTTAATGGTAAACATTATAAATGTGTTACAAAACAAGGATACAAAGGTTTAATTTCTAGAGAAAAATAGGACCAGACATAACATTTACATAATAAAAAATAAATTTTATTTAATTTATTCTTCTCTAGCTTCTTAGTGGCCCTCGTTTTCTCCTCGGTAATAGTAATCACATGAGGATATACATCAATGAAAGGGGTGAGCTAAAGCATAATAAGAGGGTGGATAAAACATGAATCCATGTAACATAGGGTGAGGTTAATCATAATCCTCATAAGATAATCATATTATCATCATCATAATCATTATAGGAAGCATTAGATAAAGGCATTGAATGTGGTAATTCATAAAAATGAGACATTATGTCTTAGTGGTCAAATACCACACATATTTGTGAAGAAATCTACCATCATGTTTGGGAATAACGTATATATATAATCATAACATCATCATTGTGAAAAAATATATCATCATGTTCTTTCATATTTCACCTTATGTTATGATATACATCACCTTACTGAATGAATTTTAGGACTATATAATTATAGGCACACCCTTCAAATCATAATAGTTACATAATTATGCATTCCTCATAGAAAATATAAAAATCATTGACCTAAAATAATCCATGTAAAAGAAATTGGTTTATGGGAATTTAATAAAGCATAAATTCAGGAATAAATATTTGGGTTCCCAACATAAAAAGGGAATACCATACATTCTATAATAATCATCAATCTTGAGTGAAGAATAAACAATCTCAAGATAACTAAAAGATGTGTTATTTGGAAGGAAGAGTTCTTTTGGAAAAATATTTTCATTCGTCACAAAAATAATATTGGAAGATTTTATATGTCATAAAATAAAAGGTACGAACAAATAAATTATATTTTATGAATATTAAAAAAACATAAACACTGAAATTTGGCATGAAATAGGAATAACCAAGTGAAAGGAAATTAGGATTGAGAGTCCCCTTACCTTATGTCTGAATTATTTATTCACTTTAATATCCTAGATAATAAATTTATATTAATTAATACATATATAAAAAACCTCTTATACATGTATTTGATTAATTATAAATATATTAATTTCATTTATGGCTATTTTTATGAGTTGTATAGTTCAATTTCATCATTCAGGAGTGTTCATTTTCCAAATTTTCATGATTGGATCCATTATATACATGTAATAAAGATCATGTAAAGTGATAATAATTATCCATAATTGAATTTATATGTCATTAATGATCTTAAATATTTTTATATTCTGTTGTATATTTTTTCATATATGAGGTTGAATTATTAGATAAAATGTTAATGATGAGCATTTATATTAATTTTTCAATTTCACAATAATCATGAACTAGTTTGGTTTTATTATTTAGTATTATGTATATAATTTTGTAATATAATGTAAAAATAAATTATAAAAAACATTTACAATAGTTTTCAATGATTATAATGGTTTTCTGACTAGACTTGAATACATTAATAGAAATTAAAAACTTATTTTCCTCAAAGGTGATAAATCAACACCTCACGGAAGATATTTTCATTTCCTTAACAATAGGTATATGATAATAGGTTTTTTGATATATTATTATAATAACATAATAAAATCACTTTAAATATATGATATTAGAGTTATCAACCCAATTTAATAAAAGGAGGTGAGGATAGAATAATATAATAAAAGAAATTCGCAAGAAATTAAAAGAAAATGAAACAGGATTTTACCTCTTAAATTCCTCTCTTTGAGAACCACCTTACGGAAATTTTATTTGGTCTTTTTCTAAGACCAAAGTCTCTTGTAATTTTTCTAAATATGAGAAATTTAATTTTTCATTAAAATCAACATTTATTCAAAAAATAATGATATTAAAATAATAACTAATTTTATGAATTTGAAAAATTACATATGGTCTCCTATCATTATATTATAACCATAAGAAAAAAATATTAACATATGAATCTATTTCATGAAAATAAATTTTATTTTAAATTACTATTAAATTATATATTGTAAATAATTATTTATGTTTTACAAAAATACTAACACTTAATTTATCAATTTTAAAACATCTATTTACTTATATTATGATATAATTACATCATATTCTAATTGATAAGATGCGTAAATTTTATTTATACTTTTATATGTAAGGTTACTATTATATTGGCTAGATTACTATTCACAATAGTCATGTTACTATTCTTGTTAGGACTAAGATGATGAGAAAGGTGATAATATTTGTGTATTGACTTTTCCTATCGAGAAATTTTGATATGAAAGGAAAATCACCTCACTTTTTATTTGAAGAGAATCATTTTGATCATCCTATTCAAGAAATAAAACTCATATTTCTTAAAGAAGTCAATTGTATTAAGGAATTATCTTGATAAAAGTAAATGGTCATCAGATTCACTCTGTATCCATTATGGAATATATGATCATATTGATGGAGAATCAGGGTCCTCGTGACTATGACTTAAATGTGATGATGCTTTGATGGTATTGGAGTTCTCATATATCATAGGTAATTTGTGAAATATGTGATTCAAGATTGATGAAAGAATTGGGGAGAAAAATTATTCTCAATCATACTCGGATTAATTGTATCTAGGTGGAATGAAAAAAGGTGTTGGAGATCATATTCATCCAGATCCAAATTATGCTAATCATATTCAGTCCAATTGTATTTTGAACAATCATATTTAGGATGATTTGGAAAAGAAATCATATTGTTGAAATGGATATTAAGTTACAATACTTTCAAATTGGAAGTCTGATGATTCTAAAAATGGTCTTCAATGTATTCAATGTCATAAATGAAGTTATGATACAGGATAAAGATTGAAACGAAGATCGTTATTGAAAGAGGAGGATTTATGAAAAATGTGAGAAAATGAAGGTACTCATTTTCAGCCATACCAAGAAAAAATATAAATCCTCGATGATTGAATATGATGATTTTTATAAAAGAAATATGAAATTTTATTTGTTTTAAAATGTTTTTTTATTAGGTCAATATTAATTACATAAGAGTTGATACTCTTTGATTTTTCTGAAGCGAATATTAAGAAGAAGTAGTTGAATATTGTTTTTCAAATGGATCAGAAGAAATGATGAAGGATATTGATAAATGTATTTCCAAACTGGGAGCTCAAAATTTAAATAAGTATAAGCATATTTCATCTTATGGGAGAGAAATATACTTAAGCAATCGTATTGGAAATTGGTATGAATAATCAGAATGTAATTTTGTGAAGAAGATGTTTTGAATATTCAATTATTATAGAGTTGTAATTCCAAGAATCAAAATAGAGGTTTCAAAAGATATCTATTTCTTTATATGTACATTAATTTTGTATAGAGTATCCTATTGATGAAATTGGATTGAGATAATCAGAATAGGAAATAGGAATCAGACTGGGGATTGAAAATAATGTCTGAAGGAGAGCCTACGTTATGAAGATGATTTGAGGTGAATCAAGAAGAATTGAGGAATTCATAAATGCACCTTAAACTCAAGGGAATTTATATTATTGTAAATTTGGTTGATCAGGAATGTTTTAAAGAATCCTTACAAAACCACACACAAGACAACAATAAAAATTTATAAGTAAAACATAATTCCCTGATGACAAAATTACTATTCAGAGATAAGATAAAGAAGATCCGAATTTTAAATAAGAGAAATAGGTTTTTGTATTGAGCCTTTATTGAATAAGTTTCAATGGAGACAAGTGAAAGGATAAGAGACAAGATTGAAAAGTTTTTAGGTGATCATCGTATTCAGTGGATCATTGTTTTCACTTAATTTTTGAATTCTTCTTGTCAACTTATTTTTTTGATTGACGCATTGGGATAGATAATCATGTTATGATTACCATTTTTGGATTTCTTGTATAAGGAATCAGGAATTATGAATTGTCTCAATCATATTCATGTAGTGTTATATCTAACATATTTGAAAATTATATTTGAATATCGTATTGGGATAATCAAACAGGGAAATCATACTGCAATTCATATCAAATTCCTTGATGTTCTTACTATCTTTTGGGGAAGAAATTTAATATTTGTTTTTTCAATGATTACATATATGAAAGCTGATTAAGAATATCAGGTAAATTTTTTCTTACACAATAATAATATCACACAATTTGGGATAGAAGGTTCACACGCTATTGTATTGTTTTCATAGTATTACATGAGTGAAAGGATGTATCCTAATCATTGTTTTCCACAAAATAATTGTTTTATATTGTATTGTTTTGGTAGTTGATCATTTCCAAAACATAGCAAGAGCATAAATATTATTATTTAATATATTACCATGTAAATAATTATGTTCCTATGGATGTGTATTTTAATTTTTTTCAACTATGAACAAAATAATTAATAGGAGGTGAAGGTTGTTTAAAATTTAAATAAAAGTAAAATAAAATGTATCCCTGATTCAACCCATTCCCCTATCAATGATATAATTATCACGACTGGGAAATTCAAAATGGTATCAAAGATGAAGGTTCTCTTTTCTTATTCTTTACTAATAGAAATTTGGAATTATCTGAACAATAAAGGTATTTTAGTTTTAAATGGTATTAATTATCATATCTATAAGGATATAATATTTCCTTATGTTGTGTCTATTTGATATGATGTTCTTGAAGCTTTAATAGATGAGTTTCCTCCTATTGATTATAAAGTTCCTCTGATATCTGTCTATAAGATTAATCTTAAGAATGATGTAAGGGCTAAGAATTCTTTGTTATCATAACCTTATGAAATTGAATTCATAAGGGTGAAATGTGTTTCCATAACCAAAGGTAAATGGGAATTATTGAAAAAAGATATTAAGGAAATAAAAAAGTGAATAAGGAAAAATAAAAAATATAGATATTGAAGTATGAATATTTCACTATTAGTGAATAAAAATCCATTAAGGACTTATTTAGCAGGGTGGATAACATTTTAATAACTATCATATGTGTTGGAGAAAAGTTAGATGATTCTATAGTTATCAAAAAGATTTTGAGAATCGTTCCTGACAATTCTAATGTGACAGTTTTTTCATTGGAAGATAGAGATCCAAAAACATTATCTCGATATTATTTACATAGAATTATCATTACTTATGAAAAGAGATGGTAGACAGATCTGAAAATCAAAAAAAAAGTTAAGAGGGAAATATATTTCAAGGATACCAAGAAAGAGAATTATAATATGATTATTTAAAATATAAATTTGGTCAGTATGATTCTTAAAATGTGGCATGTAAAAAATTTAATGAAATTTTATCCATTTTCTCTAAAAATGTGAAAAGAGGTAATGTGAAATAAATATTAAAACATCCATTGAAACGTTTTGAATATAGAGCCACTGGGAATTTTGTAGTTAATTTTCCTTAAATAAATAAAGAAGATAATAGTGATGTAGAAGAAACAAGTCCCAGAAAATAATTTAAGAAACAAGGAGGTAATGGAAAATTATATTCCTCAAGGAATGAAATAAAATTCATCAAATACAAAAGAATAAGTTTCTTATATTAATATAAAGTGGAAGAAGAAAGTGATTATAAAATTGAAAAATATTTGAATAATATATTAAGTATGGTATTGAGAATATGTTTATTGAAACAATTAATGATAAAGAATTCTAAAGTAGTAGTTCTGAAGAAAAAGAAGAAACTCAACATGAATTTACTTTGAAAGAAGAGTTTAAATGTTGCCCGAGAAAGATTACAAGCCTTGAGAATCAAATAATAATTTGGAAGTTGAATGTTTCTCAACAAATAATCAAGAATGTCTTCAAGATGAGAATAGTAATATGGTGAAAGAAATTTATGATTTCAAGAAATATATTATGGAAGAAATGGATCGTAATGAGTATAGGGAAGTAAATATCAAGAAAACGGAAGAAGAGATAGAACTTGTTCCACAAAAAATTTCTAAATACGAATAGATAAATACAAGTTTTAAAAACTATATTTAGAAAGTTATTTAATGTTCTAAAAAGATAAAAATAATAAGGATTACCAAAAGTTACCATCAAAGGTAGAGAAGAAAGAAGTATGTGTTTCTGAAAATTAGAATGTAAAAAAAGTAATGTATGTTTCCAAAACCAAAAAATTTAGGAATTCAGATGTCTCTAAAAACAATGAATCAAAAAATTATGAATACTGAAAATTTTATAATGCTTTTGATTATGATAACCCTAAATAGATAAGGAAGATTTTTCTTTGAAACAAAAATGTTGGTGATTTAGATTATAACGACATTATAGTTGTTGAGAAACATATATACAATTCTAGGGAGTGTGGATGTTTTAGATGAAAATACTCTTTCTATGGATACTACTAGTAATGTGGTGGTTTCGAACACATAGAAAATATTTTTTGATTCAATCAACAACATTATTATTATTACACTAGTTATGGAAGGAAAAGTTTTAGGCATGGTAAATCTTGTCAATGAAATATGGTAGAGAAGGTTTTTTCTATGAAACTTGGGTTGGTTGGTTTGGAAGTTGAAAATGGGTTCCAATCATTGGAAAATATTTGATAAATATTTGAATAACCTAGACACCAGAAAAAATATCATCTTGTATTGTTATTGGCACACCAAAAATTTCTTAACAATTCCTAGAAGTCGAAATAAAGAAAGATAAGGAAGAAAAAAATGTTTATTTTTTTTCAAAACCTATCTAAAAGATACAAAATGAGAACACCCTTGGATTATTGATAGTGTGTGTTCTTCTTATATTACAGGATATTTTTTGTTGTTTAAGAATTTGAATGATTTTAATGAAGGAAAAATAACATTTGGAAATAATAAATCTCTAAGAATCAAAGGTGTTGGATCCATAATATTTGGAAAAGAAAAGTTTAAATTTAAGAATTATTGGTATATTTATGGGCTAAAACACAATTTGATATGTGTTTTATAATTTTTTGACGAGGGTAAGAGAGTTATCTTTAGAAAAAATGGATATTTTTTTGAAATTTGAAGAATATGAAAATATGGTTACAAGACTCCAACATACAAAAGGAAACTTGTTTCAGGTTTGTTAAATAGAAAACTCTTGTTACTTGATTATGGTTGAAGGTAATCAATTGTGCCATAAATAGATGGGAAACATGTGTTAGAGAAACATGATCACGTTATCAAATCATGATTGTGTCTGAGATATCCATAATTTTCCATAAATAATATATTGGTGTTGAACTATTTTCCAAAATGAAATGATTACCAACACTGTGCATAAGAAATATGAGATTTGTTCAAATCAATCCATGGAGCTAATTTATTCTAATATCTATGGGTGAATGGGAAAAAAATCAAAAAATGAAGATATTTACATCATCACTACCATTGATTATATTACTCACATTACTTTTGTTATATATATGAAACATAAATCATATGCTTTGAAAATGATTTTGAGTTTTATAAGGAAAGATGAAAAGGGTTGTGAGTACTTAGTAAAGATGTTGGGAACCAACAATAAAGGTGAATAAAGAAGGGAAGAGTTTTATATTTATCTAGAGAATTATGGAATTCAACATGAGTATAGTTCCCCTTACACTCCTCAAAAAATGGGGTTGTTGAAAGAAATAACATAAGCTTGGTTTAAATGGGATGAACTATGTTACTTAAACATGAACTTTCTCATTACATTTGGAGTCAAGCCATGATTAATTCAATTTATATTTAGAACCATCGTTTCTATATTCCTAATTCATATATGAATCCATATCAAATGTTACAAGGTAAAACTCTATGTTTGAAACACTTATGTCTTTTTGGGAGTCCATGAATTCTAAATAAGAAAGGTGGAAACATGGGATGATTGACAAAAAATGTGAAGATGAAATATTTCATTAATATAATTTGGATGGAAGAGAATATAGATGTTTAAAAAATAAAAAAGAATAATTTTTTTTATTTATGTCAAATTTATTGAAAGATCTGAGGAATAAAAACATACTCAGATAAAAAATTAAGTTGAATAGGATAAAGAAAATATTTATGATAGGTATCTAGAAAATCATAATCCAATTCAAGAAGAAGAATCAGACACAACTATTTCCAATATTGAAGAAGAATTGTGAATATATCATCATAGGCTAAAGAAGAAAGTGGAAGCTTAGAATATAATTGGGGATCAAAAACATAAGGTTCAAAAAAGAAGAATAACAAATGCTATTAAAAATACTTATTTATATTCAAAAGTGGAGGTGAATGATTTAGAAAAAGATTTTGAGTATCGATAATGATTTTAGGCCATACATAAAGAGCCATATCATATTGAAAATAATGATACATGTGAATTACTATCCAAGATAGAAAACAGAAACATTATTGGTAAAAAATGGATTTTCTGGAAGAAGATGAATGGAGAAGGTGAGTTGATAAGAATAAATTATATATTATTATGTAAAAGGTATTAAAAAACCAATGGTATTGATTTTGGTGAAACATTTTCCTCAGATACAAGATTAGAAAAAATTAGAACCATTCTTGAAATTTCTGCACATTGATGTTATTTTTTTTTCAAATAGATATAAAGTCAGCATTTATAAATGGGGATCATGATGAGGATGTTTACATTGAACAACAGTGTGGATTTATCATTGGTAAAGATAATAGTTACGTGTCAATATTAAAGAACAGATTGTATGGGCTGAAACTATACCCAAGATTATGGTATTCCAATTTGGATACTTTATTAAGTAACATGAGTATTAATAAATGAAGAGTTGATAAAAATATTTACATCAAAGAAATTCAATATAATTCCCTCATCATATTTCTTTTAAAATTATGATATTACATTTACTAGG
The DNA here is from genome assembly GCA_963277665.1 of Viscum album. NCBI lineage: Eukaryota > Viridiplantae > Streptophyta > Magnoliopsida > Santalales > Viscaceae > Viscum > Viscum album. The sequence goes on along the minus strand of OY728156.1, from coordinate 1,436,925,695 downwards.
AATTATCAATGATGTTTTGTGTGATTTTATTAATAAATGAAAATTTTGTTTGAGATGTCCATGTTTGGTGAGATGAAATATATTATTAGGTTACAAATTCTAAAAAATAATAAACATATCCTACTTTATCACCAAATTTAATCTAAGGAACATTCATGTAAAACTCAAAACATGTTTCAACACTTACTTAAGTGAGAAAATTTCTGTCAAGATATTGAGAAGGGAAAGAAGTTGCTCAGAAAGAATTTCTATAGTTGATTTTAAGCCTTTTGATTTTAATGCCTCAAGATCCAACATTGGTTATACTGTCCCCATATGTGAAATATTACATATTTCTCCTAAAGAAACATATTTACATGCGGGGAAAAGAATTATTAGATACATCAAAGGCACAAAAAATTTCAGAATGAGGTATGATAGCTCAAAATGTATTGATTTGTTTGGGTATGGAGATACTTATTGTGAAGGAAATTTTGATGATATAATATCCACATATAGTGGAGTTTTTATTCATGGAAACAATTATTTTATTTGACATAAAATGAAACTGAATTCATTCACACTCAGTATGACTGATGCTAAGTATATTGCTGCCACTAAAGCTGCTACTCAACTTATGGGATAAAACTCAATTAGGAGATATACCTTTTGAATTGAATTTACCCTTGCTATTGGGTTGTGATAATCAAAGAACAATCAATCTCACCAGGAATGTACTTCAACATTCCCAATGAAAACATATTAATATAAAATATCATTTCATCAAATAGCATGTGGAAAATAATGAATTAATACTAGAGTATGTTCTGACATCGGAACAAGATGTTGAAATTTTCATCAAACCTTTACTAAAGAAACGCTTTTCTAAATTTAGGTTGACCATGGGTGTATAAACACTTTATCAACAAGGTTGAGGTATATGCTTTTTTACCCTCTCGCATCTTACCTTGGAATAATGTTGTCAATTGGGAGAATTGAATTGTCTCATAAATTTGTCCCCTTATATGCATGTAAAATGGGGAGTTGTGGGTAAGTTGTGAATTTAGTGTTGTATGTGTGTGAAAAATTATGACTATTTACTGGAGTGATTTTAGGAAACACAATTTTTTTATTCAAGAAAAGTGATGAAGCTAAAGAATAAATTTGAATAATCTTTCATAATCACTAATTTTGGATATCATGGTTTTTCTATCAATAATTGGTGTTTCCTAAAATGAGTTAGCTCTTGTCAGTTTAGAATTATTGATAAGAAATCATTTTCTTGGGGGTAAAAAGTTCATATATTTATGAAACTTGGTTGAAAAAAAATAAAAAGAGGGAGATTATTAGGACCAAGATGAAGAGAAAGGTGATCATATTGAGGTAATGTTGTTTATTTTCAATAAGGCATGGTATGAAAGGAAAATAATATCACTTTTTATTTGAAGAGAATAAGATTGAACATAATATTCTAGAAATATACTTCACAACGTTAGAAGAGGTTGATCATATTTAATAGGTATCTTGATGAAAATAAATCTTCATCTGATTCACTCTGGATCTAGTATGGAAGAAGAGATCATATTGATAAAGAATCAGAGTCTGAATGACTACAATTTAACTATAATGATACTTTTATGATCTTGATGTTCTTATATATTATAAGTATATTTTCAATCTTTTTATGTAACCTTGAAAAAAGAAATAGGTAGAAGAGGTGTTACCAATCATACACATATTAATCATATCTAATTAGAATGAATGAAAAGGTGTTTGAGATCATATTATTCCATATCAAAATCATTCTGATTGTAATCATGAAAATTGTATTCTGAACAATAGTATTTAGCCTTATTTAGAAAATAATGATATAAGATGAAAATTATCAGAGGTTATAATACATTCCAATTGGAAGTCAAAAAATGATAAAAAATTATTCAATGTATTTGATGTCATGAATGAAGTCATGATACAAGCTGATGTTTATGAAAGAAGAATATTGTTGAAAGATAAAGATTTTTGAAAATTTTGAGAAACTGAAGGTACTAGTTTATTGTCATAAAAAAATACAAAATATATAAATGCTCAATGATTGAATATGGTGTGTTTTGGAAATGAATTATGAACTCTAATTTTTTTTTCAAATGTTTTATTTTTCAATTGGATCATGATAAATTGTATCAGAGTTGATACTATTTCATCATTCTAAAGTGAATAAGAAGAATCAATGGTTGAATATTTTTTATTCAAGTGGATCAAGATAAATGATGAAGGATAATTATTAATGTATTTACAAATATGGAGCATGAAATTCAAAAAAAGTATAATAATATTTCATATAGTTTAGAGCAATGTATTGATGAAATCACACTAGAAATTGGTATGAAGAATAAGAATAGAGTTTTGTGAATAATATGTTTTGATTATTCTATTGATACAAATCATAATAATGGGATCAATATTTATGTAGTTTGAGAAAGATATATGCTTATTAATAAATATACATAACTTTTATATAGCATTATATTAAATAAATTAAATTGAAATAATTGGAATGAGAAATCAATATCAGGCAGGTGATTAAAAAGAAATTATAATGGTGACTCCATGTTTTAAAGAATATTAAAGAAGAATCGAGAAGAATTTATGAAGTCATAAATGCACCAAAAATTAAAGAGAAATTGAGATTTGGGTGAATTTGGTTAAGTAGAAAAGTATTGGGGATTCCTGCCATGAACATTCATGGGCCACCTATAAAAGGAAAGAAGTACATCGTAGTTCATTGAGGACCAAAGTACTATTCAGAGATAAGTGAGAGAAGATAAAATGTTTAATGAAGTGAAAACTATTTCTATATTGATCCATTGTTGAAGAACTTTTGATAGAGATAAGTTAAAGGAGAAGAGACAATTGTGACATTTTTAGATGATTATCATAATTTAGCAGATCATCCTATTCATTTGATTACTATATTATGCCTTTAATTATATTTGATTGGTCATCATGTTGGGATAGATAATTGGATAGGGATTTCTATATTGGGATTTTTGGAATGAGGAATAAGGAATTATGAATCATCTAAATCATATTCAGATAGTGTTATATCTATCATATTGGGAAATCAGATTTGATGATCAGACTAGGAAATCAGACTATAATTTATATCAACGTCCTTGATGTTCTAAACATATTCTAGGTAAGAAATGGAAGATAAGTTTTTTCTCAAGGAATACATTTTTGGAAGTTGATTAAGAAGAAGAGGTAATATATTTTGTTACACAATCATTTTATTACACAATTTCTTCTAGAGGTTGAGAACACACTATTCGATTTTTTTCATAGCGCTATACGAGTGAAAGGGTACATAATTATCATTGTATTCCCAATAAATGGATTGTTTTCTTATAGATTGTGTGGTATTGTATTATTTAATAACTATACTGAGGATTCAATTATTCTTATTGAATATTTATCTTTATAAATACTTATGTTACCATGGATGTCTGTTTAAATTGTTTTCAGTAGGTAAATAAATCTTTAATAGGGGAGAATTTTGTTTCAATGGAAAGGAAACATATAAGAAAAAGTATCACTAATTCAACCCCTCCCCCTCTCAGTGATACAGTTATCATGATTGGTCATTTTCAATTCTAAAGTTCATGTTACTATTCCATCAATATAGGTTTCATAATTTCTAGTAATATTACTTTTTTCATTATTTATTTATGAGAATAAAGTTTTTATTGTACTATTTATTCTATATATGTGTTTTATATCATATAACATAATTTTTTAAAGGGAAAAAATTCTATTGATAATGGTTTATGTTATAACATTCTTCCCCCCTTTTCAAATTCCATGAAAAAATTTTATTTTTAAATAAATAAATGAGGGTATTTCTTATTCATAACTCCCTCTAATTTCTATATTTTCTCTTCATACTTATGTTTATACCATAGTACATTGATCAAGTGTATAATATTATTGAATAGAACCTTATCTGTATAGTCCAAGATCATCAATGCTTTGTTCTTTTAAGAGAGATGATTTTCCAAAGAAACCACCAATAGATTCAATACATTTGAGGGATATGGTATGTAATTTCTTTAAGTGGGATACATGGAATACATAATGTACTTGAGACATGGTTGGTGGAAGTGACAATCGACAGGCCATAACTCTGACATGGTCAAGAATATAGAAGGGGATGATGTACCTATGACTCATCTTTTCTTTCATCCAAAATATCATGATACTCTTCCATGGGGATATGTGAAAGAATACCATGTATCAAAACTCAAACTCATAGTCCTGTCGATGATTATATGTACAAATATTTTATCTACATTGGGTTTCCTTAATGTGATCATGAATGGTTTTTACATTTTCCGCCACTTATTTGATCGTTTCAGGTATTTGTAGGTTATGTTCACTGACATCATCCCATAATTCAATTGTTATGCATATTTTCTCATAAATAGATTTATATGGAGACAATTGGATGATGGATTGGAAATTTTTTTGTAAGAGAACTCAGCTAGAGGTAGATGTTGGTCTCATAAACCTTTAAAGTACATAGATTATGATCTTAATATGACTTCAAGTATATGAATAGTCTTCTAGTATTGGACATCATTTTTTGGAAAATAAGCTTCTCTGATGTTTAGCTCAGTTTTTAAAGCATATTGGAGATGTCCAGAATTTGGAGGTCATTCTCAGATCTCAATCAGATATAGTCGATAGTGGTACACCATGGAGACATACCACGTCTCTAATATATATCCATTCATGTTTATCTAGTTATAATTATTCTATAATTGTGATAAAGTAATTTTTATATGTAAGGTTATCCACAAAAACCCATATGGAATTATTTCTTATGGATGTCTTCAAAATTCTGGTGACAAAGTCCATGGGGGTGTTTTCACATTTTCATGTTGGTAAGGGTAATGGTTGCATCATCCCCTTATAAGTTTTTCTTTCATCCTTTACATTCTGACATACTATAAACTTTGATATATGTTCAAAGATCTCATTCTTCATATTTTTCCACATATGCTTCTTTTGGATATCTCGATAAATATTTTTTCTCCTTGGGTGAATAAATAATTTTGAGCTATGTACATCACATATGTGATCTTTCTTTATCTATAGATTGGACGGTACACGTATTCATGACCCAAATCTTACAAATCCTTACTCATAAATATTTTACTCCAAGGATTTCACCTTTCCCATAGCTTCCAAATTCTTTTAAATTTCCACATCCTTTATTTTAGAATCCTTTATTTTCTATATGAGGAATGTTTGAGAAATCATTTGTGAAAATATTGATCATGATCTTTCCATAATAATTCTCAGGTATATCCTATATAAATATAACAAGATTAGATACTTCTAAATTCTCAACATTGATAATGTTTCAGGATCCTTTCTACTTATATCATTCACTATATTATTTTTCTTACTAGGATGGTAGTGTATTGAGCAGTCATAATCCTTCACTAGCTCTAACTATAATCACTAGCGCATAATATGCTCTTTATTTGTGAATATATATTTGAGGATCTTATTATTATTATATTTTTCACAATTCCATGCATAGGGATAATTCCACCCGATTTTTACAATATGAAGATCCCAGCTACCAACTCTAGATCATACGGTGATAATCATCTTTTTTAACGCTTTGAAGAAAAATTCACATCCCCAGGTTCAGATAATAATTTCTCTCTCCCATGTTAACTGGGATAGTGGGTTTGAAAATCATGAGAACTTATTCATAATTCTCTAATAATACCCATATAGACCAAGGAATCTATATTGATTCTTTACATATGTTGGGTTGGGCCACTATTTCATGGACTTTTTCTTAGAAGGGTCAATATATATTCCATTATTGATGATAAAAATACCAATGAATGATAATTCAATCATATAGAATCCATATTTACTGTAATTGTTATAAATTTTCTCCCTTATCATAGTCTTCAGTATAGTATTTAAGTAGTCTCTATGTTCCACCTTTCTCTTGTATTACATTAGAATATCATCTATAAAAACTACCACAATTTTTTGAGGTAATCTCTAAAGAATCTATTCATTATATCAATGAATATTTATGGATAATTAGTGATTCTGAAAGGCATCATGAATAAATCATAGTGTCTGTACCTTATTCAAAAATAAGTCATTAGAATATATTGCTTTATCACCTTTAATTGGTGATAACCCAACCTAAGGACCGCCTTAGAAAAACATTTGGCACCACATAGTTAATGGAATAATCCATCTATCCGTGGATGGGGACAATTATTCTTTATCAATATTTTTTGATCTCATGACAAAATATTCATAGGCACATTGATCCATTCTTCTTCTAGATTAAGATGATTGACACACCTCATGGTGAAGTAATGAAGAGTTTAAAACCCTTGTCAGTATTTTCTTGTAACAGTTTCTTCAATTCTTCTAACTTAATGGTTTCCATTATATAATGTGACTTTACTATTAGATGAGATCCCGAAATAATTTCAAATGGGAACTGAATGTCTCAGTTAGTAAGAATACCAGAAAGTTCTTTAGGGAACACAGAATTGTAGTCCCTCACAATGGTCCTATCTTCAATCATGATTCTATCATTCGACTCAATAATTTTGAGTTTATGTTATTAATCATAAGGAAATAATATACACAATTGAGATGATAAATATGAATGATATTCTTCCTCCTTTTTACACTTTTATATAATTGGAGGATGCCTTAGGATATGAAGAGTGATCTCCCTTTCATGATAGTTGATGTTGGCTATGTATAAAGATAGCCAATCCATGCTCAACATTACATCAAACTCTACCAAATGAAGTAATTGCATATTTGATAGTAGGTTAAATCCACAGAAAAATAACTAGATATGATTTATATACTTTTGATGAAATTATTACCCCATTTTTTTTCCTACAGATAATCCATCCTCCATATATTGAGGTGGTGTTTGAATAGTTCTGTTAAATATTCCATATATGAATGAATTATTATGATTATAATCAGATAGTAAATTTCTTATTCATGAATGAATAACTAGTGTACTTATCACCATATAATTTTTGGGCTCTGCCTTAGCTACAGTGATGGCATAATATTTACCGTGATTCTTTAGCTTTGGTGTTTACTAACACTGATTACCCTTAGGGAATTGAGGTTTAGTTCAATGGCTTGTATAATTCATTTTCTCCCTATAATTGAGTCGTTTAACTATAGGTGGTTCTATCCTCTCCTCCCCCACATTTTCCATCTTCCTCATAGCTCTTCAATATTCATGAGCTTGGTGGAATACTCTCCCACAGTTGATGTATTTCCCCATCCCTTTTAGGTAATTCCCATGATGCTTCTTCACATATTTTTGACAAGTGAGTGCTTGATTTTTCTTTCATCCCTTGTCATTAAATCCTAAATCATGAAACTCCATTTTTCATTTCATATCACCACAATTATGGGACCACTCTTCAAACTCTATTTCCACTTTTAGTGAACATAGTACCACATCTTCATAAATCTGAATGTCTCAAATTTTTAGATCCTTTCGAAGGTGTGATTTTTAAAAACTAATGAATCTATCTATATTTATTTCATTTTTGATAACAAAACCAAAGTTTTACCTTGAAAACCTCATAATATTTTCTTTTTAAGCCATGAAATATTATCCTTCATTTTTATTTTGCTTTATAAATTCATACTTCATCTTAATATGAATAATTATATGGAAATACTTGTTAATAAATATTTTCTTAAAGTCTTCCCACTTTATATCGTCAATTTCATCCATCTAATTTGTGTTCTTAATCAACAACCACAATTAATCAACCTCTACATCTAAATGATAAATGGCCAAAGTCACCATCTCCATCCCAAAATAGTGAAAAACATAAAATAATTTTTCTATTGGGTTAACACGCTATTCTATAAATAGTTCATTATAAGATTCATTGAGCGTCAGTGGCTATTGTTGTATAAAGGACATGATATCTAGGTTCTCCCTCTAAGGTGAAGGAATACATTCTACATTATTCATGTTATTGTTCATTGTTTGATATAGCTGGGTAATCATCGCTATAAAATATTTAACTCCACCTCCCACGACATTGGGGATGTCTTTCGGGTAGTAACTATATTATCATTCACATAGGATGTTGTCCTGGTATCCCCTAGATACCACCATTTTCTAAAATATTAAAGTTTTTAACAGTTCATTATTCAGCAAGTTTTGAATAAACAATATATTATTGTGTGAAACTAACTCTAAATTCATATCTAGTGGGATATCTATGTTTAGCATATTTCTAAAAAAAGGTTCTTAGATTCTTACAAATACTAAATCATACCCTTATGGTTTTCACTAATTCTCTCTAATACCAATTCAAAAATTATCTAAAAAATGCTCTGATACCAACTACATTGACCCTGCTTTTTCTTACATTAATGTTACATCATTTTAATGATAAAAATAAAATAGTGTAATAAAACTAGGATCCAAAGGTTAATTGTCATGGGATAATTATATCCAAACCTAAAATTTACATAATTAAAAATAAAATTATCTAATTCCTTCTTCTCTGGATTCTTAGTGGCCCTACTTTTCTCATTTGTATATGTAATCATCTGAGGATATGAATCAATGAAATGGGTGAGATAAAATCCCAGTATGTGGATAGACAAGAACATGAGTAAAAATAACATGGGGTGAGAATAATAATAATCATCATCATAAAATAATCATAAAATCACCATCATAATCATGATAGTATGTATTAGATAAAGGTTGGGAACATGTAAATGTATAAAAATTAAACATAATGTATTAGTGGTCAAATATGACACATAGTTTTTAACAAACCTAGAATCATGTTCACGAATAACATATGTGAATAATCATGACATCATAATTATGAACAGATAAAAAATGATTTTCAAACATATTTCCCATTATATCCTAAGATACATCACATTAGCCAATTCATTAGAATACTATATATTTCTGGGTTCACCTATCACATCATAACATTTACATAATCATTCATACAATATAGAACATATAAAAATCTTTTCCATAAAATAACTCAAAGAATGTAAATGGTTTAATGATATTTTCATAAAGCATACATTCATTAATAAACATTGTGCTATACAAAAAAAAGAAAATAACATATATGGAACAAGAATCATCAGTATTGTGTGAAGAAAAAACAATATAAAGTGAAGTAAAAGATGTGTTTTTTATATGGAAGGTTTCTTTTGGAAAAATCATTTCATTTGTCACAAAACTATATGGGAAGCATTTATAACATATAAAATAAAATATAAGAACAAATAAATTATATATAAGGAGTATTAAAATAATATACATAATAAAATTTGGCATTAAAGTGTAATAACCCAATGAAAGGAAATGTGGTTTGAGAATCCCCAAACCTTATGTTTGAATTATTTATTCACTTTAATATCCTGAATAATAAAATTAAATTCATTAATTATTAAATCAAAAACCTTTTTTACATTTATTTGACTCATTATAATTTTATTAAGTTCATTTACGGTCATTTTTATGTGTTATAGAGTTCAACTTAATCATTTATGTGTGTTCATTTTCTTGGTTTTCAGGATTAGTTCACTTGTATACATGTATATAAGATCATGTTATGTGAGAATAAATATCCATAATCAAAATTATATGTCATTAATTATTTTAAAAAAAATTAATGTTATTATATATTATTTTTTTCTTTATATGAGTATAATCCATTATATAAAATGTTAATGACAATCATTTAGAATAATTTTGGAGTTTTTATATCATCATGAACTGTTTTTATTTTATTATTTATTATTATGAATATAATTTAGTTCCAAAACATAAAAAATTATAAAATACATTTTACTATATATTTCAACCAATATTAAGGTTTTATGACCATACATGAAGTTGATAAATGAAAATGGAAACTCATCATCCCTGAATGCGATGAATCAACACCTTATGAATGATGTTTTAATTTTTATAATAAAGGGGAGAGAAGAAGAGGTATGATGATATATTATTCCATTAACATAATAAAATTAATGTATATATAAGATACTGTAATTATAATTCCACATAGATAAGGGTGGGTGAGTATATAATAAGAAAAGAAAAGAAATTAAAAAGAAATTAAAAGAAAATGATAGAGGATTTTACATATTAAATTCATCTCTTTGAGAACCTCTTTAGGGAAATTTTATTTTCATTTTGTTGAGACCAAAGTCTCTTGGAAGTGAGGGAGGAGGTTGGTAAGATTATTAGGTATATTTGGATAATAATTAAGTCTTTTTAGGTGTAAGGAGAAGAGGTGGTGAGGGGTGGTACTTATATAGGAGGAGAGGGGCGTTTGTGATTATTTTATTCATTATTTTTTTATTTTTTTCTCTAGATAATCAATAGTTTGAACCCTATCAGTAAATATATTAAAATTATGAAGTATATTTTGATACTATGGGCCTAAATCATCCTTAAATCATCTATGACTCAACAATTCTTGTATTTATTAAATACCATAAAGTACGTATTTCGTTATTCACAAAAAATCATCTCTTTTAGAAAAATCCCAAAAAAAATCAACCTACCCATTTTTTGATTTGTTGACTTGTAAAATCAAATCAATTTTATGAAAATAATTTTCTAAATATGGGAAATTTTATTTTTAAATAAACTCATCATTTACTAAAAAAACTTATTTTAATATTATAACAAATTTTATGACACTTTTAAAAATTACATAAATTATTATAAAATTATCTTATAATCATATGAAAAAGATATTAAATTATGAAACTATTTCTTAAAAATAAATTTTATTTTAAATTATAATATTTATGATAAAATTGTAATTAAACATTTATGCTTTCTAAAAATACCAATAGTTGGTTTATCACATTTAAAACATCTATTTACATATAGTCTGATATAAGTATATCATTTTTTGAAAACAAACCCCATGGTGAGAAACCGAAGGTACTACTTTTTAGTTAGTCAAAAATCCAAAAGATATAAATCCTCGATGATTTAAGATGACGCATTTTATAAATGAAATATGAACCCTAATTTTATTTCAAATTTTTTATTTTTCAATTTATTCAAGAGCCATTGTATCATAATTGATACGGTTTCATCATTCTAAAGTGAATAAGAAGAAGAAGTGGTTGAATATTTTTTGTTCAAGTGGATCAAGAGAAATGATGAAAGATATTGATGAATGTATTTCTAATGGGGGGAATTAAATTAAAATAAGTAGAATAAGATTTCATCTGGTGAAGAGTAATGTATTTATGCATTCATGTTTGTAGTTCATTTGAAGATTCATAACAGTTTTTAAAAACAAGATGTTTTGATTATTCAATTGATAGAGAGCACTATAATGGGATGAATATTTAAAGAGTTTTTTAAATATAACTATTTCTTCATACATATATTTAATTGGTATATTGAATCATATTGAAAAAAAATAGATTAACATAATTTTAATGGGAAATAAAATCATAATAGCCATTAAAAATAAGTTTAGAAGGATAATTGATGTTTTGATGAATATTCGAGGAGAATAGAGAAGCATCGATGAATTCAAAAATACAAAAAAAAAACAAGAGAAATTGAAATTTTTGTGAATTTGGTTATGTCATAATGTTTTGAGGATTCCCACGAAGACTATTCATGGGTATACTATAAAAGGAGAGAAATACATCGTATTTCTTTGATGACCAAACTACTATTCAAGGAGAAGAGGGATAAGATCTGAAGTTTAATGAAGAGAAATAGGTTTCTATATTGAGACTTTGTTGAAGAAGTTTCTACAATTATAAGGGAAAGCATAAGAGACAAGATTACAATGTTTTTAGTTGATTATCATATTAAGTGGATCATCTTATCCTGTTAATTACCATATTTTGATTGTAATTTTATTTGGATGATTATCGTATATGGTAGGATAATTTGATCAGGATTTCTATATTGGGATTTCTATAATGGGTAATAAGTAATTATAAATTATCTAAATTTGATTCAGATAGTGATATATCTATTGTATTGGGAAACCACATTTGATGATCAGATTGGGAGAATCAGACTTGAATTCATATCAAAGTATTTTATGTTCATACCAGCTTCAGGGTAGGAAATTGAAGATTTTTTTCTCAAGGAATACATTTTTGGATGTTGATTAATAAGAACATGTAACATGATTTGTTACACAATCAATGTATTACCCCATCTATTCTAGAGGGTGCACAAATAATATTGGATTTTTTTCATAGGGCTATACAAGTAAAAGGGTATATCCTTCTCATTGTATTCTATAAAAATGTGATTGTTTTCTTATGGATTGTGTGGTATTGTATCATTTCCAAACCATACCAAGGATGTAGATATTCTTATTATATAGTGATCCTTGTAAATACTTGTGTTATAGTGGATATGCTTTTTAATTTTTTTCAGTAGGGAAATAAATCATCAATAGGTGAGAAGGTTGTTTCAATGAAAAAGAAACATAAAAGAAAAATTATCATTGATTCACCCCTATGCCTCCAAGTGAAACAATTATCTTGATTGGTAACTTTCAATTTGAATGGTCATGTTATTATTCCATCAGTATATGTTCCATAATTTCTATGAATATTACTTATTTCATTTTTTATTTATAATAATAAATTTTTCATTGGGATGTTTATTTTATATATGTGTATTATATAACATAACATAATTATATGAATTGGACATTTTATATTGATAATAGTTTGGGTTTTCACATTCTTCTCCTTCCCCCCACCCTTTTGAAATTTTATGAATGATTTTTTTTTATAAATAGATGAGGGTATTTCTCCTTCCTCACTCCCTATAATTCCCAAATTTAATCTTCAAACATATGGTCATGTTATAGTATGTTGACCAAGTGTGTAGTATTATTACATATAAATTTATCTATATGGTCTAATAACTTCATCGTATTCTCCTTATAAGGGAGATCATTTTCCAACTCTACCACCATTGAATTCAGTACATTTGAGGGATATGGTATTTAATTTTTTAAGTGGGTTACATGTAATACATCATGTACTTTGGACATGGTAGGTGGAAGTGCCAACGAATATCCCATGTCTCTGACATGATCAAGAATCTCGATGGGGATGATGTACTTATGACTCATGTTTCCTTTCCTCTAATGTCCCATGATCCTCTTCTATGGGGATATATGGAGGAATATTGTGTCTCTAAACTCAATCTCTTATTATTGTCGATGATTATATGCATAAATATTCTATCAACATTATTATGCTTTGATGTTCTCCTAAATTGTTTTCAAATTTTCCACTATTTCTTCAACCAATTTACGTCCTAGTAGGTTACGTTCACTGATATCATCCAATAATTCCAGTGTTCTAAGAATTCCACTATTTTCTAGTGTTTTAATATAACTTGACTATAGTAAAATGTTATTCCCATACTCTTTTGAAGTCCATAAGTCATCATCTCAATATTTCTTCATGTATCTGAATAGTATTCCCAAATTGGCCATCATTTTGAGTACAATAAACTATTCTGATGTTCAGCTCAGTGTTTAAAGAATGTTGGAGACTTCTAGAATTCGGAAGTGATTCTCAGATATCGATTAGATATAATCGATAGTGGTACTCCAAGTATCCTTACCACATCTCTAATTTATATCCATTAAATATCATCTAGTGATAATTCATATATAATTGCAATAAAGTGAGTTTTCTTTGTAATATTATCCCTAAAAACCCATATAACATTGTTTTATATGTATGTCTTCGGAATTCTAGTGACAAAGTATATGGTGATGTTTTCCCATTTCCTTGTTATGATTATTGGTTTCATCATCCCCTAATAATTTTTCTTTTCATCCTTCACTTTCTAACATACTAGTCACTTTGATGTATATTCAGTAATCTCATTCTTCATATTCTCCCACCTATGCTTCTCTCAGAGATCTTGAAACCCATTTGTACTCCTCAGGTGAATATGGAACATGAGCTATGTGCATCACCTAGAAGCTCTTTGTTTATCTATGGATTGATGGTACACATAATCATGACCCAAATCATAAATATTTTACCTCATAAATATTTAACTCTGAGGATTTCCAATTCCCCATAGCTTTCTCATTATTATTAATTTCCATATAATTTCTTTGAGCATCCATTATTTTCTCTATAAGGGATTGTTGAGAAATCATTTGAAAAAAGATTTATGATGTTCCTTCCTTAATTATTCCCTTGTACAACCTATGTATGTATAAGAATATTGTATCATTCTCAATTCTCCACATTGATAATGTTTCAAGATCCTTTCTATTGATATTATCTACTACATTATTTTCCTTACCATGACGGTAGTTGATTGATCAGTAATAAACCTTCACAAGCTCTAACTATCTTCAATAGTGCATTATAAGATCCTTATATGTGAATATATATTTGAGGCTCTTATGATAAATATACATTTCACACTTCCCCACATAGAGATAATGCCACTATATCTTCAATACGAGGATTCGAGCTGCCAACTCCAGATCATGCGTGGGATAGTTTTTCTCCTAAATGTTCAACTACCTTGAGGAATATTCTATCACATTATAATTTTGAATCCACAAAAATAATAATACCTTCCTTGAGTAATATATCTATACCACAAATAGTTACCCATTTTTTGGAAGTATTAGTACGAGTGTAGTGATCAGCCTCTTTTTTAACTTTTTGAGGAAATATTCACATTAACTACTTCAGATAAAAATTTCTTCCTTCTATGTAAGCTTGTAAGTGGGTCTTAAAATCATTCGAACTTATTAAAAAATTACTGATAATACCCATATAGACCAAGTAAACTGTAGAAAAGCTTTTCAGATGTTGTTTTGGTCTAGTCATTGATTTTTTTTTCTGTGAATGGTTAATAAATATTCCTTTACTGATGATAAAATTCTCCACGAATGATACTTAATCTATATAGAATCCACATTTACTATAATTTTCATAAATTTTCTCCCTTATCAATGTTTTTAGTATAGTATTGAAATACTCCACATTTCCCCCTTACTCTTGGACTATATTAGAATATCATCTGTAAAGACTACCCCAAATTTGTTGAGGTAATATCTAAACAATATATTAATTATGTCCATGAATATTTAGAGATAATTAGTGAGTCTAAAAGGCATCATGATGAATTTGTAGTGTTTTTACCCCATTAAAAAGGAAGTCATTATAATATCTTTCTTCCTCACCTTTAATAGGTGATATCCTAACCAAAGGTCCACCTTAGAGAAATACATGGCACCGCATAGTTTACCGAATAAGTCATCACTCCATGGAAGTGGATAATTATTATTTATCATGATTTATTTGTGCTAATGATAATAAATGTAGAGGCGCATTGATCTATACTTATTCTTGGTGAAGATGACTGGTGCACCCCATAGTGAAGAAATCAGGAGTTTAAAACCCTTTTCCAGATTATCTTTTAACTACTTATTCAATTCTTCCAACTCAATGGTTTCCATTCTATAATGTCACTTTGGTATAAGAATAGATCCCAAAATAAATTCAACTGAGAACTCAACGTCTCAGTCTATAGAAATAATAGACAATTAATTAGGGAACACACTGGTGTATTCTATCATAATGAGAAGGTCATCCATCATGATTATATCCTTTGTCTTAATCATTTACGGTAGATATTATTACTCATAAGGCAATAATATCCACAATTGAGATGATAAATGAAAAGGAAATTATTCCTCCTTTTTACACTTATACATAATTGTAGGATGTCTTGATATATGTAGAGGGATCTACCTTTCCCAATAATTGATGTTGGCTTTGTTTATAGATATCAAATCTGTACCCACTATATAATCAAACTCAAACAAATGATGTAAAACCAGATTTCATGGGAGGTTCATCCCACAATGAAAATAAATAGGGATTATTTATATACTTTGGAAGAAATAATAACCCCATTTTATGATCTTACAAATAACCCAACCTCCATATCTTGAGGTGGTGTCTAAATAGTTATATTAAAAATTCATCATATGAATAAATGTGTTAAACCATAATAAACTAAAACATTCATTATTCTTGAATGAATAAACATTGTACCTATCACCATGTAATTTTTGGGCTCCACCTTAGCTACATTGATGGCATAAAATTTACATTGATCCTTTGGATTTGGTGGTTTCTGACACCGATTAGCCTCAGGGACTCGAGGTTTAGTTCAATGGCTTGCATAATTACCTCACCTCCTATAATTGAAGTAGTGAACCATAGGTGGTTATATCCTTTCATCCACCACATTTTCCATCTTCCTTATAGCTATTTGACATTCACGAGCTTAGTGGAATTATATTCTAAAGGTGAATTATTTCCTAATCACTATGTGGTTATTCCCATTATTCTTCTTTATGTATTTTTGAAATGTGAGTGGTTGAGTTTTCTTTCCACCATTGTCATTAGATCTTCTAGCCTGAAACTCTATTTTTAATTTCTTATCACCACACCTATGGGAACACTATTCAAACTCCATATCTATTTTTCGAGAAAATAAAAAAACTTCTTCATATAACCCAAATTCTCAAATTTTTAGATCCTTTCAAAGGTGTGGTTTAAAAAAATAAAATAATATATCAATATTTCATTTATTTTTGATAAAAAACCCCAAGGTGTAACTTGAAATACTTGTAAACATTTCTTCATAATCCATGAAATATTCTCCTTCCTTTTGATTAAACTCTATAAATTCTCACTCCATATTCATATGAATAGTTATAGGGAAACATTTGTTAATAAGTGTTTTTTAATGTCTTTCCACTCAATCTCACTAATTTCATCCGTCAGCATAGTCTTCTTAATCAACAACCTCAGTTGATCAACATCTCCATATAAACGATAAATAGACAGAGTCACCTTCTCCATATCATAATAGTTAAGCACATAAAAGTTATTTTCCATTGGGATGACTCACTATTCCGCAACTAATGGATTAAAAGATTCATTAAACGACGGTGGCCATTGTTTCATAAAGGTCAGGATATCTTGTTTCTCCCTCTCAAGTGAATGAAATAATTCCATATAATTCATATTATTGTTCATATATCGATAGAACAGGGTAATAATCACCATAAAAGTTTTAACTCCACCTCCCAATACATTGGGGTTGCCCTTTGTGCAATCACTAAATTATTCTTCATATAGGTTGTTGACCCGGTTTCTCCTAGTTCCCACCATTTTCCAAAATATAAAAGGTTTGGACAAATCATTATTCAACATGTTTTTAATTTATAATTTATTCTATTGTGATAATAACTCTATGGGAATATCTAATAGGATCCCTATATTTAACGTATTTTAAAACAAAGATTCTTAGTTACTTACATATAAATAGTCTTATCAAAAGTCTTTTCACTAATTCTCTCTAATCTCAATTCAAAAATTAAGTAAAACATGATGTTATACAAACTAAAGTGAACTTTTTTTTTCTTACATTACTATTACATCATTTTAAGGATAAAAAATATAATAATATTAAAAAACCAAGATCCAAAGGATAAGTGTCTTGGGAAAAGTATGAAAAAACATAAAACTTACAAAATGAAACATAAAATATATATAATTTATCTTTCTCTAGATTCTTAATGTCTATCATTTTGTCCTTAGTACAAGTAATTATATGAGGATCTGTATCAAAGAAACGGGTGAGCTAAAATCTGAGTAAGAGGATAGACAAGAACATGAATAAAAATAACATGGGGGTGAGAATGATAATAATCATCATAAAATAATAATATGATAACCATCATAATAATGAGAGGAAGTATTACATAAAGGCATGGAATTTAGAAATTTTTAAAAATGAAACAACATTTCTTCATGGTGAAATACCACACATAGTTTTGAACAAAGCTAGCATCATGTTCATGAATGACATATGTGAATAATCATAACATAATTATTGTGAAATAATAAATAATCATGTTCACAAATATTTAACTTTTTATAATGACATACATCACATTACCCAATACATTGGAGTGGACTATAATTCTGGGAACACATGTCAGATCATACCATTTACATAATCTTTCATGTGACATAAAACATATGAAAATAATTTCCATAAAATAACCCATGTAATAGAAATAGGTTTTATGAGAGTTTGATAAATAATACATTCATTAATAACATTGTGGTTTCAAAAAAAGGAAATAAAATGCATGGTATAATAATTATCAATATTTCGTAGAGAATAATCAATATAAAGAGAAGAAAAAGATTTGTTTTTTATACATAAGAGTTCTTTTGGAAAAATATTTTCATTTTTCAAAAAACCATTTTAGAAGTATGTATGTCCTAGAAAAAAATGTAAGAAAAAATAAATTATATATAAGGAATATTAAGAGAACATCCACACTGAAATTTGGAATGAAAGTGGAATAACCCAATTAAAGGAAATGGTGTTTGAGAATCCCCTTAACTTATGTTTTAATTATTTCTTCACAGTCATATCCTAGAAAATAAAATTAGATTCATTAATTAATAAATTGAAAACATGTTATACATTTACTTGACTCATTAGAATTTTATTAACAACATATATTGTAATTTTTAAGAGTTATAGAGTTCATCTTTATCATTTAGGTGTGTTCGTTTTCTTGGTTTTAATGATTCGTTCACTTGTATACATGTATATAAGATCGAGTAAAGTGAGAATAATTATCCATAATTGAAATTATAGGTCATTAATTATCTTTAAAAAATTAAATAGTGTTATATATTATTATTTTTCTTTATATGAGGATGATTCAATATATAAAATGTAAATGATAATCATTTAGATTTATTATGTGGGTTTTCAATCATCATGAACTTGTTTTGTTTTATTATTTAATATTATATATATATAAATTATTTATAGAATGTAAAAAAAATTTACAATGAATTTTAAAATATTTTTCAACCCGTATAATGGTTTTATGACCATACTTTAATGGGATAAATGAATATGAAAACTCACTATCCTCGAATGTGATAAATCAACACATCACGAATGATGTTTTCATTTTTAGAATAAAGGGGAGGGGAGAAGATGTATGATGATATATTATTACATTGACATAAAAAAATTAAAGTATATATACAATATTGGATTCATAATTCCACTTGGATTAGGGTATTTCAGGATTGAATAAGTGTAGAAAATAAATTTAAAAGAAATTAAAAGAAAATGAAAGTGGATTTTACCTATTAAATTTGTCCCTTGGGAACCACCTTAGGGAAATTATATTTGGCCTTTGTTGAGAAACAATTATCTTGAATTTGGGGGAGAAGGTTAGAAGGAGTATTGGGTAGATTTTGGACAACAATCATGGCTTTTGAGGTGTGGGGGGAAGAGGTGGTGATGGGTGGTACTTATAGGGGAGGAGAGGGGTGTTTTTTGATTATTTTATTCATTAGTTTATTGTTTTTTTCTCAAAAAAATAAATAGTTTGAACATTATCACTAAATATATTAAAATAATGAAGCATATTTTGATATTATGGGCATAAATCATCCATAAATCATCTATGAAGCAATAATTCATGTGTTTGTTAAATAAAGTAAATTATCGTATTTCACTATTCACAAAAAATCAACTATTTTAGAAAAATACCAAAAAAATAACCTTACCCATTTTTCTGATCTCTTGAATTCAAAAATTAACTCAATTTTATGAAATGAATTTTATAAATATGAGAAATTTAATTTTTAAATAAAATCATTATTTACACAAAAAATACTGATTTTCAAATTATAAATAATTTTATGACACTTTGAAAAATTACATAATGTCTCATAAAATAATCCTACAACTATAAGAAAAAAATATTTGTTTTAATTATTTTTATGAAAATAAATTATATATTAAATTATAATATTAAATATAAAATTCAAATTAAATATTTATGTTTTAAAAAAATACCAACAATTAATTTATCAAATTTAAAGCATCTATTTATATATCATATGATATAATTATATAATATTCTAATTTATAACATCCATAAATGTTGAAACATTTATTTACATTATATGAAATTCATTAATAGATTGAATTTATGATAAAAAATACCTCTATGGTGTGGAGAGGGATGTATGGAAGAACTTTTTCATGGTATTTGATGAACCAATAGATTTTGGTAATGCGAAGAGGAGAGGAGGGGGGTTTACATTCAAAAGTGGGGGATAGGACACACTAGAAATTTTTTAAAAGAAAAATTGATACCCAAATTATTACCTATCAAAGGCTCCATAAATGTTCATTATCAAACCCTTGATGTGTTAATCCCTAAATACAAAGAGTAAATAGTAATTTTACATATTTATATTAAATTTTATCTTTTATATTTTTAAGTTAACCCCCCCCCCAGTAAACGCATTTTTTCTTTAACCATGGTAATTAGTTTTTTACTATTTTTACTAATTATTATTTCAAAAAATTAATTTGGAGTTATTTTATAATAATTATTATTTTGATTCTGATTATGTAATAAAATTTTCCCAATACAATTAAAATATGTGATAGAATTTAATTTTAAACTATTCCTGCATATGTGACAAAAATGTGGTTTTCTAAAGAAAAGGTTTTGATAAGTATGAAATGATTTAATATAAATTTTAAATATATATATATATATATATATATTTAAAATGAACTAAATTGTATTTATGATAATATTATTTAAATAATTTTAATTTCAAACCAAATTTAAATAAAAATAAATATTTTGAATTATTTCAATGAAAATGCGACCTTCAATAAAACCGTTATTTTTCACAA
Organism: Viscum album; assembly: GCA_963277665.1. NCBI lineage: Eukaryota > Viridiplantae > Streptophyta > Magnoliopsida > Santalales > Viscaceae > Viscum > Viscum album. The sequence goes on along the minus strand of OY728156.1, from coordinate 1,436,904,799 downwards.
TTCATCGAAAAATTAATCTTCTCAAAAAATTCTAAAAAGTCACTATCGGAAAAGTTTTAAATTATTATTTCAAAATTCAATTAAATTTTGTAAAATAAGTTTTTTATAATTGATAAAAAAAATTAAATTATGTTCACAATGTGTGATGAAACCTTCTTTTATAAAAATTTAGTTTTTGAAAAAATATATTTTTTGATTTAAATGATAATTATTTTATTTATAACCACTATGTAAAAATAGATTAATTTTATTCTTTTGTAAACCTTATAATTTTCATAATTTAATTATAACTATTCATACCACCTATTTAATGGGTTATTTATAACTGTATACCATGGTACCATTCATTAATCCTCTGAGTTTCATGTACCATAGGTTATCGAAGAGAATATATTTAAATGAATATACTCTATGGGTATTTTAAGATTTCTATTTCTGTTCACATGTGATATAAAACATATTTTTTTCCTTTTTTATAATTGTAGGGTGTCGCATTCTAGCCCCCTTAAATAAATTAGAACCTCAAAATTCTATTTTGGTCATCATAGGTTTAACCATTATTGAAAACCTATATCATAAATTAGGTTTAAAAAAATCCTCTTAAAATAGGGAAAGGAATATATGATAGTCATCAATAATAACACATGTGGAGGATTCAAAGTAGGATAAAATTAGTGTGAATATATAAATGTAATAAAATCATAAATAATTATGTAGAGTGATAAAGATCCATGATCACAAGAAATCTAATGATCAAGAGAATGTTAAAAACCACACAACCATAAATATTTTATGAGTTATAAGACCCATGATTCATCATATATGAATATAATAATGTGATATTATTGTTTCAAGATAATTTTCCTCTATTTGAGGTATAGTTTTAATTTCATGGTAGTAAAAACAATAAATATACTTATTATTAGATAATTTTATTGTCTGTTGATCAATATAAAAAATAATTCCTTAATTTATAAACATAAAAAGTAACAACCAAAGTTAAACATAGTTAATTTCATAAGTATTTATCAATAAAATATTAGAAGTGAAAACAATTTGATATTGACCAGGACAATATACAGGATAGTGGTAGGCGTTGCACCCTTTTCAGAATTTGGTTGTTGGTTCAAGCCCCACGGTTATTCCTAAGGTGACGGGTGCTCTCCCGTCATGCATTTTTTCCTTTTTATAAAACTATATTTATATAAATAATATAATTTTCCCAAAATGTAATGAATATCATCAAAAATAACATTAGTCGTTAAATAATTTCTCATGGAAATTTATACAACCCAACATATTCCTTGAAATATTTATAGAAAAACTAATTCATTATAATTCTTATATATTTCATTATTCTTATTAGAAAAATATTTTTTTTTAAAAAGTCTATAACATTATTCATGAATAAAAATATACAAGAATTTTAATCCCTTCACTTTGACTATATTGACATAATATGCTTGACCATTACCCCTTTGGTTTTTCTTAGGTATATTACCTTGACACTTGGGCCATTAATTTTTGGAGTTCCCTAAATAAATTTTTTTGAAAAAATAGATAATAGAGGATTATTCCTTACCAAATAATTCATGTGCCTGATATAATTTCTCAATTCACTTGAAGAAAAATCCAATTCATTTTAATTATGTAACCTATTGTCTCTTTCTATAATTATCATATTTTGGAAAAATTCTTCTTTCCTTCTTCCAGTTGTCCATTTTTTCTCTATCAGCCTCTTCATATCTTTCTTTCATTTGAATCCATAATACTTGTATAATTATTTATCTATATTGACAGCACATGATACATTATCATTATATGATAAGATTTTTTTAAAGACTACTTCACTTTAATATATTTGATTAATCCCATCAATGAAATAATAAATCATACACATTGGATTACTTATGTAGTTCATAGAACACAAAGCAAACCTAGTAAGGTTAGTTTCATACATAGAAACATTTTTGTCTTCATTCTTTCATAGACTTAGGAATTTCCTATTAATATCAACTCATTTCTCATGAGAATTTTTTTTATGAATTGTTCCTTGAAATTCTTCAACTCTATGATCTATATTTTCAACTCATAGTTATTGTTTTGAATCAATGGCCATCATTGATCCTCAGCCATTGAGAGATGATAAAACAACCATGATAATCTTCTCACATTCATTATATTTCAACGAGATAAATATATTATCTATGGAACTTATCCCCTTCCTAGCTAAAAAAAGATTTATAGACCCATTTAATGATGAAGGTTCCTAATGCATAAAGTAGCCTATAATTGTCACACCACATGGTGGATCAATAGTCAACTCTATATAAAAAAATATTTTACACATAAACCGAGTTAGATTCTCCAAAATAGTTATTATTAGATCAGATCCTAATAAATATCTATCTCTAGATTCAATATCTTCCCCAATAGCATAATCCCTACACTGATTACATGCATTGATATAATTTACATTCCTTCTATTAAAATAAACTTCTAAATGATGGAATAAACTAGATTAGATCATTACATTATGAATCATAATTTAAAATTTAAAAACTAGTGACAAACATAATAGAAGTTGAAAAAACAATTCATAACTAATATCATAATCATTAACTATGTCTCATTATGAAATTGTAAAAATCATAAAAATTTTAAAAACCTTAATGATGGGTTATAAAGAAAATATAAATTAACCAGGGCATCAACCCCTAGATTGAAAAACATGGTGTGTAGTAAGGCCCATTTTCATATATTAGGTGAAGACTGAGTCAATTCCCATTGTTCTCTTTTTATAGTCATTATCCCTAGGTATAGTTGTTCCAGAATATCATCCACTTATTTTATCTAGATAGGGATGCATTTCTAAGAAAAAACCATATAATATCTTCCATACTAAAATTTTATATTTTTATTCTATAGATATCAGAAAAATCTTTTATAGGGTTATATTCCCTAATCTATGATTTCTTAAATCTAGTTCCCAAGGTTTTTAATAAATTTAATAAGGTACCAACAGTAAGGAATCCAAACCTAGTAGCCCAGAGTGGGTGGTTAGTTTATAACATTACCACTAAGGAATCACATCTTAAAGGACCAAATATTTTATTGGTCCTGGTGAACTATAATTATACTTGAATCTAACCTTAAAATGTTAAAAATAAAATAAAAAATAGTATAATTTTAATTACACCATTATTCCCCTTAGATTATACCATCATGTCAATCATAATATACTTCCTGGATTACTAGGGAAAGGAAAAAATAAAAAAGGGGTGAGCTCTAATAGCTAGTATGTGTCACACCCAGACCATTCTATTTATTAATTTATATTACTTTTTTTTATTTTTTTTCTTTAGTTTTGGGTTGAGTCATGGGTTTGATTTTTTGAGTTTTTATTGAAAAATGAGTGGTTTTGGCTTGGAAGTATCCAATTCATGGGCAGAGCATGGTTTGGAAACTGTGCTGCTTTTCCCATGTAACCGTGTGGCATGCCCGGTGTTTAAAACAAATAAATTTAGATGAATAATAATAAAATGAAAATAATATCAAATAAGAAAAATGAAATAATAAGGAAATATAAAAATAATGTTTTACTAATGATAATGATAATTTTCTTGTTAAGATTATTATTAATATTATTATTATTATGAAGATATTGATATTATTATTAAATTTTTAGTATTATTATTAAGTTATTAATATTATTCTATATTATAATTTTTATTTTTTATTAGGGTTTCCCCCCCCCCCTCACCCTCTTAGACCACCCCCCGCCCCATCCCTCTTCCTATCCCATGACCCCCATATGGAGAGCTCCCCTCAAACACCTCCATCTCATTCTTTCAGCAAGCTCCCCTACAGTGGCCTTTCCCTCACACAACCCCATCGGTAGCCTGATCTCCCTTGTGTTACCCCACCAGCACCCCTCTCTCCCTCTCATGACACCACTGGCACCCTCCCTCTAGTGCTCGTACCTCCTCTCTCTAGTGGTCCACTCTTCTGGGTTACTTTTTAGGGGTTTTCTTCTTTTTCTTTAGGGATTTAGTTTTTCAGTAGTTTGGGTGTTCAGTTTAGGGTTAAATATTGAGTCTTTTGGTTCAATATCTTTTAATAGGGTTTTATCTTGGTTTTTTATAGTGTGGTTGAGGGGAGAATATAATTTCATTCTATTTTCTGAAATCTTCTTAGTTCGAGGTAGGTGATTCCATACTTAAACATTATTTGATAAAACTTTTTAGGCTTGCTTCTATGATTTATCTCAATTTTTGTTATATATATACTGCGAAAGTGGTTTTCCAAATGATTGATTATGCATGTGGTTTCAAAATTTCTTTTCCATGTGAAATTGGATGTATTTTTGAATTGAATCCTTATTCTTCTCATTGAATTTATTTTATGAATTATTTAAAAGTTTTATTTAATTATATATGCAGTGAAAATGTAGTATTTGGAGGGAATGATATGCATTAGTTTTTAAAATGGACATTTCATGTGAAATTGGGTATTTTATTGGTGTAAATCTTTATTGGAATTATTAAAATTGTTTTCTAAATTGTTTAACTCATTTATTGAATTGTCAATATGACGATAACCATTTTGGAAAATGTTTTAGTGTGAATTTGATTTTAGAGACAGAAATTTGAGTATGTTTTTTAGGGTAAAGCCATGTTTTGAATCATAGAAATGTATTATTAATTATTTAGATGATTTTTAAATAGTTAGTGTGATACGAATCATATTTGGGAAAGGTTTTAGTGATACTTTTGTTTTAAAATGGGATTTTGGGTGTCTTTTTGGTGTAAATCCTTGTAGCTCTTCATATAATTTATTATAAATTATATAAATGATTTATTAAATTATATATGTGATGAAAATAATGATTTGAAATGGTTGTTGTTCATTTTATTTCTAAAGAATAGATTGGGTGTGAAGGTGGTGTCTTGTGTTATAAAATGACTTGTTTGGTTGATGAAATGTGGATGTGGTGTGTTATGTAACATGTGAAACTTTTTTGAGCACAAAGGGAAGCCCAGGTATCTTAGTGGGAAAACTAGGACTAGTATTCTAGTGATTCAAAAGTGATTGTTGTCCGATATCACTTAGCAAGATTTATGATGACAACACTAAATAAACTAGGAGACCACTAGTCCATTGGCGTCTCCACTCTTAATGGCCCATTCATGATAAATGTAATGGTCTTGATTTTTATGCAACATTTCACTGAGATATGAGGATCCAAGGGTCCCATTGCTAACTATTTCATAGTGGTATTTCTTCTGACTGGTGGAAAATGTCTATATCATACTTACCACCAGCATACAATATGATGGGTTGGTAATTTCAAAAGAAAGTGAATTTCCATTAAAGTTGCATCCTTTGGAACTATTTTTTATTAAAAGTTGTTTTCAATTTAAATTATTTTGTCTAAAATTTTATTTCCTTAAAATTGTCTGTAGCATTTATTTTATTTACCAAATTTTCAATTTATTTTTTATTTAAAATTTATAGAATAGAATCATGTTTTGGGTGGAATCCTACTGGGTTTTCTCCCACACCCTACATACACCATTAAGTTTTTGTAGATCTTATTTTCTATTTGTTCCAATTAAATTCAAGATTTTTGGTAGTGGATGTTTCGGTTCTCGTCGGTTCCTTTGCGGGTCTTGGTGGTGGTGGCTTAAGGAAGTTTGTCCTCTCATTTAATGGAGGTTTGGGATAGTATTATTTTTCCCCTTTGTTTTTTCTTCTTTAGTCTTATTTAAATTGTATTGTAAATTCTGAAAATTTGGTTACACCATGTTTGGTTATCTATATTCCATTTTAGTTTTATATCTTGTTAGTAATTTATTATTTTGACTTTGGGTAAATTATTCCCATGTGTTTTATTTGATACTCGGTAACTTGTGCCAACCCATGAGGATTAAGAATTCCCTTTACGTCTTGTTATAGATTCACTTAGGTGAACGGTTCAGGGTTAACCCAGGTTAGTTCATGAAAAAATTATATCTAAGGAAGTTGGTATCTTTCGAGTCTTGTTCCTTGGGGAAGAGTCTAGGTAGTTAGAAGTTTGGATTTTTGGGGCTTGAATTTTGGGTTATGAGTGTGGTTCCTGGCCATCACACCTCATGATGGGACTCAAGTCACCAGGGGAAGTCAATTTTTAATTGATTTCATTGGTCCTTGTGGTTTCTTGTTGTCTGGGGAAATTAAATTGGAGTTTTTCAATGGCCTCAGTGAATTTGCAATGCCTAACAAGCCATATGGATCAGAGATGTTCTCCAAAAACAAACTCTGTGATGGTGGTGTGACTGATATTTGGCCTCCAACCATATGTTTGAGTCACCCATTGATAGTAGATTCCTCTTAATTTGTTCGGTATCTATATGAATTTTTTGAAATAATTTTAAAAACTTTTGAGTTAAAATTGTGAAAACTATATTTTTAAATTTGAAATGGTTTTGAGTGAATTATGTTTAGTTTATGGGAATTGTATTTTTATAACATAAGCTTGTGGTTTGTAGAAAATTAATTTTTTGGAAAGCATGAGTTATATCAAAGAGGGATTTGGAAATATATTTTAAATTGGATTTGAAAAACTAATGAAAATAATTTTGAATGGTATAATGTGGTATTTTAAGAATGGTTTGAATGGGATGAAATTTTAGGGAATTTGTACATGAAGTTTGAAAATGACACTTCATTTGTTAAATAGAGATCCAGTGAAAATTTTTATGGAGTTTTGAAAATGTTAAGTGCATTAAGATGATGGAATGGTGGGTTAAAGGTCTGTTTTGAGAAATTGAAAAGGTTTACTTGAACTTTGGAATACTAATTAGTGATCAAATGCATGGGTAGTATATAAAGGAGGATAGCCAATGGAACAAGTGGATGAGTGTGCATATTTACATGGGGTGGGTACCTGATGTGGAACTATAACATTCATGTGTTAGGCCCATGAGATGTCATTGGTTAGTATGCAACCCACTAAGCCTATATTATTTTAAACATGATTTTAAAGAGAATATATAATGTTTTCATAACTTTTGTTGGTGTGGTGTGTCTTTTTATTTATGGTAATGTTTCTGTCGGCTTATTTGATTTGGGAAACCCTCTTGATAGAATGATATTTTAGGTTTTTTTTATCAGTAAGTTGGTTTTAAGTGACGGTTATTGGTTCCTTTTTGGTAAGTGTTTCAAGAATCCTTTGTGATGATCCCCTTTTCATATTGGAAGTCAATTGTGGCATGTCTTTTCTAGTGGGTTATTTTTTTGGACCCCATGTTTCTTATATTGGCTAGTGTGTGCCCCATAAATAATTAAAGCATGTTTTGGGTGTGGCCACAGGTGATTCTCCGTTGGCAGACCCTCTAGTTGATCAACATAAAAACATCCATCTTGAGATTCAGAGATTGATTCTACCCCACTTATTTTTTTTATTAATAAAACCCCCTCATCGGGGGAGAGTGGATGTGGAATGTTGAATGAGATAATGATCTATTGAGTTTCATGAGTTATCAAAGGTGAATTCCAACATTGTTGTGTCTGAAAGTCATTTCCAAAAGCAGTGGAAGGAATTACATTGAGGAATGGAGGAATTAGTCCACAACATTCTGTGTTGGATACTATTTTAAAGGTGATATGGATATTTCATCAGTTACTTCTTAAAAAAGTATTGTATTAGGCCACTGGTTTGGAATGTGAGGTCATAATAGGTCGTTAAGTCCTTTTTTAGGAATTATGTGTTGTTAGGGACTCGGTTTAAGGTTTTTCACCATGTAATGATTCTAATGGTGGAAAGGGACATTTTTGGTGACATGTTATAGTGCTATATTTCCGATTAATTGCGAAGGTGGATGTACAGGACTGTTTAAGAGCCTCCAATTTAACAAAAGCATGTCTTCAATTCGGGGAATTTTGAATTTCCATATTCTGAGTGAAGGTTACCTTGTGTGTTCTTTCTTCTATTTTTTCTAGTTTAGAGTGAAAGGTGGGATGCATATACATATTTTATGACCATTTTTTAGAGAAATTTCTATTTGGGAGAAAATAGGTATCATGGTGTGATTTGTTTGGTTTTTTATGTCTGGGACACAGTGTCATTTCTTGTGACACAAGTTGGAGAAGTCTTGTTTGGGGGTTTTTTATACCTAATTGTGATGTAGGAGATGATTCAATAATCAGAGCTCTATCCATGGGTCCCAGAGCCCAGATAGAACATATTCAGGAACCCCATGTGATGTAAAGGACCTTGTTGTAGTGACTGTATTTAGTTTGGGAAGTGGAGATAGTTTAAGCCTTCTTTATAGCTATTCTATCCTGAATTGTCTTATCGGGTTGAAGTGTTGTGAGGACCTTGTTTCTTTGATATGAACCGCATGGGTGAAAGAGTTCCTAATTGGTTATAAGGAGGTAGGGTTGTAACATTCAATTAATCATTAGTGCTCATGCACTTGTTGATATGGATATTTGTGTGGTTGTCCATGTAAGTCCAACCTCATGACTCGATCTCAGTTTTAGTTTTAGCTCATCCAAAAAATGTAAATTCTTTGGGATTCGTGAACCACATAATGTTTTTGTTATGTTTTGAGTTTCATTAATCGGTTTCTTTATGATGGGGGGTTAGGTTGTGCAAGTAGTTCCCAAGTTATCCATGTAACACCCGAGATTTTATGAGAAATATTATTTTTAATTTATTTGATGTCTTATATTATAAACTACACAAAGATTAGCTTGCGCTATACGAAACACTGTATTAGCTTGCAGTATATGCAAAAACTATTCTAGGCTTGTGTTGCATGCTAGAGCAACATTCCTCGATAGTGTGTGTTGTACGTAATACTGAGTTTCACTAAACGAGATATTATTATAATATTATTATGAACTATCCATTATGAATAGTAATACCAAATTTTTGAAATTTTATAAATTTTATCTTTCAAAATTGCATTCATTTTTTGATTCGGAATATCGAAATTAGTATATGGTGAATTTTTGGTATTTTTCTGAAAACATTAAATTTTTGATGAATAGTGAAAACACTAAGTTATTGGTTAAAACCGAATTTTTTTAATAATTATTTATTTTAATTAAATTAATTTTAGGTCACACTAGATACATACTACCTATATATGTTCTATGTAATTCATTGGAGTCATTATATAATAATTTTAGATATTTAAAAATTTTATTGAACTATTTACAGTCTTTTACCCACCTCCTAGGAGAATTTGAAAATTTACATAAAACTTAATTTTAACGCTTGTATGAGTAGAATTTCAAAAATCCAAGAGACACAGTTGATATCAATAAGTAAAATTTGTTTCAATAAGATAAAAATAATTTTTGGTGAATTGTAAATTTTTACTTTTATTTACCACGCTTAAAAGTAAATAGGATAATTAAGGGTAAAATGATATTATTATTACCCTAAAACATGTCCTAATTCTTTTGTATAAGTGTTATTCGACCAAAACCAACCTTAGGAATACAATATGACCCTTTAGATCCACTTGTATTAGATTAGGACATTTATTATTATTTAATTCAAAGAAGAGTTAAAAGAGTTAAAATCAATGTTTAATGAGTAAAAAAAATTAATATAAGGGTATACATAAGATAAATTCGACTATAAATAGTAATTAGAAAGATAAAAATATTTCCTACATAATTTTATTTTATTTATAATTTTTAGACATTAAATAATTTAATATATTTATGACACAATGATGATGCTGTAATTACCTTATTAATGAAAGAATCGAATAAATGGTATTATAAATATAAAAATAAATATAATTTCAAAGTTTTTATGCCATCCACGAATTTTAAAGGTTTATATGACATTTTAGTATTGATTAAATTTATTTTTCTTAAGTAATCATGTTGTTATTAGTTAAAAAAAACAAATACCAAATTGTGTCAGAATTGACATAAAATAGTTTTTAAAACAAATATTATATTATTAATTGATATAATGGTCATAAAAGTTAAGGTTCGTCCAAAATACTTATATAATAATATAAATGAAATTAATGAACCAATTGGGGTTTGATTGGAATAATATAGTACGTTTATTAACCATATATTGTAAGAATACAAGAAGACACGGTATAAGTTAAATTATTTAACTAAGAGTTAAATCTAAATTATAAGGTTAAAATGGTAACCAAAACTTGTCTAAAACCTATTAGTTGAGAGGATTGCGACCCACCCCAAACCTATACTCAAAATAAGTCACTTTAGAGCCATTATAAACCGAATATTAATTTATTATAAAATAATATTAAAAGTTTTCCTAAGGTGCCCCTCACCCCTCTTATAAAAGGGCACTCCCCCTTCTCTCTAATTCACACCTCCAAAGCAATTTGGATCGGCCAACCCCTACCCAAATACCCTCTCAACTGTACTACCTTAATCCTAGAGGCCTTACTTTAGTCATAAATCCAAACTAAGGAGCCCTTTTGACCAAATCAAAATGAAGACCCTGAAGAAGATGTAAATATCTCACCACCTATTTCAAATTCCATTCTTCTTACACTTCCTCCTTCTTTTTTGTTTCCATTCTAAAATAATAACTCTAGTATCTTTAATATAATGTGATTTTATTATAAAAATTGTACAACCATATAAGTTATTTTATCCATCTTATGAATGAAAAAGTCACCACACGTGCGTACGTATGGCTTACCGTCTCCACGTTGTGGTGTAGTTTGTTATTCAAACATTTCATCATTTGAATGGGTATAATAATGAGTATAAATGATATAAATATAAAATATAAAATTATTTATATTATTTATATATGATATACCATCCAATTATATATGATTTTAATATCAAAAGAATGATATTGTCGCTCGTGCATACATACGGACTACCGTCTCCACGAACGCGATGAGATTCATTCTCCATGTTAACCATTCAAGAGTGATTATAAAGTATATATAATAAATAATAATGAAATATATTACATAATAATGATATTGTATTTATGTTCATATATGTTTCAATTATTTATTACATTCAATTCAATAGATAAATGAAAACAGTGTTAATGCGTACGTACGACCTACCGTCTCCATGAACGGTGTATTTCATTTACATTTATCGATCTATCACATATATATATATATATATATTCTGAATATATATTATATATAAATAATTTTTTACATTCTGGAAGTAAGTAAATCAGGATAAAATTAATAATATCAAGAACAACCAGTCAACACACATACGATAAATGAAACGATTTTACCCAAAACGTTGCTTTAACATGGAATTTCCAAAAGAATGGGTAATATAAAGTCCTAAGTGAATCATATATGATATCATAAATATTATTATGGTTCTGTTACAAGTTAATAACATGTTTAAACCCACTATATTGTATTATTGGACACAAATGGAAGAAATTGGACATAAGGTAAGGGATAATTTTGCAAATCTCATTTTATTCGAGATTGATTATACGTAAGTATTTACTGGGGTTATATTTTTCATCTATATCCATAAAAAAATTAATAAATTGTTTAATATTATTCCATGTATGTTTAAATTCGTGTTTACCCCTCTTTGACTTTTACATTGTGTTATGGAAGGAATCCTACTTTTGTTTACCATACGAGGAACTTTTTGACTTTTCCGGAAAAATTATGAGGAGAATGTTTTTTTAACTTATACGACATGAACGGATTTTTAAGGTTTCATAATGCCTAATTTTCATGAAGCTTCCTCTACAATATTTAATTATTATTTTTAGAAAAATAATTTTCTTTCAAAATTGAATGACATTATGTGAAAAGAAAATGATTTTGTGGAAGAAATGATATTTTCTTCAAAAATTCATTTCAAGTGTTTTCTAAAAACTATTTTCCATCTAAGATGACATTATTTAGTATGATTATGTTTCAAGTATAATGTATCTATTATATACATTTTTTGATTTTTATTATGATGAAATTAAATCCATTTGTTTTATATGTATTATGTGATGATGGGATGATGTTTATGAAACCCATTTTATTCTTGGGGTTATCATGAATGATTTATGTTTATTTTGTGGCACAAGTAAGAATGATTTAATTATGAGATGGGTAGGACCTATATCTCCCTCCAATGCATTGGGTAAAGATTTATATCTCATGATATAGACATGGATCGAAAGGCAACTTAATCCGGTTCAGTGATACAGGACTAGAATTATGAGTGAACTCGATTCAGTAAGGGACTTTTTCCACTATAATGGTCTTGGAAGAAATGCCTTTGCTACTATAGAAATCATATCATGTGCGTAATGGTTTCCCAAATTACATTTTTTATTCCCATGTTATTCTATCATGATTAATGTTCCTTTATGATCTATGCCTTGCATACTCTAAGATTTATTTCACAACTCAAGATCTTGATGTTTAAACCTTATGTTCATGTTTTTTGTTCAAATGTATATGGTTTGTTCTTTTTCTCCATGCTTTCCCTTACCGAGCATTTGAGCTCACAATTTATATTTTTTCTTTTCCCCAGGATAAAAAGAAAGGTTTTAGGTAAAAAAAAGTGGAAGATCTTTATGGGAGATGTTGAAGATATTTCACCATTATTAGAAGATTATGTTTCGAGTTTCCAAATACACTAAACTATTATGGTCCTTGGGTGTCATTTTTTGTTTTGTATTAAGTATTCCGCAAAAGTAATGTAATTTCCATATACATCAATCTTGGGTCTCTAAAATCCATGTTGGGATTCCTTTATCGGTGTGTGTCAGTAGATAAGCTAGTTGATATTTATGGTTGGGATACCCACTATGTGTCTTGCTGAAATTCAACTAAAATGAATTCATACAGGTTATTAATTATGAAGGGGAGTCTATTTGGGCCTCCCGTTGTCAGTAATTCAGTTATGTTCTTTTTTTCGACTTGGCGATAGGTAGTCTCGTTAAGATATCTGAACCCATGCTCCTCCCTTGAGTATTTGGTGGGACTGAATCACACCCAATGGTTTCATTGATTTAAGATCATGGGAGTATTAATTGATATGTGGTTTGAAATTGTTTAATTGTTTCAAGCTAGTCGTGTTTGTATCGTCAATAAGGTATAAGGTGTTTTGGTTTAAGGGGTTGGATTATGCGTCATGAGAGTTCATTTCCTTTGATATTCAACTCGAGGGGTTTAAATTTTTGGGGGTGATTGGAATATAGAGGGGATTCTAATTTTGGTCTCTTGAGTGAAATTTTTAAATATTTTTATTTTTTAGTAGTGTTCTTGCCTCAATCTCATTTGTTGTTCATCGGGAATCTCCTTACGCTGAAGAAGGAGTACTAGTTCTTTTTTTATAAATAATATTGGGATGGATTTCTGAGGGATTAATGTGTTATAGTTGGGAGACTTTTCACACCCTAAACATTGTAATTATCATTGTTTTATTACTTTCGTAGCTTTGGATAATTTTTTCAGGGTTCTGATTGAGTCTCAATTTGAATTTTTGAGTTTTTATTGAAAAACTAGTGTTTTGGGATTGGAAGTATATGATGCACGTATCGATCATGGTTTAGAAACCATACATCTTTACCCAGGTAACCATGCAGCCTAACTAAAATTAAAAATAAATGAAATTATATGAATAATAATAAAATGAAAATAAGATCAAATTTGAAAATTGAAATAATGAAGATAAATAAAAAGAATGCTTTAATAATAATGATGATGATATTATTATTAAGAATATTTTCATTATTATTATTATTATTATGTTATTAATATTATTACTAAGTTATTAATATTTTTACTAAGTTATTACTATTATAATTAGATTATTCATTTTTTATTTTTATTTTGGATTAGGGTTTCCTCTCCCTCACCCTTATGCACTCACTCACCCCCTTCCCTCTCATTGTTGTGTGACCCCTAGTGGCGTTCTCCCCTTGGGCACCTCCATCTCATCCTTATGGGGAGTTCCCATAAAGTGGACACTATCTCGGGTGACCACTCCAGCACCCCACTCTCCCTTGCATGACCCTACCAATGCACTCCCTCAGCGGCCACACCTAAACTCTCCAAATCCACACCCTTTTGGGTAATGTTTATGGGTTTTTCCTCTCCTTATTTAGGGATTTTGTTTTCTAGTGGGTAGGGTGTTTGGTTTAGGGTTTAATATTGATTCTTTTGGTTAGATATCTGGTATTAGGTTTTGATCTTGTTCTCTTGTGGTGAGGTTGAGGTGCGAATGCGATTTCGCACCATTATCTTTTGGTTTGAGGTAGGATATTCCTTGCTTAAACATTTTTTGATAATTTTTTATGCTTTATTGTGTGATTTAGCATGATTTTTGAAATATATGTTTGGTGAAAAAGTGGTTTTCAAAATTATTTTTTATACATTTGGTTTCAAAATGGTTTTTCAATGTGAAATTTGGTGTATTTGTGAAGCGAATCCTTATTGTACTCTTTGAAATTATTTTATGAATTATTTAAATGGTCTAATAAATTATTTTTACAGTGAAAATGAATTCTTTGAAGTGATTTATTTGAATTGGTTTTAAAAATGGGCATTTCATGTGAAATTGGGTATGTTCTGGGTGTAATTCTTTATTCAACTTTGTGAAATTTTTTAGTAACTTATTTAATTGATTTATTTAATTTGTAATGTGATGTTCACTATATTTGGGAAATGTTTTTGTATGAGTTTAATTTTAAAATGATGAATTTGAGTATGTTTTGGGGGTAAATCCATGTTTTTCATCTTGGAAATGTTTTATTAATTATAAATATGATTTATTAAATTTTGTGTGTGATGAGAATCATATTTTGAGAAGGTATTGGGGAGTGTTTTGTTTAAATTGAGGATTTTTGAGTTTTTTTTGTATAATTACTCATCGAGATTCTTGGAGTTGATTATAAAGTTATTAAATGATTTATTAAATTATGTAATTGATGAAAATCATGATTTGAAATGGTTTTAGTGTGAATTTAATTTTTATAGAGAATATTTGGTGTAAAATCATTGGATTAGGTTGTACAATGCCTTGTTTGGATTATGAAATATGGATATGGTGTTTTATGTGACATGTGAAAAAAATTTGAGCTCAAAGGGAAGCCTGGGTATCTAGGTGGGTGGACTAGGACTAGTATTCTAGTGATTCCGAAGTGGCTACAGCCTGGTTTCACTTAGCGAGATTGACGATGACAACACTAACTAAAATATGATGAAATCTAGAGAATATTAGGACATTTAGGTGTCCTCTCCTAGTGTTTGTGTAGGATAAAGCTGATGGTCATGGTTTATATGACACATTTCATTGAGATACGAGGATTCTGGGGTCCCATTGAAAGATAGTGACTCTGTGTATTTCTTATTACTTTTTTTCAATGTCTATATCTGACTTACCATTAGAAAACGGTATACTGGGCTAGTAATTTCAAAATCATGTGCATTTACTTTAAAGTTTCATCCTTTGGAACTATTTTTCATTTAAATTTTTTCTCATTTAAAAATGTTTTTCTTAATAGCTTATTTCCTCAAATTTTTATTATAATTTCTTTTATTTATAAAACATTGAAGTTATTTTGTAATTAACGTTTATTTCATGGAATCCAATATTGGGTGGCATCATACTAGGAATTGGCTCACACCCTAAAAACACATTTAGGTTTATGTATTGTTTTCTGTTTGTTCCACATTAATTTAAGATGTTCGATAGAAGAATTTTTGGTTCTCTTGGTTTCCTTTTTTGATCTTGGTGGAAATGGCTTGAGAAAGTTGATCCTGTCATTGTACAAAGGTTTGGGATAGAATTGTTGTTTCCTCCTTGGTTTTAGATTCTTTAGTATCGTTTAAAATTGAAAAGTATATTCTAAAAATTTGATTACACCATGTTTGGTTGTATATCTCCCATTTTTTAATATTATTATTCATTTATTATTATAACTTCAGGTAAATCATTCCCACGTGTTTTATTTGATACAAGTCCATCTATGTTAGACTAAGGGGATCGAGAACACCCTTCGGGCCTTATCACAGATCAAATTGAGTGATAGGTTTAGGGTCGACCTGAGTTGGTTCAAGATAGTACGAGAATGAATACTATGGAATATATCATGAATAAGTTGATAGTAATTATTATGGTAGGGTAAATAATTGACACACATGACATTCAGTCAATTAATTGAGCGTAATATAGTATGAATAAATGAAAATAAAATAATTCTTTATAAATAATCACATGAGATTGAATCTTAACTATGGATATTATAACTAATATAATTGAAAAATTTAACATAAATAAATTATATCATAATTATTGAATGAATAACAATGGACATAATAACTATATCATCAAATACTCATTCCCTGAAATATTACATAAATTGTAAAAGTCTTTTCCAAAAATACACCCCAGTTTTCCTCATGATACCTACTAATGCATCGAGGAGATATAGTTAGTTTCTCCTATAAAAATATAATTTCCAATGTATTCCTCATATAATAGGGGTTAAAATAATAAACATTAACATTAATACTAAAAAATAACATATGAAATTTTCAGAATCTTCTGATTCAATAAACATAATCATAACCCATTTTGATTAATATGGAAAATGGTATCAAAATAGTACATACCCAGCCAAACTAATCATATACCATATGGAGATATAAAAATAAAAATATAATTATAACATAATATCAGTGGGTTATAACTAAAATATAGGTTTTTTTGTTTTTGAATTGAAATACCATACCAATTCTATTACAAACATTCTTGAAGAAAATATTATTTTCACTTTAAAAATAACTTTCAAAAATGAAAATATCTTGAATATTTAGAAATAAATTCCTTAAAATCGTCATTTTAAACTTATAATGGAATCTTAAAAGTAGTGAGTAATCAATATTGAGGCCAATTCCATACACATAGAAAAATTTAAAAAATATATTCCATTCACACTTTTGTAAAAAGGATTGAAAAGTGTCTCAGTATAAAAAATACATGAATATTCCACTCAAAAAAAGTTTTAAAATATAATAGTTGGATTAAATACCTTAAATAAATAAGTTTTCAAAAATTTAAAACATCTATGAAGTCATTTTTACAAAACCTGATCATGGAAGCAAATGGGTTTTCGATCGAAGAGAATAATATTGTTAGTTTTCTATAAAAATATTTTTGGTCTCTTTTGTTTTCAAAGAGAGGAAAATGAGGGGAAACAAGTATTATATAGGATTAACTATAATATAATTAAATTACTATGTTTCTTGAAATATATATCATAATATTTCATTATGAGAAACTTAATCATGAACAATCATGTTAAACAATGAGATTATAACATAATCCTTTACCATTTTTGGAAATATATGAATGATGATAACCTTGAAATAAATTTACGTCAGATGAAAAAATAAATAAAATTAATATGAAGTTATTCATGATATAAAATATATAAGTATAATTATATAAACCACACAAAATAAACAAGTGGTATATATGTAAAATGTATCATAGAAGTAAAAGTGAGAGAGAAACCCATACCTAAGGTTTGATTTACTTAGTACATGGTCATAAATCTATTATAGTAAATATTACATATTATTATTATATTATAAAACCAAACTAATATATTTCATACCAAATATTATTTACTTTTAGAATTTTGTGACCTGTTTATTATCAATTCATTATTTAAGTAATTGTGTAAGGTGATAATTGCTTCTTTTTTCATATATGTTTTTGTTGTGTAGTTTCAGTCCCTATATTATTATAATGATTACATAATCTTAATAATTTTATCCAATATATTAATATAATATATAATATTTATATAAGTATTTATAATAGTCTATAAAATTTATAAGTAGGAAAATGTGTTACACCGTTCATGGAGACTGTAGACTGTATGTATAGATGAACGATGATTCTATTTTTCCAAATAATGGAATGTAAAAATTAAAAATAATATTTCACCTTTCAATGGAAATTATTATATCAAATATTACATTTATATTCATTAACTATATCCTTATTACTCTCTATGAAAAGATAAAATGAAAAACATTTCTCATTTCTATATAGAGGTGGTAGTCCACATGTGTGCACGTGTGACTTTATTGTTTTCCCATAGGTTGTATGAAAATAAGTTATGTGTGATATTATAATTTAAAAATTAAATTAATTTAATAAATATAATTATATATATGTTAAATACATCATTATATCTAACCAAGAATGTCAGTGATGAGAAAATAATTACATCGGTTTGCAAGGAGGTAGTTTGCAGTACACATGATCAACAGTTTAATTTCCCATTTTTTGGAAGAGGAGACTGATATATATTATTAAATTAAAATAATATCATCTCATTATATTTTATATACTATTTTTTATTCTATCAATGTTTGAGGATAATTTGTGGATTTAGAAGAAGATGTTAAATGAAACACATGGTTTGGAATATTACATCTTCTTCAGAGCACCTCTTTATGGTTAAACATAATTCCTTTATTGATTGGCTTTATAACTTAAAAAATATAATAAATTTTGGAGAGGGATGTGTAGAAGAATTTTTTTAGTTCTTTTCTATTACAAAATGCTTTTTGACTATGAATAAGAGAGTAGATGTGTTTTCCTTTTATTAGTGAGAGAGAGGATGCACTTTAAATTTTTGAAAATAAAAAAATATACCCATGTTTCTCACATGTAAAAATAATTAAAGATGAAAATTATAAAAACATGGATTATATTAGGTTAAAATATGGATATATTCTAGAAATTGGTAAATTTTGTAGCTCATTTTAATCCTTAACTTTTTTTAGTTTAACCTTTAGTAAACCCTTTTAACCTTAAACACAGTAATTAATTTTTTAATTTATATTATTCATTAATACCAAAAATTAAGTATAATTTATTATATAATATTAATTATTCTTATTCAAAATATTTAATCCATTTTAATAAATTCAATTAATATAAGTTGATAAATTAAATTAAAAATTAATCTCATAGACACGATGAAAATGTAGTTTTCCAAAGAATGCATTTTCATATGTATATAAGGTTTTAATATCAGAATTAAATATAAAGTTGATTAAAATGACATAAATTGTATTGATTATTATATAAATTTAACTAATTTATCTTTTAAAATAGTTTTAAATAAAAATGGATCTTTTAAATGCTTTAAATGAAAAGGTAGTTTTCAATAGAAGTTAACATTTTAACTATTTACTGAAAAAATAATATTTTCCAAAAAGTTATAAACATTAAATATAAGAAAATTTTGACATCATTATTCCCAAAATAAATTTCATTTTTTAAAATAAATTTTAAATAATTTGGTAAAAATTAATTTTATAGTATTGGAGCACTGTGCAACAAAACCACATTATAGAAAAATATAGTTTCTCATAAAACATTTATTTTTCATTCAAATGATTCATTTCATCATTATAATTAATATATATCCATTTTATTTACTTTATAAATGTGAAAAAAAATATGTTTATAAATATTTAGTTAGTCTTATTCGTACCCATCAATATAGTAGGTAAGTTATAACAATATACTATATTATGACAAGTTTAGTCTAGGGGTTGCATGTATCGCAAGCTATAAAAGAGATTAAATTTAAAGAAATATATTTTGTGGGTTATTTATGAATGGTGTTGAATTTATCATACAATATAAATCACAATTTTATTATTTTATAATCTTATGGAGTTATAAATTGTCTATGAATGATATTCCAACCAAAATGTATATTTCTTATACCATGTTTTCTTGGCATCTTCTATCACTTTTCATTATTTTTGGTTGTGCCTCATGGATGAAATTCCACTATTTTTATTGATTTATTTTTTTAGATCAAATTCTCATATTTTATTAAATTTTACTCTAAGAAAAATTTCACCTATTTTAATATTATGACCTTTTGTGGTGGTATGTCCCTATTAAAAATTTGGTTAAACTCCCTTTTGTCATAGATAATGAAGTGATCATTGTGGTGTGGTAAGTTTAGGGGGTTATTCAGATGTGAATGATGGTGTAAATTTCTATCAAGTGCATGTGGAATGGTTGGTGCACTGTTAGTATTAACAGTGTGCCATAATAGTGTGGGCCTTGGAATATAGGTGCACAGTTGTGAGAAACATCCAATGGGGGATCCTGAAACCCTGATATCGTCGACAGATCCATCATGCATGACTACCAAAAAATATTCCAAACTGTTCAGGCTTCCATGAAATCATGCGACACAACCCCTCTCATGGATAGATGTGGTTGCATGGATAGAACATGGTTTAGCCAACCATTAAGCCAAATTGTGCACCTCTTTAAAGAAGGGGTAATGTCCAATTTTTCTCATTTAGAATTTATGAAACCCACCTAAATTTCCTTCCATTTCCCCTATTCTATAAATAATTATGAACCCTTTCCCCCAAGATTACAAGGGATGATTCTCTACTATTTATAGGATGTATGGTGCTCTATTGGGTGTCGATCTATGTTCCGAGTGAGACTAACACTCCTCCTTGTTCTATTTTATTGATTAGGAGTTTTAGAATTTCTACACATAATTTAAATCCCTAAATCACCCTTTTATAGAATATTCTCGGTTGTGGATATAAATAGGGGTTGTTTCAAAATCAAAGGATAAGGTCAATTGTGCAGTTGTCTCCTGAATCTAGGTAGGTGGTGTTAAAGATTTTTCCCATGTTCTCATTGTTATATATATATTTTTGTGGTTGTTCCAATGTTCTATATAATTTAATGTTATTGATTATGTAAAGTGACTTGGGATTTGTATTGATGTTCTAGACCCTTCATAGACTTCATTGGGTACGTTGATTATGTAAGACTAAACCTAGGGATACCCATACGGTATTCCAAACACTTGGAAATGGTGAAATAAATTAATGAACACTAATATAAGTGAAATAAGAGAGGGAATGAGTTATAAATTAAGATCAGGTATGTGGATTTGGTGAAATAGTAAATTGGATTTATTGAATGTTATATTTTTGGTGAAATACGTATGGGTATTTTTGGAATGTTTTAATTGCTGCGTTTTTTGATTTCGACTCGACCATGGTTTTAATGGAAGGAATTGATATTTTGAATGTGAGTAAGGTTTTAAAAAGAGGTGTGGACCTCAAAATTATTTGAAAGGTGTTTATATTAATGTATTTTAAATGATTATTTAAAATGGTGGTGTATCACTTTATCCTGAAAATGGTTAATGGTTATTTTGAATGGTTGGAATTGGAAATAAAATCCTTGGGACAAAATGTCCTTTAATTTTAATGATTTTCTAATGGAGGAACCAGATAGGTTGGAAACCAACATCTCTTGGAAATATTGTAGGTATATTAATTCTATTTGGATTATGTTGTCCTTCAATGGTTCTACTATGTCCTTTTGGGGTTGATCTCATGGTTTCTCTCTTTTTCCTTGAAATTTTTTAAATAATGAAAAATTAATTTTTAGTCAAAGAGGAAGGCTTCGATTTTGAAGTGTGGTGTCAATATTATTTCAAATGAGTATTTTTAATTTTTTTATTCCATGATGTATTTATAAAAGTTCATTGGGAGTATATTAATTGAAATGATGTGTGAGTTAGTTAAATATAACCAATAACTATAATATTGGCAGGCTAACATGCTTATGAAATGAACTAAATGATATATATTCTTAGTTTATAATATTGAATATGGGTTTTGACATAATGTTATATGTTTTAAGGGATTTGGACTTGTAAGTGGATATGTCTGTTGAGTTATGTTTTTAATTAATAAATGTGTTTCATGGTTACAATTTGTCGTTGGTAAATGTGTTTTGGTTATTGAAGCATGTTCATATAGCTTAATGGTAGTGAGGGGTTTTGTACCACAAGTTATATTCCCATAGTTAAAGATAGACCAAATAGATGTAGAGTGTAATAATTAGTGACACATTTTATAAAAATTAAATGATACAATAATCTCTTAGTGTTTTTCTATTTTTGATAAAAATGGGGGAGAGAAGAAATTAAGAAATTGGAGAGATGAATTGAAGACAAAATATTAACATCCCATATTCTCCATTGGCATTACCAAAAATAAAATTGGAGATATTGATGATCTTACATTGTGTTTGTGTTATTTTTCTTTTCAATTACTCATTAAGAGATAAATCAATAGATTTAAATATGTATTAGAAAAGATGAATCCCTTTCATGTATACCAGATTTAACAAAAATGTTGATGAAGATTAGATTCACATTTTAGGATTTGAAAGGACAAATATTACATGTTTGATAAAGTATATTTTATGTATAAATATCGATGAACTGGTTTATGGGATTAACGAACATGTTTTAATGCATAAAACAATGTCTAAAATAATTTATATGATTTAATACCATTAAAATAGTCATTTCCATGAAGAAATTTAAATTTCTTATGTATGGTCATGAAAATATTAAGTTGTATGAAAAGAATATAGAAGAATATATGAAGTCCATGAAAAAATTAATTACATGAAGAATATTTCCAGGATAAACTTTTTTTGGCTTGTAAATTTAATACTTAGTAATTAATAAGTATAAATATTAGGTGTTTATTTAAAATTGTTGAGCCATAGTGAATCGGGAAAATCCATAACAATCCCACACATGTGGGGGCATACACAACCCTGTGGGAGATCCACCCATGCCAGCTAGCCATGGTGGTAGGAGGTATTAGCAACATAGATCCTGTATTAGTTACCATGACTATATGCTAGGAATATACATAATACCTATGAATTTGATCAGGATTCCATGAAAATGTATGGCAAGAACTGTTTGAAAATGTGTAAATATTTATAAGTTATAAACCCAATATTGTTGAAGTAGATTATTTCAATGTGGAATATTATTTAACAGTCTACAAAAAAGTTCCAAAATTATTTGGGAAATCATAGAGGGAATTTACTTTTCATGTATTAAGGAGATACACATATAGTAGTTCATACTTGATCAAAATGGGTTTAGTAATCTAATAAAGCCTCTACATCATCTTTAAAATGGATTTACCTTTACACAAGATCTATATACATTTATTCCACTATGAGGCTACCAGTATGCAAGAGAACTTGTGAAAACAAACCCCATCTATCTCTTGTGACCATGTGAGTGTCGAACTGGTCTTGATCTCATGATAACACAAAACAATAATGATACTAATCACCAAGCATTAATGATTTGATGTATTTTCAACTATTTTTCTAAATATAATATCACTATGGAAAGTGTAAGATGACAAAAATATCATTCTATGTAGTGTGTGTGTGTGTGATTTATCATGCATGTGGGACTTCTTAATGAGGGAAGAATCCATATATGCAATCAAACAATTATTTTTAGTTTCAAGTTAGGGAAACCCATGTTTGAAATATATCGAATCCTTCTATGATGTTAAGTCATTTATTACTCAAAAATATTATCAAACATTAAATGGAATTCATAATTTAAGTTATTGAATACATTGGGAATCGGTGGTGAACCCCACCTATAAAATGAGATCACCTAAGATCAAGATCAACTGCTGATTCCTTAAAAAGATATTGTTCTTCCATTATGGGAAACAAAGAAACTGTAAGACACTTTGCCACTTAAAGGAAATGGTATACACTCACCTTAGAATAAAGAGGTAAAATGAGCCACTTTAAAACATGAATATGTAGTTCCATGAACAAATCTTGCATGATGAACAACCACATACTATTTATTATTCTATGAAAACACTAGAGTTACAAAAAAAAATATTATCCCAATTAATAATTATAATAGTGTTCTATGTGAATACCTTATTACTTGATTGAATGGAATAGTAAATAGAATTTTACATTCATGATGAATCTGAGAGCCTTTTAGGTAATGGTAGGGAGTGAGATGACATGGAACCATAGTCTCAAAAATGATCCAAATATCCATAATTATACTCCCACTTGGGAAAATGATGAAAGAACTAAAGAAATGAGTTTTATGCATAATCATTGAAACATGAAAGATATTACATGTGATATCCAATACCCATGAAATAGTGGGTAGAATTTATAATAGTTCATAATAATACATAGATATAAAAACATACATAAGTAACAGATGGATGTCAGTGAAAAACAATTGGGAAAGAAATTAAAATATTAATCATAATACTTGGTACGTGATATAATTTTCATGAGAATCCATGAAAAAAAATCATGAAGATAACACCGCATTAAATATTGATATCATTTCAATTGATTGAGGAAGAATATTTTCAAGAAGAAGGGAAAAAATGAGCATGTGATTTACTTAGAAGCAGATATTGAATACTGTTAAACATTTCTACTATAAATATCATAGGAAGAATGGGTTTGTGCGCTAAGGATATTTTTATTTTTATAATAATTTGGGTTATAAGTTTTTAAGATATAAAATTTACATCATATTGATATAATTTATAATAATTTAGAATAAGAGGAAACCATTTCGATTGATGTATATCTCTGACATACCACTGGTTATTGTATTCATCGAATCCATTCGATTACTTATTTGAATAGAAGTTACTTGGAGTAATTGGTATCTATTAAAGAATATATTCTCTAAATTTATGATAACTTCTAGATGATTATATAAACATATTTTATTTGTTCTATAAAAAAAATTTACATTGTACTTGGTCGATGCTAGGAGAACTGGTTCAAGGCCATACATGTTATTATGACTATGTTGATAATAAAATGGTAGATATGTGTTAGTGGGATAATAACCACCATACATCATGGATTTAGTCATCTTCATTTAAATAAACATCATTAATAAATCATGGTGTTCCTTATGATTTATTTTTTAAGTTCATGATTTATAACCATAGATAAATAAGATAACAAAATAATTTAGTGAGTAAGTGAGAGAGGTAAATAAATGGATAAAAGTTTTAGTCTGGAAGAATTAAAACCATAATGATTTATTGTCTCTATCAATGTTTTTATCCCAATGTGATCTATGAAATAACTTTCTTTTATCACATTTATTGGAAAATAGAAATGTCACTCAGGTGTACATTGGAACTACCTCCTCCATCAAATGTCGTAATTAATTTTGAATGATAACCATTAATTAATATTTGTAAATTTATATTCAACATAAAAAATTAATTATTAAATGATTATTATTTTTTAGATTATGAAACCACAACCCCTTTGACCATGGATAACATACTGATAATGATTTGTATATTATAAAATAAACAATCCCAAAATGTCTGATGTGAACCTAACTGATTTTGTAACTAAATATAAAAATTTATTAAATAAAACATAATGAATAATAATAATATAATAAAAATAATTTTTTCATGTAAGTAAATATTTAATATAATTTTGTTTCTTGGTAATTAAAACATCCTACATGGAAAGTCATGACATGAGGTAAAGTTCATTTCTTTAAAACCTTGTTTTAAAGTTTTTCAATAAACTCTTACTCCTCTATATCAATGTTATTTAATGATTCATGAATTTTTTTTATAATTCAGATACTTATTTTGAGTTAAATAATTATGAGTAGTTAATATCGAAAATATTATTTTAAATAAAATTTATTTTCATTGTATTATTTGTTTTATTTTAAAAGATATATTTATTATTTTTAGAAATTATATAATATAAAATAAAATATTTCTCTAAAACAATAAAAAAAATACATATTATTAAATTATTATTTTTATTTAGAAAAGGTTGGATTTCGGTTGATAAATATGAGTTTTGAAAAAATTATACTTTTTATGATTTTATCATTACGTTAGATTATACATTAAAATTAAAAAAAATCAAAAATAAAATATTTATTTAAGTAATAACAATATTAATATTAAAATATTATTTTCTCTTATAATTATATTTTCAATATTTCTTAAAATGAAAAGTAACTTTTACTTTAATAAAATAATGTTTTCTATCTTTTCCATTAATTAAGTACTTAGTTGGTGAAATTTGGTTTTGGATTTCCATGAATTCCTAATAAAATTAATTTTTTTTATAATAAATCAATTTATTTCATTAAAATTAGAATCTAATATAATTATAACTTATATATAACATCAATTCTTAAAAAAATTATTTATTAAATATACATTTTTACATGATTAAAAGTGTTTATTTGGAAATTTTCTTTTAACACCTTTATAAATTTAATGTGTTAAAATGATTATAAAATATTAAATTAGAAGGTTAAATTTAAGTAAATGGATCCAATATTAATTTTTTTACGTTAATGATAATTATTATGGTTAAAAATTAAATACTAAAGTAAAATTTAGTTTTCATAAAAGTATAAAATTAAAAGAAATAGAAGCCTTTATTCACTCTTACCTTTTACCAAAATGAATGTGTGATAGTTTTGTAAATCTTATCATTTTTAAAAGACCATTTTTTCATATTTTGATTCATTGATCCTTGTCTAAGGTCATGGAATTATAGAAAAATGATGAGTATTTTCAAAAGGCCCCACTTCAACTCTTATAAAAGGGTACCATTTATACCATTCAAAGATGAAATTAACCATAGATTTATTCTTTAAAAACATCCATTTTACTCTCCATATAACTATCTCGCAAAAACTAATGCACATTATGACTTAGAGTAATCCTATTTCTACTTCATGGGAAAATATAATAAATGATTGGGTCAAAAACAAAGGTATTATCTTCTTCTTTAGTTTTCATCATTATCTTACTCGTCAAAATATCTTATAAAAAACAATATGTTGAATTAATTATCACTAATATACATATTTTTTTTATATTAATGGTACAAGCCTTAGTTATTAATTTCTATCAATATTGAAAAAATAAGATTTTTAGTGCTTTGCAACTTGTACCACCTACATGAAGCAACATCATTTGTTTTTTAATTAATTAAATTCATGGATTGTTTTAATGTCTATAATTATGAATAAATTTATAATATATAATATATTTTTAATTTATAAATTTAAATTTAATATCCACATTCACCTCATTACAAGAATTGTTAAATTTGAATGCTAAACATGCTTAAATGAGGTCTCCCACCTCCATGATGAAGCATTTTTCATTTTCCAAATAGATTTTCATACATTGTTTAAAAATATTGAAATATGGTTCAAAATGGTATATAAATAAAAATTATATAATTATACTTCTGTTATAATGATATTATTTCAAAATAAACCCCACATTTTCTATAAATTCCATTTGAGATAAGGCATGTTGAGGGTGGGGTTGATTTAACCACCTATATAGACAATGTTGAAAAATATGATTATGGATTTATATGGTAATATAAAACTAAATTTTATTATAATATATCGATAAAATAATATTAATTTTATATTTCTATAAATATAATGTCAAAAAATTTACTTATTTTTAATGAAACAATTTTATTCACTAAGAATTCCAAAATAAAGAGATATCGATTTAATTTTTATGAAAACAAAAGGTGGAAATAAATAAAAAATAAATAGAATATGTTAATAAAATTCCCATATTAAATTTCATATAGAAGTTTAAGGTTACTAAAAATGTACATAACAAACAAAATTCATTATTTCGGAAGTTAATCTCATCTACAAAATGAATTTTGAGCAAGTTACGATATTTCATCTCAATTTCCCATCACTAATACATAGTTTGTATTTGTGAACCATTTATTATTTAAGTAGTTTTTATACGTAGAAATTTAGGAAAATTATTATCAATAATATTTTATTCTTAATATATTATTTTAATTCCATTCTTTCCCTTTTATGGGGTTTGGATTATATTTTTACATAGGTTTTAGGGGTTCCATCTCAACAGATCATTATTTGATACACATTTTCATAAATAATCCTTATTACAATTATATGGTGTGTGTACTATATATTTTATATTTTATTCATTAATAAAAATTTATCCATGATAAATTATGTTGGACTTTTATTTATCTCTTTAATGGGGACATCATTAATATACTCCTCGTGTGGTAATATAATTTCTTGACTCAAGTATCTTCCTTAGTTCACAATAAATCTTATTTGAATATTATATTTCATAATTGATGGATTATAACAAATGCTGATGTTATGTAATGTTTTCTCTTACATATCTAGAAAAATAACTCTCCAAAAAAAAGTACAATTCCATAATTATTATATTCTTTGAAGAAAATATATTTCTATAAGGAATTATTATCATTCTTTTTAATGGTTTTTAGTAAATATCTTTGTTTTTAAATCCCACTCATTATTTTATTTTTCTATTAGAAAATAAAATTACATTTTTATCCCATTATCCTTTTTCATTACTTTAGTCATTTTAAAATAAAGGTTTCATTATCATTTTAATGATTTTTTTCAATAATGTTATTAAAAAATGTTTTAAAGGTTGTTCTATCCTTTCCAAATAAAATGTTTTTTCATCCATTTCACATTTTCTTTTGATAAATTTATGTATTTTTCTATCTTCCAAAATTGAAAAATATTTTTTAAATTAATATTTCTATAGTATTTTCTCAAATTTCATTGAAATAATTATGTTTTATTTTCAATATTACAATACTAATTATTATTTTTGAAAGTAACTCTTTAGGGTGATAAAGTATTCATTTTCAAATGATTTTGTTCATGTAACTATATTAAAAAATTGATATGTTTTATAAAACCAACTTTATTTCATGTATTATTTATAAAAAATGAATGAATTCTATTTAAATGTGTAAGAAAATCATTACTTTTCCATGGGATCATTAAGATATGTTTATGATTTATTTTTTAATAGAACATGTATTTATAGATGATAATGGGTGGAGTCTAATATTGAATTAAATTTCATTGGTTTATGTTTATGTGTCAATCCAAAGGGTACAGAAGAGGAATAATCTCAACCCAATGGGTAAACATTTGGAGTTATCCAGATCCAAAAGGTATATTAGAGGATTTACCCCTAGAAAAATGGTACACATTAGGATTTATCCAAATAGAAGGTGTACACGTGATGATTTATCCAAATAAAAGGTTATATGAGATAATTTATTCCAAGAAAAAGGGTACATGGTGAAATTTATCCCAAAATTAAGGGGTATATGAGAGGTTTTATACTAAGTCCAAAGTTACAGGGAAGTATTATCCCAAACCCAATAAGGTACATGGATTTTATTTGTTATAATGTTCTAATGGTTATGTTTTTCCATATTACATTATTTTGTATCATTGTTTTCCAACATTTCATAATGTGTTTAATTTAAATTAAGTTATATTTGTTCATCATTATGCCCTATTTTTAATTTATTCCACACTTGTATGTCATTATCAAATGTTATATGACTATAGATATATTTTTTGAGACAAATAAAATCTGTTATTGTAATGACCTTTGGATGATTTCATGTTTCTATGACATGATTTATGATTATAATATATGGTATTTTGATATCATATTATGATATTTATATGTTACTAAAGTTATAATTAATTTTTATGATCTAAAACGATATTTTATGTTTGTCCCCTGCTGATAATTTTATATCACCGCTTTCTTATATTTTCACTCACTAGGGTATGATGATGATTACATCATGTGAGATGTCTAGAAAGGTTCTAGAGGAGCATGATTGTAAATAAATTTCTAGAAGTGTTATAAAACAAGTTATTTAAGTAGATACATTCCAAGACATTAATACTACCAGTCTTAGATTTGAAGGAGACTATTTTTTGAGATTTTTTAATTAAATCATGGATTATTGTTCTATTTATGACATGTTTAATGTGGGTCACTATATAATAAACCAATATATTCCAAATAATCTCTATTATATTTTCAAATAAATTGTTCTCTATAAATATCCACATTTACCTTCAATAAAGTTACCTATATAAAAATAACTCATATATCTTTTATTTATTAAATATCATCATTACTTTATTAATGGGTTTTAATACTATCCAAGTTGTTAATAAAAATTTGAATTCAACACCTCTATTGATTTCATTATATTTACACTTTTTAATCTAATAGGAATCATAAATTTTTAATATAGAACCTCCAAACCTTGGTGTTTTCCCAAACCAAAACAATCTTCTTTTGGTCAACCACTAAATCCAAAATGGACATTCCCAAAATCATTAGGCTCTAGATTTTCCCCATTTTATTAATTTCATTACCATGGATAGTATAAATCATTACATGGTATTAAAACATTTTATTTTCTATTTCTTCTTATAAATCCATTATATTTATCTATAAATATTTCTAACATCAAATGTTTAAACATGGAAAATTCCCAATTTGAATAGAAGTTTTATAGAACGTAAAATTTATCACCATATAGACCATTTTGTGGATTTATTATTCATTTCATGTTAAAAAATTATCAAATATATTATTAAAAAATTCCAAATTTTTATTTTTCATACTATCTACATTATTAATTTTCCTTCTAAATCTAAAAGTGACTACTCAACTATAAGCAGAATTTGAAATTTTAATATTTCAAATAGTAATATTAAATCATCTTTAAATAAAAATATAAAATGTGAAATGATTTAATGTTCAGGTGAATATTATATGCATTAAATAATCATTAACAAAACATAAAAAATATTCCATCCATTTTTATCAATCCCCATGAAAAACCATGACGTAATGTATAAAACCATAGTGTTGTGTTTGGTTGTACTATTACAAAACCTATAAATACCTCAAAACATTATGAAATTACATAAGATTATTTATCAAAATAAATATGAGTCAGTTAATTTATATTTATATTACATTATAAAAAAATGAAAGCTAAAAACTTCATTAGTTTTTGGTAAAAAATATCTCCCTTTATGTTTGTTGATAACTTCATCACCATTGGAATTACTTTTAATTCATTAAAATACCATGAAAAAACTTCCCCAGTTAATTAGAATCTTATTTCCTACAATTTTAATAAATAAATATTCATTTAATATATTATAAAATGAGACATTATAATTTATATAAACAATAGTAAATGAAAATTTTTTCATGGAAATTTACCCTAGTAAATTTATTCATAGGTTAACCTTCTTATATATTCTCAACACGCAAATCTCTTTTAGATTTATCTACTTACCCAAAATAGAAAATTATATTTTTTGAGATCTTTATCCCATATTTATGATAATTATATTCCTTAGGTTTATATATCATTTTATGATAATAATTTGACTTATTTTTTAAACTTTATTAGTGAACACAAAAATCATTTTAGGGGATTTAATAAAATCAGTAAATCCAATTATATCAATTCATTCATATATATCATTTAATGTGATAATTTTTTAATATTAATATTTTATTAGTGATATAATTTGATAAACAAATTAAATTTAAAAACACCTATATAATTCCTTTAAAAGATGTATGTATAAGAATAATTCATGTAGTGGTTATAATTTTCAATTCAATGAAGTTAATAGAGAATTTTGAACTCCAAAATCCAATAGATTATTTATAAAAATCTCATTTTGTAGTGAATTTTTCATTATTCCTATAACATTATCATTTTTATACAAATATCCTAATTTTAAAATTTTATACTCTACTTTGACATAGATAATAAGTTATTTTATATCAATGTACATTTGTCCACAAATAATATACTTTATTTATTCCTTAATTGATTACACTTGATATTTAGATTTTCCATAAAAAAATATAATATAAAAAATCATCAATTTTTTTGATTTTTTCACTCTTAATAGAGTCGAATATAATCTCATAAACTGGTTATCTTTTTATCATTACAAGTACACAATAATATGTAATTTTTAGTCATTCCTTATAAGAGAAATAATTATTCGGCTATGATAAAATAAACTTATGGAAATTTACAATCTATTATATTCCGTAATAGCTAAATCGATAGAAATGAATTTTAATTAATTATACATTTTTATAAATTTATAGATTATTCAAAAACTGAGAGTAGCATTGATATATTGTAAAAATACAGTACTATAATATGTGTGTTTTTGGAATTAAATTGGAATATCACCATTTGAAATGTGGATGAAATTTTAATGGTCTTTGTTACTTTTTTGTACAATAATATTATAATTAATTTGTAATACACTAAAATAATAACCAACATGAAATATTTATAATTATAGAAAATCATCTTGTTCGTAATCAGTATCATAATTATATCTTTATTCTCTTTTGAAAAGATATTTTAGGTAATTTATTTAATATTAATATTGGTTAAAAATTCCCATGATTTATTTGATTAATCCTTAAACCATTGTAAAATATTAACCAATTAATAATGTACATATCAAAGGTAGGATTCAAGAATCATTTGATCATTGAATCAATCATCACATGATCTAATGAAATTATATTCACCCTAAAAATAAGTAACATAATCCTATAAAAATGATTTTTGATATTAAGATAAGGATCGACTCATTTTATTGGGAAACCAATAATTTAAAAATCAGATCAATTCAAAAATATAATACTCATGGAGTTTGATTTATACAAAAAAATCCATAAATAATTGACTAACATTTACCCTTATTTATGTATGTTAAATCAATCTATTTTATAAATATAAACTTCATCTTTGATTATTTTATTATCAAAATATGACTTCATATATATTTTGTATACCTTTAATGTCACGAACTAAGCTTGGATGTCGTCCAACCTGACACCTGGCTTGGCCTACGACATGGCCTATAGGGTGTTCTCAATACCTAATGGATGGAGACTAGTACCTGGGTATCGACAATATGATTTGGGAATGATATAACCCATTAATATAAGCATAAAAACTATCATAAGTAAACATCACAATAATAAATAACCATATCAAATCAAGGTAAAATAATTTTCAGATTAAATGTATAAAACTTAAACCAATACAAAAAGTACAAAAATGTAGATGGGAATAATAAGACTATCCCAAAAAAGCTCCATGAAACAAAAGGCACCTCACTATCAAGACACCACTACCAACACCTGTTAGGAGTGGAACACTCAAAACTATATCCACCATAACTTGGATACATATATCATTTTCCTAGGTTATATATAGATATTATGCATACACCCAAAGATGTATGTAGGGTGTCAAAGAAAGTACAAAATGATTCCATCCAAAAAAGAGATTCCATGCTATAATATTTGAATACAAATCAACTTTTACATTTCCCTTAATAATATTTGAAACACATTTATTAAAAATTTTGAGAAACCATTTTCAACAAAAACTCCATTTAAAGGAATGAAATTTCTCAAATAATATTGCTTAAAATAAATAGTGCATAAGTTCTACCATATACTTATGGATAAAACCACATCATATGATCATCAATTCACAAGATAGAACCATGGTAAAATCTATAAACGTAACTACAACAAGTGGGACCCTGAGAACATCATACCTTAGTGATCAAAATTCTACAATTCAACTACTAAAAACATTATCATGCATGAGCCATTTGAGAGGATACCATACCAAGTTCTAATAGTCCCCCATATAATAAGACAACCACAACCTCATTCCCATGAAGAAGCCATTATCGGGGAACGCATCCTATGTTATAGTGATCACTAATCATATCACATGTTTAGTTAGTGTTTTACCATAAAACCTACTAAATGAATCTGGCCCAATGTTACTTCTAAGTCCACTAGCATACTAGTTCTAGTTTTCCCACCTAGATACATGGGATTAAAATTATTCTAAAAGTTTATTTCACCTATCGAACAAATCACAACTTTCAAATTAATGTTCCAAACATAATACATACATAAAGAAAATCACCACCTCCATGTTTTCACATTGATCAAAGGATCAAAATTTCACATGGAAACCATAGTTTTTTATAAAAAATTAATCCTTATTCACACACACACACTAAATCCATTTTGAAATAAATTTTTCTCCACATAAAAAATTTATGAAACCCATTTGGAAACATATGAGAATTACGCATATGTCATGTAACCATTTACATAAGAAAATCCCCCTTCGAATAAAAATTTACAACAAACACATCTCTAAAACACACATCACATTACATTCTCAATTCAATAATGAATTTATGGTACACAAAAAAATATCCCTTATAAAAAGAAAATTAATTTCCCTTGAAAAATACACCTTTAGAGAATTCATACCCTAAAGTCTCTTTGAAAACACCTTTCACACCTCCCACTCAAGGCACAACACATTCAATATAAGTAACACAATGAAACACCTAATAAATGTAATAAATTTCTATTCAAAAACAAAATTTCACCACATAATCTTGTCAAACCATTTCCAAAAAAACTTTTCACACCACATAAACATTCTATTTAACACAAGTAAATAATCAATGAAGAATATAAAAATATTATAATAATGTAAAAGCATGGAACCACCAACCTATCAGTTGGAGACTTCCTGATATTGGATAGAAACCACAACTACACCACCATAATACCCAAGAAAATAAATATCGAACTAAAAAAATTGGTATTTTCTCCAACAACACAATATGAAACCCTCTTTAGGTCATACACCCCACTGAAAAATAGAAACTCAAGAAAGTGGGAGAAAAAACCAAATAAAGAGGATGAAATCAATGGGAAACAAACTTACATGGTGGTTCATTTAAGAAAAAAGGTCAAAACCATCCATGTAATGATGATCAAAGGGTCTAAGGAAGCCCAAAGGGATCTCCCATATATTCCAATCCTGAATGGTGAAGATAAAAGGATAATTATAGTTTAATTAGAAGTGGGTAAGAATGAAATTTATCAATTTTTAATGACCTGGATTAGTACCATGTTTTTCTAAGCCTTGAGAAAACTGTGAATACCTCACTATCAAATATGTACAGGCAATATGATTATCTCGTATGTTTTTAAAAACATTTCTCAAATTTTATGGCCACCACTATTGAAAATGACATTTTTTCTTTGGTAAGGGATCACGATTTCCCTTAACCATGCGCCAAACACATTCCACAGGATGTCAATCCAAAACTCACTATTTTTATTTAAAAACAATGGTATCCCAAGACGAAAAATCCAATATAAAAATATACATAATTTTCCCTCAAAATAAAAACAAGGATGTGACAATTCTCCCACCATGAAAACTTTTCATCCACAGATAGTCACTCAAAATCATGATCAGGGAAAAAATAGGTAATATTGTTGAACCGATGAAATTTTATCCCTAGTTTCATGCATATCATTACAATTGTTACAAATAATTTGGAACAATGTAATGGAATTCCCTTAAATAACTTTCTCCTGGGAATCTACAACCTGCAATGGTTAATCAAACAGTGATAAATCATGCTCTAAATTCAACACTTCCCAATTCAACACATGTGATGGATTTGGATTATACTTTTATAGCTGAGAGGTGTGGAAGATGTCTTGAATTGATATCAACTAAGAGTGAAAATCCAACATGTATTCCATCTTACCAACTTTCTTGGTAATATCAAATGGTTCGATATACCATGTCGATAGATTCCCTTGATTACTAAGATGACAGTGACCCAAGCGAGGTTCCAATTTTAGAAAAACCTAGTAACCCATGGAAAACTCCAAATCTTGTCACCCCTAATAATTATAATATTTTATTAATACTATGAGCATTCAAAAACCACTACATGATGAGTTTGACTTTCTCAGACATCCCTTGCATAAGGTTCGGTCCCAATAATGAGGTCTCACCCACCTCATCCCAACACAAAGGTGACGAACACGGCTAACCATAATGTATGTCAAAGGGGGAGAAATTATTATTGACTATTGGTAACTATTTTTATATAAAAACTCAACCAATACCAAGTGGACATCCAATGAACCTCAAAAATAAAAATCACATTCTTGGATAATGACTTCCAAGATCTAATTTTCTTACACTGTCTGACCAATAGTTTGAGGATGATATGTCATTCTCAACATGAACTATGGCCCCATATCATTCTTGAATTCCATCCGAAAACTATGCAGTAAAATGGGTGTCCATATCAAAAAAAATTATGGAAGGAACACCATAAAGCCTCATAACCTTCTATACATACAACCAAAACAACTCATCAATATTATATGAATCCCTAATTAGAATGAAATGGTATGATTCAGGCAAATAATAAATCACTACCCAAATGGAATTCCTACCCTTGGGTGTATGAGGAAAGATGAAAATAAATATCACTGTGATATCACCCCACTTCCAGGAAGGAATGAGTATCGGCTGATGCAAACAAGAGGGCCTATGGTTCTCTTCTTTAACATGATCGCTTGTATAACACCACGATACAAATTCACCTATGTACCACCTCAAACCTAGCCAAAAAAAACCTATAAAACACATCATAGTACATCTTGGAAGTTTCAAGACAGACAAAACACTAAGACTAGTGGCAAACCTACATCACCACATTCGTCAACATTAAATGCACCATGATGTGTCCCCTGAAGAAAAAAACTCATTTATGAGACATCGACCAATCACAAGGCATCTCTCCACATAATAAAAACTATATAGAAAGCTTGCACAACTCATCACTAGGATGCTCAAGCTAAATATACTATATAAAGGAAGGTGTCAACTATACACTATCCAAGAATTAAACTCCACTATTCTCCTTGGTCTCTATATGTATTTAGGAAAAGAGCGCCCTCTAAATTTACTCATCAATGTAATTTTTCAACACGTTCATTGGAACTTTCATTCTCAAATCATCCACCACTATAAACCCTTACTTGGGGTATAAACTATTTCAATGTCAAACCCCTAAAATATTTCAACCCAATGATGTTGACTCTATTTCTAATATTTTTTATAGAATATATAAGAAAAGATCTTATGATTAGAATATACTACAAGCTTATCCCCAAAGAGATAATAGAACCATCTCTTCAGGGAATGCATTACCTCCTACAATTCAGGGTTATGTGTTGGGTAATTCTTTTCATATTATCATATCTGTTGAAAACCATAAGCAACCGCATGTTCATCCTACATCAACACACACCCATGATCTATATGAAAAGAATCACAATAATCCACATAGACCTTTTCAAAATCTAAAAAGACCAAAATGGGAGTTTTGGTCAACCACTTCTTAAGATCCTTAAAGTACACTTGACACATTCATCCCCACCCAAACATCACCCCCTTCTGGGTGAGTGTTGTCATTGATAAAACAAGATGGTTTAAATCTATAATAAATCTCTTGTAACACTCATCTAGGCCTAAGAATCTATAGATATCAAATAAATTCTATTGATACTCCCATGAAATGATCATATTGTTCTTATTGAGGTCCACTAAAACCCCTTGTTCTAAAATAAAATGTCCTAGAAACTTAAACATCCTGATATATAAGGTGAACTTATAAATATTTCCATGGAGATGATGATCCTGAAGGGTTACCAACATGATTTGAAAACGCCACTCATGATCTTACATGGTTTCTAAATGAATAAGGATTTAATACATGAATAGAATGAAAAAAGTGTCATGATAATGAAGGAAAACCCTATTAATGAGGTCTATAAAGACAGTTGAAGAATTCATTAACCATAAATTCTTGAAGAAGTTCTCAAAATGGTTGTACCTACTTCAGAAGGCTGTTTTTGGAACATTTATCTCTCTAAATCTTACGTGATTATACCTGAAACACATATCAATTTTAGAAAAATACCTTTACCTCATAATCTAATTGAAAAGGTCATCAGTATGAGAAATCATGTATTTTTTTATTTTAACTTTTTTCAGATTTTGATAACCAACAAACAACTAAAGAGACCTATCAACCTTCATTGAAAACTGAACTTGGGATGGTCGTGGTGAGATGCTCGGGTGAATTAATCCTTTGGATTCCAAATCATATAGTAATACCTTTGATTTTCTCAACATCATGGTGTTCATATAGTACAAGGGAATACATTTTAACTATGTAACTGATTCCAAATCAATGGAAAACTCCACATCCCGCTCTAGAGGATAACCCAAATAAATATCTGGAAAACCTCTTGAAACTTATCCATCACAAGAAGTAATCCATCCTTAAGATCACCTCGTTCTCCTCCAGTGTGACTGATGATATCTGATAAACATGGTTTCCAATTTCATATGTGGAGGTCCATCACATCACAACAGAGTATCCCATTCACCTTGAAAAACATGTGTACTATCATTGACTACCACAAAACTCACTCACTACTGATATATTTCAATGTTTTCCTAAAAATGAACCATCTAATACATATTGAGGATCACATCAAGGAGGTCGGTATCAATAATAAGAAAACCCCAATCTTGCTCAAATCCTATCATGGTGACTATACAAGAAGGAAAACTATAACCCTGATCTAACATCTCACCAGCCAGTATTACTAATTACATCACATATGACATTAGATCACTTGGAAGTTTTAACACATCAACATGGTGGGAAGAAATTAAAGAAAAAGATGCACCAATATCAAATATAAAGACATCTAGTGATGACGCAATTAGAATGGTAACTTGAACTATCACAAGTCTTGCATCTGATTCCACTCGTGCTCAATAAACCATATAATATTTCCTCATATAGGTCGGACCCTAAGAATGACTACTAGACTGTGGCTCTACCCTGAACTGAATCTACCCAAAAGATTATACATCTTTATCTCCATGAACTCCTAACTGAGAACCCATTGTCCTGGATGGCTTAGGCTGAGATGACATCCCCTTAGAAGCTATAGATCCAGAACCACTCTGATATGTGCGCACCACTTTTCAAAAATGATATAAGTACACCATAGTTCTGCATTGGTGGAAATTTTTAGGAGGATATGTGCAGCCATATCATATGTTCTCTACCTACCCACATCGATGTCACATAACTGAAATAGTATCAGAAGCCACATATGTAGATAGATGAGAAGGATGGCCTAAAATACCACATCTATTCCTCCTCTACATGTCTCTCTTCCTCTTCTTCTCTAACTAAACGACACTTACCACAACTGCTACTGCTCCCAAGAAACCGGACTAGCTCCCATAGTCAATTTCTACTATTATAGAATGATCAACCATCTCAACATAAGTTTCCAGATTGAAAAAGAAAACCTGATATTGGATCTTTGACAGCAACCCCCCCTCAAAGCATATGAGACTTAATTTTCTCATTAAAAATGAGTTCATGTGTGTGCTGAAATAGAACTATGAAGTGGATAGCATAATCCATCACAAATCGATCTCCCTATAAAATCTCCATAAAATCCTAGGATGTTGTGAAGAAAAAAAATAGGACAATAATACATATTGGAAATGACCATTAAGTGTTTATAACACATCTGCTCTTTCTTTCCATCTTTCATTACTATGTCCCACTACTTTCAACTAACAATTTCCAAAAATAAAGATCTACAACATACCCTGATAGCCACAGAATTATCAAGGAACTCAATCATCCTCTCTATATTCTTCCTAAGGTTCAGTGATACCAAGTAATGAAGTAGTCTTGTTCTTGAGGAACTTCAGAGCCATTTCTATTCCTGGACCTAGTTCAGCTTCACAAACCTTTTTAAGACTAGGGTCTGCTCCGTGTACCAATGTCTGGACAACCCAAAACATGACTTCCATTAATCTATGATTGACCAGAGATAGAGAACTGTTTCTAGCCTTTTCTTTCTTGCACATAAGAATTATCCATGGGGTCATCTGACTATAATAAGAAAAAATAAAAATAAAAACAATCAATACAACCATCGACACACATTTGGAAAAAACAATTATAGATAGTAACAATAAATACCAACACTTATATAAGTTTAATCATAACCAAATTCATAACAGTAAAAAGTAAACCAATCCACTCCACCCCCACCCTGTGTTACTATAAGAAAAGTGACCTTTAGACATGGACCTATAGCTATAGTTTAATTGGTCCATGGATATAGTTCATTATATATCCATGGGTTTTAAATAACTATGGATTTAGATTAGAAATATCCAAGGATAGATCATTCCCCATGGAATCATCTTCCCTTATTTTTTTGCTCTCTGGTTCTTTCCTCTTCTACTCACGCACTCATCCAATCTCTCTCATAAAAACCTTCTCCACATCCAATCATTTTGTGGATAACTTCTCCCTCATCTGATCCTCATTAGTTTCCCCTTTATAGTTCCCCCACCCAACACCATCTTCTCCATTCATGGTTCCTTTATCACTCATGAACTAT
Organism: Viscum album; assembly: GCA_963277665.1. Taxonomy (NCBI): domain Eukaryota; kingdom Viridiplantae; phylum Streptophyta; class Magnoliopsida; order Santalales; family Viscaceae; genus Viscum; species Viscum album. The sequence goes on along the minus strand of OY728156.1, from coordinate 1,436,864,558 downwards.
TTCCCTCATAAATACCATTATTCAAGTGTTCCTACTCCATTCAGTGCATCAGATGGTGCTTCCCCTCTTGGTGAACGATCTCCCCATCCTCTACACAATTGAACTACATTTCCCTACCTCATGCTCTGGCGAAGAACCCAATTGGGTCTTGTATCTTGAAACATATCTCCTATTGTCACATTTCAATTTGGGTGATTTGGTATGCTTTCATCTATAGATTTTATAGGACCTCCCAAGTAGAGATATTCAAGCCACAATTCATTTTTTGACTTGAGGTATGTTTCCTTACCAATTTTTTAGCATTTATAGAATGTTTTGGTGAAATTGGCTATCAATTTGGGTGTTTATTTTGGGTATGTCATGTAGATTAATTTTTGGTTTGTTCCATGACTATACCACACCACATTTCTCATGTTTTGGGAACTGTGAGGTTGTACAGTGATATTTTAATTTATTTTAACGATTTCTATTTTTTGGTTTCTATTGATGGTTTTATCAATTTAATGGGTTTTATCGATGAGATGGGAACTCTTGGACTCAAAGGGGGTCTGTGTGAGCTTGGGATGGATCAATAGATCATCAATTTAGGTAGGTATCCTTGTATTTATTATTTATCCAACATAATTGATGATTTTATGCTCATGTTCCATCATTATTACTATTTTCATCATGTTGGATGACTTATGTGATCTCATCCAAAGATTGGGATAGGATAACATTAGCTTAATATTCAACATGGACTGCATAAAATGATAAATAGACTTATGGTGTAACATTATAAGTCAAATGAGTTTCAGTGACCCTCTTCATGGATTACTTGGACAACGCCTAATATAACTAATAGTTTTCGTCATATGAGTTCACTGTATAAAATATAAATTCTATAATGAGAATATTGAAATTGAACTATGCTTCCTGGTTTAATGATTTAGAATTGAGGAATAAATTATGAAATTATTGGATGATAAAAGGATTATATTTATGAATTATTATAGGTAATTACCAGGTGGTATTTATTTCTATGATTTATTTATTTTTTCAATTATCATTATTATTATAATTCTTTTTTTATTTTTCAGAATCAAGAGACATTTAAGAATCATGAATGTGACATATTTAGGAGTATGTCTTCTATAATTTGAAGAGGAAGCTATATGAATTTTTGTAACATATATTTAAATATTCCAAATTCAACATTTAAAAAATGATATATTAGACACAATTTTTTGATACATGAAATGTTAAAACTCGTTTTTCTGTTATACTCACTAGAAATAATCATTTCATCTGTGATAAGATTCATCATTGACACTACCCTTTCTTGTTTCAAATGAGATTTATCGTCCTCATACTTAAGATAAATCTCTCTACCTATTTTAGTGGCCAAAATCTTCATCAACCATTATTTAATGGTTTTGTTTTTTATTCATTCACTCTATGTAATCATATACACTATAAATTATTTCTTATCATGTATGTCTCATTGGGTTATACATACATAGTTATGTGATGGTGTTGTTGGTTTATTAGTGATAACCCCATAAAATGTGTTTTTTGTTTGATATTATCTTCATGGTTAATAATTAAATGTTACAATGGAATTCGTTCCATACTGTATACAATAGTTTGGAAAAGTTTAGAAAAGTTTGAAGCTACTAGTTACCATATATATTGTTGATCTATTAATAACTAGGGTTAGAACTTTTTTTAATGAGAGTCTAAAGTGGTAGATATTTGGAAAGTCCATCTAAGAAGTAAGTAGAGTATTGGATACAATAATCAATATTGAAATATTCTAGGATAAAAGTTTATTAAGACTAGAGTTACATTAAAAAATGACCTAAACATAATTGAAGGTAATATAGAAAAAGGGGTATGTTTTTTATGAATAAGAATCATCTTTCTTAGAGACATTGGAAATATGTAAAAAACGTGGCTCTATAATAATTATTCTGAATTTTCATATGAATCATCTTGATGCTACTTAAGCATCATTTCAAGTTACATATGCATGATGTCTATCATGTATATCCATTGTATGAAAATAAAATGTCTTTTCATAAACATAATGAATTTCTTATGAATAAGAATGAGAATATTATGTGTATACATTATTCATTTCTTAATTATACATCATTAAACCCATGTTTGGTTGAATCTAGAGTTGTGAATGAATCATATCCTCTTTATAGGGATTATTTTGGTAAGTGTAAATATCATGACATAGGATCATTTATATAATTATTTATACTAAAAATCATGTTTCTATATTTAATATATAATGAAGGAAATGAATATTGATGATTCCCAAGATGAAATTAAGTGTTCCAAACATAAAAAGCACCTAAAATGGTGTTTGATCTAAGCATTGAATTTATGAGGATTTTATCTAGAATCCTTGGACAAGAAGTTCAATGAAAAGATAAAATTGAGAAAAAAAATTAAATCCTAAAATTTATGTTTCTAGAAATTATAATTATGATGAAAATAAAATTTAAAGATAATAATGTTTTTGTTCATTTTCAACTAATCCCAATTTTTTGTTAGTTGGCGCTGGGGTACAGTTGTTTGGGGGGATACTTGGATGGCGGGGTTGGGGCGGTGCTGATGTAATGGGTCAGTGTGGATGGGGGCTATTATGGGGTACCGGGGGGATGGAGGTGTGGGTGGTGTAGGGGTTTGGGGTGGAGAGATTTGGCCATGTTTCATGTAACCCAACCTCAATGGGATTGGTTCAGTTGGGTTGGAATGGGTTGGGTGATCACAAATAATATGACCTAACCTGGTCATTTTTTGTTAGGTCTGGCCCCAAATCTCCCTCGACCCAGTGAATGAACAGCCCTAAAGCCTAAAACTATTTTTTCAAGTTATTTTATTAGAAAAAGGTATTTTATATGTTGATTTTTTTTCAAAAACTCACATGGTATTATTGGAATGTAAATGTTGTGAAAGTTTTAATCTGGGTATTGCAAAAAAAATTGACTATTATGTTTTTTAATAATTTTAATATAGTAATTCATGTGATACTAATTAAATTAGATAATAATAATTTTTGAGCCTTTTTAAACTAATCTACCTTGTATGTTGGTTTTAGCTAAGTGAAATTTCAATTCTGGTAGTGTCCCTTGCTATTTTTAAAGTAGTTTCTCATGTGAGCAATATCCCTCTTTACATTGTATATTCACTTCCTCTATAAGTTATATTTCTTTTCCATTACCGACACATTATTCTTATGTGACTTTATTTTACAACACATTTGTAACACCCCGAGATTTTATGAGATATATTATTTTTAATTTCTTTGATGCCTTCTATTATACACTACCCCAAGATTAACTTGTACTATATGCAACACCATATTAGCTTGTAGTATAGGCAACACTATTCTTGGCTCGTGTTACACACAATTTCAAGTTCGTTTTATGGAAAATTATTCTACGCAATAATAAGTATATATTTTGTTTAATGTATAACTGAAATAGGTTTTGATTATGTTATACGCAACACTAAACAGAGCTTTCACTACACGCAGCTCTGACTTGGCTTGCATTACACGCAATCAAGACCTTCTTCGATAGCTTGTGTAGTACGCAATACCAAGTTTCACTAAATGAGATATTATTATAATATTATTATGAACTAGACTTTATGAATAGTAATACCCACTTTATGAATTTTTATAAATTTTATCTTTCAAAATGGACTTCATTTTTGGATTCGGAATAACAAAATTATCCTAAGGTGAATTTTTGGTATTTTTCTGAAAACATTCAATTTTTGATGAATAGTGAAAACATTGGGTTACTATTTAAAAACCGAATTTTTATTTAAATAATTAATTATTTTATTTAAATTTATTTTTGGTCAAAATTGATACATAATACCTATATAAGCTCAATTTAATTCATTTGATTCATTTTATAATAATTTTAGATATATAAAAATTTTATAGAACTTTCACCGTCTTTTAAACACCTCCTAGGAGAATTTGAAAATTTACATAAAACTTAATTTTACTGCTTCTGTGAGTGGAATTTTGAAAATCCCAGATTCATGGTTAATATCAAGGAGTAAAATGTGGTTCAATAAGATAAAAATAATTTTTGGTGAATAGTAACTTTTTACTTTTATTTACCATGGTTAAATGTAAATAGGGTAATTAAGGGTAAAAATGATATTATTATTATCATAAAATATGTCCTAATTCTATTTGATAAGGTTAATTCGACCAAAAACAACCTTATGAATAAATTATTAACCTTTATGTCCACTTGGATTAGATTTGGACACTTTTTATTATTTTATTTAAAGAGGAGTTAAAATAGTTAAAATCAAACTTTAATAACTAAAACATTTTTAATATAGGGTTATACATAAGATAAATTATACTATAAATATTCATTATAAATCTAAAAATATTTACTACATAATGGTATTTTATTTATAATTTTTATACATTAAATAAGTTAATTTATTTATGACACAATGATGATGCAGTAATTACCTTATTAATGAAATATTAACATAATTGGTGTTATAAATACCCAAATAAATGTAATTTTAGACTTTCTATGAATTACACTAATTTTATTGGTTAATTTGAAATGTTAGTATTAATTCAATTAACTTTGGTCGAACTAATCATGTTGTTATGATTTTCACAAAATTCAATTACCAAATAGTGTCAAAATTGGCATAAACGTTTTTTTGAAACAAATATTATATTATTAATTGTTATTATATTCCTAAAAATATAAGGATCAACCAAATGACTTATATAAGGTTATATATATTAATAAGTAACCACATGGGGTTCTTTTGGCTTTTTATAGTAAGTTTATTAACCATATAGTGTAAGAAAACAAGAAGACACGGTAAAAGTTAAATTATTTAACTTAGTGTTAAATCTAAATGATAAGGTTAAAATAGTAACATAAACTTGTCTAAAACCTATTTTTTGAGAGGATTTTGACCCATACCTACTCTATCTTATAAATAAATAAATTTGGAGCTATTATAAACCGAATATGACTTTATTATAAAATAATATTTTAAGTTTTTCCAAAGGTTCCCCTCTCCTCCCTTATAAAAAGGGCACCCCTTCCCTCTTCTTGTCACACACTTTTGAGCCCTGAATCTCGGCCAAACCCTGCCAATTCCTCTTCTAAAACTCTCTAGTTATATTATAGAGGTTTTGGGATTCTCAAAAGACAACTCTAGTGCCCTAAGAAGAAGTTTAAAGGAGGTGGGTCGAGGAAGAGGTAATCTCTTCTACCGACTCTTTCAAGTTTATTTCTTCTTCTACTTCCTCTTATTTAGTTGTTTCAATATAAATTAATAACATAAGTATTAATTATATACTGATATGTTATTATAAATATGAAACAACCATATTTCACCTTCTATCCATCCTACGGCAAAGGAAATCATAGCGTGTGCGTACGTACGGAATACCGTCTCCACGCCGTGGTGTAATCAGTTTTTCCACCACCACCTTACTTGGATGGGTATAATGGTGTAAATAATAACTATATATGATTATTATAACATCATAATTATTCTAAGATATTATATAATCCACTCCAATTCCATTCAATAAATATGTGAACGATATCATCGCTCGTGCGTACGTACGGATTACCGTCTCCACGACGCGATGAGATTCATTTTCCATGTTAACAATTCAAGAGTGATTATAAAGTATATATAATAGGTAATAATGAAATATATGACATAATAATGATAATGGATTTATTTATATATATATTTATGTCATCTACTGAATTCCACTCAATTCAATAAGGAAACGAAAAACAGCGTTCATGCGTACGTACTGCCTACCGTCTCCATGAATGGTGTATTTCTTTCCATTTAGTGATCTATTATATATATGTATATTCTGAATATATATTATATATAAATCATGTTTTATATTTTGGAATTAAGTAATCGTGATCTATGTAATCATATTAATAATTACAAGTCAAAACACAGACGATAAATTAAACAATTTTACCCAAAACACTGCATTAAAATGGAATTGACAAATGAACGGATAATATAAAAGTCATAAGTGAATAATATATAATATCATAAATATTATTATGGTTTTGTTACAAGTTAATAAAAATTTTAAAACCACTATACAGGAGTCTTGGACACATACGGAAGAAATTGGAAATAAGGTAAGGGATAATTTAGCAATCTCATTTTTATCTGAGATTGCATATTCGTAAGTATTTACTGGGGTTATATTTTTCATTCATGTCCATAAAAATGTTTTCATAAAGTGTTTAATATTATTCCTTGTATGTTTAAAGTAATTTTTATTCATCTTCACTTTTACTTTGTGTTATGTAAGGAATCTTTCTTTTGTTTACCATACGTGGTACTTTTTGACATTTCTGTTAAAAGTTCGAGGAGAATGTTTTCTTTAACTTATACGGCATGAAAAAAAAATTACAGTTTTATAACTCCTAATTTTAATTAAGCTTAATCTACAAGATTTCCTGACTATTTTCAACAAAATCCTTTTCTTTTAAAATTTCATGGAATTTTATGAAAAGAAAATGATTTTGAATAAGAAAGGATATTTTCCTCAAGAATTCATTTCAAGTGTTTTATCAAAACCATTTTCCATATAAGATGAAATTATTTCATATGTGTATGTTTCATGTATAATGTCTCTATGATTTACATGTTTTCACTTTTCTTATGATGAAATCATATCCATTTTTTTTATATGGATTATGTTATGATGGGATTATGTTTATGAAACCCATTTTATTTTTTGGGTTATGATGAATGATTTATGTTTATGTTGTGGCACACGTAAGAATGATTTCATTATGAGATGTGTGGGACCTATATCTCCCTCCAATGCATTGGGTAAATATTTATATCTCATTGGATATACATGGCAAGAATGGTAAGTTAATCCAGTTCAGTGATACAGGACTGGAATGAGGAGTGAACTCGATTCAGAAGGGGACTTTTCCCACTAAGATTGTCTTGGCTGCGATGCCTTGGATACTATGGAAATCATAACATGTGCTTAATGGTTGCCACAATTACATTCTTTATTCCCATTATATTGTATCATTATTGATGATCCATTATGATATATGCCTTATGTACTGCCATGTTTTATGTCATTGCTCACGATTTTTACGTTTAAATATTATGTTCATGTTTTGATGTTCAAATGTATATGGTGTGTTTTATTTTCTCCATGCTTACCCTTAATGAGAATTTGAGCTCAGCCTTTATATTTTTTCTTTTCCCCAGGATATAAAAAAAGGTTTTAGGTAAGAAAACAAAAGGGGAAGATCTTTATGGGAGATGTTCAAGATCTTTCACCATGACTAGAAGATTATGTTCTGAGTTTCCAAAAACACTAAACTATTACGGTCCTTGTGTGTTTGTTTTTGTTATATATTAAGTATTCCACAAAACTAATGTAATGTCCATGTACATCAAGATTTGGGTATCTATAGTTGGTATCAAAGGAAAGGTTTAGTTAACCATTGGAAACTAGGATGTGAAAACATTAGTGATATCCCTAGAGATATTTCTATAGTATGTCTAGGGATGTCCCTAAGGATAAGTATAAGTATAGGTTATAGTCCTAGAATCATGGTAAAAATATTAGAATTAACCCTAAGATGTTATATATTGAATTCACTCCCCCTTTATTATGTTGTTTTCCCTAGCATGATTTTTTCCTCTCACCCTATTCTTTTAGGGTTTTAGACGATGGTTGGAACCCTAAGGAACTGTGTTGATCAATTTAATGGACAATGAAAGGATTTTCCTCCTAAACAAACCAATGTTATGGGATATGGAGTGAAAAATATTATTTCTATACTTACAAAATCTATGAATCATTCTAGACTTCCAAATGAGCAGAGAAGGGAACAATATTCTATTGAGTCCTTCATGTGGAAATGTACACCTTCTTTCAGTAGGTCTTCTGATCCACTTGTTTCTCAAAAATGGATAAGTATCATTGAAAAGATATTTTCATACTTTGTTGTTCGAAACATGAAAAATTCATTCTGGATATTTACTGTTTAGAAGGTGAAGCATATCAATGGTGGACTCTAATTAAGAATACGAGGCCCCGAGATGAAATTGAATCCATGGAATGGGATGAGTTTAAGAACTTATTTTTCAATAAGTACTTCCCTCATATTCTTCGAACAAATATGGAAAAATATTTCTTGGAGCTTAATAAAAATGATTATGAATCTATTGGTATATACGAAGCGAATTTTACAAGGCTTGAAAGGTATGCATCGGGCTTTTTCATCCAACCTGAAAGTAATGTTGATCGATTCTTCAGTAGCTTAAAACCAATTCTTCAAAGGGAATTAGCTATAAGAGACTTCAGTAGCTATGAATAAACTGTGCATTGTGCTATCAAGGTAGAAATGGAAGTTTGTGTTACATATCCATCTCATGGTTTTTACAAGAAACGAAAGATGTAGTTCAAGGATAAATCTCAGAATAATGGGGAAAAGAAGATGAATGTTTCTTTATGATCAAAGTGTGGAAATAAGCATGGTGGAGATTATCTTAAAGGGACTATAAAATGTTTTAAGTGTGTAAAAGAAGGTCATTGAGCATCTTAGTGTCAAAGTAATGGAAAAAGGGTTTCTAATGATGTGAATATAGAAAAGGCTGCAGAGAACACACCACTAACACTTCAATGATTCAAGTGTAGGGAAATGGGGCATTATGCTAATCAATTCCCTAATCCAAGGGTTAATGATGATCCACGTGAGCAACCTCTTAAGGAAAAGGATAAAGGGAAGTCACATGCGATCACTATTTGTGATGTTGAGTATGAAAATGATGGTCTGTAATGATTAAGTGTTTATGTAATGGGATTTCAAAATAGTATCATGGAATATCATTTATGGAATCGTGGAATTTTAGAATATCTATGTATTGGTTTTCAATAATTTTATGGTACCGGTAACCATGAAAAGTGATTGAAATATTTTTGGAATGAAGATGATATGCTCATAATGAAGCGATAAATAAAAAATGAAATGAGCTCATGACTAATATAAGAACAAAGTTATATCATGGTTTGAGTATATAGAAAATTTGGGATGTTGGTATGTGGAAAGTATTAAATTTTGACAGCATTCATGTTTTCACTAAGGGTCAATGGGTATTCCTTTTTTAAGAGAATACATGATTAAGGTATTGATTTGTTTGTAATTTGACCAACAAGATATATCATAGGATATATGAGGGATAAATGATGGTATTCACATGCTCGGCAGATGACATTTCTAGTAATTGTTTTCTTTATACTATGAGCTTGGACAGGAGTATTTTGGATAAGCCTAAAGATTGGAATGAATTATGTTGGACATAAGTCAGTATTGTTTAAGGCTAGAACTTTTTTTGATATTATTTATGTAATGTTATAATAATGTAGTTTTATAAAAAGGACAACCTGCAGGATGGGCGACAACCCGTCACGTCGGACAAGGCTGTGGGAATCGAACCCACAACCGAAGTGTGACAGGCCTTTATCGCCTACCACTGGCCTACAGGAAGTCCCTGTTAGTAGAAACTAGTTTTATTATATTAATCAGTATGATATATGAAGTATAAGTCCATTTTAGGAACCTTATATGATTAATCTTACTATAGATGGACTTATGTATTTTTGATAACTTTTTCTAAACTTTTGTTTGAGACAAATGGAATGACCCATCATTCTATCACATGATTTGCTAACACTTCATGAATGAAAAATTCAACTTTATTTCTTTAATAAATGAAGTGGAAATTGTCCATGGAACGACCAACGGTGATATTGTACCAAAATCAAGAAAGTATTTCTCCTAATTCTGATTCCTTTAACTTTAGGGAAATGATCTTGAAAACCAAAAATGTTGTCCTTGTGCCCTTATATCTGATGAATTATATGGTACCTTAGATCATCACAAATTTATGGCTTTGTGATTGTTGGATTTTTCATACCCATGTCCTCTACCACTCTTCATCAGAAGTTGATTGTTATATTTCTCTTCCATATCCATATTTCCACATATGTTGTCCTATGTGGAAACCCAGTGCTGAGTTACTTTGGGTGACTGTTATGATTCTAACTTCCATTTTTAAAATGAAGTTTTAGTATTCCTTTTTACGATGTGGGTTTCTAAGAAAGAAACTTTCAAGTAGTAAACCATTTATAACCCCGACGAATTTCGAGGGAAAAATTCATTTTAAGGGGGGTAGAATGTAACACCCTGATATTTTATGAGATATATTATTTTTAATTTCATTGATGTATTATATTATACACTACACAAAGATTATATTGTACTATAAACAAAACAGTATTAGATTTTAGTATACGCAACACTATTCTTGGCTCGGGTTACACACAATTTCAAGTTCATTTTATGGAAATTATTCTACGCAACATTAAGTATAGATTTTGTTTAATGTATAAATGAAATAAGTTTTGATTATGTTATACGCAACACCAAACAGTGCTTTCACTACACACAGCCCTGGCTTGGTTTGCATTACATGCAATCAAGGCCTTATTCGATAGCGTGTGTAGTACGCAATACCATGTTTCACTAAATGAGATGTTATTATAATATTATTATGAACTAGCCGTTATGAATAGTAAAAACCACTTTTTCAAATTTTATAAATTTTATCTTTCAAAATGGACTTCATTTTTTGATTCAGAATATCAAAATTATCCTAGGGTGAATTTTTGGTATTTTTCTAAAAACGTTCAATTTTTTATGAATAGTGAAGACACTCGGTTACTATTTAAAAACCGACTTTTTATTTAAATAATTATTTATATTATTTAAATTTATTTTATCTCAAAATTGATACATAATACCTATATAAGTTCAATGTAATTCATTTGAGTTATTTCATAATAATTTTAGATATATAAAAATTTTACAGAACTTTTCACCGTCTTTCACCCACATCCAAGGAGAATTTGAAAATTTACATAAAACATAATTTTACCGCTTCTGTGAGTGAAATTTCAAAAAACCGAGAGACACTGTTAATATCAAGGAGTAAAATGTGGTTCAATAAGATAAAAATAATTTTTGGTGAATAGTAACTTTTTACTTTTATTTACCACGGTTGAAAGTAAATAGGGTAATTAAGGGTAAAAATGATATTATTATTACCCTAAAACATGTCCTAATTCTATTGGATAAGTGTAATTCGACCAAAAACAACCTTGGTAATAAAATATTACCCTTTAGGTCCACTTGGATTAGATTAGGACACTTATTATTATTTTATTTAAAGAAGAGTTAAAATAGTTAAAATCAAAGTTTAATAACTAAAACATTTTTAATATACGGTTATTCATAATATAAATTCTACTATAAATATTCATTAAAAAATATAAAAAAATTAATACATAATGGTATTTTATTTATAATTTTTAGACATTAAATAATTTAATTTATTTATGACATAATGATGATGTAGTAATTACTTTATTAATGAAATATTAACATAATTGATGTTATAAATACACAAATAAATGTAATTTTAGACTTTTTATGAATTACAATAATTTTATAGGTTAATATGACATGTTATTATTGATTCAATTAACTTTTTAGAACTAATAATGTTGTTATGATTTTTACAAAAATCAATTACCAAATAGAGTCAAAATTGACATAAAATTGTTTTTAAAACAAATATTATATTATTAATTGTTATTATATGCCTAAGCATCTAAGGTTCAGAAAAAATGACATAGATAAGGTTATATATATTAATAATTAACCACTTGGGGTTCTTTTGGCTTATTATAGTAAGTCTATTAACCATATAGTGTAAGAAAACAAGAAGACATGGTAAAAGTTAAATTATTTAACTTAGTGTTAAATCTAAATGATAAGGTTTAAATAGTAACCTAAACTTGTATAAAACGTATTGGTTGAGAATATTTCTACCCATACCCACTATAGATTCTAAATAAATCAATTTGGAGCTATTATAAACCGAATATGACTTTATTATAAAATTATATTATTTGTTTTTCTAAAGGTGCCCCTCTCCTCCCTTATAAAAATGGAAACCATTCCCTCTTCTCTTCACACCCTTTTGAGCCTTGAATATCGGCCAAAACCTACCAATTCCTCTTCTCAATGTCCATAGTTTTATCATAGAGGTTCTGTTCTTCTCAAAATACCAACTCTAGTGCCCTAAGAAGAAGTTTAAAGGAGGTGCGTCGAGGAAGATGTGATCTCTTCTACCGACTCTTTCAAGTTTTTTTCTTCTTGTACTTCCTCTTATTAGTTTTTTCATTATAAAGTAATAACATCCATATTACTTATATACTTATATGTTTTTATAAATATGAAACAAACATATTTAACCTTTTATCCATCCTACAGAAAACGAAATCACCGTGTGTGCGTATGTACGGAATATTGTCTCCACGACGTGGTGTAATCAGTTTTTCCACCACCACCTTACTTGGATGGGTATAATGGTGTAAAGAATAACTATATATTATTATTATAACATCATAATGATTTTAATATATTATATCATCCACTCCAATTCCATTCAATAAATATGGGAATGATATCATCGCTCGGGCGTACGTACGGATTACTGTCTCCACGACGTGATGAGATTCATTTTCCATGTTAACAATTCAAGAGTGATTATAAAGTATATATAATAGGTAATAATGAAATATATGACATAATAATACAACTGGATTTATGTATATATATATATATGTATGTCATCTACTTAATTCCACTCAATTCAATAAGGAAACGAAAAACAGCGTGCATGCGCACGTACGGCCTACCGTCTCCATGAACGGTGTATTTCCTTCCATTTATCGATCTATTATATATATGTATATTCTGAATATATATTATATATAAATCATGTTTTATATTCTGGAACAATGTTATCATTATATAAGTGATCATATTAATAATTACAAGTCAAAACACGGATGATAAATGAAACGATTTTACCCAAAACGCTGCTTTAACATGGAATTGACAACAGAACGGATAATATAAAGTCATAAGTGAATCATATATGATATCATAAATATTATTATGGTTTTTTTACAAGTTAATAATATGTTTTAACCCACTATACCGGAGTCTCGGACACATACGAAAGAAATTGTACATAAGGTAAGAGATAATTTAACAATCTCATTTTTATCCGAGATTGCTTATTCGTAAGTATTTTCTGGGGTTATATTTTTCATCGATGTCCATAAAATTGTTTTCATAAAGTGATTAATATTCTTCCATGTATGTTTAAAGTCATTTTTACCCATCTTGACTTTTACTTTGTGTTATGGAAGGAATCATGCTTTTGTTTACCATATGTGGCACGTTTTGACTTTTCCGTTAAAAGTGCAAGGAGAATGTTTTCTTTAACTTATACGGCATGAAAAGATTTTTACAGTTTTATAACGCCTTATTTTCATGAATCTTAATCTACAATATTTTCTGACTATTTTCAAAAAAATCTTTTTCCTTCAAAATTGCATGGCATTTTATGAAAAGAAAATGATTTTGAATAAGAAAGGATATTTTCCTCAAGAATTCCTTTTAAGTGTTTTATCAAAACCATTTTCCATCTAAGATGAAATTATTTCATATGTGTATGTTTCAAGTATAATGTCTCTATGATTTACATGGTTTCAATTTTCTTATGATGAAATGATATCCATTTGTTTTATATGGATTATGTTATGATGGGATGATTTTTATGAAACCCATTTTATTCTTTGGGTTACGATGAATGATTTATGTTTATGTTGTGGCACATGTAAGAATGATTTCATTATGAGATGGGTGGGACCTATATCTCTTTCCAATGCATTGGGTAATGATTTATATCTCATTATATAGACATGGCTGGAATGGTAGGTTAATATGGTTCAGTGATATAGGACTTGAACGAGGAGTGAACTCGATTCAGAAAGGGACTTTGTCCACTAAGATGGTCTCGGCAGCAATGCCTTGGCTACTATGGAAATCATAACATGTGTTTAATGGTTTCCAAATTACATGCTTTATTCCCATTCTATTTTATCATGATTGATGATCCATTATGATCTATGCCTTTCGTACTGCAATGTTTTATGTCATTGCTCACGATTTTGATGTTTAAATATTATGTTCATGTTTTGAAGTTCAAATGTATATGGTTTGTTTTATTTTCTCCATGCTTACCCTTACTGGGAATATGATCTCACCCTTTATATGTTTTATTTTCCTCAGGATATAAATAAATGTTTTAGGTAAGAAAACAAAAGGGAAATATCATTATGGGAGATTTTGAAGATCTTTCACCATGACTAGAAGATTATGTTTGGAGTTTCCAAAGACACTAAACTATTACGGTCCTTGTGTGTTTGTTTTTTTATATATTAAGTATTCTACAAAAGTAATGTAATTTCCATGTACGTCATGCTTTGTGTCTCTACAAAATTTCTAATATTTATGGAAATAAAACCTCAGTTCTACCTATACTTGCATTTAATGTCATTAATGGTAGTTACCATGATAGAAAAAAATTTAAAGTATAGGTGATGAAGGAGATTTTATTCTATTGTCCATAAATATGTTTCCTATACTGTTTGTGATTAAATTTCATTTTCTATAGGAATTCATGATTCTCCCTATTGGGGCATCTTCATTCAATGAAGCCCTGAAAATGGGTATAGAAGTGTATCATCACTTAAATTTGAGATATTGTAGTTGTTTCACCGTTCAAATTCTCCCCAGGAAAATCATAGATTATAGATTTGGTTGTTATCTGCTTACAATCTATTATTAAGATAATGTGTGGTCAAGATGAAACTAATACAAGTGAAGAAGGAGGATTTACTACTAATATCCATTTTTTATGACTCACTAGGGATTTATGTCTCTGTTTTGTAGTATTTTTATAACTGTTAATCTTTCTCCATTCTTCCCCAGTTACCTATTTCCTATTTTCTCTTTGTATCATTTCACATGTTAGGTGAAAAATTCTGTAATGTATTTCATAAAATTTTGTTTTTTACAGTTCATTTTTCTTTTCTCCTCAGAAATTTGTTGAAAAAAAAGAGGATCTTGAATCACTGAAGATAACCATAGAAAAATATGGATATGCTGGAAAATTAAGTTATGTTGTTTAGGTGTCTAGTATCAATGGGGGAATTTATTAACATTTTATTATTTATGTTTTATCTAGTGCTATAATCAACTATAGATGTCATGAAAATTACCCAAATATGTAATTTCTATTCATAAATATTTAATTATGATATTGTATCATGAGGTATCTTTGTGAATACAATATCATGATACCCACATAGTTTCTGTAGAGTTTCCACATCATTTTTATAGAGTATCCACATAATTTCTCTAATGTTTCATTCCAGTTATTCTTGTATAGTATGAATATAGTTTACACATATATGCATACAATTTACTAATATGAGTTATGTATTTTGTTTCCAACAAAATTATGGAATGGAATTTACCAACATATTTATGAAAATTAATTATGTAGTGGAAATAGTATGTAATAAATATAATTAAATGTATTTTAGTTATATTTTATGATTTAAATTATATTAGGTATATTTTACAACACTAAATTCTCCCAAATTGATATATTCTAGATTTTCAACATCCTATGGTATATCTTCCTCTTTGTATTATCAATAAACTTTTAATTTTTTATAATTTATTATATTGAAATATCATGTATCATATATTGGACATCACACATTCGGATAATATACCACCATCCTCCTCTGACTTGTGCATTTACTGAAATGTATCATGTTTGAAATAAACATTTTATACCACTTCTTATAATAATACATTTTGCCAAACCACTATTTTATGTGTTTTATATATTCATGAGAACATATTTTTGATAAAGTAATAAGAGTAATTATATTAGGTATATAATTTTGTATAATACTACTATTGTATGTTATATATTCAAGAATGTGAATTATTGATCAATTATTATTACCGATCATGGTAGTTGTATATTTAAGAAGGTATTTCTGGTTCACACATAGATGTATCCAAGTTTTCTAATTTAATATTCTTGAATCTAATTCAATTTCATGTGGTAAGTGTAATAATATTAGTCTTAGATATATGAAAGTGTCTTGGGTATATATTTCAACTCAAACATTTTATGATTTTGTAATATATGATCCCTCATCTTCACATGTTATGTATTAAATTTCATTTGAAATCACTTGTTGAAAAATAATTTTCTCATTTATAACTTATGATAATCATTTAGAAAAAATAAGTGGAATTTTTTATATTCCTAAAAAACACTTACACTTAATAAATAATTAAATTGGGGAGAGAGAAAGAGAGTAGTGAGGAAAAATAATTTTAAAAGAAAACATACAGATTTTTCCAATTCATCGATGTTTGTATGTGTCAGATAATTCAGTTGAAACTAGATATCCCTAATGTTAATAGATATTAAAGAAGATAGAATTTTAAATAATGATATGAAAAAATTAAAACAATTCACTCTAATATGAAATCCTCATGAATGTACCAGAGTACCAGTGATATTGTTTTTTATACATAAATGAATATCATTGGTTTAAAAATTTCACACATTATTTTTTTCTTATATATGTTGGTTTTTATATTTTTTGATATCATTTGTTCCCTTTTTTATTATTATAACATATCAATTTAATGATCTAATAATGATATACAATCCCATGAACTTTCATTCCCTTTTTACTAATTGTTTATAGTGAACCTCTATAACAGCTTTTAATTTATGTGGGTACTAAACTAGAGCCTGTAATCAATAAGCTAGACTGTGAAGTTACTGAGGAACATGTATCCATTGAAATATATTTGGTGGATCAACCATCAAATTACTACTTATTCCATCACCCCAATATTGTTGGCATACATATTCACATAATATTGTTCTAGAATTCTATTCAATTGGATTTCTTACTCTGGATATGGGTAAATTAATTATTTTACATCATCCATTTGTTTTGGTTATTCAAGAAAAACCATAGTTACAATGGATTTATAGGATTAATATGGATTTTACTTGTGCATTATGGGAAAATTTGGGATCATTTTTTCCTGACTTGTTATCAGGTAAGATATTACTCTATATTTCCTTCTTATTTGGATATTTTATCCATTGTAAGTGAATGTGTAACGTTTTAGGGAATTTATTATGTTCTTATTTATTTTCAGCACCCTCCCACTCATTTCCATTGTGACTCAGGTAAATAATTTAGGTATCCAATAATTATCTGAGAAGAAATGAATAAGTCCCACTAATATTTTTTCTTTTTTGTTGTGGAATAAAGAAGGGAACTTCATTCAAGAGGTAAATATTTGAAGAACACATCCACCAAGTGATTGTCGGTTGGATCCAAAAGGATAAAAGAAACAAAGGTTTCTAAATTGATGGTGTGAATGGTGGAATAAGTCAAGTGAGTCCACAACATGGTCATTGAAATGGATAGGATAGTTCATGTAGAGTGTAATTATAAATCTTTGAGGATTATTTTGATCTTTGATGTAATCAGACTTATGGGGTTTTGTGTGTAAAATATCAATATTTTCTTGTTCCCCATTATAAATGAACATACTTCAACCAATGATAATATTTTTGCATTCTAAGATTCCTTAAATCGTTTATTCTTGAAATTACAGGCTATGGATAGAGTTATAAATCATGGTTATTGATCAAGTTCCATGGTAGAAACAATGTCTATAAGTCTAATTCCACAGTTTCTATCATGTAACCAGAACTATTGCCACTGTTTCAAACTATATATATACTTTCAATGGAATAATCTATATCCATAGTTCCAAATAGTGGGTATATGTTTAGTTCCATGATGGAAACCATTATTATATACTTGGACCTATTTCCACGATAATAAGTTTTACGGTTCCCCAAACCGTGGCTATTACCAATAGTCGTCGTTTTAGTACCTATATCCATAGTTATAAACTACTGATATATCCTAAATTTCTAGTAGTGTGTCCATATATAGTATGTAGAATTTATGTCTCACCTAGAGGATAAGTAAATTCAATCCCAATATCATATGGAGAATCAATTCTTATCATGAAGTGTGCTGGCTAGGAACCTCACTCGTAACTAGAATCTAATGTCCCAAAAAAACCAATATTTGGTCTATTGAAATACATCAAAAATAACTTAACTCAAAAATATTTTGAACTAATATGATACCATTATGTCTAGAACCATGTTGATATTCCATCCAACTAGACACCCGACCAATCCCACAACATGCCATAAAGGACAT
Source organism: Viscum album (assembly GCA_963277665.1). NCBI lineage: Eukaryota > Viridiplantae > Streptophyta > Magnoliopsida > Santalales > Viscaceae > Viscum > Viscum album. Next base: position 1,436,846,194 of record OY728156.1, on the reverse strand, counting down.
TCCTAATCCCTAAGGGATATAAACTAGTGCCTAGGTATCATCAATATTATTTGGGAATGATTTCACCCATTTTTATAAGTAGGAAAAATCATCCAAAGTAAATATCACAATAATAAATAAACCCGACCAAACCACATACAATAATTTTCAGATTCAAATTTGACAACATAAACCAAAAACAAAAGTAAAAAAAATTGAGCTGGAAATAATAAGACTATCTAAAATACCTCCATACAACAAGAGGGGCATCACCATCAAGCCACCACCACTAACACCTACAAGGAGTGGAACACTATAAACCATATTCACCATCACCATGATACATATTTCCTTTACTTGGGTTATACATAACAAATTCTACATACACCCAAAGGTGTACGTAGGGTGTGATACAAAGCCCAATAGGATTCCACCCAAAAGAAGGGATTCCATGATATAACATTAGAATATGAATAAAAATGCATATTTCCCACATGAATATTTGAAACTCAGTCAATAAAATTTTTTACAAACCATTTTCAAGGAAAAAAGTTTTAAAAGAATACATTTTATCAAATAATCTATCATGAAATAAAGAGTGCATAAGGTATATCATATACCAAAATATAGATCCATGTCATATGAACATCATGTCCAAAGAGAGCACCATGGGTAAATCTCAAAGTGTTACAAGATCAAGTGGGACCCTAAGAACAATGTTCCTCAAGGATCAAAATCCTCCAACTCATCTACCAACAACATTATCATGCATGATTCAGTATAGGGGATCCCATCCCAAGGTCTAGTGGTCCCTATACAATTATTAAAAACCAATAGAATTCCCATTAATGAGCCACTATAGAGGAACACGTCCCAAGATATATTGGTCTCCAATCATATCACATTTTTTGTTAGTGTTTTATCATAAAGCATGCTAGATTAATTTTCTTCAGTGCTACTTATAAGTCAACTATAGTAATAGTTCTAGTGTTATCAATTAGATACCTAGGATTACCTTCTGGATTAAACTCTATTTTACATATCACAAAAATAACCACATTCAAATAAACATTCCAAACATAATACGTACATAATTAAATCACCACTTGAACATTTTCACATTTATCTATTGATAAAAAGTTCACATAGAAACTACCATTTGTTATAAAAAATCCACTTCCATTCCATAGGAACAGAAAAACCATTTGAAAATTCATTTTAATCTAATTACAAACTTTATGAAACACATTGGGATACATATAATATGTTCACATGTGACATGTAATCATTTACATGGTTAAATTCCCCTTTAAATACACATTTACATCAAAACCATTTTTAAAACATAGTTCACATTACTTTCTTCATTCAAACACACATTTAAGATGCACAAACAAATATCCCTTATGAAATAAAAATAATTTTCTCTTGAAAAATACAATTTTAACACATTCACTCCCTTAAATATATTTTAAATCACCTTTCACACCTTCCACTCAAGGCATAAACATTCACAAGAAGTACCACAATGAAACACACACGAAATGTAATCAATTTCATTTAAAAACCCATATTTAACTACATAATCATGCCAAAAAAATTGAAACCATATTTTACACCACATAAAAAATCCATATAACACATATAAATAATCATGAATCATATAAAAATAATATAATATTTTAAAATCATAGAACCACTTACCTCCAACTTGGAAACTTTTGGAAATTGGTGTGAAAGCATGTTCAAAACACCACAAGACCCTATAAGAAATATATTAAGGCCCAAAAATAAATTTTTTCACCAACAACACTAAATAAAACTCTCTTTAGATCCTAAACAATGTGGAAAATATAAACTCAAGAAAGATAGAGAAATAATCCTAGAAAGAGGGAAAAATCATAGGGAAATAGAGTTACTTGGTAGTTCCTATAAAAACTGGGGTCAAAAACACCCAAGGAATAAATATTAAAGGGTACATGGAAGCATGGAGGGAGCTCCCATGGATGAAAATCCATAAAAGGGTGGACGGTAAGAAAATTAGAGTTAAATTTAAAGAGGGTTGGATGGTAATTTCTCAATTTTTAATGACCTTGACTGGTTGTATGGTTTTACCACACTTTTTTTCAATTTGTGCAGTAACTATGAATCCACCACTATCCAAGAGAAACCAACCACCTGGTTATACCACATTCTTTGACAAATCATGTGCCAACCATTCAGTCCCAACTATCTAATATGACATTTGGCTAAACTATTTTCTAGGTAAAGTCGTAAGGTTTCCCCAAACTATGCACCAACAACACATCACCTGTTTTCAATCTCAAAATTATCATTATTAGAAAAAAAACATGGGGAGCCCAACGGAAAAAATCTAAGATAAAAATAAATAAAATATTTTATCAAAACAAAAACTCAAACGTGACATTGATCCTTTTTTAAACTACTATAAAAAAAAGAATGATTTTCTATATAATTCTCAAATGATAAGTCATATCAATAATATAAAGTCTTTAATTGGGACTATCCCACTAACATTAATCATTATTTTTATGAATCACTCTCCCATATTCATTCAATTTGTATATAAAAGACATTTTTTACAACCTTTTTTCTTTTATCCATGGAATAATCAACTAACTATAAATTTTAATGATTTGATATAAAATATCATTCGTAGATTTAACCTAACTCATGTAATGAGTATCCTTAAAAATATATATCTATAATAATGATAAGTGGTTTTTTTACTATAGATAATTTTTTATTCATGTTATCATTGGAGTATTTTTGTTTCCAATAATTGTTTTTCACTAATTAAATCACTTATCCTTTATTTTTATATTTTAATGGGCCTAAAACAAAATCAACATAATTATTGATAACCTATTAATCATCATACTTATTGAGATCCAATAACAACCCTACACTTTATTACACACTTTAACATTATTTATTACATAAATCGCACTTAAGACAACTCTAAGTATTGAGAGGTCTAGTATCTTGGGAAATTAAGAAAATTACATGACAACTTAATACATAAAATACAAATTCTTTATTAAATTTTTTTTACATGACCACAACATTATTTTATACTTAGTATTGCATGGGATAACCTGGGGACATACATAAAAAAGAGTGATCTATAATGCCCAGTAAGGGAGTAAATAAGAAATAAAATGAATAATACAATATATGTTATAAAATAGGCATATCAACATAGAAAAAGTGAAATATGAACATAAAGGAATAATATAGAATGATTAAAATAATATGGAGATGTGGCAATAACATTTAACATTATATTAGCATGATCCAAGGCACATTGCACATGGATCATGAGTAAACCCTCCTTGCATATGAATTAGCATGAGTAAACCCTCATTTCACATGAATTAGCATGATTGAAAACTCATTTCACATGATGTTCCATGATATTATTCTTTACCCGAATCATTTGAGTGCTATTAGGGGGAACCTTTCTTATTTAATTCATTTCTTGCATAAGTGTGCCACATAGATCACACAACATGGATACATTAAACATAATAATTTATTCCAAGAATAAGATATGTGGAGTATATAAATGTAAATCCTAAATCATCAAGTACATGTGCATAAAGGTGAATAACCTTGATAGAGAAATGGGTATGGTATTCACATACATGATGATTTTAGCATGGGAAGTTTTGGTGTATCTTCGGCAGCATAACGATGTCAAATAGAAATAATAAAATGGATGAGAGATAAAGGGGTCTCTCATCATTTATAATTGAAATGGACAGTAATGTGGTCGTGGAACATAATATCCCAACATATCTAATGGAATTTAGATGCATAATATAAGTGAATTTATTGAATGTAAATTAGGAGAGAGAAGTCCCTTATAGAATTTTGGCATGGTAATGGGTGTACATGGGATGAATTAATGAGAGAGAAAGGGGAATATCATCATTAGAACATAAAAAGGTCAATATAGGGTAGGTTTGAAATCATACCCCAAAATTTTTAATTGAAAATAAAAGGGCATAACAATATAAGGAAACTTAGACATAAATAAGGAACAAAGGAATGTTAGTATCCCTTACTTGAGTGTGTGACTTCAAGAGCTTGAGGAGGGGCTTATTAAGAGCTTGGGGTGCTTTCGTAGTATTAATGAGAGAGGATGGGAGATTAGGGACGTTATCCAAGGGTTTTTAGTGATGATAAGTGGGATCCTAGGTGGGTTTATATAGGAAAAGAGAGGGGAATTCTTTAATATTTCACAAACTTATTTTTTGGAATCTATATAATTAAATATTCAAAACCAGAAACTAAACCAGGGTTTTTGCCCATGTTTTTTCCAAAGGGGAGTGTAAAACATTATTTTATAAGGCCAATGGATGAAAATATTAAAATATTAGGCTTTCCTGTGTGGAGATGAGTCACACTCTCAAGGAAATCATTTTAAAATGTTAAAATATTTTATAAGTCCTAGTGGGTCCTATAAGGAATCATAAAATTAATAAAAAAACCTAAAACAAAATTATTTTAAAGTTAAAACATATATTGGAAAAATATCCCTTTTATTTTATTTTATTTTATTACATCACTATTGGGTCATTATGTTGTCATAAAACAGATTATATATTTAAATGGTATATAATTTTTACCAAAAAAATTGGTTGTCTTAGAAAATTATAATAAATTCACCATTAGATAATTTTGATGTCTTGAATCCAAAAAAAATATTGATTTTATGAAACTAATTTTTTAAATATTTTATTTTTCATTTTTAAAATAAAAACCAGCATTTATTGAAAATTCATGGGTTTTGATAAAAACAGCTTTCAAACCTTAATAAAAATTACACTTGTATACAAAATTATATGATAATTTATATTTAATAAAATTTTATTTAGTAATAATATTTTATTAAAATATTATTTAATTAAAAAAACCCATTAATTCATCAAAATGCATTTCGTAATTGAATATTAACTAAAAATATTATTTGTTCTTTACAACCATTTACAAAGTTACAATAACAAAATGAATGTATATTCTTTATATATACAAAACTAATACACATATTCATAGTTTTAGGGTCATGTTAAAAAATCCCTTATAAATTCCACATAATAACTAAGGTTATGGTGTGTGATTGTGACAGACTCTTGGGGTGGATCAGCTAACATCGATCGGGTGGTAGTCTCTATTAACTTCCAATTCCCCCTTAAGTGATTCTGTTCAAGATTAATGTATTAAAGATCATCTTGGGATTGGTATAGAGTGAATAACTTTGTTGCTACCTCCTTCCCTATCTCTGACAAATTGTCTTTGTATGGATCAATTCTATTAGATGATGACATCGCTTCCTTTGTCAGAGTAAATTCGATTTGTTAAAGCCCTATATTTATAGTAATCATGTGATCACTGTTAAATGGATATATTAGCAACAGTAACAATTATTAATGGTATTTTAAAATCCAAAAACATTAAACCATGGAAGATCATTTTTTATAACCTTTTTTCATAATAAAACATTTAAATAAATCAAGAGGAATAAAAGATTGGGTCGTTACAATCTTCCCCCCTTAAGAAATTGTTTCCTTGAAATTTCATTTTCCCATGCTAAAACTGATTAGGGTAACTCTGTTTCATCACTTCCTATGATTCTCCATTACTTCTTCAAACTTTTGGTTTCTCCACAACACCTTGATGAGGGGCATTGTCTTATTTCATAGAATGTTTTCTCTACAATATAAGATCTTCACCAGCTTCTCTTAATAGGTTAGGTCATTCGACAATAGTACCACATTTGGATTGAGTACATGTGATGTGTCAGGTATGTACTTCCCCTAGATTGGTACATGGAATACATCATGTACTTGAGACAAGTTCGGTGGGAGTGCTAGTCGATAGACCACTACTCTAATACAATCAAGGATCTCAAAAGTGCGGATGTACCTTGGACTAAGCTTTCTATTCTTCCCAAATCTCATAAATCTATTTCATGGTGATGTTTGGAGGAATTCCACGTCTCTATATTCAAACTCTCGGTCTCATCGATGATTATCAGCATAGCTATTTTGTTGACTCTGAGCAGCTTTAATGTGATGTTGAATGGTCTTAACCTTATCCACCATTTCTTCGACCATTTTTGGTAATAGGAGTCTTGTCTCCCCAACTTCATCCCAACAAGCTGGTGTTTTGTACATATTCCCATAAAGGGATTCATAAGGAGCCATTTGGATCATTTAGTGGAAACTTCTATTATAATAGAACTCCACTAGAGGAAGATATTGATCTCATCCTCCTTTGATGTCCATTGAGAATTATCTCAACATAAGTTCAAGTGTTTGGATAGTATGCTCATATTATCCCTTAGTTTGAGGATGATAAGTAGTACTGAAGGTCATATCATTATTTAGAGCATTTTGGATACTCTTCCAGAACATAGAGTTGAATCTTGGATCTCAATCAGATACAATAGATAGTGGTACTCCATGTAGCCTTGCAACTTCTCAAATTTATATCCATTCCAGTTTCTCCAATGAGAAATCCTCTTGAATTGAAATTAAGTGTGCGGTCTCTATAAGATTATCCACAACAACTTAGATAGAATTCATTCCATTGGATATATTTAGAAGTTTGGTGACAATGTACATGGGGATGTTATCCCATTTCCTTGTTGGTATGGGTAATGGTTTCATCATCCCCTTAGACTTATTCCTCTCAGCCTTCACTTTCTAACACACTAGGAACATTGATGTATACTCAATGATATCCTTCTTCATATTATCCCAACAATAATTCTCTCAGAGATCTTGATATAACTTTTTCTTCCTGGGTGAATGGAGAAATTCGAACTATGTGCACCATCCAAAAGTTTATTCTTTAACTCTGGATTTTATGTAACACATAGTCTTGTCCCAAATCTCAAAATTACTTCTTCATTAACATTGAACTCTAAGGATTTTCTTTTTTCTGATGTTTTCCACTTTCTTCTGAATTCCCACATCATTCTTTTATGCATCCTTTAACCTTTACAAAAGATAAGGTTGAGAAATCCTTTGTGAAAGGATTGATTATTTTTCCTTCTTTATGACTCCCATGTCCATCTTCATCAAATCTAATAATATTGGATAATTTTTTATTCTCATCAATGATAGAATTTATCGTTCCTTTATACATAGTTTATATTCCACCTTTATTGGTTTCCTAGGGTGTTAATGGACTGAGTTGTCATAGTCTTTAATCATATCTAACCATCTTTGTTGAAGCATGTCTAACTCTTTCTGTGTGAATATATACTTGATGATTTTGTAATCTATATATATTTTACACTTCTCCACAAAGAGGTAATGTCACCAAATTTTTAAAGAAAATATTACTACAGACAACTCTAGATCAGGTGTTAGATAGATTTTCTCATGATATTTCATTTTTCTTAAAGTATTTGAAATGACTTTGTCATTCTTCATAAATACACATCCCTGACCCTTTATAAAATCATCACTAAATACCACAAAAAGTTCTCCACTTATGGGTAGTGTGAGTATGAGTGTAGTGATAAGCCTCCTTTTTAACTCCATGAATCTATCTTCACATTAATCACTCAAAGAATACTAAAATCCTTTCTAAGTTATCTTTGTAAGAGGGTCTGAAAATTGTGAGAAATTTCTCACAAATCGGTGATAATATCCAGCTACCCCAAGGAAGTTATGGATATCTATCATAGATGTTTGACTTGGACATCACTCTATTGTATTTTTCTTAGAGGGATCCATAGATATCCCATTGCTTGTAATGATATAACCCCTGAATGATACCTCCTTCACTCAAAACTCACACTTGGTGTACTTTTCAAAGAGATTATCCTTTATCAAGGTCTCTAGTATAGTTATTAGATTCTCCTCATGCTCCTCCTTGGTTTTGGAGTATATTAGAATATAATATATATATACTACCACAAATTTTTCAAGGTAATCCCTAAATAATCTATTCATCAAGTCCGTGAAAATTTTTGGATCATTATTGAGTACAAAAGGAATTACTAGGAATTCATAGTGCATGTTCCTTGTATAAAAATCATCCTTGGGGATATCCTTCTTCTTCACCATTACTTGGTAATATCACAACCACGGATCCCCCTTGGAGAAGTATTGTGCTCTATGTACCTAATCGAACAAGTCATAAATTTTTGGAAGAGGATAATTGTTCATTATAATGATTTTTCTAAGCTTAGGATAATTAATGAAAATGTGTATTGACCCATTATTCTTCGTGACAAAGAGGACTGGCGCACCACATAGTGAAGAACATGGGCGTATAAATCCTTTATCCATATTCACTTGTAGTAATTTCCTTAGCTCCTCAAGATCCACAATAGCCATTATTTATGCAGTCTTGGATATTGAAAAATCCCCAGGTATAAGATCAATCAATAATTAAACATCTCTTCTAGGAGGAAGACCAAGAAATTCCTCTGGAAACCTTCAGTGATTTCCCTCACAATAGGCATGTCTTCAAGAATGGTTTCTTCCTTAGACTCAGTCATCTGACCAAGATACACGTGCTCATAGGGTAGTAAAATCCACACTTGAGATGATGGTGCTAAATAAGACTCATCCTCTTCCTTGAACTTGTATAGAATTGAGGGTTTATTCACCATAGAGAGAGTCATTTCCCTCTCACAGCAATTTCTATTGGCTTTATATAGGGAAATCCAATACATGTCATGAATTTCATAAAATTCCACTAGAGGGAGTATGATGAGGTTCACCAGGAAGTTCAATCCGAAAATTGTGATAGGGGAGGATTTATATTCATGGGATGAAATAATTTCCCCACTTTCCATTCTCACTGATATCTCTACTTCCATGATTTATGGTGGTGATGGGATTGTTCTACTAAACTTTTGGGATATAAAATGTGTAGAACAATAATAAAAAACTAAATTAACTATTATTGAATGAATATATAGCATACATGCTACCAATTATATGTTGGGGTTTTCTTAGACATTTGTGTTGGAAAAATCTCTCCCTTTTATCCTTGGATGTTGTTGGTTTCCTCCGAACACCCTTGGCCCAGGGCACTGGTTTTCAAAGTTCCCTGATTCTTTTAGTTGATGTAATGAAAAATGTGTTGTTGTTCGAATGAAGTATTCATATCCTCTGTCATAGCAGTGAGTTTTTTTGTTATGAATTAATGTCCAGGTTTCTTTCTCTTCCAGACCTAAAGCATTTCCACATCCCCTTCACGAAATTTCTAAGGTTCTTCTTTCAACACCTTTGGACAGTGGGGTGCTGGAATTTCTTAGCGCCATTGGATTTATCCATCAGACTGCCAGAATTAAAGTCCACTTTTGGCTTCTTATCCCCAGAATACCTCTTAGATTTTCTAATCGTTATTTCATCTTTGAAGGCACATCATAAAATTCCCTCAAATCTATTGAAGTCACAGATCTCTAGGTGTTTCTGTAGGCTAGGTTTTAGCCCTCCAAAAAAGTCGTCAACCATATATTCAGAGGTAATGACAAAGTCGGAGGCAAATCATTCAAGACTTGTGAAGTTTTACTCATAAACTCTAATGGATTAATTGTATTTTTTATTGAGGTCAAGAAAGTCCCTTTCCATCTTAATTCAGAGGGTGTGAAGAAAATATTTATCGAAAAACATTTTCTAGAAATCCTTTAATTCCAACGCCTCGATCTCTTCCTCAAGATCTATATTTTTGATTAATTCCAACCATTGATCAGCTTCACCTTTCATAAGATAAGTAGTTAGAATAACCATCTATTTTTTATAACATTGATGAAGGGATAAGATCTTCTCAATGGATTGTATCCACTGCACTATGATTGAGGGCTCAGATGATCCGTTAATAGTAGGAGGCCTTTGTATCAAGAAGTTATTGATTGTGGCATGTTCTTTTTTGGTGGTTTGGACATTCCTCTCAACCCATGTTTCTAATCAAAACATGAGTTAACTGAGAGAGTATCATGAAAAAATTTTCCATTCTCGCTCCCATCATATTGCGAATCTCATTAGAATAGTCATCACATTGATATTCGCATCGGTTATTAGCCCGAGTTCTCCTATTACCAGCCATTAGATGAAATAAAAGTAAATTTAGGGGTAACACATAAGGGGAATCCAATGCAAAAGGGGATATTGAATAAATTTCATATATTTCATTAACTTATGAATTTATAGGCTTCAATCTATGTTATCCATGATCTACTTCTGAACACATATTCTTAGGGGAATTTTTTTATTTCTTTAATAATAGTTCATACTAAGATTATGAATTTACCAAAAAATATCCCCTAGGAGTGTCAAACCAAGAGTGTATCAAGTCCCATTTTCTTGCACTAGTTCATGTTCGAGTCTAGGTCAAAGTAGTGTTTTCGGGTTTTACCCCTTGATAAATATGTGCCAGAACCACCTATACATGTTAGTATCTAGAGAGGGATGTATTTTCTTGATAAACCACTTACTCTATACTCACCGAAATTTAGGGATGTTTTAATTAAACTTAGTATTATCCCTAAGTCTTTCACAATAATTTTATCATCCTAATCCCCAAAAAAACTAATCATACCCTTTGATACCAACTGTAACAACCCTTCACTTTATTGCACACATTCAAATGATTTATTACATAAAATTGATCTTAAGAAAACTCTGAGGATCAAGAGGTATAGTTTCTTGGGAAATATGAATATTAAATTACAAATTAATACATAAAATACAACATAATTATTGAAAACATGTTTTATGTGACCACAACATTCCTTCATACTTAGCATTACATGGGATAACCTGAGGACATAAATAAGAAAAGGGTGAGATATAAAGCTCAGTAAGGGAGTAAAAAAGGAATAAAATTAAGAATAAAATACATTTTATCCAATAGTAATATCAATAGAGCATAAGAGAAACATGAACATAAATGAAAGATATAGCATGATTATCATAACATGAAGATTTGGCAACAACATTTAACAAGATATGAGCATGAGCCAAGGCTCATTGCACATGGAGCATGAGTAAACCCTCATTGCACATGAATTAGCATGAGTAAACCCACATTTCACATAAATTATCATGAGTCAACGCTTATTTTACCTGAATTATCATGATACTATTCATTACCCAATGCATTGGAGCGCTATCAGGGTGCACCCTTCTTAATAATTTCATTTCATGCATAAGTGTGACTCTTAGATCATACAACATGGATTTATTAAATATCATAATTTATTCCATGAATAAGAGATGTAGAAAACATAAATGTAAGTCATCAATAAATAAGTACATGTGTATAAAGTTTTATACCCTTTATAGAGAAATGGGTATGGTATTCACTTATAGGATGATATTGGCATGTGAAATTTTGGTGTAACTTCGGCAGCAAAACAACGTCAAATAGAAATTAAAAATTGGTTTGATAAGATATAAAGGGGGTTCTCATCATTTATACATGACATTTACTGTAAGGGGTCGTGTAATATAATATCAAAACATATTTAATGGAATTTATATTCATAATACAAACAAATTTCTTGAATGTAAATAAGGAGAGGGAAATCCCTTACAGAATTTTGGCATGGTAACAAGTGTAAATGGGAGGAATTAATGAAAGATAAAGGGGTATATCATCATTAAAACATAAGGAGGGAAGTATATGGAAGGTGATAAATCATACCCCAACATTTCTAATTTAAAATAAAAGGTCTTAACAATATAATGAATATTTAACATAAATAAGGAAGGAAAGAAAGTGAGGATCCCTTACTTGAGTGTGTGACTTCAAGAGTTTTGAGGAGTGGCTTAATGAAAGCTTAGGGAGACCTCCTATGATTATAGAGAGATGAGGTAAGAGTAGGGACTTTCTCCAAGGTTTTTTAGTGAAGATTAGTGGAATATTGGGTTGGTTTATAAAGAAAAAGAGAGCGGAATTCTTTAATATTTCACAAACTTAGATTTCAGAATCTATATAATTAAATATTCAAAACCACTAACCAACCCAAGGGTTTTTTCCATGTTTTTTCCAAAAGGGGAGTGGAAAAATTTATTTCATAACTCCAATGTACGAACTTATTAAAATATTAGTCTTGCTTATGTGGAGGTGAGTCACACTCTCAAGGAAATCATTTTAAAATGTTAAAATATTTTATAAGTCTTGGAGGGTCAACTAAGGCATTATAAAATTAATCAAACAAATATAAAATCATGTTATTTTAAATATAAAAAATTTATTGATAGAATATAACTTTTATAGTATATTATACATCACTATTGGGTCATTATGATGTCATAAAACACATTATATATTTAAATAGTATTTAATTTTTACCCAAAAATTCGACTGTCTGAGAAAATTATGAAAAATTCATCGTTTGATAATTTCGACATCCTGAATCCAAAATTAACAGTCATTTTATCTAAATAATTTTTCAAATATGTGAATATTCACTTTTAAAATAAAAACCTATATTTATTTAAAATTCGTGTGTTTTGAAAAAAATAGCTTTCAAACCATAATAAAAATTACAATTTTATAAAAAATTATACGATCATTAATATGTAATAAAAATTAATTTAGTAATAAAATTTTAATAAAATATTATTTCATTCAAAAATCTATTAATTAATTGAAATGTATTTCTTAATTGAAAATTAACTAAAAAAAATATTTGAGCTTTAAAACCCATTTACAAAGTAAAAATAATAAAATGAATGTATATTATTTATTCTATAAAAAAATAGTGCACAGATTCATAGTTCCAGGTCTTGTTACATAACCCCTTATAACACCCACATAAGTTATAAGGTTTTGGTGTACAATGGTGACAGGCTCTTGGGGAGGCTCAGATAACATCGCTCGGGTGGTAATCTCTATTAACTTCCATTTATCGTGTAGGAGATTATGTTCAAGATAAATGTGTTGAATCTAGACTTGGGATTGGTATAGAGTGAAGCCCAGTGATTCTACCTCCTTCTCGATCTCTGACAAATGTGATTCGTATGGAGAATTTCTACTGGATGATCCAATCCCTTCCTTTGTCTGAGTAAATTGGATTTTTTAAGGCCCTATATTTATAATAATAATGTGATCACTATTCAATGGCTATATTACCAATAATAACATTTCTTAACGGTATTTTAAAATCAAAAAACAATAATCCAAGTATGTTTATATGTTTTATATAAGAATTTTACATAATAAGATATTTAATTAGATCAATAGGAATAAAATTTTGGGTCATTAAAATCTTCCCCCCATAAGAAATCTTTCCCTAAAAATTTTCATTTCCCACACTAAAACAGATGAGGGTAACTCTGCTTCATCACTTCCTCTGATTCCCATGTTTCTTCTTCAAACTTTTGGTTTCTCCACAACACCTTTATGAGGGGTATTGTTTTATTTCATAGAACATTTTCCCTTTTATCTAAGATATTCATTGGCTTCTCTTCAAAGGAGATATCATTATCTAATGGTACCACATTTGGATTGAGTACATGCGATGGGTCAGGTATGTTCTTCCTCAGGAGTGGTAAATAGAATACATCATGTACTTGAGACATGTTTGGTGGGAGTGATAGTTGATAGGAAACTGCTCCAATGCGATCAAGGATCTCAAAAGGGTTTATGTACCTTAAACTAAGGTTTCCCTTCCTCCCAAATATCATAGATCTATTCAATGGTGATATGCATAAGAATACCATGTCTCCAGCATTAAACTCTAGGTCTCATCGATGATTATAATCATATATCTTTTGTTGATTCTTAGCAACATTAATGTGTTTCAGGATAGTCTTAACCTTATCCACCATTTCTTCGACCATTTCTATACATATGAGTTCTCTCTCCCCAACTTCATCCCAACATTCTGGTGTTCTTCTCCTCTTCCCATAAAGGGATTCATAACAATCCATTTGCATTCATGAGTAGAAACTTTTATTATAAGAGAACTCAATTAGAGGAAGATGTTGATCCCATCCTCCTTTGAAATCCATTGATCATTCTCTCCACATTTCCTCAAGTGTTTGGATAGTCTGCTCAGATTGGCCATCAGTTTGAGGATGATTTTCCACATTGAAGTTCATCTCGGTATTCAGAGCATTATGGAGACTCTTCTAGAACATAGAGGTTATTCTTTGATCTCGATCAGATACAATAGATAGTGGTGATCCATGCATCCTTACCACTTCTCTAATGTATATCTGTGCCAGTTAATCCAATGAGAAATCCTCTAGAATTGAAATGAAGTGTGCATTCTTTGTAAGATGATCCACAATAACCCATAAATCATTATTTCCATTGTATATATTCAGAAGTCTGGTGACAATTTCTATGGTGAGGTTATCCTATTTCCACTTTATTATGAGTAATGGTTTCATCATCCCCTTAGACTTATGCCTCTCATACTTCACTTTCTGACACACTAGGAACATTGATGTATAGTTAGTGATCCATTTCTTCGTGTTATCCAACCAATAATGCTCTTGGATATCTCGATACATCATTGTGTTTCTTATGTGAATGGAGAAATTCAAACTATGTACATCATCAAAAATTTCATTCTTTAACTCTATATTTGATGAAACACATAGTCTTGTCCAAAATCTCAAAATTCCTTCTTCATTAACATTGAAATCTGAAGATTTCCCTTTTCTTATAGATTCTACTTTCTTAAAAATTCCAAAATCATCCTTTTAAGAATCCATTAACCTTTTCAAAAGATATGGTTGAGCAATCATTTGTGAAAGGATTGATGTTTTTCCTTTTTTTATGATTCCAAAGTCCATCTTGATCAAATCTAAGAAGATTGGATCCTTTTCAATTCTCATCAATGATATAATTCTTGGTTCCTTTCTACATAGTGCATATTTTACCTTGTTTTCTTTCCCAAGGGGGTAATGGATTAAGTAGTCATATTCTTTGATCATCTCTAACCATCATCATTGGTGAATTTTAAACTCTTTCTATGTGAATATATACTTGAGGGTTTTTTAATCCATATATATTTCACACTTATCCCCAAAGAGGAAATGCCGCTATATTTTAAATGAAAAGATTATTGCAGCCAAATCTAGATCATGTGTTGGATATTTCTTCTCATGAACTTTCAATTTCCTTGAATCATAGCCAATTAATTTTTCATTTATCATAAACACGCATCTTAGGACCTTTTTCGAAGCATCACTGAATACACAAAAAGTTCTCCACTTGTGGGTAGTGTGATCATGAGTGCAATGATAAGCCTTCTTTTCAACTTCTTGAAGCTATATTTTCATTCATAACTCCAAGAAAACATTACTCCCTTTCAAGTTATCTTTTTTAGAGGGTTTTAAAATCATGAGAAATTTCTCACAAATCTATGATAATATCTAGATAACCCATAGAAGCTATGGATATCTATCATAGATGTTGTCCTTGGTCATACATAAATTGTATTTTTCTTGAAGGGATCCATAGATATCGTATTTCTTTTGATCATATGACCTAACAATGTTACCTCCTTCAACCATAACTCACACTTGTTGTACTTCTCATAGAGATCCTCCTTTCTCAAGTTCTCTAGTACAATGCCTAGATACTCCTCATGCTCCTCTTTGGTTTTGGAGTATATTAGAATATCATTTATAAAGACTTCAAAAAAATTATTGAGGTAATCTGTAAATACTCTATTCATCAAGTCTATGAAGATTTATAGATAATTAGTGAGTATTAAAGGCATTACTATGAATTCATAGTTCCCATACCTTGTACGAAAAGAAATATTTGGGATATCCTCCTTCTTCACCCTTACTTAGTAATATATCTACCATAGATCCACCTTAGCAAAGTATTGTTCTCCATGTAACTGATTGAACAAGTCATAAATTCAGGTTATAGGATACTTGTTCCTTATTGTGATGTTTTTGAGCTCATGATAATCAATGAAAAGGTGCATTAACCCGTCATTCTTCTTGATGAAGAGGTTTGGTGCACCCCAATGTGAAGCACTTGGGCATTTAAACCCTTTATCCATATTCTATTGTAGTTATTTATTTATCTTATCAAGCTCATAAATAGACATTCTATATAGAGTCTTGGATATTGTAAAAGCCCTAGGTATAAGATCAATCGATAATTCAACATCTCTTCTAAGACGAAGACTAGGAAATTCCTTGTGAAATACTTCAGCGAATTCCCTCACAATATGAATATCTACAATGATGGTTGCTTACTTAGACTCAATCAACTGAGAAAGATATGTATGCTCATAGGGAATTAAAATCCATGCTTGAGATGATGGTGCTAAAGAATATTCATCCTCCTCCTTGCACTTGTATACAATCAGGGGTTGATTCTCCAAATGGAGAGTGATTTCCCTCACATGGTAATTTATGTTGGCTCGATATATGGAAATCTAATCCATGCCAAAAATTGCATGAAATTCCACTACAGGGAGTATGATGATGTTCTCTAGGATGATCAATCCACAAATTATGACAGGGGAGGTGTTATATTCATGGGATTCAATAATTTCCCCATTTTCCGTTCCCGCTAATATCTATACTTCCATGATTTTTGGTGGTGTTGGGATTGTTCTACTAAACTTTGAGGACATAAAAGAATGCATAGAACCATAATTAAAAATTATGTTCTCTATTCTTGAATTAATAACTAGTGTACATTTCACCAATTCTTAGTCGGTGTTTTCTTCAGTGGTAATAATGGAAAAATTTCCACCTTACTGCCTTGGAGTTTTTTGGTTGCCTAAAAAAACCCTTGGCTTAGGGCACTAGTTTTCAAATATCCCTTATTCTTTGTAGTTGAATTAATGAACAATGAGTTAAGGGTTGAATGAAGAGTTCCTCTCCTCTATTTCTGCAGTGGGTTTTTCTTGTTGGCAATTAATGGCATGGTGCCCTTCTCTTATACACCTAATGCATTTCTACATCCCCTTCTAGAAATTTTTGGAGTTCTTCTTTCCACACCATTGGAATGTGGGGTTCTATAATTTCATATCACCATTAGATTTATCCATCACACTACCAGAATTAAAGTTCACTTTCCTATTATAATCCCCATAATACCCCTAAGATTCTCCGATCTCTATTTCTACATTGAGGTCACATAAGACAATTTCCTCATAGCTATCGAAGTCACAGATCACTAGGGATTTCCATAGGCAATGTTTTATCCCACTAATGAAGTGGTCAACCTTGTATTCAGGGGTAACGAAAAGGCTGTAGAAGTATCAGGCAAGCCTTGTGAAGTTTTCCTCGTATTCCTTAATGTATTCGTCATCATTTTTCTTGAGGAAGAGGAAGTCCCTTTCTATCTTATGTCAATGGGTCCGAGGAACATATTTATTGAAAAACATTTTCCAAAAAAAATTCCATTCCAAAACCATGATCTCTTCCTCAGGCTTTGTATTTTTTATCAATGTCCACTACTTATTAAATTTACCCTCCATACGATAAGTATCTATAAGAACCATATCCTTTTCGTAACATTGAAGGATGGAGATGATATTCTCAATGGATTTGATCCATTTCTTAGTGATTGAGGGATCAGATCATCAATTAAAAGTATGAGGCCTTTATCTTATAAAAGTATTTATTGCAGATTATTATTTATTATGGGGTTTGGAAGTTCCTCTTGACCCATATTTAAATTCAAAACTTGAGTTAACTGAGAGAGTATCATGACAAAGTTTGTGATTCCCACTCCCATCGGATTGGGAATCTAATTAGAACAGTTATCACATTGATCTTCACATTAGTTCTTATCCTGAGTCCTCTTATTACCAGACATTGGATATAATAAAAATAATGTTAGGGGTAAAGTATAAGGTAAATCCAATCACAAAAAGGTATATCTTATAAATTACATTTATTTCCATAACATATGAATTTATAGGCTTCAAACTATGTTATCCATGATCTACTTCCCAAAACAAATTATTACGGGAATTTTTTTATTCCCTTAATAATTTTTCATACTAATTTTATGAATTTAACAAATCATATCCCCTAGTAATGTTGAACCAAGAGTTCAACAAGGCTCGTTGTTGTGCACCAGTTTCCATTTGAGTCTGCCTCAAAGCGGTGTTTTTGGGTTTTACCCTTAGATACATATGTGCTAGAGCCACCTCTACTTGTTCGTATCCAGAAAGGGATATATATTCCTGATAAAACACTTAATATATTCTCAAAAAAAAATTAGGGATGTTTTAATTACACTTAGTCTTATCCCTAATTATTTCAATTGGGTTTTCTCATCCTAATCCAAAAAATAACTGAACCAACACTTTGATGCCAACTTTAACAACCCTTTACATTTATTACACACTTAATCATGATTTATTACATAAACTTTAAATTAATATGTCTCTGAGAATTTATTGGTATAGTTTATTGGGATGTTAGGAACATTACAAGACAACTTAAGACATAAAATACAACATCTTTATTGAAAAATTCTTTTACATGACCACAGTATTCTTTCGTACTTAGCATTGCATTGGATAACATGAGGACATATATAAGAAAAGGGTGAGCTAAAAAGACTATTAAGGGAGTAAAAGAGTATACCATGAATAATACAATACATGTTAGTAAATAGGCATATCAATGGATCATAAGAGAAACATGAACATAAAGGCATGATATAGCATTATTATCATAACATGGAAATGTCGCAACAACATTTAACAAGATATTCGCAAGAGCCAAGGATCATTGCACATGGATCATGAGTAAAACCTCATTTTTAATGAATTATCACGAGTCAAAACTCATTTATCATTATGCATCATGATACTATTCTTTACCCAATGCATTGGAGTGTTATCAGGGCGCACACTTCTTAATCATTTCATTTCATGCATAAGTGTGCCGCATAGATCATACAACATGGATTCATTAAAAATCATAATTTATTACACGAATAAGATATGTGGAATAAATAAATTTAATTCCTCAATAAAAAAGTACATGTGTATAAAAGTGAATACCCTTGAATGAGAAATGGATATGGTATTCACTTACATGATGATTTTGGCATGGGACGTTTTGGTGTAACTTCAGCAGCATAACGACGTCAAACAAAAATTGTAAAATATGATGATTATAAAGAAAGGGTTCTATCATAATTTATACATGAAATGGATATTAATGGGTTTATGTAACATAATATAACAACATATTTAATGGAATTTATATTCATAATATAAACTAATTTTAGGAATGTAAATGACGAGAGAGAAACCCCTTACGGAATTTCGGCATTGTAACAGGTGTACACGAGAGGTATTAATGAGAGATAAAGGGGTATCTAATCATTAAAATATAAATAGAGAAGTCTTGGGGAGGTGATAAATCAAACCCCAACATTATTAATTGAAAATAAAAGGTCTTAACGATATAAGGAAATATGGACATATATAAGGAAGGATGGAAAGTGAGGATCCCTTACTTGAGTGTGTGAATTCAAGTGATGTAGGAGGGGATTATTGAAAGATTGGGGTGCCTTTAGAGGATTATAGAGAGATTAGGTATGTTTAGGAACTTTATAAAATGTATTTGATTGAAGAGAAGTGGGATTTTAGGTGGGTTTATATAAGAAAAGATAGGGGAATTCTTTAATATTTCAAAAACTTGGGTTTTGGAATCGATATAATTAAATATTAAAAAACCCAAACCAACCCATGGTTTTTGCCGAATATTTTTTCCAAAGGGGAGTGAAAAAAATATATTTTTTAATTTCAATGGCCAAACATATTAAAATATTTGGATTTCTTATTTTGGAGGCGAGTCACACTCTCAAGGAAATCATTTTAAAATGGTAAAATATTTTATAAGTCTTGGAGGGTCCACTAAGGCATCATAATTAATAAAACAAATCTAAAATTATATTTTTTTAAAGGTAAAACATATATTGTCTAAATAAACCTTTTATTTTATTTTATTTCATCACTATTGGGTCCTTATGATTTCATAAAACATATTATATATTTAAACGGTATTTAATTTTTACCCAAAATTTCAAATGTCTTAAAAAAGTATGAAAAAATTCATCGTTAGATAATTTCGATGTCCTGAATACAAAAATAATATTAATTTTATCTAAATAATTTTCTAAATATGTGAATTTTTACTTTTAAAATATAAGCTGACAATTATTGAAAATTCATAAGTTTTGACAAAAACAGCTTTAAAACCATAATAAAAATTACATTTGTATAAAAAATTATACGATAATTTATGTTTAAGAAAAAGTAATTTAGAAATAATATTTTATTGAAATATTATTTAATTCAAAAATAAATTAATTCATCAAAATAGATTTCATTATTTAATATTATCTAAATATACTATTTGTGATTTAAAACCATTTACAAAGTAACAATAATAAAATGAATGTATATTATTTATTATATACAAAAATAATGCACATAATCAGAGTGATAGGGTCTTGTTACATATTCTCTTATAAAACCCACATAATATCTAAGGGTAAGGTGTGATAAGGTGAAAAAATCTAGGGGTGTCTCAGATAACATCACTAAGATGGTAATCTCTATTAACTTCCACTTCTCTCATAGATGAATTTGTTTAATATAAACATGTTGAAGCTCAGCTTGGGCTTGGTCTAGAGTGGAGCCCAGTGATGTTACATCATTCTAGAGCTCTTAAAAATAGGCTTTGTATAGAGAAATTATACTGGATGAGGTCATCACTTTCTTTTTCAGAGTAAATTGGTTTTGTTAAAGCCCTGTATTTATAATAATCATGTGATCACTTTTCAACAGCTATATTAGCAATAGTAAATATTTGTAATGGTACTTTAAAATAAAAAAACAGTAAACCAAGGAAGTTTATATGTTTTATATAACCATTTTTCATAATAATACATTTAATTAGATTAAGAGGAATAAAATTTTGGGTCATTACAGATCCCCCCTCTGAGAAAATCATTTTTATGGTTTTTATCTCATTTTTACTATCAAATTTACTAATCCACAATAATAAAGTCATGTATACTAACAATGATTTTCCTAAATCATTTCTTATAGAATTTCTTTGTATTATATTTTTATTAGTGGCCAAAAAATATAATAGTCCCCTCATATAAAAACTCATTTTGTCTCTTCACATTGGTGAGAATAAGTCATTTACTCCCAAATGTTTTATTCTATTATAAACATTGATTCTTATGATGATAAATACCTTATCTATTCTTCAACTCTATAGTACAAAATTTATTTAACTTTTATATTGACATATGTAAAGTTTTATTAATTAAAAAATATATCCTTTACATATTTTAATAAATGATATATAATCCATATTTTTTATCATTTACTTCCACCTCTCTATATCCATATTTTATTGAAAATATTTCAAAATTAAATCATGATACATTATCCAATGTTTAATGTGATAATCATCCATTATTCCATTATTAAAAATCAATTTCTAAATTTTTAATATCTTTTCTTATCCATATTCTCAACCCACCATTGATAACATTCTACGTAAAAATACCACAGATTTTTATGTGGTCACAATCTACCATTCCCTATGGAAATCATTAGTGATGATAAGATACCATATTGTATTGATTAATATTTTAATACATTCTCATCTAAGTTTAGGGATATATATAGTAGATTTAAACGTCCCTAATTTATTGAAGGATTGTTGGATCATACAAAAATTATATATGTTCCGTAATCTATTTTCATATTCTTTGAAAATAATATACATGAGATCTTATATACTCATAATATAATGATTCCCATTAATTTTTTTGATTATTTTCTTGATTTCCAAATATTTTCCCTTAATAATTTATAAATTCATTGTAATGATGATTTCAGGATTCATGTTTCACAATGGTATCACACTTAGTAAATTTTAACTATGTAATTCCAATATAAAACACAAACATTAATCTATTAATTACCTTTGATTTTAGGATTTCATGACCCAATTATCCTCACATGTTCAACGTTACTAAATTTATTACCTCCTTCCCTGTTTTTATATTATATTCTTTAAAATATTCATATTTCCTATATTTTGGGATATGATTCCAATATATTTAATATAAAAAAAATATTTATTTTATTATATTAAAGAAATTGGAATTATTAAACCCTTCCTAACAATATTTTCCTATAAATGTGTTTCTTCACAAACTTTTCTTGTTCACAGTCAGTTCCATCTACTAGATTTGATGGATATTCCACATCATATAATGAAATTAAATTTTCCTCATTTTAAAGCCTTTTAGGTTCCCCTATGAAAAATTGATTCGCACTAATCTTACTCCCTATGGGTATAATACATTGTTTTTGAGATTATCTATTCATATATTTCTATGGATATCCATTTCAATAAGAACATTGTGCATGGAAAAACATATAAGTGTTCTTACATTACTGTATATCTCCATTGACCTTGTTCCTTGAAATAATAATTTTATATATAGAATACGCTTTGTGAGTGTGACACCATTATTAAAAAATAAAAAAAAAATTGAGTTTTATTTTTATGTATCATAATTATAAAAACTATGGAATTTTTTTACTTAAGAAAAATTAATATTCATGTATTTAATGTAATTTTTATTTCTTGCTTCAATATTTATAAAATTTTGTTTTTTATTAAACCCAAATCCATAGTTTCCTTTATGATGTAATTAATTTTGATGAATTAATTCATTTAGATTAAATATTATTCCTCATTTCTCTCTCTCAACACATCAATTTTGAATTTATATAGTTATGTAATGCAATTCTTTGAATTATAGTGTTTTTTATCAAAAAGGAACCATATCATATCAATAAAAACTTCTCGATGAACTCTTATTTTTATAAACTTATCATTCACTATGGTATCAATATTATTAGTCATTCTTGTTAATAATTTACTTTTAGGTTTATCACAACAATATTATTGCATTCCACTTATATTTCTGTTTTTTTATTTTCAATGTTAGTACTTAACTAATTATTCTATTCAAATTGTACCTACATATATTATTTTGATTCATATACATCTATGATTAATTTAATTGTATTTATTCTCTAAACATCAATATATTTATTAGTAGACATGAAATGCATATTTATATATAAAAATTCATCAAATAATGTTTTATCCCCTTCATGGTACATATTATATTATGAGTTTTAAATAAGAACCACAAATACTTCATTATTAAGATAATTGTAGTCATTTATATTTTTTTACATTTAAATTCTTGTCACCCATTTTTATCTTATAAGAAACTAATATACTATTCAATGGATTTAATCCTTATATTTATATTGGGTATAACAGCATAAGGGGTTGTCTTAATTGATATATAATATTCTTCTCTATATATAAACTTTTTGGACACATTTTAATGATGTATATATTATCATCATATTTAAATCAGTTTAGTTGAATCATACACTTAATTAATTCATTTCCATATTTTTATATTTGATGAATGGAATTAAATTACCATATCCAAATAATTATAGTTTTGATCATTGTACTTGAAAATATTCATTATATATTTGAAATAAACTTCCCCTTATGTATCCTTCCCTATAGTCTCAACCCTGTTAATTAAATTAAAATGAAAATGTGATTCTGTGGAAATAAACCATATAAAACATATAGTAATATTCTTCCTCAATCCCCAATACCTTGGGAATGAAATATGATGAAAAAAATATCATTATCTTCAACTAAATATTCATCTCCTAATGTATCTCTCATAGACCATGCATGTTCTCAATACGAAAATTCACCTAATAAAATAATGAATCAATGGTTCCATTTAGTTTTATTCCAATGTTTTCATATTTTTTCTAAATAAATAGAAGTATTACCTCCTTGAAATTTTAATCACCTACATATATATTCAAAATCTACTATCACATGTCATTTTATGACTTTAATATAACAACTTAAAAATAAGAAGTATTAGAATGTACACCACTTAGACAATTGAGTCCTTTTGAACCAGAATATAACTTTTTCCACCCAGAAATTTCAATATTTAAATCTCCATTATATAAATACTATATTAAATAGCTTATTTTAAATGTATTGTTGAACTAAAACAAAACTATAAAATATTTTATAGAGGTGAAATTATAAGTATTAAAAGAGACAGTTTAATATTGTTATAGAATTTTAGTGTATAAAGATAAGTAAATTTTTCAAAAAAAAATTGAAAGAAAAGGAAAATTATATTTAAATATGAATTCTATGATAAAATAAATTAGTATAGCTATATAACTAATAATATCATTTTATGAATAAAAATTAATTTCCTTAAATTTTAAATTTTAAAAAGTAATGTAATTTTATTTTAATAAACTAAATAAAATATGGTTTAGTTTTTACTAAATATATTATTAAAATGAATAATTTATTTACACAAAGTTAATTGACTGAAAATTATTTTTTTATTGAGATAAGGATGAGTCATAGTAAAATAGAAAAAAGAGATGAAAAAAATTATGGTGTCCTTAAATGGTGATGACCAAGTTAATATCCTTGGATAATGTTCTCTCATTAATTTGGAATGGAGCCCACACTATTATAAATAATTATTTCTTCATCTTCCCTTACATCACGAGCTAACCCATCTACCACAAACTTCCATTCTCTCCAAACATTTATATCAATACTGGCCCAGTTGGTGTTTAATCTTCACTTAATAATATAACAACCCAACTCCCAAGGGGGTTTCACCTTCCCATGAAGTTTATGAAACTATAATTCATAATCAAATTCAATTTCATCGACCAAAATATTGAACCTCATTTACAATCAAATTCCAATATTCATGTCTCTGATCTCCACACCAATAGAGATACCTAATCTATATAATGAACTAAAACAAAATGCAACCACACCTTTACTATCTCTCATAATCCTGCCTCCCCTAATCTCCCTATCCATGTAGAAACCATCAAATTTTAGCTTCTGGCCCTCTACATAGTGGTATCCATTATACCTACCAACCCTGTTTTTCATGGAATGATTCCAATATCAAATAGGAGCGTGATAGAAACCTACACATCATATAATAATTACACTCCCCTAAGATAGTCGACCCCAACTCCACAGAATCACGTTCGTCCAAACATAGAGGAAAATGGGGGATCATATTATACATTTTCTCTCTATTTTCCTTATTTCCCAAATATTCCAAAAGAAAAAGGAAAATATTAGACCATGTATCTTCATTTACAATTCTTGGGTCCCCATTCCCTAGAACCAGTCAGTGAGAAGTTCATGCATGGAATACTCATCACCATAGTTATCCAGACTTTCCCTATTAAATCCTATGACCCTATTTCAAATTTAATTTGAATAAAGATATTCATAATTGATTTTGGATGTGGTCTATCATAAAAAAGAATTAATAATCTATATACACCCCTTTATGTTGCACATTCCCATCTACTGGGATTGCCTGGCTCTTGATCCTCTAAATGAGAAAATTCATTTTAGTAGGTATCTATTTACAGTAAAGCTTTATTTATCACTCATCCATCTCACTCCATTAATGGAATATTGACCTATAGTCATGTCTATTATTTTTTAATTGTTATAATTTATTTACGTTTAAGTGAATAGATAAAAATACATTTTTTTAACAAAACTATAAATTTTATGACTTTATCTTAATATAATAAATTACTATGAGTCTATAAAACTATTTAATTATTAATATATTTTCATAATAATTAATATTATTCATTTTAATAATAAAATATGGAAAACCTATTAATAACATTAAAAATAATTATGTAATAGTTTCCAATAAAAATAATTTTTTTGTATTTTCTTTTAGATAATTTTTTTTGGTAAATTTTAGTATTAGATTTATTTTGAGACCGAATAAATTTTATACTATTAATTATAAATAATTTTATGTAATTAAAATGAAAAAAAATCATAATTTTCTCATATACACAATTTTTAATCTTAATAGTACACATTTTCTAAAAACATGTTTTTATGCCAAAAATTCAAAAAATATTAAAACAAATTCATTACACATAGAAAATTTATTAGATAGACTTGATATTTACTCATAATAATTATTTAAAGTTTTTAATAAGGACGATTTTATTTTTAGGAAGTAGTTGTAAATTACTTAGGTGAAAAATAATTAATGTGGTATGAGTAAATTAAGATAAAAATAGTTAATCAATGGGTATGAAACCTAAAAAATGTTATAAAAATATATTCAAATAAGTTAAAAAGAGATTGATTAACTTTAAATCATCTTATATCCATTATTTTTTAATATTGGATCTCTTTGACACTTTAATAGTTACATTCCCTTTTATATTATTAAAAAATACCACTCTTATAACTTATAAAAGGACCCTTCACCACCCCACTTATTGTCATAGATAAAGATACTTATATTCATGAAAAAACATCACATATACCTCCCAAAAATTTATAGCCACATAATTTATGTTATATTAATCTCAAATGATCACCCTTCAAAGTCTTATTCATCTTTTCAAAGAGGTTTTCAAAGGAGTTAATTAAATATTCTAAATCTCAGCTTTTCCCGTTCAATTATTTTTTATTCATCCACCTCCTTAATATCTATTTAATACATTATATTATAATAAACCAAATATAATTAACTATACTGTAATGTTATTACTATTACAGAATAATCATTAACTATCCATTACCTATTATAGAGAAAAAAAGTCTCCATGTGTAAGTATGAACTACCACCTCAATGAACGACATTTTTGGAATTTATTAACTTTCTTAAATGGATGGTTATAAAAGAATATTTGATGAATTAATATTATATTTAAAATAGTATTCTTATTATTAAATTATAAAATATTTATTATCTTCCTATCATTATATGTAAAATAGATGTATCACTCTTGCGTACATATAAACTATAATGTTTATGAAAGAGGCATATTTCTTTCTTTAAATATTATTTCAACTTTTTTTAAAATTTTATAAAATATGATTTATAATTTAAAAAAATGATTTTAAATTTTAAAAAATATAAATAATATCATTATTCTTCGTTAACAAAGTTATTGTGATAAAAGAAACACTTTCTTAAGAATAATCACCCATAGATTATATCTTGTTTTTGTTTGGGTCAATTTAGCCATATACAAGAAAAATTAATTTAATTTCTCTAATAGATAATTATAGAAACATAAATACTGATATTATAATTCATTAATTAGAAAAAAAATTATTTTATTATCTTATAAATATAATATTACTATTTAACATATTATTACTATACCAGCACTTTTTCATTAATAATTAAAAATATATGTTCATCAAAAACATCTTCGCCATGAATGTTGCCTAAAATAATTATGAAATAAAATTATTAAATCTTAAAAAATAACTATTCTAGTACATATAATGATATTAGAATTATAAAATTTTAATCACTACATATAATTCAACAAATCCATTACAAAACCTATACTAAAAATAAAAAATTGACGCTAATAACCTCTGATGATGAAAATAAAATTAATCTGACTATTATATTTTTAATAAATGAATAATAATAAAGTTTTAAAAGGATATATATATATATATATGAATATTTTTATAAAATAGGTGATTAATAATGTTATTTTTTACAGATATGGTTTGAGAACATTTGACTAAGAAGGATTAGAGGTAAGGTTTACTAGGTCTCAGTTATTAATCATTATGACATGCTCTATTTTAAGGATTATTTTTCCTTATATATGTAGTTGTTTTTAGTTTAACTTAATTTATGTATTATACTATATTATTAATGTTATTTAGGGGATATAAAAATAATAAATTAGTTAATTTATTCATTTATTCATTTTTATTTCAATTCAATTGTAACCCAAATCATAAGGGTTTTTATTAACAAAATTATTGTTCATTAAGTTATGAATTTTAATTTTGAACATTGTTATTGTATGTTCGGTACATTAATCCTGATAATTTTATTATTATGTACATTATTTTTTCAAGGTATTTATATAACATTCTTATATAACCCATTTATAATTGTTCTTACTTCAAATTAAAAATCATTATAAGTGTTTTTCATAACTCAATTTCCATTCACTGAGTTATAATCAATATTATTGGAACTCATTCTTCTATGTTGAATTTTTTTACCCTATGATTATATTAAATAATAATTAATGTTCCATTTCATTGTATTTACATTTTATTATCATGAACCGATTTCTTGAGAGAACATTTCCTATTGATATCCTTATGCAATAAATGTACCCTATACTAATGCCTTATCATCAATGATTTGGTATCAGTGAATTCCATTGTATTTTGAATATTACTATTGTTTTATACTAACTTAGTTATTCTAATTATTTCATTAATGAAAAATTATTGATAATATATATATCTACTATTTCTGTATTGATATTTACTGACTATATACCCATGATTACATAAGATGTTCCTTATGGAACATTTTGATATGTTATGTTTTACCATCAAACTTATTTCAATGGATATATTATAATAATGTAATTTTGTTTTTTGATTTGATACAGAATTAACATAAAATGTAAACCCATTACTCTATATGGTGTTGGTTTGAGGGTTTCTTACATAGATCGTCATTCAATTTATTGATTATTGAGATGTTTACTATCCTTATTATTTTCATTTCAATATGGATGTTGGTCAATTATTATGGTATATTTTAGATGTTTTATGGGTTTTCTCAGTCCATCGTATTATGAATTTACTTTCAATAATTAGAGATCTTTGTGGTCATAAAAAAAACATCTCTATGAGTCAATAAGACTCATGAGAAAAACTAGCATGGGTATTTGGTGTATTATCAACTAATTTTTTATGATATCATGGAATGAGGTTGTGACAATATGTTAATGATATTTTAGAATAAATGATTTATAGTGAGATTATTATGTCTATAATTATGAATTATATATTAATAAAACTATTTTGTTTCTATATGTGATTATTTTTGTTGTTATTCCATCCTTGAATTTTCTTCAAGGTCATGTGATTTGTTAAATTTAATTATTTGATTACCATTCATTTCTTTCTATATTATTCATACCTAGATCACTCTATTATTGAATCGAGTAAACATATTCCCTTAAAAATAATTTGATAACACCATTATTAGGATTCTATTTCCACAATATATAATGAAAAAATTTACACATGATATTTTTGAAAAAAAAAATTGAATGTGTGGAGAATTTGTGTGAGTTTTTTAAGAAACGTTATGTACTTTATTGTTCCCTATGTATTGGGAAAAAATCCATTATATGATAATGATATTGGATTCATTATTTATCCTTTTTTCATAATTTTCTAAATCTATAACCTAATTGGTTTTTAGAATATAGGTAATGAAATATTTTTTATAAGTCATGTAATTATGTGATGGCTAATTCACGGTTATTATAGTTGGTATCAGATAAGGGTTTAAATAATGTTAGAGATTATGATATCAATGGTAATTGATAATTTAGGAATTATAATTGCTATTAGGGATTGATATGTTAAAGTTGACCATAGTTTTCATGGTATAGATAACCCCATAGGTTAATTGAGATAATATTGTATATTTTATGTCTATTGGTAATTAGGATGAGGGATCTATAGTAATAACTCTAGGAAAAATTCTATGTGAATGAAAATATCCTAATGTTTTAAAAATGTGGAGATTAAGTTGTTTTATTGGAAATTACTTCCTTATTTGGGAAAGGAATGTTGATAAATATTTTTCATAGATTCACGTAGGGGTAATAACCTATAAAAGGATATTTTATTATCAACATGATATTAACTAGATTCATGATGAGAGGGATTAATAAATATTTAAACATAATGATTCATAAGTTATGTTATGAATGACATTTCTAAAACAATTATTCTATGTTTTTAGTTTCAATTCAATTAATTATTATTATTTTTACACCTTAACAATCCATTATTTAAGAAATGTCTATAGGAATGAGATTACATGTCAACATTGGATGTGATCAGTGATGTGGTGATTATTATATTGACCAATAAAAACAGATATGAGATAGAGTGAAGAATCATGTGATTATGCCAAACCAGAAATGATGAATTATGATCAACAACAAAAACAATGTTGAATTCTAAAAAACACAAGAAGATAATTATGGAGTCTCAAAGATGTTCAAGTTAAAATGATTATAAATTAAGGAATATTCAATTTACTATATATTATGAATTCAGGAAGAAGAACCCTGGGAAATCCCATAATTGAACTAGAATATGTTCTATGCATGTGAAAGGAGGATATAATTTAACTAATTTCTAATGGAAAATTGATAATTTAGTTAACTTAATGATGGTAACTTGATTATAATATAATTTAATTCCATAACTCAATAGATAACATTGATAATTGGCCTATTCTACCTGTGTGACTATGGAAAAAATGTAGAGAATACGAAATTTCTACCCCTGAAGTGGGTCATGAAAATTAATGTATAGTTATACACTACTATAGAGTGGTGTATGTATTGTAATAGTTTTATTATATGAAGGTTTGTATACAATAGATGTTTTCTAATAGTTTTAAATCACCACCCCAGTGATTTGGTATTGAATTATAACACAAAAATTCTAGTTGTATGATTTTACCATAATTTTAATTATTTGGGAATATGAATCTCATAAATATTATTATTATTCATTTAGATGAGTTTAATTAGACTATTAAAATGGATTTGTTCTCTTTTCAAGGAGGAAAATTTAATTTTATGTATAATTAAATCAAATTTATTTTAATCCAATGATAGTCTATCAATGTATATATGGTTAACAAATTCCATCTCAAAAATATATTATAATATTGATCTTAATGATGAATAAGTATGGAATCATGGATAAAATGGTTGATCAAAAAACAAAATATTTGGGATATTTCATTTATTATAGAATAGATGAATTTCATAATCTTTCCAATGTTAGTGAGACTGGTATCTCATTATGAATTTTATCTTGAGCCTCATGCATCATATTGATACCCTATGCTACATTATTTATAAGTAATAATTAAAATTATGAGGTAATAATTTATTTAAGAGAAAAATGTTACAATTAAAATTTCAATATATAATTATTCATTTACTAAATACTATATTTAATATATATTTTTAACAATTAACCTATAACAAAAAGAAAACCATGAAACATTTCATGATGATAATATTATAACAATTAAATGAGACTATTATAATTTAGTTGTTTAATTGGAGGGTCTAAACACAAGTAACCAAATTTTAAAACCTATATAAAAATAAAAAATAAGAAGTTATTTTAATACCAATTAGATGATAAATTAAATTAGTATAAAACATTATTAATTAGATAATTTTATGATTAAAAAATTATTTTCCTAAAATATTTTCATTTTATACTCTCTGTGAATTTATTTTATGAATCTAAATATATTATAGTTTAACATTGATTAAAAATATAATAGTTAAATTATTAATATATTAACATTTATCTAATTAGTGATTTTTAGAAAATAAGAATACGAACAATTAAGGATGATATTTTTCTTTGAAAAATATTTTAATTATGTTTTTATATAAAAATTAAATTATAAATTTTCAAATTTTGAATTTGAAAAAATTGAATTTTTTATAACAAAAATATTAGTATAATATGATTTTTTATGATATTTTTCCAAGGTTAATACTGAAAATTACTCTTTTATGAAAACTATACTTTTTTGACATTATCATTATATAAGAAAGGCATAGAAGTTTATAAAACCTCTTAGTTAATTAAATACTTATTTAATTAATAAAATTATATTCTTTAATAATACTATATTTTATTTAGAAAATAAATGATTATCAATTTATGATCATGGGTAATATTTTAAAAGAAATTATTTTTTGTCTTTTTATTTTAAATAATTATTAATTTAGTAAAATATGATATTAGATTTTTTTGAAATCCAAAAAAAATTATGTTCTAATAAATAATTTATGAAAAAAACAAATAAATGATAATTTTATCATATTTGTTAATTTTAATCTTAATAATACACTTTTGTTTCTAAAAAATGGGGTTTTACAGGTTACATGTGCTAATTTTAAGATTAATTTTTCCTAAAAATATAAATGTATTTTTATAAAATAGATTACATATATTTCACTATATAGTTCCAAATTTTATAAAATTCCCCATTTTTATATTTAGACATTCAATGTAAATTACTTACGTAAAAATTAGTTAATAAAGAAAAGTTAAATTATGTTAAAAGGGATTTAACCAAGGGTAAGAACCTTAAAAAAAGTTAAAAATATACCTTCAAACAAGTTTATGATGGGTTTATTGACCTTACCTCATCCCCGCTCCATTTTAATATGTTATGGGATCCTTTCTACCTCTGAATAGTGACTTTTCATTCAATATTATTATAAAAAGGTGACTCCCTCTAGTTATAAATTGAACCATCACCAATCAGCATATCCTTACATGAAAATAATCATAGATTGAAAAAAAATAGTATCAAAATCCTACACGAAAATCCCACAACACATCCTGGTGGATTTTATTTTCTCAACATATCCACATTAAAATTCTTAATTCCTTTTGTAATGGAGTTTTCTATAAATTAAGGTAAAATTTTCTAATCACTCCTGCATTTCAATTATACTATTTCTAATTTAACCTCCTTAATATAATTTTTTAAAAAATATTATAATTAAAAAATAATTATTTATATAATAAAATTTATTATAATTATGGAATAATCATTATCTACTCATTCCATATTACATAGAAAGAAAACATCATCATGGGTATGGGAAAACTTCCACCTCTATGAAATTCATGTATAATTATTCATCACCACCTTACATTGGTTGTTCTAAAATTAAATTTAATGAATTAACATTATATTATACTTAAATACTAATATTCCCAAATTATTATCCATTCTTTATCTTTATAAGATTTACTAGAAATCAAATGGGTCTCCTACATGTAAGTGTAGACTACTACCTCTATGATAGGAACATATTTTATTTTTTATACAGTATTTTATTATTTATAAAACTATCATAAAATAAAAATAATTAGTTTAAAAAATATAAAAAAATATGAATATTATTCTTTAATAATGATATTATTCAGAATGTGCATATTTTGTAACCATACTCACCCAATAAATATAGTTTTTTCTTATTTAGGTTATTGAACCACCTATATAAACAATGCTACAAAGTTTTATCATGTATGAATATGAAAACATAAATACTAGATTTATTAGTGATTAATGAGAAATATTTGTTTTTTTTATTTTTCATTAATTTTTATATAAGAAATTATCTTGTAGTTATTGTACCACACTTTTATTGATTTGATAATATCAAAGTATGATCATGAGAAACATTATTGTCAAAAATCATAACTGAAATACTTATCAAATGAAATTAAAATAGTATTAATATTTATAAATTATATATTCAAATACCTATAATTACCTTTTAATGATAAAAAAAATAAAATATAATTAATAATTTAAATATATATTATGAATATAGTATTAAAAAATTAAATATAATAACATCAAAGTATAAAAATAAAATATAAATAACTAATATATTTATAATGAATGATCATAAATGATGTTTATAAAAAATTAAATTTATAAATATGGTTATAAAATAGGTGATTAAGATAGTTATTTTTTTATATAGGATTTCATACCACATTCGACTAAGCAATACTTATGTGAATGGTTTTCTAGCCTCATTTTTGACACTTTGAGACATGTTATATTTTGTACGACATTATTCCTTGTATATGTAATTGTTTTGATTTAATTACCATGAATTATTTCCAATAAATGTTTCATGAAATTCTTGTGATATAAAAATATATTTCGAGTTCCTTTCTTTATTCATCTTACAATTCAAGTGTTACCCAAGTTGTAATTGTATTTGTTAACACGATTTTCATTCACTGAGTAATGATTATTCTTTTTAAACATTAATGTTAAAATTTGGATATGTTATATCTTAAGATTTTATTATGATGTTTTTCAAAATAAATATTAATGGATTTACAATTCCTTTTTATAAAATTTCCATGCAATTATTTTCCTTATAAATATGTTGTTTGTAAGGGTTTCTAATAAGTCAATTTCTTCTGTATGAGTTATAATTATTATTCTTGTACCCCATTTTTATATGTTGAATTAATTTACCATAAGATTAAATAAACTAGTATTGAAACATCCATTTATATAGATTTATATTTCACCCTCCTGAAATCCGTTTTAGATAGATCATTTCCTATTAACATCCTTGTTCTAAGAAAGTACTCATCACCACTACCTTGTTATCATTCCTTTGAATATGGTATCTTATATTGAATTGTGAATATTTCTATTTTTGGATGTGGACTTAGTAAGTCCCATTATTCTATTGAATCAGAAAATATTGAAACTCCCAATATCTAATATTTCTTTATTGATATGTTTTAAATCTATATAAATGATTATATATGAGGTTCCCTATATAACATTAAAATATGTTTTTTAGTCATATAACTTTTTTCTATAAATAGAACATGATCATATAATTTATGTTATTAATTTAGGAAAAGTATTGACTTACCTATATACCCATTACTCTATAGGGTGTTACTTTTTGATATGATCACATAGAAAGTTATTTTATTTACTGATTGAGGGAATTTTTAAAATCCACATAAATTACATTTCAATAAGGATGGTTATAAATTAGTAAGGCACCTTGGTGATGCATTTTATTTTTTATTCATTCCTTCATAGATTAATGAATTATACTTAATTAGTGATTGGAGAGGCCTAAAATTTCCTCCCGATGCATCAGTAGATATCATGAGACAAACTAGCCTATGTATTTGGTGGGTTCTTACCCCGTTTTCTAGGATGTATTTGTATGATCATTTGAAGGTATGTTTATGATGTCATAGAAAAAAGATATTACATTAGGATTATAGGGTCTGGAATTATTAATTCAATCATTAATAAATACTTTTTTCAATCAATATTATTAATTATATTGTTACGTCATACAAAAAAAATATTACAAGATCATTTGGTAAGTTATGTGGAATTATTTTGTAAACATTTTTCCTTCTATAATATTAATAACATAGATATTATATAATATCTTTAAGTATATAATCTCCAATAATGTGGATTTCTCATAGCCTTATTATGTTTCTATTTACCCAAGTTATGATTAAAAATGTTACACAACATATGTCTATCAGAATAAAAAATTTATAGAGAATTTGTGGGAGTTATTGAAGTAGTATTATAGATTATGTGGTTCCAAATGTAGTGAGAAAATGTCTATTTGAGAATGAAATGAGATTTATGAGTTAATATTTTTTTCCAAATTCACTAAATATCTAATCAAAAAAGGGAATGTAAATGTATTTAATTGAATATTCTCTAAAATTTATTTAATTAGGGGAAGGTTATAACTATGATTCAACATAACACATTGAAATCCTATTCCACTATGGATTTTTATTCCATTTTTTCCATAATTTCAAGAATGGATGTAATTTACATAGAAATTCTAATAGATTGAAAAAAAAATTACATCTAAGTATACCATATAGTGAGACCCGATTTTTTCTTAATAATAATTTTATATATTTCTACGAATATTTCCAGAGTAAGGCATTGAGACGATGTGAAATTTTGAGGCCCAATGTGGCCGGAATTAATTTTATAAAAATTTCAAGTGTTTTTGCACTATACACATGTCAAAAATGTGATATATAAATCAAATGGTAACTTGGATCACAAGAATGAGGCCATGGTTCGGTCTATAACATGGTTTTTACCCTATGAACGACATAAAATGTGTTGGTATAGGATGTTCGAACTCCTCACTTATTGGTGGTGTTCTAAATGGATGAATCAAAATTTTAATTTATTCATTTAATAGCTCAAACTCAAATAACTCATGGGCAGGGGATCAGATGAGAAATATGAGACCACCATTGAGTTCCAAACATAGGTTTTACACTAGGTAGGGTATAGCCATTATTTTCATCGGGAGTTCGGCTTACGCACCATCATGGGTGAATAATTATGTAATTATATAATTATTTATTTAATTATCTGGTTAATATCCTAAACCAAATTGACATGGCCTCATAACTCTTTTTCCAATGATGACTCCACTTTATCTCCTCTCCTATCCCACTCATTGGAAAACAGTGAACAATGAAGAACAACAACCAGACTTCGGATCCAGGTGGATCAAAGTGCAACAAGTATAATGGATCTCAACGGACACGATATTCATCAATGAAAATGGATCCAATCCATTTAAGATTCGTCAATTGTGTTTTTTTAGCCATTTGATTAAATGATTGATCACTAATTTTATCTACCTTTTATTTTTTATTATCATTCTTTGCACGATCCAGTAATTTATTAATTATTTTTTATATTTTTCCGATAATCCTTTTAATGGTGAAGAATCTTGTCCAATCCAAACACATTTGATTTCATTTCAAAAAATATTATTGGTGATTGTATCCTTCAATATTCACCCTATAATAAATTTTTGCATAACTAGTTTTTACATACAACCATAATTGACTGTCATTGTTAGTGCAACGGATCAACAACGTAGATTATATTTGGATCGGTGTCAGATCAAATAATAACCAATCTATCATTTAAATGAGATATATACTAGATTCTTTCAATGGATTGGTGTGGTTAGGATTTACGATAGTGGTTTGTGAACAGGCAGTGCGGTCGATGAGGCCATGGCAGTGGAGCGATAACGCTAGCAGGTTGTGGCTGAAAATTCTAGGTGCGGTGGCGTGAGACCGAGACATCCAAGGTCAACGGTGGAGACTCCGAGCATGCATGTGAGGTGCGGCATGATGGAGATCCTCTCACATAGGGTTGTATAAAAATTTTAAGGAGAAGATGAAATCATATAACCAAATTGAAGATAATTGGAGAGAGAAAAACTATAATATAATAATGATATATTAATTCAAATAAATTAAACAATGTTGCAAGGTTTGGGGGTGCGTGATTGGAGGGTGGCATGAGGCTCCTCCAATCCCATTATATACATATATTTATATGTATATCTTATTTGAATATTTTTATAAGAAAAAATAAGTTAGAAGATATTTATAGAGGGTGAGGCACAAATATGTGTGTGCGGCTTGAGGAATTATCCCACCATGTGAGTTCTCCAACAATTATTATATTTATATAGTAAAAATAATATAATAATATTTGATGTATTATTATTGTTATTAATCAATGTTTTGGTTATATATTTTAACCAAGATGTTCGATTGATACGTCTTCTATAACAAAGTGATCCTAAGATTAAAATTAATGATTCAAGACCAATGTTTGATATTAAATTCGAGTTCATGGTTTAGGTCTACGAAACACTCAATATTATTATTATTATTATTATTATTGAGGAATCTTGTATCTCTTGTAACCCTTCCATACGACATCAGATTAAAAATTCGTCAGCAACGTTGTGATCCCGAAATTGAGGCGGACTTTTCAAGACTAATTTCAGGTTTTTAAACTAAAGTTGAGGTGTAGAACCCATGAAACTCAGTTCACACACATTATAGTGGAATGAAACTTTTTTACTGGGTATTTGTTCTGGGAAAACAAGTAGTCAATCCGATGAGTTTTTCTAAGAGGATCAAAACGGCGTGATCCATATATTTTTTTGGGATTGAGACATGGGCCCCATGTGACGTCATTCAAGCACAATGTAGTAATAAATGATTTTTCCATCTGATGATTGTTTAGAGCAAGTGGATAATCTAGCTCACATGTTTTTTCATGAGGATCTCAATAGAGTGATATGTTTGGATGTGAGGATCCTTGTTCATGGTCTCATTAAATTTAGAAAAATGAAATTAATATCTATGTAAGACCCTTTTGATGTGTTTGAAGATAACATATGGCTTGGGTCTGCTTACACCCTCGTGATAATGGTGAATATGTATAAAGGGATGATCAAAGTTCCTAGATGCTTTTCTGAGCAGTATCATCTAGCAAGGATGATAAGGGTTCCTTGATGCTTTTTCGAGAGGTACCATCCATCAGGAATGATAAGAGTTCCTCGATGATTTTCTGAGAAGGACCATCTAGGTGAGATGATCTGAGTTCCTCTATTCTTTTCTGAGAGGCACCTTCGAGCAATGATGGCCATAGTAGATCCAAGCTTACCTTCTAGTTGGTCTGGGTAGTTGTGTTGCCCAATGACAGTACCAGGCTTACCCTCTAGCTGGGCTGGGCAGTGGGGTTCCCCGACGACACTACCGAGATACCCTCCAATTGGGCTGGGCATTGGCATTCCTCAATGATAGTATCGGTCTTACCCTCCAGGTTGGGTAGGATGTGACAGTCCCTGACAATAGTACTTGGCTAACTCTCCAGGTGGGCTAGGTTGTGGCATTCCCCATTGAGAGTACTGGGCTTACCCTCTAAATGGGTTGGGCAGGGGCGTTCCCCGATGATAGTACTAGGCTTACTCTCTAGATGGGCTGGGAAGTGGCATTCCCCGATGGCATTACTGGGCTCACCCTCTAGGTGGGTTGGGCATTGGAGTTCCCTAACAATAGTACTAGGCATACCATCCAGCTAGGCTGGTTAGTTTCATTCCTCGACGACAGTATCAGGCTTACCCTCCAGCTGGGCTGGTAAGTTGTGTTCCCTGATGATAGTACCAAGGATTACCCTCAGTGGTGTTACCTGACAATCATGTCGAGTTTACACTCTAGCAGGGATGGGAAGTAGTGTTCCTCGATTACTACTATAGAAGGAACCTCATCGATGCAGTATAGTAATGAGGAGCGGTTTGACTTACCTATAGACTCATAAGAAATAGGGGTGCCTTCCCCACCTAGACGCATCCTTGTGATGCTACCCAAAACTGTAAAGGTGAGTCAGTTCCACCCAAAGCAGATAGTATCAAGGTGTGTTAATTTGATCCCCTTTGACTTGTTCCTACTAGGAAGTTATGAGGAGGTGAGGGACATCACATATGGTAGTTACCTTGAAACTTTTGGCTTCTCAAATTCATAGAATATTCATTTGATATGGATATCCCCTTACCCTTTATTTGGGTTTCTTGAATGAGCATACCTATTGTTGGGTGGAGTTCTACTCTTCTTTCTACATTTACAAGACCTTGTTCTTTCTACCAGTCTTATTTTGTTATATCTCTCAATTATCCCCTCTTCAGTACCTCTCTTGCTACTCCCTCGAGCCTTCATAACATCCTACATAGTATTTTTATACTCACCCATGCTTTGGATTGTCCCACACATGGTGTGACCATACAGATGACTAAAAGGTTGATCGTGATATCAGAAAAGCTTCGGGATATGGGGTTCCTGGACCATGTGTGGTGGTCATAGCTTGGAATTCAGAAGTGGAACTCTCCCATCTATTTTACTCTCTCACCCATTGCAGGGTTGTATCACTATTCTAGTTGGTTGTGTATTTTTTACCTTTCCCTTACAGCTTTACATTTCTTCTACTTGTACTTTCTTGAGGTCGATGCATATATGTTTGAATTCCTTTTACATCAATGTTCGTTCTTGCTTTATTTTACCTCCGCACTTTTTCATTGAGTTGGTTGTGTATGTGTGTATTGTTTCATAGGGAAATTCCACCTCTACTGTGTTGTACCTTCGACACTAGTCTCCAACCCAAGGCCTAGGGAGGCAGGCTTGTGGTAGTTTCATCTCGAGCCTCAATACGGGTTTGATCATGAAAACGTGGTATCAGAGGTGGTTCTTCCCTTGGTAAGTTGATCGGAATTTTCCTTAAAAAGGACTTGGTTGGGTTTAGGGAAACAATGTCAATGTTTCTTGAGATAGGCTCTTAGGAAAGGGAGTCTAGTAATGGTATAGGGGCCGATGTATCCATTCACCAGGATCTTGATTACCTGCTTGTCGACTCAGTACCACGAGACACCTCTTTCATGGAACAATGGTACATGCATCATATAGGATTGAGTATTTGACCATCCTTCTCAATTCAGCTCCCCATAGTTTTTGATATATAGATATGCTCATATGAATGTGGTACTCCATGAAAACATTCATGTTTTCTTCACAATGATAGACAACTAGGAGACTAGCTATGGTTTGTGATGACAATCCCTTGAGCGATGAGGCCTCAGTTCAGAACCCATCATGTGAGCCCATTTCTCAATGTGGAAAGGTAGCGACACCCCTACCTATTGAGAAAAATAAAACCTTAGTAGAGAGGGCTAAGAATGTGCATAGGTTGATCACACTTCACTAGTTCTAGTGCCAGAGACTAGTGAGGATCTGCAGTGAGCCATACCCTAAGAAAACGGAGGTTTGGATAGAGTTTTTGGTATGCCTATTCTGGATTATACATACATCGGCAGATCATATGGTGGCTTTGGTAGCTGACTTTTTCCCCGGAGCAGCTGGGAGATGGCGAAGCCTGGTTACTCAGCTGCTTAATGAGTCGGCACTCACATGGTATGACTTTAAATATTTGTTTCATGAGGATTACTACCCCTCATGCTTGTATTCCAATTTAGTTTAGGAGATCCTCCAGTTTCAGTAAAAAGGGATGATGGTGACGGATTCCACAACTAGCTTCACCGACCTCATGCGCTACTCTTTGGACATTCTCTACAATGACTACTTTCGAGCATGATGGATTCAGAAAGGACTCTGTAGGGATATCCATGTTATCATAGTACCCTTGTGTATCCCCAATTTTGTGTGGGTGCTATAGTAGGCTCTGGTTATAGAAATATCCATGTCACACCATGAAGTTTCTTATGGAAGAGGGCGCAATGGAGCTGAGATGTCAACCGCAGCTATCAAACATCAATCAAAAAGATATTGGAATAGAAGATCTTCTCATGATCGGTCTAAATAACATGGTCATATGGGGCCTAAAGATCACATTGAAAGCATGGTGGAAGAGACCCTCTAACGTGTACACTCAAGGTGCAGTTGTGTAGTATATTCCCTTAGTGGGAACTGAAAAAAGTCCCAGGCTCACCTAGTACAGGATGTTATAGAGCAGTTAACTTCCCTGCTACTGACCCTGGTGGAACATAAGGGTACAACTTTTCTTCAGTTGACGTTGTTGACTCATTCGATTCTCAAGCATGTAAGAGAGTCCTAGCTGTGATGAATAAACTATGAAATCCTATGTAATAAGATATCTTTGGGTGTTTCACTATATGGATATTTCAAGGAGGGAATCAAGATACCTTGTTCCAGGGTAAAACTTTATGAGATTGGAGCATCCCTATGGTCCATGTGTATTGGAAGTATGTGAATTTATAAGTTTCCCTGGAAGTAGGAGATCTAGGTGTGGGCTCAGTGTCCTAAGTTGTTGTTTAGTTTTGATTTCGGGGATGAAAGTTTTGAAGGATGGAATTATGTAGACACTTGGTTTTTGGTTAATAAGACATTGAAATATTTCTATGAATGTTTCCAGAGTTAGGCACTGATACAATGTTCAATTCTAAGACCTAGTGTTCCTAGATTTAATTTTATAAAAATATCAAGTGTTTTTCACTATACGCATGTTAGAATTTTGATATCTCTTAAACGGTAGTTCAGATCAGAAATATGAGGCCATGGTTGGGTTTTTAATGCAGTATTTACCCTAGGAAAAACATAAAATGAGTCGTCATAGGACGTTCGGACCCCTCACTTGTTAGCAGTGTGTTAAATGGGTGAATCAAATTATTAATTTATTCATTTAATAGGTCAAAGCCAAGTAACTCATATAAATGGGATCATATGAGAAATCTAAGACCATCGTTGAGTTCATAACATAGATTTTACCCTAGGCAAATTATAACCTTTTTCAGCATCGATATTTCGGCTTATGTGTCATCGTGGATGAATAATTAAGTAATTAAATAATAATTTGTTTAATTATTTGGTTAATACGCTAAACCTAATTTATGATTATAAATTCATAATTTAGGGATTTGGCCTCATAAACTTTTTTCCAATGATGACTCACTTCCTCTCCTCTCCTCTAGCTATTTTTGGAAAACAATGAACATTGAATAACAATGACGAGACTTCGGATCAAGGCGGATCGAAGCATGATGAGTGCAACGGATCTCAAAGAACATGATCTTCATCAATGACAATAGATCCAATCCAGTTAAGACTCACCAATTGTGTTTTTCACCTCATTTGATTAAATTATTGATCATTGATTTAATATACCTTTGATTCGCGATTATCGTTCTTCACACGAGCCCGTAATTTACTAATTATTAGTATAGTTTTCGATCATCATTGTAATGGAGATGAATCTTGTCCAATCCAAACACGACTGAGTTCGTTTATAAATTTTTTATTTGTGATTTTATCCTTCAATCATCACCCAATAATAAATTTTTATGCAACTAGTTTTGACGGACAACCATAATCGGCTGTTACACACTCGATTTTTGGTGCAACAGATCAACAATGTAGATCTTATTCAGATCAATGTTAGATCAAGCAACAAGCGATGTGTCATTGAAATGATGTTAGATCTTGATGATTATAATGGATCGGTATGGTTAGGGTTTACCACAGTGGTGTGAGAGAAAACAACACGGTTGACGAGGCTATGATAGTGGAGCGATGACATGAGAAGGTCGTGGTGGGTGGTTCCAGGCACGCGACCGGGACATCAATGGTCGGCGGCGAAGACTCCGAGTGTACAAGTGAGGTGCGACATTAGGGAGATCCACTCTTATAGGGGTGTAGTGAAAATATAGGGAGAAGATGAAATCATATAACCAAATTGAAGATTATTGGAGAGAAAAAAAATAATGATATATGAATTCAAATAAATGAAACAAGAAATTAAAGTTAGGTGGCATGTGATTGAAAGGAGGTATGTGGGTTCTCCCATGCCATTATATACATATAATTATACGTATATCTAATTTGAATAATTTTCTTCTAAAAAAAGATGGTAGAAGATATTTATAGTGGGTGATGTGCCTATAGGTGTGTGCGTCTTGAGAAATTATCCCACAACGTGGGTTCTCTAACAATAATTATATTTATATAGTAATAATAATAATTTAATAATCAATGTATTATTATTGTAATCAATTAATGTTTTGGTTATATATTTTAACTGAGACGTCTGATTGAAGTTATGTCTATGGAAGAGCAATCCTGAGATTAAAATAGTTGATTCAAGACAAATTTTATATATCAAATTCGGGTTCATGGTTTGGGTCCACAAAACACCCAATAATATAATTATTATATTGTTGTGGAATCTTGTATATGTGGTAACTCTTCCATACGACATCAAATTTGCAAGCCATTAGTGGAGTTTGGATCCTGAATTTGAGATGGAATTTTCAAGACCAATTTCAAGTGTTTAAACCAAAGTTGATTTGTAGCCACCAAAAAGCCTAATTTGCACGCATTATGGTGGAATATGAATTTTTCACTGGGTATCTGTTCTGGGTGAATAAGTAGTTGATCGGGTCTGTTTTTTGATAGGATCGCAATGACGGGATCCGTATATTTTTTTAGTACCGAGGAGTGGGCCATATGTGATGTCATTCATGTACAATGCAGCAATATATGGTTTTTCCATATGATGACCATTTGGAGTGGGTTGTTAATCTACCTCGCGTGTTTTTTCACGAGTATTGCAATGGTGTGATCTATTTGGATGTGAATATACTTGTTCATGATATCATTAAATGTAGGAACATGAAATGAATATCAATGGAATACCCTTTTGATGTGTTGGAAGATAACCCATGGCTTAGTTCAGCTTAGACCCTCATG
Organism: Viscum album; assembly: GCA_963277665.1. Taxonomy (NCBI): domain Eukaryota; kingdom Viridiplantae; phylum Streptophyta; class Magnoliopsida; order Santalales; family Viscaceae; genus Viscum; species Viscum album. The sequence goes on along the minus strand of OY728156.1, from coordinate 1,436,802,293 downwards.
ATTGTGGAGAAGACGTATTAAGGGATGATTATAGTTCCTTTATGATTTTATAAGAGGCACCTTCCAACAGGGATGGACAGAGAAGATCTGGGCATTCCCTCTAGCTGGGCTGGGTATTGGCGTTCCCCGATGACAGTACTCGACTTACCGTCCAGCTGGGCTGGTAGTGGAGTTCCCCGATGACAGTACCGGGCTTACCCTCTGGTTGGGATGGGAAGTGACATTCCTCAGGGATAGTACCAGGCTTACACTTCATATCATCTAGGAATTGGGGTTCCCTGATGACATTTCTAGGCTTAGCCTCTATCTAGGCTGGGCAATGGTGTTCCCCGACGATCATGCCGAGTTTACCCTCCAATGGGCTAGGAAGTGGTGTTCCTCGATGACTACTAGAGAAACACCCTCATCTGTGCAACACAGAGATAAGGAGTAGTTTTACTTACCTATATACAAATAAGAAAGAGGGTTTTTCCCCAATGAGACACATCCTTGTGGCACAACCCAGAACCATGCGGGCGAGTTAGTGCCACCCAAAGCGGAATGTATCGAGGTGTGGTTATTTGAGCCCCTTTGACTTGTGCCTCCTAGGCAGTTATTATAAGGTATGAAACATCGTAGATGTTAGTTACCTTGAAAATTTTTTATACTCAATTTCTTGGGATAATATTTTGATATGGATGTCCCCTAACTCTTTAGTTTGGTTTCTTGAATGAGAATATCTATTGTTGGGTGAAGCTGTACTCTTTTTTCCACTTTTACTAAACCTTATTCTTTCTACTGGTCTTCTTCTATTATATCTCTTACCGATCCCCTATTAAGTACCTCTCTTGCTACTCCCTCGAGCCTTTGGGGCATCCTAAAGAGTATTTTTATAGTCACCCCTACTTGGTCTTTTCCCGCACTTGGTGTGCTCTTGCAAACGACAGACAGGTTGATCGGTATATCAGAGGATCTTAGGGATATGAGGTGCCTAGACTGCATGTTGTGGTCATAGCTTCAAATTCAAGATCAAGACTCTCCTTGTTATTTTACTGTCTCACCTATTGTCGAGATATGGCACTGTTCTAGTTGGGTGTGTATTTTTCCCCTTTACCTTTCATCTTTATTTTTCTTCTACTTGTACTATCTATAGATCGATTTATATATGTTTGGTTTTATTTTATTGTTGTTTTTTATCTTAATTTATTTTCCCTCTGTACTTTTTCATTGAGTTGGTTGCGTGTGTGTACTGTTTCTTAGGGAATGGCCTCCCATAGTGTGTTGAGCCTTCGGTGCTAGTCGCTAGCCCCTGGCCTATGGAGGCGAACATGGGGTAGTTACAGATCGAGCCCCGGTAATGGTCAGGTTGTGACACCATAATTTAAAAGTATTGACATAAAAAATTATAATAATGTATTTTTTTTTGAAATATTATTTTTTAAATAAAAATAGAAAACACTATTGTTAGAATATCCATTAACTCTGATATAACCTTTTAGTCACAAAGGGGTGTGAATTTGGGATAGATAATTAAAAATATCTATTTCAAAACTTCCATACTATATGTTAGTTATAATTGTTGTATAATTATCTCTATTTATGAAATAAAAAACAATATTCAATTAGTATTTCTTGTTTTACTGATTATGTCCACATAGTAGAAAAATAAATTTTTAGATGTAAAATATTCACTATGCATGCTAAGTGTTACAATGATTAGAGTAAACACATTATTTTATTTATTTTCAACCACTTTCACTCAAAATATCAATAACGTCTTCACAATTCATTACACATAATAAGTTGAAAGTCAAAAAAATAGCCTTATAAATCAAATCAAATGAATTAAACTATTGATGATAATGCAGTATTAATATACACCATTATCATGTTAATAAACTCCATCATCTGGATCCTTTATTAGTAGAGAAATTTAATTAGTTATAAACTTTTTCCATTTTAGTTTCTCAAAAAATAACCTCATTAATTCCTATTATTTATCTTTAATAAGGTTTTATATATAATTAATTATCTCATATCTTGAAAATATTACATACAATCACTCATTGATGAATTTTTTCCAATGTAATCAATATACTAAATGAACACCCAATTATAATAACTATATATAAGTATATATATTACTATGTTTGAAATGTATATAAATTGTTACTTTTAAAATTATATATTATAAACTATAGTTTTTTTTTTATGAACTATGGATGGGTTCATTTAGTCAACCATTATTTCAAAACACCATGGTCTCTAAAGATTAAACCTTCATCTATTTTCAATGATCATTATATTAAAATTTATATCTTACATAAACCAATACATTGTATTCAACAATTTACCACAATTTCTTATTAGATACACAATAGTGAATTTATCATGAAAAATAACTAGTCTCATGTTTTTATGAGTGGAAAACTGACAATTTTGAATAGATATTGTGTAAAACCACAAAATTACCCCAAAAACATTCTAGGGATACATCATTCATGGAATTGAAAATTGAAACTAAATAATTTTTTTATAATTCCTATGAAGAACAACGTATTCTTCTGGACTTCTATTATTTTCTTCCCACTCCATAACTAAATTCTAAATCTTGTGTAAGATTACACTTCATCCCATTTCAACAAAGTAATTTTTATTAATTCATGAAACCATCAGATGAGTTTAAATGTGTGTTTATTTTTTAAAGATAGTATTTTGTTGAAAAAAATATTCCGACCACCACTATTAATTTGATTATTTTTAATAAACCATTTGATAAACCATATCATTTTATATACATGCATGGTCTAGTTTTTTATTATTTAATAAAAACAACACTAACTCCATACATGTTTGATGTAATTCTATATGATGATTTATTAATATCATTTCAATAAAATATAATATTTTGTATTATATTTTTCAAGTATACAAAACCAACAGGTCATTGTTGTACTATTGATAACATAGGTTGATTCTTATATATAAGATAATTTCAGAAATCTTATTGACTAAACATATTGAAATATATTTTTGATGATTATATATAAGGCCTTGTTGGGATATATATATATATATATATATACTAGAATTATTTTTTCAAAGTGGTTGTTGATATAAAAAATTATTGGTATATTTATTCCTTAATTATGTGAAAAGTGGATAATTTTATTTATTAACATAACCTATAATTTTCAACTCATTCGTTTGAACTCATCATTTATTTTATCATTTTTTATGATTTTAGTCTTGTAATACTATCTTTTGATACATTTTCCTATATTTTAATAAAATCCTTCCCTCCTATAAAAAGGATATAAAAGACTATATCATTTAAATTGAACATAATATATCATAGTGTTAGGTTATTTTTGATAAACTATCCCATTATGACCACCATAACTAAAATAAGTATATAGTTAAAAAGTTAAAGTCACATGATTTATCTTGTGATTGTAATATTTGTTATATTTTATCTTATTGTGAGTATTAAGATAATCATGAATGGGTTACCCAAATCTAATTATTTCATGAAGGAATTTTTTTAAATTATTAATTTGATAAATTTGGAAATGTTTATTAAACCATGGTATTTATTAATTTCACATGATATAACTAATACAAAACTTATAAAAAATTAGATATGGCTTGAGTGAAAATAAAAAAAATTATTCTATATTTATTGGAATATAGAACATAATACAATATAACAATATAAATTCAAATAGTTATTATTATTTTTGAGGAATATTTTATTAATATTATTATTTAATATTTATAAAAATATGGTAATTACACAAAATTAATTTTTGTTATAAATTATAATGTTATAAAAACTCTATGTCAACTAATTCTCTAAGATATTCTATCAAAATTAGAAAACATAAAGGGATTATCTTCTAACATTGACACCAAAAATTATGAAATATAAAAAATAGAAGGATAAATTCAATTTTCATGAGGAAAACATCCAAATAATCCACAAAATGATAATTGAACTTTTTATGGGATGAATTATTAAAAAATCATAAGAATTAATTTCATGAATTTTTAATTATGATATAGGTATCCATGAATTTGGACCTAAAAATAATCAGTAAATGACAATATTCATTAATTATGACAGATATCATGAATTGAATACTTCAACAATAGGATACACATAATATGTGTGATGTATTGAGATCAAAACTTTAGTGAAAATTGGTCAAAGTATGTTTGTCGTCATATTGACATATAAAATAATTGGGTAAGAAGATAGAAATTATAGGCTATGTAAAGCAGTAAATTGAATAAATCACCTAATAGATTAGTCAAGGTGAAACATTGACTCATTAAAATTCAATAATTATAGTATTATATCAACTAGTGTCGAGGGATGAATACAAAACCATTTTTATACAATTTTCCATCAAATAAAATTATGTATATGTGCTAAGAATTTTTTTTCAAATACAGAATATTATCATGCATAATGTCCTAAGGAATATATAAAACATAAAATATAAATGTTATCAAAACCATGCTAAAAATATTACTAATTATTTCCATGTGATAATTTCCTAATGAGTCGATCAATTTTTAATGTCACTTTTTATTCATCACTAAATGAAAATCATGCATACTCGACTGATAATTATGGCTCAAAACTTTTAAAAACAAACATAATAGTTCTTGGGATGTATATGAATTTCATAAAATCATTATTTGAAATGGGAATAACATATATCATTATTTTTCTTGTCATATAATTATCATCCACTATTTTATTTTATTAGGGATAAATTATTTCATTCTAGAATAGTTTAAAAGAATAATATTTTTTATCTAAGATGAATATAAACCATCACTAAAATCTTTTAGAAAAAATAAAAATATATTTAAAAAAGGAATTATTTTTTCCCATATATTTAATTTGTAATGTGCTAAAATTTTACAATTTTTATTTTTTTACAGTATTAAATTATTTTATTTCCGATAGAAAATTTTTTCTTTAGATATTTTTAATAATTTAAAACTTAAATCTATCCCAAAAATAAATACATAATATTGAAATATATTTTTATTGGACAAAATATTTATGTCCTAGAATATATTTTTACTTGGAATGAGTTAATTAAATAATATATTGTACTTAAAAATAGATAAAAAGGACTAAAAGAGTCCCCCTTACCCATATTAAAACTAGACAACCAATACTCATACTATTAAATAGTTTAATTCAACTAGTCTATACAACATAAAGGGAGAAATAATATAAACTTGTGATTATTTTTTACAATTACAACCATAATATGATCTAATCCCTATATTGTTTATGGGATTGATTAAATCCATCAAATAAATATTATTTTAGTATATAAAAATTTAATATCTAGGTTGAAATACTTTCATATTATGATATTTTTTTATTTTGGTAATATTAAATACACCCTAGTTATATTTTGGAGACTAAATATATCATTTTGGGAAAAAATATTTTCAACCCAATTTTTTGCATGGAACAAATTAATCTAGTATTATATTATACTTTATAAAAATGAAAAATTAAACTATTTTATTCTATCTAACATATCTCCAAACATGACCACTTTAACATAGAAATTTTATAGAAATTACATCATTACAACTGATTTATATATCCCAGCTTAACTTATGGTATGATATTGAACCATACTATTTTCTATTCTAGACCAAAAATATTTTCAAAAAATAAGTTTTATTTTATTTGGATTAAATCCATTCCTCATATAAATTTTATAATTTTGAAGTATATTATTTGTGATAAAAAATAATCATCTCAGAATAATTTGTATAGGAGATACATAGAATCATATAAAACATATTATAAAGTATTTAAATATATCATTGTTTGACAGAATATTTTTCCCCAAAATATTTATTACTTTTTTCAATTTATTATTAAAAAATTTATATTTTATAAAACTGAATAAAAAATTGAGAATATGTATCTATTAATGGATACTTAAATTATCCCACACCAACTGAGTCCTTTGGAAGCAAATGAATGTTGTAACCTACTATAATAAATCAAAGTTCAACATCATTAAGTGAAAGAACAACAAAAAATAAACCTATATATATATATATATTACGTGGATAAATATTGATTAAATGGAAAAATATAGCGTGTGTGAAGGAAGTGGTTGATTTATATTTTTAATTACAGAATAGGTACTTCCTGAAATCAACATCATATGAGATCAATATACTATAGTGCAAGGGAAATAGTTTTGTCAAACGTGATTATTGGTGTTTGTGGATAATGTTTTTAGAAATAGTCCTTTTTAATAGTTAAGTGGTGTTAATATTAAACACAAGGTGTGTTTGGAATAATGATATAAATTTATATATTTGATATCTATTGGATAATGAAATGTGATAATGTAATTTTTATGCGATAAAAAATGCAATGTAGTAAAATTTTCATCTACAAGTAGTGGGTTACATTAAATCAATATCCAAGGAGGTTGATAGGCTATTAAAAAGGGTGGGAGAATAGAGAATATGACTAATGGGTATTTTATGGAAAATAATATGAAATTAGACCATCTAATGGATAAAAAGTATAAAAAATAACTAGTTTACAATTTAAAAATGTTGTATGACAAGTTCATCTACTGCACCTACCATTTCTAGTTCAACCTTGGCTGTAAAATGTGTAAAAATTTCAGTATCCCTTCCATTCTAAATGTCCAAGGTGTATGTTGGTGTAAGTGTGTTTTGGTTGGTGTTTTTTTAAAATTTTATTCATTACAAATTTACTATTTAAAGATGCTTTGGGATATATTTATTATCATCAATATTGATATTGAAAGATCCATTATCTATGAAAATTTCTATAATGTCCCTTCCCAAGATTCCACTTAGTAGTGCCTCAATCTCATTTGGATACATGGCCTCAAGCATATATCCTCAAACCCCAAAGGCTGACGACTAGATGCAAGGTGTAGGGTGAATCCAAGGAGATACTATACACTCACTAGAGTGAATTATAATGGATCAGTATAATATAACAGATGAAAATAATAGATAATTAGCATAAGCAATATAAGTAAACAACACAGTTGGTACTGTAAAAACAAATATAGTAATAACAACTGAAAAATGATAAAAATATAAAAAATTTGATTATGATATATCATCTCTCTATAAATCTCTAAAACATAGATTCAAAGAAGTAGACAAGAATTCCACACAACTATAGAAAAAAGGAACGAAAAACTAACCCTAGCATCCCAAGATCCAACTCAGTAATCTACAACCAACTCCATCCTAAGAAACAAGCAATCAAGTGTCCAAAGAGACATGCTTAACTTTTTCAATAAATAAATATATATATAATCTTCATGGGTACCAATGACACATAGATAGGTGTTGAGTTAAATCTTAGTAGGAAACTATGAATGATGCCTATAACATCCAATCCATGTAATATAAACTGAACCAATTTGAAGGCTTGCATATATAAATGTAAATAAGCACTATAATGTAAATACTCAAGTACACACTTCATACATCATCTAGTGTTTGAACATGTAAAAAACACAATAATTAATTATGTTATGATTTATATATTTAAGTCATGTGATGAATAGACAGAACTGACATCACCTCATTATAGTATTAGTAAGGGTTCCATGATGTAATAAAGAAACATGTATTGATATTAATAATGAAAGGGTTCCAAGGTAATGACTAAGGAAACCGAGTCTACAAGGGTATCCAAATCAGTAGTAACTACAGCATGACTAAATGGGTAAGAGTGTTATCCAAGGTATTCTACAATAGTGTGATATAATTAATTCTAATAAATACATCAAAGGTAAAATGAGATAAGATATGGCTAGGCCCGTTGATGTAACTGAGGAACCTCATGTCTGTATAAGGCATGATAGATCCATGGAGTGTATCCAAGGCATCCTGTAATTGAAAATCAGGGTTCCTACAGTGTCATATAGGGAATCTATTGATATAAAAGGACATGGTTCCAAGGTGGGTCTAAACCAAGGTAGCTAACATCGTTGAATCGGAATGGAGTCCACGAGTGCTCAAGGCATTTCCTCGGGAATCCAAAAGCTAACTTTAGTCTAACCACCCCTATAATAATTATTTCAAGGTACATATAAGTAATTAGGAACATTACATTAAATTTAACATGTCATTAGTTTCAAGTTATTTCCTTTCATTAGTTTGAAAAGGCCAATTGAGCATGCAACCATTCAATTAATTTTTGTAATATTCATATCATTAGGCTCATTCTGCAACCTTCTATCATCATTGGAAAGGAGTTATAAGAACATGCAACTAAGCATTAAATTCTATTCAATTAGTCCACGTCATATATATACCATATACATTCCATTTCACTTTTAGATTGATTTTCCAAATTATATCACTTACCTTAGGCAGGAAAGTGGAATAAATGTAGTCCACGCTCTTCATCAATTCACAATTTAACATTTAAATAGTCATTTAATGAAGTAATGATTTCCAATAGAATGTTCAAGCTCATGTAACACCCGAACAGTGGCTCAAACATGTCGAAACACTAAAAAACAAATTATGGTAAATCACCATATATAGGGTGGTTGAGGATGTGGATGTAACAACCAAATATTAATTGGTATAGATCTAAACAATTGATCAATTCCCTAAAATTGAGGAATGTGATCATGCATCTAAATAGAATTGTTTATAGTAATAAGAATAATGAAATATTAAAAAATGGATTTACAGTATACCAGTTCGGATCCATCAAGACAAAGTAAAATCAATTTGGATTTCAGACGGAATTTAGAAAACATTTCCTAGAGTAGATGATTTTGGGATTGAAAAATGAAGAAAGGATAATCTCCCAAACACTATAAATGAAAAGAAATGTATGGGTGATTGTAATGATATTTTAAGGTAAAACCCATCCATTCCCAAAAAATTATCCTTCACATGATTTGGTCACATGGTTTGGCCAAATCATGCATAAACCATGCATGAGTTTTTATATGAAGGGGAATACCACACGGTTAAGCCACACAACTATGTAAACCCATCACCAAACATGAAAAACTCAACTATGGAAAGTGTAAACATTCCCACACATCCATGTGGACCATTTTATACAATTTAATCAAACCACGCACTCTCTTGATACTCACTTTCTAGACTCACATGGTTAAGACAAACCACAAGACTTGCCTCAAAAAAATTATTCTAACCATCAGAAATTCCATTTTCTTCCAAAAAGCTGAGCTCCAAGCTTTTAACAGGCCCTAGACACCCCCGATATATTATCTTACTCAATAATCATTCATATTTGGACCATAAAAGAAAATTAGACAAAACTTTTAAGGACACATACCTATGTGAATAACTGGGTTCTTACACTCTTTTCCCCTCAGGGGAACTTGTACCAAAGTTCACCTTCTATAGGAGGTGATACACTATTAGAGAAAAACTCTGACCACTAGGCATGTATGTCGACCTCCCACTCCCAAGTCTCATCATGTACATGACCATGCTACCATTGCACTCATATTAGAGGGGTAGCCCAACCACAGAGAGACTTCTTGCCCTGATCAACAATGCGTATAGGATGATCGTTAAATTAATCACCAGCATCTAAATAAACATTATTGAGATATAAAGTGTTATAAATGTTAGCATGATACCAATAAAGATGTGAAAAGTGGAAGATGTCATGCATGACATGGTACCTCTGAGATAGTAGCAACTGATAGGCTATCAACATGACTCTCTCCAGTATCTAAATTGGTATGAAAAATAATTAATATAGCATCCCTTTCCTATGTATCCACCTATGTCCTTTCCTAAGTTATACCTACCAAAAAACATGATCCTATACCTCAAACTCCAGAGTTTATTTATGGTGATCGACATATGATTTCGGTCTAAACTGAGCAGTAGACGTACACCTTCTCCAAAGTCTCCATTACTAAACAAGGACCTAATGGGGATTCTTATCCTACATTTATCCATCCCAGGGGTGAAGGACATGGCCTAATATATAAGTCCTCAAAATGGGACATCTTAATTTTATCCTAAAATCAATTTATATAGGAGAACTCAATTTGAGTGATATGATTCTATCATTATCCATTGAAATAAAGGATGAATGTATGGGGAATGTCTCTAATAATCTAAATCTCATGTTCTAATTTTCCATATGTTTGAGGTTGAAAGGTTGTACTCACAAGCACCTGCATACCGATAGCCTTCTATAAACCCTACGAGAATCAAGATATGAAATGATAATGCCTATATGAAATTATAGTATGAGGGACCCTATATAGTCCATTTCTCTCATGGAAATATATTCTTATCATCCCATCAACTGATAAAGTCTCTCATATATAATTGAAGTGGGATACTATCATCTTTCATTCAAAGGGCTACCCATACAATGTTCCTACCTCTAGGAGACGTAGTCAAACCGACTACAAAGTCTATGTAAAAATATATCCATTTAAATTATGGTACTGAAATCATCTGTATTAATCTTCCAGGTCTCTGGTACTATTATTTCACCTATGGATAGGTGGAACACCTAGTGTTGAAGCCCGATATTTTACATTTCATCCCAGACCACCAATACGAGCATCACATGTCTTGATACATTTTGGATATTCCTAGATGATCTTCCCATTTAGAATCATTATAGTCTCACATAAAATCCTCTCTTGTACTTATAATAACCTAGACATGTACATTTATACTTAGGATTTTCTCTCTATCCAAAGAAAAATCAAGAGGTTGGTCATCTCCTGATATACTCTCACAGAGAATATATCCCTCCGGATCTGAACCTTTTTTTCTCTTCAACTTTTTAAGGAGGGGAAGAGGTAATCATAATGGTTGATAGGAAATACTACTTATTACTATCTTGAAACTCCAAATGCAGCTCACAAAATAGGCCCTTAAATTTCAATTCATCATTGGCTTCCCACACATCTTGGTCCTGAGTTTTCCAACTCAGCACATCAGCTACTACATTTACCTTTCTAGAATTATATGTAAGATCAAAATCAAATTAATAAAGTTATTTGACCCTTTTTAGATGATTGAGATTAATTTCATGTTTTATAAAGATATATTTATGATTATTGTGGTCTATAGAAACCATAAATTTCTCACCCAATATATTATGTATCCAGAAAAGTAAGGCATGGAAAACTACTGCAAGCTCAAGTTGTGGATTGGGTAATTTCTCTAATAAGGCCTTAGTTGTTGGGATCCAAATTTAATGAATTTTTACTCCGGCATTAGCACTTCTCATAAGCCTATTCCTGATGCATCATAGAATATGGTATCACCTTTTCCATACCGTGAAAGAATCAGAATAGGTTCTGATTAAAGCCTCCATTTAAGCTCCTGCAAGGATTTCCATCATGAGTATGAACAAAAGAAATAAAAACCTTATTTTTAAGACCTCTAAGAGTTGAATCAAGGCATGATAAATCTTTTATAAAATCCCTGGAATAAACATCCATCTCCAAGAAGCATTATATATAAAACATGTTCTTGGGATGATACCATGAAACTACAATACTAACCTTCTTTAGGTCAACATAAAATCCTAATTATGAGATAATATGACAAAATAAGTATCATTTTTAAATCCATAAGTGGAAATTATAAATCTTTTAATAAATATGATTCTCTATTAGTGGACTCAGAATGACCTCAAGGTACTTAATATAGTATCTATGAGTGGTAGAATACACCAACATATCATCTACAAATAACATGAAAATGGAATCCAGATAGGAGTGGAACAACATATTCATCATATAACTAAAATCAACATCCACATTAGTAAGAACCAACAACATAACAAGGTACTCATAAAGACAAAAACTATTAGGAAAAGTTGTATAAAGTTATTTTGATGGCCTCACTCACACCTAATGATAGCATAATCTTAGGTTGATCTTAGATAATTCCATAGATCATAAGATCTAGTCAAAGAGATCACCTATGTGGGGTAGTGAATACCAATTCATGACTATAATATGGTTCAACCATCTTTAATCCATGCATAGATGAATTTCCCCATCCCGGTTATTAGAGAAAATCACGAGAGAACCCCTAGAGGATGTATTGGGCCATATAAATCCTTTATTTCAAATTCCTCTAAATCCTTCTTGATCTACCAGAGCTCAGTAGGTTCTATTATATATGGAGGAATGGACACTAAATCTACTCCTAGAATTAGATCAGTCATAAACTCTACCTCTCTTTGAGGAGGTATTCCATAAAAGTATTAAAAAAAGATGTTCATAAAATAATCTACCACTTGAGGGAATTATTGATGAAGTAAACCCTTATTCTCCATGAATATATTGGAAAAATGGATGGTCACACCACCTAGACCAAGATGCTCTGGACGAGTTATAGAAGCCTAGAAATCTCAATCACCCTTGTGTAGATAACTACTTCTCTATGGTGATGTAAAAGTTAACATGCGGTGATAGAAGTCTAAAAATTCATTATATGAAATGAACCAATACATATTGAGAATAACATAAAAACCCATGATATTAATAATATAGAGGTCCCATAAGTACGTTTAACTATCTACCTCAAGGGGGTCAATGAATTGGTGTATTCCATCTTACATTACTCCCAATGGTGTATCCAGGGTCATTACACGTCATTATTACTCGATTTTCATTCCAAGTATTTTCATGATAGATAAGGAGATGAACGAGTCTGAAGAACATACATAAATAAAAATGATATTATAGTGGAGGCTACTATAATAGTAAATCATAATATAGATAGTCCAATAGCCTCATCCTTAGGTATTTCCTATAAGTCATGCAACTTAATGAATCAATGACCATTTGAAACTGCTAGACTACCATGATCAAAATTGAATTGTTGGAACTATTGGTGATCAAGAGTCTAGCTACCATGACCACAACCTCCTCCATAGTAAGTCCTTCTGGTGAAACTCAAACTCCCCACCTGATGTGGTATAAAAAATCCCTCCCTTGAAGGTGGAGATGGTCCAGATCCACTTCCACTAGAAGGTAATGGAAATGTCCGACTAAATATTTATAGACACCTGATATGGACTCAAGCCTAACACTCCATATGTTCTCTATCACATTGAGTCTTTAGGTTCCCATTTATTCCACACTTGTGAAACACCATTGAGCTAACATCATAGGTACTATGGCTACCACTACCCTGATGAGGAACCTCAAGAGATAACATTATGCTACCGGAAGAACAAATGGAATACCATGGAATTCATCCTATATGTTCAGCCATATCATTGTCCCTTAGTTTTTAAACATTCATAAGTGCATGATTTACTATTTCATAGAAGTTGGGTAGGTAAATTAAATTCAGATGAATATAGGTGTCATACAAGAGCCCATCCTTGAAATGTCTATCATGAGAAAGCTCATCACCAGCTAGAAGTAGTGAAAAGAATTGTAACTCAGTGAAACGTGCTAAATACTCCATTTCTAACATGGAATCCTAATTGAGATGCATGGTATCTCTAGATCATTAAGCTCTCATCATCTGAGGAAAGAATTATTCATAGAAACTAGTTTTGAAATCATCCCTTACCATTAACTAATAGATACTATCCACGTAATTAAATCCCACTAGTGGTTATCATAATCACACTACATGTAAGTGTCATTCTTGACTCTCCACTATGGAGGAATATGCAAATTATAAAATATAGACAAAATATCCTCTAGTCAAGACTCATCTGCCTCTGGACTTCCATCCCCTGAAAGGTTAAGAGGATTATGCTGCAGGAACTCATAGGTTATATAACCCATGATAGGTGCAAGCCATGGAGCACCATTCCTAGATTGAATTAGACATAGAAAACTATCTCTAACTTCACCATTAGTTCCCAAATTAAATACAATTGGTGGTTCCTAAATAAAAACCCATGGAGGTATCATTGGTACCTCAGGTCCCACCACTTCTAGAGCATGGTTTTCACCACCTTCATGGAACATGAATCAAGGATGTCATGGGGGATTGGTCTACAAATTACAAGAATATGCCTCATAAATATCATTAAATGGATTGATAGTAACACTAGAAGAAGATGAATCTAAGAATAGGTCTCACTACCTAAGGAATTTTACCTTAATTACTAACATATAAGGCTAGGTATTAGTATGTTATAATGTATAACGTATAGAGGTTCTAGTAGATGATGTTCAAATAGTAAATTTCCTCATCATTTACTAGTAACTATTTCATTAATTTCATATTTAATTTCTAGGTTCACTTATTTACCTTCCAAAAACATGACAATGAGGGTTAAAGATGTTCAAACTTTTTATTTTAATATTCACATTTCACTATCTAATTGAATTTTCATATTTTCATATCTCAAGGATCATATAGAATGTTAGAAATTCCTATTGAATCAAGGTCAATACTCTTTATCACTGAAATAAACAGCCATTTTATTTTAATCTAATGGCTTGCTTGGTAAATTTCGAATTCCATCCCAAGAGGGCCCATAAAACCTCATGAATTAAATCATCAATCACTCAATTGCTTCCATGAAAAATCACATGCGTACTATAGATACCAGTACATCACTCAAAAATCATAGGCATATCAAGAAATAAAAAATCATTGAAATTCTCCTATATAGGATTGAAATATGCATGAAATACAAATTATAGGTTCCTATAATGATGTATATATCAATGCTCCTTACACTAGTATCATCTGGCCTAGGATAAAATGAAATCTCAATTAGAATAATAATAATTAAAATCATATAATGTTTGAGTCACCCAATAGTGAAATGAAATATACTATATTTGTAAAAATCATAACAATGATTATAATTTAGGAATCATGGATTTTACCTCAAACATGGGTTCATGAAGCCCAATCATGACTTATGAACAAGTTTCAAGAGTTCCCAATATATAATATATTATATCCAAATAGTAATGAAATAAAGGAAGATCTAATTTCACCTTGGAATGTCTTAAACCCTAATGTCACTTAGTATTTCCCCAATCCCAGTTGGACACATGTTTTCAATCACATGTCCCTGAATGCCAGATGTTGTTCAAAACCATTGAGGACCTAGGGTGTGTCCATGGGGAGAATATTCCCTCATTACTAGAGTAGATCTCATCATACCAGTATAACATAAAATATAAAAACATGAGATATGTAGTGGATGTAATATAAGTAAAAACAGATCTAGCATAAGAAAAAAAGTTATATGTAACAAAAACTGAAATAAATGGTACAAAAAAACAAAGAATGATGATGATTTGTCATGTATCAATTATTATAGAAAAAATGGATACAAAGAAGTAGAAAAAAAATGCTATACAAAAGTATAAAAAAGGATCCAAAAATTATCCAAAGATTCTTGAGATCCAACTCAGTCATCTACTACCAGCTCTATCCTATGTAATATAAAATCCTATGTCTGAAGTGGAATTATTACCATTTTCAATAACTAAATGCATATAATATGCCTGGTTACCAATGGTGTTTGGATAGTTTGTGATATAAAAAAATTAGACCAACACCAATAGCTTCTATAACATCCCATCTGTTTAATATAAATTGAACCAGTGTGAAAGCATGCATATATAAAAGTAGAGAATCACAGAAATGTAAATACCCAAGTAATTTCTTTTTCCCTCAGTTGGTGTATGAACATATTACAAGTTCATTAATTAATTGTGTTTCTATTTATATATTTAAGTCACATGAGTCATATCTATCACTGATATCACCTCTTGATAGTACTAGTAAGTGTTCTATGATGTAACTAGTGAAAATCTAATGGTATTAATAATGAAATGTTTCAATTGTAATGAACAAGGAAATTAAGGCCTCAAGTATTTCCAACTAAGTAGTAACTGTATCCAAGAAAAATGGGTTAGAGTTTAATCAAAGGAGCATTGTCCAAGGCATTCCACAATAGTGTGGTCTAACCGAGTCTAAGGAATACATCCAAGGTAAAACGAGATAAGATATCGTTGGGCTAAAGGAAATAAACAATGATCTTTGTGTCAACATAATACTTGATGGATCCAAGGATTATATCTAATGAATCCTATAATATAAAATTGTTGATGCTTTGTTGTCATATAGGGAATACAATGATACATAAGGATCGCGATCCAATGTGGGTATAAACCCAGGAAACCTGCATACTTGAATCAGAATTGTATCCATGAGTGTTCAAGGCATCCCCTTTGGAATCCAAAATCTATCTATAGTAAAACCAACCCTATAATAATGATTTCAATGTACATATATGTAATTAAGAACCTTAAATTCAATTCATTTATTCAATTATTCCATATTATAATTATTCATTTTAACATGCCAAAAGGTTCAATCTATTTCCTTCTATTATTTTGACTAGGCTATTTGAGCATGCATCCATTCCATTCATTTAATTCATAATTAATTCATTAGGTTCCTTCCTCAACCTTTCATCATAAGTGTAAAGGGGTGTTAAATACATTCAACAAAGAAATTGATTATATTCAATTAGTCCATGTCATATATATACCATATACCATCCATTTCCCATTTATGATTATTTTATCAAATTAAAGAACTTAACATATGTGGGTCAAGTTCATTCCATTTATCATTTAAAATTTAACATTTTGATAGTTATTTAATGAAGTAAGGATTACCATTAGGATGGTCAAGCTCGAGGAACACCTAAATGGTGGATTAAACATGTCAAAACACTAAAAATCCAATTATATTAAATCACCCTACATGGGGTTGTTAAAGTTGTGGTTCTAACCACCAACTATAAAAAATAATTATGGAAAGGGTCGTGGAAAATAGTCTTAACAACTATACAAAAGTCATAATAATTCAATAGAAGATGGTTGATGAAATTTGAATGATGACACAACAATTTATATAATGAAAGAAATTGATGGATGAGTTATAGACAACCTACCCTAGGCTTGTACAACTCTGCTAATCTAGTATCAACCTCTTGTTTGTCCTGAATTGGAGTAGATCTGAATAAAGATCAATGAACTAAAATCTGGACATATGATCCTGCATCTAAATAGTATCATTGATAGTAAGAATAATAAAGAATGATTAAAACGGAATAAAGAATGTACAAGTAAAGATCCAATGAGATGAATGATGATAGATTCAAACTCTGGAATAAAGCTAGATCTCAATTCCTAGAATACATCAATTTTGGATTCAAAAGGGAAGAAGGGAGGATCTCCTATTTGCATGAAATGAAAACCAAGTGAGGGTGAATTTGAATATATTTTAAGGGAAAACTCATCTTTTACCTAAAAAAATATCCTTCACATGGTTTGGAAGCACAGTTTGGTCAAATCGGGTGACAATAATTCATGGGTAGCTGTAGGAATGGGAATACTGCATGGTTAGTATGAAAATTTTGGGAAACCATGTGACAACCCTACAAAACTCCAACATCAATGGAATCGTAAGAAAGCGCATCTTTTTTTCAGTAGAATAAATCTTTCACTACATAAATGGTTATCCATATTTTGGTATGAGGTATTTTAATAACACATAATTTATGTTTTATAGCTACATCAATGAAGATTGTGTTGGACATGCTGGTGATATAAAGAATACTTCAATATATTTATTAATTATAATAGGAATAATAATTACATGGAAATAAAATATGCAAAACATTGAAACTCATACTTGGTGAATTTTTTGTATATTATTACATAAAAAAGACACAACTGAACATTTTTATATGATCTCGTGGCTTAAGGATGTGAGGATGGATGTTTCATTCTCATTGGAGATTAGATGTGGTATACAATATGTGAGAAATCATTTATTGAATCTAATGAAACATTCATTGTTAAAGATTACTCATATTAAGTACCACTTTATTATGGGAATAATGGAATGTAAATATATTTAATTAAAATATATTTTATCTAAGGATAATGTTATGAATATCTTGGAAATAGTGATTATAAAGGACACCTTCCAACAATTTAGGGTGATGTTTTGAGTTCATTATCCCCAAAAATACATATATGGTTTATAGTTTATTTCTCCTCTTTGACTAAATTATATTAGTTATTAAAGGGGGATAATAAAAGGAGGTCTTGATATAATATTTGAGAGAATATATATTTCATTAGTGTTATCAAAGGGGGACAAGTGAATGGATGAGTTTCCCATGTAGGGGGAGATGTGAGCAGTAGGTTTCTAGGGTTTAGAGACAATCTCATGTATTTTATTCCATGTTACTAAAAAATATAAATGCGGAGATTGATGATCCCTCATGAAGTAAATTCAAAAAGTATTATCTTGGTGTTATTAGATGATCCTAATTGATACATGGTTAGTATAGTATTTTTCATTACAGAAAATATTTAATTAACACTCAAAAAACCATTATATGTTATAGTGGTGTTTATATGACATGCACATTGGATGCATATTGTGAGTTTATAATGAGGAAATTAATTAATGAATCATAAATCTAGTTTTATTTTTGTATTAATTAACTTTATAATCATGGATATGTTGATGGAATGTTAGATATAAGATGGGATACAAGGAAAAGGACATCAACTGAGTCAATGTATATAAATATGTAATGGATTATCACTCACAATGAAGATTCGATAATAGGGGAGTTGGTTAATTTATGATTATTCATCATGATACTACATAGATAGTGGTTTGGAGATGTATTTACTAATAAATTATGTTGATACTGTTACATTACAGTGATCATATCATGAATTTTTGTTGTATCACATTCTAAGGAGTTCAAGGATATTTCACAAAAACAATTTTCATTACATTGTTTATGAAATACTCATGATGAATCTTCCCTAGATATCAACATGAGTTCTTCCCTGAATCCAAGGAGATAAAAAATACACACTATAATGAATCTTGTTTTTCCATAGTGGATGTCTAATTTTTTGGATAATGATAGAAATAGATATTTTTTATATGTTTGAAATCACTATGGAATGTGAATTATAGGGAAATTTTTCCATAATTAATGAGGAAACTATAAATATAAATATTTTCATCCATGAAAACATGGGATTATGAGAGAAATGAAATAATTATGGATAAAAAACTAATTATAGGAAGAATTGAATTGGTACAATGGTTATTATTTTGGATTAGAGTGAAGTTCCACATGTCATCAAATGTTTGGAGGAACATTAGAAATCTATGAGGGATAGATATACTTTTTAACACTTTTATTAATTAATATTTCACTTGAGGTTTTAATAATATGCTCTTTTTTTCTGTGTTCTTATTTATAATAATTTATGAATATGGATTGAAAGATAACAAATTATAGAAACAAAGTATTAGACTATTGAGAACAAGAGTGGGAAAACATTGTAAAAATCCCATTTTTATTAAGTGATATTTCTTTCTCATTATTTTATCATATTATCTTTTCACTGAAGAACCAAACAAACTAATAAGTGTTGAAAAATGTTTTAAATATATAATTTTAGTAACCATAGTCCCCCTAGTACTTTTATACTCTTACACAAGAATTAAATACATCATTTATGTTTTATAATAAGATATTTCTCTATCATATACCAATATAAACCACCATATATCAACTATACTAGATATATGAGCCCCACATCCACCAAGTTCATCTCCAAACTATGGGTTTTCTTGACAAACACGAAATGTGTGGGAATAAATATCATTCAAGAGTGTCTATAAACATTCCTATCATGAAACCATTGAATACCATAAATAAATGATTAAATAGTAACAAACCTAAAATAAGTAGGATAAAACCTAGATTTTACTCATGCATCAGGAAAACTGTAACGACCAAGAATTTTAATAATGAATTTTTTCCTTATTATATCATTTATTATAAAGAACAAAAATCACATAGAAAACCCAAATTTTATTAAAAATATTGATACATTAGTCATAAAATAAACCAATATGAATTCCAAATATTATAGTAGGACATAAAATAGAAAAAAAAAGAAAATAAGAATATAAAAATTAGATCTTCTCGATCCACTAGAATGACCGCACTCATGAAAAAAATTATATAAATAAAAAATCATTTTAATAATAAAGTATAAATATAATAGATGAATATATATATATAACCTTTTAATAAAATATAAGTTTTTGATGAATGTAATAACAGAAATTTATATGAAGTATTAAACACTGACCATTAGAAATCTAACCATTGGAATAGTAATCTGACCATTGGAATAGTAATGTGACCATTAAGAATAATAATTTTCCTATTAGAATATTAACATCACCTATGAAACTATAAATAAAATTTTGGAATCGTATACATGAAAATATGATATATTTATATCATGTAATAAGTAAATTAATGTTTTAAAAATGAAAAATTATATGTTTATATTTTTTTGAAACATAAATTTTAATTTAAAATATTATAATTAATATAATGATTCAAAATAAAATAACTAATTTCATAAAATATACTCATAAAATAATTTTTTTCCTATAAATATAATATAATTTTATGAGACCTTAATTAATTTTTCAAAGAGTAATAGAATCATTTATAATATACAAATCAGTATTTTCCAATTAAGAGATGATTATAATTATAAATTAAATATCTAAGACATTGAATGTTTTTTTTCAAAAATAGATTCTATTTATGAGAGCTACACATGTAATAATTCTTAGGTTTAATTGTTTGGTTTTTTCCAAAATAGATGAAAATTCGAAGAATAGTGAAATATTGTAATTTATGGTATTTAACATTTAAATCCCCATACCTGAATTTTTTATTCATTGATAATGTAATAACCCCTTAGTAATAAATCACATTCACTAGTTACTATAATTATTTATATCAATCAACACCATTGATAGTCTTCATCCAAAATAATAAACTAATGAATAAAATAATAAAAATCACCCCTTTCCTCCCCTATAAATATCATCCTCACCACCTCTTCTCCCCACAGGTTGTATTATTTTAAGGTCACTAATATTATTCCTAATTCCACTCCTAAGCCTCTTCCCTATGTACTTTTCTTTCCTATCTCACCAAAATACAAATTCAAAGTTTCTTAAGGAGGTTCTCCAAGAGACGATATTCAAGAGGTAAAATCCACTTTCTTTCACTTTAAATATCATTACTTTTCTAATCATGATCTCAACTCC
Organism: Viscum album; assembly: GCA_963277665.1. Taxonomy (NCBI): domain Eukaryota; kingdom Viridiplantae; phylum Streptophyta; class Magnoliopsida; order Santalales; family Viscaceae; genus Viscum; species Viscum album. The sequence goes on along the minus strand of OY728156.1, from coordinate 1,436,781,089 downwards.
CATATCCCAAATATTTTGATAACTATATTATCATATATATAATGGAAATTTATTTTGTTAATTGAATATCCATCATTAAATCTCTTCTCTTATACTTTTATTCTAAAAATGAAAACATCATTCGTGATGTGTCGATTCACCACATTCATGGACGATGAGTATTTGTTTTACATTACCTTCATAAATTCTATACAAAAAACCATTATAAAGGTTAAAAAATATTTTAAAAATGTGTCTTCAAAAAATTATGTTCTAGAACTAATATATATATATATATATATAAAATTAAATAATAAAACAAATCTAGTTCAAGATTATCAAAAAACATCCAAAATAAACTATCACTCATAATTAAAATTTTATATAATGAATCATTATAATATATGAAAACTAAATTATATAGAAACGATTTAAATTTATGGAATTATATTAATACATGTTCATCCCATTTATGTATTTTTCATCCATTTGACAAGAACGCCCATTATTGTACTCAAAGGAACCGACAATATAACCATGAAATGAACCCTTATAGAATAAAAAAAATAAAAATCATAACCCATAGAAATAACCATAAATGAACTTAATAAAATTATAATAAATAAAATAAATATAAAATAGGTTCTTATTTAAGTAATTAATGGATCTAATTAGATTATCTTGGACATTAAGTGAAAGCGTAGAACACATTCTTACATAAGGTATGGGATCTCTTAGAACCTTCATTTTACATTGAGTTACAATTGTTCTCTATTTACCTCAAAGTATTTCTTATTTATTCATAGATACTTATTTGAGATTATATGTATATTTTCCACACATATTTATTTTCTCCATATTCACACTTATTTGATGAGTAAATAAATGTTTTAAAAGGATCCATTGTAATGCCACGACCCCAGTTACCCAGAGTCGGTGCATTATTACATAACATTGGCATGATCATAAGGAAATCATGTCTCAAAAGACTGATCAGTTTAGTATTATTGGATACAAGATTCATACATAAGTTTAACTTTACAACTTGAAAATAAATACAACCCAAATAAATTTTATTAGAAACATCCAAGCCTCCTAGATTATGCCTTCTGGTCACTCATAACTAACTTCTTCATATCCTGGGAAAATGAAACATAAGAAAGGGGTGATCTCAAACGCTCGGTATGGGTAAGTAATACAGCGGAAAATGACATAAATATTAAGAATGGTAAATAATTGAAACCACATGCCTTAAACAATAATAAACATGAATAATTTTATGGAATGAATATGAGATGAGTAAATAATTCTATAATAAAACATAATCATGGGTATTCTACTAGTCGAATGACCACATGAACCATCAATATTATTTCCATAATGAGAGAATTTATAATGATGGACATTATGAAACATTTTGTCAAGGCCTCGGCCAAGACGTCTAAAAATGATTAAGGCCTCGGCCTAAACCATAAATCAAATTGGGAAAGATCCTCGGCCAATTCCATGTCTAGTTGTCTCATGAGACCTACCGATGCATCTAGGAGCTATAGCGAGCTCCACCGGTCACTTACTAAGTCCAATACATTCCTCATATGAAAAGGTTTAAACATATCATAAACATTCGTATTAAAACTAGAATAAGAAATGTCAATACATTAACCATAATCATGAATGGTATAAAAATAGCACATCCACAGTCACACATTTCACAAAACCTTCAATAGAATATGGAAGTTTTTTATCATTATAAATCAACTCCAAATAAACTTAAAATCCATCAAAGGATGTTGACATAGATGAAATCTAAACTCTTTTTAGAGAAATATCTCCTTCTATTTTGAAATCATTTAAGAGTCATATAATTACAAAATAAAACATTTACTTTGAAAATATTCTTATAATCTTGTAAGGGAATCTTCGACGAGTTTATAACCGTAGAAAATAGATGCACCCGCCGTATAAGTTAAAAAAGACATTCTTACCTTAATTCTGTTGAAAAGGTTAAAAATGACCTTGTTTGGAAAACGATTGAAAGTTTACTTTATAAACTTCTTATAAAAAGTAAACAAGGGTATAAATGACTTTATCCCATAGTCTTTAAAATATTAATAATGATTTGAAATACATTTTTAAGAAACATGAATGTGGATGATAAAGAGGTACCAGTAGATAATTACGTATAAACAACCTCGGTTAATGAAAAGATTGTGAAATAACCCCTTACCTTGTACTTTTCCTTAGTTGATGTTAGGTTAACCTCATGTATAATGGTGAAATAATTGTTACTAAATTATAAAATAATCATATACATTAATATGATATCATATATGATCTTTTAACATTTATTTGTTAATAATATCTTAGTATTATCGCCATTTCGGGTGTTAACGGATTCGTCTTTCTTTGTATTCTTTGTTATGTGAGCCATATTTGTTATGGATGGGATGTATATTATTAATATCTATAATTATATCAAGTCTTTAAACATTATTTTTATCATAAAATGAGAATTATACTAGAATGGATACGATAGGGAATGAATCTCATCGTGTTTGTGGAGACGGTAGTCCGTACGTACGCACGAGAGACAATATCATTATTTTGATATTAAAATAATATATAATTTGATGTTATATCATATATAAAGAATAATTACCATCTTATATTTATTATTTAAATGAATTACATATAATTATTATACCCATCCAAATAATAATGTTTTGAATAACAATTACACCACGACGTGGAGACGGTAAGCCATACGTACGTACGTATGGTGACATGTCATTCAAAGGATGGATAGAATACTGAATATAGTTGTACCATATTTATAATAACATCATAGTATATAGAAGATACTGGATTTATTATTTTATAATGGGAATAACAAAGAAAGAAGAAGTTGAAGAATAAAGGAACTTGAAAGAGGGTGGTGAAAAACATTACCTCTTCTTCGGGTTCTTCCTTTTGATTTGATCAAAAGGGATCATTAGGTTGGATTTCTAACTAAAGAAAGGCCTCTAGGTAGAAGTGAGGGAAGTTGAGAGAATATTTGGGCAGGGGTTTTCCGAACCAAAAGGCTTTGAAGGTGTGAATAATTGGTTAGAAGTGGTGTCCTTTTATAAGGGGGGGAGGGGCTCTTTAGGGAAAACTTAAAGTATTGATTTATAATAAATTAATATTCGATTTATAATGGCTCAAAAGTGAATTATTCAAAGACTAAGTTGGGGATGGGTAGAAATAATTTCAACCAATAGATTTTAGACAGGTTTGATTCATTATATTAACCTTATCTTTTAGTTTTAACTCTTAGTTAATTAGATTGACATTAAGCATGTCACTTTGTATTTTTATATTATATAGTTAATAAACATACTATATACATTCAAGAGACCCCAAAGTGGTCCATTAATGATACACCTATCATGAAATAAGTGATTTGGCCGAACCTTATATTTTTAGGAATATAATATCAATTAATAATATAATATTTGTTTTAAAAACGCTTTTTGTCAATTTTGACACTATTTAATAATAGATTTTTGTTAAAGTTTTAACAACATTATTAATTCAAACAAAAATCATTTAAGAAATAATAACATGTCATATTAATAAATAAAATTCATGGATGGAATCAAAATTTTAAAACTATATTTATTTTAATATTTATAATACCAATTATTTGATTCTTTCATTAATAAAGAAAATACTGCATCATTTTTGTGTCATAAATAAATTTTAATATTAAATGTCTAAAAATTATAAATAAAATACCATTATGTAGGAAATCTTTCTATATTTTTAATTAATATTTGTAGTCGAAAATATAATATATATATAACATTATCTAAAAATTGTTTTTCTAAAAGCTATATGATTATGTCATTTTTGTATTTACATTAACTTAATTAATATAAAGTGTCATTATCACTTACAAGTAGATCCATGGGGTTCCAAAATCGACCCAAAGATGGCCATGGTCGGAAATGTATCAACCAATAGGGTTAGGACACATTTTACTGTAAATTAATTTTATTATAATATTATTTTTTACCCTTATTTACCGGATTTACCCTTTAACCATTGTAAATAAAATATATACTGAAGTAATTATTCAAAAAGTATAAAAATAAAAGTTACCTATTTACACAATTTTTACCTCCTGATTCCAAATATGGAATAAATATTTCTAAATTTAATATACATAAGTGGCATACATTAATTTAAAATTAATTCCCATTGTTAAAACAAAAAGCGTGTTTTTAAGAGATAATAACTATCAAAAGATTGACAGTTGTTTATGTCCGGTTTAAATGTGAAATTATGTCTAATGACCAACATTGTAATAAATGGTAAAAATATATTCTGAATATACTTTAAAGCCACTGAAATTCATAATTTATCACTATTAATTATTTTGATTAAAAAAGTTGTTTTTAATTAAAATTTAGTAATTTTCACTATTCATCAAAATATAAATGTTATCTGAAAAGTTCCAAAATTTTAACCTTGGATGATTTGGATATTGCAAATCCAAAAATGAAGTACATTTTTCGAGATAAAATTGATAAAATTTCAAAAAGTGGGTATTACTATTCATAACGGCTACTTTGATTGGTCGTAGTGTGTTAGAATCTCGAAGTTGCGTACAACACACGCTACTGCATTATTCAAAGAGAATCGTACCATGGAAGCTTGGGGTGTTACATTCTCCCCTCCTTCAAATAATTTCATCCTTGAAATTTCTAGAATACTACTGCATGAAAAGACTCGGGTGGTTCTTCATCATAAGTTCCCCGGGTTCCCATGTTGCCTCTTCCATCTTATGGTTTCTCCATAGAACTTTTACCAGACGAGTCGTCCAGTTTCTCAGTACTTGTTCCCTTGTATCAAGAATCTTGATGGTCTCTTCACAATATGACATATTGGGTTCTTGTTCTAATTCCTCATAGGTGAGTACATGTGTTGGGTCAGGCATGTATTTTCTCAACAGTGGTACGTGGAACACATCATGAACTTTGGAGAGACTTGGCGGCATTTCCAAATGGTAAGAAACAGCCCCAATTCATTCTATAATTTCAAAAGGTCCGATGTACCTGGGACTCAATTTACCCTTCTTAACAAAACGTATTACTCCCTTCCATGGAGATACCTTCAATAAAACATGATCGCCTACCTGAAATTCCAAATCCTTCCTTCGGTTATCGACATAGCTCTTCTGCCTACTTTGAGCTTATTTGATGTGGTTTTGGATTACCTTTACCATTTCCATTGTTTCCTACACCAGTTCTGGGCCTACAAGTTTTCTTTCACCAAGGTCATCCCAACAGGTTGGTGTTCGGCATCTCATTCCGTATAACGCTTCATATGGTGCCATCTGAATACTCAAATGGAAGCTATTATTATAAGAAAATTCTACCAGAGGTAAATATTGATCCCACATACCTTGAAAGTCTAGTGAGAATGATCTCAGCATGTCTTCTAAGGTTTGAATAGTCTATTCTGATTTTCCATCAGTTTGAGGGTGGTAGGAAGTGCTCAAACGAAGTTCAGTATCCAAGGCGTTCTGGAGACTCTTCTAGAATCTTGAAGTAAAACGGGGATCACGATCAGAAAAAATCGATAGGGGTACTCCATGAAGTCTCACAACTTCATTAATATATAGTCTTTCTAGACGTTCCAGTGGAATATCTTCTCTTATAGCAAGAAAATGTGCTGACATGGTAAGACGATCAATAATAACCCATATTGCATCATTCTTTCTAGGAGTATTTGGTAGCCCCATGACAAATTCCACCGTGATATTATCCCATTTCCACTCAGGTATGGGAAGAGGTTGCATGACTCCTCGAGGATGTTGCCTTCCATCTTTCACTTGTTGACAAACCATATATCATGACACAAAATCATCAATCTCCCTCTCCATGTTGTCCCACCAAAAGTTTTCCTTCAAATCTCTATACATTTTGGTGCTCCCAGGGTGTATAGAGAAATTGGAGCTATGAGCATCATCTAACAATTCCCTTTTCAGATTAGTTATATTGGGAACACAAAGTCTCTTCCAAATTTTTAAAATTCCATCTTCATACACAAATTCACTCAATCTCCCATCATTCACAGCTTTATCTTCTTTAGAAACCCTTCATCACCAATCTGATAACTCTTTATCCTTTCTAGTAATGATGGTTCAGCAACCATTTGAAAAGTATTGATGTTTCACCTTCCATGGTTATTCCCATGTTCATCTTCACTAGATCCCTCAAAATTGGATCCCTTTCAATTCTCATATTGTTCAAAACTCCAGGTTCTTTTCTTCTCAAAGCATCTGCCACCTTATTTTCCTTCCCCGGGTGGTAGTGTATCATGAAATCATAATCCTTGAGTAATTCAAGCCATCTCCTTTGCCACATGTTGAGTTCTTTTTGTAAGAAAATATACTTCAAACTCTTGTGATCAGTATAAATCTCACATTTTTCACCATAGAGGTAGTGTCTCCATATCTTCAAAGAAAATATCACAGCTACTAACTCGAGATCCTGAGTAGGATATTTTTGCTCATTAATCTTCAACTGTTGTGACGCATAGGTAATAACCCTATCATTCTGCATAAGGACACAAACAAGTCCTTTCTTTGATGCATCACTATAAATAATGAACCCATAATTCCCTGATGTTAGAGTCAATATAGGATCATTGACTAATCTTCTCCTCAGTTCTTCGAAAAATTCTTCACACTATTTTGTCCAAACAAATTTAACCCCTTTTTGTGTGAGCTTTTGTTAATGGCTTAGCCAACCAGAAAAAATTCTGGACGAAACGTCGATAATAACCTGCTAAACCAATAAAAATGCATACTTCACTTATACTCTTTGGTGCAGGACATTCTTGGATTGCCTTGGTCTTAGAAGCATCAACAGAGATTCCATATTTAGAGACAATATGGCCAAGAAAAGAAATCTCCTAAAGCTAGAATTCACACTTGCTAAACTTCCCATATAATTCATGTCTTCTCAGAGTCTTCAGGATAATGAATAAGTGATTTTCATAATCCACTTATCTTTTGGAGTATACCAAGATATCATCAATAAATAGAACCAAAAATTCATAGAGATATTCCTTGAAAACTCTATTCATTAGATCCATGAATACAGAGGGTGCATTAGTCAATCCAAAAGGCATTACTGTAAACTCGTAATGCCCATACCTGGTTCTAAATGCTATCTTCGAGATGTCTTCCTTCTTCACATGAAACTGATGATATCCAGATCGAAGGTCAATCTTTGTAACGTTTTTATCTCCATGAAGTTGGTCAAATAAATCATCAATGCAAGGTAGGGGATACTTGTTCTTTATTGTTATAGCATTGATCTCCCTGTAGTCGATACATAACCTCATAGATCCATCTTTATTCTTGAAAAAAAAGATAGGGGCTCCCCATGGAGAAACTCTAGGGAGAATAAATCCCTTATTACCATATTACTCTAGTTTTTTCTTTAGTTCAACTAATTCTACAGTGGCCATTCTATAAGGGGTCTTCGATATAGGCCTTGAACCAGGAATTAAATCAATGGAAAACTCAATTTCTTGTTCTGGAGGATGTCTAGGTAAATCTTTTAGAAACACATCAACATATTCTCTCACAATAGGTACATCCTCAATTTGAACATTCCTTTCCTCACCCAAAGTTATTTTAATCTCTTCCTCCCTGATAATTGAATTTAGTTGAGCTATTGGGGGTGGATCTAGGTAAGAATTAGGTTTGATGATTCTGCTCTAAAGATAAGGTGTTCCTTATCTCATCATAAAAAATAGTAACCTCCTTCTTATAATAAATTTTTGCATCATGGTCCGAAATCCAATCCATACCGAGGATTATATAAAATTCAATCATAGGTATGATGATGAGATCCACAGATAAAGAACATTTATGTGCTCTAATCAGGACTGATTCACAAAAATTTGTTGTAATGATACTTCCCTTAAGATTTTTAACTGACAACACCATTGTTAAATGAAATTGGAAATATCTAATCATCTTAGCAAACTGGGAAGATATGAAACAATGTGATGATCCAGAATCAAATAATGTATTTTCTAAACTTGAAGAAACCATTAAATTACCTACCACCACGTCTTTTAGAGCTTCTACCTCAGTAGTAGTAATAGCATAATCATGGACTTGATCTCTTGGACTTTTCTGAGGTTAATTCCCCTGACGCTTAGGACATTCATTTTCATAATGTCCCATCTCCCTGTAATTATAGCATTGAACATTGGTAGAATCTTTCTTTCCTTTACAATCACCTGCTATATGTCATTTCTGTCCACACTTGTAGCATACTCCTTTTCATTTTAGACAGGCACCAGGGTGCTTCCTTCCGTAATTATCACAAGGTGGAAATTAAATTCTTCCCTTCTTCCCTATTTTCTTATTTCCTTTCTCAGAGTGTTCAGAATATCTCTTCTTCTTTTGTTTTGATTTTAAGTCATAAGACTTAGAAAATTCTTTTTCTGTCTTGATAGCACACAAGATAATATCTTCGTATGATGAGAAGGATTGTGAGACAAATGCTCGATGGAGAAACGTTTTTAACACATCAAATAAATGATCAATATTACTTCTTGGGTTACGTATATAATCTGTATCATACCTTGATAACCTTGTAGAGTTATCCTCATACATTGTGACATTCTCATCCTCCTTTTATCTCAGACTCAGAAATTGCCTTTCCATATCTGCTTGATGGTCATGAGGAAATTATTTATCTAAAAACAGACCTTTGAACTCCCTCTATTCCATATTTGATACTTCATCGTCTTCCTTCGTGTTTTGAATCAATGACCACCATTGATCAGCATCTCCAGTGAGGTGGTAAACTTCCATGACAACTTTTTCCCTTTCGTTACTCCCCAAAGCTTGGAATATTTTCTTTAATAAGTTTATCCATTTCTCAGCCACTAATGGATTTGTACTCTCATTGAATGTTGGTGGTTTTTGCCTCATTAACTGATTTAACATTGATCCCCCATACTGTGGATCAGGGTGCTCCGTATGGGTAAGGTTATTATTCATAACCTGAGTGAGTTGTCCCAGTATGGTGATTAGCTGATCAGCACCAGTTGTATCACCAACACCACTATAATTATCTTGAGAAGGAGGGCAATGCCTACATAAAGTTCATGCATTGATACGGTTTCCATTTCTTCCACTAGGCGCCATTTCTAAACAATGGCATAAACTAGATCAGTTTATGAATCAAAATACATAATTCCATACTTGTAAAACACTTAACATAAATTGAACTATTTATGGATATAATCCATAATCATAAAAATGTTTTCTTTGAGGAAGTATATACTCATAAACCCTTCATAATGGTTTGTAATGAAAATGAGAATTATCCTAAGCATATCCCCCAGGAGTGTCGTAACTAAGAGTGCAGCAAGGCCCGTTGTCGTGCACCAGTTCCCGTTCGATTCTAGCTCAAAGCGGTGTTTTTGGGTTTTACCCCTAGGTACATCTGTGCCAGAGCCACCTCTACCTGCTCGTATCCAGACATGGTTGTATTTCTCAGAAAACTCACAAAATCTCTACATTACCAAAATTCTAGGAAGTTCTTCTATACTAATCCACAAAGTCCATCTTAGGTTTATGTGCTCTAATCAGAGTTTATCTAAATCTAGTTTCCAAGGTTTTTACTAAACTTTATCTGATACCAACTATAATGCCCCGGCCCCAGTTACCCAGAGTCGGTGCATTATTAGATAACATTGGCATGATCATAAGGAAATAATGTCTCTAAAGACCGATCAGTTTAGTATTATTGGAAACAAGATTCATACATAAGTTGACCTTTACAACTTGAAAAGAAATACAACACAAATATATTTTATTAGAAACATCCAAGCCTCCTAGATTATGCCTGCTGGTCACTCATAACTAACTTCTTCATATCCTGGGAAAATTAAACATAAGAAAGGGGTGAGCTTAAACGCTCGTTAAGGGTAAGTAATACAGTGGAAAATGACATAAATATTAAGCATGGTAAATAATTGAAACCACATGCCTTTACCAATAATAAACATGAATACTTTTATGGAAAGAATATGATCTGAGTAAATAATTCCATAATAATACATAATCATAGGTATTCTACTAGTCGAATGACCACATGAACCATCAATATTATTTCCATAATGAGAGAATTTATAATGCCGGACATTCTGAAACATTTTGTCAAGGCCTCGGCCAAGACGTCCAAAAATGATTAAGGCTTTAGCCAAAACCATAAATCAAATTGGGAAAGGGTCTCATCCAATTCCATTTCTAGTTGTCTCAGGAGACCTACCGATGCATCGAGGATCTATAGCGGGCTCCACCCATCACTTACTAAGTCCAATACATTCCTCATATGAAAAGTTTTAAACATATCATAAACATTCGTATTAAAACCAGCATATGAAATTTCAATACATTAACCATAATCTTGAATGGTATAAAATAGCACATCCATAGTTAAACATATCACAAAACCTTCAATACAAAATGGTTGTTTTGTATCATAGTAAATCAACTCCAAATAAACATAAAATCTATCAAAAAGATGTTGACATAGATGAAATCTAAACTCTTTTTAGAGAAATATCTTCTTCTATTTTGAAATCATTTAGGAGTCACATAATTATAAAATAAAACATTTACTTTGAAAATATTCTTATAATATTGTAAGGGATGCTTCGACGAGTTTATAACGGTAGTAAATAGCTACACCTGACATATAAGTTAAAAAAATACATTCTTACCTTAATTCTGTCAAAAAGGTTAAAAAGGACCTTGTTTGGAAAATGACAGAAAGATTCCTTTATAAAATTCCTATAAAAAGTCAACAAGGGTATAAATGAATTTATCCCATAGTATTTATAAAATTAATAATGATTTTAAATACATTTTTAAGAAACATGGATGTCGAGGATAAAGAGGTCCCAGTAGATAATTACGTATAAACAACCTCGGATAATGAAGAGATTGTGAAATAAACCCTTACCTTGTAATTTTACATTGTTGATGGTAGGTTAACCTCCTGTATAATGGTGAAATAATTGTTACTAAATTATACAAGAATCATATATATTAATATGATATCATATATTATCTTTTAACATTGATTTGTTAATAATATCTTAGTATTATCATCATTTCGGGTGTTAACGGATTCTTCTTTCTTTGTATTATTTGTTATGTGAGCCATATTTGTTATGGATGGGATGTATATTATTCATATCCATAATGATATTAATTCATTAAACATTATTTTTATCATCAAATGGGAATTATACTTGAATGGATACGATGGGGAATGAATCTCACCACGTTCGTGGAGATGGTAGTCCATACGTACTCACGAGCGACAATATCATTATTTTGGTATTAAAATAATATATAATTGGATGGTATATCATATATAGAGAATAATTATCATGTTATATTTATTATTTACATGAGTTAAACATCATTATTATACCCATCCAAATAATAATGTTTTGAATAATAATTACACCACGACGTGGAGACGGTAAGCCGTACGTACACACATATGGTGACATGTCATTCAAAGGATGGATAGAATAGTGAATATGGTTGTACCATATTTATAATAACATCAAAGTATATAGAAGATACTGGATTTATGATTTTATTATGGGAATAAAAAATAAAGAATAAGTTGAAGAAGAAAGGAACTTGAAAGAGGGTGGTGAAAAACATTACCTCTTCTTCGAGTTCTTCCTTTTGATTTGATCAAAAGGGCTCTGTAGGTTGGCTTTCTGACTAAATTCAGGCATCTAGGTCGAAGTGAGGTAAGTTTATAGAATATTTAGTCAGGTTTTGTCCCATCCAAAAGGCTTTGAAGGTGTGAAGAATTGGTTATAAGTGGCGTCCTTTTATAAGGGGGAGAAGGGGCTCTTTAAGAAAAACTTAAAGTATTAATTTATAATAAATTCATATTCGGTTTATAATTGCTAAAAAGTGGATTATTAAAAGTAAAATGTGGGTATGGGTATAAATACTTTCAACCAATATATTTTAGACAGGTTTGGGTCTTTATATTAACCTTATCTTTTAGTTTTAACTCTTAGTTAATTAGATTGACATTAACCATGTCACTTTGTATTTTTATATTATATAGTTAATTAACTTACTATATACATCAAAGAGACCCCCAAGTGGTCCATTAATGATACACATATCAAGATATAAGTCCTTTGGGAGAACCATAGATTTTTAGGAATATAATATCAATTAATAATATAATATTTGTTTTAAAAACTCTTTTATGTCAATTTTGACACTATTTAATAATTGATTTTTGTTGAAGTCTTAAAGAAATTATTAATTCGAAAAAAAATCATTTAAGAAATACTAACATGTCATATTAATCAATAAAATTATTTTATGGCATCAAAAGTTTAAAACTATATTTATTTTAATATTTATAATACCAATTATTTGATTCTTTCATTAATAAGGAAAATACAGCATCATTATTGTGTCATAAATAAATTTAATTATTTAATGTCTAAAAATTATAAATAAAATACCATTATGTAGTAAATATTTTTATCTTTCTAATTAATATTTATATTTGAAAATATAATATATATAACCCTATGTAAAAAAATTGCTAAAAGATATATGATTATGTCATTTTTGTATTTAATTATACTTAATTAATATAATGTGTCATTATCACTTACAAGTGAATCCATGGGGTCCCAAAATCAACCCAAATATGCCCATGGTCAGACATGTATCATCCAATAGAATTAGGACACTTTTTAGAGTAAGTTAATATTATTATTATATTATTTGTTACCCTTATTTACCGGATTTACCCTTTAACCATGGTAAATAAAATATTTACCGAAGTAATTATTGAAAAAATATAAAAATAAAAGTTACCTATTTACACAATTTGTACCTCCTGATTCCAAATATGGAATACATATTTCTAAATTCAAAACACATAAGTGGCATAAATTAATTTGAAATTAATTCCCGTTGTTAAAACAAAAAGTGTGTTTTTAAGAGATAATAACTATCAAAAGATTGACAGTTGTTTATGTCCGGTTTAAATGTGAAATTATGTCTAATGAAAAAAATTGTATTAAATGGTAAAAATATATTCTAAATATACTTTAAAACCACTCAAATTCATAATTTATTACTATTAATTATTTTGATTAAAAAAGTTGTTTTTAATTAAAATTTAATAATTTTCACTATTCATCAAAGTATAAATGTTATCCGAAAAGTTCCAAAATTTTACCCTAGGATAATTTCGATATTCCAAATCCAAAAATGAAGTCCATTTCGCGAGATAAAATTTATAAAATTTCAAAAAGTGGGTATTACTATTCATAACGGCTACTTTGATTGGTCGCAGTGTGTTAGAATCTCGAAGTTGCGTACAACACACGCTACTGTATTATTCAAAGAGAATCATACCATGGAAGCTTGGGGTGTTACATAAATTCTCAATTTATCCTATTAAGAAATACCAATTAAAGGGAACTTTTCCATTTCTTATCCATTTTCAAGTACACTCCATGTAATATTTAGATCCACCATTATTTTTCTAAAATCCACAATTTTATAATGAAAAACTATCTTAGTTAATTTTGGGTTTATACATAAAATTAATATTTTTCCTCTTTAAATAATATTTAATATTTTCCTTAAACCACACTAAAGTGTCTTGTTTATTATGTTATTCATGCACTATTTTTTTAATGATTTCACCTTAGATGAAAATAATTTATCATTATCTGCGAATATATTCTATTATGGTTGTGCAATTATTATTTAAATCCATTTTTTTATGGAAAACTATTATGATACACCTTTTATTTATGCCTTATGGAATGACTCTAGTACCCATTTATTTCCATGGGTAACCCCTATGTTTATTCCATATTCTTTGATTCTTCATGTGTAACATATATGAATGAACATGTTACGATGGATTCAGCAAGATTGAACTCAAAAGCATTAGGTAATGTTTAGTCTCATGAGATTTCATGTATGAGATTAGGGAGTAAACTTAATCCATTATGGGAATTTGTCCAAAATGTGATATAGTCATGAAATATAGCCTCAAATAATGTTTATGTCATGTTATATATTAATTTAATATTCTTATGTTGTCACATTCACATGATACCATGATATATGTTCTATGATTCGATATGATTATTCATGTTCTATGCCTTTTTATGTCATCATGTTATGCCTTCTAACGCATGTGCTATGATTTTTTCCTATGTTTATTCACTTAATTGGATTTTTTTCTCATCACTATTGTCTATGTATTCTAAAGGTAATCTCAAGTAGTTGTAGGAGCTCAAATGGATTTAAGAGCTCATTATAGAAAATATGTTATATTTTGGTTTCTTGCTTTATACTTATTTACCTAATCTTCTAAAGAATCCATTATTTACAATCCTTGGTTTTTGATTTATGGATAATTATGCTTAAAATCATGTAATAATATCTATAAAAGCATATGTTCACTATAAAAACCATGGATAATGAATAATTAAAATCGTTACATATCATCAATATGAAGGACCATATCTCATAGGAAACTAGATATTTTTAGATATTCAAGAGAATAATAAATTCTAAAGTCCACAACCAAAATGTAATTTCTATTAATAATTAATCCAAAAACTATACTGAATACAAATACCCACAACATCTAAGATTCCATATATTCTACCACTTTGCATATGTAGTAGAGGACTCACACCTTAACAAGATATGAGTTTTGATTAATGGAGGACCAACCATAACAGAGGACCCACACCTAATCAAGGAAAACTATTGATAAATGGAGTAAAAAATATAATACGTGAAATATCGACACCATAATTTATATGTGAAACACTTAATTATACTACAGGAGGATCAATTATTCAACAAATCATGTAGTACTAAAATTGATAATTTTATAAGAGACCTTTACTATTTATTAATAGAGTGAGTGCCTTACCTATGCCCGATTTGGATAATCTCTACCCTAGAACCATGAATAATTATGCAAATTCCATTAGTTATATGGGAGCCTATACCCTATCACGAGTATTCTAGTATGGTAGTTCCTGGTCCCCATGTATATGTGACTATTCCCCAACACATGGGAGAGTATTGGCTCAATGTTTATTCTAAATATATCACTAGAACCCTATCATCTCCATTATGTATTTTTGTTCCCTATGTTTTCTAATATTATATGAATGTAATCATAAATTATTATTTTGGTCACATTATTTCATTATACATTAAAATTCACCCATAATTGAGTAATATTTTTATTTTTTCACCCTTGTGAGAAAACTTGATGAATAAAAAAAGATACAATTTATATGTCATATACTCATACATACCTGGTGTGATACCCTCATAATGATGATGAGAACAAAATTCCACCACATTATTGTGATTGATCATCCTACATAGAGTGTTATCTTTAGATACATTTCATGGAGAATCTGAGAGTTAGTTGGGTTTGTACCACATAAGACTAGTGTCGTGTCGGTTTATCATACATTGATTTTCAACCATATGTACATATCATTTAAAGATCAATATTTATTTAGATTTTATTTCATAGTAATTATATATATCCCCAATGTCATACACGACATGTCTCATATCCCACATCATGTGTGTATCCATGTGGATAGTTAGGAATATATATCTATACAACCGAGGTCATGTAATTTGGATATACCTGACATACCTCTCATATTTGAACACTATATTATATTTAAAATTTATTATATGAGTTAGATATTGTGTTCTAATATGTCATATGTCATGAATAATTAAATATAGTTGTTTAAACCTTATAAATTTATCAAAATTTTATAAGTACTTTGTATTAGAAACCACATGTTTTGTGATGTCAAACTATAAACCTAAAAACCTTACCGAACCATGTTATGAGGCACCACCATGGATATTAATGCCATCTCTTGTCACGAAACCTCCATTTACAACAGATAATACAAATAAGGGTCACCAAATCACCTCAAAATAGTGGAATCTCTGATTTTACAACTATTTATACTCCCAAAATATTACCCCCAATGAACTAAAGCATGAGTTAGTATTTGATATCTGAAAATATAAACCATCTTCTGTAATGGTACACCAACAAAATCCCTTCCCCACATTATTAACTACTCCAAATTGATCAACTAGATATGTCCTCTATTAATTAATAGACAACTAATGAAAATTATTGTGATAGTCATCCATTGAGTAAAAATAGTAGATTTGGGAAACGTGGAATATAATTGGTACATAGTGAAATTATGACCACCAAAAACATCTATTATGATAATTGGTCAATCCTATAATGATTCAAGGAGGTAAATAAAATGTGAAAAAATAAATGAAACCAGATAAAACCATTTGAATAAATATTCAATTTAAAAAATTATTATTTTATAAATACATCATCCAAACCAATATACAATTCATAAAATGGATATAATGTTTTATAAAAAATTTGAAATAAAGAATGATTTATAAGATATTAAGAATTATTTTCTATCTAAAAGTATAATTCAAAATATATTAATGTTTCATTCATTATCGATGTTTGAAATCATCAACTCCATCATGAACAATTGTCTAATAAATACTACTCTATAGTGTTCCATGATTTGTACCATGGGTGTTGTTAATTCCTATGGTCTTGAATCAATTTAGCATTAAAAAATATGAAACTAAAAATTACTAAAACTACTGACAAGTAGTGTAGTATATAAAAGTCCAAATTTTTAACCAATAATAAATTGGAAAAGTATGATTCAATAGGATTAACATTCTAATGATTTTTAAAAATAAACTAAAATATATACAATGAATCATAATTTCACTATGTCTTTATCTTAAATAAATATTAAGTAAATACATCATTCTACATCCAACACCAAAGTAAATAAAACTTTAATATGTTAAAATATAATTTCACCATTATATTATAGAATTTAAATTAGTGGGCATACAAGGATGTGATTATACTATCAAATCTATGAAAAAAAAAGGAATGAAATGTCATTGGGTTATGGATATCTTCTTTATAAAGGTTATTTATCCAAAATTTGAATGTAGGAATCTCTTATATGGGTTTATATATACCAAGAAGTATAAGAACACTAAATATTATGAAATCTCGGAAAAAATGTAATGAAAAGGTGGGGATTGGGGGAATTTCCCACAATATTCATGTTAGCTAACTCACCAACCACCACATCCACCAGATATTACCTCATACATAAATTATATAGTTATATCATGAAGGGTTACATAATGATAAATTAATATTACAAAAATATTTAATTACTAATTTAATAATTTATACATTGCTATTATTTTATAAATTACACATTTTTTACTTTTAATGAAAAATAAATTCCATTACCATAACATTGATAAAATTAACAAGATCATTTTTGACATTAAAATGTATGGTCCCTAAAATTTTATATTTATGTGATTAATTTTAAAAAGATAAATATATTACAGATAAATAATACTTTTATATGAATAATATATAAACCCTAACCTAATTGTTAATTTTTAGGAAATAACAATATGAACATTTGATAAATAAATATAAATTATTTTCTACTGTAAAATATTTTCAATATGTATTTTTTATTTAAATTAAAAAAAATTATAATTTTTTAATTTTAATTTTTCAAAAATAAATTGTTTGTATATATAAAGACAATTCTAAATTAAGTAATTTTTTTGGACATTTTGAAAATAATTTTTTAGATCAATAGTGGAAAATTTATTTATTACCAAAAGTCTCCCTTTTATGACCAAATTATTATCTAAGATAGACATATATGATTATAAACCATTTTTATTAATAATGTATGAATTTATTAGATAAAATTATGTATTTTTGAGTAATATGTCAATCCTTAGAGACCCATGTTCAGCATTTTAGAACATAAGTAATATTTCCTTCTAATTTAAAATTTGTATTTTGCCCTTTTATTTAATTAAATATTTTAATGGAGATATTTGTAATTTTTTCCTTGACATACTAATAAAATTTATTTTTAATAATAATTTTTTCTATGTCATTGAAGTCAATAAAATTGTCAAATTTAAACGACATAGAAATTTTAGGCGTGAAAACATAGTTTTTATTTAGAAAGATTTTGTAAGTTATGTGAAATAATATTAAATGAATCTTTTCTAAACACTAAAAAATTAATTTCATAAAGATTTTATACTTTTTAAAATAAAAATATTAAAATTATAAAATACGTCCAATTTTATTTTTGTTAATTAAAATTTACTACCAAGGATAAAAAAATTTGTTACAGCGGTAAATGTGAAAAGGGTAGAAAAAGTTTTTATAATTATAAAATAAATATATTATATAAAAAACTTAATCAATGTTTTTGTATTAGAGTTAGTTCATAGAAATATATTCCACTTAATTTTTTTAACTTGTTGAGTCTTTAACCTTTAAATATTGATGTTAAATTACATGAATGTAATGCATACTTCCAAAATTACCTTGCTCTTCACTTATAAAAGGGGATTCGTTCTACCACATCATGACATAAATATACATTCAATTTTAAACATAAAATATTTAATTTTTCTCATCCTAGTATCCCTTCCCTAAATTTTTATCCTATAGTCTCAATTATTCATTTTATGGCCATAATTGATAAGGAGGTTTCCAAGAGAAATTTTAATTTTCCAACATCTCTATTTTATACTCCATAGTTTTCTTATTAATATTATTCTTAAAAAATATTCTATAAAACCTAATATAATGGAATAATAATTATTATCATAAATTAGATTTATTATATTAATTTAAAAACCATTAATAAATCCATTCCATCACCTCAAAAAAAGAAAACAACTTTGATCATGCGTATATATAGACAATCGCCTCCACGAGGCAATGCATTTCATTTTTCATCACTGCATTTAATGGTTGGTTTTAAGGATTGAATTGAACAATTATTATTTTTAATATGTAATAATTTTTTTAAAAATAATGATAATTTATCATATACTTTCATTCCATACCTTTTTTTAGAAATGGATTCATCAATCATGTGAACATGCGGACTACCGCATCCATGAAGTAACAGTTCTCATTTTTCATTTTGTTTCACCATAATTTATTAAGATATCATAAAATAAAATTATATACATTATATATATATGTATAATATATTTTTTCTACTAAAATAGTGAAATAATTCAAAAACTCAATTTCACTTTTGTACTCGTCCATTAATTATTATATGTTCCTGTTTGGGATAGTCTAACAATCTTGTTGAAAATAATATAAAATAATGTCATAGATGACTATGAGAACATAATTATAATGAATATATGATCTTAAAATTTTAATAGTTATTTTATTTCCATTCTATAATTTTATCATCAATATTAAACTTGTTAATTAAAATAGAAATTCATCCTTGTTAAAATCACTAAAAAATGATAACACATGATTTCATATATGTCGAGTGTAATAAAAAATAAAACTAAATGAAATTATAAAATTATTAATAATTATTAATAATATATTCCAAAAAAATTATGATCCGAGAATGATTAAATTTTGGAGTTGAATAAAGAGAAACACCACTATTATGAAATTAGTTCAAAATGATCAAGATTATTGACACCTGATATTTAAAATTGATAAGAACTAATTGATGTACATAATGAAAAAATTATAAATTAATTTTATAAAACTATATAGTTATAGATAATTTTCTAAAAATGGTGATTTACATATTTATTAATTTATAAATGATATTCAATCATATTAGTAAATGTCAATAATTAATTTTTTGGATTCTTTTACGAAATATAATTTCTTGATGGATATTTTATATTTTATACATTGATATCATTAATATTATTTGATTAGTACCTAATGAATTTATTTTATAATACTATTTTAATTCAAGGGGTTTTAATATTCATATAGTTTTATCTCATTAAATGAATTTATATTCAAAGGGTTATAATTTGAATGGTGTTTGGATAATTAAACTCACGTCATTGAGTTATAATGATTTCTCATGAACCTCCTTCTTCTATTATTGGTTTCTTCCACCATAATGAATTATTCCATTATATGTTCTATTATAAAAAAAATTAATAATCTATTTTAATTCAAATAATTAACCATGATAAAATTTCTATCTTGAAAATTATATCATCGTTGGGAATAATTATCATCCACTTTGAATATGGGTTAGCTTGCTAATCAATATTTTTCATTCCCTTAAATACTCTTCTATATATATGGAATGGTATTTATTTTTTATCTCATATAAAATTCAATTTTCATTTTCCCATTTTGAAATGTATATTTTCATCCCTTTTTAACAATGTGCATTTTTACAAAAAAAAATCAAAATATAAAAAAGGAGTTACTTTTATGAGCATTTGATTAAAATTATACTATAAATTTAATGTTGATAAAATTATTTATTTTTTAAGGCTCATATTGTTATGGATTTTTATAAGTAAATTTTTGGGAAAAGTTTTATATCTTATTTTGAAAAAAAATATCTGTTTAATGTGACTGATGACTTATTCATTTATAAAACTTTTATTAATATTTTATAAAATTTATTGTATGGTTTCACGTCCATTTTCCAATTTACAAAAAACTGTTTTGTTAATTCATAAATAATATTTCATTAATTACACTATGACATATATTATTCAGTCTTGAGGGACTAAACTAATAGAAATCTATTACTACTTTTGGCTTGAATAATTATGCACCATCTATAAGAATTTTTCTTAATCTGATTCATTTTCTCTATGATAACTCAGTATTTTATTTATCTAATTGAATTTTTTTCACCTAGATTTCATAAATCGTTTGATTATGGAATTATTAACTTAACAATATACACATTAACTATATGTTTTAAAAATTATATTCTTTAATATCTTAATTTAATGGAATTTAATTAGAGTGTTTTTTAAAAACATCTGATACACATTTAAATTACTTGATTTTATGATGTTATCACTATTGATGTAATTGTTAATAATTCTCATACGTGATTAAATTTTAAAAGTACCTAAAAACATTTTCTTCCCATGGGTTTTCATCATAGTTTAAAAGTTTTAAATCTTATGGCATACATATGTATGTATAATGATGCATGGGGTCTTATATTTCCCTCCACATCATTGGATATCAAAATATATCTCATTAAATAATTATTTTAAGCATGGACATTTTTTCTCATAACATGAAAAGTAGACAATTTTTTTGTCACAACATAAAGTATGAATATTTTATATTGTCACATCTTTAAGAATAGTAATTTTTCCCACATTGTTATTATTTACATATATTTATAGTAGGGCCACAATATTCTATGTATTCCTCTTTTATATGATACGATACTTTTTCATGTTGTATTCTTAAACTATAGAATACCTTATACTGTGATTTTTGAACCATGTTTTCTTGGGTTTGACTTTCTTATGTGTTCTAATGACACATATATTCTAATATAATTATAATTTATGATAATTTATTTTTATCTATTATGATTATCCTTATTGGAAACCAGAGGTCACCATGTTCTTATGTTTCTATTTTAATTGGTTTCTAAGAAAAGTAATAGTTATGATGTGTCAAGAATATCATCTGGTGTGGAGAATGTTTGTAAGATATGTATAAATGATAATAGATTAAGTTGATACAATAAGAGAAAAATCCCATTGTTAACAAAACATTAAGGTTTTGTTAGATAATCTTTTTTAAAAATTCTATAAAATAATAAATCTAAAATATTGTGGGAATTCATTATAATGAAATATTTTCATTAAGTCTTATAATTATGAGAAGTTCACATCTATGGGTTATTAAAGTTGATATCAATGTAGGGTTTTTTTACCTTTTTAGATTATTATATTATCAGTTGAGGATGTAAATTTCATAAAGTGGTGATATGTTAAGGTTGATCGTAAATTCAATTGAATAATTATACATTATGTTAATTTTGTTAATATTGAATATTAATGGTATTAGGATAATAAAATTTTATTGAAAACTATAGTTATAGATCTACAGTATAAGTATAAATATTGGAGAGCATCCCAAAGTATTGGTAATGTAGAGATTTTGTGGTTCTCCTAAAAATTTAATCCCTCTTTAGATACTGGTAAATGGATATGATTATAGAATAGATTAACCTATTGGTAATCACCTTAATAATAATAGTTTAGTATAAACAAAATCTTTTATATGTATAATGATGAGTGGTATTAAGAATTCATCTATAGCTTTACACTCATGATGGATATTCTTTTTTTAATAACATTCTCCTTACAAGACAATATAAAGGTTTTATTATGTTATGGAATTAGGATTAGGAATATTAAAGAGGCAAACCAAAATAAACATAGATTGAAGCGATAGAGATTGTAGTTAAACTAAAGGCTGATATAAGACTTTCATAGAGTAAGAAATTTTGAATTTAATTTTTTTCATATATTTTAGTAATTCTCTTATGGTGTAAATTTTTCATCACATATAATTAAATCGTTTTTTAGTAATGGAAAAATCCAAAATTAACCAAGTTAACATTGGATATAAGGGATTATGTAACAATTTTACTAACAAGATACCTAAAAATATTGAAATTTGAGTGATAAATATTATTTATTTATAGTTAACTATCATGAAATATAACTAATATAATTAACATATTCTATGGAATTCATATAATGAATATGATGAATTAAAGAGGATTCAATTTTCTTTATATCAATAATTTGTTAGTAATCATTGTGTGAAATGTATTAATGGAACTAGGAGATGAATTATTTGTGGAAAATTATGGAATATTGAATTTAATTGCAAATGAAATGTGAAGGTATCAATGGAAATGGGGAAATGAAATATATTTCTCTTAGAGGTACCTATAATATATAAGTGACATAAATGTACAGAAAATGGGAATTATCTCAGTCGACTAATCAAATTGATAACCATGATTATATGGATCCATAACATCCATGACATGGAAAATCCTTTTTAATAACAACTATATAAGTGGGTTTCAAAAATGATTTGGAATGAGGAACACAAATCATCTACTCAAGAATAATGACTATTATATTCATATATTTTTCAAATAACCCCTTTGTACCTATAATTTTTTAAATAAACTTAATATTACCACCTCAGTTACTAGATATTAAATTATTAAATTATAGTAATATTATTATTTTATAAAATGCATACAAATCCTCTCAAATATATTTCTATAGGAATGTGATTCTCATAATATCATATTATGCTTTTTTAGTAAAATTTCTCATAATATTATGCATGGATTTATAATGTTGACAATTACAATTGATAATATTGTAAAATAAAATTTAAAAACCCCATGATCAATTATTAATAAAAGGATAACTATAAACCCCCTAGGAACAATTTCTCCCATTATATAAGGGTATTTTAAAAAAAATGTAATGAAAATGTAGTACCACGGTTTCAGGTATTTAGCCTTTGTTTATGCATTTTTATGTGTTTAAAGTGAATGGGATGAGTTGGGAAGAGGTTGGGAGAGTATGGAATTGTTTTGAATGAGTTTACAGACTTTTCTTTGGGAGCACGGTTTGAGCACAGTTAGTAGAAATCGTGCTGGTTATCCAAGAAACCGTGTAGGGGGAGACAGTAGGCTTCACACGGCCTGCGCACGGTTTTCCAAACTGTGTGAGGCAACCGTGTGGACCACTTATCTTGAGGCAGTAGCGTGTGTATGATTAGCTCAAGGTTTTTAAAACCATGTGGGCTAACCGTGCGGCCACTTAAAAGTAGGGTTTTAAAACTCGGGGTCACTCGGGCTTGCCTCATTCCTCTCTAAATTCTCTCCCACTCGGAGCTCACTCGGGTTCGTTGTTTTTCAAGTGTTGGAGGGGCTCTCCCACTCGGTTTGGAAGCATTTTGAAGATTTTCTTTGGTGTTTTGAAGGGGGTTTCTCCCAGGTAAGTATATCCTCTTGGTTTCCATATGTTTTCCTCTAGATTTACATAACTCTATTTCTTGGTTTTCTAGATCTACACTTGTTGTGTTTAGATCTAGGGTTGTGGTTGCCTTGGATGTTGTTTTTAAGGCCTGTGAATGCTTGTTAAAGGGATCCTGAGAGGTTTCGGTGGTGTGTTCACTGGATTTGAGGTACGGTTGCTTGTGGGTCGATTTCTCAAGAACCCTAAAGGTAGGTTTCTTCTCTCTCGACTCCACTTGGTTAGAGCTAATAGTTTTGGTTAAAATTAATTTTTTGTGCTTTGAAGTAATTGTGTTTTGATTGCGAAATTGATTGGATATCCCTTAGGTGATGTATTGGGGGGGGTTTGGGAAAAAGGGGTTTTGTGGGTGAAATGGTGTTGTTGTGGATTTAAAAATGGAGATTTTAAAATAGGATTCTATGGTTGATTTTTGAAAATGATTTATGGAAATGGTTTTCAATAAAGAAGTTGTTTTATTGAAATTTTGTTTGGCATGGAAAATTATTTTCAATAAATGGGTGATTTACTGAAGTGGATTGATATGCAATGGAATTGGTTGATTGCATGATGTTGTGACCTTGGTGGGTTATATGCTTGGTTTGGCTTGTTTGAAATGATGCGTGGAAGTGGGAGGG
Source organism: Viscum album (assembly GCA_963277665.1). Lineage (NCBI taxonomy): Eukaryota > Viridiplantae > Streptophyta > Magnoliopsida > Santalales > Viscaceae > Viscum > Viscum album. The sequence continues at coordinate 1,436,756,351 of OY728156.1, read as the reverse complement.
AAGTACCACTATAATAAAGGGGTATGGATACTAGACGGAAGGGCCACCATCAAAGGATAAGTGGACGGGAAGTGTCGCTAGGTGTAAATGGGTGAACGAGTTGGACGGAAGCTCCACTGTTTGGTTGTTTTGGTTGTTTGTTGTGTATTTCTCCGAAAGTTGAAAAACAAAATCTAGTGTATAAATGATGAAATGGATTGTGGAATGTTGTTTTGGCTTTCCCTTGGTTGTTTGGTTTGGGTGATATGGCTTGGTAAGGGTGTGTTTGGTTTATGGTAATTGTTTCACTTGTGATTATTTTATATAAACTATTTTATATAAATGTGCTAACGGTTTTATCCTAGTGGTGTGTGTAAGGAAGTCCTTTGGGGAAGACCTACTGAGTTTTAGTACTCACCCCCTGATTTGGAACTTTGGTGTCTTTTCAGATGTTTTGTACCATGATGTGGGAAAGGTAAGTAATCACCCTCCTTTAGTAGAGCATTGTGATTTCTTGGTGGATATTGGAGCTGGGAGCTTGGTGTGGAGTCATGGTGGTGTCTTGGCTCGTGGTGTGGTGTGGTTTAGTCTTCCACATAGTACTCTGATGTTTTGTGGACATGTCTAATTGTATTAGTTTTAAGATGTATTGTGGAACATCTTGGTTTTATTTTGAGAATACATGCTTGAATGTTTTATTGACATGAATCATATAGTGGTTGTTAGTGGATTGTTGGTTGGTTTTGTCTTAATGGAAAATTGTTCCCAAATTTGTTCTAGAATCCCTCGGCCTTTATTGCTAGCCTTTGGAACCTTGGGAACGTCGCTTAAGGACAAGTATCCCTCACCGCCTCCTCAATCCAATGAGGTAGGGAGGGGTGTTACAAGTCATATCATCTTGTTCGGTCCTTTGGAATTTATTCTCGGATTTGGGTTTGACATTCATTATGGTATATTCTTTGAGTCGGGATGGTAGCAAGGATTAGGACTGTCAGAACTTGGAATATATAGCATAAAAGGACGTAGCTAACCCTTTTATGTTGAACTTCAAGTTACCAGGGAGTTGGCGACATAAGTGGTTGGAGACACTTATAGGAATTGGATATCTCATTGTCATGGGTGTATCCAATGAGACGAGCATGGCATGCATGGTAGAAATGACTTACCTCTAGGATGCATATTTCATTGGGGTATAATGATTTATGGAGTGATATGAATGTATGGATTTTAAAAAATCTGAATTGGGTTTCAAAACGGAAGGATTTGAAACATGGAAATTGGTGGTATTTTGAAAATGGTTTGGTTTTCAAAAATGGTGAAACATGGAAAATGTGGAAAGGTGGAAAGCCTCATTGTGATAGTGTTGTGCAATGCGGTTTGAAATGGGAATTCTTGATGTCTACGAAATTGAGACTCATCGTTGTTTGTTTTATGTTTATAGAAATGGCACCGGGTAGGCATCGTAGAGACCAACTGGAAGTGGCTGATGAGAATTTGGTTTCACCTGAGCCCCAGGTGAACCAGTAGTTAGTCCAAAGTATAGTGCAAGCTTTCCAAGCTGTGGGAAGTGTGAATAAAGCAGAAGTTCCAAAGCATGTTGATTATGTGGCTCAGTTTCAAAGGCAGGATCCACCCATATTTAGGGGTGATTCGGACCCGGAAAGGGTAGAGGTGTGGCTATCCAGAATGAACAGAATTTACGAATTATTGGGGATGCCGGCAGAGTTGAAAGTAAAGATAGAAATGTATAAGCTAGAGGATTTTTCTATTTAGTGGTGGGAGTTGGCATTCCAAGGTGGGGCAGACCAGGGTATGATGTGGGAAGGATTTGAGGAATTTTTTAGTAAACAATTCTACCCACATACGTTCAGAATTCAGCGCACAACTAATTTATTTAGTCTAAAGCATGAGAATATTTCTGTGATGGAGTATGCATCTAGGTTTATGAACTTAGTGAGATTTTCACCTGAGTTGGCGGGTACCACGTTGTTGAAATCTCATATCTTTGAAGCTGGTTTGAGGAAGGACATTAATTCCAAGATAGCGGTGTTGTGTATAGATGATTACACAGAAAAGGTGAATAGAGACTTGGTGGATGAGTGGGATTTTTTGGGAGCTTCGGGAGAAGGAAGCATGGTGGTACCCATGGGGAATAGTAGGAACTCTAACGCTAGGTTCAAGCTAAGGAGGGACACTTATTCCCAGGGTAGAAATGTCGCATATAATCTAACAGTAGGATCGGTAAATCTTCCTCTGAATCCCCAGAGCAAGCTAGGATGTTTTCAGTGTGGTTCTATGAGCCACATCAAGTGGGATTGTATGGAACAACCTTGAGCATGTCATAATTGTAAGCAGATGGGGCATCTGTAGCATTATTGTCAGAATGCTTCAAGGTCGGGTGTGCGTGACACTCCTCAGTGATCACAGACGTCGTATGCTTCAACGGGACGGGGACAGCAGCACACCCCTCTTCAGAAGATTAAAGTTGGTCATGGTGATTCTCGGAATACCACGACGCCTCAGCAAAGTAATAAAGATCAGAGTGTGGCAAAAAAAGTGTTGTTCGGAACTAAGTAGGTTGTGGTGGATGATTTGTCGGGATCATCCACGATGCAAGGTACTATTATTTTAAATTCTACCTTGATGCAAGGGTTATTTGATATGGGTGCTTCACACTCTTTTATTGCTGCATGTGTGGTTGATTTTCTAGGTTTGAGGGTAGAAATGATGCCTTCAGTTTTGAAACTTCAAACTCCTCTGAGTCAAAGAGAGTGTAGATCCTTCTTGTGTAGAGAATGTTGTATCATTCTGGGTGAGGTTGAGCTAATGTGGAATTTCTCAGTGCTTGAGATGGATGGGTATGATGTAATCCTGGGAATGGATTGGCTGGTGGTGTTTAAGGCCCAAATCAACTGTAATAAGAGAGCAGGGGATTTTACAACACACAAAGGTATTATACATATCTTTAGAGGAGAGAGGCATGAAACGCAGGTTTCAACGGGTTTGTTGGAACCAGAAGTGGGAATGTTATCGTATTAGTTGGTGGTGTTGTTATTGAAATCGGTAGAGGGTGCTAAGTAGAGTGTTCTTCTGGCAGTGGTGGATCAGTTCATGGATGTTTTTCTCAAATAATTCTCTAGGTTACCTCCCATAAGAGAAGTAGAGTTTACGATTGATCTTCTTCCGGGGACCAATCCTATCTCACTTCCTTCTTACAAGATAGCACCTACTGAATTGCAGGAATTGAAAGTGTGGTTGGAAGAGTTAGAAAACAAAGGGTTTATCCGACCTAGCACGTCTCCATGGGCAGCACCGGTGTTGTTTGTGAAAAAGGAGGATGGAACTTTGAGGCTTTGTGTTGATTATTGTCGACTTAACCAAGTTACGATAAAGAACAAATATCCACTTCCCAGAATTGATGATTTGTTCGACCAGTTGAGGGGATCCCAGTGGTTCTCCATGATCGACCAGAGATCAGGATATCATCAATTTTGGGTGAGGAAGGACGATATTCCTAAAACAGCTTTCAGAAGTAGATATTCCATTATGAATATGTGGTTATTCCCTTTGGTCTAACGAATGCACTAGTGGTGTTCATGGCATTGATGAATTGGATATTTCAGAGATATCTGGATTCATTTGTGGTGGTGTTTGTAGATGATATTTTCATGTATTCAAAGACAAGGGTGGAGCATGAGAAGCACTTGGACATAGTGCTGGGGATCTTGAGGGATCAGCGGTTGTATACCAAATTGTCTAAGTGTGACTTTTTGATACAAGAAGTTTTTTTTCTTGGCCAGGTGATTTCTGAAAGAGGTGTTTCAGTGGATCCAGAAAAGATAGAGGATTTTATCTCATGGAAACTGCCAAAGAATGTGTTTGAGGAACGGAGTTTCCTCAGTCTAGATGGGTATTATCGGTGTTTTTTTCGTGATTTTTCACGTTTGGCTTCACTGATGATAGCTTTTACAAGAAACAATATTCCATTCCAGTGGAATGAACAGTGTCAGCAGTGTTTCGAAGAGCTAAAGGGTCACCTTACATCATCACCAATATTATTTTTTCCAGAACCAGAAAAAGGTTATGTGGTGTATTGTGATGCATCGGAATCAGGGTTGGGGTGCGTTCACATGAAAGGGAATCATGTGGTTGTGTATGGATCATGGCAGTTGAGGATGCATGATAAGAACTACCCAACTCGTGATTTGGAGTTGGCAGTAGTGGTCCATGATTTCAATGTGTGTCATCATTATCTCTTCAGGGAGAAATTCACAGTATACACAGATCATAAGAGCTTGAAGCACATTTTCACACAAAGGGATTTGAACTTGAGGAAAATAAGATGGATGGAATATCTCCAGATGATTGATTTTGACTTGATGTACACAATGGGTAAGAGAAATTCAGTGACAGATGCATTAAGTAAAAAATTATATGTTCAAGTGGTGAAACAGGCATCAAATCAGAGGAAGTTGAAGTCAGTTATAGCTGTCATGCGGTTGGAATGGGAAGACTAGGGTGATAGAACGGTCTTATTTTCGATTTTGTTGATTCATGACTTGATTGGCCGGGTAAAAAAGGCACAAATATCTGATTCTGAGTGTGTGACCATGAGGTTGAAACTTAATGGTGGGGAGACCATTGAGGGTTAGCAACTGAATGGCGATTCAGTTTTGTGTTTTTGGAATCGGATGGTTATACCAGTTGCTTGTCAGGAGGATATTATCAGGGTGTATCATCATTCTAGGTGGGTTGTTCATCTTGGAATTCAAAAAATGTATAAAGCATTGAAAGCGCAGTTCTGGTGGGTTGGTATAAAAAGATGTGTGGCTGAGTTTTTTTTTGAAATGCTTGACTTTCCAGCAGTTCAAGGTAGAGCATCAGAGGCCAGCGGGAATGTTTCTGTTTTTACCAATCCCTATTTGGAAGTGGGAGCAAATAGAAATAGATTTTGTCATAGGTCTCACAAGAATGGTCAGAAAGCACGATTCCATTTGGGTGATAGTGGATCATCTAATGAAGTCGGCCCATTTCATCTTGATTTATGATTCGCATATGGTGGAGGATCTGTCCAAAATCTAAATCTGGGAGGTGGTAAATAGTCATGGTGTTCCAGTTTCGATTGTATCAGACAGAGATCACAGGTACACATCTCATTTCTAGAAATCCTTGCAGTAATCCCTTGGAACTAAGTTGACCATGAGTATGGCGTATCACCCTCAGACGGATGATCAATCTGAGGGGATGATACAAACTTTGGAGGATCTGTTGTAGGCTTGTGTCATGGGTTTTGGTGTCTTGTAGGAGGAGCACTTTTCGTTGCTTGAGTTCTCATACAATAATAGTTATCAGGCATCCATACATATGGCTCCGTTTTAAGCGTTGTATGGGCGGTCGTGTCATTCTTTACTATGTTGGGTGGAAACCGGTGAGTCCTCGATGGTTGGACCAAGACTTGTCTAGGAGACTATGGAGAAGATCAAGTTAATAAGAAAGAGAATGGATTTGTCTCAGAGTCTTCAGAAATCGTATGCGGATCATCATCGATGGCTGTTGTCATTCGATGTGAGTGATCATGTTTTCTTGAGGATCTCTCCTGGGATGGGACATAGTCATTTTGGGAAGCAAGGGAAGTTATCTATGAGGTATATTGGACCTTTTGAGATTCTTTATTGGGTTGGTGAGGTGGCTTATCATTTGGCTTTGCCACCTAGGTTCAGTGTAGTGCATAGTGTGTTTCATGGGTCGCAATTGAAAAAGTATCATCCGGATCGTGACCTTATGATTCGATGGGATCATGTTGAGCTACAACTGGATGCTTCATTGGTGCACATGACAGTGTGGTTTGTGGATAGGTAAGAGAAAGTCTTTTGTGGTAAAATCATTGGGTTAGTTTGGTTTTTGTTGTATCATGGCCAGATTCAAGAGGATACTTGGGAGCGGGAGAAAGAGATGGTCGAGCAATGGCCCAAGCTCTTTTGGCAAAGGATGGGTTCACTACTTTCCAAGGACGGAAAGACCAGTGGTGGGGAGAATTTAGTACCCCATGTTTCAGATATGTGGCCTTTTTTTCATTTTTATGTGTTTAAAGTGCATGGGATAAGTTGGGAAGAGTTTGGGATAGTTTCGAAGGGTTAGGAATGATCTTGGAGGCTTTTATTAGGGAGCATGGTTTGAGCACAGTTAGTGGAAACTGTGCGGGTTCTCTAAGAAACCGTATAGGGGGAGACAGTAGGCTTCGCATGGCCTATGTGCGGTTTTCCAAACCATGTGAGGAAACTATGCAAACCCCTTCTATCAAGGTATTAGTGTTCACACGGTTAGTGCACGGTTTGTCAAACCGTGTGGGGTAACCGTGCAGCCACTTAAAAGTAGGGTTTTAAAACCCGAGGTCACTCGGGGTTGCCTCATTCCTCTCCAAATTCTCTCCTACTTAGATCCCACTCAGGTTCTTCAGTTTTCAAGGATTTTAGGGGCTCTCCCACTTGGTTTGGAAGCATTTTGAAGAGGTTTCTTGGTGTTTTTAAGGTGGTTTCTCTCGGGTAAGTATCTCCCCTTAGTTTCTTTGTGTTTTCCTCTGGATCTAAATCCTTATCTTTCTTGGTTTTCTAGATCTACACTTTTTGTGTGTAGATATAGGGTTTTGGTTGCCTTGGATGATGGTTTTAAGGCTTGTGAATGCTAGGTAAAGGGATCTAGAGAGGTTTCGGTGGTGCCTTTGCTGGATTTGAGGTGTGGTTGCTTGTGGGTCGATTTCTCGGGAACCCTAAAGGTAGGTGGCTTTTCTATAGACTCCACTTGGTTAGAGCTAATGGTTTTGGTTACAATTAAATTTTTGTTCTTTGAATTAATTGTGGTTTGATGTTTGTAATTGGTTGGATATACCTTGGGTGATGTTTTGGGGGATTTTTGGGGAAAGGGGGTTTTGTGGGTGAAATGGTGTTTTTGTGGATTTAAAAATGGAGATTTTAAAATGGGATTCTATGGTTGATTTGTGAAATTGATTGATGGAAATGGTTTTCAATAAATATGTTTTTTATTGAAATATTGTTTGGCATGGAAAATGATTTTCAATAAATGGGTGATTTATTGAAGTGGATTGATATGCAATGGAATTGGTTGATTGCATGATGTTGTGACCTTGGTGGTTTATATTCTTGGTTTGGCTTGTTTGAAATGTTGTGTGTAAGTGGTTGGGAAGTACCACTATAATAAATGGGGATGGATAGTGGATGGAAGGGCCTCCGTCAAAGGATAAGTGGACGGGAAGTGCCTCTAGGTGTGAATGGGTGAACGGGCTGGACAGAAGCTCCACTGTTTGGTTGTATTGGTTGTTTGTTGTGCATTTCTTGGCAAGTTGGAAATTGTTGTACTAGTGTGTAAATGATGAAATGGCTTGTGGAATGTTTTTTTTTCTTTCCCTTGGTAGTTTGGTTTGGGTGAGATGGCTTGGTAAGGGTGTGTTTGGCTTATGGTAATGGTTGCACTTGTGATTATTTTATATAAACTATTTTATATAAATGTGCTAACAGTTTTATCCTAGTGGCATGTATAGGGAAGTCATTTGGGGAAGGACTACTGAGTTTTAGTACTCACACCCTGCATTGGCACTTTGGTTTCTTTGCATATGTCATGTACCGTGATGTGGGAAAAGGTAAGGCATCACCCTCCTTTAGTGGAGCATTTTGATTTCTTGGTGGAGCTTGGAGATGGGAGCTTGGTGTGTAGTTGTGGTGGTGTCATGGCTCGTGGTGTGGTGTGGTTTAGTCTTCCTCATAGTACTCTGATGTTTGGTGGACATGTCTAGTTGTATTGGTTTTGGGATTTATTGTGGAACATCTTGGTTGTCTTTTGAGAATACATGCTTGAATGTTTTATTAACATGCATCATATAGTGGTTGTTAGTGGATTTTTTGTTTGTTTTTTCTTAAGGGAAAATCATTCCACAATTTGTTCTGTAAGCCCTTGGAATTTATTTTCCAGCCTTTGGTGCCTTGGAAACGTCACTTAAGGCCAAGTATCCCTCACCGCATCCTCAATCCAATGAGGTAGGGGTGGGGTGTTACAAAAAAACTCAATAATAGATATATATTCCCATAAATTGAAGAAAATATGAATTCACTAGACATATTATGGATAGTGAAAATAAGACCACATTAAAAATTAAATCTAGAGTATTTTATAACCTATGGATACCCATAAAAATATTATTAGTTAAGAATATTTAATATTGTGAGGGAAAAATTTATTTAAGGGGGGAGAATGTAACGAACTAAAATTTCACTATATATTTCCCAGAAATTAATATTTTTTTAATAGCTTGTTCAACGTGAAATTATAAACTATGATGTAACCATGAAATGTTAAAATATAATATTATTTATATACTATATTCATTATATTAGTTAGTGTAAAATTATGGAACCATATTAGGCTACCCATTGTTGAGTCAATAAGGTTTCCTTATGACTTTCCAATTCATATATGTTTTGAAAATAACAAACACACTATCTCAAGGGAAATTTCTTTTCCACTCAGATTTTCCTTAATAAAGAAAATTTTACTTCCCTAAGGAAATTTATCCTTACCTATTTTTCATTTTTCATATTTTAGTATCTCTAAATCCAACTCTTTTTATTCCTAAGTGAAAAATTCGGTTTCACATCTAAAACCTCTAAATTCTATAAATTCTTAGACATAGAGTATTCTGTTTTCCGAATCCGAATTTAGATTCTAAATTCTTCAGAATTCAGGTTCTGAATTCTAAGAAATTAAGACATAGAATTCTCTGAAATTCAGACTCCGAATTCTCTAAAATTTAGACTTCGAATTCTCTGAAATCCAAATTCTAAATTCTCTGAAATTCAGACTCCGAATTCTCTGAAATTCAGACTCCGAATTCTCTGAAATTCATACTCCAAATTCTCTGAAATCCGGACTCTAAATTCTCTGAAATCTGGACTTTTAATTATCTGAAATCCGGACTCTGAATTATCTGAAATTCAGATTCTGAATTCCTCCGAATTCATACTCCGAATTCCTCTGAATTTAGGTTCCAAATTCTATAGATTTCAGGTCCCGAATTCCTCAGAATTTAGGTTCTGGATTACTTAGAATTTTCGTTCCGAATTCCTCAGAATTTAGGTTCTAAATTCAACGGAATTCAGGTTCCAAATTCCACAGAATTTAGGTTATGAATTCCTCAGAATTCAGACTCTGAAGTCTACAGAATTCTGATTCCAAATTCCTTGCAAAACAAAATCTAAATATCCATGTAATTTAGACTCTGAACATTATTTTTTCTTATACTCTAAAAAAATTGATTTGGATCAATCATATTTTACATATCCTTGTTATAGTTATAAAACGATGTTGTGCATTCTGTTTCTAACTAACCGTTGTTTGAGTGACACGTGTACAGGTCCCTCATAAATTCAAGGAAAAATATGACCATTAGAGGAGGGAGCCGATCTTTTGAGATGTGCCTATAAATAAGAGATCATTTGAATGATCTCAACCCTTGCTGATAAATCTAGAGATTACATGTTGTTGAAGTGATTTCTAGAAAGAGAGACACTCATGCTTTGTGCGTACTAAAATTCTTGTTCAGATTTCTTCGTGCGACTCTGATTGTTACTGTGTACAATCAAGGGCTTCCAGGGATAGGAAGATAGAGGTACCGACTACCTTAAAGTTTGAGGACTTCTTTTATAAGGAAGACAGAGGTTCCGACTACCTTAAAGTTCGAGGGCTTGCAGGGATAGCAAGATAGACTCTGATATTCCTATCGAGGCCTTACCCTGTTGTGGGTAATACATACTTTCTTGAATGTATAAATCAAGGGACCTTTATCCAAGGTTTTTGGATACCCTACTATTTGGGTTAAAAGATTCCATACTTGTTAATTATATTGTTTCAAGTTTGTTTTCCACTGCATTTTGATTAATAAGGAAATCATAACTATCTTATAATTTCTTGTACTTGTATACTCTGATTAGTAATATTCTATAAGCTTTAAGGTAGAATATTTTTCCCTGTAAACTTTTCTTAAGTTTCATTTCCAGAACTATATTTCCAGAATCTAGCAAGTTTGTAGAACTAAGAGGTCTTCTGAATTTACCTTGTTTAACTTTTTTAAACAATAATAAAATTTATATAAAATTTAAAAGTTCCAAAGGAATTTTCAAAGTATACAATTCACCCCCTCTTGTATATTGATCATATACATCATTATTTTGATCCTACAATATATATCAGAGCATTCCTCTGACATAATTAAATTCACATATAAGTTTTCTTGCTCAAGTTTCCTTTGTTATATTTTTCCATTCTTAGGATTCTTATCCTTGTTTACAAACTTTTATTACTAAAAAATTTTGTGTGGAAAGATTTTTTTTGTTTTAGATGGTAGAAATGAATGTTGGTTCAATTAGAAATATTAATCCTACTAGACCACCTATATTTTATGGGAATGATTATGAATATTAGAGAGATCGTATGAAGACTTTTTTTATTAATACTAGAGTGGAAAACTTTGTAATGCTTACTAGAGATTACAAGATTCATGATAAGGAAGTCAGAACTTTTACTAATCAAGAAAAGTCAAAATATCAACTAAACTACAAGGTATACAATACATTGTTGTGTTCAATGACCATGAATATATATATCCATATTTCTTCTCGCAAAGCTGCAAATTTTATTTGGATGAAATTTGGGGTTACACATTTTGGAGCTCCAAAAGTTATCAAAACTAGAAGAGCTATGCTCATAGCTAAATATCATGGTTTTTACTTTCCTTATGGAGAACCAATTTGTAAGGTACAACAAAAGTTTATGACCATTGTTAATAGTTTATAATATATGGGTGGAAAAGGTTTAGATAATTTGGCACTTGCGGACAAGATTATAGATATCATTCCTAATTATTGGGAGTCAAAGAGAACAGTTATTGATGAGAATAGAAAAATCTCACAAATTACTATTGATGATCTTTTTGGAACTCTTCTTCAACATGAGATAAGAATGAAAAGATATGTTGATCTAAATAAGAATAATAATGGAAATGGAAGTTTTGATTTTACAAATACTTCAAATCATATGAAAGCCAAGATTCCTGAGAGAGTTACAAAATCTAAATCGAGGAAGGTTACTATTTTATCTGAATCAAGTGAAAGTGACCATTCTAATAATGAACTAGCTAATATTTCTCGAAGGATGAACAAGATAGTTGAGAAGAAAGAGTTTCAGTATAGATATAAGAAGAAATAAATAAAGTATAAGAAAGACTCTGAAGTCACTTGTTATGAATGCAAAAGAGCAGGGCTAATAAGGCCAGATTGTACAATACTTAAGAGAAAGGATAGAAAGGAAAATAATTCTAAAAAAATAGAAATAAATACTAAAATGCTAAGTCTAAGAAATTTTTGAAAGCTAATGACACCTAGAGTTCTAGTGGTGGAGACTCTTCTTATGAATCCTACATCCATGAATAAAATGTAGAGAAATAGCATCGGTTATTGAAAATCTCCATTATGAAGCTCATATTCTAAGCAAGGAAATGAGGTGGATTAATTAATGACTAAAATTAACCAAGGAAAGTATTATGTTGAAAAATTATGATATATGTTAAATCTAATGTGATATAAGTTTATACTCATGGAAAATTTCTACAACATCAATTCTAGAAGAGTCACCACCCTTGACTACCACATGAGCTTACCTTTTGACTAAATCATATATGTAAATCATGAGGGTATAAATAATTAGAAGAAAAGAATATATAAACATTTAATTACTAACATAATATGTTATTTATCATAATTATATTTTACCGTTCAATTTTTTACTATTAAAAAATGAAATTTTATTTACTCATGCATTTATAAAATTAATAAAACCTTTTACTATTAAAATGCATTTTTCAAAAATATTATTTTCATGTGATATATTTAAATTAAATTAATATATTATAGGTGAAATATATTATTCATTTTAATAAATATATTAACACCTACTTAATTGGTAATTGACATGCAATAAGATTAAAAAAATAATTTTTTTAAAAAAAATTATTTTTCTAAGAAAACAATTATCAATTGATTGTTTTGTTTTCATTTACATAATATTTCTTTAAATTAATTAATTTTAATGTTACAAATATAATTTTTTATATATATAATAATAATTTTATCTTAAGATGATTTTGTGATACTTTTCTAAAACAAATGGTTTTTATTTGAAAAGTAAAAAATAATGTTTTTACCAAAACTATAGTATTTTTGAATTTATCAATATATAAGTTAGATAAAGAATTTTATAAAACATTTATATTGATAAAATATTATTTCAGTGAATATTATTATAAATTTGAAAATAATATTGAAATCTTATAATAATTATGTTCAACATTTTAGAACATAATTAACATATCTTTTTAATTTGAAAACACTTTTCAGCCATTTATGTTAATTAATCATTTTAATATTGATATTCATATTTGGATTCCTTTTAATGATACATAAAATTTTTTTTATAATAAACCACTTTATTTTATTTCATTAAATTAAATAGACAAATTTATATTTTTCAAATCATTTTAGCTTAAAATAAACTTTTTAAAAGCTATTTGTACAAGTTATGTGTGCTGAAATTAAAATTAAATTATATATATATATATATATTTTATAATTTTTTATATCATCATTTTAAAACCATGAAATACGTAAAATTTAAATTTTGGTACTTAATATTAATTACTGAGGATGGTTAATGTCAATATGCTAAAAGTAGTTTAACTAACTACAAAAGACATAAGTAATTAAAAATATATATCTAAGTGTGTGGATGAGTAGAAGCTCTAAAAATAAACCTACCCTATTTTTTATTTTTTGATACATTTACACTTTAATTATGATATGTTAATATTGAAATGTAATGGGTACTTCAAAAATTACACTTCACTTCACATATAAAAGGGGGATAAATTCCTTCACTTAATGAAAAAACTATCCCTCACAATTTAATCATAAATGATACCAATTTTACCCTCATATAGTCCCTTATAAATTCAATAATCATCTAGACTAAATTAGATAACCTAAGGCCTCCATTTCTAGGGATTTTTCTAGGAGAAATGTAAAGATCACACTGTGACCATTTCTTACTCTTTAGTCTTTTATTTAAACATTCATCTCCATAAAATTTTATATAAAACCTAATATTATTAAATAATAATTATTTTCATAAAATAATGATATTGTATAGATATATCAACCATAATTCAATCCATAACATTATTAATGTTAGATAAAACAACATCAATTGTGCTAACATGAGGACTACCATCTACGTAAAGTGATTTGGTTCATTTTTTCACAATATATTTTCAAGTTTGGTAAAAAGTAGGTATTTTAAGAATGAATATGTTTAATATTTAATAATTATAATACTTTAATGATAATTTATCATATACCATCATTCAATCTCATTTATTGTGAAATGGAGTCCTTAATCATACGTATGTGCATGCTACCGCCTCCACAAAATATTATATATCATGTCTCATCTAGTTTCATAGTAATTTAATAAAATATATTAATATAATATTAAAATAAAAAAAATTAAAAATAATAATATTATTCCACTTTAATAATGATATTTAGACAAAATAAATTACTTCCATAACCATACCCATCTATTAATTATGTTATGTTCATGTTTTGGTCAATCAAACTACATACTTGAAAAATTCAATAAAATAATATCTCAGATAACTACAAGAAAATTATTACTAATAATATATGATATATATAATTTATAGTTTTTTTCAATAGTAGAATCATTAATATTAAACATTTAATTATGATTTATTTTTCAGTTCATTTTAAATCATCGAATTCATCATCGAGGACCATATATAAAATTCCCTTATAAAGAAATTATTAAATTATAAATAATTAAAAAGAATCAATTAAATTAACATATATGTTCTATGAATGATAATATTTTAGAGATGTATGAAGAGAAACACTGCTACTACAAAACTAGTTCAAAACAATTGAGATTACTCACACTTGATATTGATAACATATAACAACTAACTCATATATGTGTATAGAATAATTATAAATAAATATTATAATAGCTTATAGTTATTAATAATGTTATAAAATAGGTTATTAAGATGGTTATTTTTTATACATCGTATTCAACTAATCTAGTGGAATTGATGAATTATAGTAAGGGGATCTTTATCATAAACATAATTTCATGAGGAATATTTTTTAATGTGAACTGTGTAATATTTAATCAGGGTTGATTACAGACTAATGAATGTATTTTACAATATTCTTAAAGATCATAGGGTTTAAATATCTATATTTCATCTTTAAATGTCCTTATACTAAAATGTTACCATTGTTAACAGGGTCTTTGTGAACAAAACTCCCTTCATTGAGTTATAATGATTCTTATTAGAAATATTTCATACATGATTGGTTCTTTACACCATAAGATTAAATTTTATAATACATTTTGTTCCTACCTTTTGGAAAATATCCTTTTATTTCAAATATTTTTAGTTGAAAAATATCTCTCTCAAAATATAGATCACTATTTAGAATAATTCTAATCCTATTTAATAATGGTTTCTAATAATTGTCCATATTTTCCATTCCCACCAATGTTTTACTTTATATGTAGAAACTTAGTTATTTTTTATCTCTTTTAGCTTTCACATTTCACTTTTTCTATTTTCCAAAGGAATCTTTTCATCTATTTTTTCAATGTGGTTTTCAAAAAATGCATTTTAAAATATTAAAATGGATTTCATTCTATGATATTTTGATTTATATTCCACTATAAATTTTCTTGAGATAAACATTATGTATATTTAGGTATTCAATATTATCTTTTATAAAGTAAATGTTTTGAAATATTTTAACATTACCTTTTCAAAAAAATCTTCTAATAGTGGAATTTAAATTATTTATTTATGAAAATGTTAAAAATATTTATAATTTCAATTTTTTGGTTTCACTCCCATTTTACTATATCAAAAAAGGATTTTATTTATTATCAAATTATTCTTCCATATTTACGCTCTAAATTTTCTTATGCTCTTTTTTAGAATTAAACTCAAGGAAATCCTTTACTATTTTTGGATTTTCAAATAATATAATTTTTAAAAACATGGTTTTTTATCCAATAACATTTTTCTATGAAAACTATATATTTCCATCCATTTATTGAAGGGTTCTCACCTAGATTCCATACATTAGTTGATTTGAAAATTATTAACTTATTCATATACACTTTGTAAATATTGTTATAATATCGTATGATTTATTATCTTTATTAATGGATATTGATCTATAAATTTAATTAATATAATTAGATAGCAATTTATTTTTTCATGGGTTTACCATGTTATGATTATTTATTGAATTATTATTAAAATATTTATGGAATTATGAATTAAATATTTATGTGATTCCATTTGAAAATCATATGAAACCATTTTTATCCCATGTGTTTTCAGGATATATTGAATGATTTATATATTATGAAAAAATTATATATTATGATGGGTGGGGTCCTATTTCTCCCTCTAATTAATTTGTAAGTTGATTTTATCTCATGAGATAAATATATTAAGATTGGAAATTTTTTTGTTCAAATCAGGACCAATAAAAAAAAATTGTTTACAAAAAAAATCATGGAATTATTTTCACAACATAATTTGTGAACATTCCATTTATTCATAAGATTAAGAGTGCACATTTTTATATTCACAACATGAAGCATTGAATTTTTTTAACACGTGTTATAAAAAAATGTGTTTATAATCGTTTCTCAATTCTTTATGTATGCCATATTTCTATGATATATGAAATCATCATGATATTTTTATTTTTATATGACATGATTTGTAAAAAAATTATTATCTATGTTTTTTGGGTTATTTCTTTCTTATCTATCTTGATGATACAAATATTCTCATCCTCTTCTCAAGATGACATTTGATTGTTTTGAAAACCTTGATGTTTATGGTACATTTTTTCTAAGTTACAACATATATTATTTATTAAATTATTCTCATATAGGCATAAATTATTGGTAATATGTTTTGGAGGATATGTTTTGTGGGTTAAAGGTATGCGTGGGGAAATAGTGTCCAAAACAAGCCCACCAGATGGCTTATTATATGTTGTGTCTTACTCTGGTTAAGAGGGTATAATCTCCCCAAGTGACCCATCTAGGTATTCTCTTCTAGTCTGAAACCTCTAGCATATGGGGAGGTGTGCTTGAGGTCATGTGGCAACCCATCTCGGGGAACCATTTAGTGGATTTCAGGTCAGGGACATTACAAATTGGTATCATAATCGGTTTTTTCTATGACTTACTATTATGAGATAGTAGATAGGAGTTTAGAAAAGTGTTGATCCTTGGTAATGAGATCATTCTCGGAATTAAATAGCCCATGTACAAAGTAAACCCCAAGTTCTCTGGGGTGGTAATTGTTTTTTATTGTGCATTGTTACATTTGATGATATATAACCATTTTTTGATGCACTTGTTGTATTATGATACTATTTTATGGTATTTTTCTCATGATCGTGATGACATAAGGATGTTCATTAATGCATCATTTTAAGAACCTATGAATTTAAGTGTCATGCATCATGATAGTCACACACAGGATGGGTGTGTGGGATAAGAAAAGTAAAATTCCGTACACTTCCTTGAAAATTTAAAGAAAATGGTTTCTAATGAAATGATTAAAATGGTAAAAAGAAATGAAATTTTGAATATTAATTAAATAATGGCATCTAATAAAGGTTTAAGAGAGTTTAAATGTGGAATATAACAAGTTATAGAATAAGAAATGATCCTAGAGAAAAGGTTTACATTTTACGTATGGAAATAGTTGTGAAATGGTTCCTAAATTAAGACTTGTGACCATGTGAGTTAGTTACCCTATGTTAGCCATAACCAATGGTAGGGTTGGTGGTGGTAGTGTTTTGAATGTGATAAGGTCTATTTGGATAGTGTATGTGAAACATTTATATGTTTCTATTTGAGATCCATCTTTTGTGAAACCTATTCAAGTTACATGTTATGTGTTCTAAAACTCAAGTTTGTATTTGTAGAGAAATGACACAATGACATCAAGTGTCAGTTGGGAAACAAGAGGATGTTTTCAAGAATGATCCTCTAATAGTGTAACAATAGAATTTTGGGATCTAGGATGGTAGATAATAGTATTTCCATGATAATCTAGCTCACTTTATGAAAATTATGGAATGGGATCCAGGGAAGGTCATGCTGATCATGTTTGAGCTGACCAGGGAGTTTCAACTATAGTACCCTCTGACCTTTACCAGAGAGTTTGGTATAGGGGAAGTCGAGTTCTGGATATAGTCCATCCAAATAATTTTATACCGTTTAGAGACTCTTGTTGAGAATAGGTTTCAGGTGTACACCTATATGTTGAGAGTTCAGGTGAAGAATTGGTAGGAAATCATGGTTCAGATTGAACATGATAAAGGGTTCTTGTGGAATGTTTTTTAGGAAAATTTTCTAGAGCATTTCTACCAAGAGACCTTGAGGTAAAAAAAGATCATGGATTCTATGATTTTGATCCAAAGGTAAATTTCATAAATGTATTGTGTTATTAATTTTAGTAATCTATGATGCTTTATTCCAACATTGGAAGGAGATGAAGCAACTATGGAGAAATGTGTATAGGATAGTATGAGACATGAGATCAATTCTTAGGTAAATATATTATACTTAAAACGTTTTTCATAAGTAGTGGATAAAACTCTTATCTCAGAAGGCAGCCTAAAGGGGGCTTCAGTTAGTAGACTTTTGGTTCCAGTTTGATGAGTGAGTGGTGTAGATTTTGAGGGCATAAATCATCATTTAGGAAGTTTCCATTGGGATGTAAGTACATAG
The DNA here is from genome assembly GCA_963277665.1 of Viscum album. Classification (NCBI taxonomy): domain Eukaryota; kingdom Viridiplantae; phylum Streptophyta; class Magnoliopsida; order Santalales; family Viscaceae; genus Viscum; species Viscum album. Next base: position 1,436,738,411 of record OY728156.1, on the reverse strand, counting down.
AATAGTTAGGAGAAAAGGGTTATCATCTTATGGTAGAGATTGGGTGTTCTTTTATTAGTGTGGATAGCTAGGGCACATGCACGACTAGTATCCCTAACCACCAGTTGATTGTCGATCATGTGGTATGATGGGTCATTTACAAAGGATCTACAAGAACCTTGATAGTTGGGCATGGATGAAGGTTTGAGGCAGGTACCTAGTGCGGGCAGGGGGTCGACCACCCCATTTCAAGCAGTCAGTTAGATTTGAATGGGTCTTACTAGTTGAGGAGGTTAATGTGGTACTCTAGGGTGAGAGTATCCATTTCAGTAGGGTAGTGTAGTTTCAGGCACTTAGTCTAGAGCTCTGGGTAGAGGGATAGTGTAGCGACTCGGGTTTTGACCCTGTCATACTTTGGAATATTCCTATGAATAATTATAGAGCTAGGCGCAATGACGGTGTGCGATTCTGAGTCCCGGTGTTCCCAGAATAAATTTTACAAAAATATTAAGTATTTTTATACTATGCACATGGAGAGGGTGTGTTATCTCTTAAAAAGTAGCTCAAAATGGGAATATTAGGGCATGGTTGCGTTCGGAGCGTGCCGTTTACCCTAGGTGGGGTGTAAACCTTGCGGGTGTGGGCCTGCTGTGAGAAAATCCACCAGGGCTATTTTTGTAAATAAATGGAAAAGTTTCTTTATGAGAATTGGTTCGAATAACTCCGGAAAGGATTCTGAGATCATAATTCTATGTGCGTTGTTGCGTTCAGAATTTCTTGTTTACCCTAGGTGCTACATAATTTTAGTCGGCACCGGGTGCCGGGTCGGAGGCGTGTTGGTTGGGAGATAAGATGAAGTTTTTATTTAAAATAATAATAATAATAATTAATCAATCCCCCTCCCATCTTCCTCCTCCCATTGGCGACGAAACCCTTCCCCCGACCTCTTTTCTTCTCCAAATCGAGCCGTAGATGTCTGTTTTTTGCACCAATCGTCAGCGGATCGAGCTTTAGGGTGTTGCGGGTGTTGTTCTGCACCCGAAGCTTTGGCGATCCGCCATCAGGTAGGTGGTTTGAGTTTAAAATCCCGGATCCCGTTTATGCATTTTTTTTCTTCAAATATTTATAAGGGTTGTGTAGTTCGGGTCTTGAGGTTTCTGAAACATTTTTCGGATCTGAATTTGGAGCACCAGGGTGTTCCCGGTGGCTCCCGGATGTTTTCCAGCAGAAAACCCGGTTACTGGTGGTAGCCATGGTAGATTCTGGCGAGGGAAGTGGTGGCGCGGTGGCAGCGCGGTGGCAGCGCGGTGGATTCCAGCAGGCGGTGGCGGTCCGGTAAGACAGACGGTGGTTTCCGGCAACCCTGCGATGGTCCGGCCAGATTTTTCCGGGGTTTCTTTAAACCCCTGTAACTCGCAAATCATAACTCTAATTTGCAAGTCATTTGCGGCAACGCGTTCTTTGCGTCGAGAAGAACCTTTTATACTCACTTTAGGAATTTTTTTAGTTGTTTTTTTGGACCAGGGCCATGAAACGTTTAAAATAATAATAATATTTTATTATTTTCAACTTCGATCCGCCAAAACTCCTGCATTGAGTGTCCAAATGACTTTCCGTCAGTGGTGTTGAGACCCTGATGGTACGACAGACTTTTCAAGATAGTTTCTGGTTGTTGGGACCAAGAACAGGGTGTGGGCCCCAGGAGGTTGGGTTCCGGTGTTTATGGAGAAACATGACTTTTCCACCGGGTGTCTGTTTTGGACGATCGAGTAGTTGATTCTGTGTGTTTCATCATGGGGATCTCAATGGTGTGATCCTCTTGACGATTTTTGGGATCGTGGTGTGGTCCCCACTCGGGCTGGCTACGATGAATAGTAAATTTATCACTGGGTGTCCATTTTGGATGATCGAGTAGTCTATATCATGTGTTTTTCCAAGGGGATCGTAGTGGTATGATCCACTTGATGAGTTTCGGGATCGTAGTGTGGGACCCCCACGGGCTAGCTACAGTGAGTAGTGCCTTTTTCACTGGTTGTCCGTTTCGGGCAAGTAAATAGCCTATCCTGCGTGTTTTTTCGCGTGCATCGTGATGGTGGCCTCGGTATCGGCCTTGGAGGTGCGCGGTGTGACGTTGTGGTGGGTCACTCGAGTTAGCGACGTTTGGACCAGCAGTAGTTGAGGGTACTCCCATGGTTCATTCTTATAAGGTTTCTTATAACATCATAGCCTTAGTATAGGTTTTTGATCCTCTCGATGGGATGTTTAATCTGTTAGATTTGTGGCGTCTCTCTGGTGGGCCCGGAGCGGGATCCTCTAGCATTGTTTCCCTAGATCGAGTTCTTGGTATCGCTGTGACCACTTATCCATGGGTTGTGATCCCCTATCTAGCAGGTTAACCCCATAGGGTTTGTGGAATCATCGGGAATATGATCCCCTATGTGGTGGGCCATGCTCAGTAGGGTTGTGGCATCATCGGGTATATGATCCCCTAATTAGCATGAGGATTTTAGTAGGGTTGTGGTATCGTTGTTTATACAATCCCCTACTCATCGTATGGTTTATGTAGGGTTGTGGAATCATCAGTTTGATCCCCTACTGCGTTAGATGTACCAGATATGGTTTTCGGTATCGTCATGACCATCATGAAATGGGTGGAGATCCTCAATTTGAGTGATGTGTTTCTGTCGAGCGCCAGATTGGGTTCTGGTATCCCCTAGTGGATCCTGGGAGTGATCCCCTATCTGTGAGATCTACAAATTCCAGGTCGGGTTGTGGTATCCCCCAGCGGACCCTGGGAGTAATCCCCTATCTGTGAGATCTTTGTATACCGGTGTGGGTTCTGGTATGCCCAAGCGGACCCTAGGAGTGATCCCCTATCCGAGGAGTTTGTTGTTTTTTTGTTTCAGCAAGGTTTCCTCAGTGACGATATCTGACGAGCGTGATCTCTCAGGTGAGTGTCTGAGATGTTTGTGTGGGACCCGATGGAGTGTATCGCTCATATGAGTGTCATTTGGTATGATATTTATCATGGAGTGTGATCTTATGGTTATGAATCGTTGTTGGTGATGAGGTCAGTAACTCATGTGGCTCGGTGCGTGAGCTGAGTATATCTTGATGTTTTTGGTATACATAAGAGGGTATATCTGAGTGGACGTTCAAGTTATATGTATGGGCATATACCTGGGCAGTTGTTCGAGATACATGTTTGGGCGTATTTCTAGGTGGATGTTCATGGTGTATGTATGGGCATTCACCTTGATTGAGCTCACTAGTTGTGTTTAGCCTAGGATGGTCACGAGTCTAGCTGGGATGAGAGGACTGTTGCATTTTAGTTGCTCTATTTTTTTTGGGTTTTTGGGGTACCTACTGAGTATTGTTATACTCAACCCTACACGAGCTTTTCCAACACATGTTTGTGTCTTGTGCTGACCACAAGCCTTTCGACGGTGTCCGCGGAGGACCTAGAGCAGGCAGAGCTGAGTGAGAGGGACTGACCGTGGAGTCGTACCGGAGCTGTGTCAAGGAGCTTTCTAGTGGTTCTTTTGGAAGCATACCCCTTCTTCTGAGCAGGTTAGTCACTTTTGTGGTTTTCCTTTGGTGTTCCCTGTTTTTCCCTTTTGTACTTATATTGCACTCTTGTTTGGGATAGTTGTATGCATGCATTTACTATTCTGTTTTGTATATCTCTGCATTATTGCATGGAGGTGTGTGTGGGTGTGTGTGTGTATAGGTACCTTAGGCTAATGTCTCCCATGTGTGTGATTGCCTACTCGGAGCTAGTCGCCAACCCCTGGCCTATTGGAGGTGGGCTTGGGGAGTCGCGGCTCGAGCCCCGTTGGGTCGGGTCGTGACAGATAGATCAGTTTCACACACGTTATTTTACACTAGGAAGTGGCGAGGCTAGACTTCTATATTTTGAGCTGTGATTCTTATAGCTTCCACCCATTATATGTATTATTTGACATAGTTTCCACACACTCTTTCATTTCTTCTTATTTTGTGGATTTTTTGAGTTTAGTAGTGGATTGTGTGTGTGGGATTATATTGATTGATACTTCTTTGGGGTGAGAATTGAGAATATCAAATAATGTAAAGGATTTTCTCTAGAACTAGGTGGGTACCATTTTCTTTGGGACTTTTTCATCCTTCATATGTCATGTTTTGACCTAATTCTATGTATGGATTGGCTAGTGACATATCAGATATATATTAACTATTACCATCATAGGTTAAATTTTATGTTTATTGAGGGAGACACATATGTCCAATGTGGTGAATGGGATGTTTGATCTGGCCTTGCAGGGATAGTTTGTCAGTGGTTGGGTGACCTCACAGCCTAAGTGGTTTTCTCTGTGCTTGATGATGGAGGGTTAGAGAATCTTGGCTTTCCACCTATTTTCGATTAGATTCAAGATGTGTTTCCTCGAGATTTATCAGGTCTACTTCCCTAGAGGTATGTGGAGTTCAAGATAGAGTTACTGGTTGGGGTGGAACCAGTTTACATTACGACACACTAAATGGAACAAGTTAAACTCCAAGAACATTATATTCATTTAGAGGAGTTTGAGCATAAACGACTTATCAATCCAATTATATCACATTGGGGATCCCATTTGTTATTTTCCAATAAGGCTGATGGATGTTTGCAGTTTTGTGTTCACTATAGATGGGTGAATCGGATTAATGTTAATAAATAATACCCTATTCACTGAATTGATGATTTGTTTGACTAGATGAGAGGTTCATTAGCGTTTTCCAAGATTGATTTGAGGTCAGGGTATCATCAATTGGGGGTGAGGCCTTATGACATATTTTGAACTACTTGCAAGAGTAGATTTTTGTTGTATGAGTTTTTAGTGATGTCGTTTGTATTGACCAACACATCGTCCATGTTCATGGATTAAATGAACTGAATATTTCACCCCTATCTAGATCAATTTGTAGTTGTCTTCATCGATGACATCCTAGTGTACTCCAAAACTCATGACGATCATGCTAAACATATTGATATAGTCTTGGGTTCACTAAGAGAGCATATAATTTAGGCCACACTATCAAAATGTAAATTCTAAATTGATAAAGTACATTTCTTGGGTCACATCGTCTCTGAGGAAAGTGTTTTGGTGGATCTAGAGAAAGTGTGGGATTTTGTGTCTTGAGAGCATCCCAAAAATGTTTATGATGTTCATAGTTTTTTGGGTTTGGCCAACAATTTCTATTTCTGACACTTTCGCTGGGGCGCGCGCGTCCTCCCACTTGGGTGCGACAGGCATGGATGTTTTGTTACCCCCCATTCCCACTTTCCAAAGGCGGCTGACATCCGCTCCGTATTCAGGGATGTCTGCTCCTTGATCGAAACTGGGATGATGGGATGTCAGTTCTTCCTTCCGTGGATTCCTCCTCGGAACTCGTTACCTAGTCCGGGTCTCCCTCATAGATTTAATATGTTCTTCGTGAATCTCTTCTCGGTTCCATGTTTCCATGGACACCAGTTAATTACACTGCTCATGTCAGGGCATTCCAAGGGGTCTGGTCCGGGTGGCAACCATTAATTTTGGAGTAGTAACGTTGAGACATCATTGGCATGTCTGGATGCTGAGGAATTGGCGTGTCTGTCTTTTGTCCCTTATTATAGGGCTTCTCGGGGGCGCGAAAGCCCAAGGCATTCTGAATATAGTGCGGGGAATCATATTCCATATGTATGTATCTGAAGTTTTCCTCAGCTTCCTGTGTTTAACACATGGTATGCCACAAGTTTAACGTCCAGCGGAGACGGATTAGACTGATCATAACACCGATAAAGGTGGACCAGATTGATGGACCCCCTTGAGGAATCACCGATATTGGGGCCTGCACGTGGGCGGCTTCCCAAATACCATGGAGGGGGAGACGAAATGGGACCATCACAAGGGCGATAGTGAAGTTGGGCTTGAGCCTCGAAGAGACCTCCTACGTATCCCCGTGGCAGGGAATCAAAGTCCACGTAGCTCAGGTTGGGTTTCATCAGCAAACTGACGTGAAGGGGATCGGGATAATAGAGTGGTGGGATTGAACCTCGTGGAGGCTTCCAACGTACCATGCCTTGACATGGATCAAAGTCCTCATAGTTCGCTTGGGGTGTGTCGACGAACCGACGTGAAGATGGACCTTGGTCCGATGGATATCATCAGCGAACCGACGTGAAGGTGGACCATGGTCCGATGGATGTTGGGCTTGAACCTTAGGGACGTTTCCTATGTACCATGCCTTGACATGGATCAAAGTCTTCATAGTTCTCTTGGAAGGTGTGGGGCTTACACTCTAGGTTGCCCAGGTTTTGGTGAACCGACATGAAAGAGGTCGGAATGACCAGCTATTGGGTTTGAACCTTAGGGAGGCTTTCTACATACCATGCCATAGCAAGGATCAAAGTCGCCATAGTTCGGGTTGAAAAGGTGTTGTTGAACTGACATGAAGGGGTGTCGAAACAACCAGATGGTGAGCTTGAACCTCAGGGAGGCTTCCTACATACCATACCTTGACACGGATCAAAGTCCATGTAGTTCAGGCATACAGTTTAACGTCATGAAGGACGGGGGTAGAACTTGATGTGAATAAATGACCAAGTGGTGGGCTTGAACCTCGTGGAGGCTTCCTACGTACCATGCCTTGACATGGATCAAATTCCACATAGTTCAGAAAGGGTTTTGTCAGCGAACCAACGTGAAGTTGAACCCGGGGGTCCACTGGTGGTGGGATTGAATCTCGTGAAGGCTTCCTACGTACCATTAATTAACATGGATCAAAGTCCATGTAGTTCAGTTGTATAGTTTAACATCATGTAGGATGGGGCACTTGGGATTTACACTCTGAGGCAGCCCAGGTTTTGGTGAACCGACGTGAATGAGGTCGGAATGACCGGATGGTGGGCTTGAACCTCATGAGGCTTCCTACGTACCCTGCCTTGACATGGATCAAAGTCCTCATAGTTCGCTAAAAGAGGATTCAAGTTCGATGCTCACTCTAAGCTCACGTGAGTCATGCTCGGTGTGAGAAACAAGAGGTTGCAGGGACCTGACGATCACGTCATGAAGGGTGTATCCATGGGAAATGAGAAGGGTCTTATGCGTTAGGCAGCCCATGGTGTTGGGACTTACTCTAGGATGGAGGCCCAAGGGTGACAAAGCGCAATGGGAGAGGGATTTGGGACCGAGAAAAGGGGTGCCTCGTCCTCTATCATGCCCTCATATGGCCTTGGCAGTGGGGAAGTACGGAGGTGCATGGGTGCTACCTTCTGTAAAAAGGACTAGGGGCTTACGCCAAGATTGTCGCCCTTCCCTCGTGGATAAACGCTACTCCTAGAAGGAAGATATAATCCCCTGTGATTGGTGATCCCATCCCCGTGGAGATGAGTGTGCGTAAAGAATGTCTGAGTCGGGGGGACCCTTCATGCAGGGCACGGGGCCGGATCACAGTTTAACGTCTTGTGTTGAGGACGACAGTGCTTGGTAGTTTAACGTCCTACATCTCAGATGAGGTGGGTTTACTCCACACCCCTAGGACTTACATAACTAGTATCCTCTACTCCTTGTGGGAGGGAAGGTACCGGAAATGCCGTGAGAAAGGGGGGTCATGGAGCGAACCATCGAGGGGTCCACATTAGCATGGCTATGAGAAGAAGCAATAGATGTTAGCGTGCATATGCAAAGAAGCATTAGGCGAAGCAAAGACATGGGAGGTATTGTCCTGGGGACTTTGAAATCACATCGTGCAGACCTAGAGGGACGCACGGAAAAAGGATTCACCAAGCAGTGGGGCCCATAGGCAGGGGCCTTGTGGAGCTCGATTGCTCAGTATGGTGAAACGCACTAGCGAAGTGGTGTGCTTCACGAAGTGGTATGCCTTATCCTTAGCATGGGGTGGAGATGCAAGTGGGGGGTTCTTTGCGAAGTGGAAGGGTGTTCATGGAGCACTGCCTCACGGAGCATAGGTGCCTCGTGAAGCGAAGTGCTGTGAAGCAGTGTGCTTTGTGAAGTACAGGGACCCTACCTTGGCTTGTGGATCACGTGTATAGGATGGGTGTCTTGCAAAGCATAAATACTCTGTGACTACCCGGGTCCCCTTCGGGATCCCCTTCCTTCGCGAAATCCCTTGAGCATTGCGAAAGGAATCCCTCTCAGAAAAGGGGATCAAAACGAGAAAATGTGGAGGAACCTCGCGAAGCAAAAATACCTCGCGTAGCTCATGATTCGCAGAGTAAAGGTAGATTTGCGATTCAGGAGCTAAGAAGGCGAAAGGTCAGATTTTCCTTCCCGGGGACTCAGGGGGGACCGAGTATTTATAGGCAAGGGGTGCTGCAGAGCAGCGCTCATTTGGTGCGAAGATGGCTTGGATTTCTTCACGGTGAGTCGCGAACGTCAACCGGGTTCGCGGAGGTGTACCGCCTTATTTTCTTCGCAGAGAGATCGCAAACGTTAGGGGGGGTTCGTGGGAGTCCTGCCTCAACTACTTCACGGCGGGTTCACGAACATCAGGTCCATTCGTGGGGCTTCCCGCCTCTGCTGCTTTGCGGCGGCTGCGTTGCTTTGGAGGGCTCCGCGTCGGGGCTTCACAGGGCAGGCCTTGGAGCCTTATTTTCTTTGTTCTTTTCATCCAATTTTTTGGCGCCACCAAATGAATCCCCTCATACTTGGAACCGCGGAGGGATCAAGGGTCGATGTCTAAGGGAAATCACCAAAAGTATAGGCAGTTCACAATGCGGGCTCGCGAAGTAGGCGAGAGAGGCAAACAGGGGTCGCGCGGTCCGGATGCGCCGCGAAGCTCCATGTGGGCTGGACGCGCCGTGAAGCTCTGAGGTCCGATGACTATAAATAGGGGGGATGACCACTCTTTTTTCCTTTCTCTTCTTCATGACTTTTTCCTTTTGCACTCTTGATTCGTGAAGCTCCGCATACTCCGTGTCTGCCCACCGCGAATCGATCTTCATGGCAAACCGCGAGTCTCTGACTCCACGACTGCGCCAAGCGAACATCTTCTTGTAAGCCTAGGCCAGGCTCCACGTCTTGGGTTTGCAACCGAGCTCCGTGAACGAGCTCCGCGGATGATCTTTACCACCAGACCTGAATTTTGTCTTAGTTCTGAAACCCAATGTGCCATCAAGAAGCTGCGCTGGGGGTGCTTGCAGATGCTGGTCAGAGGGATGAAATGGCCAACTGTCTGGGCCTGGGGGAGCTAATCTGAAGCCACTTGGACCATAATTCTTTGACAGAACTGCTATCAGAGAGTCAAAAGAACTACCCGTTGTGAAAGAAGCTGCCTTTATATGGCTTCAGGCTAAGGGATGACGTCTTCATTCCTGAGGTGAGTAGGGACGAACCAGCTTGCTTGTTCAGAAGTACGCCATGCTAGCATCAATGGTTCAGGGCGGATGACGGTCATGCTCAGGAGGACTTCACACCTGTCACCGCCGACTATCTGTACAACCATCTGAACAACAGTGATGGGATTTCGTTGCTACCGGAGATGTCCCCTCCCATGTACTTCACAATACTGAAGGCATCTTTGAGGGATTCGAAGAAAGGGTGGTCCAATGAGTGGGACCTGCGCCAGGGAAGCAACTTCACCAATGATTGGGCATGGGCTTACTGGGTAGGTGCCTCATGCGAGGAGTTTGGGGCTGAGCTGAGGAGAGTGGGTTTGTATGAGGCGGCATGGGCCTCCCAATTCCACATTTATCAACCTAAACAGCTGATGTTGGAGCTGTTATGTAGATGGTCATCTTGGACCAACACTTTTCACCTGCACCATGGGGAGGTTGGCATTAGTCTGTGGGATGTCCATCAGATTCCAGGGGTCCCGATCTTGGGGGCTATATATGATGAGTTCCTCCCCATCATGAGCGCGTGGGAGGATCCGGAGCAGATGTCGCAGCTGGCGCTAGCACTGATGGGATTGGTCTTCATAGAGGACAAAGAAGCGGTGAGAGATGTCCACTTTAAGAAGTGGTTCAAGAAGTTCCTGAAATTCCCGAAGGATCGAGAGTTTCCCCCGAGGACTCAAACTTGTCCGAAGGGGGCACAACGGGGCAAGGAGCAGTCATATTGGCAGCTCTTGGAGGATAGCCCATGGAAGACCTGGGGTTTCAGTGTCAGCATTGAATAGAAGTCGATAATCAGGCTAGAGGCGTTTATCGTGGCCCTTATTTGTGGTTGGATCATACCAGTAAGGGATACCAACATGGGGGTATGACCCAGCTCATTCATCATGGCGTCCATGCTGGCCATTGGAAGGCGGGTCAACCTGAGGATTCCGATGCTTTCTAAATTCTACAAGATGTAGCGGCATGTTAGCGAGGGAAAGAAGCCGTCGAGGATATGCGGGCCCTTCCACCTTCTGTATGGGTGGATCACGGCGCATATCAGGGGGGTTTACGAGTATCCTAACCCCATCTCGCCACCGAGGTCAAACTTCCGCCCATCCATCCTGAATGCTTCCAGGAGATTCCCAGTCAAATTGAATGTTCCCTTAGTACTGAACTAGGTGTGAAAGGAGGATGAGTTCAATTTCCACCTGTTTCCCTTGCTGACGGGAGTACTCACCGACGATGTTCATGGAATGGAAGAACATATGTCCTATATCTTGTCCTTTCGAGGTGGAGTTTTGGTGTCATGGGTGGACCGCGAGCCGCTCTACGAGCCGTACACCCTGCACCGGTTTGCGAGGCAATTCTGGTGCCTACAGCAGCTGACCCCGCAGGTCTACTAGGAGGTTCTCCACGAGGATCACCTGTGTGTAATGATTCAATTGTGGATCATGTTCACATGGGAAGACGAAAAAATGCGAATTGCATTGCCTCCGCCTACTGCCGCCTTTGGACTAGTGAAGGAGTATGCCATCAGCTGGGAGGCGGCTTATCCGGGTGAAATGCTGAAGCAGCCGACCGTCCGGGCTGGTGATGTTGGGCCTCCCCTATCCTGAGGTTGAGGTTGGAGGGCAGCAAGGGAATCTCGCAGTGGCGGGGCTACCGTAGCGACGAGACCTGCACTGGCTGAGAGTGAGGCAGTGGCGGCGGATCCAACAACGGTAGTGGACCTGGTGGTCCCGAAAGGGTAGAGCTATCCAGAGGGGAATCCACTGAGGGGATTCCGCCGGATATCCACCCAGGCTCCGGGGAAGCAGCTGCGTCATATCGACATGCTAGAGAATGCTGTTTTCCAGAAGGCCTAGGACATTTGGGATGTCAACTGGTAGTTTCTCAGCCCGCCTGAGATGTGGAAACACTTGAACTGTCTTGGGATGGACCTACTGGGTATAGGCCCTGTCCGGGCCATTTTCTCAGTGTCTCCAAGAGAGGCGGAGCAATATTTGGCTGAGTTGGAGGACTATGTACATTCTAGTGGTGCCCCGCGTCCGATGACAGACTGAGTGAGGGTACTGCTGAACCGGACGGTTCCCCCGCAGTTGTCGACCGCTGAGCTGAGAGATCATTTCCCCCTACTAGAAGTGTAGGGCGAATCCTCTTAGGTGGACGAGGCCGGTGGAGGGAGCCCATTGGAGGAAGGTGAAGTTGGCGATCAAGACTCGGATCTCGACAATTTCGCGGAGGCTCTCGAGGTAATATTCCAAGTCTCTTTCTTCAGGGTCTGCTATCAGGTCATCATATATTTATTAACAACATCTGGACCATGCATGAGAATCTTGTACGCAGACCTCGCTCTTGCCCTTTGGTGGGTGACGATGCAGGACCTTCAGAACCCGCGCCTATGGTCGCGTCCAGTTCTGTGTCTGGCGGGGCTAGGGCACCCAAGGTGGCTCCTCCAGGCTCTCCAGACCTTCTAAAAATATATGGAGGGCCACGCCTCCGGGTTCCATCAGCATCAACTCAAGATCAGCACTAGGATTTCGATCTCTGTAAGTCTTCTCCACTAAATTCATTGCCTGTCATATGTAGATCATGCCAACTGACGTCATTCTCCTTCCCTGTTACGTACAATTCTTCGACTGGCATGGGTTGTTGCGGCAAGGCTTGTTGGGATTTCTGGCGGTTCCCCTCCAAGGGGTATTCTAGTAATGGTGGAGATAGTTACCTAGCCCACCCAAGCTGCAATGATCCTTATCATTGGCGAGACCACTGGTGAGGTCGTGCCCGAGATCATCGAGGTAGGGTCTGACGACGAGGATTGACCGACTGACCCGAGTTCGTCCACGCCTGATTCGACGCGAAATGTCGCGCCTGATCAAATGCCAGACTTAGATCCCGCTGAATATTTCCGAAGGTCGTATCTCGCATATTAACCTGCCAACCATGCAGACTGGGATTATACGGCCTCTGATGAAGAGTATAGCGATATAGTTTTTCGCCGATCATGGAAGCTGATCGTGCGCTTTATCAAGAAGATCCCCTAGGAATTATAGCTGGACGAAATGGATAGGCTTCACTCACAGCTGTGTGATCTGTGTGATGGGGGAGTGGATGCCCAACGTCCTCATCTACTCATCTGGGATCTCATGGCAGAGAAGATTCGGGAATATGATCGTGGCCTCAGCGTGGGCTGGAAACGGAGGAAAGCGACGAACACCAAGAAACTCCGGGAGTCTGAAGATTAAGTCCAGTTACTACAGATCTAGTCGGACGAGCACTCAGCCTCTCTTAACAAACAATCAGAGCTGATCTTATGATTAAAGGCCCAGCTGGTAGAGGCGGAAGAGTGTCTGAGGCAAGCTTCCAAAGAAACGTCTGTCCTTCAAGCTGACATAAAGTGGGCACAAACTGAGGCTGATGAGTTGTTCCCCATCGCTACTGAGGAGGAACGGGAGCTGAGCCGGTGGCAGAAACTCCTGGATTCCACAAGTCGGAGGGTGGTGGAGCTGCAACACTCTTTCGACGGTTTCAACCCATCCAAGGGGGGGAAAAAACCCATTAGTTCTATAAGGATCATAAACTATCAAACATACTTTCATGTTTTGATTTTGAATACATGAGTTTCGTTATCGAGACAGTCTTTATACACATCTTTTACATTATTGAAATGTCTGGTGGTCAATACCTAAGCTCGCGTGGGTCGATCCCAATGTGAGAAACAAGGAGTGACTATCATTCTATTCCATCTGAACATAATACGTCAAAAAAGCTCCGAGTATCCGGGGTTTAAGTAACCAATCTGGATCCTTCGAGAAGACATGGGAGGGGCCCGATCAAAGGATTAGGGCCTCAGAACAATCGACGAGCCATTTTTCTAATGTGCTCTGGTGCACGAGTGGGGTAACGCTAGGGGCGATGGGATTAGTCCTAACATAGGAAAGTGTACCTCACAATACCCAAAATTCGGAACACCGAGGATGGCATGACAATAAAGGATAATTGCTGACCGTGTTCGAAACATATTATCCTTATCGTATTAGCCTAAAATAGAGATAAAAAATGATGGTCGACCGTTGATCGTGTTCGAAACCCGGGACTAGACTCAAAATGCTATCTGCTAGTCTTCAGGAATGTTTTCCTAGGATGGAAGGCGAACCATAAGTCGAGAATTCATACCGTTAGGGGGTCCCTCCAAACATGAAAGAGGACGAGAGTCCAAATAAGGGGGATAGGAAAAGAGTGGAATGCAGAGTGAGGGTTTTTTCGGGAAGAATCCAACACTCTTGAAATGACGCCACCGTGGAAGGAGAACACTGGATGGGCACATTGGTTTGATCATGGATCATTCTTTCTTTCATACAGGACCTCTCTAGTGAGGGAGTCGTTGCTTCCCAATTTCATCTTGGGGCATCCTGAACTTGTTCAGGGTAGAGTTACAGTTACACGGTTCCCCCTCGAGGGGTAAGGTCGTGGGCCGGAAATGGGGAGGAATAGGATCTTAGGATTCCTGAGGCTGGACCTGAGGTGAAATTCCTGGGTGTCCCTACGTATCCCATGAGGATGGGAATCAAGACATATGTAGTTCTAGAATGAAGATCCAAGGGAGTATGTGGTGTGTTAGCTATAAAACCGACGTGAATGAGGACTTAAAGTCCAAATCACACCACGTATCCCAGAAGGAAACTCTTTAGGTTGAGGGACCAAGAATAAAAATTAGGCTGGGCCTGAAGCAGAGTGGTCGGGCATTCATACGTACCCCATGAGGATGGGAATCAAGCCAAACATTGTTCTGGAAGAACAATTTAACGTCTTGCGGGACGATGAGAAGCCTGGCCGCGTTGGTACACATCCTACCAAAACTACTAAGCCCACGTGAGTCATGCTCGGTGTGTGAAACAAGTAGTAATGGTAGGACATTCCCAAAACAAGAAGGGGCGTGTTAGGACGGAGGGATGCTCAGTGAATACCGGCCCAATGATGCTAACACGTCCATGAAGCGCACCTAGACACGAGAAGAGATAGAGCCGAGTATGTCGGAATTCCACTTGAACATGAGAGAGTGGAAATGTGTGAATCATGAAGCTCAAAATCTGGACCACAATGATGGTGGCATGATGATGGAGGATAGTTGTTAACTATGGAAGAAATGCAGCATTCACATCATGTTAGCCTGGAGTGGAGACAGTCAGATGAGGGTCGGTCGTTGACCATGTTCGAAACATGGGACCATGTCACAAATTTCATCAAAGATCCTTAAGGGTGTTGCCTCGAAATGATAGGAGAGCCCTTAGGCCCAGCATCCATAGAGAGCCCTTAAACCTAGCATCCATGTCGTATGAGGGTCCTTTAGGATGTGAAAGAGGATGATGATCTAGATAGATACCTCACAAAGCTTGGACATCGAATGATAGGAATGTCTCCATGAAGATTCCACAATTAGGGCTCTTTGTCAAAATGCATACGAATATGTTAATGAGACGTATTAGGTAAAGGGAGTCGAGTCCCTTCCCATAGTGAGATTTTAGTTTAGGTTTGGAGAGTTCGGACCATGGATGGGAGGAAAAATAGGAGGCACGTGGTGGGGTAACTCAAGTACCCGACGTGAATGAGAACTGGGGGTTCTGACCACCACGTGCTTCTCGGAGAGTTTTAGGTTGAGGGACCAAAAACGACAGTTGAGCTGGTCTTAAAACAAGATGTAAAGGCGTTCCTACGTACCCCCATGAGGATGGGGATCAAGATGCACGTAATTATTGAAGGTGGCATGGTAAGGTACCGGTGCTAGGGAAGAAGGGGATGGCAGGCATGGACTTTGCACCAAAAGAAGTGGAATTTGATAAATCTTGTTTGTCCTTTATGGTGAGTGGTTTTTTTCTGAAGCGACAGGCCTAGGGTAGCAAGGCCTGGTGTCAGCAAAAGAATCAAGTCTTAGTAAGCATTGAAAAATGGCATGTCATATTACCAATACCCAACGTGATGTCCTCTACAACGAGGTCACCACAATGCAGCTCCGTTTTTCGCCGTGCGGCCAGGACGATAACATCACAGTTCAGGGTCGTGTGATAGGACCAAGCTTGAATTTTAATGTCATGCAGCACAGACGTAGCAGAGACGATTCTAGGAAGGGAATGTGTATGGTGACATGAAACATAACCGACGTTGATGGGGACATGATCCCACATCACACCGTATGCAATTCTGAGATAGGAACCTCGGACCAATGGACCCAAATAGGGGAAAGAAGGAAAGGGGAATGAGGAACTAGCTCCCAGCTGAGTTGGACTGGGAGACAAGATGTCTGGGTGACCCATCGAATCCCAGGGGGATGAGGATTGATCCGCACATATCCTTTAATGAATATCTTAATTTATGATTTTTAGAGCTTGGACTGTGGATGCCCCGAAGGACGTCGTATTGCAGTTTTGTCCCCCTGATGTGCAGAGGTGCACTGAGGGATAGCGCCAAGAGTGTCAACATTCCGCCTAGACACGATGGGGTGGAACATAATGTGAATCATGCAACCAACATTCAAGGTCGGAAAGGGCTAGCGTGACGATAGAGGATTACTGCTGACCATGTTCGCAACACAGCATCTTGTCGTGTTAGCCTGAAATGGGGACAAACAAATGAGCAGCAACCGCTGACCATGTTCTCAATGTAGGATTTGTATCAGTTTGCTGTTTGAGACCCTCAGGGGTGTTGTCCCGTAATGGTAGGAGATCCCATAAGCATAGTATCCAGGCTGTTTTTTGGGGGTCGCTCTCGGTGTGAAAGATGATGGAAGCCCGAATGAAGGGGAACACGAAGCTTGACAAGTGGAAGGAACTTGACCAAGTTGAATCTGACACTCTTGGTCCTAGACCAGAGTACTCTTAACACATAGGCAAACCACTTAAAGGGGTCGAGGGACTCAAATTGAGGGCGTCCAAGAGATGGCGGATTCCTGGGAGAAGGGAGGCATGGTTCCAAAAACCCTATACCACACCTATATATCCCCCTCGTGGGGAGGGACATGCCAAGAAGCCTAGGTGACCAGGAGATCGGGAGATCTCTAAGAGGTGGGGCTGGACCCGAAGTCTAAACATTCGGGTGGTCCTATGTATCTCATAAGGATGGAAATCAAGCCACACGTAGTTCTCGAAAGGTGCCTTTTAACATCATGCGGGACAGTAAATAGGAGGGTTAATCATTAGAATGGGTGCGTGTGGTGAGACTATCGCAAGCCCGACGTGAATGAGGATATAATCCCATACCATATCACTTGGTCCCATAATCAAAGTCCCGAAGGTAGGGCAGAGAAGAAAAATTAGCAGAACTCAAGATGAACATAGTTCTTAAATGATCTTAGTGTAGGGTCTTAGAGCTCGGACCAAGGAAGGATGGAAGCCTTCCAAGTAAGCGCAGACCTCGACCCGATCCCTAAGCCCATGTGAGTAAAACTCGGTGTGGGAAACAAGGGAGGAAGATCCTTATTACAATATTTGGAACGTCCATCAAAGGGAAATTGGTGCAGAGCCCTAAAGGACGCCTTTTCCATGGCTTTGTTCCCCTGACATGCAGATGCGCACTGAGGAATAACATCGAGAGTGCCGATGATCTAATTGGACATGAGAAGGTGGAGAAGGATGTGAATTGTGTAACCGACATTTTGAGCTTAATGGGGTTAGAGTGGCGATGGGGAATAACTATTAATCATGGCAGGAAAATAGTATCTATATTGCATTAGCCTGAAGTGGGAACAACAAATGAGCATCGACCACTGACCATGTTCTCAATGCAGGATTTGTATCAATTTTTTATCTGAAACCCTTGGGGGTGTTTGCCCATAATGGTAGGAGATCCCTTAAGCGTAGTATCTAGGACGTTCTTGGGGGTCCCTCTAGGTGTGAAATGTGATTAAAGCCTTGATGAAGAGACACAAAGCCTGAAAAGCGGGTGGAAACGTGTCCCAGTAGAGTCTGATGCTTCAGGTGACAAACCAGAGTACCCTTAGGCACATTGGCGAATCAGAAAAAAGGGTCAATGAATTGGCTCAAAAAAGGTAGGCCAAGGGGCCAAGGTGCGATGGAGATTTCCAGGAGATGGGGTTGGACCCAAAGCATAGACCTTTGGGTGGTCCTACGTATCCCATAAGGATGGGAATCAAGCCACACGTAGTTCTCAAAGATCCCCAGGGGGCAGGATACCCTAACGAGGATGTGTACGGTGTGACGAGCAACCCGGTGTGAATGAGGACATAATCTCACACCATGCCGCTTAATCCCATAAAAGAGGAATTGGTCCAGGGGCCCAAAATGGCCAAGGGGCCTTGGTCAAGAAGGCCTGACTAGCTTGCAGTTTATCGTCTTCCAATGAGGAAGAGGGTCGGGAAATAGGATTCCCTGGAAAGGGGAGGTGTATGGAACGGTGAGTAACTTTACGTGAATGAGGATGAAATCCCACACCACACTGTACACCTTGAGTATGACTTGGGAAAAGGGGCCTGAGGATGGGCCCCAGTTAGGAAGGCCTGACCAGCTTGCAGTTTATCGTCATGCAGTGAGGACGAGGGAGGATAAGGTATCTCATCTGTGGATGTGTACGATGCGGCAAATAACCTGACTTGAATGAGGTTATAATCTCATACCACATCATACAATCCCATAAGAGATAATCTGGGTCAGGGGCCCGAAAAGGCCAAGGGACCTGAAGGTTGCCATCACCCAGAGGAAGTTCGTCACTTGGAGATACAACGGAGCAGAATGAACCTATATGATCGATGGTTGGGACATATTGGGGGGACCCCAACGATCCAGGAAAACTGTTGACCATGTTCGAAACACATTGTTCTTATAGTGACCTGAAAGGGGATCAATAAATGATAGTCGACCGCTGTCCATATTCGAAATGCGGGACATGTAATGGTTTGTTGCTCGACATCCTCGAGGGCGTTGGCCCGAAATGGTGAGAGGGACCTTCTGGATGTGGAAGGTGATGGACTCCCAGCCAAGGAGTGGGAGAAGCATAGATGTACCCATCTATGAAAGAGGCGAACACCTCCATGGAGGGGGACATACAGCCGGGTCGAGGATAGCTCAACGTGAATTGGGGAAAAATTATGCACCCTGCCATATGTCTTGACCCGAGGGGAAGATTCTTGATTTTGGGTTGGGCCAACGAAAAAAATGTCCAGGCATTCCTACATATCTCATACGGATGAGAATCAATTCGTACGTAGTTCTTAAAGGCCATGCAGTTTAACGTCATGTGGTAAAGACGTGGGAGGATAGAAGAACGGGAGTGGGCACATGGTGCGACCATTATAATCCTCATATGAGTCGGGCTAAGGAAGCCCACTTTACATCATGTGAGGACTCTCCGAGGAAGCTTTACCCAGGTGGAATAGTCAAATAGAAGAGTTTGGGGCTGGGCTCAAAATGAAGTGCAAGAGTGTTCCTACGTATCCCATGAGGATGGGAATCAAGCCATGCGTAGTTCTAGAAGCACAGTTTAACATCATGTAGGACGATGAAATGCATCTCGTCTGGGGACACGTACGGTGCGGCGAACCAGATGTGAATGAGGAGATAATCTCATACCACATCATGCAATCCTACAAGAGAGCCTGGATCAGGGAAAGGCCAGAGGGCCTGAGGCTGGGCCTCGGTCAGGAAGGCCTGAACAGCTTTCAGCTTAACGTATTGCAGTGAGGATGAGGGAGATCTTAGTTTATGGTCATAGAGCTCGGACCATTTCATAGTTTACTCTCATACGGGACAATAATGAGTTGTTTAACGCCATGATGGACGATGATGTAGTTTAATGTCGTGCAGGACGATGTTGCAGTTTAAAGTCATGCAAGACCATCCAGTTTGAGGTCATGTAGGACCGTACAGTTTAAGGTCGTGCGGGACCGGGGTGCATTTTAGGGTCATGCGGGACCCAGGTGTAGTTTAAGGTCGTACAGGACCAGAAGCTCAGGAAAAGTATTGCTTGAGGAACTTGGCGTTGGTGGGAGGAGTTATGCGCTCACCATCCATGGTTACCAATGAGTATGCTCCATTGGAATAGACCTTATGTATGATGTAAGGTCCTTCCCATTTGGGCTCCGACTTCAGTGGTTTCCTGCCAGAAATCATTGGCGCTCGAAGGGACAATACCAGGTCACCTTGCAAAAACGAGTGAAGGTGAACCTTATTGTTGAAGGCTATGGATATCTTGTTCTGATGCCTTTCCAGATTGTGCAAGGCACGAAGCTTGTTCTCGTCCAGTGCTTCTAATTCAGCTAGATGGATTTCGGCCACCTTATCTGTCACCTGCTGGTCATAAACTGCAGTGCGTAGTGATGGAAGCTGGATCTCGATGGGCAGGACGGCCTCAGCCCCATACACCAGGGAATATGGAGTTACCTGGGTGGAATTGCGAGTCGTCATCTAATATACCTAGAGGGTGTTGGGGAGCTTGTCTGGCCAACTCTTCTTACTCTGACCAACCATTTTCTGCAGAATGTTCGAGAGGGTTTTGTTGAACGCCTCGATCTGCCCATTTTTCAACGCGTGATATCTAAAGGTATGGTATGAATAGATACTGTACATGGCGTACAATTTCATCAGCTCGGCTGCTCGGAAGTTGGTTCTGTTATTGGTGAGTACAGATTGAGGGACTCCAAATTGGTGGATTATATTGGAGCTCATGAAGTCAACGATGGAATGGGCCTTGACCTCTTTGAGTGGAACTGCATCTGCCCACTTGGAGAAGAAATCTGTAGTGGTCAGGATGAACCTACACCGGCGAGCTGTCGCCGGTGGATATGGTCCCATGACATCGAGTCCCCACACAGAAAGAGGCCAAGAGTAATTGGTGGAGTGGAGAGTCTCTGGCGGCCGATGTAGGAAGTTAGCATAAACTTTTCACGTGTGGCATCTCTTGGAAAACTCAATAAAATCATGGATCATAGAGGGCCAGAAGTACCCCAGTCTCCATATCTGATGGGACAGCTTCAACCCAGCCTGGTAGGCACCTCAGAAACCGGCATGCACCTCTTGCATGACTTGAGAAATATCAACTCCTTGAATTCAACGGAGGAGAACCCCATCGAATCCCCGCTTATAGAGGATCCGATCAATACTGGGACCACTCTGGAGGGTAAACTGTAGTGTGCGGTGTCAGATTCTCTCACGCTCAACCCGATCATCCGGGAGGCAACCATTTTGGAGATACTCGAAAAAAGGGGCCCTCCAATCGGGAGTGGCCTCCACCACTGCATCTGAAGAACTTGTGGCTTCTGGCGTGGAGTGTCCGGTGGTAAGATGGCCTACCCGTGGGCCATCGTCATCCTCTAGGGTGACGGTGGAAATGACTCTCTGGTGTTCCACATGTATAATCAGATCATCCTTCTCGGGTTCTGTAAGTGACGCAGCTAGGCAGTCCATAGCGTCCGCTCGACCATTCTGCAATCGAGGGACATGGGTAATCTCTGGTCAAGAAGAGAACCATGACATTAAACGGAGGGTGGACTCCAACAATGGCACGATCTCTGGTTTTCTGACATCATAGACACTATTGACCTTCTTGATGACTAGTTCAGAATCCCCTTTCATGTGAAAATGGCGCACATCGATCTCAAGGGCCAGCTCGAGGCCAGTGATGAGAGCCTGATACTCGGCCTCGTTGTTGGTGCAACCTTCTGACAACAGGAACGAGTATAGCAGAATGGCTTGTGCCAGGGTGATGAAGATGATACCCAGACCCACTCTATTGAGCCTATGATCATTGAGCCTATTATCGGTGGGGATCTGGGAGGCACCATCGAAGTGCATTTTCCAACATGAGATGGCATGATCGACTGAGATGATTGGCTGATCAGGAAAATCCAGGTCCAGGGATTGATCCGTGGAGGTTGGATGAGCGGCTATGAAGTTTGCCAATTTCTTCCCTTTAATAGCCTTATAGGGCACAAAACTGATGTCAAACTGTTGGAGGATCACCACCCACCGCGCTAGCCGGCCAGTCAACATGGGGCGGTTCAGAATGTACTTCAGTGGGTCCACCCGAGAGACCAACTGTACCTCATGCTGCTGCAGGTAGTGTCTCAATTTCTGTACGGAAAACATGAGCACAAGGCAGCTTTTTTTGATAGGGTAGTATCTGGTCTCCGTATCGAGGAGCATGCAGCTGAGGTCATAGAGGTTGTTCTCTGTCCCCTCATTGTTCTTATGGGCGAGCAGGGTGACGAGAGACCGTTCTAGAGCGGTCACATAAAGGACCAGCAGCTTTTCAAAGACAGGTGGCATCAGGACTGTGGGCTAGAGAAGATACTTCTTGATTTACTCAAAGGAGGCCTGACACTCTTCATCCCATTCATAGGCAGATCCTTTCTTCATGAGCCGAGAAAAGGTCTTACACATTCCAGCCAGATTCACAATGAATCAGTGTATGTAGGCTATGTGTCCTTGATGGCCTCGAAGCTCATGAATATTAATCAGGGGAGGCATATGGCTAATGTATTTTATCTTCTCTACGTCGATCTCGATGCCTCGGTATCTGACAACAAATCCAAGAAACTTCCCGGAAGTGACCCCGAAGGCACACTTCAACGGGTTCATCTTCAGGTGGCGAGAATTGAGGAAACTGAACACTTTTTCAAGGTCATTGAGATGGTCCTGGCACTGGCAGGATTTGGCCACCAGATCATCTATAAAGAATTCCACTAATGTTCCAAAAATCGGCATTAATATGTGGTGCATGTCCTGCTGATAGTTTGCACCTTCATTTTTCAGGCCGAAGGGCATAACCTGGTAACAGAAAGTACCTTGGGGGGCCCTAAAAGTGGTGGAATCTTCGTCTTCAGGGGCCATCCAGATCTGGTTTTACCCAGAATACCCATCCATGAAGGAGAGGGCTTGGAACCCGTCCATGGAATAAATCAACAACTCTATCACCAAGAGGGGAAAATCATCCTTCGGACAGTGGCGGTAGAGATCACGGAAGTCGATACGGACTCTGGTCTATCTGTTCTTCTTCCTGACTGGCACAATGTTGGCTAGCCACTTGGGGTACTGGACTTCCTTGATGAATTTGGCTTTGATAATCTTGTCAACTTCTGCCTCAACCATGGCACCGTGAGAAGGGTGCATCTTTCTGGGAGGCTGCTTTAACCCGTGATGGTTCGTTGGGAGACCAAGGCGGTTGACGGCTACCTGGGGATCTAGCCCTGGAATCTCACTGTAACTCCAAGTGAACACAACTCGATGCAGCTGAAGGAAGCTCACATACCATTGCTGCTCTTCGAGGGACATGGCGGAACTAATCAATGTGGGTTTCAGATCTGCCTCTCTACCAAGGTTTACCTGTACCAGTTCATCGACCGTGGTAGAAACGCCTTCTTAAAAGGTAGAGGGAGCATCCTCTAGGTCCTCTTCTGCACTTGTGGAGGGATCTTCCATGGGGGGATTTGCTTTCAGGCCACTAGATTCTTATGGGAGGCTGGTACCGTCTTGGGCGGTGTTGGTCAGTACAACAAAAGATTCATCTTCCATTGAGACCATAGCGATGAAGGCAGTTGACCCAATCCCATCTGGCCTTTGTCCCAGAGGTCCAGTCTTGATGATATCAACGCAGTAGTGGCATGTCATCTTGAGCTAGTTAATTCCATTCCAGCGGAATAGACACGTATGACGCACCGCCGTTGCCATATAACTGGGAATATTCCTTCCTATCATACCCGAAATGACAAAGCATTGCCCCATTTTGGGGGTCGTGGCCTACAGTCAATGGATTGGGAAGACATAGGCATCATCCAGACCCACCCATAGATCACTCATGACCGGGGTGGGTTCAACCTCACTTTCTTGAATCTTCTTGTCCTTACTCTTGTAATATTCAGTGTCCAGATAACGAGTTTCACAAGAGGCAAAAGGAGATGCGTCTCTTTGGAGCATGCCTACTCAACCATTGAGGGAGTATTTGAGGCATTGGTGATACGATGAATGGACCGCTGCATACAGGTGGAGCCATGGCCTGCCCATCAATGTGTTGTACGCAGTGTCCTGGGAGACAAACATGAATTCGGTACTGGCTATTAGGCTGCCGAACTGGGTCTTCAAACAGATCTTACCAACCGGGGTCTGCTCGGTCCTTTCGTATCCATGAATTCTTAGGTCGGAGGGAGTTAAATCGTCCTCAGACAAACCCAGATTCTGAAGTGTCCGAGTCGGGATTAGGTTAATCCCAAAACCTGTATCAACAAGACAGCGACGGACTTCAATTCCATTGAACTGGAAAGTGATGTAAAGGAGGAGAATGTACCCCTGTATGGGTGGGTCTTCATCTTCACTAGAGAATGAGATAACTTCCTGACACTTAGTGTTCTTAATTGCCTCACCATGGAAGGCTTCTGCAGCTACTACCTTTGTCTCGAACTGGAGGGGGATCCTTAGGGATTCGGAAAGCACCTCACACATTTCTGATGACAGGAGAAGAGCTTCAAGAATTGAAAGCCTCTATAAAATGTCGTCAAGGTGTTTCAGAATTTCATACTTATGGGACAGACGCGAGCCTCTGCTTACAGGTGGCTGCTCTACAGTTGGAGGCACGGTGGGGCCTGCCGGCTGGACCGGTGGCTGGCTAGTGCTAGGTACGTCCCATTGTTTACAAGTCAAGGCCTGAAGAGAAGCTATAGGATAAGGACTGGACAACTGAGATTGGCCTATATCAGGGCGATACTGGCCACGGTACGGACAAGGCAACTCTGCCTGATCCAGTAGCACAAACAGCGGTGGATGTAGATCTGCAGACATGCGAGGTTGCGTGTGTTGAGCTCTACACTAGGCCTGCTGCCTGGTATCTGTGGCATGCACGGCCTGGTGGAAAGTGCCAGCTGATGTACCTTCACGACCCATATGGTCGTGGCTCCTCCGCCGTTGGCATCAGCTGGGGACGTTGTGGAGGTTCACATGGCATTCCCCTTCATGTGGAGTCATATAGAGGTTTACCAACTTGACGGTGTTAACCGAAGCGTACCCATGACTGTCTCTTGAGTATTCATCCACCACTGGGAAGATTCTGGGAGGAATACCCATCTCAGGGGGCATGAAGTTACTGAGAGTGAGGGATGACGACGTCAGTGGTGGAGCGTGTTGCTTATTCTTCCGTCGCCGCTACTTTCCCTTCTGGGAAGAGGTCGGCTTAAATGATGGTGTAGTGGTACTAGTCGCATCTTCTGCAGGCTCCGGCTGATTCAGGCATGCCCAAATGATTCCATGGGCACGAGCAACCGTTTTACGGGCCATCCAGTCATCATACTTCTAGGATTCGTGGCTGGGAACCTGCTGCCACTCACCTTCATCGTCGCTACCGCTTTCCGAATTCATGAAGATACCCGCCAATTGTACCAGGGCTGGACCCAACCAGACTATGTTGTTTTCGACCTGGTCTTGGAGCCAGTCTTTAAACAAATAGCACTTCTTGAGGGTGTGCCCCAAGATCTGCTGATAGGGGTCGTAGTTTTGGCGATCAGTGAGATTCGCCTCTTCCGGCCTTCTGCACTTGGGCAAGCACACAATCCCCTACTCTAGGCCACTACGGAAGTAACCGGGGACCTGAGCCTCGTTGAACGAGTAATTCTGGTGCCTTATTTCAGGATAGGGGGCTCTAGGAGTCTGGCCCTAATGAGGGGCCATAGGGGCCTGCCGAGGAGGCGGAGCCTGATTGTCCCGCCTAGGCGGTGGTGGCACATTGCACGGGGGAATCTTCCGATTATGAGGCGGTCGCTGCTGGGCAGGAAGCTGTGCCTGAGGTGGAGGGCCCTAGTGAGTTTGTAGAGCCGGGGCTACTGGTAGAAATTCTAGCTGCTTGGGGGCCTCTATTTGGGCCACCGTGGTGGGATCGGCTCTGGCGACCCTCCATGCTAGGATAACAGGGGCAGCAGATGTTCCTGACTGGCCTGTTTCAAAGATCCCTCGAGGCGCTGGGCCTTATCTGAGAAGTCTCGTAACCCCCCAGGGTAGTTTTGAGTAATCAGAGAAGGAACCAGTTCTGCCTTGACATTCCCTACGCACATCTTCAGTAGTGGATCCTGAGTCAGTGGCATGTTGATGGAATATGTGATCCCTTTCCACCAGGTGATGAAGTCCGTGACTCCCTCATCAGTCCTTTGCTTTCACCTGAAGAGGTCTACAATGCTGGTCTTTCGTGTGGTGGAGCTAAACTAGTATAGGGATTGTCGGCGAAGATCCTCTCAACCGGCCACCGATCTGATAGGGAGCTGGTTGTACCAGACGAACACAGGGCCCTCCAATGTCTTCACAAAACATCGGAGCTTGGCGGCTTCCTCATCTGCTGGAGTTCCCAGGATGGGGCCACACCTGGAGGTAAAGTGGGCCTGGTGTTGTGGCAGGTCCCCAGTCCCATTAAAGGGTGAGAAAGTGGTATTTCCAAAACCTGGGGGTCTAAGCATATCATCCACCCACGCCGGATACAGTTTTCCATCTGGTGGGACTGCCACCTTCCGCATTTTCAGCACCTCGAGTTGAGCGATGAGTGCTGCTATAGGATCATCCGGGTGAGGGTCCCTGTCTTGACGGGGATCCCTAATCATGAGTGTGTTGTCGGACTCTTCGACATGGTAGGTGGGATCAACAGCTCATGGAGTGACGGGCGGAGTGGCCTGAGGGGCAGCTAGTGGAACCCAGGCCGGATTCCTCCGATTGTCATGCCGTTTGAGAGGGTTTGGTGAGACGTATCGCGCCCTCTTTCCATGAGTTCTAGCTTTATCCCTGTCTTCAGAAGTGGCATGATTATGGTTTCCTGAAGGCACCTCACCGGGGGGAGTTGTTCCTGCCCCTGCTGCCTCGGCCTAGGATTGTCATAGTCAGGTCGCCGCTCTATAGCGCGCTCGGCCAGGAGTTCGTCGACCAACCTCTTCTGCTCAGTAAGCTATTGGAACAACGCGGACTTCTCGCAGTCTTCGTCTATCTTCTTCACTAAGGCGGATGGGTCAGAGTGCTTGATAGCTCCAACATGTTCTTTACCCTTACCGGCATTCCGACTGATTACCAGCGACTTGGTGGGTGCAGGAAGACCTAAGAGGTTCTTCTGCTGACGAGTAATCCTCCCTGATGGGTCCAACAATGGTGGAACATCTTCAGGGGGTAAGTCTCCATCAAGGAATTTTAGGTTGTCCTCTATATCCACAACATCAACCACATGGAATGTGACCCTTCTTGGGGGCATGTCCTCAGTGACGCATAACGATTTAGGCTGTCGGTGGATGGGACTAAAGAGGAGGGTGGAATGCTGTCCCCATCCATGGACTTGCACGTGGGGGGTAGCTTCCCTGATGATTTTGTGGAGTACATTGAAACTCTGAATGCATTTTTGTTGGAGGGTGATCAAGTGACCTGGTGACTCAGGGCGCTGGGCCACATGGAGTGTGGCCAAATCGACAAGACGACATTGTTCACTGATTTCCTCAATGTGCACTTGGATCCTGGGGTACACCACCCGATGATAATTAAGACTGAATTGTGTCACCCATAGGGTTTTTCGGAAGCACTCAACTTCCTCTGGGGTGAGGTATTCCGACGCACGGAATTTCGATTCTTCCGTAGGCCAAAACTTCTCCGGGAAGTGGTCCGCTGTAAGAATGTTCCAGAAGCTCCTGTGCTCAGATTCAGGGTCTGGCCCCGTGTTGCCCCACTCATCAATCGAAGGTGGTTGAGGAACTGGTAGCGGTACTGATGTGGACCGATGGGACAGTAAACTGGGCGGTGGAGAATACGGAGAACGAGCCGACTGACCGCCGAATTCCAGGCCATCCTCCAAAGAACGTGGTGACCTGACCACAATGTCACAATACGACGGGCTGACAGCCACAGCTTCTGGTGCATGGATCGCGGTTACTGATGATGGATCACACTATTTCTCAACTGTCGTCGGTCCCCAAAATAGCTCTCCATGATCTATGGTCGAGGTAGAGGGTGCTTCTGGTGATGACGGTGGTGACTTCACGGTCGGAACCTGTGGGACTCCCAAAATTTCTACCTCCTGGATGTACCTACGAAGAGAGGCGTGGATCCGGTGGACTTCACATTATGGAAAGATGAGGCTGACACGCCTTGTTCCTACCCTGGTCCTTGACACAGAGGACCGAGGGGAAGGTTCCCCTACTAAGTCGTATTCTGCTTCAAAATCTAAGAAGCGGGCCGGTTTGATCTCTGTCCGGGCCTTCCCAAGATTCTTCTTATGGTGGAGACGACCCGCCTTCCTGCCCCTAGGCTACTCCTTGGGACAAGGCTAGTTCCCGACATGTGGTCTTGGGGTTGTGCTGGTGTCAGGGCAGAGAGGGCCTCCACTTGAGACAGCCTAGGTGCGAGGAGCACCAGGACAAATGTCGAAGGGGACATGGGGAGGACCTCCATGAATAGAACCTGAACGAGCGAAAACTCTATCAGAACCAGCGGAAGCCTGGAGGGGACCTCCATGCTTGGTGCGAGTGGAGTGAGGCTGACCTTCACCCCTTTGGATGCCAGGGCGAGGAGGACCTTCGCCAGCTGCGGAGAGAATGTAGGGAGGATCCCCATGCTAGAGAGGGACCGACTGGGTGATGCTTTCACATCGACGGTCAGGGGTAGGAGGCAGAATTCCATACCCAGTGTGGTGGGAATGGGAAAGGCTTCCGCGCCGAGTGCCACTATCGCGGGGTAGGCATTCATTCGGGTTAAGGATAGCACGAGGCATACCTCCATGACGAGCTTCGGGGCGGGGAAGGACCATTATTTGAGGAATAATGGTATGGGGAGGACCTCCGTATGGGGTGACATCACCATGGGTTGGTTCGTGGCGATCACCACTCATGCCTGCGACCCAGGGAGTCGACCTAGCCTGCCCGTGGGGTAGTTGGGGCCTCGATACAGGCCATAAATACAGTTTCCCCTGATCAGTGTATGCAGGGGGTGATGGTGCACATCGGCGGTGGCTCGGGCCACAGTAGCTGCTGACGTTGATGCCCCCTGACGGGCGTCTTCCTCGGCCCACGCCCGACGCTGGCGTTGTGTGAGCTGGGCCGGTACCAGTGGCACAGGTAGGTAGTCTACATGCTCTTCAGCTCGGGGAGCTGGGTGGTGAAGCTGGCATAGCCTAGTGGGGGACCTCGTTGGGAACCCCTGGGATGGAACTCTGGCTAGGTGGGTCCGATCATCCCCTACCTCATCGGCATAGGGCATGGAGTCGTCAAGGTGTTCCGGGGACAGGCTCCCAAAATGATTGAATGTTGGAGTGGGGAGCAGTGTCTCCCTGCGTGGCCCTCGTGGGCGGCATTGACAGTGAGGCGTAGACACCTCCAGGTCCAGGCGGGCCATTTCCCGGGTTGGGATTATGCCCTCCTCCTCGTAACGACGTACGAGGTTGTTAATCACCCTTTGTTGGATGACTTCTGATGGGGAGAGGGTGCGTGGTCACCCCACGTTTGTGGATGAAGACGCTGTTGTGGCAGCAGTGGAGCCACATGGAGCAGTTGTGCTGGTGTTTCCCCTACCCCTACGTAGGTGGGTTATCGGTGACCGTGTCACTGTAGCAGCAACCTGATTCATGGGAATCAGGGAGATAAACTCATTAGCGCTGTGAGAAAAAGAAATCGAAAACCAATGTCCCAGCGTCATCCCCTCTTCCGTGGTCGGTAAGAGGGATCCACGCCGACAACGTTGAAGAATGGAATTCCCAACATTCTACTACCCCAACTTCTGGGGAGTTTCATGCCAGGTCCGCTATTTGCTTGCTGGGACCCAGCACCAGATAGCTAGATTTGGTGACATGTCAATCTATTAATGTCTCGAGTGCTACTAATCTCCACATTGAGGAGAATAACTTCACGTCGGGTTCACCGTTTCTGTTTCCAACGCTTTCACCGGGGCACACGCATCTGTCCGCTTGGGCGCGACAGGCGCGGCTATTTTGTTACCCCACATTCCCGCTTTCCAAAGGCAGGAGGCATCTGCTCCTTATTCAAGGATGTCTACTCCTTGATTGAAACGGGGATGATGGGATGTCGGTTCTTCCTTTCGTGGATTCCTCTTCGGAACTCATTACCTAGTCTGGGTCTCCCTCATAGATTTAATACGTTGTTTGTGAATCTCTTCTTGGTGCCATGTTTCCACGGATGTCGGTTAATTACACCGCTCTTGTCCGGACATTCCAAGGGGTCCGGTCTATGCAGCAACCTTTAAGTGGGGAGTAGTCACATTGAGACATCACTGGAGTGTCTGGATGCTAGGGAATTGGTGTGTCTATCTTTTGTCCCTTATTATAGGGATTCTCGAGTGCATGGAAGCCCGAGGCATCCCGCATCGAGCGTGGGGAATTATATTCCATAGGCATGTATCTGAGGTTTTCCTCAGCTTCCTGTGTTTAACACGGGGTATGCCACAAGTTTAACGTCCAGCGGAGATGGATTGGACTGATCAGAACACCGATAAAGGTGGACCATATTGATGGACCCCCTTAAGGAATCACCGATATTGGGGCCAACATGTGGGCATCTTCTCGAATACCATGGAGGGGGAGATGAAATCGGACCATCGCAAGGGTGACAGTGAAGTTGGTCTTGAGCCTCAAAGAGACCTCCTACGTATCCTCGTGGTAGGGAATCAAAGTCCACGTAGCTCGGGTTGGGTTTCTTCAGTGAATTGACATAAAGGGGATTGGGATAAATGAGTGGTGGGCTTGAACCTCATGGAGGCTTCCTACGTATCATGCCTTGACATGGATCAAATTCCTCGTAGTTCGCTTGGGGCGTGTCGGCGAACCGACGTGAAGATGGACCTTGGTCCAATGGTTATCGCCAGCGAACCGACGTGAAGGTGGACCCTGGTCCGATGGATGTTGGGCTTGAACCTCAGGGAGGTTTCCTATTTACCATGCCTTGACATGGATCAAAGTCTTCATAGTTCTCTTGGAAGGTGTGGGGCTTACACTCTAGGTTTCCCAGGTGTTGGTGAACTGATGTGAAGGAGGTCAAAACGACCAGTTGTTGGTCTTGAACATCAGAGAGGCTTCCAACGTACCATGCCTTAGAAAGGATCAAAGTACTCATAGTTCAGGTTGAAAAGGGGTTGTTGAACTGACATGAAGGGGTGTCCGAAAAAACAGATAGTGAGCTTGAACCTCAGGGAGGCTTCCTACGTACCATGCCTTGACACAGATCAAAGACCACGTAGTTCAGGCATGCAGTTTAACGTCATGAAAGACGGGGGTATAACCTGACATGAATAAATGACTGGGCGGTGGGCTTGAACCTCATGGAGGCTTCCTACGTACCATGCCTTGACATGGATCAAAGTCCACATAGTTCAGGAATGGTTTTGTCAGCGAACCGATGTGAAGGTGAACCCGGGGGTCCACTGGTGGTGGTCTTGAACCTCGTCGAGGCTTCTTATGTACCATTCCTTAACATGGATCAAAGTCCACGTAGTTTGGGTGTACAGTTTAACATCATGTAGGATAGGGCATTTGGGGATTACGCTCTGAGGTGGCCCAGGTTTTGGAGAACAGACGTGAATGAGGTCTGAATGACCGGATGGTGGGATTGAACCTTGTGAGGCTTCCTAAGTACCATGCCTTGAAAGGTATCAAATTCCTTATAGTTCATTAAAAGCGGATTTAGGGTCGGTTCTCCCTCTATGCTCACGTGAGTCATGCTCGGTGTGAGAAACAAGAGGTTTCAGGGATGCAATGATCACATCACGAAGGGTGCGTCCGTGGCAAACGAGGAGGGTCTTACACATTAGGCAGCCCATGGTGTTTGGACTTACTCCAGGATGGAGGCCCAAGGGTGACAAAGCGCAATGGGAGAGAGATTTGGGACCAAGGAAATGGGTGCCTCGTCCTCTATCATGCCCTCCAATGGCCTTGGCAGTGGGGAAGTACGGAGATTCATGAGTGCTACCTTCCGTAAGAAGGACTAGGGGCTTACCCCAAGATGTCCTCCCTTCCCCCATGGACAAACGCCACTCTGAGAAGGAGTATATCATCCCCTCTGAGGGGTGATCCCATCCCCGTGGAGACGAGTGGTCGTAAAGAATGTCCGAGTTGGGGGGGCCCTGCGTTCGGGGCATGGGGCCGGATCATAGTTTAACGTCATGTGTTGAGGAAGACAGTTCTTGGTAGTTTAATGTCCTATAGCTCGGATGAGGTAGGTTTACTCCACACCCCTAGGAATTACATAACGGGTACCCTCTACTTTTTGTGGAAGGTAAGGTACCGACAATGCCATAAAAAAGGGGGGTCGTGGAGCAAACCATCGAGGGGTCCACATTAGCGTGGCTATGCAAAGAAGCAATAGCCGTTAGCATGCCTATGTAAAGAAGCATTAGGTGAAGCAACTCCATGGGCGGTATCGTCCATGGGACTTTGAAATCACATCATGCTGACCAGGAGGGCCGCACAGAAAACGGATTCACCAAGCATCGGGGCCCATAGGCAGGGGCCTTTTGGAGCTCGATTGCTCTATATGGTGAAGGGAACTTGCGAAGTAGTGTGATTCGCGAAGTGGGATGACTTAGCCTTAGCATGGGGAAGAGATTCAAGTGGGGGGGTGCTTCGGGAAGTGGAAGGGTGTTCATGGAGAACTGCCTCGCAGAGCATAGATGCCTCGAGAAGCGAAGTGCCGCATAGCAGTGTGCTTCACGAAGTACAGTGACCCTGCCTTGGCATGTGGATCACTTGTACAGGATGGGTGTCTCGTGAAGCATAAATGCTCCATGACTACCCGGGTCCCCTTGGGGATCCCCTTCCTTCACGAAACCCCTTGAGCTTCGCGAAAGGCATCCCTCTCGGAAGAGGGGATCAAAACTAGACAATGTGGAGGCACCTCACGAAGCAAAAATACCTCGTGTAGCTCATGATTCGCAGAGCAAAGGGAGATTCGTGATTTGGGAGATAAGAAGGTGAAAGGTTGGATTGTCTATCCCAGGGACTCAGGGAGAGCTAGGTATTTATAGGAAAGGGGCACCGCAGAGCAGTGCTCGCACAGTGCGAAGACGGCTTGGATTGCTTTGTGGTGAGTCACGAACTTCAACTGGGTTCGCGGAGGTGTACTTCCTCCTTTGCTTCGCGGAGAACTCGCGAAAGTCAGGGGGCTTCACGAGTCATCCTACCTCTGCTACTTAGCGGTGGGTTCATGAACGTCAGGGTCGTTCACGGGGCTTCCCGCCTCTGCCGCTTCGCGGCGGCCGCGTTGCTTTGGAGGGCTCCTCATCGGGGCTTCACGGGGTAGGCCTTGGAGCCTTATTTTATTCGTTATTTTCATCCAATATTTTGGCACAAACAATTACCTAAGTTTCATTAAATATTGATCTCATTTGGAGGCACCACTTTCAGTATTTAGCTATAAGGGAGTTAAGTATGAGTGGTCTGGGGAATGTGATAATTATTTTCAAGAGTTAAATAAGGAGTTGACGACTACACCAATCCTGATCTTACCTAAGACAATTAAGAAGTACACCTTATTTTGTGATTATTCTAGTGTTGGAATTGGGGAAGTTTTGATACAGTATGATCGAGTTGTGTCTTATGGTTCATGGAAGTTGAGGCCTCATGAAATTAATTACCCTACTCATGATCTTGAGTTGGTCACCATGTTTTATTCATTTAAATGTTGGAGGAACTACTTTTTGGGGGAACGGTTCATGGTTTTTTCCGATAATAAAACCTTAAGTATATCTTCTCTTAGCATGATTTGAATATTAGGAAGAAAATATGGGTAAAATAAATGCAGTATTTTGACTTCAAATTGATTTACACACTGGGTAAACAGAATAGTGTTGTGGATTCCTTGAGTTGGAAGACCCGGAATTAAGTAGTTCAAGGATCCAACTCTGAGTGGAGAATGATGGCCTTGTTTTTTGATATGCACTTAGAGGTGAAGGATAGACATGGTAACATGGTCCTAATTTCTCTAACAGTTGATTCCATGCTTTTTAATTGGTTCAAGGATAATTATCTTGAGGATCTAGAGTGTTTGGCTATGATGGAAAGTCTTAAAGGGAGGGATTTACCTTCTTATTGGGTTATTTGTGCTGATGGGGTTGTTCATGGTTGTGTCCATGTTTTGGTGTCAATGGGTATGTGAGAAGAGTTTATATGTGGGTATCATGATTCAAAGTCGGCAGTGCACCCTGGTTTGACTAAAATGTATCGTTATCTTCGTAGACAGTTTTGGTTATCGGTAATAAAGAAAGTGGTTGCAGGTTTTGCAGTGTGATTCCTCACCTATCAGTAGGTGAAGGCCAAGAATCAGTGACCAGGTGGTTCATTACAGCCTTTTCCCATTCCATGATGGAATTGGTATAATGTATCAATAGATTTTGTAGTGGCTCTTCTGAGGATGCCTTAGAAGAATGAAGAAATATGGGTTGTTTGGATTTGCTGACTAAAGTGGCTCATTTCTTGATGATCCAGGAGAATTTAACTATTAATTAGTTGGGTGAGTTTTATGTTTAGGAATTAGTGTGGTTTCATGAAGTAAATATGAATATAGTTTTAGATCCTGATCCATTATTCACATCATGATTTTGGAAGGGATTACATAAGTTTATTGGTAGCCAAGTTCTTTTGAGTATAACATTTCACCTGCAGATGGATGGGAAGTCAGAGAATATGATTCAGTTGTTAGAGGACATGTTGAGAGCTTATGCCATTGATTTTAGTGGTCCATTATAAAAACACTTGTCATTTTTTTAGTTTTCTTACAAAAATAAATTAGGCTACGATTCAGATGGAACCATTTTAGGTTGTCTATTGGAGGTCGTATAGATCTTTTTTTTGTTGGTTATAAGTTGGGGAGTCCAGGTTGTTGGGGTCGAGTCTCGTTTAGGAGATGTAAGAAAAGGATTATTTGATTCATAAATTGATGGAAATGGATTAGATTAGGTATAATTAATATGAAGATTGGCATTATAGACCCATTGATTTTATGGTGGGTGATATTGTGTTTCTTCAAGTGTCACCAAAGTTGGGTCACCATCAGATTCAAAAATAGGGAAAATTGGCACCTAGGTACGTGGGGTCATTTGCGGTTGTGGATAGGATCAGACTGATGTATTACTAATTAGCTCTTCCATAATGGAATAATGGGATTCATGTTGTTTTTCATGTTTCATAGCTTTGTTAGTATCACCCCGATCCATCTCATGTGGGTAATGTTGATGATGTTGAGCTTGAGGCTAATGTGTCCTTTGAGGAGAATTCGGTTCGTATTGTAGATCATAGTAAGAAAGTATTATAGGGAATGTTTGTGCCTCTGGATTGAGTTTTGTGTTATCATGGGAATTTTCAGTAAGAATCTTGGGACAGAGAGTCAGATATATGAGCCGAATGGCCCGATCTCTTCACTTCGGAAGCTCGGTGATGCTTGGGAATGTGGCTTGAGGATGAACCATTATTAGTTGAAGAGGTTATAAGATCCTGAAATTCATGGAGGTATGTCCTTGTTTAAATTTTTGGTTCAAATGTCTTTTTTTGGTTAATAAAGTATTTCTCATGATTTTAAGGGGCCTTGGGGGTGTTCCAGGAGTTTGGAGCATGAAAGAAGGGAAAACGGGGCCAACTTATGCAAGGCACAATGTTAAGTAATCCATGCAAGGTGGTAGGAAAATTTTGTTGTTTTGGATAGTGTCATATCACATGGTTGGTACACGAGTTGTGAACCATGAAGGTATCCTCAGGAAACCATGAAAACCAACTTTCCTTGGATAGTGGATTGCGCATGGTTTGGAAAACTGTGCAGGTAAACCATGTGCCCCTGTAAAATTTGAAAAATTTAAAAAATTTCCCCTTCAGGATTTTAAGTTCCCACTTTTTTTCACCATTTCCTCCCTTGTACCCCTAGTGACAAACTCTAGTAACCCAATCTTCCAAGAGGTGATCCCCCTTTTATTCTAAGACATTTTGATCACCATTGGTTAAGGATCGAATCTCCAAGTGAGTCTAATCCCTCTCTTTCTTCTCTTTTTGTATTAGGGTTTTTATTTTTCTCTCATCTCCATCCAAAGATCTAAAAGCCTATTTTTATGATGAGATATAGGTTTAGGTTTTAAAGGGTGATTGAATTTGGATATAAGGATTACGAGTGTGTTCGTCAATAGATTCAAGGTAGGTGGCCTAAAAGTTATATCTCATGGTTTTTATATGGATTTGTGCATGAAAAGTTGTGTTCTTGTTTTTCCTTTGTTGGGTTCTTGGCGTCGTTGGTGAGATTTGATATAATGGGTGTCAAAATGAAACATTGAACCCCTCATGATCCTATTTGGATGCATGGTGGATGACTTTCCAAGTTTAGGGCCACCCATGGGGTGCGCCGGTATTTGCGAACATGGTTAATATAAATGTTAAGTGTGAAATAGACTTATGATTAAGTAGAGCCCAAGGTAAACATTTTAGCTGATTTTATAATGAATAAAGAGGGAAAATGGTTATTTGTACCTAGATGTGGGTAATGTACAAGGGGTTTCATGTCTTGAAATGAAAATGGTAAAATGAGGTTAATGGTAATGTACCAAATGAAGTGTGATTTTTTATTTAGATGCTTGAGTTAGATAATACATGGGAAATTATAAATTTGTTAAAAGAATTAACATATAGAAAGGGTTGGACTTGTTAATTGAAATAATATGGGTAAATTAGTGAATATTCCTAGTGATTTAATCATAAGAAATGGGAATTGGGATAAATGGATTTGTAATGTAAATGGTAAATGTGTTAATAGGTTATGGCATAGTTTTAAATCCCATGTTGGTTGTTATAGATTATGATTTCTATTGGGATTGGTTATATTTGGTTCTGGTATGGTATATGTGTAGTGAATGGACAAATAAGCAAGTTCACATGGCTTGGTAGAGTGGGGTATTGACATTAGGATCTACACCCACGGGTCAAGTTAGATTGAGGCCCTAAACTCCACCCCAAAATGAAAGGATTAGGGAAGGGGATGAAGTTATATTCCCTTAATTGTTTCATTCAATCAAACTACTAAGACAGATGTTTCAAGGTGAGTATGTTGTATATGTGATGATATGATTATCCCTAGTGAGATAGGGAACTTTATTTGTTTCCCCAATGTATTTCATTTATGAAAATACCAATCCCATTGATGTTGTGATAAATGTGAACTAAGTAAAAAAGTTGGTATAATTATTGAAATTGGGAAAAATACTAAGAATGTATTGAGTGAAATTTGTTAACTAATGGAACCCAACTTGTATTTATTTTCATTATACTTAATTCAAACTTTAATAAACTATATATTGATTAGATATTTTTTAGACACCATTGGTGGTGGACTATTGAGTTTTACTTGAACCCTGATTGGGCCACTATTGGGTACCCGAGCAAACATCATGCTTGTAGGCCAGGGTAAAGGAAAGGGCCCTATGGTGGAGAGTTGAGTTGGGAATGGGACATTCATGGATGAGGTTCCAGACTTGGAGTCAAGACTCTTTTGTGGATTTGGCCACTTTTCTTAATTTTGGGTTTTTTTCACTTTTTCATTGTTTAACATGACATACCATGTTTATTGTTGGTTGTGGTTTGTACCTAGTCTTGGGAGATGTAGTTATGCATGTTTATTTTTTATTTCACATTGTTTCCACTATTTATATTTATTATCTGTTATGGTTCACTTTGGTTAAGATTTTATAGTCTCCCTGCATGACTCATCTAGACCCTCGCTACTAGTCGGTAACCTCTGGAATATGGGGAGGCGTACTTGAGGTCAAGCGGTGACTCGGATTGGGGAACTATTTAGTGTCTTTCGGGTCGAGGATGTTACAAGTATTATCAATTCCATTGATTCTAATGAATTTAAAAAAATATCATTAATAGGGAATTTATTTAACAATAAAATAAATAAAATCCCTCATTTCACCAAGTTATAATTTATTAAGCAAATTAGTTGACAAAAAATTTATTAAAACGTTATATAAATTTTCAAAAAGTTGAGCATGGGATAATAAATTAAAAATAATATTTTAAAATGAATTATTATACTTTATAATATAAAATATATTAGTAAAAATGTTTCAAAATATTTCAATGTATTTATAAAATGAAATAATTTCATGATAATGATAGCATTAATAAAATCAATATTTTACTATTCACTTAAAATTTAATTATTTTTAAAACATTTCAAAAATTCAGCTTAAGTCAATATGATAATTACAATTCAAAAAAATATGTTAATTTTTTCATATTCACATCATAAAATTTATAAATGTTATTTTTAATTAAAAACATAAAATATATCTAAGATCTATTTTTTATTAGAAAACAACTTTTTTTATATTATCTATTATTCTTAATATTTCTTATAAATTACTAATTAAAATAGTTTTGATCCTTTATTCCTATAAAAATATATTATTCTGCAAAGGAATTAAATTTTATAAAAGGTATTTCCTTAGGTTCTTAGTTTCAAAAGTTGAATCGATATTTAAAATGAACTTAATTTTATTTATATATACATTTATGTAATTTATTTTCATAATATGGTTTCCATTGTTTATACCATCCAATTATGATGTTACCTTATAACTATACATATTTGGTGGGTTTTGATGCTTTATGTTTATCAATCCATAAAACATAGTATTTATTTAAGTAAAAATATTTATTTGAATCTTAGTTTGTTACAGTTTACCCTCTTTAAATAAATTACATCCTCATAATTTATTATCATTTACTTCTAAGAATAGAAAATGGTAGATAAAAGGTTAAATTTCTTCTAGATATTATAGATAATGATATTTGATCTTCAATATCATAGTGAATAATAGAACAAAAATTATCTTACCTAACTATTTCAGAAAATTGTATCTCATAACTAGGTATTAAGGCCCACATGAACGATTCAGTTTTCTTCATAAATAATTCATAGCTAACTTTAAACTAATAGATGAAAAATGTTGATATAGAATGTGTTTTCCTTATTATATAAATTAATTTTGCTAAATTTGGAGATTTAAATTCTATTTCAATAATTAAATCATTTTTTATAGGATGGTATTATAATTTACCTAATGTTTATATCCAAAAATATAAAAATTATACAACTAAACGTGTTCCTTAGAATAAAAAACACTTAGGGTGGTGTCTTGATGTTCTTAGTAAACACCATTGATACAGTAGGGTTTATTTAACTAGAATTCGTCAACTAATTTATGGTGGAGGGTAAGTGAAACCCAATTACCACAATCATCTTCATCAATAGTCATTTTATAGGTTCTTCCTTGCTCCTTGGATCTTGAAGGTTGTGGATTTCTATCATCCTACGAAATCCTTATATTAAGGTGTTTACTTGTATAATTCTTGGGTTCTTTGTAAATAAGACATTAAACTATTAGTGATACCCTTTTATGTGTTCTATCTTATTTCCTTATCTTAACTAAACTCTTAATTTACCTATGATATTTTTATGCTTGATGACACCCTCTTTTATGAGTAAGGAATCTCTATATACCCTTAAGGAAATTCCCTTGGTGATGCTTCCCACATTTTTGATATATAAGAAACTGAACATTTTTTTCCGTCATCATATTTGTCAATTTATCCTTCATTAAGATCCATATTTCTCTTATTTGGTGTGTTCAGGACTTTGACTATATTCACATTGTTAATCATATTTCAAGATTTCTAGTTTTACATAATCAAAAGGTTTATCATTCCATCTCCCATTATGATGGATTATTTATTGAGGTAATCTTTGTGTTCGCCTTCACACCCATGTTTCCTTCTATTTCCATCCATTACTAAAATCAGAAGAGTTGAGTGATGAAACATTAACAATTGGGGGAGTTATCATAATAAAAAAATAATTCAACTTTAAAACATTGTGTTCTTTTATATTTCCATATTTTCAAATAGTAACTTTAGTTTAACCAATATCAATATTAGTTTGGAATATGTTACTTTAAGGTGTAATTTCTTATTCTTCTAAAAAATAATCCCTAAAAGAAACTTGTAAATAAATACTTTATGGTGGTTCATAAAGGTTATATGATTAATATAATCTTAAACCAAAGGATTTTCTACACATGTGAGTATTATGGGCCCATTAATCGTTCACTGAAATGATGGAAAATATATACTCGAACAACTCTTTTTGGTGTTATTACCCATACATGAATCTTTCCAAACTCACATATACTTGTAGTATCCTGATAGGGATTCATTTCTAGGAAACCAATTTACTCAAGACTTTACTAATATTTTAGAATATTATCCTATACTCAAACTTATTCCAAGGGTTTTTACTCTGGTTCAATAATCCTAACACCAAATTTAAATAAACTAATATTCAAAAATAAATATACAAATACCTAAAATGATCTAAAAAATAACTAAACCCTACTCTTTTAAAAAATAAAGAAACTCAAGTTAAACATGAATTAAATAATACAATAATTACATGATTTAGATAATATATATCACAACTATCACATAACCCAAAAATTTAAATTTTTAATTTCTTAGAAATTGGATATATAAACATGTTAATTTACTAGCCTTACAAACATTTCTCCATAATATTTCACATATAGATAATTTACTTCATATCTCACATGATATAAAAAAATTTATGACCTAGGTATTGGAAACATAAGAAAGGGGTGAGTTTAAACACTCTGCAGGGGAAAACATTTTATAAAAATAAGTAAAACATGAGAGAGAAATAAATATAATAATAAATTATTAACTTAACTTGGATTATTATAACATCCATGAATTATTTTAAAGTTATTTTTCATGTAATTTATATTCTTTTTTTGTTTTCAGGGGTTTTCTAGGATGTTTGGGATAAATGGGTGGTTTCATCAAGATTTGGTCCAAACCGTAAGCTCATTTCTAGATTTGAAAACAAAATTTGTTTCTTTTATAACTCCTTCATTTATTAAAAATTTTCACCCATTACACATCCCACTTCGCCTCCCATGACCTTTTCAAACCAACATATCCATTTGTACCCCTTAATAACTCATAATCATGGTGGATTTGGGTGATTTATTCAAGAATTGGGACAACCCAGGAGCCCATTTCCAATTTTAAAAATAGTAATTTATTTCTTTTATATCTCATTCATTTTTTAATATTTTTTTTGTCATTTTACCTCTCACTTGAGCCTATAAATCCTAGGCGCACCCCCATATTCCATTTTCCCTCTTTAGATCTCATCTTTATCATGTATTAGGGTGAACTTCCTCAAGGTTTCTCAAATCATTTATATTTTAAAAGGTAATTTGTTTATTTCATAAATCATTCATTTTTTACTCTTTTTCCCCCATTTTAGTCCCCATTTTACCTCCTAAACCTTATTCAAACCTAAATTTCTATTTTGGATACTTTTATATCCAACAAATGGTGTGTTTGGGGTTATTTCTTCAAAGTTTCTCAAGTAAGTGATTTACTCTCTTGTTCCTTCCATTTCGATAGGGTTTCTCCCCTCCTTCTTGAAGTTCCAAATGTCCAAAAACTAAGGTTTTGTATATAGGGTTTGTTTTTTAGTTTCTTGGTCACTTTAGGTTATTTTTAACTCTTTTATGGTGCGGTGGTGGTGTGGTTGAAGTTCCGTGTAAAGATTTGAGGGTTTTGACATGTATGGTAGGTGATTCAATATGTAAGCATTGTAGAATGAGTTATATTTCTAGATTTATATTTATTTCATGTTCCTATTTAATTATTTTTATTGTAAAA
This sequence comes from Viscum album, assembly GCA_963277665.1. Taxonomy (NCBI): domain Eukaryota; kingdom Viridiplantae; phylum Streptophyta; class Magnoliopsida; order Santalales; family Viscaceae; genus Viscum; species Viscum album. The sequence continues at coordinate 1,436,697,373 of OY728156.1, read as the reverse complement.
ACTATTTTTGGTATTATTTGTTAAGAGGTTTATTTTTAAGTGCCAATTTAGTGTGAAAATGGGTGTTTAACCTCTGCATTTTATGTTGTACCAATTTGTGTTGTTTTATAATTCATGGAATGTATATATATAAATATTTTAGTGAGGAAAATTATGGTTTGGTGTAATATTGGTATGTATTTTGTGTTAAAAAAGGGGTTTTAAATAGATTTTATGTCTAAAGTTTTGTTATAACTTGTGTCAATGTTTTATGGAAATTATAAGCTTTTTTGAGTTATAAAAATGGTGAAATGCATGTTTAGCCACTGTTTTGAGTGTTTGTGGCAAAAATAGTGTTTTATGTGTAAATTTAAGTTTTTAGAATGTTTAACTTGTTTGACCACAAAGAGGGAAACCCAGGAATCTAGGTGGGCGGACATGTACTGGCATGCTAGTGATCTGGAGTGGTTTTTTCCTTGATTCACTTAAAATTTTTGACATTGAAAACAATAAAAAAATATGTTGATGATTATTTTGGGTGCCAATAGGTAATTTATGATTTCCCTACAAGTGGATCATGCATGATAACAGATTTTGTTATGGTTACGTTTACACCGAGATGCGATGTACCTAGGGCTTATAACATACTAGGCCTAGGGTTGTTCCTTTGTTGAGTTCTCATTGACTATTTGGAATTTATCTTTGTCTTATGGTGTGTTTGGATGGAAAATTAAATATCTTACATGTTTTATTTAAATTTACCCATTCTTTAAAGTTTCCCACTTTGAAAACTGTTTTCATTTTAAAGATGAAACTTTAGAAATTATTGATACCATTATTTGTTTATAACACATAAAATATTTTTATATTATAATTATTGTCACATGGAATATTTGTGTGTTATCATATTAGTCTTAGTCTCACACCCTAATTACACCTTTGGGAGTAAGTATACTTGGTTATGTTTGAAACTGGTAAGGGTAAGGCTTTTGGAGACAGCGGTTCAGGTTTCTAGTTGCTTCCGTTTTGTGGTGTTGTGGAGAAAACTTATAGGTGTTGACCCCTTGTTGTGTGGAGGTATTTGGTTTGTTTTTTATGATACTTTTTTTAGTTTGGGACATGTTTTTTCATGTTAAAAACCTTTTATCTTGATCTGAATTTATAATTAAGTCTTTTTTTTATTAATTTTTAGATTCGGTTTATTGATTGTTTTTTGTTGTTTTATGTATCATAATTTGGTTAAATAATTCCCAAACAATTATTTACGATACCCAATAACTTATGAAAGACCATGGGGATACGTAACACCCTTAGATACTTGCCACAGGTTGGGTTGAGTGCTGGTTTTGAATCCAACCAGATCCGGTTCATGACAAAATGGTATTAGAGGAAGTTTATCTTTTTGAGTCATATTATTATTTTGGGGTGACTCTAGTTAGACAAGAGATAAGAATATTGGGGATCGTATTTTTGGTTATGATTAGGGTGCCTGGACATTAACTCTCATGACAACCCCTGAATCGCTATGGGATGTTGGGATTTTTTGTTTGTCTTCTCTTCCAGGTGGTACGTGCGGGCTGAAAACTGCACGTAGACATCTGGTGGGAGTGAAGTGGTTGTTTATTTCATTATTGTGATGTGTTTGACTTATTTATATTCTATGTAATTGATGAAGTTTTTCATAATTGTTGTACTGATGATTTATTTTGTGATTTTACCTTTTGTAGAAACATGCCTCCCTGAAAATATCACATGCACCCACAGGAGGACACCGGAGAGAGTTCTCCCTCACTAATTGATCAAAGGATGGTAGAAGATGTGGCCAGATCCATCCAATACCTAAGACATAGAGTTGATCCCACTCTGACTCTAGTAAGGGAAGAGGAGTTTGGTCCTAGGAAGGACAAATCCTAGGAGTTCCTAAACAAATAGCCTCCTACATTTCGAGGTAGCACAGAACTCTAGGAAGTAGAGGAATGGATCAAGAAGATCGAGTGTGTGTTCAAGTTCATTGACACACCTAAGGAGGTTAGGGTGATGTGTACCTCTTTTTTATTAGATTTTCCCAGCCATGGGTGGTGGGAATTAGTGCTTCAAGCAGGGAATCATGAACAAATGAGTTGTGAGGACTTCAAAGATACATTCAATGACTAGTCCTACCCTGAAGTCTTAGTATATACTAGATATAATATGTTTATAGAGCTAGTTCAGGGGGAACTTTAAGTTATGGACTATGCTAACCATTTTTCTGATCTGGTCTGGTATGCTCTAAAAATGGTCTCCAATGAGCAGATGAAGTTTTAGAAGTTAGAGAGGGGTTTACGACCAGAGATCTATTCCCAGGTCTTCTTGTCCAAGTTGAAGATTTATGAAGAGGTGGTTGATTAGGCTTGTATGGTAGATATTGACCATAATTGGAGGTATTGTTTCTCTGGAGTAGTGTCTATGTTGTGTAGTGGAAATTCTTATGAGAAAAAAAGTAAGCGAGAGGAGCAGGGGAAGAAGGGAGGTGGTAGTTCAGGCCAACCTTCTAGGCATTCTTCTTCAGTGATTTCTGATGCAAGGTTAGTTGTGTTCTACCAGTGTGGGAGGACATGGAACACCCAACCAGCATGAATATATCTTATGAATCCCTGCTATCAGTGTGCATTTATGGGACACTTTTAGTGTTTTTGCAGGATGGCATGTCCACTCCAGAGTGGGGCAGGATCGGTGGCTTCTAGGGGAGTACTAGCTCAATAAAAACCATTGAGGAAATGGGGAACTTGGTTTGGTGTTCGTGTTGGTAGGAACATATCATCTTTTAGTCAGATCCGTTTTAGGGAAGATCCATTGGTGAGCGTTTGTTCTCAGGAATAGATTAGGAATCTTCATGTGGTAGAGAAGGCACCAGCAGCATCGGATGCAGGGCCTTTGATAGTTTGAGGTACCATCTTGATTTCATCTTCTGTAGTTACTTATATTTTCAATATTGGTGATTCTGTTTCATTTATCTCTACCCATTTTTGTGAGCACACTAAATTTCCCAACTGATTTTTTATCTGTTACGTTGGAGTTGGTGACACCAATCAGTAAGGAGTAGGGTCTCAGGTGCATATCATGTGCACTTATTGTGTCTGGTTTAGAGATGGAGTGGGACCTATTAGTCTTAGATATGGATCTTTTTGACATAATCCTTGAAATGGATTGGTAATTTCACTTTCAAGCTCACATTGATTTCTATAAGTGGTGGGTGAGTTTCACAGCACCTGATGGTAGTCCTCAGATTTTTCATGGGGAATGAGATCCTTGATCGGGTCATATAGGACCTCAAGTCCCAAATTTTGTAAATATTGTCTTCCAGTTATATTCACTCATGATATTGGACAGTGGTCATTCTATTGAAGTTGGGTTACCTCCTATAGTGGATGGGTTTCTAGAGGTATTCTCATATGATTTTCAGGATTTCCCCCGAAGTGGGATGTGGAGTTCTCGATTGATTTGGCACCAGGAACACAGTCGATATCTCATCCCTCATATGGTATATCCACCACCAAGTATAGGGAATTAATGATACAGTTGGGTGATATGGAATCCAAAGGATTCATTTTCCTGAGCATCTCTCCTTGGTCCTCTCCTGTCCTTTTTGTGAAGAAGGCTGATGAATCCCTACGGTGGTGTATTGACTACCAGAAGCTGAACATGGTAATAATCAAGAAAAAATATACTTTTCCTAGAATATATGACTTTTTTTATCCTTTAAAAGGTGTGAAGTGGTTTTCTAAGATATAATTGTGTTCGGGTTACCACCAACTCAGGGTGAATGTCACTCCCAGTTTTTCATGTCTTGGTTTTGATCTGGTTTGTTGGAAATCACGGTCTTTTTCATGGGTTTTGGGTGAGATGAATATTTATTTTTTACGTTTCATCTATTTCTAATCATCCTACCATGGGTTCCCCATATCTTTTTTGGGGTTTTTTTTATAAAATGGTGTTTACATTAAGATTTGGACCAAACTGTGAGCCCATTTCCATATTTAAAAACAATTTTTTCCTTTTATAAATCCTTTTTTAACATTTTTCACCCATTAAAATTTACATATGGCCTTCCCTAACCTATTAAAACCCAAATATTCATATGTACCCCTTATTTATTCATAATCATCGTGGATTTGGGTTATTTATTCAGGTATCGGTCCAGCACATGAGCCCATTTCCAGTTTTTAAAACAATATTTTGTTTCTTTTATATCATATTAATTTTTTAATATTTTTTTGTCATTACACATCTCACTAGAGACCAAAAACCCCTGGAGAACCCCCATGTTCTATTTTTCTTATTTTTACCTCATATTCATTTGTTATTAGGGCGAAATTCCTCAAGGTTTCTCAAATCATACATATTTAAAAAGGTAATTTGTTTCTTTCATAAATCATTAATTTTTTACTATTTTCCCCAAAATATTATTTACCTGGTTATTTCAGACCTAATGAGACTCTCAATTGAGTTCCAATCCATTCCATCTCCTCTAAGGGTGTGGATCTAAGGGAAGACGAAGTGTTTTCTAGTTATCAGGTGAGTTTCCTTCTCCTTTATCCTCCTTCCTCCTCCTACTTCTAATTTTTCATTACTCTATCTTCCCCTATGGTTATGAAAGACCCATTTTTATATAATACCATGATTTTTATGTGTTTTTTTCTTGTTTGAGGCTTTTATTATTAGTTTTATGGTTTATAAGCTCTCATAAGGTGTTATCAGGTGTGCTTTTCCTTTCTGCATTAGTTTTGAGGTAGGTTCTCCCAATAACTACCTTTATAATTCAAGATTCATCTATTTCTTTATTTTTTTAACTTATATTTATGATATGTATTTTTTTCACCCTTTTTTTAATTATTTTGTGTGCAACAAAGGTAGTTTTTTCCTTATTTTGTGAAAATCATATTGTTTTGGTTAAATTGTGCACACTAAGTGTTTGTTTAAATGATCCATTTGCTTTTGCACCTAAATTTTAATGTTTATAACCTGGTTTAAATATTAAAATAAAATTTTTTCATAAAAGTTTGGTTTTATAACATTTTTAGTGTTAAATATAGTTTGTTTTATTAATTGTTGCATGCCTCGTTTTCGGGAAAAGTGCTAGGTTGGATTTTTTTTTTGCTCAAGGTGATATAAAATTATTCTTTTTGGATTATAAAAAAATATGTGAATCATGTGAATAATTTCTTTTTTGGTTCCTCATGTGGGTTCCAATCTGGTTTTGGGTTTCATAATCAAGTGATTATCGACTTTTAGTGTGTTTTGGCATGTGTTCTCGGTAAATGGCTTGTTTGGAACCTTTATAGAAATGGATGGGTTTTGAGTGTGTAACCTATGTTTTTTAGGGTTTTAAGAAAATTTTATATTTCTTCCAATTTTGTTTTTACACCTCTTTATTAATATTTTAATTTTTCATTTTGATAAATGTTGTTTTTTTGAAGAATTATTAAAATTTTGATTGGCATTTTTCTTATAAAAATGGTTTTCATGTGTACATCATGTTGTATAATTTGGATCTATTTCATGGTCCATGATATTTATTTATTAAATGTTTTTATGGATACCAAATATTGTATTATTTGGTCATGGTGGTTTATTTTCCATAAAAGATCATTTTTTAATGTATTTTACGGGCAAAGCATCGTTATACTTCTTTTTATCGTTTGGTGAAAATTATAAGTGGTTTATTGATCCGTAAAAGAAATGTGAAGCATGTTTGTCGGATGTTTGTGTGTGTATGATTTTGGAATGACATTTTCATATGAAAATTTTATTTGATAATATGTGGAACTTGATTGAGTACTAAATGGAAACTCAGGTATCTAGGTGGGCGGACGTGTACTAGTATGCTAGTGATCTGGAGTTGTTTCATCCCTATTTTGTGTTCCAAGTTTGATGATGACAACACTAACTAAACTATGATGATGATGTTGATTACCATTATTTTATGTTTATTTTTTCCCTACTTGTGTCTCATGCATGATAATGGATATATATTTTTGGTTACCTTTACACCGAGATATGAGGTACATGGGGCTCATAATGAACTAGTGCCTAGGGGTGTTCTTGTGACTAGTTCTCATTGGATATATTGTATTCACCATTATAAAATGGTGTATTTTGATGGAAGAATTCAGTATCATGTGTGTTTTATTTAAAATTTTACTTTCTTTGAAGCATCCCTCTTGAAAATTGTTTTCATTTTGAAGTTTCATATATGTGGAAATTGTTCTAGAATTCTTGTGTATAAAATGTGCAATCTTTTGTCTGATAACTTTCATAGTGTATAACCTTGTTTGAAAAAATTACATTTATATATTTTATTTTAAACATGAAATTGATGTTTATTTTATTTTAAATGGAAGTTCATTGGGAATAGAATATCAGTCTAACCTACTTAGTTGTAATACTCACACATCTAGTTTTCTTCTATTTGTTAGCCCTTATACATGTTTTAGCTTGAGTTAGGTTAGCTTGAGAAACATGGGATAATTTTGTTGGAGAGTTACCATAGATGTCACATGGAGTTAGTTGGTCATTGGGTCTAGTTGGTTTAGTTGAATCATTCAGTTGTACTTTCGGTTTTTTCATATAAATGATGTCAGTTCAATATTTATATAAATGTGTATTGGTTTGTCCATTATTTCCACTATTTTATTTATTATTTATATTTGGGTGAAATCATTCCCTTATTTAATCTATTTATTCCCTTGGTGCTTGTAACCATCCCGGGACGACCGGTAATGCCTTTTGGGACTTGTCGTGGAGTGGCTAGAGTGACCGATTCAAGGTCGACTCAGGATAGATCATGAAAAAATAGAATCAGAGGAGGCCGTCTCTTAGTGGACCTTTCTTTTATAGCACCATTTTTATTTGAGGGATTTCAAGGTAGATATATTACGATTTTCCTGACTTTAGGGGTAAGTGCGGGAAGCGTGTTATGAACTCCTACTAGTTCTAATCCTCAGGTTTCCATGGAAAGTCTGGTTTTATTAGTTTCCATGGTTCTTATTGATTGTTTAGTGTTCAGATACAATAAGGGGAGTAGGAATAATGGTCTCTGTGAGCTCATAGGGCATGTAAATCCATGTAGAGTTGGGTCATGGTCCTAATAAGGCTCTATGTGTTGGTGGTTTTTTTTGGCATGTGGCTGCTAACCATATGGTCAAGTCACCCACCGACACTACTTTTATTTTATGGGTCTCTTGGACCTTTCTTGAATTCAAAAATTATTTTTGAAAATCCTCATGTGATAATTATAGAAATTGGTTTCCAAAATTTAATATAAAAAAGGTTTTGGAAAGTTCATTTTTTGAAACAAATCTTGGGAATAAAGTGAAAATGATTTAACGGGATTGGATTTTTCCCATCTGAACTTGTGTTTTGTTGAAATAAAATGTTTTGAAATCATGGATAATTTTAAGGTGATTCTGAAACTTTGTTTTAGATGGGGTGTTTTGGGATGTTGAAAAGTATTTTAATCTGATGAATTGGTTTTGTAAAAAAAAATTCAGTGGTTGGTGGTTTCTTAGAAAGTGTATTGGTCTTTATGGCCATCAGATTAAGAAAAGAGACCTTGCTGAATTTTTGAAAATGGGAAGGGGTTGTTGGGAGTAGCTTGGTTGTTTTCAAAGTTGTTAAAAATGAAAAGGGGTAGGTTTTTAATACAATGGTTATTAATTAATTGTGTTTTGTTTTGTAAAATTTGAAAAGGGTTTTTGACTTGGTGGTTAGTGTTCATTTGGAGGGTACATGGCTTTTGGAATGATTTTGTTTTGTTTTAGCCTTTGGTGTTTTTATGAGTGCTCACATGCATGGTTTTATGGATATCTAGATGTATGGCTAGTATGGAATGGTGTTTGGGTGCCTCGAGTGGCATGGAAATTTGAATTTGAGTGAGGCTTGATGAAACACCATTGGTGAATGTGTAAATCCACCAAGTTAGTTTGTTTTTCAAAAGTTTTTGGATCTGAAAAAATGTGGCATTTGTTTATAAACTAATGGTTATGTGGCTGGTTTTCCTATGTCTTAGAAGTTTTTTTTATTCGGTATGCTTCCTTATGATATGTAAGTCATAGTATTGTTGTGTCTTGATAAGGGATCTTGTTGGTGGCTTGGTTTTGGAGTAATGTTCAGTGGGTTTCTAAATATGTGTTGAATGTTGTGATGTAGCTGCGAACGGTTCTCCATTGGCAAGATTTTTAGTTTATCAGCCTAAGGATTTGTTCCAAGGGTTAAATACACCTCTTTGAAAGATTCCTTGGCCCATTTATGTGAATATAGAGATTTTTTGGATCAAATTAAAGTGTCTTCCTGTTACGGTGACTCTCTCAGTTGTGGTAATAGTTCTCGGTGGTGTTCATGTGGTTCACCATATTCCTTGTCCATTCTAATCCATGTTCAGAGTGAAGGAGAATGGTTGTGTGTATACTTATATTTCTTTTGGGTGATGGTGTTTTTTGTACTAGTGAGATTTGAGGGGTGTTGTGATCCTTAGCTCCTAACAATGGCACAACAGATGCTTAAAACATCAAGGCTCCATCCATAGGCCTCAGAGTTAAGCTTTTCACGGAGTCAAGAAATTGCCAGAGGTGTGGGGAGATCAAATAATCTCATGCCTCCATCGTTGTGGTAATATATTTTCTATGTCTCTATTGTGTTTTCTCGTCACTGTGAATTTCCACTTATCAGAAAGAGCATGGTGGAATTACCCCTCACGTACTGTCTATAGTTGGGCCTTCTTGGATGTGGGTTTCCGATCAATGTCCTTCTGTCAACCGCCTATGTGAATTGGGTGTGTTCTTGGTTTTACTTGTTTGTAGGTGGAGAGTTTTGGGTAGTTCCTTTGTTTATTTTTTTGGCTTTAGTTGCCTTATGATTGGGTCCCCTTCCCTCCCCTCCTCGAGTGGTGTGGGTCTGGATCTGTGCAAAAAGTGTTATCCCAGTTCTTCTCCCCTCTGTTCAGAAGTGGGTGGTTTAAAGATTCATGTTGTATTCCTATTATCTTGGGTTGTTAAGTTGTTGTGGGGGAGTTTTGGTGGGCCTGTGTGGGATATTACCATTCCTAGTGCATGCTGAATTCTTGTTTGGTCGTTTCTAGTTAGTTCATAATGGTGGGGAGACCCACCATGGGTCTCGTAAATATTTATTTTAAGGATTTTTCAGATGTTAGTTTTTCTCTAATGGTGGAGAGTCCGTTCCAGACTCCCCCCACCCAATCGTTGGATTTCATGAGTGATATTTGGTCTGGTGTGGTCATTGGGATCTTTGGGATAAGTCCCAACAATAAAGTATTGGATTGGTTGTGGATGAGTGTCTTGATCCTTCCATTGATTCTTGGGAAGTGGTTGTGAGTTGTTGTTTCATTTCGTAAAAGTGGAATAATTTTTGTTTTGGTGGGTGAAATGTACTTGGATTAATATATTGGATTATGTTGATGAGGAATCCTTAGTCATTGATCACGTAGTTGAAAAGTGTTATGGATTTCCAGGGGTCTAATTATTTAATGGTGGGGAGAATTGTCAAACCTAGTTTTTCATGTATTGGTTTCGATCTGGTTCGTTGGAAATACCGATCCTTTTAATGGGTTTTGGGTGAGTCTAATGTTGTGTTTTAAAGTATCATCTACGTCTAATCATAATACCATGGGTTCCCCATAGTTTGTTTGGGGGTTTTGGAGAAAAGTATGTTTACTTCAAGATTTGGGCCAAATCATGAGCCGATTTCCAGATTTAAAAAAAAAATTGTTTTTTTATAACTCCTTCATTTTTTAACATTTTTCACCCATTACACTTCCCAATTGGCCTCCCCTTACCTATTAAAACCACTATATTCATTTGTAACACTTAGTAATTCATAATCATAGTGGATTTGGATTATTTATTCAGGTATTGGTCCAGCCCATGATCTCATTTCTAGTTTTAAAAAATTATTTTTTTGCTCTTATATCTTATTCATTTTTTAATATTTTTATGTCATTACACTTATCACTCGATCCCACAAACCCTAGGCACACCCCCAGGTTACGTTTTTCCTCTTTTAACCTCATATTCATCGAGTATTAGGGAGAAATTCCTTAAGGATTCTCAAATCGTCCTAATTTGAAAATGTAATTTTTTCTTTCATAAATCATTCATTTTTTACTCTTTTTCCCCAAAATATGATTTCCCTGGTTCTTTCAGAACTAATGAGCCTCTCCATTTATTTCCAAGACATTACATCTCCTCTAAGTGTGTGGATATAATGGAAGATGAAGAGTTCTCTAATTATCAAGGTGAGTTTCCTTCTCCTTTCTCCTACTTCTTACCCCCTCCTTCCAATTTTACTGGCTCCATCTTCTCCCTTGGTCATGAAAGACCTAAGGTTATGTTATACCATGATTTTTTATGGGTTTTTTTTCTATTTTTGGGCTGGTATTAACAAGTTTATGGATAATAAAACCTCATAAGGTGTTATCGGGTGTGTGTTTCCTTTATGCCTTTGTTTTGAGATAGGTTCTACCAAGCAGTGCCTTTATAATTCAATATTCATATGTTTCTTTCTTATTTCACCTTATATTCATGAAAGGTATTGTTTTTCACCCTTTGGTTTAATTATTTAGTGTGGATAATGGTATTTTATGCCTTATTTTGTGAAAATTGAGTTATTTTGGCTAAAGTGTGCACAATAAGTGTTTTTATAAATGATATGTTTGCTTTCACACCTAAATTGCAATTTTTATAAACTATTTTAGCTATTTAAATAAATTTTTGGAATTAAAATTTAGTTTTATAGAATTTTTAGTGTTAAATGGAGTTTTTTTATTAATTTTCCCATGCCTCATTTTCAGGAAACTGCCCAGTTGGCTTTTGGTGTGTTCAATGCGATATAAAATGATTGTTTTTGCTTATGCAAAATATAGGAAACATGTGAATAAATTTTTTTGGGTTCCTTATGTGGGTTCCAATTTGGTTTTGGGTTTTATAATGAAGTGAGTATTGGTTTTTTGGGTGTTTTGGCTTGTGTTCCTAGTAAATGACCCATTTGGAACCTTTATAGAAATGGATGGGTTTTGAATGTGTAACCTGAGTTTTTTAAGGTTTTAAGTAAATTTTCGATTGCTAACAATGGTTTTTTGAACCTATTTATGAATATTGGAATTGTTTCTTTTGATAAATGTTTTTTTTAAGAATGCTTAAAGGCTCATTCGGTATTTTTCTTGTAAAAATGGTTTTCATGTGTACTTCATGTTATATCATTTGGATCCATTTTATAGTCCATGAAATTGATTTATTAAATGATTTTGGTGATGAAAAATCTGGTTTTATATGGTAATGTTGTGTGTTTGGCCTTAAAAGAGAATTTTTGGATGGATTTCTTGTACAAAGCCTCGTTATACTTGTTGAAATTGTTTTATGAAAATTTTAAGTGGTTTGTTGATCTGTAAAAGAAATATGAACCACATTTACAGGATATTTGTGTGTGTATGATTTGGTAATGAAATTTTCATGTGAAAAGTGTATTTGAAAATATGTGTAACTTTATTGAGTACTAAAGGGAAACTTGGGTATCTAGGTGTGCAGATGTGTACTAGTATGCTATTCATCCGGAGTGGTTTCATCCTTGTTTCACGTAGCAAGTTTGATGATGACAATACTAACTAAACTATGATGATGATGTTGGGGACCAATAGGTTATGGGTATTTTTTACCTACTAGTGGCTCGTGCATGAGAAGGGATATTTGTTTATGTTTACTTTTACGCTGAGATATGAGGTACCAAGGACTCATGAAAAACTTGTGCCTAGGGGTGTTCCCATGACTAGTGCTCATATTATATATTGTATTCACCATCGAAATATTGTGTATTTGGCTGAAAAAATGTAGTATCATGTCTTTTTTATTTAAAATTGTACTTTTTTTAAATCATGCCTATTGAAATTTGTTTTCATTTTGAAGTTTCATATCTTTTAAAATTGTTCTCGCATTCTTGTGTATAAAACATGAAAGATTTTTTCTGATAAATTCTATATCATGGAACCTTGTTTTGAAAAAATAATTGTATATATTGTATTTCAAACATGAAATTGATGTTTCTTTTATTTTAAGTAGAAGTGCATTGGGAATAGAATATCGGGCTAACCTACTGCGTTTTAATACTCCCGCATATAATTTTCTTCAGTTTTTTTAGCCCTAATGCATGTTTTAACTTGAGTTTGGTTTCCTTGAGAGACATGGGATCGCTATGTTGGTGAGTGACCAGAGAGGTCACATGGAGTTAGTTGGTCATCAAGTCTGGTTGGTTAAGTTGTATCGTTCAGTTGTACTTTCAGTTTTGTCATAAAAATGATTTCTATTTAATTTTTATATAAATGTGTACTGGGTTGTCCATTCTTTCTGTTGTTTTCCTTTTTGTTTATATTTTGGAAAAATCATTCCCTTGTTTACTCTATTGACGCCCTTGGTGCTTTTCGTTATCCTAGGAGGATTGGTAACACCTTTCAAGACTTGTCACGGAGCGGGCCGAGTGACCGGTATGGGGTCGACTCGGGTTGGTTCGTGACAAAATGGTATCAGAGGAGGTCAGATCTTAGTGGAACTTTCTTTTTAGAGTGCCCTTGTTATTTTTGGGATTTCAAGGTAGATGGAGTAGGATTATTAGGACTTGAAGGGTAAGTGCGTGAAGAGCATTAGGAACTCTTGCTCGTTTCAATCCTTGGGTTTCTATTGGAAGTCTGGTTTTATTAGTTTCCTATGTTCTTTTTGATTGTTTGGTGTTGGGATACGATAAGTGGACTAATAGTATTGGTGATCTCGCAAGGCCTGGAAATCCATGTGGATATGGGGCATGGTCTTTATAAGGCTCTTCTTGTTGGTGGTGTGTTTGGCTTGTAGCCGCCAACCATACGGTCAAGTCACCCACTGACACTAGTTCCCTTTTGTGTGTCTCTTAGACCTTTATTGAATTCAAAAATTATTTTGAAAATCCTCATGTGAGATTTTTGGAAATTGGTTTTCAAAATTTTATATAATAAAGGTTTTGGAAAGTAGGGTTTTTTGAATCAAATCTTGGGAATAAAGTGAAAATGATTTAACACGATTGGATTTTCCCTAATCTAAACTTTTGGTTTGTTGAAATAAAATATTTTGAAAGAGTTGATCATTTTAAGGTGATTCTGAACCATTGTTTTAAATGGGGTGTTTTGGGATGTTGAAAAGTTTTTGAATATGATGAATTGGTTTTTGAACTTGGTTTTTAGTAGTTTGTGTTTTCCTAGAAAGGGTATTAGTCTTTTTGACAATTGAATTATGAAAAGAGACCTTGCTGAATTTTTGAAAATGGGATGGGGTTGTTTGGGGTAGCTTGGTTGTTTTGAAAGTTGTTAAAAATGAAAAGGGGTAGGTGAGTAGCCACTAAATGAGGCTAATATTCATTGTTAATATACATAATATTCATGTTCTTTATTATTCATAAACACCATTGTAGTACATTTTACACTTTGAACATCATTTCACATTATGATTGTAATTTTTACTTAAATTATACTATTATGTGGTACATTTTTTAAAATCATTTAAAGTACCCAATGAGTCATCTAATTCTATGGAATTTAATTATCCATATTTTAATTTTATGTTTTGTGAAATGGATCTTCACTTAAATGTAAACATTTTTCATTCAGGGATCAATGGATGATTCATAAAGGATGAAGGAGATATTTGGCGATGAAAAGAAACAATTCTGGAGAAGGCAGATTGGACACCAGCCCACTGATAAGACTGTGGGGGCCAACATAAAGGCCCAATGAATCCCATATTTCTTGGGATTATAAATTCCATGCAGAGGAAAAAATCACTTTTGAGGATCCAATGCTAATTCGGCCTCCATGGTGTCCATTTAGGCAGCCCAATTTAGAGATAAAATTCCGGGCCAGATTCTGCGGCCCAGAAAAACAGCCCACTAATTTGATCATGTCTCGGAATCCACAACACCAAATGGGCCCAAATTTTATAAGAGATTATAAGACCACCGGATATACATTTTCTTCTTCTATGGAACACTATTATTCGTCCATCTAGAAGGTCTTCCAAGCGCATCTGTTCGGTGAAGGAAATCTGGCTGCCACCTCAGGTCAAGGGTGGAAAAATCAACTCTCCCTTACTTTCCACCCACCTATGGCCTACCACAATTAATTGAGGAGACTTGGACTGTTGGAGGCTCGACACAAGGACTCAAAAATGCCTATTTAAGGTAGTGGTTTTGGAGTATTTAAGGATATCTTTGGTGCTTTGTTCAATTGTAATATTATGTTGCAATTTTGTTGTCTCAAATTTGTCTTTCACATGTAAGTTGTTCAATTCACTTTAGTTTCTTAATAAATGTTCTTCTTCTACTATTATTCTATTGTTCTTCATATCACTTTGATACCGTTGGATGAAGGTGTTAATTTATTCACACCAAACCTTGTGAAATTATTCACACAATGGTGGAGTGATCATTTTATTTTTGTTGTTTTCTTTACTTCTCCATTTCCTCCCTCATGAGTCTACTTTCCGCTTCCATTGAAACTATGGGATCAATGGAGGGCTAACCAACTTATGGGTTGATCTAAGGGAGTATCAAGGGGATGTATTGGATGTTATTTATCACCCCATTAATGTATAATCACTTCTTTAATTGAGATTTTTATTTGATGATTTTTAAACTCCATCATCCTTGTTGAATTTAAGGCCACACACTTCAAGTGCTAATACGAACCATTACCTTGAAGGGATCAAAAAATTGATCCTTCAAGTGTATAGGTGATTATTATTAAAGGGTGTAGGCATTAAACCAGTAAGTTATGATGTTGTTTTATCTTCTTAAACAAACCCATCTCAAATATAAGAAATTGAAATCATTGAAAAGGAAATACGTCCAATCCACCCCGAGTGATAACCTAGGATCAAATAATTCTTTTAAATTTAATTCACTTAAGTCTATTAGAGTTCATTTAAACCCATATAAAATAAACCAAGTTGTCCAATTCATAGCCAAAAATAGTCCATATAATGTATGTGTCTATAGGTTACTTCTTAGGTCTCTGAGGATTCGACAACCCAAGCTAAACTATAAGGACCGTCCTACCTTCTTCTCTTGGGTAAATTTGAGCGAGAATAAAATTTTGGCGCCGTTTCCGGGGACCCAATTAAGTAATCTAAACACCCATTCTATTCTCCCCCATTTCTTCTTTTCTCATCCAAATTCTCTTATCTTGTCCCTTTCTTGTTTTTTTTCTTTTGGCACATGTCCGCCTACACCCGTGATCAATCGAACTGTCTAGTTAGGGTGGATAGTCCTGGGGTTGTGGAGTCAAGTACACCAAGGGAACTCTTTCCATTAGATCCTAACCTTCCTTACACCCCCGAGTCAAAAATTGATCCCATTTTAATGGAAGGTCTTCAAAGAAACCAACTCATAAACCCGGGTGGGAACCAAAATGGAAACCCAAATGAGGCAGCCCCAAACTTGGGGAATGCGGTTGATCAAACCATGAATGACTACCTCACACCTTCTTGGACCAATTCCCCCTCATGAATTAGATACAATTCCCTAGGAGATTCCAAATACATATTTAAACCTCATGTCCTAAACCATCTTCCCACATTCCATGGAACGGAGTCCGAGATACCCTACCTTCACATTTAGGAGTTCAATGACATTGTAGAAACCATGTGTCCCCCACATCAACTAGAATCAGCTAATATGAGGCTATTTCATTTTTCTTTAAAGTATCGAGCTAAAAATTGTCTAAAAAATTTGAGACCATCATCCATCAAGTCTTGGTACCAACTACAAAAATAATTCTACAAAAAATACTTTCCCCACCACAAAACAATTGCACGAAAAAAGAGTATCCAAAACTTTTTTGAAAAAGATGGAGAGTCATTATATGAAACATGGGAGAGGTTCAAAGACACTCTAAACATGGATCCACACCATGGTTTTTCTATACCTGAACAAGTGAGAATTTTCTATGAAGGGTTGGGTCCAGGGAACAAATAATTCATTGACATGATGTGTAATGGAACCTTTAAAAACAAAGCCCCAAATGATGCTTACGAGTATCTAGAAAGCCTTTCTGAACAAAACCAAACATGGGGAACTTAACCTTTTTCTGAAAATCCACAAAAAACTAGTGGAATTCATACACTTAGAGAAGAGGAAATCCTTAGGACTAAACTCATAGCACTCTCTTGGAAGGTTGAAAGAGATAGACCTTAGGAAAGTCCATGAAATCCAAACCGTTGACCATGTTTGCACAATTTGTGACAAACATGACCATAAGACAGACAACTGCACAACCATTCCATCCATCAAGGATGTTCTTTTAGGAGTACCCCCAGATTAAGTAAATTCCTTGAACTTTCAAAAGCCTCAATACCAAAACAACTTCAATCCATGGTATAACGACCACCCAGGCTTCCGCTGGAAAGATAACCAACAACCTAGCCAACCACAAGGACAAAATCCTTACCCCCATCAGAACTACCAAACCCATAACCAGTTCCAAACCCAACTTATCCAATACTAACAGCCACCGGTCCATTTTCAACAAACCATCCCACCTCCAAAATATCCCCTTGGGATAAACCAAACTACTCAAGCACCCACCAAAACTGTTCCACAAAGCCTGCTAGAACAACTGTGCAAACAAATGGAAAGGATGAACTTAGAAGTCTCTTCCCTTAAACAATAACTTCAAAACATCAAAAATGGAAAGGCGACCATGCCTAATCAGGTGGTTCCATCCTCAACTTCAAGGGGAGATTCAAGTTGTTCTCAAACAACTCATGAACAACTAAAGGCTGTGACTATTTTAAGAAGTGGGAAATCAATTGAGAAACCTGAACAACTAATTCAGAACCCACCTGAATATTCAAACTTGGATGAAAATTCAAATGAACCACAAGATCAAACTGAGGAAACTAATAACAATGTGAAAGAAACAACTCTTCAACAAACAACCCCATAACCTGCACCATTTCCTCAACACATGATGGGGATACCCAAGCCTGAACTGATTGAAACATTGAGGTAAATCTTCTCACAAGTCAAGTTGAACATTCCCATTCTCGATGCCATCCAAACCATACCTGCCTACTCAAAGTACCTTAAGGACTTGTTCACTTTTAAAAGAAAATTTTCACATAAAAACCAAGTACTTTTGGCTGCTAATGTGAGTACCACCATTCAAGGGACCATTCCTCCTAAGTTG
This sequence comes from Viscum album, assembly GCA_963277665.1. Taxonomy (NCBI): domain Eukaryota; kingdom Viridiplantae; phylum Streptophyta; class Magnoliopsida; order Santalales; family Viscaceae; genus Viscum; species Viscum album. The sequence goes on along the minus strand of OY728156.1, from coordinate 1,436,680,143 downwards.
AAAGACCCAGGTTGCCCTTACATCAATGTTGAACTAGGAGAAAGAAAAGTTGTCAAGTACTTGAGTGATCGAGGTGCTAGTGTCAATCTCATCCCTTATGTTGTGTACTACCAGTTAGGACTAGAATAAATCCAACCCACATCTGTCACACTTTAACTTGCTGATCGTAGAATTTGGGTTCCAAAGGGGATTTTAAAGGACGTTCTGGTAAAGGTTGAAAACTTCATCTACCCTGCTGACTTCATTGTCCTTGACAACCATCCAAAATTAGGAAATAAGGAAAAAAACCCCAATCATCTTTGGTCGTCCTTTCCTTGCAAAAATCAACTCTGTTATTCGAGTCCAAAATGGGAACATGACCATCACCTTTGGGAACATGAGTCTAGACTTGAACACCTATAATGCATGCTCACAAATAGGGGATGACGAGGATATTCATGAATTAAACATGATAGGATGCATTGATAATGAATCCATGGAACATCATGGAATATTTAATGAATTTTTAAGTCAGGATGAGATTGATTTCCTTTGTTCATATGAAGGAAGTTTATCTCCTTGGCTTGAATCATTTTCAAATTGCTCTTATGATGAATTCTTAGGTCCAACAATTAGTGAAACATTTTAGGAAACCAATTTCATGGAGACCAATCAAACTTCCTTCCCTAAATCTGATAAAGCCAATCTAGTAGCTGAAACTTCTACATGTGGGGAATCAATCCTATCTGAAAATATAAAAAAAGAAATTGAACTTGATCCAATGTCCCAATCTCTGAAATTCTGAACCAACCTGATCTTGAATTGAAGGAACTTACCGCTACACTCAAGTATGCTTTCCTAGGGGACAATCAAACACATCCTATTGTCATTTATTCTTCTCTTGAAGCCAATCATGAGAGGATGCTTCTAGATGTCCTTAGGAAACATAATAAAGCCATTGGTTGGACCCTGTCTGATATTCCTGGGATTATCCAACTTATCGGGACTCATAGGATTGTTTTGAAATCTGATTCAAAGACATGTCTTCAACATCAACGGTGACTAAATCCTAATATAATGGAGGTAGTAAGGAAAGAACTTATGAAATTGTTAAAAACTAGTATCATCTATCCCATAGCTGAGAGTGAGTGGGTGATCCCAATTCAAGTGGTTCCAAAAAAGGATGGAATCACAGTGATAAAAAATGGGGATGGATAGATTCTTCCAACAAGGGTGAGTAGTGGATGGAGGGTCTGCATTGACTATAGGAAACTAAACTCATTCACCAAGAAGGACCATTTCCCCTTACCATTCATTGACCAAGTCTTTGAGAGAGTGGCAGGTCATTCCTTCTACTATTTCATAGATGGGTACTCAGGGTATAATCAAATTGAGGTCTCCCCAGAGGATCAAGGGAAGACTACATTCACATGTCCTTTTGGAATCTTTGCCTTCAAACGCATGCCCTTCGGGTTATGCAATGCCCCTGTAACCTTCCAGCAGTGCATGATGGGAATCTTCTCAGACATGGTAGGGGATTTTCTAGAGGTCTTCATGGATGATTTCTCTGTGTTTGGGGATACATTTGAGGGATGTCTGAGGAATGTATAGAGAGTCTTTTCAAGATGTGAAGAAAATAATCTAGTCCTAAACTAGGAAAAATGTCATTTCATGGTAAAAGAGGGACTAGTTCTAGGCCATCTGGTCTCAGGTAGGGGGATTGAAGTTGATAAAGCCAAGGTTGACATCATTCGTCACCTTCCATCACCCAAAACTGTCAAGTAAGTAAGGTATTTCTTAGGACATACTGGTTTCTATAGAAGATTCATCAAGGACTTTAGTTCAATCTCTCGTCCCCTTTTTGCTCCCCTAGTAAAGGATGCTCCATTTGTTTGGACAGAAAGCTATGAGGGTTCATTCTCAACCCTCAAATCCTCTCTATCCTCTCCCCCCATCATGAAATATCCAAATTGGAACCTTCCTTTCGAACTTATGTGTGATGCCAGTGACTTTGCTGTAGGAGCCTTGTTAGGACAACATTGTGATAAAAATTCTTATGTCATTGCTTATGAAATAAAATCCTTAAATGATTCCCAAATCAACTACACCACCACTGAAAAGGAGTTAATTGATATTGTGTTTGCCTTAGAGAACTTTAGGTCCTACCTCTTAGGATCACCCATCACTGTGTTCACTGATCATTCTGCACTAAAATAACTCTTCCAAAAACAAGCTGCTAAGGCTAGACTGATTAGGTGGGTCCTTCTCTTACAAGAATTTGACCTCACAAACAAGGTTAAAAAGGGAGTTGAAAATGTTGTAGCTGATCACCTCTCTAGGATGGAATTCAAAGAAAACTCAAATCACCTTTCTGTGTCTGATTCATTTCTTGATGAACACCTATACTCTGTGAGTGGCTGCCCTTGGTATGCTGACATAGACAATTTCTTAGTTACAGGAGTCGTTCCAAAATTCCTAGGGACACAAGCTTGAAGGAATTTTCTTTCTCATATCAAACACTATGTGTTTGATGATCCTTACCTATTCAAGTCATGTCCTGATCAAATCATTAGGAGATGTGTTTCTAAGTCTGAGCAAGAGTCCATCCTTAAATTCAGTCATAGTGAGGCATGTGGAGGTCACTTTTCCTCTAAGAAAACATCTTCTAAGATTCTTCATTGTGGTCTCTTCGGGCCCACCCTCTCAAGGGACTCCTATACATTTTGTCAAAGCTATCCTAGGTGTCAACAAGTAGGGTCCATCACAAAAAGGAATCAAATTCCACTCACTCCCATTTTAGTGGTTGAAATATTTGACTGTTGGGGAATTGATTTCATGGGTCCCTTCCCAAACTCTAAAAGATATCTTTACATTCTCTTAGCTATCGATTATGTCTCTAAATGGTTGAGTCCATTCCTACAAAATCCAATGATCATCAAACTGTGATTATATTTATCAAGGAAATCATCTTCTCTAGATTTGGAATTCCTAGGGCTATCATTAGTGATCGTGTAACTCATTTTTGCAATCGTCCATTCTCATCACTCATGAAAAAATATGGAATTTCTCACAATGTGTCCACTGCTTACCACCCACAGACCAATGGTCAAGCTGAGTCAGCCAATCGTGAAATAAAACAAATTCTTGAGAAAACTGTCAATCCTTCTAGGAAAGATTGGTCCGAGAAACTCTTGGATACTCTTTGGTCATATCGTACAGAATTCAAAACCATCCTAGGAATGTCACCATATAGGTTGGTGTATGGAAAAGCATTCCATTTACCTGTTGAAATTGAGCATAAGGCCTTTTGGGCAATTAAGAAAATGGATTATGACCTCTCATTGGCCGGAACAAAAAGGAAATTAGATCTCAATGAACTGGAGGAATTAAGGATGGAGGCTTATGAAAATTCAAGGATCAATAAAGCTAGAGTTCAAGCCTACCAATCTAGGAATATCAAGGTCAAACATTTTGAACCGGGAAAACTTGTGCTCTTGTATAGTTCAAAACTTAATTTACACCCAGGAAAGTTAAGGTCTAGATGGTTAGGACATTTCATAGTGCATCATGTGTACCCCCATGGGGCAGTAGAGATTCAAGATCCCACAAGTGGTTACATTTTCAAGGTCAATGGTCAAAGGTTAAAACCATTCATTGAATCTTTCAATAAACAGGATATAGAGGTTGAGTTAACTGATCCAACCTATGAACCAGGAAAAAATTGATAGATTTAGGGTCCATGTCGGGCTAACGATGTTAAACAAAGCGCTACATGGGAGGAAACCCATGGTTTTCAAGTTTCCTATCATTTTATTGTTTTAATAAAATTTATATTTTAAATAGGATTAATTAATCATTTTTATATTTTAAAAAAATACTGTTGACATGTTCTTCTATTATGAGTATATATTGGTATGAAAGGGGATAACCTTATTCATCTGTGTCACGCGGTGTGATCCCTGAGTAATACCTTACCCAAAAAATTAAAAGAGGACAATGTATCATTAGTTTGATTTAAAAAAAACAGAAAAACAGGAAAAAACATAAAAATGATGATACTTGGAATTAAATAAGTCATTGTGTTGTTTGTTTTGTCTTCTTTGTTATTATTTTGGTTCAGGTACTATTTTGTGTGATACATGTTCAATCAAGGAGGTTCCTACATCCCCCAAGAGATCAAAGGACTAATTTGGAGCAGTAGGGATTTCAACTTCAACCACAAGGTGACTTCATTCCATGATCCTCATTTTCAATTTCCGTTTTGAACTTTAATTCTATACCTCTACCCTATTCTAATTTTTTTTATTTAAACACTGGGGACAGTGTTATTTTAAGTTGGGGTGGAGATAAAATAAAAAATGCTTTTCTGTCAAAAACAATGTATGATTTGAAAAAAAAAGTGTAAATAGAAGGAAAAATTCCTTTAACTTTGGACATGATATTACACATTGAAAACTTTGAAACTGAATATCAAATAATTTAGCATGCCCGGATTCTAATTTTAATCCTTTTATAATTTCATGAGCATAGATTTTGGAAAGTGTGGCTGTCCAATGTGATATTTCATTGTTTATATTTTCATCCAAATAAAAAAAAGATCACAATGCACGTCCTTTGGATAGTGGGGTATTAGTTTGAGTTCATGGGGTCCCCCAAATAAATATCATAGGTTTGGTGATCGTTTTAGTTTTAGTATGAGTATTCAATAAAAATAAATAAAATAATAATAAATTTGCTCGTAGTGCAATGAAATGACCTAATGCGTGGCTTTCGGCACTTGGGGTTCATGACTCCATAGTTTTCTGGCCTAGAGTTAGTAATTTTATCTCTATTTTTGGTAATTTGAATTTGTTTTTGACTGAGTTAACTTGAGATGATGCCCGAGTATGTGGGATTCACTTGGTTCCCTAAGTTTTTTGAGCTTGGGAGTCATCGGCAAAGTCTCGCTACAGGGGTTGACTCTTTTGAGTGGAATTTCAATTACCATGGAAAAATTGAAAAAAAAAACAAAAAAAATATATGATACAAAAAAAATTGAATACTCATATTAATATTGAAATGTGATTCCACCTAGAGCTTCCGTCATTTACCCCTTTAATAAAGATGAACCCCCATGCCAATTGTGATGCACAACACATCCTCATACTTAATTAATATTGGATGAAATATGGAAATGAATTTGAACAAAGGAATGGTCTTGGGATTGGGATCTGCTTATGAAAGTATCTTGTATTAAAATATTTTTATGGGTTTCGTGATTTTTTGGTATAAGGGTATCTGGTGATCATTGTGTATTAAAATATTTTTGGAAAAGGGAATTCAAATTTCATATTGTTGAGATATATTTTGCTTGGGACTAGAAAAACTCAAGTTGGGGGTGTGATTAGACACTAAATGAGGCTAATATTAATTGTTAATATACTTAATATTCATGTTATTTATTATTCATAAACACCATTTTAGTGCATTTTACACTTTGAACATCATTTCACATTATGATTGTAATTCTTACTTAAAATGCACTATTATGTGGTAGATTTTTTAAAATCATTTAAAGTACCCAATGAGTCATCTAATTATAAGTAATGTAATTATCCATATTTTAATTTGATATTTTGTGAAATGGATATTCACTTAAATTTAAACATTTTTCATTCAGGGATCAATGGATGATTCATAAAGTATGAAGGAGATATTTGGCGATGAAAAGAAACAATTCTGGAGAAGGCATATTGGACACCATCCCACTGATAAGACTGTGGGGCCCAACATACAGGCCCAATGATTCCCATATTTTGTGGGATTCTATAATCCATGTAGAGGAACAAATTACTCTTGAGGATCTAATTATAATTCGGCTTCCATGGTGTCCATTTAGGCATCCCAAGTTAGAGATAAAATTCTAGGCCAGATTCTACGGCCCAGAAAAACAACCCACTAATTAGATCATATCTCGGAATCCACAACTCCAAATGGGCCCAATTTTACAGGTGGTTAGAAGACCTCCGGAGCTCTATTTTCTTCTTCTATGTCCCACTATAATTCGGCCATCTAGAAGGTCTTCCAATCACGTCTGTTCGGTGAAGGAAATCTGGCTGCCACCTCGGGTCAAGGGTGGAAAAATCAACTCTCCCTTACTTTCCACCCACCTATGGCCTACCACAATTAATTGAGGAGACTTGGACTGTTGGAGGCTCGACCCAAGGTCTCAAAAATGCCTATTTAAGGCAGTGGGGTTGGAGTATTTAAGGATATATTTGGTTCTTTGTTCAATTGTAATGTTATGCTGCAATTTTGTTGTCTCAAATTTTTCATTCACATGTAAGTTGTTTAATTCACTTTAGTTTCTTAATAAAAGATCTTCTTCTACTCTTATTCTGTTGTTCTTCATATCACTTTGATACCGTTGGATCAAGGTGTGAATTTATTCACACCAAACCTTGTGAAATTATTCACACAACGGTGGAGTGATCATTTTATTTTTGTTTTTTTTCTTTACTTCTCCATTTCCTCCCTCATGAGTCTACTTTCCACTTCCATTGAAACAATGGGATCAATGGAGGGATAACCCACTTATGGTTTGATCCAAGGGAGTAGAAATGGTCTGGATTGGATGTTATTTATCACCCCATTAATGTATAATCACTTCTTTAATTGATATTTTTATTTGATGATTTTTAAACTCCATCATCCTTGTTGAATTTAAGGCCACACACTTCAAGTGCTAATACGAACCTTTACATTGAAGTGCTCAAAACATTGATCCTTCAATTGAATAGGTTGTTAGTATTAAAGGGTGTGGTAATTAAACCAGTAAGTGATGATGTTGTTTTATCTTCTTAAATGAACCCATCTCAAATATAAGAAATTGAAATCATTGAAAAGGAAATACATCCAATCCACCCCGAGCAATAACCTAGGATCAACTAATTCTTTTAAATTGAATTCACTTAAGTCTATTATAGTTCCTTTAAACCCATCTAAAATCAACCCAAGTTGGCAACTTCATATCCAAAAACAGTCCATAGAATGTACGTGTCTATAGGTTACTTCTTAGGTCTCTGAGGATTCGACAACCCAAGCTAAACTACAAGGACCGTCCTACCTTCTTCTCTTGGGTAAATTTGAGCGAGAATCAGTAGGTTTTTAAAAAAAATGGTTCTTGATGATGTGTTGTTTGTTTTTTGAAATATAAAAATGGTTTTTTACTTGGTGGTTAGTGTGCCTTTGGAAGGTACATGATTTTTGGAATGATGTTGTTTTGTTTTAGCCTTGTGTGTTTTCATGGGTTCTCACATGCATGGTTTTATGGATATCGTGATTGATGGTTGGTATGGAATGGTGTTTGGGTGCTTGAGGTGTCATGTAAATGTGAATTTTAGTGATACTTGATGAAACACCATTGGTGAATGTGGTAATCCTTCAAGTTAGTTAGTTTTTCAAAAGCGTTTTGAGATGAAAAATTATGGCATTTGTTTATAAGTTGATGGTTATGTGGCTAGTTTTTCCTCTGTCTTAGAAGTGTTGTTTATTTGGTATGATTCCTTGTGATCTGAAATTAATACTCTTGGTGTGTCTTGATATGGGATCTTGTTGGTGGTTTGGTTTTGGAGTAATGTTCATTGGGTTTCTAAAGATGGGTTGGATGTTATGATGTGGCCATAGATGGTTCTCTGTTGACAAGATTTCTAGTTGATCATCCTAAGGACTACTTCCAAGGGTTAAATCCACCTATTTTAATTATTTATCGGAATTTTTGTTGGAATATAGAGATTTTTAGTCTTAGATTAAAGTGACTTCCCATTAGGGTGACTCTCTCGGTTATGGTAATAGTGCTCGGTGGTGTTGATGTGTTTCACCGTGTTCCTTTTCCATTCTAATCCTCATTCAGAGTGAGGGATAATGGTTTTGTGTATCCTTATGTTTTTGTTGGGTTATGGTGTTATTTTTGTACTAGTGAGATTTGTGGGGTGTTATGAACCTTATCTCCGGACTACGGAACGGTAGATACTTCAAACATTAGGGCTCTAACCATAGGCCTCGAAGTGAACCTTTTCACTGAGTCATGAAATCTCTAGAGGTGTGCGGAGCTCGACTAAGATACTACCTCCATAATTGTGGTAATATAGTTCTTATGTCTCTATTGTGGTTCCTCCTCACTGTGAATTTCTACTTGTAGGAAAGAGCGTGGTGGTCTTACCCATCATGCAGTGTTTATGGTTGTGCCTTCTTGGATGTGGGTTTCTAATCAATGTCCCTGTAAGGACTGCCTATGTGAATCGGATTTGGTCTGGGTTTTACCTATTTTTAGGTGGATAGTGTTGGGTAGTTCCTTTTTTTCCTTTGTGATTTCAGTGGCCTAATGATTGGGTCCCCTTCCCACCCCTTCCCGAGTGGTGTGGGCCTGGATCAGTGCAAAAAAAGTGTTGGCCTAGTTCTTGTCCCCTCCTTTTGGGAGTGGGTGGTTTAAATGTTCATGTTGTGTTACTCTTAGCTTGGGTCGGTAGATTGTTGTGGTGGATTTTTGGCGGTCCTGTGTGGGAGGGTCCCATTCTTAGTGAATGTTTAACTCTCATTTGGTCATTTATAGTTATTTATTAATGGTGGGGAGACCCACTATGGGTATCATAAATCGTTCTTTTAAGGATTTTTTAGATGTTAGTTATTATCTAATAGTGGGGAGTCTGTTTTGACAATGCCCCCCCCCAAATAATTGGATTTCATGAGTAATTTTTGGTTTGGGTGGTTCATTGGTATCATTGGGAGAAGGCCTTATAATATAGTCTTGTATTGGTTGTGGATGAGTGGCTTGATCCTTCCATTGATTATTGGGAAGTGTTTTTGAGTTGTTGTTTCATTTTTGGAAAGAGGATTAAGTTACGTTTTGGGGGTTGAAATGTCCTTGGATTAAGAGGATGGGTTCTGTTGATGAGTAATCCCTAGGCATTTATCAATCATCTGGAAAGTGTTATGGATTTTTTGGGGCGTAAATATTTAATGGTGGGGAGAATTGTCACACCTATTTTTTCATGTCTTGGTTTTGATCCAGTTCATTAGAAATATTGATCCTTTTATTAGGTTTTGGGTGAGTTTAATGTTTATTTTTGAAGTTCCATCAATGTCTAATAATCCTACCAAGGCTACCCCATAGATATTTTAGGGTTTCTGGAGAAAAGGGTGGTTAATTCAAGATTTGGGCCAAACCCTGATCCAATTTTAAGATTTTAAAAAAAAATTGTTTCTTTTACAAATCCTTAATTTTTTAACATTTTTCACCCATTATACTTCTCAATTGTCCTCTCAAGACCTATTAAAACCACCATATGCATTTTGACCCCTTAGGAATTCATAATCACAGTGGATTTGGGTTATTTATTCAGGTATTGGGCCAGCCCATGAGCCCATTTTCAGTTTTAAAAGAAGTATTTTTTTTCTTTTATATCTTATTAATTTTTTAATATTTTTCAATAAATATACCTCTAAATTTATCCCAAAAAAACTAGTCTCACCCCCATGTTCTATTTTCCCTCTTTGTAACTCATCTTCATCGGGGATTAGGGAGAACTTCCTGAAGGTTTCTCAAATCTTATAAATTTTAAAAGGGAATTTGTTTCTTTCATAAATCATTCATGTTTTACTATTTTCCCCCAAATCATCTTTACCTATTTCTTCTAGACCTATTTATACTCTTCATTGAGTTACAATCCATTCCTGCTCCTCTAATGGTGTGGATCTAAGGGAAGATTAAGAGTTCTCCAGTTATCAAGGTGAGTTTCCTTCTCCTTTCTCCTCCTTCCTCCTCCTCCTTCCAATTTTTCTTAGATCTATCTTCTCCCCTAGTCATGAAATACCTAGGGTTATGTTATCCAATTATTTTTATGGTTTTTTATCATTTTTTTCTAGTATTAATATGTTTAGGGTTTATAAACCCTCATAATGTGTTATCGAGTGTGCGTTTCCTTTCCACCTTGGTTTTGAGGTAGGTTCTCCCAATAATTGCCTTTATAATTAAAGATTCATTTGTTTCTTTATTTTTTCACCATATATGTCACGACCCGTCCTCAGGGCCGGTGTCGTGACTACCCCAATTCTGCCTTCCATAGGCCAGGGGTTGGCGACTAGCACCAAGGCGTAAATCTCGGTAAAAAGGGAAGGCATTGCCTTTGTAAAGTAAACAATCACACAGAGTACAAGCGGAAGAAGTAAACACTAAGTAAAAACTGAGTACAACAGTAAGTGCGGAAAGTAAAAAGGGGCCAGAAATACAAGCCCAACTGTAAAGTACAACTCGAAAGGGAAAACAGCAACTGAAAAGTAAAGCTGCTACGCCGAGCTGTCCACTAGAAATCCCACCTGAAGGGTGGGTACAGACAGCTCCTCTGCTCCTCGGGTCCCGCCGTCCGCTCTGAGTATGTCCCGCCCAGTGGTCCACCTTCGGGTACCGCCTCGTCGTCACGTCCACCTCTGGGTACCGTCTCGTCATATAGTCCACCTCCAGGTACCGTCCAGTCCTCGAACACTCGGCCTCTGTCAGTACTGGCCGTCGTCTGCAACCAACACAACGAGGTGCGGGCATAGCTCGTGCAGGGGTGAGTATAACGATACTCAGTAGGGACCCCGAGACCCTCAAGGTCTCACTAAAACCAACAAGTATAACCACATAGAAGATCTCAACAGATAACCTCTACTTAGGTATATGCCCATACATATACCTAAGATATCAAGGAACCCATCTCAATCATGAGGAAACACAAGGATTGTGAAATCAACGGATAACTACTACCCATGTATATGCCCATACATATACCTAAGTTATCAAGTGGCCCATCTCAATCATGAGGTAAACACAAGGTCAAAAGTCTCAGCTCAAACCAGGATTTTCATTATCGAAACCGTAACTGCTGAAGAGCTCCGTCTCTGGAGTGTACAGTGGTCCTGTCACGACTCTGAGGTACTGTTCACTAACCTAAGACTGCTGAAGTACTCTTCCTGTCGAGTACCGCGGGTCAGCCACCCAGACACAGTAGTGCTTCCCACCGAGGTATGTCACCCAAACACAGTAGTGCACACCCCCTAGTATCCTACTGAGGTACTCTTCAGACGAGTACCGCGGGTCTGCACTGTCACACAGGTAGTGCTCCGTCCGCCATGGGTCTGCACCTCAGAAAGTAGTGCTCCGTCCACTGGGCTAGTCGACTCACTCCAAGTCGAGTCGGTCAAGCAGTCGTCAGGTCTCATCCAATTAGACGGTATCCGTACTCCGCACACTCGCCACTGGGAGGGTCTGCTCCACAAGCTACAAGTCGACACTCCAAGTATCTCAAAGTCCCACGAAGAAGTATCTCAAAGGACCGCCTCGTCATAGGGGTCTCAACACAACAGACGGCGCGTCAATCGGACGCCCGGTCTGTGAGTTATTAGCCTTTTTGTCCCAGGGGCCCGGTTGGTTTCGTGAGCGAACCAAACCCGGCCGTATTTCAACTGTACCCTGAACTCTCATAGGGTATACTCATAGGGACCGTTTCTCAACGAGATCACCAACGCTGCTGACGGTTCGTCAAATGGACGTTCTGTCGGAAAGATATCAGCTTTTCTGTTCCAGGGGCCCGGTTGGATTTCGGTGCGATCCAACCCAGCCACTATCTATTTGCATCCAAAACTCGGGCGGAGGATGCCAAAAGTTCCGTATCGTCAACAGGAACTCAACGCAACAGACGGCGCATCAATCAGACGCCCGGTCTGAGAGTTATTGGCTTTTTCGTTCCAGGGGCCCGGTTGGATTTCGGTGCGATCCAACCCGACCGCACTCCGTCGGCATCCAAACCTCGAGTGGAGTAAGCCAAAAGATTCATCTCACTTAGAGGAATTCAACGAAACAGATGGTGCGTCAATCGAACGCCCGGTCTGTTATTTATTGGCCTTTCCGTCTCACACCCACCCTGGGAAACTTCCCAGGATGTCACCCATCCTAATCACTACTCTAGGCCAAGAACGCTTAACTATTGAGTTTTAACCATGTAGGCTCCCAAAAAGGAAGGTGCACCTTGAGTATAGTATACTGAAACGACCGTCTCGATCCAAGGATCGTGTTGCCGCTGACGGCGAGTCGTTTGAAGGCCTGTAGCCCAAGATACGGGCATTTGACCAAACCACTCGGTAACGGGGGTTTTGGGCCCGGGCCGTCCCGGCCCGAGACCCCCCCGGATGGCCCAAACCGGGTCGACCTGCCCCGGACGGGGTCGACCCGGCCCGGCCCGGCGCGGCCCGACGAACCGGCCAGGCGCGCCGGTTCGGCGCAAGGCAGCGCGCTGGGCGCGCTGCCAGCTCGGCCAAAGGCCGAGCTTGCTGGAAACGGGGGGCCGCCTGCCCCCCCTTTGTGAAACTGGCCCCCCTCATAATGGGGGGCCAAATAACTTCCCGGGGGAATTAAATTCCCCCGGTTTCCACCAACCCGGCCGGCCCGACCTGGCCGGCCGGCTTCTTGTCAACAGGACCGGCAAGGGCCGGTCCTCTTCCGTCTTCCGGCACCGGCGGCCCGGCTGGCCGCCGGTATAACGACCCATACTTTACATACATCGTTAATACTTCAAAATTGAAGCTCACTTATTACAACATATGACAAAACCACAAAGGACCGTATAGGTATAGTGTCTTTAGAAACTGGGAAACATAAACAACTGGTTCATAAATCTTCTACAGTGTCTCCCATTTATTTCATCATATCTAGGGTCCCTTTTAGCATATTCTACTTAATATCCATCTTCCTGACCTGGGGAAAAGAAAACATAAAAGGGTGAGCTCAAATGCTCAGCAAGGGCAAATAAAGGAAATAAAAATCATATCATATCTTTTTGAAAATCAAAACCTGCAAAAGAGATCATAATATCTTAACATGGAATAAATCATAGAAGTGAAAATGAGATCCCCATAATCATAACATAAAACTTGAAACTTTGTGGCATGCACACATAATCATGGAAAATCATTTCTTGTTAGTCATGACTCATTGCCAAGACTATCTTAGTGGACAAAGTCCCTTTCTGAATCGAGTAACCCTCGTTTCATTCCTGTTTCACTGAACCGGTATAACCTACCGTTCCATCCCTGTCTATCTCATGAGATATAAAATCTTTACCTAATGCATTGGAGGGAGATATAGGTCCCACCCATCTTATAATGAATCCTTTCTTATGTGTGCCACATAATCATTAACCATACATCATAGCGTAACCCATGTAATAAAAATGGAATTCTTAAACAACATGACATCATAAAACAATTCATATAAGATAAAGGAATTCATAAAAATATTTCCATCACAACATAATCAAACCAATGTAATAATAGGGATAAAAACAGAACCCTTTTATTATCTTAGATGGAAAATAATTTTGATAAAATACTTGAACTCCATTCTTGAGGAAAATATCCTTTCTACTTCAAAAACATTTTTCCTTTCATAACATGTCATACGACTTTAAAATAAAAGAAGTTGATTAAAAATAAACTTGAAAACTTGTAAAGGAAGCTTCTTGGAAATAATGTTTTAAAAATCCATTCATGTCGTATAAGTTAAAAAAAACATTCTTCGTACTTTTGTCGGAAAAGTCAAAAAGTACCTCGTACGAAAAACAACAAAAGATTCCTTTCATATCCTTTAATAAAAACTCACCGAAGGGTAAAATTGGATTTAAAAAATTTTAGGTGGATGGAAATAATATTACATATTGATGAAACATGGATGTGGATGATAAAATACACCCCAGTAAATACCAACGTATAAGCAATCTCGGATAAAAATGAGATTGTGATATTTCCCTTACCTTAGGTCCGATTTGCTTTGTACGTGTCCGAAGCTCCTGTATAATGGTTTAAATAATGTTATTGACTTGTTCCAGAATCATACATATTGATATGATATCATATATGGTCATATTCTTAGCTTCTTGTTAGTAATATTTCATTGTTACTTGTTACTCGGGTCTTTATTGCCTTTTGTTCTTATGCATGTTTTGCCGAATACATTATTATTCTTCTTTTAAGGTTATAGATACATTATATCCAGAATGGTATTAGTGTAACATATATCATATTTATTCATTCAATTCATTTATATAATTACTATGTAATGATGATCATGTAGAACGAGTCGCATCACATCGTGGAGACGGTATTCCGAACGTACGCACGAGTGATGATATCGTTCCTATGATCGTGGAACTATATTGGAGTATATATATATATTATTTCAGTATCAATATTAATTTATAATAATTATAAATAGTCACTCATTACACCATTATACCCATCCTTGTAAGGTGATGGTGGAAAATAGATTACACCACGGCGTGGAGACGGTATTCCGTACGTACGCACGCGTGGTGATTTCATTTTTCCATAGGATGGATAGAAGGTGAATTAGGGTTATTTCATATTTATAATAACATATCAGTATGTAAGTAATACTGATGTTTTTACTTTATCATGAAACAACTAAAGAAGAAGAAGTTGAAGAAGAAAGAAATTGAAAAGATCGGTAATGGATATTACCTTTTCTTTGGAACGCCTCTTTGAATCCTCCACTTAGGGGACTAAGATTGGTCTTTGAAGAAGACCAGGACCTCTAGGATTATACTAGGGAAGTGGAGAGGAGAAAATGGCAGGGTTTGGCCGAGCTTGAGTGCTCAAATTAGTGTGAGGAGGAGGAGGAGGAGGTGCCCTTTTATAAGGGAGGAGAGGGGCACCTTAGGAATATCTCAAAATATTATTTTATATTAAAGTCAAAATCGGTTTATAATAGTTCCAAAGGGTCTTATTTCGAAGCTAAAGTGGGGATGGGTCGAAATCCTATCAACCAATAGGATTTAGACATGTTTAGGGTATTATTTTAACCTTATCAATTAGATTTAACTCTAAGTTAAATAATTTAACTTTTACCGTGTCTTTTTGTTTTCTTTCACTATATGGTTAATACACTTACTATAACATGCCAAACGAACCCCAAATTGTTTATTATTAATATATATATCCTTATCTAAGTTATTTGGCAGAACCTTAGATTTTTAGGAATAAAATAACAATTAATAATATAATATTTGATTTAAAAACTATTTTGTGTCAATTTTGACACTATTTGATATATGATTTTTGTGAAAGTCATAACAGAATTATATGTTAGAACCAAGTTGATTAAATCGACATTAATATATCATAGTAACCTAGAAAATTAGTGGAATTCATAAAAAGTCTCAAATTACATTTATTTTGGTGTTTATAACATCAATTATGTCAATATTTCATTAATAAGATAATTACTGCATCATCATGGTGTCATAAATAAATTAAATTATTTAATGCCTAAAAATTACAAATAAAATACCATTATGTAGGAAATATTTTTAGCTTTCTAATGAATATTTATAGTCGAATTTATCTTTTATATAACCCCATATTAAAAATGATTTACTTATTAAACTTTGATTTTAACTATTTTAACCCTTCTTTAAATAAATTAATAATAAATGTCCTAATCTAATCCAAGTGGGCCTAAATGGTCATATTTTATTCCTAAGTTTGTTTTTGGTCGAATTACACTTGTCCAATAGAATTAGGACATGTGTTAGCGTAATAGTAATATCATATTTACCCTTAGTTACCCTATTTACTATTAACCGCGGTAAAAAAAGTAAAAAGTTACTATTCACCAAAAAATTATTTTTATCTCATTGAACCACATTTTACTTACTGATATCAACCGTGTCTGTCGGATTTTTGAAATTCCATTCACAGAAGCGGTAAAATTAAGTTTTATGCAAAATTCAGTTTTTAACCTACAACTTAGTGGTTTCACTATTCATCGAAAATTGAAAGTTTTCAGAAAAATACCAAAATTTCACCCTAGGCTAATTTCGGTATTCCGAATCCAAAAATGAAGTCCATTTTGAAAAAATAAAATTTATAAAATTTCAAAAAGTGGTTATTACTATTCATAACGGCTAGTTTTAATAATATTTTAATAGCATATCGTTGTTTAGTAAAACTCGGTATTGCGTACGACGCAAGCTATCGAGGAAGGTCGTGATTGCGTGTAAAGTAAGCCAAGCAAGTGTGTAGTGAAAGATTCCTTTGACGATATAAAAAAAATATTACTCATAAAAATCTCAGGTGTTACATTCTACCCCCCTTAAAAAGAATTTCGCCCTCGAAATTCATCACTTTGTTACAAACAGATGAGGATACTTCTCCCTCATCATATCCTCAAGCTCCCATGTAGCTTCTTCAAGTTGGTGGTTCCTCCATAAAACTTTCACCAATCGAGTGGTCTTGTTTTGTAGGACTTTTTCGCTATGATCCAGAATCTCTATCGGCTGTTCTTCATAAGAAAGATCTTGCTCCAGCGGTACAACTTCTGAGCTGAGTACATGTGAAGGATCAGGTATGTACTTTCTCAGGAGAGATACATGGAACACATCGTGAACTTGAGAGAGATTCGGTGGAAGCGCCAATCGGTAAGCTACCTTCCCAACACGATCCAGTATTTCGAAAGGACCGATATATCTAGGGCTCAACTTCCCCTTCTTTCCAAATCTCATAACCCTCTTCCAGGGAGATATTTGTAAGAACACTTTATCACCCACTTCAAACTCTAGGTCTTTTCTTCGGTTGTCGGCATAACTTTTCTGTCGACTCTGAGATGCTCTTATGTGTTGTTGAATAGATCTGACATTTTCTGTCATTTCATCAACGAGATCAGGTCCTAATAGATTTCTTTCCCCAACTTCATCCCAGCAAGTAGGAGTTCTGCATTTCTTTCCATAGAGAGCTTCATAAGGAGCCATCTGAATACTGGAGTGAAAGCTATTATTATAAGAAAATTCCACCAAAGGTAGGTGTTGATCCCAACCTCCTTTGAAATCCATAGAGCAAGCTCTCAACATATCTTCTAGGGTTTGAATTGTTCTCTCAGACTGACCGTCTGTCTGGGGATGATAAGCAGTGTTGAAACTCAACTATATATCTAGAGTATGCTGAAGACTTCTACAGAACTTCAAGGTAAATCTCGGGTCCCGATCAGATATAATAGAAAGTGGTACTCCATGCAATCTTACCACTTCCTTTATATATATCCTGGCAAGCTGATCTAGAGAGAAAACCTCTCTAATAGCAATGAAGTGTGCAGATTTTGTAAGACGATCAACTATGACCCAAATAGCATTATTGCCTTTGGATGTTTTAGGAAGTCCTGTGACAAAGTCCATAGTGATGTTTTCCCATTTCGATTCGGGTATGGGTAATGGTTGTAACATCCCCTTAGACTTTTGTCTCTCAGCTTTAACTTGTTGACAAACCAAGCATCGAGAGACATATTCAGCAACATCTCTTTTCATGCCATCCCACCAGAAGTACTCTTTCAGGTCCCTATACATCTTCGTGCTTCCAGGATGAATAGAGAATGATGAACTATGAGCCTCATCCAGCAGCTCCTTCTTTAATTCGGAGATGGGAGGAACACAAACCCGATTCCTGAACTTTATTATCCCATCACAATCAAGGTTGAATTCAGGAACATTTCTCACCTTCTTTTGTAACTCGACATCTTCTTTTTGTGCCTCTTTAATCTTCACATGTATAGATGGTTGAACATTCATTTGAGAAAGATAAGATTTTTCCCCTTCCATTATAATTCCAAGATCCATCCTTTGTAAATCCATAAATATTGGATCTTTTGTGATCCTCATCATGGATAAACTAGCATGGTCTTGTCGACTTAATGCATCTGCCACCTTATTTGCTTTCCCAGGGTGGTAATGGATTGAGCAGTCATAATCCTTAATCAGCTCCAACCATATTCTTTGGCGCATATTCAGCTCCTTTTGTGTGAAAATATACTTTAAACTTTTATGATCAGTATAAATATCACACCTTTCACCATAAAGGTAATGCCTCCAAATCTTTAATGCAAAGATTACCGCAGCCAACTCCAAATCATGTGTTGGGTAATTTTGCTCATGGATTTTCAACTGTCGTGAGGCATAAGCTATCACCATATCATTTTGCATAAGAACACACCCCAATCCCTTCTTGGATGCATCACTGTAGATCACAAACCTTTCTCCGCTACAAGGCAGTGTGAGCACAGGTGCACTGGATAACCTTCCTTTCAACTCCTTGAAATTCTCTTCACATTCTTCCGTCCAGACAAACTTAACTCCTTTCCGAGTCAACTTGGTGAATGGATTAGATAATCGTGAAAAATCCTTTACAAAACGTCGATAATATCCAGCCAAACCAAGAAAACTTCGGATCTCAGTTACTGTTGTTGGTCTTGACCATCTTTCGATAACCTCTGTTTTTGCTGGATCCACAGATATCCCCTCTTTTGAGATTATGTTACCCAAAATGCAACTTTTTGAAGCCAAAATTCACACTTTGGTAAATTTGGCATAAAGCTTCTCCTTTCTCAGGGTCTTCAATATAATTCTCAAATGATCTTCATGCTCTTCCTTTCTCTTTGAATAGACAAGAATATCGTCTATAAAGACTACCACAAATTGATCAAGATAGTCTCTAAAGACTCTATTCATTAGATCCATGAAGATAGCAGGGGCATTAGTAAGACCAAATGGCATCACTATAAATTCATAGTGTCCATACCTTGTACGGAAAGCCGTCTTTGGTATATCCTCCCTTTTGACCCTTAATTGATGATACCCTGAACGAAGATCAATTTTGGAAAAGTATTGAGCTCCGCGTAGTTGGTCAAATAAGTCATCAATGCGTGGGAGAGGATATTTGTTCTTGATAGTGATCTTGTTAAGTTCTCGATAATCAATGCAGAGTCTCATTGATCCATCTTTCTTCTTAACAAATAGAACAGGTGCTCCCCAAGGTGACGCACTAGGGCGTATGAATCCCTTATCAAGATTCTCTTGGAGTTGCTTCTTCAATTCCTGCAACTCAATTGGGGCCATTCTATAAGGTGTCTTTGAAATTGGCAAAGCACCTGGTATGAGTTCTATTGAAAACTCAACTTCACGATTTGGTGGAAGACCCGGTAATTCCTCCGGAAAGACATCATCAAACTCCCGTACAATGGGAATATTCTTAATCATGAGTTTCTCACCAACCATTTGAGATAAATAACCTTCATTTAGTGGAATCAATACCCATAAGATGGAAGGAATTTCCACTGGAAGGTTATGTTCATCCATGCATTGATAGGCGATCGTAGATTGATCTGGATTATGAAATTTGACTTCCCTTCTTTGGCAATTGATATGAGCTCCATGTAGAGAAAGCCAATCCATGCCAAGAATCACATCAAATTCCACTAAAGGAAGGATCACAAGATTTGCAGGAAGCACTTTCCCACAAACTTCAATCGGAGAAGAATTATAAACTTTTGATGCGACTGTTATGCCATTAGGTTATGTCACAGCTAACTCAACATCTAATTGTTGAGGTAATACGGTGATACCCTTAGAAAATTTTTCAGAAATAAAAGAGTGGGGGGGTCCAGAATCAAATAAAACATTTTCCACTTTAGAGTGGATGATAAGTGTACCTTTCACCACTTCATTATCGTACTCCACATCGCTGATAGAAATTGCATGTAAAATTCCTTTGTCTTTAGCCTTAAGATTTTGTTGACGTCGACCATCATCATCAACCCTTGGATTTGGGCATTGATTGGCATAATGCCCCATCTCCTTGCACTTGAAACATTGAGGTGTAGTAGGTTCATTCTGTGTATCCCTTCTTTTGTTTGCATCATTAGTCATCTTCTTCCCATTATCGCGGCATTCAAATGCCCGATGACCTTTCTTTCCACATTTGAAACATTTACTTGTCCCTTTAAGACAACTCCCTCCATGTTTCTTTCCACACTTTGAGCATAAGGGAAAGCTCATCTTCTTTTCAGTGTGCTCTTTAGATTTTCCTTTGAATTCCATCTTCCTCTTCTTATCAAACCCATGTGACTGATGGGTTACTCCAATCTCCATCTCGACTTTGAGAGCACATCGAACGATTTCTTCATAGCTATTGAAGTCCCTTATGGCTAACGCCCTTCGAAGACTTGGTTTTAAGACACTAAAGATTCGATCGATCTTACTCCCAGGTTGGATAATAATACCAGAAGCGTACCTTGAAAGTCTTGTAAAATTTGCTTCATAGGTACCAACAGATTCATCATACCTTTGCTTCAGTTCAAGGAACTCTTTCTCCATCTTTGTTCGGAGAATACAAGGGAAGTACTTATTGAAAAATAAGTTCTTGAACTCGTCCCATTCCATAGACTCAATTTCATCCCTTTGCCTCGTATTCTTAATAAGATTCCACCATTGATCAGCATCTCCTTCCAAACGATACACTGCTAGGATAACTTTATCATGCTCAGAACATTGAAGAACTGAAAATATCTTTTCTGTAGTACTAATCCATTGTTCAGCAACTAATGGATCAGTAGACCCGCTGAAAGAAGGTGGACGCTGCCTCATGAAAGATTCAACAGAATGTTGCTCCTTCCTTTGCTCGTTTGGAAGTCCTGCATGATTCATAGCTTGAGAAAGTTGTGTGAGCATGGCTACAAGATTTTGCATTCCAACTCCCATATCGTTTGGTTGCTCAGGAGGACAATCATTGCATTGCCCATCGCATTCCGCATTAACACGGTTCCTTCGGGTTCCAGCCATTGACTAAAACCAAGAAGAATAGTGTGAGCAACACTAATTATAATAGGAAAACCACATAATTCAAGAATAAAATTTTCACGCTTAAGGTATTATCCTATGTTATTCATGGCCATTTCTAAAACACTAAGACTGTGTTCTATGCTTAGACTTATCATTAGGGTTCTTACTGAGGCTTTCACATCCTAGTTTCCAAAGGTTGACTATACCTTTCCTCTGATACCAACTATAATGACCCATACTTTACATACATCGTTAATACTTCAAAATTGAAGCTCACTTATTACAACATATGACAAAACCACAAAGGACCGTATAGGTATAGTGTCTTTAGAAACTGGGAAACATAAACAACTGGTTCATAAATCTTCTACAGTGTCTCCCATTTATTTCATCATATCTAGGGTCCCTTTTAGCATATTCTACTTAATATCCATCTTCCTGACCTGGGGAAAAGAAAACATAAAAGGGTGAGCTCAAATGCTCAGCAAGGGCAAATAAAGGAAATAAAAATCGTATCATATCTTTTTGAAAATCAAAACCTGCAAAAGAGATCATAATATCTTAACATGGAATAAATCATAGAAGTGAAAATGAGATCCCCATAATCATAACATAAAACTTGAAACTTTGTGGAATGAACACATAATCATGGAAAATCATTTCTTGTTAGTCATGACTCATTGCCAAGACTATCTTAGTGGACAAAGTCCCTTTCTGAATCGAGTAACCCTCGTTTCAGTCCTGTTTCACTGAACCGGTATAACCTACCGTTCCAGCCCTGTCTATCTCATGAGATATAAAATCTTTACCCAATGCATTGGAGGGAGATATAGGTCCCACCCATCTTATAATGAATCCTTTCTTATGTGTGCCACATAATCATTAACCATACATCATAGCGTAACCCATGTAATAAAAATGGAATTCTTAAACAACATGACATCATAAAACTATTCATATAAGATAAAAGAATTCATAAAAATATTTCCAACACAACATAATCAAACCAATGTAATAATAGGGATAAAAAAAGAACCCTTTTATTATCTTAGATGGAAAATAATTTTGATAAAATACTTGAACTCCATTCTTGAGGAAAATATCATTTCTACTTCAAAAATTTTTTTCCTTTCATAACATGTCATACGACTTTAAAATAAAAGAAGTTGATTAAAAATAAACTTCAAAACTTGTAAAGGAAGCTTCTTGGAAATAATGTTTTAAAAATCCATTCATGCCGTATAAGTTAAAAAAACATTCTTCATACTTTTGTCGGAAAAGTCAAAAAGTACCTCGTACGAAAAACGACAAAAGATTCCTTTCATATCCTTTAATAAAAACTCACCGAAGGGTAAAATTGGATTTAAACAACTGTAGGTGGATGGAAATAATATTACATATTGATGAAACATGGATGTGGATGATAAAATACACCCCAGTAATTACCAACGTATAAGCAATCTCAGATAAAAATGAGATTGTGATATTTCCCTTACCTTAGGTCCGATTTGCTTTGTACGTGTCCGAAGATCCTGTATAATGGTTTAAATAATGTTATTTACTTGTTCCAGAATCATACATATTGATATGATATCATATATGGTCATATTCTTAGCTTCTTGTTAGTAATATTTCATTGTTACTTGTTACTCGGGTCTTTATTGCCTTTTGTTCTTATGCGTGTTTTGCCGAATACATTATTATTATTCTTTTAAGGTTATAGATACATTATATCCAGAATGGTATTAGTGTAACATATATCATATTTATTCATTCAATTCATTTATATAATTACTATGTAATGATGATCATGTAGAACGAGTCGCATCACATCGTGGAGACGGTATTCCGTACGTACGCACGAGTGGTGATATCGTTCCTATGATCGTGGAACTGTATTGGAGTATATATATATTATTTCAGTATCAATATTACTTTATAATAATTATAAATAGTCACTCATTACACCATTATACCCATCCTTGTAAGGTGATGGTGGAAAATAGATTACACCACGGCGTGGAGACGGTATTCTGTACGTACGTACGCGCGGTGATTTCATTTTTCCATAGGATGGATAGAAGGTGAATTAGGGTTGTTTAATATTTATAATAACATATAAGTATGTAATTAATACTGATGTTATTACTTTATCATGAAACAACTAAAGAAGAATAAGTTTAAGAAGGAAGAAATTGAAAAGATCGGTAATGGATATTACCTTTTCTTTGGAACGCCTCTTTGAATCCTCCACTTAGGGGACTAAGATTGGCCTTTGAAGAAGACCAGGACCTCTAGGATTATACTAGGGAAGTGGAGAGGAGAAAATGGAAGGGGTTGGCCGAGCTTGAGTGCTCAAATTAGTGTGAGAAGGAGGGGGAGGAGGTGCCCTTTTATAAGGGAGGAGAGGGGCACCTTAGGAATATCTCAAAATATTATTTTATATTAAAGTCAAAATCGGTTTATAATGGTTCCAAAGGGTCTTATTTCTAAGCTAAAGTGCGTATGGGTCAAAATCCTATCAACCAATAGGATTTAGACAAGTTTAGGGTATTATTTTAACCTTATCAATTAGATTTAACTCTAAGTTAAATAATTTAACTTTTACCGTGTCTTTTTGTTTTCTTTCACTATATGGTTAATACACTTATTATAACATGCCAAACGAACCCCAAATTGTTTATTATTAATATATATATCCTTATCTAAGTTATTTGTCCGAACCTTAGATTTTTAGGAATAAAATAACAATTAATAATATAATATTTGATTTAAAAACTATTTTGTGTCAATTTTGACACTATTTGATATATGATTTTTGTGAAAGTCATAACAGAATTATATGTTCGAACCAAGTTGATTAGATCAACATTAATATATCATAGTAACCTAGAAAATTAGTGGAATTCATAAAAAGTCTCAAATTACATTTATTTTGGTGTTTATAACATCAATTATGTCAATATTTCATTAATAAGATAATTACTGCATCATCATTGTGTCATAAATAAATTAAATTATTTAATGTCTAAAAATTACAAATAAAATACCATTATGTAGGAAATCTTTTTAGCTTTCTAATGAATATTTATAGTCGAATATATCTTATATATAACCCCATATTACAAATGATTTACTTATTAAACTTTGATTTTAACTATTTTAACCCTTCTTTAAATAAATTAATAATAAATGTCCTAATCTAATCCAAGTGGGCCTAAATGGTCATATTTTATTCCTAAGTTTGTTTTTGGTCGAATTACACTTGTCCAATAGAATTAGGACATGTGTTAGGGTAATAGTAATATCATATTTACCCTTAGTTACCCTATTTACTATTAACCGCGGTAAAAAAAGTAAAAAGTTATTATTCACCAAAAAATTATTTTTAACTCATTGAACCACATTTTACTTACTGATATCAACCGTGTCTGTCGGATTTTTGAAATTCCATTCACAGAAGCGGTAAAATTAAGTTTTATGCAAAATTCAGTTTTTAACCTACCACTTAGTGGTTTCACTATTCATCAAAAATTGAATGTTTTCAGAAAAATACCAAAATTTCACCCTTGGCTAATTTCGGTATTCCGAATCCAAAAATGATGTCCATTTTGAAAAAATAAAATTTATAAAATTTCAAAAAGTGGTTATTACTATTCATAACGGCTAGTTTTAATAATATTTTAATAGCATATCGTTGTTTAGTGAAACTCCGTATTGCGTACGACGCAAGCTATCGAGGAAGGTTGTGATTGCCTGTAAAGTAAGCCAAGCAAGTGTGTAGTGAAAGATTCCTTTGATGATATAAAAAACAAAATATTACTCATAAAAATCTCGGGTGTTACATTCTACCCCCCTTAAAAAGAATTTCACCTTCGAAATTCGTCACTTTGTTACAAACAGATGAGGATACTTCTCCCTCATCATATCCTCAAGCTCCCATGTAGCTTCTTAAAGTTAGTGGTTCCTCCATAAAACTTTCACCAATCGAGTGGTCTTGTTTCGTAGGACTTTTTCGCTATGATCCAGAATCTCTCTCGGTTGTTCTTCACAAGAAAGATCTTGGTCCAGCGGTACAACTTCTGAGCTGAGTACATGTGAAGGATCAGGTATGTACTTTCTCAGGAGAGATACATGGAACACATCGTGAACTTGAGAGAGATTCGGTGGAAGCGCCAATCAGTAATCTACCTTCCCAACACGATCCAGTATTTCGAAAGGACCGATATATCTAGGGCTCAACTTCCCCTTCTTTCCAAATCTCATAACCCTCTTCCAGGGAGATATTCGTAAGAACACTTTATCACCCACTTCAAACTCTAGGTCTTTTCTTTGGTTGTCGGCATAACTTTTCTGTCGACTCTGAGCTGCTCTTATGTGTTGTTGAATAGATCTGACCTTTTCTGCCATTTCATCAACGAGATCAGGTCCTAATAGCTTTCTTTCCCCAACTTCATCCCAGCAAGTAGGAGTTATGCATTTCTTTCCATAGAGAGCTTCATAAGGAGCCATCTGAATACTGGAGTGAAAGCTATTATTATAAGAAAATTCCACCAAAGGTAGGTGTTGATCCCAACCTCCTTTGAAATCCATAGAGCAAGCTCTCAACATATCTTCTAAGGTTTGAATTGTTCTCCCAGACTGACCATCTGTCTGGGGATGATAAGCAGTGCTGAAACTCAACTCTGTATCTAGAGTATGCTGAAGACTTCTCCAGAACTTCGAGGTAAATCTCGGGTCCCGATCAGATATAATAGAAAGTGGTACTCCATGCAATCTTACCACTTCCTTTACATATATCTTGGCAAGCTGATCTAGAGAGAAATCCTCTCTAATAGCAATGAAGTGTGAAGATTTTGTAAGACGATAAACTATGACCAAAATAGCATTATTGCCTTTGGATGTTTTAGGAAGTCCTGTGACAAAGTCCATAGTGATGTTTTCCCATTTCCATTCGGGTATGGGTAATGGTTGTAACATCCCCTTAGACTTTTGTCTCTAAGCTTTAACTTGTTGACAAACCAAGCATCGAGAGGCATATTCAGAAACATCTCTTTTCATGCCATCCCACCAGAAGTACTCTTTCAGGTCCATATACATCTTTGTGCTTCCAGGATGAATAGAGAATGATGAACTATGAGCCTCATCCAACAGCTCCTTCTTTAATTCGGAGATGGGAGGAACACAAACCCGATTCCTGAACTTTATTATCCCATCACAATCAAGGATGAATTCAGGAACATTTCTCACCTTCTTTTGTAACTCGACATCTTCTTTCTGTGCCTCTTTAATCTTCACATGTATAGATGGTTCAACATTCATTTGAGAAAGATAAGATTTTTCCCCTTCCATTATAATTCCAAGATCCATCCTTTGTAAATCCATAAATATTGGATCTTTTGTGATCCTCATCATGGATAAACTAGCATTGTCTTGTCGACTTAATGCATCTGCCACCTTGTTTGCTTTCCCAGGGTGGTAATGGATTGAGCAGTCATAATCCTTAATCAGCTCCAACCATCTTCTTTGGCGCATATTCAGCTCCTTTTGTGTGAAAATATACTTTAAACTTTTATGATCAGTATAAATATCACACCTTTCACCATAAAGGTAATGCCTCCAAATCTTTAATGCAAAGATTACTGCAGCCAACTCCAAATCATGTGTTGGGTAATTTTGCTCATGGATTTTCAACTGTCGTGAGGCATAAGCTATCACCATATCATTTTGCATAAGAACACACCCCAATCCCTTCTTGGATGCATCACTGTAGATCACAAACCTTTCTCCGCTACAAGGCAGTGTGAGCACAGGTGCACTGGATAACCTTCTTTTCAACTCCTTGAAATTCTCTTCACATTCTTCCGTCCAGACAAACTTAACTCCTTTCCGAGTCAACTTGGTGAGTGGATTAGATAATCGTGAAAAATCCTTTACAAAACGTCGATAATATCCAGCCAAACCATGAAAACTTCGGATCTCAGTTACTGTTGTTGGTCTTGACCATCTTTCGATAACCTCTGTTTTTTCTGGATCCACAGATATCCCCTCTTTTGAGATTATGTGACCCAAAAATGCAACTTTTTGAAGCCAAAATTCACACTTGGTAAATTTGGCATAAAGCTTCTCCTTTCTCAGGGTCTTCAATATAATTCTCAAATGATCTTCATGCTCTTCCTTGCTCTTTGAATAGACAAGAATATCGTCTATAAAGACTACCAAAAATTGATCAAGATAGTCTCTAAAGACTCTATTCATTAGATCCATGAAGATAGCAGGGGCATTAGTAAGACCAAATGGCATCACTATAAATTCATAGTGTCCATACCTTGTACGGAAAGCCGTCTTTGGTATATCCTCCCTTTTGACCCCTAATTGATGATACCCTGAACGAATATCAATCTTGGAAAAGTATTGAGCTCCGCGTAGTTGGTCAAATAAGTCATCAATGCGTGGGAGAGGATATTTGTTCTTGATAGTGATCTTGTTAAGTTCTCGATAATCAATGCAGAGTCTCATTGATCCATCTTTCTTCTTAACAAATAGAACAGGTGCTCCCCAAGGTGACGCACTAGGGCGTATGAATACCTTATCAAGATTCTCTTGGAGTTGCTTCTTCAATTCCTGCAACTCAATTGGGGCCATTCTATAAGGTGTCTTTGAAATTGGCAAAGCACCCGGTACGAGTTCTATTGAAAACTCAACTTCACGATTTGGTGGAAGACCCGGTAATTCCTCCGGAAAGACATCATCAAACTCCCGTACAATGGGAATATTCTTAATCGTGAGTTTCTCACCAACCATTTGAGATAAATAACCTTCATTTAGTGGAATCAATACCCCTAAGATGGAAGGAATTTCCACTGGAAGGTTATGTTCATCCTTGCATTGATAGACGATCGTAGATTGATCTGGAATATGAAATGTGACTTCCCTTCTTTGGCAATTGATATGAGCTCCCTGTAGAGAAAGCCAATCCATGCCAAGAATCACATCAAATTCCACTAAAGGAAGGATCACAAGATTTGCAGGAAGCACTTTCCCACAAACTTCAATCGGAGAAGAATTATAAACTTTTGATGCGACTGTTGTGCCATTAGGTGTTGTCACAGCTAACTCAACATCTAATTGTTGAGGTAATATGGTGATACCCTTAGAAAATTTTTCAGAAATAAAAGAGTGGGTGGATCCAGAATCAAATAAAACATTTTCTACTTTAGAGTGGATGATAAGTGTACCTTTCACCACTTCGTTATCGTACTCCACATCGCTGATAGAAATTGCATGTGACATTCCTTTGTCTTTAGGATTAAGATTTTGTTGACGTCGACCATCATCATCAACCCTTGGATTTGGGCATTGATTGGCATAATGCCCCATCTCCTTGCACTTGAAACATTGAGGTGTAGTAGGTTCATTCTGTGTATCCCTTCCTTTGTTTGCATCATTAGTCATCTTCTTCCCATTATCGCGGCATTCAAATGCCCGATGACCTTCCTTTCCACATTTGAAACATTTACTAGTCCCTTTAAGACAACTCCCTCCATGTTTCTTTCCACACTTTGAGCATAAGGGAAATCTCATCTTCTTTTCAGTGTGCTCTTTAGATTTTCCTTTGAATTCCATCTTCCTCTTCTTATCAAACCCATGTGACTGATGGGTTACTCCAATCTCCATCTCGACTTTGAGAGCACATCGAACGATTTCCTCATAGCTATTGAAGTCCCTTATGGCTAACGCCCTTGGAAGACTTGGTTTTAAGCCACTAAAGAATCGATCGATCTTACTCTTAGGTTGGATAATAATACCAGAAGCGTACCTTGGAAGTCTTGTAAAATTTTCTTCATAGGTACCAACAGATTCATCATCCCTTTGCTTCAGTTCAAGGAACTCTTTCTCCATCTTTGTTCGGAGAATACGAGGGAAGTACTTATTGAAAAATAAGTTCTTGAACTCGTCCCATTCCATAGACTCAATTTCATCCCTTTGCCTCGTATTCTTAATAAGATTCCACCATTGATTCGCATCTCCTTCCAAACGATACACTGCTAGGAAGACTTTATCATGCTCAGAACATTGAAGAACTGAAAATATCTTTTCAGTAGTACTAATCCATTATTCAGCAACTAATGGATCAGTAGACCCGCTGAAAGAAGGTGGACGCTGCCTCATGAAGGATTCAACAGAATGTTGCTCCTTCCTTTGCTCATTTGGAAGTCCTGCATGATTCATAGCTTGAGAAAGTTGTGTGAGCATGGCTACAAGATTTTGCATTCCAGCTCCCATATCGTTTGGTTGCTTAGGAGGACAATCATTGCATTGCCCATCGCATTCCGCATTAACACAGTTCCTTCGGGTTCTAGCCATTGACTAAAACCAAGAAGAATAGTGTGAGCAACACTAATTAAAATAGGAAAACCACATAATTCAAGAATAAAATTTTCACGCTTAAGGTCTTATCCTAGGTTATTCATGGCCATTTCTAAAACACTAAGATTGTGTTCTATGCTTAGACTTATCCTTAGGGTTCGTACTAAGGCTTTCACATCCTAGTTTCCAAAGGTTGACTATACCTTTCCTCTGATACCAACTATAACGACCCATACTTTACATACATCGTTAATACTTCAAAATTGAAGCTCACTTATTACAACATATGACAAAACCACAATGGACCGTATAGGTATAGTGTCTTTAGAAACTGGGAAACATAAACAACTGGTTCATAAATCTTCTACAGTGTCTCCCATTTATTTCATCATATTTAGGGTCCCTTTTAGAATATTCTACTTAATATCCATCTTCCTGACCTGGGGAAAAGAAAACATAAAAGGGTGAGCTCAAATGCTCAGCAAGGGAAAATAAAGGAAATAAAAATCATATCATATCTTTTTGAAAATAAAAACCTGCAAAAGAGATCATACTTAACATGGAATAAATCATAGAAGTGAAAATGAGATCCCCATAATCATAACATAAAACTTGAAACTTTGTGGCATGCACACATAATCATGGAAAATCATTTCTTGTTAGTCATGACTCATTGCCAAGACTATCTTAGTGGACAAAGTCCCTTTCTGAATCGAGTAACCCTCGTTTCAGTCCTGTTTCACTGAACTGGTATAACCTACCGTTCCAGCCCTGTCTATCTCATGAGATATAAAATCTTTACCCAATGCATTGGAGGGAGATATAGGTCCCACCCATCTTATAATGAATCCTTTCTTATGTGTGCCACATAATCATAAACCATACATCATAGCGTAACCCATGTAATAAAAATGGAATTCTTAAACAACATGACATCATAAAACAATTCATATAAGATAAAGGAATTCATAAAAATATTTCCATCACAACATAATCAAACCAATGTAATAATAGGGATAAAAACAGAACCCTTTTATTATCTTAGATGGAAAATAATTTTGATAAAATACTTGAACTCCATTCTTGAGGAAAATATCCTTTCTACTTCAAAAACATTTTTCCTTTCATAACATGTCATACGACTTTAAAATAAAAGAAGTTGATTAAAAATAAACTTGAAAACTTGTAAAGGAAGCTTCTTGGAAATATTGTTTTAAAAATCCATTCATGCCGTATAAGTTAAAAAAACATTCTTCGTACTTTTGTCGGAAAAGTCAAAAAGTACCTCGTACGAAAAATGACAAAAGATTCCTTTCATATCCTTTAATAAAAACTCACCGAAGGGTAAAATTGGATTTAAACAATTTTAGGTGGATGGAAATAATATTACATATTGATGAAACATGGATGTGGATGATAAAATACACCCCAGTAAATACCAACGTATAAGCAATCTCGGATAAAAATGAGTTTGTGATATTTCCCTTACCTTAGGTCCGATTTGCTTTGTACGTGTCCGAAGCTCCTGTATAATGGTTTAAATAATGTTATTGACTTGTTCCATAATCATACATATTGATATGATATCATATATGGTCATATTCTTAGCTTCTTGTTAGCAATATTTCATTGTTACTTGTTACTCGGGTCTTTATTGCCTTTTGTTCTTATGCGTGTTTTGCCGAATACATTATTATTCTTCTTTTAAGGTTATAGATAAATTATATCTAGAATGGTATTAGTGTAACATATATCATATTTATTCATTCAATTCATTTATATAATTACTATGTAATGATGATCATGTAGAACGAGTCGCATCACATCGTGGAGACGGTATTCCGTACGTACGCACGAGTGATGATATCGTTCCTATGATCGTGGAACTGTATTGGAGTATATATATATTATTTCAGTATCAATATTACTTTATAATAATTATAAATAGTCACTCATTACACCATTATACCCATCCTTGTAAGGTGATGGTGTAAAATAGATTACACCACGGCGTGGAGACGGTATTTCGTACGTACGCACGCGCTGTGATTTCATTTTTCCATAGGATGGATAGAAGGTGAATTAGGGTTGTTTCATATTTATAATAACATATCAGTATGTAAGTAATACTGATGTTATTACTTTATCATGAAACAACTAAAGAAGAAGAAGTTGAACTAGAAAGAAATTGAAAAGATCGGTAATGGATATTACCTTTTCTTTGGAACGCCTCTTTGAATCCTCCACTTAGGGGACTAAGATTGGTCTTTGAAGAAGAGCAGGACCTCTAGGATTATACTAGAGAAGTGGAGAGGAGAAAATGGCAGGGGTTGGCCGAGCTTGAGTGCTCAAATTAGTGTGAGGAAGAGGGGGAGGAGGTGCCCTTTTATAAGGGAGGAGAGGGGCACCTTAGGAATATCTCAAAATATTATTTTATATTAAAGTCAAAATCGGTTTATAATGGTTCCAAAAGGTCTTATTTCGAAGCTAAAGTGGGTATGGGTCGAAATCCTGTCAACCAATAGGATTTAGACAAGTTTATGGTATTATTTTAACCTTATCAATTAGATTTAACTCTAAGTTAAATAATTTAACTTTTACCGTGTCTTTTTGTTTTCTTTCACTATATGGTTAATACACTTACTATAACATGCCAAACGAACCCCAAATTGTTTATTATTAATATATATATCCTTATCTAAGTTATTTGGCCGAACCTTAGATTTTTAGGAATAAAATAACAATTAATAATATAATATTTGATTTAAAAACTATTTTGTGTCAATTTTGACACTATTTGATATATGATTTTTGTGAAAGTCATAACAGAATTATATGTTCGAAACAAGTTTATTAAATCAACATTAATATATCATAGTAACCTAGAAAATTAGTGGAATTCACAAAAAGTCTCAAATTACATTTATTTTGGTGTTTATAACATCAATTATGTCAATATTTCATTAATAAGATAATTACTGCATCATCATTGTGTCATAAATAAATTAAATTATTTAATGTATAAAAATTAAAACTAAAATACGATTATGTAGGAAATCTTTTTATCTTTCTAATTAATATTTATAGTCGAATTTATCTTATATATAACCCCATATTAAAAATGATTTACTTATTAATCTTTGATTTTAACTATTTTAACCCTTCTTTAAATAAATTAATAATAAATGTCCCAATCTAATCCAAGTGGGCCTAAATGGTCATATTTTATTCCTAAGTTTGTTTTTGGTCGAATTACACTTGTCCAATAGAATTAGGACATGTGTTAGGGTAATAGTAATATCATATTTACCCTTAGTTACCCTATTTACTATTAACCGCGGTAAAAAAAGTAAAAAGTTACTATTCACCAAAAAATTATTTTTATCTCATTGAACCACATTTTACTTACTGATATCAACCGTGTCTGTCGGATTTTTGAAATTCCATTCACAGAAGCGGTAAAATTAAGTTTTATGCAAAATTCAGTTTTTAACCTACCACTTAGTGGTTTCACTATTCATCAAAAATTGAAATTTTTCAGAAAAATACCAAAATTTCACCCAAGGCTAATTTCGGTATTCCGAATCCAAAAATGATGTCCATTTTGAAAAAATAAAATTTATAAAATTTCAAAAAGTGGTTATTACTATTCATAACGGCTAGTTTTAATAATATTTTAATAGCATATCGTTGTTTAATGAAACTCGGTATTGCGTACGACGCAAGCTATCGAGGAAGGTCGTGATTGCGTGTAAAGTAAGTCAAGCAAGTGTGTAGTGAAAGATTCCTTTGATGATATATAAAAACAAAATATTACTCATAAAAATCTCGGGTGTTACAGCCGGTCATCACGATCCGCTGCGGCCCGGATCCGGCCGCGGCCTTCGTCATCCGGTGCGGTGCGACGGCACCGCGCCCCTCCGCCGCGGCCCCGCTCCGGCTGCGGCATCTTCGGTTTCCTTCGACGCGGCGCAACGGCGTCGCGTTCATGATAATTCTTTCCATGGCGCGGCGCGATGGCGTCGCGCAACAATTTCCGTGTGATTCCCGCGTGGTGCGACGGCACCACGCTATCTCGTTTCCTCCGCAAGAAACATTCAAGAACAAAGGAGGGGGGTTCGGCCGTGTTTGTGCGGTCCGGTCCCCCTCTCGTTAGACGATAACACTTAATCGTTCATCCTTAAGTTTGTCATGCTAGAACCAAGAATGGAAAATAATTAAATAAAGAAACAACAAACCCCTACTTGGATATTTGACGTCGCACGTCGGGCGTCGTGGAGAACGGCGTCGCGGAGAACGACGTCACGGAGATCGGACGTCGATTCCATGGATGTTGGGGTACGTCCGAGGAGGAAACGACATCTCCTCACTTGTTGCGGAGATGAAGAAGGAAGGCGCGTTGTCGTTGGAGAGTTCCCTACGTCGATGTCTTCTCCCTTTCCGTGGAGGAAAAAGAGGATGAAGAACTGTGATCACCGAGTCGTTCTAAGTTGAGGGATCGATGTTCTTCATCGGAGAAGAACCGTTCTTCACGGAGAGGAGGACGTTCTTCAACGAAGAAGGAGCTTCCTTCTTCTATCACACAAAGGCTCTTTCTCAAAAATCCTCCCACCACAATTCAACCTCCAAATAAAACAAGGTTTCCCCTTATTTTATTTTAATCATGCCATGCATTATAAGTTAAAAATTCAAACACGTAATTGATTAAGAGTTTCAATAACTTAATTTAAGTGCTAGTTGGCATGAGTTATGAGGGAGAGAGGGATAGAAGGAGTTTCAAAATAAATAGGGAGTTGAGGAGTTTAAAAATAAAGAGGTAGGTGAGGAGTTTCAAAATAAAGAGGGAGGTGAGGAGTTTCAAAATAAAGAGGGAGGTGAGGAGTTTCAAAATAAAGAGGGAGGTGAGGAGTTTCAAAATAAAGAGGGAGTTAGGGGGTTATGGGAAAAGTGAAGGGGTGGGGTTCGTGTGGGCCCCACCTCACCTTAAATCCTTCCATGGGTGGTTAACTCCAAGTGGGTCCCACCCCTAACTCCCTTACATAGGTTAAAACCACTTAAGAGAGGGTCAAGTGTTGTAACATAACACTTAATCTACTTAACAAGAAAATAAAAAATGTAGATAAGTTATAAATTAAACTTCCACAATTTTTATCATCTTCTCTCGGATAAACGCAACTCCGGAAATGGCGTTCTTAAGAAATTACCGGCGCTGCGGTTCCATCGGTGCCCTCGGAATTCGATTCCGGGCACCGGTTCAAAAGATAGAAATTCCCGCTCGCTCGTTCACTGAACTTACCCGAGCCAAACTTCAGAAATTAATTCCGGGCACACTGGGCCTCAGAATCAGGCGCCGTCAGAAACTGCGTTCTTGTAAAATTCCAAATAAAATTAACAAAAAAATTTTCCCTGAAATTTTCGGATCATTACATTACTCCCACCTCAGGGCTTTACGTCCCCGTAAGGCTTCAACACAAACTAGGGTCACAAAAGCGGTACCGAGCACGCATTTGAGCCTTCCGCTCCTATGTCCTCACCTGGAGGTTTTGTACTGCCAAAGAAAGTGCACCTAAGGAATCGATCTTCCTCCTAGGATCTGCTCCTTTCGATCCTCGATCCCCACTGGAATCTCCATGAAAGACACCCCATCTCCATCGTCCAGCTCCTCATGGTCGATGATATGCGAAGGGTCGAGCACGTATCTCCTCAGTTGAGATACGTGGAAGTCGTCGTGCACCTGGTGCAACTGCGGTGAATGGGTCAAGTAGTAAACCACCCCCCTACCCAGCTGGGGACCTAAGAAGGTCCGCTGAACCCCGGAGATAACTTGCCGCCTTGGCCACATCTCCGTAAACCTCGTCGAGGTGAGACCCGTATAAGGACGTGATCGTCATCCTCGAACTCCAGAGGTCTCCATTTTCTATTAGAACTGGAACTCGAAAGGCTGCTATCACGAGGGTAAGGTTGACCGACTCAAGATTGATCGGTCGCACCCTCCTGTGCAAGAGTTACCCTGCGCTGTCCGGGGTTTCCTTTTACGCCGACCAAGGAAAACCCATCCCAACGTTTGCCTAAAACTTTCAATTTGAGTATGAACAGTTATTGCCCATTCCATACTCAAACTAACGTTGTAAGGCCTCGACGCTACCACCAAGAGATTCCAACCGAAACTCTAGCCTCGAGGGTCTGACCAAACCATCGGCATAAGTGTGATTATCGAGTCTCCTCCCAAGGTATCTCCAGACGTGAGGGTCAAGTCCACGGCTTACCAGAAACTCTAGGTCTGGAACAAGATTTGTGAAAGCAAGGAATGATTCACATCGACGTATGTTACTACAGCAGCCAGTAGTGGACACAGACTGTCCCTTGAATAATTTCTAGAGCCATTGGGTCACACTACTTGACCGCATGCAGCTGCACTCTTCCTCCGCCCTCCAGCTCCCTGAGCCTGGCAGGAATAACTGAGGCGGGTGGTTGTACAAAGTTAGGATGTACACCACCTCATGTTGCTCTCCTAGCTCTGCCTCCACGTCTGCTGCTTCGTAGACTCATCTCTCCTTTAAGCTTCCTCTTCCTTAACACGCCTGAGTCTCTAAGACTGGAACTGGTTTCCTGTTTCTTACTGTACTATGCAGTCTTCATCCTCTCTTGGATGTCCTGGACCTCCTTTAGTCTCACAAGAGCTGCTATGATTTCTTATTTTCCGATAAGAGAAATCCGGTCTCATCCCCTGGATGAACCACATTCGTTGCCTAATACCGTCAATTCCAACATGAATGATGCATTCATGCCATGGATGACGTCGTAAGGCCTCGACGTAACTACCAAGAGATCCAACTGTCACTCTCGCCTCCAAGGGTCGAGTCACACTGTCGGCATCAGTGTGAGGTCACTGGGTCCCCTCCAGTTGAAATCTCGAAAGTGAGGGTCAAGTCAACAGTTTAACCGAGACCACTCAGTGTCAACCAAACAAAAGGACAGTAAAGCAAACAAAGATAAGTGTCTTTTTATTATTGCAGCTCATAGTACAAGACACAAATACAATAGAAAAATGGAACTAGAAGTACAAGGGACGTATCCACTAGTTCTTCTCCTGTCCACCTGCTCTCGGAGCTCTACTGCCTTGTCCACTGCTCGGCTGTTGCTCAAGCACTCGCCGCTACTTCTGTCTCGGTGGCTCCTCCAACACCCGCTGATCAATCGTACGAGGAGTCGGACAGTCACGTGCCAGGTGACCCTTCCCGCCACAGGAGTAACATTGTCCGTTTCTGGCATGCCTGGATCTGACCCCACCTCGGGTGCCCCGCACCACCGGTCCTAAAACCCGAGATCGTCCAACTGCTAGTCTGGTCCTCCTGGACCTCTGCATCATCTATCTACTTCCCACAGATGACTCGGCTACTGATCGAAAAACACGCGGCAAAGGCAGAAGCTTCTGTACACGCTCGGGGTGTAGAGCTACTGGCACAAACTCCACCCTGAAGAAGGTCTCGAAGTCTTCCCATGAGAAGGTCATCCCGTCGCAAAACTGAAACAAGTGGCTCCACCACCTGTCTGCTGTTGCCTGAAGGAGGCTGGCAGCAAAGATCACCATAAAGTCTTCCGGCGTCCCCACTAGCCTGAAGACTCCCACCACAGCCTCCAGCCAATCCTCAGCTGTCTGCGGGTTCATCTCTCCCCGGAACCTGGGTGGCCTCTGGCGCTGGAACTCGTGCAGCGCACTCAAGTGGCGTGCATCGCCTACTGCTGGGGTTGGTGGCATCGGTGGCCCAACGTATGGTAGTATCACTGGTTCCTCTGTTGGTTCCTCAACTGCAAGAGGGCCATGTACTGAAGCCTCGTCGCTCGACAGGCTATCAGTACGCACATCCCTCTAGGCTCTAGCTGGTCGTTCGTGAAAAGGAATCCTGAAAGAAAAAATGTAACATGGTCAAACTATTATACCTGGTGAGCTGGCCTGGTTTGAGCTGACATTTAAAAACTTCTGGAAACACACACGCAATCAGTGTTTTCGTGCACAAAGTCGGAAATCAGTTGTTAGGGTCCTGGTGTATGGATACGTCGGCC
Source organism: Viscum album (assembly GCA_963277665.1). NCBI lineage: Eukaryota > Viridiplantae > Streptophyta > Magnoliopsida > Santalales > Viscaceae > Viscum > Viscum album. Next base: position 1,436,643,037 of record OY728156.1, on the reverse strand, counting down.
ACCCGCACCAACACTGGACTCCCTGAACTGAAAACCACACTCGGTACCCTTAACACTATTGCTTCACAGAAAGAAACATCAAGGTTATAAGTTCTGCGGTAGAACCGAACTCCTCTGATACCAATTTGTCACGACCCATCCTCGGGGCCCGTGCCGTGACTACCCCAAGCCTGCCTTCCATAGGCCAGGGGCTGGCGACTAGCACCAAGGCGTAAATCCCGGTAAAAAGGGAAGGCATTTCCTTTGTAAAGTAAACAATCACACAGAGTACAAGCAGAAGAAGTAAACACTAAGTAAAAACTGAGTACAATAGTAAGTTCGGAAAGTAAAAAGGGGCCGGAAATACAAGCCCAACTGTAAATTACAACTCGAAAGGGAAAACAACAACTGAAAAGTAAAGCTGCTACGCTGAGCTGTCCACTGGAAATCCCACCTGAAGGGTGGGTACAGACAGCTCCTCTGCTCCTCGGGTCCCGCCGTCCGCTCCGAGTATGTCCCGCCCAGTGGTCCACCTCCGGGTATCGCCTCGTCGTCACGTCCACCTCTGGGTACCGTCTCGTCGTATAGTCCACCTCCAGGTACCGTCCAGTCCTCAAACACTCGGCCTCTGTCAGTACTGGCCGTCGTCTGCAACCAACACAACGAGGGGCGGGTATAGCCCGTGCAGGGGTGAGTATAACGATACTCAGGAGGGACCCCGATACCCTCAAGGTCTCACTAAAACCAACAAGGATAACCACATAGAAGATCTCAACAGATAACCTCTACTTAGGTATATGCCCATACATATACCTAAGTTATCAAGTAACCCATCTCAATCATGAGGAAACACAAGGATTGTGAAATCAACGGATAACTACTACCCAGATATATGCCCATACATATACCTAAGTTATCAAGTGGCCCATATCAATCATGAGGTAAACACAAGGTCAAAAGTCTCAGCTCAAACTAGGATTTTCATTATCGAAACCGTAACTGCTGAAGAGCTCCGTCTCTGGAGTGTATAGTGGTCCTGTCATGACTCCGAGGTACTGCTCACTAACCTAAGAATGCTGAAGTACTCCTCCTGTCGAGTACTGCGGGTCAGCCACCCAGACACAGTAGTGCTTCCCGCCGAGGTATGCCACCCAAACACAGTAGTGCACACCCCCTAGTAGGCTGCTGAGGTACTCTCTGGACGAGTACCGCGGGTCTGCACTGTCACACAGGTAGTGCTCCGTCTGCCATGGGTCTGCACCTCAGAAAGTAGTGCTCCGTCCACTAGGCTAGTCGACTCACTCCAAGTCGAGTCGGTCAAGCAGTCGTTAGGTCTCAGCCAGTTACACGGTCTCCGTACTCCGCACACTCGCCACTGGGAGGGTCCGCTCCATGAGCTACAGGTCGATACTCCAGGTATCTCAAATTCCCACAAAGAAGTATCTCAAAGGACCGCCTCGTCATAGGGGTCTCAACACAACAGACGGCGCGTCAATCGGACGCCCGGTCTGTGAGTTATTAGCATTTTCGTCCCAGGGGCCCGGTTGGTTTTGTGAGCGAACCAAACCCGGCCATATCTCAACTGTACCCCGAACTCTCATAGGGTATACTCATAGGGACCGTTTCTCAACGAGATCACCAACGCCGCTGACGGTTCGTCAAACGGACGTTCTGTCAGAAAGATATCAACTTTTCCGTTCCAGGGGCCCGGTTGGATTTCGGTGCGATCCAACCTAGACACTATCCATCTGCATCCAAAACTCGGGCGGAGGATGCCAAAAGTTCTGTATCGTCAACAGGAACTCAACTCAACAGACGGCGCGTCAATCGGACGCCCAGTCTGAGTGTTATTGGCTTTTTCCTCCAGGGGCCCGGTTGGATTTCGGTGCGATCCAACCCGACCGTACTCCGTCGGCATCCAAACCTCGAGTGGAGTAAGCCAAAAGATCCATCTCACTTAGAGGAATTCAAAGAAACAGATGACGCGTCAATCGGACGCCCGGTCTGTTATTTATTGGCCTTTCCGTCTCACACCCACCCTGGGAAACTTTCCAGGAGGTCACCCATCCTGATCACTACTCTAGGCCAAGCACGCTTAACTATGGAGTCTTAACCACGTAGGCTCCCAAAAAGGAAGGTGCACCTTGAGTATAGTATACTGAAATGACCGTCTCGATCCAAGGATCGCGTTGCCGCTGACGGCGAGTCGTTTGGAGGTCCGTAGCCCAAGATACGGGCATTTGACCAAACCGCTCGGTAACGGGGGTTTCGGGCCTGGGCCGTCCCGGCCCGAGACCCCCCTGGATGGCCCGAACCGGGTTGACCCACCCCGGACGGGGTCGACCCAGCCCGGACGGGGTCGACCCGGCCCGGCACAGCCCGGCCCGGCCCGGCGAACCGGCCAGGCGCGCCGGTTCGGCGCAAGGCAGCACGCTGCCAGCTCGGCCGAAGGCCGAGCTTGCTAGAAACGGGGGGTCGCCTGCCCCCCCTTTGTGAAACCGGCCCCCCTCATAATGGGGGGCCAAATAACTGCCCGGGGGAATTAAATTCCCCCGGTTTCCACCAACCCGGCCGGCCCGACCTGGCCGGCCGGCTTCTTGTCAACAGGACCGGCAAGGGCCGGTCCTCTTCCGTCTTCCGGCACCGGCGGCCCGGCTGGCCGCCGGTCATCACGATCCACCGCGGCCCGGAACCGGCTGCGGCCTTCGTCATCTGGCGCGGTGCGACGACACCGCGCCCCTTTTCCGCGGCCCCGCTCCGGCCGCGGCGTCTTCGGTTTCCTTCGATGCGGCGCGACGGCGTCGCGTTTATGATAATTCTTTCCACGGCACGGCGCGACGGCGCCGCGCAATAATTTCCGTGTGATTCCCGCGTGGTGCGACGGCACCACGCTATCTCGTTTCATCCGCAAGAAACATTCAAGAACAAAGGATGGGGGTTCGGCCGTGTTTGTGCAGTCCGGTCCCCCTCTCGTTAGACGATAACACTTAATCGTTCATCCTCAAGTTTGTCATGCTAGAACCAAGAACGGAAAATAATTAAATAAAGCAACAACAAACCCCTACTTGGATATTTGACGTCGCACGTCGGGCGTCGCGGAGAACGGCGTCGCGGAGAACAACGTCGCGGAGATCGGACGTCGATTCCATGGATGTTGGGGTACGTCCGAGGAGGAAATGACGTCTCCTTACTTGTTACGGAGATGAAGAAGGAAGGCGCGTTGTCGTTGGAGAGTTTCCGACGTCAGTTTCTTCTCCCTTGCCGTGGAGGAAAAAGAGGATGAAGAACCGTGATCACCGAGTCGTTCTAAGTTGAGGGATCGATGTTCTTCATCGGAGAAGAACTGTTCTTCACGGAGAGGAGGACGTTCTTCAACAAAGAAGGAGCTTCCTTCTTCTATCACACAAAGGCTCTTTCTCAAAAATCCTCCCACCACAATTCAACCTCCAAATAAAACAAGGTTTCCCCTTATTTTATTTTAATCATGCCATGCATTGTAAGTTCAAAATTCAAACACTTAATTGATTAAGAGTTTCAATAACTTAATTTAAGTGCTAGTTGGCATGAGTTATGAGGGAGAGAGGGAGAGAAGGAGTTTCAAAATAAAGAGGGAGTTGAGGAGTTTCAAAATAAATAGGGAGGTGAGGAGTTTCAAAATAAAGAGGGAGGTGAGGAGTTTCAAAATAAAGAGGGAGTTAGGGGGTTATGGGAAAAGTGAAGGGGTGGGGTTCGTGTGGGCCCCACCTCACCTTAAATCCCTCCATGGGTGGTTAACTCCAAGTGGGTCCCACCCCTAACTCCCTTACATAGGTTAAAACCACTTAAGAGAGGGTCAAGTGTTGTAACATAACACTTAATCTACTTAACAAGAAAATAAAAATTGTAGATAAGTTATAAATTAAACTTCCACAATTTTTATCATCTTCTCTCGGATAAACACAACTCCAGAAATGGCGTTCTTAAGAAATTACTGGTGCTGTGGTACCATCGGTGCCCTCGGAATTCGATTCCGGGAACCGGTTCAAAAGATAGAAATTCCCGCTCTCTCGTTCACTGAACGTACCCGAGCAAAACTTCGGAAATTAATTCCGGGCACACCGGGCCTCGGAATCAGGCGCCGTCAGAAACTGCGTTCTTGTAAAATTCCAAATAAAATTAATAAAAAAATGTTCATTGAAATTTCCGGATCTTTAAAATATATGTATGATATGTATTGTTTTTCGCCCTTTTTTGATTATTTAGAGTGTAATAAGTTTAGTTTATTCCTTGTTTTTTTAAAATTGTGTTTTTTGGTTAAAGTGTGCACACAAAGTGTTTATTTAAATGATGCAATTGCTTCCATACCTAACTTATAATTTTTAGAACCTAGTTTATATATTTAAATACATTTTTGTCACGAAAATATGTTTTTATAACATTTTTAGTGTTAAATATAGTTTTTTTTTTAATTGTTTCATGCCTCGTTTCCGAGAAAGTGCCTGGTTGGATTTTGTATTTACAAGGGGTTATAAAATAATTATTTTGGCTTGTGAAAAATATTTTCAGCATGTGAATCAATATTATTGGGTTCCTCATGTGGGCTACAATCTGATTTTGTGTTTTATAATGAAGTTAGTATTGGTTTTTAGGGTGTTTTGGCATGTGTTCTCAATAAATGACCCGTTTGGCACCTTTATAGAAATGGATGGGTTTTGAATGTGTAACCTGAGTTTTTGAGGGGTTTAAGTAAATTTTCTATTTCTTAAAATTATGTGTTTAAACCCATTTATAATTCGTTTAATTTATTCTTTTTTTAAATTTTGTTTTTGTGAATAATGCTTAAAGGCCCATTTGGATTTTTTATTGTAAAAATGGCCGTCATGTGTACTTCATGTTGTATCATTTGGATCCATTTTATGGTCCATGAAATTGATTTATTAAATGTTATTGGGGATGCCAAATATGGTTTTATATGTTAATGTTGGGTTTTTGGCCTTAAAAGAGCATTTTTGAATGGATTTTATGTGGAAAGCCTCATTATACTTCTTGAAATTGTTTTATGAAAATTATAAGTGGTTTATTGATCTGTGAAATAAATGTGAAGTAGGTTTGTGGGATATTTGTGTGTGTGTGATTTGGGAATGAAATTTTCATGTGAAAAGTGTATTTGATAATATGTGGAACTTTATTGAGAACTAAAGGGAAACCCAAGTATCTAGGTGGGAGGGCGTGTACTAGTATGCTATTGATCCGGAGTGGTTTTTCCCCTATTTCATGTAGCAATTTTGAAAAGGAAAACACTAAATAAAGTATGATGATGATTTTTGGGACCACTAGGTTATGGTTATTTGTTCCCTAATAGTGTATCATGCATGAGAACAAATATTTTTTTATGATTACTCTTACACCGAGATATAAGGTACTTGGGGCTCACAACGAACTAGTGCCCAGGGGTGTTCCTGTGACTAGTTCTCATTGGATATATTGTATTCACCATTGACATATAGTGTATTTGGATGGGGAAATTGAGTATCATGGGTATTTTATTTAAAATTTTACTTTCTTTAAAGAAACCCTCTTTAAAATTATTTTCATTTTGAAGTTGTATATGTTTGGAAATTGTTCTAGCATTCTTGTGTATAAAACATGCAAGACTTTTTTTGATAACATTCATAGAATGGAACCTTGATTGGAAAAAATAATTTTTTATTTTTTATTTCAAACATGAAATTGATGTTTCTTTTATTTTAAGTGGAAGTTCATTGGGAATTGAATATCAGGATAACCTACTGAGTTTTAATACTCATGCATATAGTTTTCTTCTATTTTTTAGCCCTTGTACAGGTTTCAACTTGAGTTTGGTCACCTTGAGTGACATGGGATCATTGTGTTGGAGAGAGACTAGAGAGATCACATAGAGTTAGTTAGTCATCAGGTTTGGTTGGTTTAGTTGTATCGTTTATTTATACTTTTAGCTTTTTCGTATAAATAATGTCGGTTTAATTTTTATATAAATGTGTATTGTGTTGTATATTTTTTCTGTATATTTGGGTGAAATCGGTCCCTTATTTACTCTATTGATGACCATAGTGCTTTTTTCATCCCGGGATGATTAGGAATGCCTTTCGGGACTTATCACGGAGCAACCCGATTGACCAATTCAGGGTCAACTCGGGCTAGTTCGTGATAGTGAAGGAGGAAGATATCATAAAGAGAGTTTTCTGAATCATGTATAGCCACTTTGAGTACTTGGTCATGAATTTAGGGTTGAATAATTATCATGTGGTCTTTATGGAACTCATGCATAGGTTTTTTCACCAGTATCTCGACTCTTTTGTCATGGTATTAATGGAAGACATCCTAGTTTACTCTAGATTTGAGGAGGATCATGAACATAATTTGCATATCGTGTTGGTCACTTTGTGGGATCACCACCTTTATGAAAATCTGTCCAAGTGCACCTTCTAGATCGTGGAGGTGAAGTTTATTGGGAATATGATCTCGGAGCAGGGAGTTTCGGTGGATCCTGAGAAGATCAATGCAGTGATGTCATGGGAATATTTGAATAACGTGTTTGAGATCAAGAGTTTCCTCATCTTGGTAGTATACTATAGAATGTTTGTTCGAGATTTCTATTGTCTTTCTTTTCCCATGACCGTGCTCACCCAAAATGCGGTGAAGTTTGTTTGGGGCCCAGAATTTCAGGTATCCTTTGAGGAGTTAAAGTGGCGTTTGACTACCACTGCCATTTTTATCTTTCCAGAATCTAGAAAGGGCTATATGGTGTATTTTGATGCTTCAAGTATGAGTCTCTAGTGAATTCTTATGCAGGATGATCACGTGGTGGCGTATGGCTCCCTCCAACACCATCCACAGGGAAGGAATTACCTGACTCATGACTTGGTGCTAGCAATTGTGATGCATGCTTTGAAGACTTGGAATCACTAACTCTTTGGGGAGAATTTTATGGTCTATTATGATCACAAGATCTTAGCCTACATATTCTCATATAAGGATATTAACCTAATGCAGTGGCGTTGGATCGAGTACTTATAGGGGTTCGACTTCGATATCGTATACACCCTGAGGAAGGGTAATGTGGTGGTTGATGCCTTGAGAAGAAGACTATCAGTGCAAGCCTTGAAGAATTATAGTGATGAGTGAGCTCTAATGGGGCTCTTTTCTCAGATGCATGTGGAGACCATGGATCCAAATGGAGGTACTTTCTTGGAAATTGTTCAGTTGACCCCTTCCCTTGTGGAGCTGATTCGGTAAGAGCATCCTGGTGATGATATATGTCAATGGTCTTGGTAGTTTTTTCATGGTGGGGAGACATATTCTGATTAGTCTTCATCCCCCGAGGGTATCTTGTAGTTCAAGGGTCGTTCATTGGTTATATTGTCTCTATGAAAGGTGGTGATATAGGATGGACACCAATCTTAATGGGTTGTCCATCCTGGTACCACCAAGATGTATTATGATGTTTATCACCAGTTCTAGGGTCCATGCTTGAGACGAGACATAGCAGACTTCGTATCAAGATGCTATACTTTTCAGCATGTGAAAGTAGAGCATCAAATCCCCTCTGGCTTTCTACATCCATTACCCATTCCAACCTAGAAGTGGGATAGGTTTCCATGGATTTCATAGTTGGCTTGCCTCATACACCTTGGGGAAATAATGTTATCTAGGTGGTGATTGATCGTCTGACCAAATAGGCCTATTTAATTCTGATCAAATATTCGACCAAAGTAGAGGAATTAGGCCGGTTATATTTAAAGGAATATGTGAGGCTCAATGGTGTTCCATCAACCAACATTTCAGATAGGGACCCTCGTTTTATCTCTTATATTTGTAGTGGCCTTTAGAAGGCATTGGGGTCACAAATTAAGTTGAGTATGGCATACCACCCTCAAAAAAATGGTCAGATGGAGTGGGATAATAAGATTCTGGAAGAAATGATTCGGGCATGTGTGTTGGATTTTGGTGGTTCATGATATTTCCATTTAGTATTAGTAGAGTTTTCTTATAACAATATCTACCAATCCTCAATTAATATGGCAATGTTTGAGGTGCTTTATGGTCAATCGTGTCGATCTTCTTTTTGTTGGGTGGAGGTGGGTGAGACCTCGCTACTGGGTCCAAGTATTATGTAGGAGATGTTAGAAAAGGTTCATTTGATTATACAATGGTTGTTGATAGCCCAGAGTTGACACAAGTCTTATGAAGATGCATCAAGCTTTGGAGTTTTCTATTGGTGACTGGGTATTCTTGAAAGTGGCACCTCGCTTGGGTCATCGTCGTATTGGTAAGAAAGGGAAGCTAACACCAAGGTATGTGGGAAATTTTAAAATCATTGATAGGATTGGTAAGGTGGAATGGTAGTTAGCTTTTCCCTCTCAGTTTACATTGATCCATGATGTGTTTCACATCTCCTAGCTAAAGAAATACAATCCGGACCCATCTTATGTTTTCAGTTGGGAAAAGTTGGAGTTGGAACCTGATATGTCTGTGGTTGAGAAACTAGTGTTTATTTTGGACTCCTAAGAAAAAGTTATTAGAGGGAAGACTATTCCTCTATTTTGTGTCCTCTAACAACATGGGACTTATGTGTATGAGATATGGGAGTAGAAGTCCTAGGTCGAAGAGCAGTTTTTGTTTCTCATATCTGATCAGGATTCAAGCTGACTTTGTGGAAAGTTTTTATGGTGGGGATAATTTTCACGTCCATGACTTCTTTTAAATTTATGGTTCATGTAGTTTCTATTCTTTCTATTTTTCTGGGGGTTTTCCTAGGCATTTTTGGAGAAAGGGGTGATTTCATCATGATTTGAGCCAAACTATGATCCCATTTCCAGATTTAAAAAAAAACTTTTATAACTCCTCCCTTTTTAACATTTTTCACTCATTCCACTTCCCACTTGGCTTCACTTGACCTTTTAAAACCACCATATCCATTTTAACCCCTTAGTAACTCATAATCATGCTGGATTTGGGTGATTTATTCAAGCATTGGTCCAACCCATGAACCCATTTCTAGTTTTAAAAAAATAATTTATTTCTTTTATATATCATTCATTTTTTAATATTTTTCAGTAATTCCACCTATCACTGGAGACCAAAAACCCTAGGCGCACCCCCATGTTCCATTTTACCTATTTGAAGCCCATATTCTTCAAGTATTAGGGTGAAATTCTTCATGGTTTCTCAAATTATCCATATTTGAAAAGGTAATTTGTTTCTTTCGTAAATCATTAATTGTTTACACTTTTCCCCCATTTCAGTACCCACTTGACCTCCTCATACTTATTAGAACCTCCCTTTAAATTTTGGATTCTTGGAGACCCAACTACTGGTGTGTTTGGGGTGATTTATTCAAGTTTCTCAAGTAAGTGATTTCCTCTCCTGTTTCTTCCATTTCCTTAGGGTTTCTCCCCTCCTTATTGAAGTTCCAAATTTTTAACAACTACGGTTTCATACCTAGGGTTTGTTTTCGAGTTTCTTGTTTCTATATTATGGTTTTAGGTTTGTTTTCACTACCTTATAGTGTGGCAGTAGTGCGTTTGAAGTTATCATAAGGATTTGAGTATACTTGGTTATGTTTGAAATAGTTAAGGGCAAGGCTTTTAGAGACGGCGGTTCGGGTTTCTAGTTGCTTCTGTTGTACGGTGTTTTGGAGACGGCTCCTGGGTGATGAACCCTTGTTTTGTGGCAGTATTTGGGTTATTTTTTCTACTAATTTTGTATTTTGGGGCCTATTGTGTCATGTTAAAGACCTTGTATTCAGTTCTGAATTTTTAATCAAGGCTGGTTTGGCATGATTTTTTTTATTCAATTTATTGATTGTTTTTGGTTTTTTTATGTATCCTAATTTAGGTAAATCATTCCTAAATCATTATTTATGATACCCAAGCACTTAAGCCATCTTATGGGTATAGGGAACACCCTTCGGGACTTACCATGGATTCAGTCGGGTTCTACTTCCAAAGGTGACCAAATCTAGTTTTTGATAATGATAATCATAAAACATGTTAGAGTGGCATAAGAAATTAAAAGGATCATTAAGGAAGCATAAAATATTTGACCTAGCTCAATACATGTCTCAATGGTCATATAACATGGGAACGTGACATAAAAGTGTAGAATACTTTTAAAATAATTCATAATCTTGAAAAAATTAAGTTTCTTCGAAATGAAATTCATTCATGAAAATTTATCATAACATGATAAATAACATTGAAATTTGGAACACCCATAATCATAGGAAAATATGTGTGATAAAACCCATTATACTCATGCCTATGTGAATAGAATAATTATGCCCATGCCTAAAAATGGGTGCAGATCCATCATCCCATGCATGTGTGAAAAGACTCATTATTTCCATTCCAAAATATCTCATGTGATATAAACATAAACCAATAAATTGAAGGAAAATATAGGACCCCACCCATCATCATCCATACATATGTGTGACACTTAAAATCAATAATCTTCATAACATAAATAACCCATGGAAAAATAATGGGTTTCTTAAAAATATCACATAACATGAAAATAAGAAATCATATGATATTAGAATATAATTTCCCAAAATGATTCATAGCAAAATAACATATAGATTATGATAAAAACACCTTTTTATGGGAGATAAAACTTAGAGGGAAAATTGATGTGAAAATAGAAAAGTTTCCACAAAACCTTTTTAAAATTGTAATAAAAGATGAGTTATAAATTAATTTTAAAGACATTTTTTTAGAATGGAGAGATAATAATTTTTGAAAATATTTTTATAAATATTTCCAAATAAAATATAATTAAATTTACAAAAGGTTTCAAAAGTAATAAGTGAAAATACTTTGAGTATTTTTAATTTTAAAAGATTATTTAATAATAGAGACTTGAAAAGGATATAAAATTTTCAAAAAGATAAGTGAAAATACATTGGAATCCTTTGATTTTAAAAATATTATTTAATAATGGAACCCTGAAAAATATATAAGTATTTTAAAAAAGGTAAATTAAAATACTATGAAAACTTTTAATTTTAAATGAATATTTAATAATAGAGACCTGAAAAAGAAATAAAGGATTAAAATAGGGGGAATGAAAATAATTTTTTAACTATTACCTTTAAAAATAACATTTAATAATATAAACATTAAAAATACATAAAGGTTATCAAAAGCAAATGTGGATTTGATGATAAAACATTTTATTTTGAATGGATAGAAAAAACCTTCTGAACATTTTTTAATTACCTTGTTGAAAACCCAAATCATGAAAAGATAATTAAACCATTATTTTAAAATAAATTATGTGAATAAAAAGGATAATTAGAGATAAAAATAATTTGTGTTCCCACTAGGGAAAGGAGAGCATTTATGGGATATAAAAACATGAATTTAGAAGAAAAAAATACATTGAAATAGGTGGAAATTATTCTTAAAAAATCATTTTAACAAAATAATAGAATCATAAAGGTAGAATAATTTTGTTTGAATTATGATTTACCCATAAAATAAGGTGAAAATATAACCTAAAATCATCATAGTTTAGTATAGTTAAATCTTGAAAGATATAGAAAAAGAAGAGTGATTATGATGTAAGAAATATATTAGTGTCACTAAAACTCTTTTCAGACATTATGAATTTTGAATCAAAAACCCACGAATGGTATAAATATAATTAGAACATTGAATATCATGGAATATAAAAGTAACCTGATAGAAATTGAAAATAGGTTATTATTTTTCACCATTGAAAAGGAAATATGGTGTATATCTTAAACATGTCTCGAGCGATTCAAATATGAGGCAAAGAAACCACTACCTTGTTTCCATGCTAAGTCGAATGCACTCAAACCACCTATAAAATAAAAATAAATATATTATTATACTATTTTGTAACTATATTAATACCTAAAAATATTTAAAATTTTCTTTCATAGTCATTTTCTTCATGTATATTAGTTATTTTTTGCCAATTTTTCCACATTGGGTGTTTATAGTTTTATCTATTTATAAAAGTTTCATAGGAGTGCTGTCAGAATTATTTATTATTAAAAAGATGATTATTAAATTTTAATTAATTTTTTTATAATGTATGACTTATAATGATTTATAAATTATAAATTTCCTTTCATGAGTACTTTTTTCTTTATCCTAGAAGGTGAAATTGACAATGAATATTTTTAAGTGATTTTTAACTTATGAAGTGTGTTCTCCTAATTAATTATTTGAATATTATTGTATTCTTTATAGAAACAATAAAAAAACATATTTTAATTTTTATATCATATTTTACCAAAAATTATGTTTTCATAATCATCAATGATATAATTTCATAGCAATGTTCAAGTAGGAGTTAAAACCATCCCAATCATGAACATACTGTAATTATTAGTTATTATGAGGTGATTTAGTTATAATACCATTTAAATAGATGATAACGATATAATTTAGTGTTTATTAGTTTGATATATCATAATTATAAATTAATAATAAGAAAAAAATGTAATGTATATGAAAATATTATATAATTTAATTTAATGATTTTCCTATTAGTATGCATGTTTTGAATGATTGAATTTACAATAATTTTTTGTTGATCATATCATTAAATAGGATATAAAATTTGTCTTAAAAAAAACTTATTGATATAATAAGCATAATATTTATCCTTTAAAACCATTATCATGAACATCCATATAAGGGGATGATGAAATTAAAAATATAAATTAATCATCCCATGGTGGCATTGGTCCACACGTATGCATGGTTGATGATTTAAGTTTTTATAAAATGGGGAAAAGAAGAAATATGGTTTATAATTTAAGAATATAAAATATATTATTAATATAATAATTATATAATAAATTCCCTATTATGACCAGTCTTTTTACAGTGGTGAAGAAAAATGAAAAAATGATGTGTCGCAAAGGTGGTAGTTCGTACAACACATGATTCACATTTTCATTTTTATTAATGAAAAATGGGAGGGTAGTTAATTATTGTACCATAATTATAATAATATTAAATTATAATGATGATGTTTTTTATCATTATTATATGGTAACTAATAAATTTATAGAATAAGGGATGCTCATAAAGAAATGTAAATGAGAATGTGAGCTTAATAACTTATACCTCTTTTCTTGGATTATCTCCTTTGTAAACGGGATTAAATATTTAAGGGATAGTATTTTGGGAAGAATTAAACCTCATAAATATTTATATTAGTGTTTAGAAGAATCATAGGTATAATGTTGGACTAACTATGAGTCTATTGGAGGGAGGTGAAGTTCGGGGAGGAGTTCCCCTATTATAACTGAAAAGGAGTGGAATTTTTTTAAATACCCAAAAAAACAATAATGTGAAGTCACTAACAAAACCATTTACTCCAATATTTGTAAATAGTGTATTTTAGGGTATATAAGGTCGATATACACCACCAAAATTCAAAAATAAACATTTTTTAAACATTTTGTTCCATTTACCTCTTAGGTTACTCACTTTTACCATTTTGTCTTCACCACATAAACTAGTTTTTACCAAGGTAATTTATCATTAAGACTAAAAATAAAATGATCCTTATTAGATAATATGGGCAGAATGTTTCTAAATATAAAATTCAATTTATAATATAAAAAACCTCATAGTATGGAAAATTAATTTTAACACAAGTTCTTAGAACATGAAAAAACCTATTTTTTAAAAAGTTTATTTTTAAGAATAAAGATTTATGATTAGGTTAAAATTATAAATTAAATTGATTAAAATAAATTTAATATAATTATTATCATTAAAAGGGTATCTATTAAGAAATAAAATAAATCAAAAACATTATTTCATCATGTTATAATTATTTAAACAAAATAATCAAAAAAAATATTTTTCATTGAAACGATACATAAATTTTCAAAATATTGGGAATGAAATTAAAAATTAAAAAAAGTATTTTAAAATGATTTATTATACATTATAATATATAATTTAATATGAAAATATATAAAAAAATTCAATGTATTCATATAATAAAGTAATTTCATAAAAGTGACGACATTAATAAAATCGTTATTTTCACTATTCAACTAAAAATTAATTATTTCCAAAAAAATTCCAAAAATTCATCTTAAGTAAATATGATCAAGATTAATAAAAAAATATATTAATTTTTTCTAATACACATCCTATAATTTATATTTTTTATTCATAAGAAAAAATATAAAATATAGAGAAGAACTATTTTTAATTGGAAATGAATTTTTTTAAATTATTTATGAATATTCATGTTTCTTATAAATTTATAATAAAAATAGTTTTAATACTTTATTCCAATTAAAATATATTATTCTTAAAAATAATTAAATTTTAGATAATACATTTCATTAGTTTTTCAACATTACTAGTGGTGATGATATTGAAAATGAACTATATTTAGTTTGTATATATATATATGTGTGTGTGTGTTTGTTTATTTTTTTGTTTATTTTTTCTATAATCTCATTACCACTTTTTATATAATACAATACTATGGATACCTTACAACTTTAAATATTTTTTTTGGTTTTGGTGCTGTGTGTGGAGAAAGTCATAAAAAATAGAAGTTATTTAAGGCAAAATATATAGTGAAATCTCTAGTCGTTAAATCACCCAAATCTTAGTTATATTGGATGAGTATCCCTTAATGTGGAAGAATAAACACCCCACATTTTGGATGAATGAAAAACAATGGAAGGTGAAACTTCTTGATGAATTGGGTGAGAATACCCATTGTGTCATATTAATTCCCTAGATCTCACATTATAATATCAAACCAATAGGTGATAAAAAGTCACATCCACATAATATTAAATCCCTAGACAATGAAAGAATAAACTCACATCCCTTTCCCATATTATATGTAAAGTCCCATAAATTTCAAGGAAAATTTTTTCTTAAATTCTTTGGGATTTTATGAGTACACAGTTTCTAACGGAACCTGATTCCGAGGCCCGGTGTGCCCGAAATCAGTTTCCGAAGTTTAACTCAGGTACGTTTAGTAAACGAACGAGCGGGTTTTTCTATCTTTTGAACCGGTGCTTGGAATTGAAATCTGAGGGCACCGATGGAACCGCAGCGCCGGTAATTGCTTAAGAGGACCTTTACCAAAAATGCATTTGCTTAGGAGTATTTGTTAAAAAATTTGGTTTAAAAAAAAGGTGAATAAAATTTGTGGTACAATTTTATTTCTACCTTAGGTGGTTTTATCCTACATGGGGAAGTTAGGGTGGAACCCACTGGCTCCCTAACTACCCATGTGAAGATAAATGTGATGTGGGGCCCGCACGAGCCCAAACCATTCACATTCCCTAAAACCCCATTAAACCCCTTGTTTTTAATTATGTAACTCCCCACTCTCCAACTTTAATTCATGACAACACACACTAAATTAATTGATTAAACCTCTTCAATTAATTTAGCTAAGTGTTTGAATATTAAAGTTTGAAATGAATGGAAAAATAATAAAATAAGGAGAGGCCTTATTTTATTTGGTTAGTTTTGTTGTGTGAGGGAATTTGGGAGAGAGCTATATTCTCTTTTCAAGAACGCCAACCCTCCAATGAAGAACGCCAACCCTCTGATGAAGAACGTTGACTCAGCGGCCCAATTTCTTCATCCTCTTCTTCCTCAGCAACAAGGGAGGAGACACCGATGATGACAGAAATGACGACATCGTCTGTGGTTCTTGAAAACCATGAACTTCCTTCGAGGTAGGGGTTATCTTCGTTTATGTTTTAATTACCAATATTTGTTGCTTAAAGATTGGACTCTTTTTATCGTCATAACGGGAGGACATCAGACCACGCAAACACGGACAATCCTCCTCCCCTTTTTATTGTTGATCATCAATGATGTTCGAGGAAAAGGCGGCGTGGTGTCGTTGCACCGTGCGGGGACGAAGAGGACCACAACCGGAGCGGGCCGCTGCGGTGGTGCGAGGCGTCGTCGCGTCGCGCCGATGAGGCCGAAGGAGGCCGCGGACAGGAGCAGTCTATGGTGGCAGTGTGCGGTGCCGACCCGCCGTGCCGGTGAGGCCGAAGGGGCCGCGGCCGGAGCGGGCCGTGGTGGAGGGGCACGGCGCCGTCGCGCCGCGTTGGTCGGACAAGAGTCGCGGCAGATACTCAAGGGAGACCGGTTGTGCCAGCCGCCGGCGCTCCAGGAGGCGGGACCCCCGCAGTTCCCGCGGCGGCTCAACCAGCCATCCATAAAGGCCATCCATTTTTCCAGAAAATCAGGGGGTCGTAACCCCCTGACCCTCCTTTAGGGAGGACCCCACTGGAGGGCCGCCGTTTCTGAAACAAAGGGGGTCGTGCCCCCTTCTCACCCCGCTCAGCCGATAGCCAAGCCACGACCGGCTTCCAAGCTGGGCCGCAGGCCGCGCCCAATTGGGCCAGACCCAAACCTGGGTTGGGTCGACCCGGTTCGGGCCGGCCTAGGGGGTATTGGGCCGGGTCGAACCAGGCCCAAACCCCCTATTTTCAGACGAGGGTCGTTCAAACGCCCATATCTTGGGCTACAGACCTCTGATCGATGCACCGTCAGTTGCGTTAGGATCCTTCAATCGAGAAGATCGTTTTTCTATATTAAACTTGAGGTTTCGGAAAAGTATGGGTATGTCTGGTTTGGTTCTAACCCGAAACCAACCGGGCCCTTGGAGCGGAAACGCTTATAATTTAACGACCGGACGTCCGAATGACATTCCATCAATTACGTTGAGTTCCTCTTAGTGAGATAGTTTTTTTGGCTTACTCAACTTGAGGTTTGGAAGCAGCTGGAGTATGGTCAGGTTGGTTTTAGCTTAAAAACGAACCGGGCCCCTAGGACAGAACATCCAATATCTCTCAGACCAGGCGTTTGATTGACGCGTCGTCTGTTGCGTTGAGTTCATTTTGACGAGACGAAACTTTGTGATAAATCGACTATGGATTTCATGAAATTTTATGTATTAAACCCTTGACTCATGGAGCAGACCCTCTCGGAATCGATCGTGCTGTGTACGGGAACCCTAGAGCTGTTTGAGACTGCGATGACGATGACAAATGTACTTGGATCTTATGTGGGTTCGGCTGCGAGGATGACTGTACTTGGATCCTATGTGGGTTCGGTAGCGAGGAAGACTGTACTTGGATCCTACGTGGGTTCGGTAGCATGGACGACTGTACTTGGATCCTACGTGGGTTTGACAACAATGGTTACTATACTAGGATCCTACGTGGGTTCGGCAGCGACGACTTATGTACATGGATCCTACGTGGGTTCGGTAGAGGAGTTGACTCAGAGGCTACATATAATCATCTCCACCCCTCTCCATGAGTAGTATACCTGTGTGAGCTGAGTCTTGACTTCCAATAAATACCATCGATATGTTTGACTTTCTTTCCTGTGTGGACTGGGTTGTGTTTTCCTTTGTGAACTAGGTTGTTCTTTCCTGTGTGGACTGGGTTGTACTTGGGCTCGTGAGTTGGAGACGAACTGGAATTGATGACTTAGGTATATGTATGGGAATATACCTAAGTAGAGTTGGTTGACACTTCGTGTTCATATCTTTCCTTTGTGGTTTATCCTTTTTGGATTCTGGGAGACCTTCAGGGGTCTCGGGGTCCCTACTGGGTATCATATACTCACCCCTACATGGGCTATGCCCGCACTACGTTGTGTTGGTTTCAGATGACGGACAGCAGTGATCGTGGTTGAGGCTTGTGGAGTGGGACAGTACCCGGAGCTGGACTATCATGCGGACGTACACAGTGTGGACAGACGGATTCAAGGATTAGAGGAGACCATCTGTACCCACCCTTCAGGTGGGGTGTCCGGAGGACGTCTTGGTGGTTGCTGCTTTACTTTTCAGCTGTCGTACTTTCTTTTCTCAGTTGTACTGTACATTCAGTTGGGTTTGTATACTAGCCCACTTACTTTCCAACACTTACTTTTGTACTCAGTTTACTTAGTGTTTACTTCATCTTGCGTACTCTGTGGTGTTTGTTTTCTTATATAAGCCAATGTCATCCATTTTATCAGGATTTACGCCTTTAGTGCTAGTTGTCAGCCCCTGGCCTATGGAAGGCGGGCTTGGGGTAGTCACAGCAAGGGCCCCGAGGACGGGTCGTGACATTATAATATCCCACTAATATAATTTATCACATAAGGGTCACAGGAACCTAATGTAAGTTTCCCAAGAACCACACATAATGGTCACATTGAGCCAGTTACATGGAGAAAATACATACAAAATAAAAATAAAATGTATAAAATTTGAAATTGCATGAAATGTGAATATAAACACATGCCATAAAAAACAATGAAAAACATTTTAATTTTTAATAATATAAATCATACCAAAAACAACATGGGGGTTTTCTTATTCAAGGAACATATAGTGTTATATAACTCCATGTTCTTCATGGAACACCACAAAACCTCTTATATATTCACATTGTTGTATAATTAGCTAATTTGAACACTAATTCATCAAGTAAACATTTCTGAGGAATTTAATCTTTTACTATTTTTTTTATTGAATCGGGTGATAAGCCAATGTATTGGGTGGTACTGTAGTGATGGAATTATTTCAAGTGACGCCACCCTTTATATAATCAATAGGAGCTGGTTTTTTAATATAAAGGGGTAGTTTATTACACCATTGTTCACTTATGTGTAGTAAAGATTCATTGATTCATGTACTGGATATGATTGGTTAGTAAGAATGTATGAATTGTTTGGATTTTCAAAACATGTTCAATGATTCTGATGCAAATTTGGTTGTTTTATATATTCTCATTTTTTTGAGAGGTTTTTTTAGAACAGTTTGTTTGTTCCCTATTTTTATTCAACTTTTCACCCTATTATTCCATATGGTTTATTTTTTGTTTTTTCTTATTTAGACTCATTACTTATGTGGTTTATCCCATGTTTTATTAATTAATTTTATTATTTTAATGTATTTTATTTTTTATTTATTCTAAAAATAGTTTCTTATAAGTTAAAAATTAGTATAATGTTAAAAACCAAAAAAAAAATTGATTTATATGAATGAATGGAATATAAATCCAATATTAAGAGTGTTCTAAATTACTAAAATTTAATTTTTTTCATTTAAAAGAATTTAAAAATAAATTATATAGTCAAAATTGATAAAATTATCACATATCATATATAAATTAATTGATAATGATAATTAATTACTTTTTAACATGATGTATTAAAAAAACATTAATATAAAGTGTGGTGTGGTCAGAAGAACTTAAACTATGTTTATATATTCTAAAGTTCTTTTCAAAAAAATTATAATAATCAAATATAAGTAAAAAACCCTAAACTATTAATATATTCTAAGAAATTTATTATTATTTTATATATTTTAGTAATTAAATCCTTGTAAATATGACATGGTGTGTATTCGAAATGAAAAAATGTGTATTTCTATTTTAAAGTGTTTTTTATGAATAAAATATGACTCAAATAGTGAAAATTGAGGAAATGAATTTGTATTATTGTTAAATTCAAGTAAAATGATCATAAAATAATTTTTAATAAGAAGGAATAAATGAAATTTAACTTTTAATATGGTCAAAATGATTGAAACTACATTTTTATATTTAAAGTGTTTAGAAACAAATTGAATAATAAATTATAAAAAATGATATTAAATTGTTTTAAAATTATTATAAAATGATCTTTGATTATTTTTGACATGTAAGAATGAAGGGTACAAAAATATGACATGTGGAGTGAATGAATATCAAAAAAATTATTTAGGTTAAAAACTATATAAAAATAATTCAAACAGTTAAAACTAAGAAAATAAACTCAAATTATCATGAAATTATTATAAAAGGACCATTGATTGATTTATGACATATAGGAATCATGTAATTTGAATTTAAAAGTTTTTTTATTTTAAAGTTTATTATAAGTTAAAAAGATGATAATATAAAAACAACAACAAACAAACTTATATTGTTTTGAAATTCACAAGAAATGATCATTAATTAATTTGTAATATGTCTAAAAGAATAATACATCAATATTATGTTAATTTTTCATGTAATATATGAAAATTCATTATTTAAATTTTAAATTATTCAATATCATTTTAAATTTTCAAATATTATCAAATTAACTTATAATTTCATTAAATTATAGAGTATGGAATGACGAATAATTCATGACAGGAATGAAATACTGACCTGTAAATCTGATATTTTTTATGGTCAAAATAAACAAAAGTGAATTTATTATTTAAAAGTGTTTTCTATGTTAAAATCAATTGAAGCATCCAAAACAAATAAAACAACCATATATTATTTTTAAGTTCTAGTAAAATTATCATTGATTATTTTTTTGGTTTGTAGGCCACTTTATTCTATGATAAAGTGTGATCATAGTGGTCCAAAATGGAATTTTAGTATTAAAAGTGTGTGAGAAATAAATAAAATGGTTGAAATTAAGAAAATATATATTGATTTTCCAAAAATTTAAATAAAAATAATCTTGACTAATTTTTTTATATAGTAATGAACAACTTGTTAATCTATCATGTATTGTGGTCAAAATGATTAAAAAGTGTTTTTAGATTGAAAAATTATTTTCTGAATTAAGAACTTACACCAAACATTAAAAACCAATCCACTAAGCTTATATTATCATTATATTCTAATAAAATCGTAATTTGTTAAACTGTGACTAATAAGAATGAATTTCACATTAATTGAACGCTTGGAGAGGTTGAAATAGTCAAATTATATCTTTTTCATAAAAATTAGTTATTTTTAAAGTAGATAATAAATATAAATATTTAAAGAGATAAAATGATTTTGAAAATTAATTTTTTTATTTTTTTTATTCTAAATTTCATTTTAAATATAATAATATTTTAAAATAAAGAATTTACAACTATATATAAATCAATTACTTATTCATGGTTATTTTTTTGTGTTTCTAAAATTATTTTATGTTATTTAAAATTATCATAGTATATTAATATTTTGATGATGTAAAATTATTCCTGAAATAGATCATTTTTGTTGTATTTTAGAGCATGAGTTGTGTATGATTTTATAAAATATAAAAATGAACCAATAGAAACATATATTTGGCACATACAATAATAATTTGATAATTTTTATTACCATATAATGACCTTTGAATAGTGTTCATTAATACCCCTTTACCAGCTTCTAAATGATAATTTATAAATGTTGTGTTGACTAGCCCAAAGGGATTCCCTTTACTTGTCATGAATAAATCCCCCTTTTTAGTATAGTTTTATATCTCATTCGATAATTGTATTTATTAGGATAAAAAAAATAATATATTTTACTGCATATAAGTTATATATATGTAACGGCCGAAAATTTTTAAATGATATTTGTTTCCTGAATATTTATTTGTTACATGTTATATAATATTATACACATATAAAATAAATATAAAGCAATAAAATTTTATTTCATTAATAATTATCATTACATTATTCATCTATGAAACCAATTAAAATTCCAAACATTACAACTAGAAAAAAAGATAAAATAAAATAGCTAAAATTGAAAAGTATGGATCACCCTAATATACTAAAATCATCACCCCCACTATAAATTATATTGAAATGAAACAAAATATTAGTAAACCAATCAGCATATTATGAAAATAAAAATATAACATTAAGATAAATTTTAGTGAATTTTTAGTGAAATAATGAAGTGGTATTTATAGGGTATAAAGGAAAATGTGACCGTTTGGATTTGATCGTTGGTCAAATATGATTATTGTTCAATATGACCATTGAAAACTATACCCTTGGTTGATAATTTTACCATTACAATTATCATTTATAAGTAGTAATTAAAATTGATAATTGATACAGAAAGTAGAATCGATGGCCTTAACCAATAGATTTATTTCATTTAAAGCCTATTTTTCAGAACCAAAGAGGGAGGTATCATCACTGGGGTTTTCCCTTGACTAATCACAAATCTAGATTCATCAAGTAAATATTGAACAAAATTTCCTATGGTAGAATTTCATGTTAGTGAATATTATCACTCAGTCAATAATTTCCAAGCCACCACATAAAATACCACCATTTCACACCATACCCTAAAGGAATATATGGGAGTAATAAGGGTTTATGTTTTTAGGCCTTAGTTTCATAAATTTTAATTTCCTTTGTATAAATAAAATATTTATTCCATCAATTCCATTTTAATAGTATTTTTTCTTAATAAAATATATGGTTTCTTTTTGGGTGAAAATGAAACATAATTGTATTTTTCTAGAAAATATATAAAATTTTATAATAAAATAAATTATTCTAAAAAAATATTTTTTTCAATAAAATAGTCTTTTAAAATTCTCTCACATAAATATAAATGATAAAATAATTTTATAATGGCCTATGAAATTTTTATAAGTGTTAGGAATTTGAATCTACCTTAAAAACTACTATTTTTAAATAAATAAGGCCTTTTATATTTAAAAGTAAAAAAATACCATATTTAGATAATTATTCTTAAAAATAAAAATTATATTTGAAATCAACATGTTAAAATTAGCCTAGGTTGAATTTATGATAATTTTCTAAAATAATTTAATTTTTTCATGAATAGTAAAAATACTGTTTTGGATTTTTGGTATGTTTAATGACTTCATATTTATGTCATAATGATGTAATAATTAATTAACCACAATAAATAACCTAAAATATGTAATTTTATTAATATTAAGTATTTTAATATATTTTAATTCATTTTCAAAACCTATAAGTGGCTTTCCAAAGTCTAAAATGGAAACTTTGACATTAAAAATCATTACTTTGTGGAAACATTACTTTTCCATCACAAAAGAAGTAAAAAAATGAATATTGGTTCTTGTGCATTAAAATAAATTAAAATGTGACCCAAATTTCTAAAACTATGATCAAAACCCATGGTTACGCAAATGGTTTTTCATTTTCCACAACCTAGTTCCAAGACCTATATTTGGAAATTATTTAACAATTCCTCCTCTTTTTCTATAAATAGCCACCCATTTATCCTTTTCCTTTCACTCCCAATACTTCCTCCATGAATTTCTAGTTATTTTTCATCCCAATTTGTCCTTCTAAGGTGTTCTCAATCCCCAAGGTTCCATTCCTTGAGATTTAGGAGTAACTCTTCAAGGTAATGGAATTATCCTTCCTTTCTCTTCAATTCAAGAACCTCTTTAAATATTATGGTTAATATATTTTATTTCCATTTTTATAATACCCTTACTACCGAATTATGTTTAATAAATAGGATACCCATGTTCTCTCTCAATTTACCCTTTACTAAAACCAATTTTATACACGACATTTGGTCGAGTTTACTTCTCAAATTTCTCTCTCAACTTGAGAAATTCTCTTTTATTTTCCTTTTTTGAATTTCCAAAACTCTTTATTTTCTAGGGGTATTTACCTATATGTAAAAATAACTTATTTTATTCATTTATTTATACATAATAAACCCACATTCCCTTTTTTGGGATAAAAATGACTTAATGATCATATTTTTAATCTTTTTGTATGCCAAAATTTTGATAAGAAACTTATTCATTATTTATCCACGGGTTATTAATGAAATGATTTATTATGATCTATGTATATCATATGAAATTAATACATATGAAGGGTGTGCCTTGATAGTGATCCAATTAATTGGGAAAATAATTTAATCTCTATAGATGACATGTTCTATGATACCTTGGTGAATAACCTTGGTAATTTTCATTTATGACACCTTGGTGATAAAACATGGTTATATTATTATGAATGTCTCATTTAAATGTAGTAGCCATATTTCCATGTTATGGTTAATATTAATTTTATAATTATATTCCTAATAATCTATTGTTTAGTTTATATTGTTATACCTCATGTTCTTATTTATATTCTTCATGATCGCATGCTAAATGTTTCTCTTGATTATTCCCTTTTTAGGCCTCACACTCACCCCTTTCATTTGATGTACATCCCCAGGTTTTAATATGTATTAAATTTAACTTAGTATTAACCCATGAAGGTGTATTCAATTGGTCTTAGAATAATGTTTTAAGTTTTCGTGTATTATGTACCTTATTTCCAAGAAACTAAACTTTAAAAGATCATCTGTTTTTATCATGTGATGAAAAGTTATGTAATAAAAATTCCGGATTTCATAGTTGGTATCATGGGATGGTTTAGTTATATATGGAAATTAGGACTTTAAAACTTTAGTATGAACACTAGGGACAAGTATAGATATATTAAAACATCTTGGTATTTTCATAAGTATGAAGTAAGTGGTTTCCAAAAAATGCATCCTTATCTGGATAATACAATCGGATGTGCATCTAGCATAGATATTCTTAGGGGTAACATAGAAAAAAACCACTTTGAGATAGACTCTAATGGGAATTGGTGCATGGAAACGTGGCTTTCCGCACACCTAATTTGAAACTCCAAGGATATATGTTTGGTTAATCACAAGATTTTTATGAACCAATATGAAGGATATATAGAAAATGTAATTATTATTATAGTAGCTTAATAACGTATTTTAGAATGATTTTTTAAGACATAATGTTCCTTTAGAATTATAATATTTTTAAAAGTAACACTTTTCTCACTAAGTTTTTCTTATTTTTGATAAATGGAGGTAAATAGGAGGAACCACATAAATTATGAGTGCAATAGATGATGTAATGAAGGAATTTTGATGGAATTTGTGAGGGAAAACCTCATGAGGATGATGAATCAACTTATATAAGTAATAAATAATAACTTGAATTAATTTGAGAGATCAGATTCACTTATAATGTAATACCTTTTTGTTGAGTCCTTTATGCATCAAATACCTCCTTATTTCAATTGATATACCAACCTATTGATTGTTGAACAATGTATAAGATATATAGAAAAGATATTTTCTATAATTCATTATTCAAAGAAATAGAAAGTGACCCTAATAGTATACTTCTAAGAAAGAGAAGCTGATCAGTGGTGGACACTGTTTAATAACATGAATCCAAGAAGGGAGATTTATTTTATGGAGTGGGAAGAGTTTAGGGGAATATTTTTCAAATAATATTTTAACCATTTTATGTGAACAAAAATGGAGAAGGAATTTCTATATCTCAAGAAGAAGGAAAATGAATCAGTGAGAAGTTATGAGATGAACTTTACAGGACTTTTTTGATACACTTATTGCTTTGTTATGGATCCTAAGGGAAATTTTGATAGATTCTTCAGTGGACTGAGACCCCAATTGTGGAGAAATATAAAAAATAAAGACTATGAAAGCTATTATGATATGGTAAATAGTGTTATGAAGTTTAAATTTAAGATTGAAGAGATGCAGTGGACACTTATTTCAAATGAAAATAAGATAAGAATAGATCCAAAATTAATGAAACATTTCGACTATGGAAGAGTGGTAAAGAAAGTGAAACTTCTCACATGTAATAAATGTGGGAATAATCATTCAGGGAACTAATTACTTGGGAGTAGAAAGTGTTACAAGTGCAGAAGATATGTCCATATAGCTCGAAACTATTTTGGTAGGTGAAGCCTCAACT
Source organism: Viscum album (assembly GCA_963277665.1). Lineage (NCBI taxonomy): Eukaryota > Viridiplantae > Streptophyta > Magnoliopsida > Santalales > Viscaceae > Viscum > Viscum album. The sequence continues at coordinate 1,436,617,466 of OY728156.1, read as the reverse complement.
TCTAAACACTAACAACAATGGGAAGATGGTGCAGGCTCATTCGGAAGTTTAATGATTCAATTGTAGACCGCTTAGGCAATTTTCCAATCAATTTTCAAATTATAAGATAAATGAGGGAATCCACCATCATCCTCATCATAGTAAAAGATAGAAAGGTCAATCATTTTTTATCTTTATGGATAAAGTGGAGGCTCTGAATGATGTGGTGGTAGGTGCAATCATTGTGCTCTCAAATCTAGAAATCACTTTTTTTATTATATATCTATGAATTCCTTTATTTCATCAAAGTTTTCAAAGAATATAGAATCAATCCCTAAACTATTATAAGTATATTTATAAGTAAAGACTCATATGTGGATTATCCTAGCATCAATATTGTATAGAAACTATGGTATTAACTTTGGTGAGTAAAATCTCATCTCAAATATAGTATTCATTCCTATGGTGGAGTTATATATTATACTAGGTATGGAATAGATCTCAAATTATAATGATAATATCAAAAAAAGAAGAAAGTAAATTTCAATAGTCTTGAATATACAACCTATAGTTATTTTCAAAGGGTAGATATCACGACCTGATCTTTTTCAAGAATCACCTCCCATATCCTTCTTTATGGAGATGATCGGTGAAAAGGGATAATTAAATGGAAGTATAAAGATAGATAATTCCCTCATCATTGAGAAATAAATTGACATATTTTCTTAATAATTACCTAGATCTCTCCCAAAAAGAGAGTTATAATTGTCCATTGAACTCATAGTGGATCTAAGATGATATCAAAGACACTATATATAATGGAAAATGTGGAGTTAGAGGAACTAAATAAACAACTTCAAGATCTTTTGGATAATGGATTTATCCAACCAAGTGTGTCTCCATGGGGATAAAATGTTCTCTTTGTAAAAATAAGGGTGGATCAATGCAGATATGAATTGATTATATATAACTTAATGGGATTATAGTGAAGAACAGGTAACATATCCCAATGATTGATGGTTAATTTTACTAGCTTCATGGGGCTCAATTGTTCTCTTAGATTGACCTCTTATTTGGGTATCATAAATTGAGGGTGAAGAAATTATATATTCCAAAGAAAACCTTATGAACAAGATATGGGAATTGTGAGTTTTTTTATGCCCTTCATCTTAACTAATGATCCTACTATATTTATGGATTTTATGAATAGAGTCTTTAAGGACTACCTTGATAAATTCATGGTAACTTTTATTAATGATATTATAAAATATTATAAAAGTCTTTAGGATCATTAGGATCATCTAAGTATTATATTAAATACTCTATGGAAGGATAATCTATTTTTAAAATTTAGTAAATGTGATTTCTAGTTACAAAATGTTTTATTCCTGGCACACATTGTAACTAATGAAGTAATCTCGTTGAACCTTCCAAGACAAAGGATGTATAAGAGTGGCCTCATCCAACAATTTTAATTGAGATTCATAGTTTTCTTTATTTTAGTAAGATATTATTAAAGGGTTTTAAAAAAATAATGAATTTATAATCCACTAACCAATTTAACTTGAAAAGGAGCTAAGTTCATCTAGAAAAAGGAGTGTGAAGAAAGTTTACAAGAATTAAAAAAGATATTGGTTACGAAACCTATGTTAACTCTACCATATATTAGATACGGATTCTTTATTTATAGAGATGCATCAATGAAAGGGTTTGGGTGCATCCTCATGAAAAATGACAAGGTGATTTCTTATTCATCTCAATAGTAAAATCCTCATGAGCAGAATTATCCTACACATGACCTAGTGTTAGTTGCGGTTATTTTTTATTTGAAAATATGGAGGTATTGTCTTATGGGGAGAAATATGATATATACACAGACCTATAAATTTTGAATTATATATCCATGAAAAATTAATTGATCATTAGAAAAAGTAGATGGTTAGAACTTCTTAAAGATTATGACTATTCAATTCATTATCGCCCTGGAAGAGAAAATAAATTTGATGATGAATTAAGTAGGAAAGACCATATTGTGTAGGCATTGATGAGGATTTAAGGAGATCTATTTATCAAATACCAAGTAAAATTGGACATGGTAATCATAAGGGAAGGTACATCATGAAACCTATCCCAAATTTTTTCTCAACCATCATTACTAGAGATGATCAAGAAAACTAACAGAAAAGATCCTTTATTACAAGAAAAAGATAGATACTTTGAAGAAGGGTAAGTTTCATGAGTTCAAAATTGATCAAGAAGGTGTGTTGAAATTTTATACAAGACTATGTTCCCCATCTATACCAGAGATAAAGAAGGATATGATGGATGAAGCTCATATATTTGCATTCTATATACATCCTGGAATCAATAAAATGTATAGGGACCCCTGTGATCATTATAGATGGAATAATATGAAAAATGATATTTTTTACTACACTAAAAGGTGTTTGGTATGTCAAAAATTGAAGGAGGAGAGACAGTTTCTTAAAGGGGTAATTAAACCACTACCCATACCAACAAGGAAGTGGGGTGGTATGTTAAGACCCATCCCCCGAGGCCCATGTTGTGACATACCCCAAGCCCGCCTCCCGAAAGATAGGGGTTGGTGACTAGAATTGAAGGTGTAAACCTTCAATTGGGAGGCATTTTCCTGAGTACTTGTATGCAAACACACACAACCACATCCCAAAGTTGGATAAATAAGAAAGCATTCCACTAAAAAACCAATGAGTACAAGTACAACTAAAATTCAAATGGGCTAGAATACAAACCCAACAAAAGACTAACTGGAAAGAAGGAAAGTTAAAAAGGAAATATGGAATTAGTTCACTAAAAACCCCACCTAATGGGTCAGTACAGAGTATTTTATAGAATCCATAGTAGTATGTCTCGCCTACCTGGCCTCACTAGGCATCACCGAGTCATGGTCCACTAAGTCCTCTGTCAAGGCGGTGGTCATCTGCACCAAACACAACATGTGCGGGTGGATCTCGTGTAGGGGTGAGTAACAATATACTCAGTAGGGACCCCTAAACACAAAGGAAATACCAAAAATCAATCCATAAACAAACCACATGCATGATCACCAAGCATGATCACAAATCAAGATAGCTCACACTAGGTATATTCTAGAGCAGGAATGTAGAACCATTAGTCACATCGTCGAACACCTCGGCAGCTGGATAACTCCTCCTCAATGAGTATAGTGGGTCTTATGGGTCACAGAGAAGTTTCTTCCCACTAACCTAAGACTATTTTGGTACTCATACCTAATGAGTACTATGGGTATGATGGGTCACACAGAAGTTGCTCCCCATTGTGGGCATGTCGGGTCACACAGAAGCCGCTTCCCACTATGGCCATACTGAGGTACTCCTCCTGTAAAATACCATGAGTCTGACGGGTCACACAAAAGCTTCTCCCCACCATGGGTCAATAGTTTCACACATAAGTCACTTCCCATTGGGCCATAGTATTCGATTCACACAGGGTCTCTTGCCAGTAGTCCCTAGGTCTCATCCAACCGCAGGGTTTCTACATGTAGCACTCTTGATCTCAGGAGAAACACTACCCAAGACATTTTTTGAATTTAAAATTCCATCAAATCCTACATAGGTTATTCCAAAAGATCTACCTAATTGTGAGGGTTCCAACGCCACAAACAAATCATGAATCGGACACCCAGTTTGCAAGATATTGACATTTTTTCAAAACGGGGTTGGTTGGGTTCAGGTCCAGTCCGTTGGGCCATGGGTCCAGCCTGCTGGGGTGGGTTTGGCTTACTGGATTGAGTTTGGCCCACTAGGTAGGTATGGACCACTGGCCTTCCCGGCCTACCAATGGTGGACCGGTTTGTCACCCGGCTGGGATGCGGATGGAAACTGCATCCGGCTCCCTGCTCGCCCTATAGTCGACGCGGGGTTGTTTCCTCTATCTTGATCAAGAAACTGCAACTTGTGCCACGTGTATGGACTCCCCCATGCGGTCTTCAACCATGTACCTATTAATAATGTGGCTCATGGTTTTGGGTTTCTCCACTGACGCAGCCACCCGACCGCATCCGCCTCCGCCGGCTGTCGGCATAGCCAGTGGCCCCATCGCCTCACTACGACTCGGGCTAACCACGGTGCCCCTCCCAGAGTGTCATTGTGACATGCTTCCACCCAATGGTGCTGGAAGAATAATATATGGACCACCTGGTCCGCTCCAGTGGTCTGTTCTTCGCGCTAACTATGCCTACGGCCTCCGTGGGTTATTCTCTTCCCTATGAAGGCCTTGAACTTTCCTTACCACCATTTCAAAAATTCGTCCACCAAGAATGCACAAGGCAGAGGGGGATCAGGCCTTGTCTGTTTTGACCTGTGCCATCTGTGTTAGAAGTTTAAAACAATGGAGGCTTGGGTATAATTTTCCAACAATAATAAATCAATCCCAAAAAGGAAACCCAAGAAACGTAACCCTCCCGCAAGAATGGGAGATCTGTGGGTCAACCTGTTCGTGGGTTGATCTGCATTCATAATTTAAAATAGAGAATGGGAAAAATATAAAACAAAAAAAACCCTTCCATGATCGATGTTTAAGTGGTCCTCCCCAGAAGGTTCAAGGTGTCGAAGGTGTTCATTGCTTCCCGGCTTCATTCTTCGAGGTGCGTCAAAGTTATTAATGTTCTGTCGGTGTCTATTGTTCTTTGTTGGAGAGGAACTCTATTGTAGTTTTGTCAGAGATTCCCTAAGGTTTAATTCTCAACACTCCAACGTGTTAGCTTAATAAAAAGGAAACTTGTCGCAACATTTTTTTAATGTTGCAATGTTGTAGCATTATTCTTTTTCATTTATGAAATAGTGTAGTGGTTACACTTTCAAAAATGAGCCATTAATGATCCTAATTTAATGTGCCTCGTCGTCACCTCATTTATGAACCACAGTGTCTCCATCTACCTCCCAAGCGTGTGAAAATAAAATAAAATAACTTTTTATGTTATTTTATAATTTTCCAAAAAATCTAAAATTTAAAATTTTCGTCTAACCCTTTCTAGTCAAAATTAAGTCCATTACAGGAGAATTCCGATGTTCCGAGTTCAATGGTGCCCTCTAATTTTCAATTCAAGCACAAATTCAAAATTTAGAAAAACTCGGTCTCATGTTTACATAATTAAACATAAAAAAGTTCAAAATTCAATTTCGAGCTCATCGGGCCTTAAAATCGCATGTCGTTAAAGCGTGTGGTCTCAAAATAATTTCATATAATTTAAAAAAAATAAACCAAAATTCTGAGACATTAAATTCTCCCCACCTTAGAGATTTACATCCCCGAAATCCAAAACCAAGGCTAATCAAACAAATGGGGGGTACTGAGAATGAATCTGAGCCTCCCGCTCCCATGTTCTCTCCGGGAGATTCCTATGCTTCCACTTAATGCGCACTAGGAGAATCGACAATCCACAAAGGACTCGATCCTATCGATCCTCTATCTCTACTAAAAAATCTAGAAATGTCTCCTCATTGTCAATGTCCATCTCTCCCCAGTCAATGACGCATGATGGATCATGCATGTACCTCCTCAGCTGCGACACATGAAAAACATCATGCACCCAGTGCATATGTGGAGGAAAATCTAGATGGTACACCACCTCTCCAACTCTGATCAGGGTTTGAAAAGGTCCAATGAACCTTTGAGATAACTTGTCGCCCCAGCCAAATCTCCACAATCCTCATCGAGGTGAGACCAAGGAAAACATGGTCTCCCTCCTCAAACTCCAAGGTTATTAGTCTCCTGTCAGCATACAATTTCTATCTTCTTTGTATAGTATTCATCCGCTCCTGTATGATCTACATCTTCTCAATGGTAGCCCATACCAACTCTGAACCCATGAGTGCTGACTCCCCTGGGTATGTCCAGATCAGAGGTGATCTACATGTCTGCTCGTACAAGGACTCAAATGGTGACATGCCAATGGTGGAGTGATAGATATTGTTGTATGAAAACTCCACCAATGGTAGGTGGTCCTCCCAACTATGGCCAAAATCAAGGACACAAGCACAAAGCATCTCCTATAATATCTATATGGTCTGCTCTGTTTGACCATATGTCTAGGGGTGAAAAGTTGTGCTCAAGCGTAGCTGAGTCCTGAACTCATCCTACAACCCCTACCATAACCATGATGTAAAACGTGCATCACAGTCTGAGATTATCATCAAAGGAACCCTGTGAAGCCACACTATCTCCTAGACGTAGAGGCATCCTAATCCCTCTACTGATCCCTACTCTTAGATGGGTAGGAAGTGAGCTGACTTGGTGAGTCGGTCAATGGTCACCCATATAGAATCATGGCCCCTGGACGTGCATTTTAACCCCATCATGAATTCCATGGAGATACCATCCCACTTCCATTTTGGTACTTCAAGTGGTTGTACCAAGCCTATTAGGACCTGATGCCCGACCTTCACTTGCTGACAAATGAGGCATCGTGAAAAAAACATTATCCCCGCTTTCTTTATCCCTAACCACGAGTACAGAAGTCAAAGGTCCTGGTACATCTTCTCCACACCAGGATGTACCACTGAAGGGTATGTATGGAACTCCATCAAAACTTCCTCACAAAACATCACTGGTAATACAACGCATCCTCTAAAAATAATGATGTTCTCTCCACCTATCAAAAATCCATCAGGAGGCTATCCTGAGGATATCTGAGCACGTCAGGCCTCACAGTCAACATCCACAAGTTGCGCCTCATTGAATCACTATAAAATTGAGGGAGTGATAGTCATTGAATGATGGTAAGTTACTCCATCATCATCCACAAAGGATATCTGCATCGCGGCTAGCTACTTTGTCGCCACACTCAACAACTATAAACCAGACCTCCTACTGAGCATGTCTACCATCATGTTTCCCTTCCTAAGAGTATAGACTATCTCAAATTCATAGTCCTAGAGTAACTCCATCCATTACCATTGTCTCAGTTTCAGGTCCTTATGTGAGAATATACACCTAAGACTCTTGTGGTCGGAGTAGAGGGCAAATTGTTCACCCATCAAGTAGTGTCTCCACATATTCATGGAAAAGACCATCACTGATAACTCTAGGTCAGGGGTTGCATAGTTATGCTCATGCTTCCACAATTTATATGAGCTTTAGACGATCACCACTCGTTATTGTATCAGGACACAACCTAGTCTGGTCCCTGATTCATCGAAGAAAACTATATACCAAACACCCTCTTCTGGTAGTCTCAAGATGGGGGCACTCATCAGTCTCTGCCTTAGCTCCTAGAAACTTTGTTTTCACATATCTATCCACACGAAGGATTTTCCCTTCCATGTCAAGGCTGATAAATGTGATGCTACTCTGGAAAAGTCAGTCACAAACCTCTGGTAGTATCCGAACAACCCCAAGAAACTCCTCACCTCAGTCACACATCTATGTGGCTCCCAAGAAAGCATTGCCTCTATCTTCGCTAGATCTAATGAAACTCCAGCCTCCAAGATGATGTGTCCTAAAAAGTGGTCCTACCGAATATAGAATTGGCACTTTGAGAGCTTATTGTAAATCTGGTGCGCTCAGAGTGTGTCCAGGACTATTCGTAGGTGTGTAGTGTGCTCCTCCTCTGACACCAAGTACACCAAGATGTCATCAATGAAGACTACCGCAAAATGATTGAGTTAAGGATAGAATATTCTATTCATGATTCCCATGAACACATATAGGGAATTCTTAATGCCTAAAGGAATCACCAAAAACTCACAGTGGTTATACCAGCATCTAAAGGTTGTCTTTGGTACATCTTCATCCCGTACCTGAAGCTGATGACAGCCTAATATGAGGTCGATCTTCGAGAACCACCTCTCTCCCTTCAGCTAATCGAAGATTTCATAAATCCTTGATAGTGGATACATGTTCTTCACGGTCACATAGTTTAGACACTGGAATTCCACGCTTAACCTCAAACTCCTATCTTCCTTCTTGGAAAACAACACTAGGGCTACACATGGTGAAACACTGGGACTTATGAACCCCTTCTCTTGTAAGTCCTCCAACTGTACCCTTAACTCACAGAGCTCCGCAGGAGCCATCCGATATTCTGGTGTGGATATCAGTGTCATATTGGGGTACAGTACAATGTAGAAGTCAACCTCACTACAAGGAGGTAGTCCCAAAACATCCTCAAGAAAGACATCCCCATACTCGTCCACCACTATAGGAAACCTTGGAATCCTCTCATCCACCGCACTAAGGGTGAGTCTAGCTAACTGGTGAGTGATCAGCTACACCATCCTCTGAGAAATTTCATCATGTGCTGCAAAGGTTCCCTTTTCACCAGTGAAGGAAAACCGGGTCCCATCCACATGGAAAAACCACAATTTGTGCCTAAAATAGTTGATCTGAGAATGGACTGTAGATAACCAGTTCATACCCAAGATGACATCGTAAGGCCTTTACACCGCTACTAAGAGATCCCAACTAAAGATCTCACCTCCTATAGTATGCTCACACTACTAGAACCAATGTTTAATCATCTAATCCTCTTCCATAGAAGTCTCTAATCCTAAGGATCGAGCCGAAAACTCCACCAGAATCTCTGAGCCTTGAATAAGGCCCATGGAAAGGAAAGAGTGACTGGAACATGTGTCTATAAGAACTGTAGCTAATGTTTAGAAGATACATACTGTATCTCTAATCATCTATGGAGTATCATGGTCATAGGCCTCTATCACCTGAAGTTGGAATCGCCCCTATCCTCCGGCTTGCTGAGACCGTGGTGGACCACCTGGAGGTGGGGGTGGTAGCACCTCGAACCGTCATCCACCACCTATTGTTCGGCATGCTCCCCTTCTAGGTCTGCCGCCCGATAGACCTCCTCGCTCAAACCTATGCCTCTGCCTTGGTGATCCCTCGACCACCTGCCGATCATCTGTGTAGCAGGTTGGTAAGTCACAAGACATGTGTCCATGCCCACTACACGTGAAGCACATCCTCATTCCTTATTGACTCCCTATGCTCTGGGATCCTGCAATACAGACCCTGAGTCCTAGGGTCATCCCCTGAAAGACTTGTCCTACTTGGGCCCCATCATCAACTTCATGTTACTCACTATTGAAGACTCTACCACCTGAGGTCTACTAGTGGCTCTGACTGTCAGTGCCTACTCTACTAGGAAGATCTCCATAAGAAGGGATTTCTACATCACTCTAGCCTAAGTGGGGATGCTGAGAGACACCATGGATACTTTAATTTCCCGTATGAGTCCCTACTCAAAGGTCTGGTCCCTGAATAAAGGGTCCCTAACCATTTTTATAGAGTAGAGAGAGATGTTTATAAACCACACAGAGTACTCATCCAGCGATAGGCTGACCTACTATAGGTTAAGTATCTCCTAAATGCACACTGAGTACAAGGTCGTGGGGAATAACTCCTCCTAGAAAACCCGCTCAAAGTCATCCCAAGAGCGGGTCGCCTCATAATGTGTTTAGATGTTCAATCTCCATCATCTCCCTATCGATCCCTGCAGAAGGCTCACATCCAAGATTTCCATCTAGTCAATCGGTGTCCTCACTAAGCGAAATACCTATGTCACTTCCTCTAGCCAGTCCTTAGTGACCTAAGGATTTTTCTCTCCCCTAAACCTAGGAGGTATCTATTTCTGTAACTCGTGCAAGGTGTTGAGACTGCACACATCCTCTACTAGTATCGTTGGTAGTAACTGCTGATCAACAGGTGGTGGAAACACTGGTGCACCACCCAGTGGGGCCATATCTAGAACTGATCCCTATACCGATGCCTCATCACTAGGCAGTTTGTCCTCACGGTCACGCATCAGAATCCGAGATGACCGTCTATATGGACGCATCCTGATACAGATCAAGATATACCACGGTTAGATGATTATACCTGGTGAACTAACTCTTATTCAAGAAAATAATAAGGAGACACTTATACAATAATTGTTTTCATGTATAGAGCTGAAAAACAGAAATTAGGGTCCTGGTGTATGGATACGTAAGTCACCGCACCGACAATGAACTCCCCAAATTTGAAAGTTGAACTCAAAACATTTAACTCATATTTTCCAAAACAAAAAAACAGACTCTCAGTCTCTGAGGTAGAACCAACCACCTTTGATACCACTTTGTCACAACCCATGCCTCAGGGCCAAGGCCATGACATACCCCAATACTTCCTCCTGAAGACCATGGGTTGGTGACTAGTACTGAAGGCGTAAACCTGTAAGTGGGAGTCATTTTACTAAGTACCTATACGCATTCACACACAACCACATCCCAAAGATGTAGATATAAAAATTCATGACACTAAACAACCACTGATTACAAGTAAAACTGAAAGTCAAATGGGCCAAAATAAAAACCCAACAAAAGACTAACTAGAAAATAGGAAAGTAAAAAATGAACTCTTGAAGTCGTCCGCTGAAAACCCCATCTGATGGGTCGGTATAGAGTAGCTACTGGAAGCTATAAGAGTAAGTCACGTCTGCCTAGTCTCACTGGGAACCACCAGGTCCTGGTCCACCAATTCCTCTATCAAGGTGGTTGTCATCTTCACCAGACACAACACGTGTGAGTGAATCCCGTGCAGGGGTGAGTAACAGTATACTCAGTAAATACCCTGAAACAAAAAGAAAATACCACAAAGAAAACCAAAAACAAACCACAATCATGATCAAAAAGCATGATCACGAAGCAAGATATCTCACAGTAGGTATATTTTAGAGTAGGAAAGTAGAACCCTTAGTCACATCATCAAACACCTTGGCTACTGGAGAAATCCTCCCTAATGAGTACAATGGTCCTACCGGGTCACACAGAAGTCATTTCCCACTAACCTAAGACTACTTTGGTACTTGTCCCTGATGAGTAACATGGGTATTCTAGGTCACACAGAAGCCGCTCCTACCATGGGCATGTTGGGTCGCATAGAAGCTGCTTCCCACTATGGTCATACTAAGGTACTCCTCCTATCGAGTACAGTGGGTCTGTCAGGTCACACAGAAGCCACTCCCCACCATGGGCCTTTTGAGTCACAGAAAAGCTTCTTCCCACTATGCTATAGTATCTGATCCACATAGGTTTTCTCTCCAATAGTCTCTAGGTCTCATCCAAACACAGGGTTTCTTTACGTAGCATGCTTGATCTTGGGAGAATCGCTCCCCAAGCCATTCTTCAAATTTAAAATTCCATGAAATCCTCCATAGGGTATGGAATAATATCCAACTCATCGTGAGGGTTCCAAATCCGAAAATATCTCGTCAATAATATGCCTAGTTTAAATGAAATCTACATTTTTTCAAAAGGGGGTCGGTTGGGTCTTGGTCCGGTTTGACCCAGTTAGACCGACCCGACCTGACCCGGGTCCGCCAACCCAACCCAGACCCAATTCAACCTAGGACTAGGGTAGTTCTGGCATGTTGGAGTAGTTTTGTCCCACTGGGTGGGTCCAGCTGGATGGCATGCCTGTTTCTCCAGAGGCAGACCGGTTCGTCGGCCAGTCGGGACGCGGATGGAAGCCGCATCCGGCTCCTCGCTCACACCGCGGTTGATGTGGGTCTATTTCCTCTGTCATGGTCAAGAAAATGCATATTTCACCATGCTGACAACTAGTATGGACATCTGTACTCCCACATGCGGTCTTCAACTACATGCCTCCGAAGAACACAGACCACCATTGCGGGCCACTCCATCGACGTGATCACTCAGCCGCGTCCGCCTCCACTGGTCGTTGGCACAGCTGGTGGACTCATCAGATTACCGCGGCCCAGGATGGTCTTGGTGATCCAACTGGTCTGTCATTGTGGTGCGCTGGTAGAATACTTCGCAAACTACCGAGTCTGCTCTGGTGGTCCGTTCTTCATGCCGACTGCACCTATAGCCTCTGTGGGGTATTTCCTTCCCTATGAAGGTCTTGGACATGCCTTGATGCCATTTCAAAAATTCGTCCACCAAAAATTCATAAGGAGAAGGGTGGTCGGTCCTTGTTAGTGTCAGCCTGCGCCCTTTGCATTAGAAGTTTAAAATAGGGGAGGCCTGGGTATGATGTTCCAACAACAATAAATCAATCTCAAAAAGAAAACCTAAGAAACTTCACCCTCCTGCAAAAACAAACGATCTGTATGTCAACCTATTCGTGGGTTGATCCGTGTTCATATTTTAAAATGGAGAATGAGGAAAAAATAAACCAAAACAAAACCCCTACCTCGATCTATGTTGAAGTGTTCCACCCGTGAAGGTTCAAGGATTTTAAGGCGTTCATTGCTTCCCGCCTTTGTTCTTCGAGGTGCGTCGAAGTTGTTAACGTTCTGCCAGTGTTTGTCTTTCTTCATTGGAGAGGAAATTCTTTGTAGGTTCTTCATTGAATACCTAGGGTTTAATTCTCAACACTCCAATGAATTAGTTTAATAAAAGGGAAACAGATCACAGTGTTTCTATTATGCTGCGACGTTGCATTGTTACACTGTTTTATTTTTGAAACAGTGTAGCGATTATTCTTTCACAAACGAGCCATTAATGATCCTCATTTAATGTGCCTTGTCATCACCTCGTCTCTGCACTTCAGCACCACTGTCCACCACCCAATGGTGTGAAAATAAAATAAATTAACTTTTTAATTTATTTTATTATTTTCCGAAAAGTCTGGAAATCAACTTTTCTGTCCGAACCTTACCGGTCGAAGTTTAGTCCTTTCTTGGTGAATCCCGACTTTCTGAGTTCAATGGTCCCCTAGGATTTTCTATCTGATCACTAGTTCATAATTTATAAAAACCCGCTCACATGTTTAATTATGTGAACTTAAAAAAGTTAAAAATTACATTCCGGGCTCTTTGGGCCTCGGAATCACGTACCGTCAAAGCGTGTGGTCTTGAAATAATTTCATATAATTTAAAAAATATACATGGAAATTCAGAGACATTACATAATATCACTTTGGAAATCATAACTAATAACCGAAGAACATCCAAAGTAAATAATGTGATATGGGTTATAGTGGATCGACTCACCAAGACTTCCCATTTTTTCGATATTCAAGAAGATTTCTCTCTAGACAAACTTTCCAAGATATATGTAAGGGAAGTAGTGAGGTTGTGTGGGGTGCCACTTTTTTTTATTTTGGATCATGATAGAAGGTTCACATCTAAATTATGGATAAGTCTTAAACATGCTCTAAATACTGAATTAAATTTTTGTACGGCCTATGACCCCAAAATCGATATCCAGTCTGAAAAGACTATTCAGACACTCGAGGACATGCTGAAGAAATTCTCAATGGAATTTAAATGTGGATGGGATCAACACATCCCATTAGTTTATTTTTCATACAACAAAAGTTTCCACTTGAGTATTCAAATGAAACTATATAAATCTCTATATGATAATATATTTATAACTCCTACTTGTTGGGATTAAGTTGGTGAGTGGAAATTTCTTGGGTTGGATCTTGTGTAAGAGATGACAGAAAAGGTTCACATCATCCAACAAAATATAAAAGTTACTCAAATTCAGAAGAACTATGTTGAAAACCATCAAAGGTAATTGGAATTTGATGTTGGGGAAAAAAATTCTTTTGGATATCACCATGGAAGAGATTCATACAATTTGGAAAAAATGAAATATTATCCCTAGGTACATTGGCCTCTTTAAAATCCTTGATCATATAGGAGAAGTATTATATCCTCTAGAACTTCCAATAAATATTTCTCAAATTCATAAAGTATCCATGTATCTCTCTTGAGGAATTACATACCCGATCCAACAAATGTACTAAATCTGGAGGTGGTATAACTAGAACATGACCTCTCTTATCAGGTGCATCCGGTGGAGATCTTTGACTATAAAGATAAGGTTTTATGAAAAAAGACTAACCAACTTTTCAAATTTTTGTGTAGGAACCATAAATATTAAGAAGTGGTGTGGGAACCAGAGGATACAATGAGACAGAAGTATTTTCATTTTTTCTCAACCGATAAAATGAGTTGAAATTTCAGGGATGAAATTTTTTAAGGGGGAAATATATAATAAACCAAACTTTTTAAATAATATTTTTTTTCCATAATAAATGTTTGTTACATATTATATAATATTATACATCTAAAAAATAAAGATAAACTGACAAAAAAATTATCTTGTTAACAATGATCATTAAATTAGTCACCTATAAAATCAATTAAAATGCCAAAAATTTCAAATAGACAAAAAAATATAAAATAGAATAGATAAAATGGGAAAGTATGGATAACTAGAATCTACTATAATCATCACCCCTACTAAAAATTAAATATAAATGAACCAAAATATAATTAAACCAATCAACATCTTATGAAAATGAAAATATAACCATAAGAGAAATTGTAGTTAATTTTGAGTGAAAGAATAAAGTGGTATTTATAGGGTATAAAGGGAAATTTGACCATTGGGATTCTAAGGTTATGTGACCATTGGTCAATATGATAGTTTTAAATTTTACCCTTGGTTGATAATTTTACCATTATAATTAGTTTTTATAAGTTTTATTTATAAATAATAATTGATGCAGAAAGGAGAATCGATGGACTCAACCAGTAGATTCAGGTCATTTGAATCCCATTTGTCAGGAATTTGGGAGGGAGGTATCATCACTAGGGTTATCCCTTGAATTATCCTAAATTGGACTTTAGAAAGTTAATCTTTAATGAAATCTCATATGGGAGAATTTCAAGTTAGTTGAGATTACCACTCAGCCGATGTTAGTTGATCCACTCTGCAAAACTATCACCATTGCACACCTTAACCTTAGGGAATATACAGGAGTAATAAGGGGTTTTATGTCCAGCCCTTAGTTTCATAAAGTTTAATTTAATTTTTTAAATAAAATATTTATTCCATTAATTTAATTTTAATAATATTTTTTCTTAATAAAATATATGTTTAATTTTTGGAGGCAAATGAAACATAGTAATATTTTTCTAGAAAATATATATAATTTTTAATAAAATAAATTATTCTGAATATTTTTTTTTGATAAAATGGTATTTTAAAACACTATCACCTAAATATAAATGATATAATAATTTAATAATGGCCTAATAAATTTTTATAAGTGTTAAAAATTTGATTGTGCCTTAAAAACTACTATTTTTTAATAAATATGGCTTTTATATTTGAAAATTAATATTATCATATTTATAGAATTATTCTAAAAAATTAACATTATATTTGAAATCAGAATGTAGAAATTAGGTTAAGGTGAATTTATGATAATCTTCTAAAATACTTTAATTTTTTCGTGAATAGTAAAAATACAGTTTTGAGTTTTCAGTATGTTTAATGACTTAATATTTATTTCATAATTATTTAATAATTAATTAAACACAATCCATGACATAAAATATTTTATTTTATTAATATTAAGTATTATGATATATTTTAATCAACTTCCAAAACTGATAAGCGACCATCCAAAGTCTAAAATGGAAACTTTGACTTTAAAAATATTACTTTGTGGAAACTTTACTTTTCCATGCCAAAAGAAGTAATAAAAAATATGATCAGTTTTTTTGGGTTAAAATAACTTTAAATTTTACCCAAATTTCCAAAACCATGAGAAAACCCCATGGGTAATCCATTTTTTTTCATTTTCCACAACCAATTTTTCCAAGAACTATATTTGGAAATTATTAAACAATTCCTCCACTTTTTCAATAAATACCCACCCATTTCTCCATTTCATTTCATTCCCAATCCATCCTAAAAAAATTATATTTTTTCCTCCCAAGTTTTTCCCCCAAGGTTTACTTAATCCTCCAAGGTTCCATTCCTCAAGATTTAGGAGTAACTCTTCAAGGTAAGGGAATTATCATTCCTTTATCTTCAATTCAAGAACAAAATTTTGTATGAGTATTTTAAATGTTATGTTTACTCTATTTTATTAAACTTTTTATCATACCCTTACTTCCAAATTATGTTTTATCAATATTTTACCCTTTTCCCCTCTCAATTTACCCTTTTATAAAACCACTTTTTATAACCATCATGCCTCTAAATTTACTTCTCAAATTTATCTATCTACTTAAGAAATTCTAATTTATTTTCCTTTTGTGAATAAAAAACATCTTTATTTTCTAGGGGTATTCACCTAGATGTTATAATTATTTATTTTATTTGATTATTAATACATAATAAACCAATATTCACTTTTCATGGGCTAAAATGATGTTATGATCAAGACTTTAAGCTCTTTTGTGTGCCAATTTTTTTTTAAAAAACCCATTATTTATTTCTCCATATGTTATTCATGAAATTATTTATTATGAAATATTTGGATCACATGAAATTAATACATATTAAGGGTTTTCCCATATAGTTCTCCAATGAATTGGGTAAATAATTTAACCCCTAGAGATGACATGTTTTACGATACCTTGATGAATAACCATGGTAATTTTCATTTATGACACATTGGTAATAAACCTTGGTGATATTATTATGAATTTATTATTTAAATGTTTTATACACATTTCCATGTTATGATTCATGTTCATTTTAATATTATATGCCTCATGATCCCTTGTTCAAGCTATATTTTTATACCTCATGTTCTTATTGATGTTCCTCATGATCACATATTAAATGTTTCCCTTGCTTATTCCCTTACTGGGCCTCATGATCACCCCTTTTATTTGATGTGTGTACTCAGGTTATGAGATGTATTAAATTTAACTTAGGTTGAACCAATGAAGGTTTCTTTAAGTGGACTTAGAAGAATGTTTTAGGTTTTTATATATCATGTAACTTATTTCCAACAAACTAAACATTAAAAGTTCCTCTGTTTATACCATGTAATGGAAAATTATGTAATAAAACGGAAGGATTCCATAATATATGTATATATGTGTATGTATGTATGTATGTATGTATTTATGTATGTATCTTTATGTGGGTGTCACTATTAAAAAAACATAAAAATCAATAAAATTAATTTTTCAATTATTTTTTTAGAGTTTTTATTATAATGTATTTGGTATCAATATAAAATATAAAATTTTCATGTGTAATATTAGATAAAATAATTTTTCATAGTTATTTAATCACTTATAAATCATACATATTTTTCAATAAATGGTGTTTTAGATGAATTTTTCTATGTCATGTTTTATTAGACATGTCCACAAGTGGCTATGCCCTTTGTAAATAAACATGAGGATGAGATTATTAAATTAAATATACATAAATCCATCTAGACTGATGTAACATCCGAGAATTTCTATGTATTATTTTTAAAAATTAAATGGGTTAATTTCAAGACTATTCACTAAGAAGACATGCAATTCCAAGTCCTGGTGTGCCCGGAACAAATCATTAAAAAATATTAAACTTTTAATAACACGCGCATGTAACTTTCTTGAAAAAATGGAATATCTTTTAAATATATCCCTGGATCAGAAATCTGAGGGAATCATTGATCTCATAATAGTTAATTTACCTTAGGCGTGACCTAAATTTGGTCAGTGTGGGTCATCTGAATAAAAAGTCACCAAGGATGTAATCGTAAATAAAATTATTAAATAAAATTATTTTATTGTAAAAAACCTAATAACTCATGAACGGTGACTCGAATTGGAAATCCAATACCACAATTGAGTTCTTAATTTGGTGTTTTCCTTAGTCAAGTCCAAACATCAGTCGGTGCGGGTTAGTTGTGAAAAGTGGTTTTTGGCATTTTAAAGAATAAAATAAATTTAAGATTTATTTGATTTTAACATTATGAAGTGATGTGGAAACACATTTTCTTTTAATATGATCCTTTGTTAGGGATCCAGGGTTAGGGCTCATAACCTTGGAAATTCCCTAGAAGCTCTGGATATAAACCCTAGGGAATCCTCTTAGTGGACAACGACAAGGACTTGGAGAAAGGATCGTTCTTGATGGGATTCGCCAACGGAAATCAATCCTCGACAAAGAATGATCCATTACCTATGTAATAATGTTTTTTCATTGATAATTTACCCCGTTCTTGAATCCTATAATGAAAATAGGCTAATCCATAAAAAAATTAACTTGTGGATCATTTGTATGTTGCGGGAGGGATTTTGTTGCAGGTTATCGGGATTTTTTTCTTGGTTTTCTAACCCAAACCCCCCAATCCAGATCGTTGGCCAATAATGCTTGTCCAATGATGGTAAAACCTTCTCTAGTGTGTTTTCCTCCCTCTTTTCTTCGCGTTCATCATTGTTGGGATCATGTGGCCATAGATCGACATTGTCATGAGGTTTTTAGCACGATCATACCCCCAAGCTCGAGGCAAATTGACATCAGAGGCTGAATCTATGAAGATCGGGACCTGAGGACCCTAGATCTTCAGCCGTTTCAAAATCTGAGCACTGGAGGTGGCCCGATAGTCTATGAAAGGGACCATCAGTATGAGTCCGGCAAGGCGGTCTGGGAAGGCGAGGTGAGGTGGTGGGATTGCAGCGTTGTGTAGATAAGGAATTCATGGGTGAACAGAGGCAGCAAGATGTAGTAGCATCAGCAAAGGTGACGGTTGGTGTGCAGAGCGGCAGAGCTGCCTTGATGGAGCGGCAAGTCCACATGGATGTTGCGGGACGCGGATGCTGGAGCGGAGCTACGGATGACGGATGCGGAGCGCATGTGAGTCGGGGATGCAGAGGTGGTGCAACGTAGAGGGCCATGGAGCTAGGATAGAGTGGATCAGGCCAGACACAGCGGGCTAGGGTGAACGGGCCGGGTCGTCAAGGTGGGTCGGGGCTAGTTTTTCAAGTTGACACGTCAGACCGGGTTATACCCGGTGAGTCAGGTCGGACCCAGCGCAGTCGGACTAGCCCATGGTCGACTATAGCAGTCAATCAAGCTTCCACATATCCATGGAATCTAGCATATGGTCGACTGCCACAGTCATAAATCCATAGGCCCGGGGGCCTTCTCCGTTCTGAAAATTCAAACATTCATAACTTTCAAACTGTGTGTCCGTTTGAAAATCTGTTTGCAGTGTTGGGACCCTTGAAATGATACGGTCCTTTTGAGATATCCATTTGGGTTTTGTGGAAGTGCATATATGAACTAATGTATTTAGGAGTAGGTTCTCCTATAATAATCATGCTTTAAGCAGAATTCTATGGATGGCTGCGACATAGAGACTGGGTGTCTCATGGAGACTCTGGAAAACCTAAATATTATGTGTCTTATAGAGACTATTTGTATCATGGAGACTATGTGAATCCTAAAGATTGTGTGTATTATAGATACTATGTGTCTCATGGAGACTATGTGACTCTCAAAGACTATGTGTCTTATAGATACTATTTTTCTCATGGAGACTATGTAACTCCCAAAGAATGTGTGTCTTACTGAGACTATGTTTCTCATAGAGATCGTGTGTCTCATGGAGAGTGTGTGTATTATTAGATAGAGTATATCTATATATTCTTGATATATGGGTCATGGGTGTATATATTTAAGGAACTGAATGTATTATTCCTTTGTGATATTTCCTCTATGGTATTTCTTATGTGGTATTTCCTTCATGGTATTTTCTTTTTGGTAATTCGTGTGTGGTATTTTCTTCATTATATTTTCTTCATGGTATTTCCTTTGTGGTATTTCCTTTTTGGTATTTCATGTGTCTTATTTCCTATGTGGTCTTTCCTTATGGTCTTTTTTTTATGGTTTTGAGGTACCTTACTGAGTATTATTTTACTCACCCATGAACGGGCTTCACCCACATGTGTCATGTATTTTGTATATGAGTGAACTTTTGATAGAGTCTAATATGTACTAGGATTGGACAAAGCTTTGTGAGTTTAGGCAGGTTGGGGTGTTCCTATAGCTTCGATCAGTAGTCCCAGTACCTTTGTCTATAGGTTAGACCTTGAGGTTTAAAGAATTTTCTTTTGGTGGGCTTGTATTTTGGCCCAATTTACTTTACTACACTTTACTTTCCTATCGTACTCTATTGGTTGGGATATAGTGTATGCATGAATTTTTTTACTTAGTGATTTTACATTTTATCTTTTATGGATTGGAGACATGTGTGTGTGTGTGTGTGTAGGTATTTAGAAAAATGCCTCCCATTTGTGGGATATTCCTTCTCAGTGCTATTCGCCAGCCCCTGACCTATTGGAGGTGGGCTTGGGGTTGTCACGCCATGGGTCCATCTGGGACGGGTTGTGATAGAGTGGTATTATAGGAAGGTCTGTTCAAAATTAGGAAGAACAGTCTTTGATTTTGGTTTGTATAAATAGTGTTAAGTGTTTCGAGTTCGGCTTTTAGGCTATGAAGTCTAGTATTTGTGTGACGGCCTATGAATCTATAACCAGGACTCTGATTTCTTCTTTCAGACTATGTGTATGAAAACACTGGTTGAGAATAAAAAAAATTGTACATGAATAATATAGTAATGGGTTGTGTTTTCTATGTCCTTATTGCTCTCTAGATATACTCTATTAATTGTGGTATATCTTTTTTCATTATAGGATGCATCTATGCAGACAGTCAATCAGGATTCTGTTGTATGATCACGAGGATGATCCTCCTAGATATGTGGCATTGGTATAGCGGAATGTATTGAGATAACACCTCTAGGTGGTTTTCTAGCGATGCCACCAACGATCGAGTAGTATTTACTACTAGTATTACTGGCTGAGGATGCACGCAGACTAAGTGCGTTTCGTGATTTCCATAGGTAGCTACCTCTTAGGTTTTGGGGTGATCCAGACCCCTAGGCAGTCGAGGATTGGTTGGAGGCAGTTACATGTGTCTTATGCTTGTGAGGATGCCCTCCGCGACCATATGGAAGTCCTTGTCAAGAGTCTTTTCCATGATGATGGTGGAGTTTAGAGAACCAGACACACGATGAGACAACTCTCTCTTGGGTAGACTTAGATCATCTCTTCATAGAGGTGTTCTTTTCGGCAAAATTTTAATCAGTGTGCACATAGGAACTTTTGCATCTGCAGTAGGGCAGTCTGACTATGGTGGAGTACTCAACGAGGATTAATGATCTTTCATGTTACTTCATCTATATGGTATGATACTAGTTCTTCAAGGATCATAACTTCAAACAGGGCCTATACCGAGAGATCAGGGCATCCATGATATCCCTTAGCACTCCTACTTATGTTAGGTTACTTGAGCGAGCTCTACTGGTGGAGAGTTTTCTAAGATAGCATACACCAATAGTGGGAGATACCAACAGACACAAGGTAGCTAAGACCTCAGTAGTAGGTAGCTGAAGGAAATCATAGGGACCCAAGTGGATCATAAACTTTGGGGGATAATCCTATGTCATAGTATTAGTGTTATGGGGATCCTAGGGTGGCTCGAATTAGATGAGGCATAAGTTGTGTTACACGTGTGATGGTTAGGGACATCTGGGATGAGATTTCCCAACCCGTTGTACGGTCGATCAGGAGATTGTCAAGGGACCACTGAGGCAGAGGCATAGAGTGGATTGAGGTGGTCTATAGGACTGAAGATGTGGAAGAGGAGCAAGGAGGGATGTAGGAGGTGGGAGGAGGTTCGATGTACTACCACCTCCACCCCCAAATAGTCCACAGCAGGCTTAGGGAGCTGGTGGATAGGAATGAGGCCAGGTTTAGGTGATGGGGGATTATGACCTCAGGGCTCCAGGGATGATTAAAGGTATAGTCTATGTATTTTCTACCTTATCTATAATTTTAATAGACATAGGTTTCATCCATTATTTTCTTTCCACAAACCTTGTTCAAGACTTAGAGATTCTGGTTGAACCGTTTAATCGAACCTTTGCTTAGAGACTCCTATGACAGAAGATTCGATGATCACACACTGGTGCCGACAGTGTGACCTTAATATTAGAGGTGAGAGTTTCGGTTGGGATCTCTTGATAGTGGCATTGAGGCCTTATGATTTCATTCTCAGTATAGACTGGTTATCCACAGTCCATGATCAAATTGACTTTTTTAGGAATAGAGTGTGGTGTGACCATAGATATGGGTCCAGGTTTTCCTATTTTAGTGAAAAGGAAATGCAGGAAACATGGGATGGACTCACACATAGGAGGGTGAATCCAATCACTCATCATTTGTCTAGCCTGAACCTTGACGTAGTGGATGATATGATTCATCAGTTTCTTATAATAGTGGAGGAGTAAGATGACATATTTCCTGAGGATGTTCCAAGATTAACTCCCAATAGGGAGGTGGACTTCTACATAGATCTATACCCTGAGATGGAACTGATATCTACATGTTCATATCGGATGGCTTCCGCACAGCTTCATGATTTGTGGGTACAATTTGTTGAATTGCAGAGGAAGGGCTTCGTGGGACCTATTATTTCACCCTGGCCAGCCCTAGTTTTGGTTTCCAAGAAGGAATACAGAAACATGAGGTTATGTGTGGACTTTTGGTTCCTAAACCAGGTGACCATGAAGAATAAGTATCCACTATCAAGGATACATGACATCTTCAATCAGTTTAAAGGATCACGGTGGTTCTCAAAGATTGACCTCAGATCTGGCCATCACCAGTTATGAGTACAGGATTAGGATATACCTAATATGCTCTTTAGATGTCTTTATAGCCACTATAAGTACTTGGTGATGTCGTTTGGCATGAATAACTCTTCAGCAGTGTTCATGGGACTCATGAACAGGATATTCCAACCTTACTTAGTCCAGTTTGTGGTGGTCTTCATTGATGACATCCTAGTATACTCTGTGTCTGAGGAGGAGCATGCGAGACACTTAAAGAATGGTCTTGGAAACACTCCAAGAGCACCATATTTATAGGAATATCTCAAAGTATAAATTCTGGATTCAGTAGGCCTATTTTCTAAGACATTTTATTTTAGAGGCTAGAGTTGTAGTGGATCCAGCGAAGATTGAGGTAGTGCTTTCTTGGGAGCCACCAAAGAGTGTTATTAAGGTGTAGAGTTTCTGTGGTTTTGAGAGGCATTATCGGAGTTTTGTAACCAACTTTTCTAGAGGAGCAGTATCCTTGATATCTTTGACATGAAATGGGTATCCACTCATGTGGATATATATGTTCTGGGAAATATTTTAGCAGTTGAGACATAGATTGGCTAGTTCTCCCATATTGAGATTGCAAGAGGAGGGTTTCAAGTGAGAAGTGTTCTGCAATGCATCAGGAACTGGGTTTAGTTTTGTCCTGATGCATGGGAAATTGTTGATTTCCTATGTTTTACACCAATTGAGATCACATGAGTAGAACTATGAAACCCATTATCTTTAGTTAGCAGTGGTAGTCTTCGCATTGAATATGTGGAGACACTACTTGATGGGTGAGCATTTTATCATCTACTTTGACCAAAAGAGTCTCATGTATATCTTCTCTCAGAAGGATCTAAACTTAAGACAGAGGCGATGGCTATAGTTCCTCCAGGACTATGACATTGATATTATCTATAATCTTAGAAAGGGGAGCATGGTGGAAGATGCTCTCAACAGGAGATCCAATTCACAATTGTTGAACTAGGAATCAAAGAATTTATCCTCATTTCTAATATCCTTTGTGGATGGAAATGGAGAATCTTACCTCAAATTGATGGTTTTCACCCCACCACTCTTATAGAAAGTTAGGGAGGCACAACTTGGGGATATTGAATATGATACTCTATGTGCTCATATGTCTACTGGGCATACCCATGGTGGATATTCGAAAGGTGTGGATCACATCATTCTTTTCAGAGGACAGACAGTAGTACCAATGGTGTTACAGGAGGAAATCTTGAGGGAGTTTAATACATCCCATTTGGCGGTATATCCAGGTGTGGTGAAGATGTACCAAGTCCTCCAGTGGCAGTTATACTGGTCGAGAATGAATAAGGGAGTTGAGAAGTTTGTTTCTTGATGCCTCACTTATCAGTAAGTGAAGGTTGAGCACCAGGTTCCAACAGGTTTATACTAACCCCTTGAGGTTACAAAATGGAAGTGGGGTTAGATATCTATGGATTTCATGACTGGTTTACGACATACGTCTAGGAGACACGATGTTATTTGGGGGATCGTTGACTGAGTCACCATGTCGGACCACTTCCTAACTATCTGGGAGCAGAGTTCAATAGAGATATCGGGATGCCTCGGCATGCAAGATATAGTTTGAATCCATGGATTTCCATCAATGATAGTCTTATATAATGATTTTTTCTTTAAATCTCAGATGTTGAAGGGATTTCATGAGGTTTTTTGGACTCAGTTGTTCTTGAGCACAACATTTCACCCATAGATGGGCAGCCAGACTGAGTGTTCCATATAGGTTTTGGAGGACATGCTTTGGGATTTCATGTTAGATTTTTACAAAGGTGGGAGGATCTTTCATGGGTGATCGATTCCTTTATGGTGCCTTTAGTGGTGGAAGAGGAATCTCTAGGAGAGGACATGGGAATAGGAGGCTTATATTCGTACTCAGTAGCCCTTGTTTTGGATTTTCAAGAATGTAAATCCCTAAGGTGGGGAGAATTTAATTTCCTATAATTTTTGTATATTACTTATATAAATTACATGGGTTAATTTTGAGACCATATGCTAAGATAGTGTTTGATTCTAAGTGTCGGTGTTCCTGGAACAAATCATTGAAAATATTAAACATTTAATAGCATGTCCACATGGATTTCATAAAAAATAGGAATATCTTTTAAATTGGTGCCTGGATCAGAAATTTGAGGGAATAATTGAGTTTATAATGGTGGTATTTTCCTTGGAGTGACCTAACTTTAGTCATTGCGGGTCATCTGTAGAAAAAGTCACCAAGGATGTAACTGTAAATAAAATTATTAAATAAAATTATTAAATAAAATTATTTTATTTTAAAAATACTAATAAATCATGAACGGTGACTCGGATTGGAAATCAAAGACCACCTTTGAGTTTGTAATGTAGTTTTTCCTTGGTCGAGGCTTAACATCGGTTAGTACGTGTTGGCTATGAAAATTATTTTTTGGCATTTTAAAGAATAAAATAAATTTAATATTTTTTTTATTTTAACATTACACGGTGATGAATTTTCTTTTAATATGAGCCTTAGGTAGGGATACAGGGTTATGGATCATAACCCTGGAAATTCCATGGAATCTCTAGAGAGAACCCCTAGAGAATCCTCTTAGTAGACGATGAAAGAGACTTGGAGCAAGGATCATTCTTGATGGGATTCACTAATAGAAATCAATCCTTGATAGAGAACAATCCATTACCTAGGTAAGGTGGTTGTTTAATTGTTTCTTTGCCCCATTATTGAATCCTGCGATGAATTCTGGCTAATCCACAAATAGATAAACTTGTAGATCATTTGTATATTGTGGGAGGGATTTAGTTGAGGGTTATCAAGAGTTTTGTCTTGGTTTTCTAACCCGAACTCTCCAATATTTATCTTTGGACAAGAATGCTTGTCCAACGATGTTAAAACATTTTCGAGTGTTATTTTCTTCCTCCATTCTTCACGTTCATCATCGTTGGGCCCCCATTTCCACGGCTTGACGTTGCCAGGAGGTTCCGAGCATGATCGAAACCCCATATTTGAGGAGAATGTACATCAGAGGTTGTATCAATGATGTTTAGGAACCAAGGAACTTGGATCTTCATCCGTTTTGAAATATGGGCACGGGAGGTGGGCAGGTGGTCTGTAGAAGGGACCACCAGTGTGGGTCCAGCATGGCAGTCTGGCAAGGTGAGGTGAGGTAGTGGTAGTGAGGTAGTGGCAGTGAGGCAGTGTGCGGCGGAGGTAGATAGTGGCGACCGAAGGTGGCCAGATGCGATGGGAGTGGTGGAGGCGGTAGTCGACGTGTGGAGCAGTGGAGTCGTGTGGACAGAGTGGCAAGGTCGTGTGGAAGTCAGAGGATTTGGTGGCTGGAGTGGAGATGTGGGCAGCGGCCATGGAGCATGTGGGAGCCGGGGACATAGAGGTTGCGCAACGTAGAGGCCCAGGGGGGCAGGCTGGAGCGGAGTAGGCTGGACGTGGAGGGCCGAAGCAACAGGTCAGGCCAAACAAGCCAGGACAACGAGGTGGTCCAAGCCCAGATGGATCAGGCTAGGACCAGTGGGATGGTTCGACCTGTCTCACCGGGTGGGTCTTGGTGGGTTAGGTTAGACCATTAGTGGTTGGACCGGGCCACGATCAACCGTGGTGGTCGACCATGAGCCACAATTGACCGAGCTATCATGCGGCCACAGTATATGGTGTACGATCATCCCCCACAGTAGCTTGAGCTTCCATGGAGCGGTCAACCATGGGGGGAAGTCGGACCAGGCGTTCGGCCATGGTGGTCGACCATGGCGATCGACTTCCACAATTTGTCCACAGGCCCAAGGGCCATCCCTCTTTAGAAAATTCAAATGTCTATAACTTTCAAACTATGTATCTATTTGACGATCCATATATGGAATTGGGACCCTTGCAATGAGATGGTCCTTTTGAAATATCCTAAGTAGGTTTTTGTATAAGTTTTAATATGATGTAATGGCTTTAGGAGTAGGTTCTCTCAAAATGAGCATTTTTTTGAAAAATCTTGTGGATGGTTGTGACATAGAGACTGGGTGTCTCATGGAGACTATGTGAATCCCAAAGAATGTGTGTCTTATAGAGACTGTGTGTCTCATTGAGATTGTGTGAATCTCAAAGATTTTGTGTCTTATATAAACTGTGTGTCTCATGGAGATTATGTGACTCCCAAAGATTGTGTTTCTTACCAAGATAGTGTGTCTTGTGGAGACTGTGTGTCTCATTAGAGAGCGTGTATCTGGATATTCTTGATATATGGGTTATGGGTGTATATCTTTATGGGACTGACTATACTATTACTTCATGATATTTTCTTTGTGGTATTTCCTGTGTGGTATTTCCTTCATGGTATTTCCTGCGTGGTATTTCCTGTGTGGTATTTCCTATGTGGTATTAACTTTTTGGTATTTCCTGTGTGGTATTTCCTATGTGGTATTTCATTGTGGTCTTTATTTATAGTTTTGGGGTGCCTTACTGAGTATTGTTTTACTCACCCTTGAACAGTCATTACCTGAATGTGTCATGTCTTGTGAAGATGAGTAACCTTTTGTTAGAGTCTAGGATGAATCAGGATCAGACATAGCTTTGTGAGTTCAGGTAGGCCGAAGTGTACCTTCGGCTTCAAGTAGAAGTCTTGGTACCTTTGTCTACAAGTTGGACCTTATGGTTTACAAAATTTTCTTTTGTTAGGATTGTATTATAGCCCAGTTTACTTTACTACACTTTACTTTCCTATCATACTCTATTGTTTGGGATATAGTGTATGCATGAATTTTTTTTACTTATTGTTTTTACATTTCAACTTGTGTGGCTTGGAGACTTGTGCATTTGTACATGTATTTAGGCAAATGCCTCCCATTTTTGAGATATACCTTCTCGGTGCTAGTCACCATCCCATAGCCTTTTAGAGGTGAGCTTTCGGTAGTCATGACATGGGACCCTCTAGGATGGGTCGTGACAACAAATGTCCATGTTATTGATTTAATTGATAAAAACAATATAAGTAACTAAAAGGACCACCTTGTCCATGATGATGGATAGGAACATCTATGAACATCATTACCTATAACCACTAGGACCCTTATTAATCATTGTCTGTATATTTTTGTAGTTTATCATGATAAGGGACCTAGGAAAATATATTATGTAATAATGTGTGTTCAAAATAAAATTACTTATCATAGATTAAACCTAATAGAATAGTGAATTCCTTAGTGATGAAAATTAGAAAAGTTTCATCATGTATGAGTTAAACCATTTTGAATGAAACAATGTTTGGAAACTAGTTGATAGACTCACAAAAATATTAAAATTTATTACCATATAAATGTTTAATATTAAGATATATAATAATGGTATTGTTAAATTTAAAGTTAAACTTGGTTAAAAAGGTTGTAGTCAATAAAAATGATTGATTATAAAAAAATATTTATATTCTTGACCTAAATCAATTAGAATATTTATATATTATGCATCTCATTTGGATTTCAAATTTTTTAAGACCATGTCCCATCATGTTTAAATTAAATGGAATTATAAATAAGTATATGTTCAAGTAAGTTTGGTTTTAATTATATGAATGGTCTCTAATTTTTTTTATTTCCTCAAGTTAATCAATAGACTAAATGTTCAATATAGGTTGATAAACATGTTATTGAATTCATATCAAGGACTATAACTAGTTTATTGTGAAAAAGGGATATGTTTTAAAATGTTTATGTGCCATAAAACATATCATGTCATGGTAATATCTATCACACCATATTTATTATGATATTTTTATATAGTAATTGGTTAGTTATTTATCTTGTCATAGTATTATTCACAACACCATGATTCTATGGATGGAAATTTTGGTTCTTGACCTAGTAAAAATGAAAAGTGGATCATGCTATAATAGGACTTAGTGATTTTTGTTTACTTGTGTTGGTCATTAAAAATAGATGATTAATTCATGTTTTAGAAGGTATTATTTATAAATAAATTCATATATTCATCATATTTTGGGTATTACATTGTAAGGTTACTACATGTTGAAAATAGGATCTTGTATGTTTGATTCAAGGAATCCATTATTTCATGGTAATCAATGTGTAATATAGGCTTTGGTGGAATCAAACAATAATGAATTTCACTATGGGTGGTATTTTTGAAGTAGAGATATTTTTTTGACTATTTAAATTTGACTATTTTTAAACTATTTATGTCACAATTTATTTTCATGTCTTACGATATGATTTTTTAAATTTCAATAAATATTTAAATTTTTTGAATTAATCAAGAATGTAGAAGTGATAGAAGTGAATTTATGTCTCTTAGAGATTGTATGGGACTTAAAGGAAGTGAATTGACCTAATTATGGGACAATATCAGTATTTTCATTAAGTTAGAACATCATTTCATCAATAATTAAAGGATTAAAAATTTTTATTGATATTTTTTATGCAACTTTAAAGAAGATACAAGTCTTATTTGGTTTTGCAGAAAAACATGAGTATAATCTTGTTCATTAAATTAAAAAATAGGTTCTTTCAAGGTTTAATTTTATATAAGTTTGGTTGAAATATCCACATTTTTTAATAAGTTACATGAATTATTAAATTCATCATATAATTCTAGTTAATCATAGTTTTGTATGTGTTTAGAAATTTTTTATAATGTTTATATCCCATTTTGGTTATAATTTATAAGTCTTTTAAAATGAAAATGTAAAATTATCAATTTTATTTTTATCCTTATATAGATCAAATTTTCTATATAAATGGAAATATATTCTACCTTTATGTATGCCAATTTTTGTGGAGCTACATAAAGGTAAGTTGAATTTTCAGGATCTATATAAAGGTAATCCCAAGCTACATAACAATACGTCTGAGTTATGTAAAGTTAACTCTTAATTTTCAAATATTACATATGTGTCACCCAGAATCTATGTAAAGGTATGTAAAAATTCATAAAATAACACATTACCTTAACATGATTGCTATGAGTGGTGTAATAGTAAAACTATGTTACCCTTATGTTGTATCATTTCTAGTGTAAGGTTTTTTACCCATATATTTGTTTTTTTTTTCTACTAAAACCTGTAAATGTGTTCCATGATTTTAAAATCCTAAAATCATGGTAAATTAATTATTTTGACTCTATAGTTTTTATCTCATATTTTTCAATATTTTAAACACATTACGTTAAATATTCACTTAAAAGATGAATTAAATGGTGTATTTAATTTGAGGTTTCAATTATAGAAACCAGAACACACTTGTTCTATTTTAAAAATACTTAAACCTCTCTATGTCCTTAGATTTTGATATCCTCTTGTATCTGGGTATCCCAGAACTCATTTATCCATGATCTATGGAACATTCATTAATTATTATAAGATATTTAAATTTCTTAGTGTTCCATAACTATTTAACTCTCTCTCTCTCTTATATTATTTGGTTTAGCATATTTTAAGGGATAAACTATATACAGGAATATATAATTTATCTTCTCTATATTTCATGTACAGTTTGTGAAATTATCAAGACTAATCATTTTATTAGATAAATGTTTGGATTCATCCTTAATATATAATAACCTAAATTTATTAAAGAAATATAAATAATTATTACATTATTATCTTAGGTTTGTTCTAGAGATATAAAATATCACCACATGTTGAATTTATAATTATTCTTTAATAAATAATTTTTTCACACATGTTATTCCTTAAATCAATAGATTAGAATTTGTCTAGGAGAGAGAAACTATTATCACATATATATATTTTAATATCAAAATTGAAATAATTAGGATCAGATCTAGGAATCCTTGGCATGCATATTGAACTGATTAATATGTGGATGTGATTTAGGTGATGATTCTCTAGAGAAATTTTGGATTTAACATATCAAAGTATGAGGTAGGAATTCTTTACCATCTCGAGCCTTTGTATATATGATCCTTGTATAGATACCATTGATTGATAATTATATTTGAAGTGCATAGGGTGATTAGTGTGACCTATTCTTGGTTTTGGAATATTGTACCTTGATATGTCATTTATTATTTGAGTAATACTCCATAACTTATGGAATGTCTATTGTCTGACATGCCATATTATTCCTTTATATTTCATTTATTACTTGTGTAATATTTTATAGCATGTGTAATAATTATTATGATATATTGTTCCTTTATTTTTTTATGCCTTATATGAGGATTTGTATATATCCAGTGGAATATTTTTTTAGTAATTAGGTAGACAGTGGGATCTGATAGACATAGTTGGCTTCTTAGAGGGGGGCATGGATGACATGACTCATTAGCAAAAGATCTACATATAATGGTTATAACCTTATCTTGGAAAGTACTAGGGAATTACATACACCATTTTTATAGAGTCTATATATTTCATTGTGATCTACTGATGGGGGAAGTCCTTGTTTATGATAGATGTCCAATTTTTGTAGCATTCCATGCATGCATACCAACACCAACGAGTAGGTATCCATCAGTCATGGGTGTGACTTTCCCTTAACAGTGGGCATAGATATTTTATTAAAGTTTAAATGTGCATTGTTCTTAATAAAAGATATATTTTTTTGTATATATCTATTTCATGCAATACTACTTATAATATTCTTCCAGCATAGTTCCAAAATAGGTATGGATGGGGTTCATAGAACCTTGGTTAGTGCACGATCACTTAGTACATGATCAGTTATATTCTTGTGTGTTTATTTTTATATCATTTCATGCACTTCATTATACATGTACAAATATTTTAAGGATGAATTATTAGTTTCCTGATATGATTATACTCACACCCTATACAGGAATCTTTTTGTACATATAGACTTCAAGATCAAGGGTCCGAAGAGGGGTACGTTCTCTACGGTAGTTTGCTGAGGAGATTATATTTTGGAGATTTTTGTGATATCGGGATCTACTCTAGATAGTTTTTTATCACCCTTTTATTTATTAATATTTATTTTTATTATTATATAGTTTACCTACCACATTTAGTGTCTATTTGGTTATTATTTTATAACATGACATGATAGATGTTATAGAATATATTATATTGTTTTTATGATGTGATGCTCTGTTGACTTATTTTGATTTTTTTATTTATCCAATCATAGTTATGATTACTGATGGTATATTTTCCCTACATTACTTTATACCCTTTCCACTAGTCGATAGCCTCTTTCATATATGGATGCACACATGAGGTTATGTGGAACTTTGGCTCACACCTGATGTTTCATCTATGGATGATAAAAAAATGGTATCAGAGCCTGATTTTCCTTTCTTTTCTTCTTAATTATTCAATAAAATGGTAAAAATTCCATAATTTGTGTAAAACATAGTTATGGTATTTCTCATGTTCATGGTTATATCTTTTGTAATGGGCCTCCAAGTTACCTATGATTGTATTTTTGTTAATTTTTTATGGGGTTTGGGTGTGTTCATACATCGTGAGTAGGTATGTAGGATCACATGTCAGATATATATACATGTTGTTTCGACATTGTATTTCTTTAATTAAAAGACTTTAATTTTCTTTTCTTCTATGAAAAAACTATACTCCATATAGTTGTGATATATATTTTCTATAATTACTTATTTTAACTTCTTCATGTAGTTATAATATATATATATAATGGTGAATAATGTGTAGGTATGGAGGACTAGGATTTATCCTTGGGTAGTAGTATGAGGGTTATACTTTGGGTTTTGGTATCTCCTAGGATATTTCTACAAATAAAAATAGATTTTGTGTGCCTTATAACTTCTTGAGTCATTATCATGAGTAGGTTATTATAGGAGTTATAAACATGTGTTTTCTATTTCAAAAACAATCACCTTAGAGACACTAAAATGCTCTTTGCAGGGATGACATGCCAGTTCCACCATAGGCTAATAAAGTGGATTCACTTGAGAGTGCTCCTGCACCTAATACAGTTTTTCATGAAGTAAATCCTCCCTAGTATGGAGTCCTATAAATTTTTGTTGGTTTGGAAAGAGGGGTATAAATGATAATGGTTGACTATTACCAATATCATTGACTCTAGTATCTTCAAGAATTCCAAAGAACTAGTGGTCCTATGGATATTAAGGACTTAATTGACTTCATTGAGGCCATATTTGGCCTGGTATATACTCCTCTATATAGGGTGGGGTGTTGTGGGGAATGTGGGAAAGTGTGATAATCTTACTTGGAGAGTCCTTTAAGGAACTTTTATTCAAGGAGTAGTTTTTTGACATGTAGAAGCGTGACTAATCATAGTATTTGATGGATCTTCAGTGAGGAACAATGTCGATTCTTTCATACTCGGTTTGTTTTATAGATTTGTTATGATTTTCACGTATTTTAGTTGGGAAATATTTATAGAAATCTAGAATTCTTGAGATTGGCCTTCATCCAGATCTTAGACATCACGTTAGGTTCTTTGACCTTATGATGCATACTGAGGTTCTTTGTAAGTTATTGTCTTTTTATAAGGTTCTAAAGCAAGATAAGATTGTGGGGTTATTCTACTCTATCTATGATAGGAGGATCTACCATGTGTTATAATTGTGGATATAAAGGCAATTTCATTACATTGTTCATGAATACACATGATAAAATCAACTAATGTGGAAATATGGTTTATCTACATTAATTTTGTACTAAGGATCCAGGTCCATATTCAAAGAAAACTTGTTATGGTGCAAGAAGGGGTCTAAAAAATTATAACCATGAACCATATACATTTGTGACTTGGGTGATTCATGCACTATAGAGGAAAGGTCATGATCTAGAGATATGCAGGATGTGTGCAATGGATAAGGTTTTGATCGTCAGTAGAGAGGGGTCTTCTGTCGTTATATTTATAGTTTTGAATACCTTTATATGATATACTTCTTTATTTGATATAGGATCTTACTATTTTTTATATCCAATCAAGTCGTTACTTGACTAAATTTTTCAATTGAGTAATCTTTAGAGTTACTCTATCTTGACACTCCACTGGGAAAGAAATTAAATCACATTCTATAATTTCTTTAGTGTACAGTAGTGGATTATAACTATGGAAATCTATGAGGCATCATGATTTTAAAGATGACTATTTTTTATGTGATATTGGGAATCTATCGGTTGATCAATTATCAAACTCATATTGACTTCTACTAGACATTTGTATCATTCAACATGCCTATAGAAGAGAGTCTTATATTGATGAATGAGTTGGGTGTCATAGTAGGTAGGATGGTACCAAAACCTAAGACAGATTGGATCTATCACAGTACATGTAGTAGACATGGTTATCATAGAATAATCAATAGTATCCCCCTATATCATCCCTTTAGTGGTGGATCATTATCAAGATTTATTCCCAAATTACTTCACTAGTCTTCATCTAGATAGGGGAATTGTGTTTTATACTGAGCTCATTCCTTTGTCACAATGGATATTGAATTGCCCTTACCATTTTTCAATGGATGAGTTGAAAGAGTTAAAGGAGAAGTTGGAAGATTTGGAGATAAGGGGATTTATCAGACCAATCACATCTCCTTGGGGTGATACGATGTTGTTTTCCATATAAAAAGATGGAAGTATATGGATATTTATAGACTATAGGAAACTAAATTAGGTAATGGTGAAGAAACCAAGGATTGATGATTTGTTTGGTTATTTATGGGGATCCTAGTGGTTTTCAAATATTGACATTTGTTTAGGATAACATAGGCTATGGGTCAAAGAAGAGGATATTCCCAAAATATATTTTAGGAGTAGATATGGTCTGTATGAGTATCTTTTCATGCCTTTCGGGTTCAAAAATTCCCCAATAGTTTCCATGGATATCATTAATAAAATTTTCCATATATACCTTGACTCTTTCATCATTTTATTCATGAATTATATCTTAATATATTTGAGGACTTCATATATGCATGCTAGAAACCTTGATATTATATTGAGTACACATTGAGCTCATCGAATTTATGAAAAACTATCAAAGTGTCACTTTTAGATTCAATAGGTGTGGTTTCTTGGGAATTTAATTTTTGAGATAGGGATTTCAGTGGACTTGGAGAAGGTAATGGTTGTGATGTATTGGGAATATCCTGGGAATGTATTTTAAATCATAATTTTCGTTAGGCTTGAGGTGTATTATAAATATTTCATCCAGTATTTCTTTCATTTAGTTGTGTTAGTGATAGAGATGACTAAAAGGGGGTGAATTTTGAGTGGTCTGGTCATTTTGAAGAGAATATCCTTGAGCTAAAGAGGATACTGAAGAAAACTATAGTTTTTATTATTCTAAATCCTATGATTAGATACACAATGCATTATGATGCCTTAGGTTTTGTGATGGGAGATATGTTAATGTATTGAGATTAATCAGTTACAAAAGGTTTCATATCATCTATGACCCCATGAGCAGAACTACCTGATGCATGAACTGGAGTTAGTGATTGTTTTTCATTCTCTATTTTGATATAAACATTATCTCTTAAATGATATGTTTATAATAAAATAATACCACAATAACTTTTCATATATATTCTATTAGTGGGATTTAAATTAGAGGCAGTGGATTTTAATGAAGTATTGATAAAAAATTGAATTCAATATGGCCTATGCTCTAGGTAAAGGTAATGTCATTATAGATTTTCTCTATAATAAAATATTAAATACATGGGATATTAGAGAGTGGCCTTCATAGAAGGAATGGTTTATGATGATTTTGATATTTGAGTGGATAGTTCATGTATCTGAGGATCATATAGTAATAACTTGTACACATTTGTTTTTCACATATACTTTAGTGTACCTTGAAAAAGCTATCTATGAGTAGAAACCTGAATGTGTGTTGATGTGGGAATGAGTGGACGGGGTACACCCAGTTCTGAGATAGTACTTAGGTGATGAAGATGATGTGATATATGTTTATGAGAGACTTTTAGTGATAGATTTCATGTGCGAGGATCTAATGAGAGACTATCATGATTTGAAATGGGTTGCTCATCTAGGGTAGATGAAGATATACCATGATATCTGATATTAGTTTTGGCATCTAAATTTGAATAGAATCATCACTAGTTTTGTTTCGTGATTCCTTACCTTACAGAGGGTTATGTCTAATCATCACCATCCTGGTGGTTTGTTATATCCACTTCTAGTGACTTTGTGTAAGGGGGATAATGTTATGATGAACTTCATGATGGGTTTACCTAGGACCTTGAGTATTTGTGATATTGTTTTGATGATATTTGATTGGCAGATGAAACTGGATCATTTCTTGCCAATTTGAGAGACCATTTTATTGGATGATGGGGGAAAGATGTATGTATAATAAATTTTAGGCATAAATTTATTCTCTTTGATCATATTATCAAATATTGATTCATTATTTATGTTGTTGTATGGAAAGGGCTTACTAAAGTCTTTGGGTACTATTTAAATCTTAATATGGTGTATCATTGTTATACTGATGGTTAATCAGATATGAAGATTCAAAGTTTAGATGATATGTTGTGGACATGCATTCTATACTTTGATAGAGATTTTTATGGTCAACTAGAATTTGTTAAGTTGATATACAATAATTTTTTTTGATTAAATTTATATGGTTCCTTTATGGATCTTTATGGACAGTTGTGAAACTATTCACTATATTGGAAAGTGGTTGGTGAGGAAATAGTGGTTGGTTAGAATATGGTACTAGAGACCTCTGAGAGATTTCAGATGATCCAAAATTAGTTAATCATCACTAAGAGTATAAAAATATCATATACTAATAGGTATAAGTGACCTTTGGAGTTTTTTGTGGTACTCCATGCTTTCTTATAGGTGACTCCTCATTTAGGAAATCAATGGTTATGAAATAAAAGGAAATTGGTGCTATATTTTTTGAACCATTTGAGATTACTGAGAATATAAAGATAGTGGACTATAGTTCAGATATTCCTTCATTGTATTTAGATATGGATTATGTGTTTCTTGTTTCCGAAATCTATAGGTAAATTCTTTATCCTACACATGTGATTGGCTATGAGGACGTTTAGCTAGAGCATGAAACATCATTGGTGGAGTTCCAAGTGAGGATCATAGATCAGAGTAAGAAAGTGTTATGAGATAAGATGGTTCCACTTTTCAAAGTCATATGGAATCATGGTTGGTATCAAGAGGAGACTTTGGATGGTGAATCTTATTATTTGGTGTAGTGCCCTGACATGTTCGTTCAAGACCACTAAATAAACTTCTTGGGGATAATAATCCGCTATATTGAGAGAATTATAACATCCAAGTCTTTTATATGGTATATGAAATATTAAATTCAACTTATCCATCAATTTAATTTATATTTTAATGGTATCTTGGAATGTTTTTTGACCCTATTAGTTATAATTAAAAATTCTTTTGATGTGAAAATTTAATAATTTTCAATATTTTCACCCTTACGTAGACCTTATTCTCTACATAAAGGTATATACATTCTATCTTTACATAGGATGATTTTTTAGAATCTATTTAAAGGAAAGTTTAATTTTTAGGCACTTTATAATAGTAAACCCTCCCTACATAAAGGTTAGTCTGATTTATGAAAAGGTAATTCATAACTTTTAAAGGTTATGTAAAGGTAACCCAACCTCTATGTAAACTTATGTATAAATTCATGAACAACATAAGGGGAAAACATGTTACCTTCATGCAATAGCTATGAAATATATAATGGTAAAATCATGTTACCCTTACACATCTCCCTTTTGGGGGTAAATTTGATTTTTAAAATAGTTTTTTTTCATCTTGGACTTGTAAATGCATTTCATGATTTTAAAAGCCTAAATTTATGGTAAATTAATAATTTTGACTCATTTAAATTCATAACTCATATTTTGGAATATTTTAAACACTCAACATTCAATATTATTTTCTAAGATGAACTAAATGGTTTTTTTATTTTGAGTTTTCTACACTACAGAATATAACTCTCTAGTTCCCTTTTTAAAATACCCAAACCTATTATTACTCTTTGATTTTGATATCTTCTTGAGTTTGGGAATCCCTAAACTCCATTATCCAAGATATGTGTTGTCTTATTTGATCAACCTAAGTTCTTATAGTTTCCAAGAATGTTATAACTCTCTCTCTCTATCCTCTATTCTTAGTTGTAGTGTATTTCAAGGGATAAATTATAGGTAGGGATCTATAATTACTCTTCTCTATATTTCATGTATAATTTTTGAAATTAACATGCATAAATATTTTTTGGATAAATGGTTTGCTTCAACCTTGATAGATAATAACTATTAATTCTCAAATAATTATAATGAATCATCACATGCTTATCTTAGGATTATTTTGGGTAAATAAAATATCATCTTATATTGAATTTATAATTATTCATTAAGAGGGAAATTTATAGAACATGAAATGGATTAAATAAATAATATAAAATTTATCTAGGAGAGAGAAATTATTATCACATATGGTTATTTTAATACTGAAATTGAAATAATTGGTATTAGTTCTAGGATTCCTTGGCATGTGGATTGAACTTATTTAAACACATACATAATTCATGATACAATTCCTTGGTGATCCTTTCGATTCGACATAGGAAAGTTTAAGCTAGAAGTCATTTCCATATCATGCCATTATATGAAATTTATTGGCGTGATTGGATTGTGTGTATATTCCTATTGTAAAACCCCTTGACTAATAGGTGCATTTGACATTCATAGGGTGATCCATGAGGCCTATTATTGGTTATAGAATATTATTCCTTTCTATGTCATTTATTATTTGATTAATATTTTATAGCTAGTGGAATACCTATTTTTTGATACTATATATTGTTCCATGTCATGATATTTATTAATTTGGTAATATTTCATATCCCATGGAATACTTATTGTGATATATTATTCCTTAATATGTTATGCCTTACTAGTGGATTTGTACATAGCCAGTTGAATTATTGTTCATTGATAAGGTTGGTATGTAGACCTGATGAACTTATCTAACTCCCTAGGGGGAATGGATGACATTAATCATTGTTTATGGATCATTATATGATAGTTATCACCTTGACTTATAATACATAGGGGAAATCCAAATGAAATTGGAAGAGAGTCTAAATATACTGGTGTAATTTATCAATGTGGAATGTCCTTTTATATGAGAGTGGTCCATTTGTTGTGGAATGTAAATCATTTTTACCATCATAGGAGAGTATGTTGGTTCGGAAAAAAGCGAGGAAGATGGCAAGAGGGGGGGTGAATTGCCTTTTAAAAAATTGATTAACAAATTAAAAATCAAAGTAAAGTGCAGCGGAAAAAAGAGGCAAGACACACAAAATTGATAACGGAGTTCGGCCAAAACTCGGCCTACGTCTCCGCTCCCAACTCAACCGTTGAGAGATTCCTACCGCTTGCTTTTCAATGGTTTTAGCAAGAAACCCACTAGGCTTTGAGGTAGCACTAGGACCTATTACAGCTTGCTTTTTGTGGTTTAGCAAGAACCCACTTGCTTTTAATGGTTTAGCAAGAACCCACTAGTCTTTTTACGGGTGAAAACTAGCTCACCGAGACACAAGCCTTTTAAAGGAAAAGCTTGAGAAAACCTCTTCACACCTTAGTGGTGGTGTGAGAACCCAAAGAAATAGGGGATGAGAAAAGTTTGGGGTTTGTAAGCACAAACCCAATTTTAAGCTCAAAATAAAATATACAAGAAAAACCGTGATTGGGAAGACTTGGGCGCCAAAGGTTGAATGGAGTTGAAGACGTGCACTCCCAAGCTTCTTGAGTGGAGCTCCTTGGATGTGGAAGTTATTGGAGCTATTGAGGTTCCTTTGAAGGAAGTCGCCGGAGGTACGCCAAATGATGAACAACGTGTCCGTGGGCTTCCGTATAGTTCCGGTAGTGGTTCGGGGCTTCCTTGGCCTTTATTTATAGGCATGGAACCCTTGGGGAGGCTTCGGAGCCGTTGGAGAGGCTAAAAGAGCCGTTGGGAGCCAAGTGGGCCAGCCTGGTCAAACTGCAACAGCTAGTTTGACTGGCTCCACCGGCTGGCCGGTACAGTCCCACCGGCTGGCCGGTGCTTGAGGAAATTGGGAGATTTCGAGACTTGTAAAGCAAAGCATGAAAAAAAGTTTCTCCCCCAATCAATCAAGAAATTCTCCCCCTTTGTGATTATCAAAATAGAGTGGGGCATAAAACTTGATTGAGGGATAAGAGATTTGAAAAACAAGATAGATATTTTTTAAACCAAATGAAATTTGAAATTTGAAATTTTGAATTGAAAGTTTTGAATCAAAAATTGAATTTTGAAATTTGAAACCAAATGTTGAAATTGAAGGTTTGAAATGAAAAAATTTTGAAAATGAAATCAAAAGTTGAAATTGAAAGTTTGAATCGAAATTTTGAAAATGAAATCAAAAAACCTAACTCCCCCTAAATAGAAAGAACTAATCACCGGGGAGAGGGATTTTGAAAAGAGACAAATTTTGGCCCGGTGAGACTCGCCAAAAGGGATTTTTCAATCCACACTTGTCTCATGGCGGGTCTTCTCCTATAGAATTCGTCCGAATAAAAAATAGACTTGGGTTGGCCGTACCGGGCATTTTTGCAATCACACTCATAAATGAGGTGCCCGGGTTTTTTGCAATAGTTACAAAATTTAAAATCGGAGCTCCCCCTTACAAAAATAGTGGGTGCATGGGAGGAGGAAGCTATATTGGTGTAGCCAAGTCCATTGGTGGTTCTAGATACTCGTTGAGAACCTAAGAGTTTGGACAAATTTTTTTCACCTTGGGTGAACTTGGCTAGGGTCTCTCTTAGATCTTTGATGGTTGATTCCATAGAATCAACATTTGGAAAATTTTGGATTTTGAGGGAGAGTTCCTCCTTCTCTTTGAGAAGTTGGTCTTTTTCGGAGGAGAGTTTTTTGAATGACTTTTTTAAAGCAACAAATTTTGACGATAAAGTATGAAAACCTTTTTCTAGTTGATCTCTAGCGTATTGGAGATCTTCATAGGATAAATGATTTAAAGAATTTGAATTTGAAGAACATGAGGAAGCGGAATCGGAAGAAGTTACCTCATGGAATGCCATTAGGCATTTGTTACCGTTGTCGCTTGAGGAGGAGGAGGAGGAGGATGAGGAGGTGTCACTCCATGTCGCCTTGAGGACCTTTTTCTTTCCTTTTTCCTTTTGCGTGGCCCGTTTTTTGTTCAGTGGGCAATCGGGCTTGTAATGGCCCTTTTCGCCGCACCCGTAGCATTTTACCTTGGGCTCGGGTCTTGCGGTGGGTTCTTGCTTTCGATGCTTGCGGGATTTCTTCTTCTTGTGCTTCTTCATAAACTTGTGCATTTGGCGGGCGAGATTCTCCATTTCCGAGTCGCCGCTTGATGATGAGGACGATGAGGAAGGAGATGAGGAAGAAGATGAGGAGGAGCTTACTTCCTTTTGTACCTTGAGGGCAATGTTCTTTGGTGTCTTGATTGGTGTGCCCTCATTTTGTGCTTGCCTCCTCATGGTGATCTCGTACGTCATTAGAGATCCAATGAGCTCCTCTACCGGCATATTTTTGACGTCCTTAGCTTCTTGGATCGCCGTCACTTTAGGTGCCCATGAGCTCGGAAGGACCCATAAGATCTTCTTGACCATCGTCTCAGCTGAAACATCATCACCAAGGGACTTTCTCCCATTGCACACGTCAGTAAATCTAGTAAACATTTCAGAAATAGATTCATTTGGATGCATAGAAAATGACTCAAAATCTTGACGATACATTGTGTTGATAGGCATTTGATTGCCAAGAAGTTGACCAAGGAAGAGGCAGAAATGGACTGAAATTCAGTCCACCGGCCGACCGGTGGCTTCACCACCGGCCAGCCGGTGGCACCCAGACTCAAGGGGTAGCTACTGCCTCCCCACCGGTCGACCGGTGGACTGAATTTCAGTCCATTTCTGCCTCTTCCTTGGTCAACTTCTTGGCAATCAAATGCCTATCAACACAAACACTTAAAACACAATGTTAGATAAAAATGAAAGTGATTGTGATCATGAAAATCAAACAACGAGAGGTTCGATATGTACAACAGAGTATGTATCCATGATTCATGGGTGTGGAATGCCCTTAAATATGGGTTATGTGTTGATTCTTAAAGGTGTAATGTGCATTTACTTAAAGGAAAACATATTTACATGGTGTGATCTAAGTTAGGTGATAACACTTGAGATATTCCTACAGCATGGAGGTGAATTAGGTATGGTTGGGGTATGTGGAATCTCGGTTAGTGTATGGTCACTTAGTACATGGATGGTTATATTATTGTGTACTAATTGTACCATCATTTTATATACTTTTATATATATGTTCACTTATGTTAAGTATGCATTGGTCATGTCCTACTGGGTTTATACTCACACCCTACATAGGAATATTGGTGAACATGAAGTTTCCATGATCAAGAATATATAGAGGGTTAAGGGACACTATAGTAGGTTGTTTAGGAGCATGAATTTTGGTGATGGTCCCAGTATCAAGACAGACCCTAGAATGTTTATTAAACACCCTTTTAATTATTTATACTCAGTTATACTATTATACTGTTGACTCGAAACATTGGGGATCCCTTTGGTTATTCATGTATGAACTAACATGATATCGGTTGTATAATTTGTTATATTTTTTCCATTGTGATGAATATTTGACTTATTCTAGTGTTGTTATTTATCTGATGATGGCTATGATTTTTTAGAGTAAATTCGCCCCACATTACTTCAAACCCTAACCACTATTTAGTATTCTCTTTCATATGGGGAGGTGTGTATGAGGTTATGAGGTAATTTATCTTGAACTCAATGATTCAGGATAGGTTATTACACCTTTTTATGTAACACTCCCAGGATTCCATCATCTCAATCTATGACTGTCCATTTAGACTACAACCTTTGGCCAGTGGTATCCCAAATACCTCCACCGCAAGGACTAGAACATGACAGTTATTGTCCCCTACCTTGTGAAGTTTTTTATTATTGCCTCCACCATAGCTAAAAATTGTGACCTCAAGAATAACATTCAACTATAAAGAATTATAAGTACCACTGGGACAATCATGGTGTAGGAGATATTAAAAATCCCTTGTAAGGTTTGAGAATTACCTATCATATATTGGGTTATGTTGTGGAGGGATTTGAGATTCCACTTGCCATATGTCATAGTCTGATTGGATGGTCATGGATTGAGTATATTTCTACCATGGATAATTACATAGGACTCCATTAATGGATGATATTTTATTGAGAATAATAAATGATCAGAGTAGGCAATCCATGTTCATTAACTTTATATTAAATATTAATATTTAAAATAGAACTAGAAAAATCCAAGTTACATCAATTTTAATAAGTGAAATATTATACTCAAAAGATTTTTATTCACTATATTTTCATAGATAATTACATATACATAGGTGTTTTAAGGACATTCTAAGGATATAGTCAACCATGTTTGATTGGTGAAACATGAAAATGGTTATTTAGTGCTTGTTATTTTTCTTAATTCCATTAGTTAATAAATTTATAACTAGTATAAGATTATTTTAATTGGTTAAAAAAGTTTTAATATATGTTCAAAAAATAATGGAAGAAAAAAGTATTTACTAGTTCACCCCCACCCACCCCAATAATAATTGTATGTTCTCTTCATCTGGGGATTCCACTATTGGTATCAGAGCTATCTAATTTCCTTTGGAAGTTTTGTTTCTACTATTTTGGAATGTTGTATTATGGTTGAATATATATTGAGTTTTGAATTTAATATAGTAAATATATCATATCAATTTAGTGAATGGAAAATGATTATCACATTTTTAGGAAAAATTTATAATTTTTATATAGAGAAAATACTACCACACTTATTTTCATTTGGTACATGTGTGGTAGATATTAAAAAAAATTGTTTCACTCCCATAAATTAAGGTATTATAATGATAGTTATTTATAAGAAGAATATTTATAATAATAATCATGCAAAAAATGTTGTCTGAGACTCACTTTTAGAGAAAATTTAATAACATTTATATTTATTAAAATAGGGAAAGTTGTTTTAGATAAGATATAGAATATTTATGATTGAAATTTTAGAATAAATTAAGAAAAGATTTAAATTTTTTGTAACCAATTCAGTGATATTTTTATGATTTAAAGAGAAACTGTGAAATATTTCTTTACTAGAGTAAATGAAGTTAAGATATATTGGAAAAAATATATTTTATAGGTTTTTGTGTGTTGAGTTTGTTGATAGATTGAAGATGGAAACTTTGAAAGATAGAGGCCACACCATATTCACCATTACTACACCACAACCTTGTTAGTTTTTTCACAAAATAAGGCCAAACTTAGCTAAGTATAAAATCCGAATCAATCCCACATATATGGGAACCAGCACAGCCATGTAGAGGACCAGTTAGCCATTGTTGCACAAGAGGTGAGGCAAGTGTGCATGTGAGTTAGTGTGTGCGTGGGATAAGAAGTGTTTTGTGTAGTAGGGGGGTAGTACAT
Organism: Viscum album; assembly: GCA_963277665.1. Lineage (NCBI taxonomy): Eukaryota > Viridiplantae > Streptophyta > Magnoliopsida > Santalales > Viscaceae > Viscum > Viscum album. The sequence continues at coordinate 1,436,573,440 of OY728156.1, read as the reverse complement.
AGGAATTGGTCCATGGAATAGGTCAACACTATGGGGGAGGTGGGGAGTAGACCTTGTTACTCTCTTATGTCCAGTCAATGGAATATGATATCTTATATGTTTTGATATTTCCAGAGTCAAGTCTAATGTGGGACTCGAGTTTTTTAGGATACACCACATCCAAGGTCCCCATGGCATAGATAATTTTTCATAGAATTTTAGTACCTCTATATATTTTTCTATGCTCACTCTTCATTAAGAATGGCTATGTTTTATCCCCATTGAACTGGAAGGATTCCATTCTATAGTCATGTCTTGTGACATGGAGTGTTAGAATTTGGAAGAAGAGAACATTCAAGGGATATCATTTTCTATAAAATTATATGTAATAGTAGTTGTGTCCACACTGTATCTAATTTGATGTGAGATATGGTTCAAGGATATCATGCCTAAAATTGTGTGGGGAGTTATTAAAGTATTTAATCGTGAGAAAGGGGAACTAGGCAAATGGAAGTCTTTATGCCACAATATTGTTTTCCATGATATAGGAAGTATGGTTGCACCTTTATGAGAATGAATACATCATATTATATGTGAAATGATTTATATTGCATGATGGAATACATGGACACACTATGACCAGGTTGTTTTAGACTACTAATGGTTTTAAGTCAGGGGGTTATGGGTTGAAGCACCCAATAGTTAATTTAGATTTTATGGGGTATGATGGAACCAATAAACATTTGGGAAACTTTGAAAGATCTTGAAAATATAATAATATATCCTAATTACTAGATTTATATAAAAATTGGAAGATATTTTTTGTGTAGGATATAGATATTTTAATAGGAAAATAGAATAAAAAATACGGAGTTTTCGAAAGAAAATGTAAAAATGTTTCATTTATATCTCAACTGAATGTTTACAGATTGAAGGAGTTATTATAGGAGTATCATACTCACTGGAAATTTACATTATTTTTCTAAATAGAAAGCTTGATGTGTGTGTATGTTCATATAATCCTTGTTTAAAGAAGGAAGATTCAATTGATAGAGTAGTGAGTTACTCATTGTAGGAGAGTAGTGAGTTCTCCAATTGTTTGTGGTAGTGAACTATGATTTTTAATGATACATCACTAAAATTTTCATAAATTAGTGATCTTTTAGTGAATTTGGTGAAAATTTTCATTTTTATTCATGCTCCTTAGACATAGCCCAGTGCTGGTGAACCAATTAAAATCACTTTTATCTTTTATAGTTGTCATCACTCATTGAGGGGAAAGGTAGAGAGAAATCAATGTGTTCCTCAAGGTAAGGGAACAATATCCTCATTTAAGTAAGTATTTTCTATACCCAGATTCACCCCCCCCCCATCAAGGTATTGTCATATATAGTATTATAATAATTGGTATCAAATGGATTTTAATTCTTTTTCTCTCTTGCAAGCATGGGAATTTTTATCAACCATAAAGGTGTCCTTGTCTTTGAAGAAAGTAATTTATAGTTTTGGAAAAGTCAGATGCAACATTATATAATATCCTTAGGATTTGATTTTTCCACTAAATACATATATGTAATCATAGTAAATATTGAAATTGGATCCTTAAATAAAATAGATCATCAATAATTGGATACGAATTCCAAAACCATAAATTCATTGTAAAGTTCACTTGAAAATCACATCATCGTAAAGGTAATGTCCTTTAAAACATCTGATGTTATGTGGTAAAAACATATGAATATCTATCAAGGTGATTTGAAGTTTAAAAATATAAATATACAATTTATGTTAAACAAGTATGAAGATAAGATAATGAATTCAAATTAGATTATTGGTGCATTTTTCAATCACATAAATGTTCTTATTGAATATAGATGCAGTTTTAGAGAGGATATCAAAGATGAAAACATTTTTAAGAGGATCATGAGAAGACACCCTCATCATTTCAGTTTAAAAATTTTTATTATAGAATATTACGATCCAAAATAGATCTTTCATGATAGCTTTCATAGCACTCTTGTGGATTAAGAAATGAGAAATTGAGGCAATGTGTCTAGAAAAAAGGAATGTACTAAGTATAAGGCTTTTAATTCCATGAAAAATCTATCAATCATGGAAGATTCAATTGTTAATGAAGTTTATGAGGTTATGTTGTTTTGTCCTATAATCATAAAACACGAAGATAAGGGTTTTAGATAAATCTTCCCCTCACTTGTTTTAATTGTAGAAAAGTGGGACATCTTGCATCTAAATATCCTGAAAACAATAAAGAAGATAATGGTGAAGAAAAAACTCAACAAGATAATAAAATAAGGTTCTAACAATGATATTCATAGTGAAAGTGATGTAGAATAATTTTAAAACTATAAATATGAATGTGTGTTGATGGATGTTGAAAATAATCCAAGAAATAATGTTATTGATGATGGGAATGAAGGAGTTATTAGAAGTGATGATATGTGGGCTGAACATGAGGCCTTCCTTGAAGAACTTAATATATAGAAATTGAAGAAAAATTAGTCCAATATAGTGTTCCATGATTATAATAATTACATACAATAACAAGAAGAATAAAATTTAGGTCTAAAGTTTGATATTGATAAACTAAGATCTAGAAGTTTCAAAGATTCAGGGTTGAAATTTGAACTTAATCTTAAAATTGAAGAACATACCTAAATCATTGATTTTTTGGATAAAATAATCAATAATAGAGTAAATATAATTGATTGTATGGAATAATGAGTTATGAATTGGTATTATAAGTGTGAAGATCAAGAATGATTATTAACACTCTAAATTATGGAAAAAAATGAACAAATAGCATCATCAATTCAATCCAAAGGAATTCATGGGGAATAACGCATACCTATAGGCTCAAGTTCAACATTTCAAATATAGAGACAAATTTGGGATTGTTTTAAAACCTTGAGAACTGAATCCTTGGAAGAAGGTTGATCTTCACGAAACATTAAAGGAAACTAACTATGTGGCTAATATGAATTCCAATGATTTAATAGTTATATATATTTTATTTGGAATGTTGGGACACACTTATTATGTATGCTCCATTCCTAATAGGTCCTTCCAGAAGAAACATCAATCCAAACAGGTAATCATAATATCAAATCATTTATTTATTCACATTTGATGCATGTCACATATTACCAAAAATAGAGACCACATTTTGAATTTCAAGAATAGTGAATATGATATCATTCATTCCAAGAATGATGAGGGAATTAATATTTTTAGATATAAAAATCCATTATTAGAGGAAAATATCTCAGGTGAACTAATTTTCTCTTGGTTGATGGGATAATTCACAATCATCATAGTGTTAGTCAATTATGTAACCATGTAAATGCATTAGAATTTATCCAAAATACTTGTACCATAAAAGCTAATTATGGTTCACTTATTATATAGGGAATAATAACCAAGGGAAAATTATATCTGGTTAGAGAGGAAAATTTATGTATGTTTTCCAAAGTTTAGAATAAGTTATGTCATAGACGACTTATCCATTTGATCCAAATATCTCTATAGAAGTTGGTAAATAACAATAGAGCTAGTGATATTTCCCATATCACATATATTCAGACTCACATATGTGATTCATATCAAAAGGGGATATTATCTAAAAGTCCTATAATCTAAAGAAGATGAAGGCATCAAGGTTTCTTGAGATTCTCTATGTGGATATTTGTGGGCCAATATCACCCAAATAAATAGATGGAAATATGTATTACGTATTATTTTTATATTACTATAGAAAAATTTCATGGATTGTGCCTACCACACACAAGACCAATTGGTATACAGTTATATCACTCTATATCGAAGGAGAGATGAAAATATTCTTAGTGTAAAGATCCAGAAGTTTCTAATTGATAATGGGATAGAATTAAAAAATCATAAAAATGAAGAATATCTGTAAAAGTATGAAATTTAATATCAAGTATTAGCTATTATACCACCCCAAAAAAATAGGGTTGTGAAAAGAATAAATTTTATAATCAACAACATGCGTTAGAAAATAATGATTGAAATGTCTTTTCCAGAAAGATATTGGAAAGAAGTAGTTATTGTAATAATTTACATTTCCAATGGATCATTGTTATTTGAAAATAAAGAGATAACTCCATATGAAATATGGTATGTAAATATAATAAAGACTCAAATTTTGAAAAAATGCCAGAAGTTCTAGAAGGTTCATGGGGATAAATAATCAGGCATGAAATCAGTGATGAAACGTTTTTAGAGGCTGGAAAAACATAGTCTAAACTAGAAGAATGAAGGATCATCAACAGGTATCTTTATTATCATTATAAGAACAAAAATATCTTAAAGAAGACTTAAATGATGAGATTTTGGTCAAGTTTATGAGTGATGATCTTGAAAAAAAATGCATGAGAAGTTATTCCAAGTCAAAGTGACCTAAATCACATCAAAACCAAGTGGGTGATCCAAAATAAACTAAATGAATATGGCATAATGACTAAAAACAAAGCATGTATTGTTTTCAAAGGGTATTCCCAAATTGAAGGAATTTATGTCGATGAGAAAAATACACACATTTCATGGCTTGAAACTATTTATTTATTTCTAACCAAGACAATTCATAAGGGTTTCAATACATCTCAAATGGATGTCAAATCATTCTTCTTGAATGGTGTCATTAAAGAGGAATTATACATTGAGAAACATGATAGGTTTCTTAGTGGTGAAGATAAATGAAAAATGGTACATCTAAAGAAGGACTTCTATGGACATAAGAAATAACCAAGGGCATGGTATTCTATATTTGACCAGTGTTTGAATCAGCTCAATTTTCATAGATAACGAGTTCTTCATAATATATATATCATGAATGAGAATGAATATTAGTTGTTGGTATTCATCTATATTGATGACATAATTTTTGGAGGATTGTATGACAACCAATGAAATAAATTTTCAGAACTCATTAGGTGTAAATTCATGATGTATTTAACTGGTGAAATGTCATTTTTCCTTATCTTGTTGGCAGTTTATAGAGTGGATGAGATATTTATCTCACAAACTAAATATTCCAAGGGTCTTCTAAGAATATTTCATATAGAGGAATATAAGAACATGGAAACTATAGTAGAGAAAAGAAGTAAATTATTAAAATATGAGATGATAAATAAGGTCGATGTAACCATGTAAGGGAAAATTATTATAATTTTACTACATTTGATAGCCACTTGATCGAATATATTACTTACTACTTTTCAAGACACTCATTTTCAGAGTTATCCCAAGAAGATCCACATGAAATCTATGAAGATAATTCTTTGATATATTAATCATAAAATGGACTATGGGTTGTTATATTACAATTATGTACTATAGAATTTGGTGGATTCAAGGATGTGAATTAATATAGTTTGGTATATGACCAAAAATCAACTTCAAGTGGTTCTTTTTATCTTTGGAGTTTATGTATTTCATGGAAAATCAATAATATTGATTTCATTTGTTTGATTATCATAGAGACCGAATATACTGTCTTTGCTTAATCATAAACCCAATTTCTATGTATAAAACAACAAAATAATGATTTTTGTGTTGAAGTAACTTCTCCCATTCAAATTATCTATAATAATTCAAGTTCAACTAATCTGAGCAAAAATTCTATCCAACATTCATAGACCAAGAACATTGGGATAAAATATCATTTGATAAAGTATATGGTGGAGTGAGGAGTTGTGTTTTTGGATTATGTGTCGACACAGGATCAAGTTTTAGATATCATGATAAAGAAACTACCCAAAGTGGTGTTTGAGAAGCATTGGTTGGATCATGGAGTCCAACTGTATTTTCCCACTTAATTGGATCAGTATAGAACCCCCACTCCCCATAGTTTATTTAATGAGCATGGTATGTTTTCTCACCTCAATATACTAGATTTGAAATCCCATATTCATAAATTTTAATATTTTTTAACTTATTAGGTTCATTTACAAAGGGGTAGGGAACTCAAAGTGTGTTCAATAAGGGGTGAAAAAGGTATAGAAACAATAGAAGACTATGTCAATGTTAATTCACAGGGATATTTTATGTGGTTGATATGATTTAAAGGTTATCATAGAAATATTTTCATCCAATTCCTGTTTCTCAAACTAGTAATTTCTCACATGGTAATATAATTTATTATTAGTGGCTCTTTGATAAACTTTTTTAAAGTGGTTGGAGTGTTTGAATAATTTTTAACAAACCCAAATGGGGAGATTGTGGGCCAAAATAACTTTTTGATGTTTTTTTGTGCTTTTTTTTAATAGAAGAAGGAAAATTTAAATGATAGAGGCCATGATATAACCACCATGGCTACACCATATCCTTGTTAATTATTCTATAAAAAATTAGGCTATCCTTGGATAGGAATAAAAACAAAATCAACCCTATATATTTATGAGAAATAATGACCACACAAGGGAACCAGTGAAGCTATCTAGCCATGGTGAAACTCGAGTACAAGAAATCATGCATGTGGTTTAGTGTATACATGGGAGTAGAAGTTGTATATGCCAAAAGGTCGATAGTGAAGAGGAATGGAACATGATGTTGTGCGGCATAATGGATGAGGCTGGGATTGGACCCTGTTACTCTATTATTATCAGAAAATGGAACATGATATCTTATATTCTATGTGATTTTATGAGTCAATTACGATGTGGGACTTGAGGCTTTTAGGTTACACCAAAGCAAATTTCACCAAGGTATAAAGTGGATTTCAAAGGATTTTAGTGCCTCTGGATATTTTGGGTTGACCATGTGATAGCATGAATGGTTAATTAATATCCTCATTGGATAATAAAGAGTCTGTGTTTCATCAATTATATACAACATAGAGTGTATAAATTTAATATTATCAATTATTCAAGGTCTTTATTTCCCTACAATGGCTATGCCACATTAATTTTTTCCAAGCTACAGCTAGTTCAGTGTGAGATTTGGTTCAAGGATATTATTCCTGAAATCATGTGGGTATTTATTGAAGGAGTGATTTATGATAAAAGAAGAACTAGTAAAATGGATGTCTATACACCATATTATTGTTTTCCACATTGTAGGGATGATGGTTTCACTATAGTGAGAAGGGTCATCTCGTAGTATATGTGAAATTTTCTATACTACACCTTGGAATACATGTCCATGTCATAGCCATTCCATTTTATACTGTTGATTTCTTTACATCAAGGGAAGTTTTTGGTTGAAATTCTCAATGGTTAATTTGGATTATATGGTTCATGATGATACCAATAGACATATGGGGCACTTAGAATAGTTTTTAACATAGAATAATCAATCATAACCATTGTATTGATATAAAAATAGAAATATATCTATTATGTAATACTGACATATTGTTAGAGTAAATGAGAAATATATGTAGGGAGTTTTTATGGAATATATTTCCAAAGGTTTCATCTAAATATCATCTGGAATATTAAAGGTCAAGGAAAGAGATCTTCCAATATTCTTATCCTCATTGAAAATTTACATTTAAATATAAAATAGAAACCCTAATTTAGGTATATTTTTATATCATCCTTATGTAAAGAACAAGGATTTAAAAGATGGAGCAGTGATTTTGCACATTGGAGGAGAGTAGTGATTTCTCTAATTTTTTGTGGTTGTAAACTAGAAGATTCACTAATACTGATCTAAAATTTACTTTAAGGGGTGATATTTTAGTGAATTTGGTGAACATTATCATTTTCATACATGCTCCTTGGACATAGCCTAGTGCGAGTGAACCAAGTAAAATCTCTTTTGTCTTTTACTGCTTTCATCGCTCATTAAGGGGAAAGTAAGAGATAAATCAATGCATTCCTCAAGGAAAGATAACAATATCCTCCTTAAAGTATGAATTTCTTATACTCTAATTCACCCCCCCCCCCCTCATGGTGTTATAATATATATAATTCTAACATGGTCACTATATAATTTTGTAGAGAAACTTTAGAATATTCCATGGTTTTCAATATGATACTTTATATCCTACTAGATAGGTCTTATGAAACATTTACTTAACTTAAGGATAATGATTTGAATTCATTTCTATAATATGAATTTTATATTGAGTTCATCAGGTATGAGATGAGGAAAATTGGTTCCATCATGAAGATAAGTAAGGGTGGTAAATAAATTTCTTTTAGTGCCTTGAAAAATGAGAAATCAAAAAATGAGGTCAAGGAAGATCAACATATTTCTATTTCTTAAAAACACACTTAGGTAATGTTTAAAAGAACATTTTAAGTTATAAAAAAAATGGTAGAAAATTATTAGGAAAATATCATGGTATGTTTTGATTAAATTTTTTAAATTTTAAATTTTATAACTTAGATGTAACATCCTGATACCATATTTCAGGTGCTTCTTAACTTTTGTTTTGATTGCCTTTTTTTTTGGGTGTGTTTTGAACCATTCAAGTATGGAGATATTTTGTCGGGGAAATGACATAAAGTTATGGGATAGATTTTTTTGTATAAATGGAGTTTGGGTATAAATTTTTCAAAGGCTTTAGAAGGTGAACTTTGGGTCTGGTTTGAATTGGAAACTTTGTAGGTAGTTCTGTAAGGTCTACAGCTGAGCAGTAGTTATAGAAGGAATTTATGGTGTAAATCCTTGATTTTTGATTAAAATTGTTCAATGGGAACAATATGTGAGAATGGTTTGTGGTGTAATGTGATTTACACAATTAAATAATAACGTATTCCATATGAGTGTCTTATGCCATAAAAATAAGACTTCCACCAGAAATTCGTCGCATGGTGTGTTTTTAACCCAAGGCAATGCCTTATTCAGAATATGTGAAAAATGATGAATTTACGCCATAAACCTAGGATTTATGATGTAAATTCCTCATTCCCAATAATTTTTTTAGGTCTTAATGGAACCTATAAACCCTAATATGGGGTGGATTGGGGTATGGATATTCTTTTCAAAAATCTTCCTACCCCATTGGATCTTTTACTATTTATTATAAGGGTCACTTTTTCTATTTAGTATTTATATTTCAATTATCCTTTCCAACATTATTTGATGATGATGCATAGAAAGTAAATCAGGATATAAAACACAAGGGAAACATATTTTTACTTGGTTCAACCTCATTGGGCTACGTCGAAGGATCATAAAATCAAAAATGTGTCGATGTACCAAATCCACTAAGTCTCACTACCAATACATGGTTAAACCTAGATCACTTCTATTCCCAAGATCACTACATTTACAAATATTAGGGATAGCTCACTACTTACCAAGTGTCACCCCCTCAATCTATCCTTCAATGGATTAATGCCAGTAGAAAGGATCACATTTTTCATCTTCTTTTTCTCACTCCTCCATAAAGGATCCACACAATGTTTATGGAAATATAGGTCCCTTAATTAGAAATAATGAATGAATCCCCAATTATAGGTAGATTAACTATTGAATTTTTTTGGGTTGTTCCTTAACTTCTGTGAAAACACCTTTAAGTAGAACTTCCACTTTCTAGACACCAATAAGAATCTTCTCATTACTATAGATATAGAAATTATAAACTCATGATTTGGAAGGATCTCTAATGGATTCCAATTCTTCTTTTCACTAGATTGGATGTAGTAGTGAATAAAATTCTTCTATAAGATTTTATAAATGGTGCATATCCTCTATATTGTTCTTCATAATTTAGATATGACAATGTTATTACTCATAGGGTAATTTAGGCATGTATCTCTTTGCATGATATTTTAGTTTGAAAACCCTTCACGAGACCTTAGTATGTAACCCATTGTGTGATATCCTATCATGTAACCCCTTGTGTGAGATCCTAGCACAAGAATATATCGTGATTTGGGTGAGATCCTGTCATGACACCCTTTCGTGATTTCCATGATATTCTGGTGCATAACACTTTTTGATTTTCTTGAGATCCTAGCACAAGACCCTTTCATGCTTTGTGTGATATCTAAGCATGAAACCCTTTTGAATTAGATTTAAGCATGTGACCCTTTAGATGAGATTCGGGATTGAAAACCTTTTGTATGAGATTTGTTCATGAGACCCTTTTCATGAGAATTTGTTTAGATAATTCACATAACTTACACAATGACAATCACATATACTCTTTCGTGATATCCCTCCATGAAACTCCTTCATGATATCTCTCCATGAGACTCCCTCTTGAACATTGATTTAGATAAATATTTTAAGAAAAAATCCATCACATATTATGGATGGTTCATTGGATATTTATAAGTGATATTACACCACATTAACTCCACAAATTGCAGACAACCTTCCATTCCATCACCACAAAAAATGGAACCATGTGATTTGTGAGATCCCATCATGAGATCAGTTGAAAATAATATAATGGTAAGTGATGTTCTCTTCCAGTGCTTTGCATGATCCATTGTGATATCCAAATAAAATCATGATTTTTGCGCAAGATCCCATTGTGATATCCAAATAAAATCATGTGCTTCATGAGATCCCATCATTATATCCTTTGAAAATCATTCTTTGTCGTCATGCACTTCACAAGATCTCAATGCAAGATCCTTTTACAATCATTATTTTCCATCGTTAGATTCACAATATCTCAATGAAAAATAATTTGAAAATCATTATTTGTCATCATGCACTTCATAATATATCAATATGAAATTAGTTGATACATTCATGCCGTATGAGATCAGTTCAAACATTCATGCTCTCCAAGATCAAACATCTCACCATCATTTGAGATTAGACATTCCATGCTTTAATGAGATCAAACATTTCTCCCTTGTGTGAGATTAGAAATTTTTATCTTGCACGATATCAGAAATTTATCTCTTGTGAAAGATTGAAGATTTCACTCTTCTATGATATCATACAAATTTCTATTATGTGAGATCATAAATTCAACTCTTCATAAATTTCATGCATGCAAAATATCATATATTTCATTCTTTTGTGAGATTTGACATCTTGCGCTCACTCTTCATGTATTATTTGAAAACCAACATTCATCAACAACCTCAAACATTTTCAACAATCACAATAAACCCAAAATAAAAATCAGAGGTATTTTTTCTTAACAATATCCCCCTTTTTATTTTTTGACAACTCTTCACATTTTTATACTGCTTTAAATATTCTTCCATATTATACCTAAAAAATCACTTATTAAAATTCTAATAGGGATCAAATATTTACTCAACACACATATAATCCCACATGATCCATATTAGACATGATAAACAAGATTAGAATTCAAATTTTATCAATGAATCACTTCATTCCCTAACCAATAAACTACTTTCATAACGAACCCCAAATGTTATGATATATATCCTTTGATCGAACATCTTAAGCATCTTCGGATTTAAAAACTCCACCTACTTCACTTCTCCCCTATCAAATTCTTCCAATTTATTCATTAATACATTTTATTACCTTTCATATCCAAAAATTATCCCCCTTTTTCAATGAACCCAATGATCACTCCTTTATGGTCTTCCATATGGTAAAGAACACAGATCATCACATTAGGGGAAATACATCATACCTTTAGGAGAGGGGATCCTACATCCACACTTTTTCCAGTGTGTGGAGTCGACTACACTACAAGAGTCGGTCAATGCCTATAAAATGCCTATTTTGGAAAGAAAATATTCATATTGTCTACAACCTATAGTTCATAGTCACATACTCCAACTTTACAAGACCATGATCTACATTTTTCTTGATGAAGTGATATTTGATTTCAATTTTCTTTTTACTAGGAGTATGGACTAGATTTTTTCTAAGATTAATAGAACTTGAATTATAACAATGAATATAAATCAGCGACTTCACTTTAGTCACCCCCTTTCTCATATAATTCAATAGGGGATTCATTCATTTATCAATTTACTCCACCTTAGTCAACGATCTCCATGAATCATATTTTCGATAATATAAAAAAACTTGAGGGGACACACATTATTATTTTATCTTCTAAAATCCATATAAAGATAAATTGTTATTCCTCTTTGGTCATGAACTTCTATATAGCATATATGGGACACCATAGGGTGACATTTGAATACCACTAGGCTATATCAAATATATGAAATTTCACCTTTGACTGAATTTATCAACTTTGAATTGAAACTTTGATTCTTTTACTAGTTTTTAAGATCCAATTTATGGCACCCTTTATTATTGGGGTTGAGTATTCCACTGAATTTACTTTATTCATAATCAAAACTGGAACATCTCTTCCCTTCTTCTTCCAGATTCTTTCACATTATTTTCAAGATATTTTTTGTGATTATAATAGAGGAGGTGATTGATGTGCCTTTTGTTGAGATCCTTGTTATTCCCTTGAGGATGTAATCTAATTTTTGAAATTATCATGATGTCTTCCAATATAGGGCTTTTCATTATACACAACCAAAGTTGGGGATCTCCTTCTGGGTTTTTTTCCTTCATTTCTTTCTTCCTACTACAAAGCCTGTGCAAATTCCCATTATTAGCATATATAAAACATATTCAATTAAATACATACCTCATTTCATCATTTATCAGTTGAGATATTGATGCAGCCAAAGTTCTTATTATAACATTGAGCCCTCGGGATTCTTAACACATATTCATGTTGTGTTTCTATCTTCTACAGTGATAAAATTTGATGACTAATTTCTTATGAGAGACTTTTCTTTCATACTTTTCAAAAATATTCTTCTTATTCTCAGATTTAGAAATATTTATATCTTCACAATATGAAATATATTTCAATTCTTCCAAAAAACTTGAAATATGACCACGCAACCCATAGAAATAGTACATGTTTTCATTGATTCATATAAAATCTTTTTTAGGTCTATTTCCAGTATCTGTAAGATTTTTCCAATTTATGGAATTATTCTTGGCTATCTTCATCTCATTCATGGGAGAGGGTTCATCATAACCAATACCATATTTTCCGAAACTTCATGGACTTTGGGGTAATATAATCATTTCATGTTTTTTAATGATGTAGATTTTTTTTGTTCATTTCATTATCACCTATCAAAGGATAATCAAATATTAAGTGAAAAGAATCCTTTAATTTGGGGTTAACTTTGGAATTAGATTGTTCCACTTCTTTCTTGGTTGATTCTATCTCTTCTTTGAATTTTTGAATCTTATTATCCCTTGATTCAAGTTGAGCATTGAGTTTTATATTGAAACTCATCCCTCTAGTCATATCATCTTCCAATTCTCTTGAGATATTATCCACCATGATAGAATTCTCCTTTATTTTAGAATTCATCTAAGTAATAGAATCATTACAAGATTCATTCCCTTATTGTATCCTTTACTTCTCCTGAACTAGTTCATATTTTTTTTTTAAAATGATCATCATTTATGGCTTTAAAATTATTAATTTTATCTAAGTCCATATTCTTAACCATTTCATCATATTTCTTTTTTTGTAGTTCTTCAACTTTAGAATCATTATTCTCTCTTAGATTTGTGGCCACTTCAACAAGACTTTTATTTAATCTTTTTAGCTTTTTGAATTCAATTTCTTGAACTTTGATCCCGATATCATTAGATTTAATTTATTCATCTAATTTATGATCTAATTCCTTTGTTTCATGAAAAACTTCCACTTTTTTCTATCTTAGAGTTTCTTCATCATCAGTAGTTTCAACATCAATTAGAATATCATGTTCATCAATTATTCCTATAACATTATTGAGTGATTATAAATTTTCACTGTTTGATTCATCCAAACCTTTATTAAGTAAATTGTCGGTTTCCTTAAACTAAATCACACTTTTTCCATAGACACTTCCACACTAAGTTATATTACCTAACTTCTGCTTATTCTTTGTAGTTCTTCCCTTTTCCATGGCACATCAAGATAAAATCAAACTGAAACTTCAATTCCAATAGTAAAGTAAACCTTTTCAGTGAAAAAAAATCAACAAAAGTAAATTGATTGATTTTGGACTAATTTTAATTGACACTTCCACACTGAGTCAATTTTATTTTGTACTAATTTTAAATGATTGATTTCCCCATGATTGAAGGATTGAATGACTAAAGCATATGTGATACTAGGTGGTGAGTGGGTAATTAGGAAAAGAAAACTAGAATATGACCCCCTAGAAATGGATTGACGATAACAAAACTAACATAAACTTATTGTGGAATTATTTCCCCAATGGGGAGTTGAGTCCCAGTGGCCTGAGTCGGGGGATTTTTACACACATTGAGTTAAGATCACTGGTTGATTAGTCTGAGGATCTTTTTACTATAAACTGACATGCCATAGAGCTTATTACATGTTTATATGATATGTTTGGTTTGATGATTACATGCCATTTATTTTTGAAATATTTTATTTTTAAAAACTACTTTATATAAATGTTTTATATAAAATGTTCATTTAAGCCTGTTGTGATTTATCTGCCATCTTTTTTAATTGAAAGAATGTTTTGATGAAAATATGTAAATTACATGCCATGGATTTTTTTATTTAAATTAAGAGAATAATTGGTTTAATTTTTATTTAATTGATTATTGTAAACTTGGTGAGAACCTACTAGTATGTTTATCTTATATCCTACCTTTTCCTTATTGTGTTTTTAGATTATCATATCCCAGTTCCAAGAAAAGGGAAAACACTACATGGAGGTGGTGGATGTTCTAATCCTTTGGACTTTGAGTGGTGGAGGTGACCAGTGTATATGTGATCCACTTGTTATATGAGATATGTATGAGATTTTACCTTGGAAGATATTGCGTCTATTGATGATTTACTTTTTAGGGTATTGTTTTGTCTATTTGTTTTTTGGTACTTTATCCTTGAGGAGTGTTGACATACCGAATTATATCATTTATCTTCCACTATTTTTTGGAAAAATCAGTCCCTATTTATCCTTGTATGATTCCAGGTATTAGTCACCAACCCTTGTGGATTAGGAACACACTTTTGAAAATGAAAAAGTCATCTTGGATATCAGTATACTAGGGTATTTGGGATAGTTTATGAAAAAGTGATATCAAAGGTTGAAGTGGTGCATCTTTCATTGAAGTTGATATATAGTTGGGTTTCCCTGGTAGATAGTGGTGGGATTATTGAGACTAAGGAGGTTGTTATGAGTGATTTCATGGCCATATCTCATCATAACAATTCTTAAGTCACCATTGGTGTTTGGGAAAATTGTCTTTGAAGTTTTTTTCATATGATTCTAGTATTTTTCCAACCTTTGATCTGAGTATCTTGAAAAAATTAATGTTGAACTTTTTTTGATGGAATTAATGTCCATGTGACTCTTTTTTGATTTTATTCTATTTGTATCATTTTTTATTCTTTTATTGTTTTCTATTGATATTTTGTAGCATCATGCCACTAAGAAGACATTTGAAAAGGAAAAGGGAAGAATATTGTAGTGAACTATAGAAAGATAATCCTTTAGTGTACTTGAATATTGTTGAGATAGTGGTGCGTGTTGTCCCATATCTAGGACCAATACTTCTACCCATTCATGTTCAGGAAACGGTAGTGGGACCTCAAAAGGATGAATTGAGATATCATGTTAATGAGTTTCTTCATCATAAAAAACCATCATTACAAGTATTTAATGACCCTCAAGAGGCTTAGTATTGGTTTAAAAATATAGTGAATATTTTTTAGTTATTGTAAATGCCTAATTAGATTAAAGTAAAATGTGTTACCTTTAAGATTTAGGGTACTGGAAGGATATAGTGGGATTAAATTGTGACATATAAGAATAATTTAGGTTTAGATTAGAAATAATTTATTGTTATATTCATTTATAAGCTCTACATAGAGTCGATGGTGTTGGAAAAGTCCATAGAGTTTCTTAACCTCCGGCAGGGTGACATGACCATGACTAAGTATTCAAACCATTTTATTGATATTTTTCAGTTTTCACCTAAGGTTGTATCTAATTATAAGATTAAGGATTAATGATTCAAGATGAGTCTTTGGCCCAATATTTTATCACATGTTTTCTTGCTAAATATCACTTATTATACTGATGTAATGGATAGAGAACTAATGGTTAATCTTGAACAAGCTGATAAGTCAGGGTTAAAAGGGGTTTATTTTTCTCCCAATGGATGTTCTGTAGGTTCCTTTAAATAATATAGAATATTTAATGAGTCTCATGGTATTTATAGATAGAAGGAGTCATCCAGACCTCCTGGAATTCCTAGAAAAGGCACTTTGACTTGCTTTAAGTGTGGCATGGTTGGTCATTCAAAACAATTTTTCAATGAAGAACCAAAGATATGTAGTTATTTTGGTCTCTTAGGACACATATATAAGTTTTAAAATATCTTTTATACTCTATGTGGTGGCATGGTATCATTAACACCAAAAATACTGTGTTTTAATTATATGTTTCAATAATAAAGGGTTACATACATGGGAATCTAGACTGAAGATTCTTCACACAGTGGAAGAGTCTCTAGAAGAGGCTGATGTGGGTCTAGTGAATGTGAGAGGATCTATCGATATAACTTCATCTTTAGTGACTTCTTTATTTGAAATTATTTCATATCACTTATTTATATCGACTTTTTTTTAATTTTTGAAACCTTCCTAGAGATATATTGTTATATGTGATGGATATTACTATACCCCTTAGAAAAATGAGAGAAAAGTGTCTTTGGTGTCTTGATTGTTTTTTCTCTTTATCATAGATTGAACTTGCCTGGAATTTTCTAGTTTTTGACATGAAACTTATTGACATTATTTTCAAGATGGATTGGTTAATTGATCATAAGCCCTGAATTGACAGTTAACTTTATAAGGACTCCTTTATTGCACCAAATGGGGTGTGTTGTGTCTTTCAGGGATAATGGGACCTAAGTTTGAGTATATCCAGACCTCCTCTTCTGAATTAAAGTAGGATAAAATCAGTGTTTTCTTTTGAAATGGTTTGATAACCTTTGAAAGATGATTTCCCTCTAGTTTTCATTGAGTTTCTTAAAGTTTTTCCTATTAATTTATCTATCTTTCCACCAGTAATAGAGGTGGTTTTTTCTATTGATTTAGAACAAGGTACACATCCAGTGCCTATTTTGTCCTACCATATGGAACCCACTAAATTTAAAGAGTTGAAGACTCAATTGGATGATCTATTTGAGAAATTATTTACAATACCAAGTGTGTAAACTTGGGAAGATCCTACTCTATTTGTGAACAAACCTAAAGGATAATTTCACATGTGTGTTGATTAACAGAAACTTAATTGATTTAAGATGAATAAAAATTATTAATTACCACATATAATCTATTTTTCCATTTTAAATCGGTGAATTGTTTCTCAATGATTGTCCTTTGATCTTGTTATCACTAGCAGAGAATAAAATAATCTGACATTTAGAATACCCCCTTCATGAGTTGGTATGACCATTATGAATGTCTTTTTATTCCATTTGTCCTAACCAATTATCCTGTAGTTTTTATGGATTTTATAAATAGGATATTTTATGAGTGACTTTACTAATTCATGGTGATATTTTTTGACAACATTTTCGTTTACTCTCAAACTGAGGAGGACCATGATCATCATTTGAGAGTGGCTCTATAAATCTTTAGAATCCATCAACTTTAAATGAATCTTTCAAAATGTAATTTTTGGATTCGAGAAGTGAATTTATTGGTACATGTGGTCTCAAAATATGGTATCTCATTTGATCATAAAATTGTTAATGTTGTTATGACATGGGATAAATTGTGTAATTTTTTCAAGATACGAAGATTTTTGGGATTGGTAGGGTATTACCGCAAGTTCATTAAATATTTCTCGAATCTAGATTCTCCAATGACCTTTATCACTCGAAAAGGAGTGAAGTTAATTTGGGATGAGAAATATAAAAGTTATTTTATTATGCTAAAACATATTTTGACATCTACACTAATTTTGACTCTTTAAGAGGCTAAGTAGGACTATATGGTCTTTTTTATGCATTATTTTTTAGTTTGGGCTATTTCCTTATGTTGGGTGATCATTTGGTAGCCTATGGTACCAAAAATCTTATTCCACATAATAATAATTATCTAACCCATGATCTCAAGCTTGTAGCTATGATTTATGATCTTAATAGTTAGTGGCATTACATTTTCATAGAAAGGTTTACTGTTTATTCCAACAAAAAATTTTGAGTTATATATTCTATCAAAAATATTTGAACCTATAACAAAAAAATTGGATGGATTATATAAAGTATTTTGATTTTAAAATTTCCTATACACTTGGTAAAGGTAATTTCATTGATGATTCTTTGAGTGGGAAACTTCTAACCCATTCCATGAAAGAATCATTATAATAGTGGAATCGGATGGCTCTCTTTTCTCATTTTCATTTGGGAGTCTAGGATAATGAGTTTGAAGTGGTTTTGGTGATTATATAGTTGAATGTCTCTCTTCTCAAGTTGATTCTATGAGATCAATAGTTTAATGATTAATTTCATGGATTTAGGGTCTCACTTTATGGTGGGGAGATAGTCAATGAGTGGATCTTCTCTTTAGAGGGAATAATATGTTTCTAAAACTAGTACTTTTTGAATTTTCCAATGAGAAAGGTCATTATGAGAAATTTTCGTAATTTCCATTGGTAAATGCACCTTGGAACCACTAAGATGTTCTATTATATTCAATAATGATTATGGGGGATATGTATATGATAATACATCATTGGTTTTCTTTCTCATTATTTTACCTACCAACTGGTCAAAGTCTACTACTAGAGACTTTCAGGTTTTCTTAAACCACTTTTAGTGTTGAATTGGAAGTGGGATGATATTTCTATGTACTTTGTGTTTGGGTTTTCATACACCCCTTGAGGGAAGAATTAGATATGTTTGGTGATCAATAGGCTGACCAAATTGTATCACTTTTTACCAATTTGAGATACAACCAAATTTAAGGATTTGGGAAATCCCTATGTGGAATAAATTTTCTAGTTTCTTGGAGTTTCATCTACTATAGTCTCTAATAAGGATCCCTATTTTACTTCTCACTTTTGGAGAGGCCTCTAGGGGCACTAAGATCTTAGGTACATTTGATCATGGCTTATCATCCATAGATTTATTTCTAGATAGAATAAGAAATAAAGGTTCTTAAGGAAATACTACTTGATTGTGTTGTTGACTTTGGTGTAGTTTGGGATATTATTTTGGGACTAGTTGAGTTTTCCTATAATAATTGTTACTATTCAATTCTCATAATGGATCCTTTTGAGTCCTTGTATGGTAAGTCTTTTAGATCTCTATTGTTCTGTCAAAAATTGTTGAAGCTTTCATGGATTGAGTTTTTTCGAAGATATAATGGTAAGGATTTAGTTGATTTATCAGATAATGTTGATGGTAGAGTGCTGCTAAAAATCCTATGTTGATCATCATCGATGACCATTGGAGTTTTCAATAGGTGACCAGTTTTTCTTGAGAGTTTCAATTCAGTTGGGTCACTGATATCTTGGGAAATTGGGAAAGATTATTCTGAGGTTTGTGGTCCCTTTTTAGATTGATGAGTGGATGGGGAAAGTGGCCTACCGTTTGGAACTTCCACTATAGTTTAATTTGATCCACAATGTGTTTCAAGTATCATAACTTCAAAAGAATATTTATGTCCCTTCTCATGTTTTGATCTAGGAAGATATTGTTGTTGAGCCTGATTTATCCATAACTAAGCATATGTTCATAATTTTTGATTCTAATACAAAGGTTCTTCATGGAAATTAAAAACTTTTGTTCCTTGTTCTATGTCAGTGTGGTTCTGACTTTCATAATATGTGATAGAATGAGGTACTTCTGAGAGAGCATTGGCCTCATCACTTTGATATGGAATATTCTTTATTGGATTTTTGGGGATATAAAGTGTTAATTATGGGTAGGTTTTAACATCATGTGAACATATTTCAGGTACTTGTTGACTCTTTTATTAACTCCCTTTATGTTTGGGTGTGTTTTGGGTATTTCAAGGATGGAGATATTTTTTCAGGGAAAATAACCTAAAGTTTGGGGGTGTATGTGTGTTTTATTAATGGAGTCCAACTGTAAATTTTTCAAAGGCTCTATAGGGTTCACTTTGGGTCCATCTTGAATTTAAAACATTATCGGTAGTCATTCAAGGCTTGATATTGAGCACTAGATTTTATAAGGAATTTATACTATAAATTCTTGATTTGTGATGTAAATTGTTTATTGGACACAAGTCATGATAGTGGATTATGGAATAAATTGGTTTACTCCTTAAAAGATGAACTTATGATGTAAGAGTGTATTACACTATAAAAATAGGGTTTACTCTATAAATTTTTTTTCTTATGTGTTTTTAACCTGAGGTAATGAATTTTTTAGCATATGTGCAACATGCTACATTTAAACCATAAACTCGGTATTTATGATATAAATTACTCATTACCAAAATTTTATTTATTATTTTCACCAATTTTTTATTTTTTTTATTCTCTAGGTTCTCCTCCTGAGAACCCAAGGCTTCCTCCCATGTGCAGTGAGTGACTCCATCCCTTCAGGATGTCTTGGTTTGGATTTTGATCCCAGTGAGTGTAAGAACCTAGTTCTTTCTTGAGGTATGTAATATTTTATTTTCATAAATTTATAGTTTAAATATTTAAATATGGCCTAATTTTGATTCCCTTTGAGTTCATAGAGTTATCAGGGTGTCCAGGGCTTTTTTGGAGCCAAAAACCCAACCTTTTGGGAAGGTAAGGGCTTGTCACGTGATTATTAGAAATCGTGCAGGGAATTCCACATGGTTACTCCTACCCATGAAAGTTTTGGTAGAGAGAAGGGGGGGGGCTCGCACAGTTTGAAAAACTATGTGATTTTAGGTGCACGCCTATGAGGATACGTTTTCATTTTTTGATATTAGGAGGATACATGGTTTGTGCATAGTTAGTCAAACCGTGCATGAGAACCATATGAAGGGCCCCTTCCTACAACAGTGGGAACATGATTGGAATATGTTTTGGTTAAACATGTATCCAAAACATGAAAACCATTATTTTTGGTGAATTTAAAAAATTTACCCTTGTTAATCCTTTAACTTAAACCTATTTTTCTCCTTTTTCATGTTGGACATCCATTAGATTTAGGATCCCTCCTTTGGTTCCTAATCTTGGAATTGATATATCTTCTCCATCCAAGATCAGAATCAAGACCCATTGGAAGAATCATATTCATCTTGGTATGATCTACATTCATTTTTTCATTCCTCGTTATTATTAGTATTAGATATTCTATTTAGGTGCAATATAATTTTCCCTATTTCTATTTTCTTCATCCATTGTTCATTTTTCTCCTAATCTGAGTCAAATCAGGAGTTGATACTAGATGATCACTCTACTACGAACCTATGGTAGTTGGTCTCATGTTTTTTCCTTAAAGATTTTATATATATTTCATTGCTCTGAGCACCCAATTATTGGGTTTATTCTCTTGAAATTGATTTTAATCCTTGATTAAAATGAATAGGTTTGATCTATTTAATTAATAAGACCATTGATAAATAATTAAGGTTATGAACCTTGAATTGGAACCACCCCTTGGTTTTGTTGTTTAATTAATAAGATCACCCTGGGTGGTATATGATTTTGAATTCCTTTTAGGTGTTCCATTTACCCCTTGCTATGGGATGTTAAATGATGAAATAAATTATAATTTGAATGGTAATTGAATTGGTTAAGGGAAGGGGATAGAATGAACATGACCCTAGGATCTTGACATATAATTTCTTATTAAGCATGTATTTTCCTTTATAATTAAATTCCCACTTGAGAAAATTTAGAGGAAAATTCTTCTAAGCTTATCCATGACTTGAGCCACCTTCTGAGGTCAGATTTAAATTAATTGATCACAGTGATGACCTTGACATGATTAAATGATATTAATTTAATTAATGTTTGTTATATGCCTTGGGTTACACATGGGTTCATATATTAATTCCGAGGAAATACTCATTTGAACATTGCCTTACTTATTCATGATTGATACTTAGACTCTCTAGTGGACTGCCAAGGATGGACTCATGGAGGATGATTTTTATACGCCCGAGTGATACTTGTACTCCTTATTAATTTATAAGGACGAACTTAGAGATCTGATTCTATATATTCCATGGGTGACACTTGGGCTCCCTTAGAGGATCTCTAAGGATGGACTCAGTGAGAATGGATGTTTTACCACACTGAGAGAGATACCATGATTTTAATAAAGAATGCAAGGATGGGCTTGTAAGGTGCTTGGTTCATGATAACCTTTGAGCGATACATAGATTATAGATTAGGAATGTAAAGGATGGGATCAGGTTCTTCATTGAATATTTAATGAAATGATTTATATGGAATGTCTTCCAAGACAAAGCACAAGCTTGGATTCAGTCTTTGTTTTAACACTTGATTGATGGATTGTTTAGGCTCCCTTGATCAAATCTTCATGGGGGACCCTTGGCTATGTGTCAAGTATCAAGACTTCTTTTTTAATTGAGATTGATTAATTAATTAAACATAATTATTAATTAATATAGGAATGAATGTTTATTCAGGTATTTATGACTAATTCCAAAGTGGGTAGAAAAGGATGGGTGTCTATGGGAACCTAGACCTTTATGGGTTTTTTATGTACACCACTTATTTATACATTCTATTACTTCCTGTACACTTTTATTATTATACATTCACTGACTGGATAGAATTAATCCTTTAGGTGGTTTCCTACTAGGATTGTATCTCACTCCCTATTCGGGCCACTTATGGGTACCCAACCCGAATATATGATTTTAGGTATGGATAAGGGAAAACATCCTACTATAGATTCTTGATTGCTTCTTTGGAGTAGGGGATTACAGGACTAAGATGAGGCTCATGATACTAAATGGAATAGTTTTTGGACTTTTTGTACTTTCCTTTTATGTATTGCACTAGTTCCATGTATACCTGTTTTTCCTATTTTGTAGAAACATGACATGTATCATCATATTTTTTATTTGAGATTCCTTCTAGTTTTGAATATTTATATCTATATTTGATATTTTCTATTATCTGATTGATTTTTTTATTCTGATACTTATCTATTATTGTATATATTTTGTGATACGCTTTGGTGATGGGGGGAATATACTCCCCACTAATACACCCTAGTTCCTCGCTACTATTCAGAAACCTCTATCGTTTTGGGAAATGCATTGAGGCCATGTGGCCAACCAGTCTTGGGGAACCTTTTAGTAGAATCTAGTTCTAGGATGTTACAAAGTGGTATGAGATGAATTTTCTTTTTATGTTTTAATATTTTGTGATAGTAGACAGGGATAAGAAGGAATTATAATTTAGTAATGAGTTATTCCTTGGCATAGCTAACCCATGTATAGGAAAAAACTAAATTTCCTTGAATCAAAACTGATGTTTTCTAGATTTTGGGTGTTATAATTGATTTGATTCTATTTTTGGGATATTAACTTAAATTGTGATGTTTTCATTGATATAATTGTGGTTTATATTGTGTTACAATCTAATGAGATGAGGGTATGTTATCTCATGCATCATTTTAGGCACCTATAAGAATTCACATGTCAGGCATCATGTCATGCCATATAGAACTCATTTATTGATTTCATATTGTTGTGATATGTTCCATGATTGATATACATGTTATGTGATAGATATTTTTTGTATGGAATTGGACAACATGGTTATTACTTAGAGTTTCGTCCATAACCTAATAAGTGTTTTCCTAATTAGGCTACAAAAGACACTCTAAGAAGCCAATTGTGGCACATTGAGTCATGGACCATGGATTTTATAGACTAAAACATGTTATGGTGTGGATTAAGTGGATACCTTATTTTGGTTCATGAGGAGTATGGGACCTTATGGATTATAATCTGGCGAACCATTTGGTTTTACCATTTTAAATTTAATTGTGATATAATGGAATTGGGTTTGAGAATAAAAATGGAAACTCAAATTGGTTATAGTAGAGAACTTGACCCAGACCCGACCTTAGTAGTGGGAAGTAGGTAGTATCTATTAATTTTATATGATATATATGTATCCTAGGCCTTACTCAAGGAGAATTCAAAGGGGTTTGTTTTTATATAGGATGGATTGTACCTATCTTGTTTAAATATTTTCACTATTAGTATTTTTGAATCTTGATCTGAGGCGTGCGCTTAAAATTTTTAAAGGCATGCCACCAAAACATCCTCTAGTGATACACCGGGAGGGTGGCAACAACCATGCCTTAGAGGTGGTGGAACATCGGATACCAGTAGCTCCTCTAGTGGTTCTAGCTAAGGAACCAATTATTGTACTAGAAAAAAGTGATGAAACATAGTTCTGTAAAGGATTTATGCGCTTCATGCAAACCATTTAGGGAGAACTACGACCTATCCTGACTATGGAAGAGCTTATGTGTGAGTTCCAAAAAGAGAACCTAACCATGTTTTTGAGGGATGGAAGACCACAAGTTCCATAGTCATGGCTATATTCCATTGTACATATCTTAGAGCATCTTGATACACCTTATGAGAGTAAGGTAAATCTTGCTACTTATATGTTTCATGATTCCTCCAAGAGATGGTGTTATTTCATTACTCAAATGGATTTTCATTAGAAGATGGATTAGAGTAATTTTTATATGGAATTATATGATTAATTATATCTTAATATGTTTAGGGAAAATCAACCCTAATATTTCAAACACTTAGAGTAGGGTACGTTATCAATTATGGATTATTTGGCTCATTTTACAAATCTCCAGTACTTTACACTTATTTTGATGGGTGTAGAGTTATATTAATCCAGATGATTTAAGAATGGTATTAGGTATTAAAATTGATTGTGGTTGAATGTATTTTAGATGACTATTGTTTATAGAATAGTGAATTAGTTTCTTATCATGGAGCGTAACCTGAGAGAGGCTAGGGGTGAGAGCCAGGGTGGTTTGGCACCTAGATCTGAATCTACATTGACCAGTGGTAGGTAGCATTATCTAAAGCTTCCACATGGTGATATTAGTATCTTGAGAACATACTTAGGTATCCATGTAAGGTACCACCAGTGTGTTATACTAGGACATATGAGGCCTTAGTGCACGAGAGACCCAATCGAGTGTCGATCCTATGGAAAGTTGGGTCATCTACAGTTCTTTTTCGGGACTTTTCCTTGGGAATACAGTGAGATAGGATCTACACTGACTCTATGTGTAGGATTGGGGTCAGCAGTTCCTCTTCAAGTAGGGATTTGGAGTACAACCTTCAGATCAGGCTGAGGCGGTGGTCGTGGTTGTGGTAGTCAAACCCCATATTTTTAGCGATAACAGATCAGATATACTTAGGGTAGCTAAGCTATATCATAGGGTTGCAGATCAGGCAAGATATATGTATTTAAAATGACACCTGAGGAGTATAATCCCAAACTATCTACTATGAGAGGTACTATTTTGGTATCCTATACTTTTGTATTTTATCTTTTTGATACATGCACTTCTCATAAATTTATTGTTGTAACTATTGTGGGGAGCCTTGGTCTCAGTGTTCATTGTTTTGATGGCCATATGATGCTTGATACATCAGTGAGGATTATAACAGAGGATGTACGTCAGTGCAGGTAGTTACCCCTTGATATTGGGTGGTGTCACTTTGTATGAGACCTATTTTCCCTTGATATGATAGGTTCTGAAATCATTCTCGAGATGGGATGGTTGATTCCATTTAATTCTTTCATTGATTTCTATCATCGAAGGGTGGTATTGACATCACCAAAGGGAATAGAGTTTATTCACTAGGTTGAATGGGATGTTCAAGAAAGATGAGGGGGAATCGAGTATCGTGGGCTAGGTGGGATAACAGCTCAGATTGTGAGTTTATATTTGGATTATCGGGGAACACATTAAGAATATTTCCTTCTAGTGGTTGATCATTTTATGAACATTTTCCCAGATTATTTTTTATGATTATATCTAGTGAGATAGATACAATTATCTATCGGTCTAGTTCCAAGAGAATCAGTGGTATCGATTCCTCCTTATAGAATGGATACTACTGAGATGTAGGATCTCAAAAGAAATCTAGAGGATTTAGAGGAAAAGGGTTTTATCTAACCCAGTACTTCTCTATGGAGTTCACCATTCCTTTTTGTAAAAAAGGAAGATGGCACCCTTAGTCTATGTGTGGATTTCCAGAAATTCAACTAGATGATAGTTATGAACTGGTATCATCTGTCATGGATAGCTGAAATTTTTTATCATATTCAAGGAGCTTTGGTGTTACAGAAAATTTATTTGAGATCATTCTATCATCAGGTGAATTTTAGACCATCATACATACCTCGCACATCCTTTTGTAGTAGGTATGGTCTATATGAGTATCTGGTTATGTCGTTCAGTTTCACGAACGAGCCAATGGTTTTCATGTCATTGATTTATTGATTTTTCTATCCATATCTATATTTATTTTTGGTGGTTTTGATGGATGATATCTTGGTGTATTCTCACAATCGACATGACCATGAAAAATATCTTGATATCATATTGGATACACTAAGAGGGAATCATTTATTTGTTAATATCACAAAGTGACACTTCTGGATGGATTAAATTCACTTCTTGGGTCACATTATATTATAAACAAGAGTATTAGTTGACCCATAGAAGGTGAGAGTTGTATTTTCCTGAGAAAATCCCAATAATGTATTTGAGATATAGAGTTTTTTGGGGCTATCTATATATTATAGGTGTTTCATACCGGACCTTTCACACCTAGAAGTGCCACTCATGTACTTGAATAAGTAGGGTGTAAAGTTTTTATGGTTGAATTCATGTGACTCATCCTTTTAGGAGTTGAAAGTGATATTTACTTTGTCACTAATACTTATTTTTTCATATCCACACATGATTTACACTATTTACTATGATTCATCAAGTATCGGGTTAAGAGCAGTTCTTATGAAGGGGGGTAGAGTCATGGTGTATGGGTCCTATCAATTGATTCACATGAGAGTAATTACCTGAATAATGATCTCATGTTAGCTGCAGTTGTTCATGCATTTCTCTATTAGATATATTACTTACTTGGAGATCATTTTTTTCATTCACGGACCACAAAAGCCTCAAATATATATTTACACAACGTGATTTGAATATGAGTGTAATGATCTGGGTATTTATAGAATAATAATTTTGATTTTTATTAATACTTATGAATAAGATATTGATTTTATGTTAAATTTGATGATTATTCTGATAGTTTTCTCAACATGCAATGACGGGTTTCTCTGAAATCTTACATTGCATACAACTTTGACTTATATCGAAATATAATACAATAATAATATTATTATTTTAAATGGTAGTTAATGCCTAGCCATTGGAATGGTGGGAATGAATAGTATCAATTGAATTTTGAAATATGGTTTACATATGTTTAAATAATGGTTCGTTGGTTACCAATTTTTTTATAAATGTAAATAAAAAACCAATTGAATATAAATGATGTGTTTTTATGAAAACCAATTTAAAAGAGAATAATTGTGTTTATAAAATCATAACACGCTTTATGGAATTTTATTTCATAAAAAATTTATTTAATTTATTAAATTTAATTTTTTAAATTCATCTTATATGTTTTTTAGATATGATATAATAACAAATTCGATTTTTCGGATAAAACAAGTATTTTTCTAAAAATGCAGTTTTACCGCCTTTTGATGGAGAACACTTTTTATACCTAGTTTTTATCACTTTTATATGTTTTATTTGAAAAAATAATATTATTCATTAAAATAATTACATAAAATTTTTATCTGGAAGAAATTTTTGTATTTTCGGATAAAGTTTATTTTTTTAATGAATAGTGATAAAAATACTGCCTTTTAATTTAAAATTTCCTTTTCATCTAATTTATTTATATAGTTAGATTATTATTTTAATAGGTTTTAAATTTTAATTGAATTATGTTTTTATCATTTAATCCAATTTTTTTCATTGTAATTAATTTCCCATTGAAATTGGACATAAACACTTGTCAATCTTTTGATCGTTATTACTTCTTAAAAACCCGCTTTTTAGTTTGACGACGAGAATTAATTTTAAATTAATTACTAAAAAATTTGTGTTTTGAATTTGAAAAAATGGACTCTATATTTGGAATTAGTTGGTCTAAATT
Source organism: Viscum album (assembly GCA_963277665.1). NCBI lineage: Eukaryota > Viridiplantae > Streptophyta > Magnoliopsida > Santalales > Viscaceae > Viscum > Viscum album. The sequence goes on along the minus strand of OY728156.1, from coordinate 1,436,545,266 downwards.
GTGTAAATAGGTACCTTTTATTTTTAGACATTATAAATAGTAACTTCAGTAATTATTTTATTTACCATGTTTAAAGGGTAAATCTAGTAAATAGGGGTAAAAATAATATTATAATAATATTAAACTACCCCAAAATGTGTCATAATCCTATTTGAGGATATATTTCTGACCATGGGAATTCTTGGATCTATTTTGGGACCCCATGGAGCCACTTTGATGTAAAAATGACATTTTATACGAATTAATTTAAAGTAAAGAAAAATATGACATAAACATGTATATTTTAGTAAAAGAATTATATGGGGTTATATAAGTGATATTTTAGACTATAAATAGTCATTAGAAATATAAATATATTTCCTACATCATGTTATTTTATTTATAATTTTTAGACATCAAATAAATAAATTTATTTTTGACATAACGACGATATAGTGATTGCCTTATTAATGAATGATTTAAATAAATGAGATTATAAATATTAAAATAAATTTATTTTGAAACTTTTCATGCCATCCACTAATTTTATGAATTAATAATACTTTTTATATTTTAATTAATGAAGTTTTTTCAAAAGAATCAATTTTTATGGTTTTTTAAAATGTCGTGATATGAATAGTATAAAAATTGACATAAATGAGTTTTTAAAACAAATACCATTTTATTAAATGATATAATAGTCCTAAAAATATAAGATTTGTAAAAATGACTTAAATAATGTTTAAAATGTCATTAATTAACCACTTTAGGTTCTATTGTCATTTTATAGTAATTATATTAACCAAGTAGTATGAATTTACAGGAAGACATGGTAAGAGTTAAATCAGTTAACTAATGGTTAAAGGTAAAAGATATGATTAAATTTGTGACCTAGACTTTTATAAAACATATTTTTTGAGATTTGTTTCGACCCAAAATCATATTATATTGTAAATAAATTAATTTGGTATAATTTTAAACCAAAATTAATTTTATAATAAAATAATACTTCAATACCTTCCTAAAGTGCCCCTCCTCCCTCTTATAAAAGGGCATCACCCCAACCCATTCAATCAAACCTCTCAATACTCTTTTCTCATCAAAAATCTGACTAAATAATCTCAAAATATCCCTCTCTTACTCCTATAATCCTTACCTTGGTAATAAGGCAATTAAAGAAATCCTTTTGGCTCAAATCAAGGGGAGTTACACGTTTTAAGAGGTAGCATCTTCTCTAAAGTTCCTTTCCATTATTTTACTTATTCACTACCTATGCTCTTCTTATTATTTTATTACATAAAAAAATTATACTCAATATACTAGGATTTTTTTATGAGAATTGTTAGAACTACACTTACACACACCTCCATCTAGTGGATACGAACATACCATTTCTGTGTACGACGAACTACTGCCACACTAAATGATGATTATTCAATGTTTCCCTACCACATATCATGGTGGACATTAATATGGAACTATATTTATATATGATATATATTATATTAATATTGTCTTTATGATTCTATTTTTTTATTTAAATCATACCTTTAATCTTTCTATAATTTCTAAATACAATAATTTCATTTGAGGAAGTGCGGACTACCGCCCCCTCAAAGTGATATGACTCGTTCATTCCATACATGGAATGTATAAAGGATGGAGATAATGAACTTATGTAACATATATAAAATATTATATTATAATTTAATTATAATACACCTATGTATAATTTGGCTTTCATTCCTTTAAAATTGTAAAAGAAATTAAAGTAGCGTCCATGCAGACATACGACTTACTGTCTCCATGAACGGTGAATTTTATTTATTATCTCCAAAATTTTATGTAATATTATAAATATGTATATATAATAGATATATATTATATATATTATATATAAATCATTAATATCATTCTGTAGATAATTGAATTTTGACCACATAGACAATTTGTAATTATAACAAGTTCATTTTTTGACTCAAGTACCAAATATCGAAAAAAATGACCAATATTAACTTAAATAATTATATAATGTTTATAATGAGGTAATAAGTGATATAAAAGGAATAATAAAATTTAAAAAGGTTCTTAATCAAGAATAAATTTACTTAAGTTTATTATTCAGGAAGAACAAGGAACATATGTGACGAGTCAGACTCAAGGTAGGGGACTTTGTCTCAATCTCCATTCATTGAGGCATATTTTGATTTATACATGACTTTATTTTATATGGTTTATAAACACCTTTTACTTTTAATTTCATTCAAATGGAATATTTTTTCAATGAATTTTCTTACTGAATGGCAAAAAAATGTTTCTTTTTAACATGCGTGACAACAACGACCTTTCCGCTGCTGTGAGCATTATTTGATATTTGGATTCCATAAAAAGCTATAAAGTTTTTAAAAGAAAAATAAATACCAAATACCCATTTAATGTATTTTTTTATTGAAAATGGTTTTGATAAATCATTTATTATTTCAATATCTTGAAATGCTATATTTTTATTGCAATGTGGAAATGTTATCTTTCCTTTATGCTTGTTTTATGTGTTACGATTATGTTATGGTTCTTGGGAATTTTTTATGTATTTGGGTGGTTCCATGATAAACCAAGGGTGGGTGAGCCCAAGATATCTCTCCAATGCATTTGGTAACATGTTGGAGGTAAACTTTAATATTTCTCCTAAGAGATTTAATGAATATACTGTGATGGTGATTCCAAACTTAACTCCCTATGTAGCTATGAAAGCTATAATGTAAGTATGTTATGGATGCAAAAAGTTACATTTTTTATTTATGAATTCTATATGATATTAATAAATCTTATTATTTCATTAGGTATGTTAAATATCTTATGTTTTATGGTTGTAGAATATGATTTTATTGATTTTTATGTATTGATGGACTAATGTTTTCTTTTCTTATTTTATAACCCTTACTAATCTTTTTATGATCATCCTAGGTTTTTGAAATGTTTTTCACAGGGTATAAGGAAAGGTAAGAGAAAGAAATAATTCAATAATATTTATATCAAGAAAATAATTCTTATTTTATTTAAGGATTTTTATTGTTGTGAAAAAATTGGATAGAGTAGAAGTGTATACTTTGTAATATTTGAGAAGTAATGTAATAGTTATGGCCTAATTATCTAAAACTCTAAACCTAAAAAGATACTCAATGTGAAATCTTGAATTAAATCAATATTAAGTAATGTTTAAGGCTGGGGCCTTATAATGAGGCATCAAAGGTGGGTTTAGTACCTATAGTATTTTTAATTAAATATTGCCTATATTCCAGGTAAAGGCAACATAGTGTTCGATGCACTGAGCAGTAGGACTCATTTATAGGTAGTTCAGAAGGATAGTATTGAGTGAAAGCTTATGGATTTGTTTTCTAAGATATCCTTGGATGTTCCAAAAAAGCAGGGAAAAAATCTATCATCCTTAGTTGTGACCTCTACCCTTATGGATATAGTGAGGATTAGACAACTGTCAAATTATAATGGCCTAGTCCAATGGGAGAGTGTGGCAGGTGAGGACTATAATCCTAGTTGAACTGTAGGAGATGATGGAATTTTTTGTATACATGGTCACGTATGGTTTTCAGAAAACATGTGCGATGAGTTGATGTGATAATTTCATGGTTCAACTTGGGAATTTAACTCTATTTCCACCAAGATGTATCAAGATTTACATCACCAATACTGATGTTTAGGTATGAAAAGATATGTAGTTGGTTTTTTCATGAGGTGTTCTACCTATCAGTAGGTGAAAGAGGAACACCAATGACTAGTAGGAATTTGATATCTACTACCCATTCTTGAGTTGAAATGGGATGACTTCGCGATGGATTTCATGACCATTTAACCATGGTGACCTCGAGGTAATGATTCTTTTTTGGGCTTTCGTTGATAGACTCACAAAGTTTTATCATTTACTTCCTATCAAAGATACCTTTTTCTATAGATGATCTTGGGATTTTGTATATCAGTGAGATAGTATGACTTTACAGGGTCCCTCATACTATAATTTTAGATAGTGATGCCCAGTTTACTTCACATTTCTGTAAAAGACTTCATAGGGTATTAGTTACCTAGCTGCTTTTGAGAACAACATACCACCCTCAGAATGATATCCATTTATAGTGCATGATATGGGTGCTTGAGGAAATGTTGTGAGCAAGTGTCCTAGATTTTAGGGGCTAGTAGAAGAGGCATATACCCCTGGTTGAATTCTCCTGCAAAAATAGCTTTCTAGATACTATAAAAAGGTTCATTATAAGGATTTGTATGGTAAGCTATATTGATCACCCCTATAATGGTTATATGTAGGAGAGGTAGCTATGTTTGGACCTCTTCTTGTTCAGGAGACCATATAGAAGGTTTAGTTGATTCGGAAGTGGATTTCTATTACACAGTCTTGATAGAAATCTTACACTGATCATTATAGATGACCTCTAGAGTTAAAGGTTGAGAATCAAGTTTTTTATGTGTTTCACCAAGGCTGAGACACAGGAGGTTTAGAAGATAGTGTAATATTTCACCGCGATATGTCGTTTCATTTGAGTTTTCAGAGAGAGTTGGGTTGGTAGCCTATCGGTTGCAGTTACCTCAGAGGTACCAAGCCATGCATAACATTTTCTATGTATCTTAGCTGTATCACTATCATTAAGACCCATCTCATTAATTTTAGCCTGAGGAGGTTGAGTTATAGGTAGATGTTTCCTTTGAGGAGCATCTGATTTGTGTCATTGATAAAAGCATGAAGGTTCTCTGAGGCTGGTCAGTTCCTCTAGTATGGGTGCTATGGAAACACATCCATTTACAATATGAGACCTCAAAGTGGGAGGCTAACATATTTGGTTAATGGTCAGAGTAGTTCTCTGTTGATACTTGACCACCCTTGAGAGGAAAATTCGGGGATGAATTTCTTTAAAGAGGGAATTTTGTAAGAACTAGGTTCGTTCTTAAGTTATGAAATCTTTTCTTTCTATAAATTTTTGGTTTAAATTTCTAAATATGTCCTAATCTGAATTCACTTTGAGGTTATGGATCCATTGAGGGTGTATAGGGCTTGTTTAGAGCTTGGAAGGTGGCATGTTGGAAAGAAAAAGGCTTTCTTCAAGGTTATTAGAAATCGTGTGGTGCAGGCCGCGTGGTTACTCCTAACCATGAAAGGCTAGGCAAAGAGAAGGGGGAGGTTGCACGGTTTGAAAAACTATGTGATTTTAGGCACATGCTCATATGGGTGTGTCTTCAATTTTTGATAGTGGGATGAGACATGGTTTGTGCATGATTGGTCAAAACATGCATGTAAACCATGCGAAGTACCCCTTCCTATAGAAGTGGGAGAACGGTTGGCGCACAATTTGGCCAACCATGAGACCAAACCATACGACTCAATGTTTTAGTTGAATTTATGGAATTTCCCCAAAGTAATCCTTTATGTTAAACCAATTTTTCTCCTTTATTAATTTTGAACAACCACTGTAATTTGGATCTATCCTTTGGTTCCTAATCTAAGAATCGATAGATCTTCTCCATCCAAGATGGGAACCAAGATCCGTTAGAAGCATCATATCCATCTTGGTAAGAATTTCTAGAATATTTGTATGTTCTTTATTTTTCTCCCAATATGAGTTGAATCATGATATAATACTGAATGACCAATATACTATGGACCATTGGTAGGTGGTATCATGTTGTTTCCTCAAATAGAGAGTTTTTATTTATATGCCATTGTGTCATGCACCCAATTATCAGACAAATTCCCTTGAAATGGATTTTAATCCTTGACCAAAATGAATAGGTGTGACCGATGTAATTAATGACACCATTAATAAATGATTATGGTTATTAAAATTGAATTAGAACCACCCCTTGGGTGTTTTGTTTAATTAATAGGACCACCATGGGTGGAATTTTATTTTTAATTCCTTTTATGTGTGTTGTTTAACCCTTTAAATGGGATGTTAAATGTTGAATTGAATTGTAATTTTAATAGTTATTGAATTTCTTAAGGGAAGGGGATGCAATGACCATGACCCTATGATCTTTACATATAATTTCTTGATAAAAATGATTTTCCCTTTATAATGAAATTCCCACATGAGGAAATTAAGAGGAAAATATTTTTAAGATTATCCATTCCTTGAGTCACCTTCTGAGGTGAGTTTTAAATGAATTAATCATGGTGATGACCTAGAGATGATTAAATGATATTGATTGAATGCATGTTTTTATATGCCTTGGGTGATGCATGGGTTCATATACGAATTCCATGGATGGACTCATTCTATTTAACGCCTTAATTATTCCTGAGTGATACTTGGACTCCCTAGTGGATAGCCAAGGACGGACTCATAAGGGGTAACTGTTATATGCCCAAGTGATAGTCGTACTCCTTATGAATTTCCAAGGATAGAGTTAGAGGGCTAATTATATATATTCCATGGGTGAAACTTGGGATCCCTTAGAAAACTTACAAGGATGGACTCAGTGATTGAGGATGTTATACCACACCCAGAGTGATGCCAGGATTCTGATGAGGAATTACTAGCATAGACTTGTAAGCTGCTTGGTTCATGATACACCTAAAAAAATACTTGGATTAAAAATTATAAATGTAAATGATAGGCTTAGGTTATTGATTGAATATTTAATGAAATGATTTATATGATGCATCTAACAAGCTACAAAAGATTGGATTCGGTCTTTGTCTTAACACCTGATTGATGGTATGGTTAGGTATCCTTGATCACATATCTTCACGGGGGACGTTGGGCTACATGCCAGGTCTTGAGAATTATTTATTAAATTAGATTGATTAATTAAATGAACATGATTATTAAATGATACAGGACTGATTTTTTATTCATGGATCTCTAGGTGAGGTTGAAGCAGGTAGCAGAGGATGTGTGTCCATGGGAAACTGGACCTTTATGGGTTGTTTACATACATCACTTCATTACATATTCTATTGAATTCTGAATGCTATTGTTATTATATATTCATTGACTATATGGTATTATACCTTTGGGTGGTTTCCTACTGAGATTGTGTCTCACTCCCTATTTGGGCTGCTGATGGGTACCCAGACTGACTATATGATTATAGGTATGGATAAGAGAAAGCGCCCTACTAAAGGTTATTGATTGCTTCTTAGAAGTATGGGAGCACAGAACTGAGATAAGGATCATGATTATATCTAGGATAGTTTTTATCCTTTTTGTAATTTTTTCCATGTATTGTATTGGTTCCATGTATACATTTTTTGGATATTTTTTTAAAACATGATATTTATCATAATCTTTTGTATATTATATTCCTTTTGGTTTTGATTATTTATATCTGTCTTGGATATTGACTATTTTCTAATTGATTTATTGCTTCTCCTATATATTTGTTATTTTATATCCACTATGATACACTCTGGTGATGAGGGGATATACTCCCCACTGACACACCCTAGTCCCTTACTACTAGTTAGAAGCCTCTGGTGTTTGGGGAGAAGTGTTTGAGGCCATGTGGCTAACCGATCTTGAGGCACCATTCAGTGGCATTCGGGTCTAGGATGTTATAGGAAGTTTCCTTAATTTTTTTCCCTCATTATATTTGATATCCTTATTTGAAAGTGGTGAAATTTTGTGATTTAAAATTTAATCAAATTTTTATCTTGATTAAGTGTGATCAATGTATTCCTTATTGATCTATTTTTCCTTCATTATTAATTGGTTTTTCCTTATGGAGGGTATTGGTTTGATCGCTGATAAAAGTTAGGTGGTTCGATATGATTTTTCCACATAATTGAAACCTTGATTTTCATGATTTATTTGAAATGAATTTTTAAATTATTTAAAAAAATGATTTAAGATGATGGATGTTTGATTTTGAAAAGGGAATGGAAATTTTGAAAAAAAATACTAATATAAAGGGAATTGAAATTATTAGGTTGAAAAAATTGATGGTTTGCTTTTGAAATTTATTTGATGAAATGAATTTATTTTAATACTTGACATAAATTTATTAAATTGAAATAGGATTTTAAAATGAATGAATTTATTAAAACCTATGATTTTTTTTTGAAATGAGAAAGGCATGTTGAAAACTGAAATTTGGAAAATTATATCTTTAACTAACTTGAGATGATTGATTTTCATATGATTAATCGATTTATTAACTGAATAAAATGTGAAACTTGGTAGTTAGTGGGTATTTAGGACAATAATACTAGGATATAACCCCTAGGAATGGTTTGAATATGACAACATTGACATAAACTTACCGAGGCATGATTTTCCTGATGGAGAGTTTAGTTTTGATGGCCTAAGCTAAGGGATGTGTTCACACAATGATCCAAGATCACTAAAAGAGTATTTTGAGGATCCTACTATTAGAAATTAATATACCACATGGATTATTGCATGGTTATATGATATATTTTATTTTATGATTGCATGCAATTGATTTTTTAACTGTTTTATTCATGACAACTAATTTTTATAAATGTTTTATATAAAATTTCCATTTAATACTATTTAGATATATATTCTATATTTTTGAATTAAAATTAAGTTTTTTAAAAAATATTTAAATTCCATTCTATGCCTTGTTTTATTTAAATTTAAATAATAATTTTTTTAATTGTTTTTGAATTGATTATGGAACACTTTTTGAGACCCTAATGGGTTTTTTATCTCACACCCCACCTTTCTCTTTGAGAATTTGTAGATTATCTTATGTTAGTTCCAAGAAAATAGAACTCTCCACTTTGTGGTGGTGGATGTTCTTGATCCTTGGGACCCAGAGTGATGGAGGTGACTGGTGGAGATGTGATCCACCTATTACAGGGGAAGTTTCTGAGTTTTTAGCCTAATAGATGTTGTGTCTCTTAATGATGTACTATTTTGGGTATTATTTTACATATTTTTTCTGGTAATTTATCCTTGAGTATTGTTGACATACCGATTTGTATCATTTATCTTTCAATTTTTTGGGGGAAATAATTGCCTATTTATTATTGTATGATGTCAGGTGATAGTCTCCAACACATGGGGATTAGCAATTAACTTTGGTCAATGTAAATGATGGCACAAGTATCAGTGTACCAGGGTATCTAGGCTGGTTCGTGACATTAGATTATAATTTTTTTAAGCTAAAATAAGATAAAGATAGTGATTAATGCGAGTGATTAAGGAGGATTTCAAGGAAGAAAACTTTAGAATATAAAAAAGGATTCTTGAAAAATAATATTAGTGAAGTCATCATTAATAAATAAAAAGAATAATTGATCCAAAATTGGTAAAGAATAAAGTTATTAAAATGAATGTGGAAATGATTTATCACTTAGTGATCATGATATAAAAGTGTTTAGTGATAATGTGAACGTAGATTTGTTCTCTTATGAATGCGATGAAAGGAAAAATAATGGAATTAATTTTATAATAAGAATTAAAGGAATGTCTGGTGAATATCATTAAATTGGACAAATAAAATAATAAGTTGGTGAAGCATGAAGTGAGGTTAATAATTTTCAATATGAAAAGGTGTTATTTTTTAAAAGGATGCTAAAAGCTTGAAAGAATCACTAGATGAGGACGAAAAAATGAATAATTTAATAGATAAAATAAACTAAAAATTAAATAATCTTGAAACTTTTTAGTAAAATATATTATATTTTGAATATCATTTAAAGAAGTTCAAGTTTTATTTCAATAAAAATTTATTCAAGAAGGTGGTAGTTTATGAAAGCATAGTGAAAAGTATTGTAAAACTTCCAAGAATCAAAGATATTATTTTAATCATTAAGAATGTCATTATATGGATTCAAAAGGTATTATATTTAATAATGATAATGTTTCATATCAATAGAAGAGGAATGATATGAATTATGTGTCATCGAAAGATAAAATATAAAGAATCAAATATTCTAAAAATAAAAAAATTCAAATCATAATATAATATGAATGAAAAAGTTAAAGTTTTGGGAAAACTTTTACCTATTATTTTGATATGTGTTGATAAAATCCTAATTAATATTTTATGAATAGGTTAAATAATAATATCAAAACGTGTTTAAAATAATAATTATTTCAGATTAAATGAAGATTTGATTTTGGAAAAAAAATATGGTTATTACTAGTGTTATACTAGTTTTTATCATGTGGAAAGGAATTTATAGTTCAATGGACGATTTTTTAGTGAATTTAAAAGATATAAAAGTTCTGAATTGAGTGAGATACAACCCACTCGAATAAAATAGGTTTATAATAAAGTTATAAGATAACAAGTGAATGTGGATAATCAATTTCAATTATTGGATGAACTTTGGGTAGAGTGTTATGATAACCCTATTATTTATTTCACATTAATAAATTATTTATTACATAAAATTACACTTAATAAAACCCAAAATATTTATAAGTATATTGTATTTTGTAATTAATTACATATCATAACATCTTGAACATGGGATACAACAACATTATTGAAAACTTTTTAATACTCTTCTAAAATTCCATGACTTTTAAAACTGCACAGGATACCATAGGGAACAACATAAGAAATGGGTATGATATAAATCCAAATAAGGGAATAAACAAGAAATAACATGAAGAATATAATACATGATAGACAATAGTTATATCAGTTGATCATAAAAGTAATATGAATAATAAGTCATGATATAACATGATAATCATAACAAGGGAAATGTGGCAACAACTTAAAACTTTGAATCATAAACTTAGATCAGGGGTAAAACTGCCAAGAACTCATGGTGGAAAATTAATTATAAAGGATTTAGGTACAGCCCTATCTGAACATGACATATCATGATACTAAACATTACCCAATGCACTGGAGCACTATTTGGGTACACCTATCATAATCATTTCATTCTCATGCTTAAGTGTTCCACATAGATCATACATCATGGATTCATTCAACATCATAATTTATTCCATGATCAAGGAATGTGAAATAAATACATGTAAGTTACCAATAAATAAGTATATGTGTATAATGTTTAATACCCTTGATAGAAAAATGCATATGGTATTCACTACACAATTATTTTGGCATAGAAAATTGCAGTGAAATTTCGACAGCATAACAGCGTTACATAAAAATTCATAAAAATTATTGATGATAGAGAAAGGGGTGTCTCATTATTTGGAAATAAAATTGGAAGATATAGGTACATGTAAAATCATATCCTAATATTATAATTTTGGAAATATAAGACATAAGGTAATGAAGAAACACGAATAGAAAAAAGAGCCCTTACAAAATTTCGACATTGTAACAGGGGTACATAAAGGATCATGGGAGGCTTAATGAGAGTGAAAGGAATGTATAATAATTTATTCATCAAATTTAAATTAATAGAAATATTTAATATCATATCCCATCATAATAAAATGAAAATTAAAAGACATAACATAAAAGGAGTGCCTGATAAAAGAGAAGAGTGGAAGATCTCTTAATTGAGTGTATGACTCCAATGGCTTAAGAGGGGCTTCTTGAAATCTGAGGGTGCCTTAGGAGGACTCTATAGAGTTTATGTCAGATTAAGGATGTTCTAAAAGTATTTTTAGTGAAGATAAATGTGATATTGGGTGTGTTTATATAGGAAAGGAGGGATATTTCTTTATTATTTAGGTTTTGGACTCTACATGATAAAACATCCAAAACCACAAACCCTACCATGGTTTTTTCACATGATTTCATCCAAATGGGAGTTCCTAAAATTATTTTATAAGTAAAAGGTCTAAACTTATTAAAATATTTCCCTTAGTGATGTGGAGGTGAGTCACACTCTTAAAAAAATTATTTTAAAACCTTAAAATATATCATATGTTTTGGATGATTCACAAAGGCTTTAAAAAATAAAAAAATCAAATTAAAATCAAATTATTTTAAATAGAAAACATATATTTGTTTTTTTATCCCATTTATATTACTTAGTACATCACATTTTGGTCATTATGATGTCATAAAACACAAAGTATATTTATAGGATATTAAATTTTTACACAAAAACTCGACTATCTCAGAAAATTATGAAAAATTCACTATTGTATGATTTTGATGTTATGATTACAAAAAATAATACTAATTTTATCTAAATAATTTTTTAAATATTTTAATTTTAACTTTTAAAATAATTACCATTATTTATTGAAAATGACGGATTTTTAACAATAATAGGTTTCAAACCCTAATAAAAAAATTACATTTTACTTCATAAATATTATATGATTATTTATATTTGATAATATTTATTTAATAAAATATTCCACTAAATTATTATTTATTTCAAAAATAAATTAATTCATAAATTTATTAAATTAATTTGAATATTAACCAAAAATATAATTTGTGATTTATTTATCCAAATAAAAATTAATAATAATAGGATAGAACTATATTAATTATTCTATAAAAAATAATTTACATAATAATATTTATAATGTCTTGTTAAATATCAATTTAATACACCATAAAACGCCCTAAGAGTAAGGTAAACTATGGTGGAACTTTCATGGGGTTGTTCAGGAACATGGTTTGGGTTGTGATCTCAATGATCTTGAACTTCTCCCATAAATAGTTTCACTAATGATTAAGTTATTAGATCTCATCTTGGACTTGGTCTAGATAAAATTCCAAAAAATATATCTCCCTTGTAATATACCATAAATGGGATTCATAGGGTATTTACCTACTGGTTTAGGTTATAACTTCCCTTTTCTTTGTCAATTGGATTTGTTAAAACCCTATATTTAAACTAATCATGTGATCGCTGCTCAATGGTTATATTATAAATAGTAGTGACTCTTAATGGTTAATTAAATATTATAGGTTAAAACCAAAGTAGTGTATGTGTTTTATATAATAATATTACATAATAATACATTTAAATAAATTAAAAGGTGTAATTTTATTTATAATAGTTTGAGTCCTTACAATCTTCCCTCCTTTAGAAATTTCACCCTCGAAATTTACTTTTCCTGCACTGAAATAGATGAGGGTAACTCTACTTTATCACTTCCTCAAGTTCCCACATTTCTTCTTCAAACATATGGTTTCTCTATAAAAAATTTATGAGGTGCATTGTCTTATTTTGTATAAATTTTTCTCTACAACCTAATATCTTCACTGGTTTCTCTTCATAGTAAAGATCATTCTCCAGTAGAACCAACTTTGGATTGAGTACATGTGTGGGGTCTGGTATATACTTTCTTATGAGGGATAATGGAATACATCATGTACTTAAGATAGGTTTGGTGGGAGGTCTAGTTGATAGGTCACTGCCCTGATGCGATCAAGAATATCAAAAGGGATGATCTACCTTGGACTAAGCTTTACCTTATTCCCAAATATATAAATTTCTTCCATGGAGATATGTATATGAATATCATGTCTCTAATATTAAACTCTAGGTCTCATCGATTATTTTCAACATAGGTATTATATTTACTCTAAGCAACATTGATTTGTTTTTGAATAGTCTTAACCTTATCCATAATTTCCTCACCCATTTTAGGACCTAGAAGTTTTCATTTCCCAACTTCATCCCAATATGTTAGTGTTCTACACCTCTTCCCGTAAAGTAATTCATAAGGAACCATTTGGATGCTCGAGTGGAAGATGTTTTTTAAGGGAAATTGATCAAAGGAATATGTTGGTCACATCCTCCTTTGAATTCAATTGATAATGTTCTTAACATTCCCTCAAGTGTTTGGATAGTTTGATCAGATTAACCATCAGTTTGAGGGTGATAAGTTGTACTGAATATTAGTTCTATGTTTAGATCATGCTGAATAATTTTATAAAACTCGGTGAATCTTGGATCTCGATCAGACACAATAGATTTAGGTACTCCATTAATCCTTACCACTTATCTGATGTATATCCATCCAAGTTTATCCAACGAGAAATCCTCTCGAATCACGATGAAGTGTGTATTCTTTATTAGATGATCCACAACAACCCCATATAGTATTGGTTCTCTTGGATGTATTTGGAAGTCTGGTGACAAAGTCCATGGTGATGTTTTCCCATTTCCATGTTGGTATAGGTAATGGTTGCATCATCCCCTTATACTTTTACCTTTCATCCTTCACTTGCTGACATACCAGACACTTTGATGTATATTCAGAGATCTACTTCTTCATGTTATCCCACCAATAGTTCTCACAGAGATCTCAATACATATTTTTGTTTCTTGGGTGAATAGAGAAAGTTAAACTATGTGAATCATTAAATAGTTCCTTATTTAACTCAAGATTTTATGGAACACATAGTCTTGACCCAAATCTCACAATTCCTTATTCATTAACACTAAACTCCAAGGATTCTTCTTTCCTTATAGTTTCCACTTTCTTTTGAATCCCCATGCGATTTCTTTGAGCAACTTTTAACCTTTCTAAAAGATATGGTTGAGAAATAATTTTTGAATGGATTTATGATGTTTTTTCTTTATGATTCTCATGTTCATCCTCTTCAAAGCCAATAAGATCAGATCCTTTTCAATTCTCATCAATGATGGAATTTCTAGATCCTTTCTACTTAGATTATCTACCACCTTATTTTTTTACCATGATGGTAGTGGATTGATCAATTGTAATCCTTGATGATCTCTAATCATCTTCTCTAGAGCATATAAATATATTTCTATGTGAATATATATTTGAGGTTCTTGTGGTCAGTATATATCTCACACTTATCCCCATAGAGATAATGTCACCATATTTTCAATGCAAATATAACATTTGTCAACTCCATATCATGTGTGGGATAGTTTTTCTCATGAATTTTCAACTGCCTTAATTTGTAGTCAATGAATTTTTCATTTTTCATCAACACACAGGCTAGTTACTTTTTTGAATCGTTGCATAAAATTAATACAAGGTCTCCACTTGTGGGAAGTGTGAGCACATGGGCAGTTATAAGCCTCCTTTTCAACTCTATGAATCTCTCTTCACATTCATCATTCCAATCAAACTTTAATCCCTTCTAAGTTGGATTGGTAAGAGGGTTCAAAAATCATGAGAAATTTCTCACAAATCATCTATAATATTCAGATAACCTAAGTAAACTATGGATATCTATCACAAATGTTGGTCTTGTACATCCTTCAATTACTTCTGTCTTTGAAGGGTCTATAGATATCCCATTACTTGTGATGATATACCCCAATAAAGAGATTTAATTCAACCAGAACTCACATTTTTTGTAATTTTCATAAATATTCTCTTTTTGTAAGTTCTTTAGCATAGTATTCAGATGCTCTTCATGTTCCTCCTTGATTTTAGAGTATATTAGAATATCATCTATAAAAACTACCACAAATTTGTTGAGGTAATCTTTAAATAATATATTCATCAAGTCCATAAATATTGTTGGATAATTAGTGAGTCTGAATTGCATCATTATGAAATCATAGTTCCCATACCTTGTACAAAAAGTGATCTTGGGGATATCTTCTTTCTTTACCCTAACATGATAATATCCTGACTGAAGATCCACCTTATAGAGGTATTGTGCTTCATGTATCTAATCAAACAAGCCATCAATCTATGGAAGAGGATATTTGTTCTTTATCTTCATCTTGTTGAGCTCAGATAATCAAGGCAAAGGCATATTGACCCATCCTTCTTCCTGATGAAGAGGACCAGTGAAACCCATGGTGAAGAACTTGGGTGTGTGAACCCTTTATCCAAATTTTCCTATAGTTGTTTCTTCAACTCCTCAAGTTTCAAAATAGTAATTCTTTACAAAGTCTTGGATATTGGTAATTCCCAAGGAAAAATTTCAATTGAAAATTCTACTTCTCAACTAGGAGGAAGACCAGGAAATTCCTTGGAAAACACATCAGCATAATCCCTCACAATAGGAATGTATTTAAGGGTGGTTTTTTATTTAGATTCAATCTTTTTAGAAATATATGATTTCTTGTAGGGAAATAATACTCCTTCTTCATAATATGGTTCTAAAGAAGATTCATCCTCCTCTTTTCACTTGTACAAAATCGGGGGTCGATTCACCATACGGAGATTGATTTCCTTCTCATGATAATTTATGTTGGTTCTATATAGGGAAAGACAATCCATGCCCAGAATTGCATCAAATTCTACTAAAGGTAGTATGACAAGGTTCACTAGGAATTTCATACCACAAATGTTTATAGGGGCAGAGTTATATACTTAGGATGCAATAATTTCCCCGTCTTCCATTTTCACCGACATCTCTACTTCCATGCTTTACGGTGGTGTATAAATAATTCTACTAAACTTTCATGATATTAAGGAATGCATAGAACTATGGATTATAACCCTACCTTTCACTATTTGATTTAGGTTCTACTCATTTACTTCACACATAATAGACTTAGGGAATATATTATTTTTTAATCTATTAAATACATAAAGGGGAATCCACTTACATTAAAGGGATAACTTATAAATTACATGTATTTTCTTAACATATGAATTTCTAGGATTCAATCTATGTTATCCGTGATTTATTTCAAAAATTCTTATGGGATTTTTTTTCATTCCCTTAATAATGGTTCATAAAAATCTTGTGAATTTACCAAAGAATATCCCCCAAGAATGTCAAACCAGGTGCGCATTAAGGCTTGTTGTCGTGTACTGGGTTACCCTAATTCAAGTCTAGAACACCTTGTCGAATTTGTTACTTCTAGGTACATTTGTTCCATAACCACACCCACTTGTAGTATTCATAAAGGGATGTATTTTATTGCTAAACCACTTACTCTATACTAACCAAAATTTAGGGATGTTTTCTTATACTTAGTATTATACCGAATTCTTTCACTATATTTTTCTAATCCTAATTTCAAAAATAACTAAACTCTTACTCTGATACCAAATATAACAACTCTTTTCTTTATTTCACATTAATAATTGTTAAATTACATAATATTACACTTAATAAAACCTAAAATATCGATAATTCTAGTGTTTTTGTTAATTAGGTACATAGAATAACATCTTTAACATAAGATACAACAACAATATTGAAAACTTCTTTAACATTCTTCTAAAATTGCATGAATTTTAAAACTATATGGGATACCCTGGGAATAAACATAAGAAATGGGTGCGCTATAAATCCCAGTAAGGAAATAAAAAAGGAGTAATATGAATAAGATAATACATGTTATACAATAGGCATATCAATAGAGAATAAAAGGAACATGAATAATAAAGCATGATATAGCATGATAATTATAACATGGAAATATGGAAGCAACTTAAAACACTAAATCCTAAACTTTTCAAGTCTAAATCTTCCAAGACCTCATGGTGGAAAAAGTCCCATAAAGAAATCAAGTAAAAATATATCCCAACACGACGTATCATGATACTAAATATTACCCAATGCATTGGAGTGTTATTTGGGTGCACCCATCATAATCATATCTTTCTCATGCTTAAGTGTGCCGCATAGATCATACATCATAGATTCATTCAACATAATAATTTATTCCATGATCAAGGAATGTGGAATACAGACATGTAGGACCCCAATCAATAAGTATATGTTCATAAAGTTGAATACCCTTGATAGAAAAATGGTTATGGTATTCACTACACAATTGTTTTGGTATAGAAAATATTGGTGAAGTTTCGACCGCATAACAACATTACTTAAAAACTCATAAAAAAGGTTGATGAGAGTGAAAGGAGTCTCTCATTATTTGGAATTAAAATGGGAATTAATAGGTACATATAAAAGTATATCCCAACATTAGAAATTTGGAAATAGAAGACATAAGGTAATAAAGATACATGAATATAGAAAATAATCCTTAAGAAATTTCAACTTAGTAACGGGTGTATATAAAGGATCATGGGAGGCTTAATGAGAGTGAAAGGAATATCTAATCATGTATACATAAAATGAACAGTAAGGGGAATATGGCATATCATATCCCATCATATGAAAATAAAAATTAAAAGACGTAACATAAAAGGAGTGCTTGATAAAAGAGGAGGCTAGAAGATCTCTTACTTGAGTGTGTGACTCCAAAAGCTTGGGAGGGGATTCTTGAAAGCTAGGGGACCCCTTGACAGGACTCTAGAGAGTGGAAGGAAGAGTAAGGACATGCTCTAATAAGTTTTAGTGAAGATAAATGAGATATTGGGTGGTTTTATATAGAAAATCAGTGGGATTTATTTATTATTTAGGTTTTGGACTCTGCATAATAAAATATCCAAAACCACAAACCATCCCATGGTTTTTTCCCATGGTTTCTACCAAATGGGAGTGGTTTACATTATTTTATAAGGCTAATGGATGAAATTATTAAAATATTACCCTTGGTGATGTAGAGGTGAGTCACACTCTTAAAGAAATGATTTTAAAACCTTAAAATATATCATATGTTTTCACTACTACAAAATAGGTATTTAACAACGCTGGTATTTATCAACGCTAGAAAAAAATAGATAAATGGTATCTTGATCAACACTAAAGAAAGCACGGGTAAATTTAACCCTTTATCAGTGCTTTATTTTTAGCAATGAAAAATGGTACCCTTTTTTAGCGCTTTATTTTTAGCACTGATAAAGGGCTGAATAAATAAAATGAAATAATTAAATAAATAAATAGAAAAAATGAGTTTATTAAAAAAATTACAAATTTTATTAATTAAATAATTATTGATAAAAATAGATAAATCAATTATACTATATATAAATTAGAAATAATAATAAATAGTATGTATTAAATATATAGATATATGTAAAATAAAAATTAAACAAATTAAAATTAAAAATAAGTAAATGGAGAAAAAATATTAAACATTTTATTAATTGGATGATTATTGATAATGTTAATAAATAGTATATATTAAATATATCGATATATATTAATGTATATAAATATGATTTATATAATACAAAATATTATTTTTGCTTTGCATTGAATAGTAATATATTTAGTGAATAAAGGTTTATAATTAAAAATTAATATGACTGAAAAATATTGACTAATTGCATAGAATAATGGGAATAATTGAATGTCATTTGATTTTTCAATTTAAAACATAGATCAAATGTATTATATTGATTTCATATATATGTAATTAATATATTTTTATATACATATGCACACACGCAAATATTTTTTTGGTAATCAATTTATATTATTTATTTTATATATATGTAATTATTATGTTTTAATATTTTCAATATGTAATCATCTTTATTTCAATATATATCTATTTTTTAATGATTTATATTAATAAAACTTATCCAAATTTTCAATATTTTACTCATTTTTAATTAATCAATTTTATTCATTTTTAACATGCATGAACTGAATATTAAATATTCATTAATAATGTTAAAAATACATTTGTAAAATAATATTTATAAATAAATATATTTATAAATGTATATTTACTTTTTTTATATATTTATTATTATAAATAAATAAATAATATTTTCCTAAATGTATTTATATAGTTATTAACAAATAATTATAAAATTGTAATAAATTTATTTAAATAATGAATATATTTACTATGTCACTAGTGCAGAAAACGTTTTTGACGGTGGTTATTTTTTATTTTTAAAATCATCTTTTGGCTAACGTTTTTATAGGAGACGTTATAAACATAGTTTTTTACGTCGTTTATTTTACAACTGACGTAAAAAACACAAATCTGAAGTGTTTTTCACATCGGTTGATAAAAACCTGATGTGGAAAACGCTTCGGAGTCGTGGTTTATTACATCGGTTATTTAATAATCGATGTGGTATATACCCTTTCATGTCAGTTATTATATAATAGAACTCATAAAGCACTCCTCTGAAGCATTTATCACATCGGTTATTTTTATAACTGATGTGATAAACCTATCTACCAAGAGGTTTCCAATGTCGGTTATATAATAACCGATGTAAAAACATATCTTCGGCATCGGTTATTTTATAACCGACGTAAAAAACTATCTATTCCAATTTATTACGTCGGTTATGAAATAACCGACGTAAAAACCATTTCCCATAAAGTTATTACGTTGATTACCAAATAATCGATGTTAAAACTAATACCAATGCACTTTTTACGTCAGTTATGAAATAACTGACGTAAAAAAAAAAAAATTAAATAAAATTGAACCACTTCTATGCCCAGCTAAATGACTTAAAATAGAGAAAAAAGTTACCAAAACCAGACTAGAACCCCCCACCCCACCCCACCCCAATG
This sequence comes from Viscum album, assembly GCA_963277665.1. Taxonomy (NCBI): domain Eukaryota; kingdom Viridiplantae; phylum Streptophyta; class Magnoliopsida; order Santalales; family Viscaceae; genus Viscum; species Viscum album. Next base: position 1,436,525,043 of record OY728156.1, on the reverse strand, counting down.
GACAGCCCCCACCACACCCTTGGACACCCCCCCCCCCACACCCCTAAACTACCCCCCACCCCCTGGACAGCCCCCCACACCCTTGGACAACCCCACCACCCCCTGGACAGCCCCCTACACCCCTGGACAACCCCACCACCCCCTAGACAGCCCCCCACACCCCTGGACAACCCCCACACCCTCCTGTATACCCCCCACCCTCTAAACAGCACTTCCACACCCCTGGACAGCCCTCCCACACCCCTAAATAAGACAAAAAAGTTACCAAAAACATACCAGAACCCCCCCACCCCACTGGACAGCCCCCACCACACCCCTGTACACCCCCATACCCCTGGACTGCCCCCCCACCCCCTGGACAGCCTCCCACACCCCTGTAAACCCCCCCCCCCCACCCTCCTAGACACCCCCCACACCCCTGGACTACCCCCACCCCTTGGATATCCCCCCACAACCTTGGACAACCCCCCCCCCCACCCTCCTGGACACCCCCACACCCCTGGACTTCCCCTCACCCCCTAGACTTCCCCCACACCCCTGGACAACCACATCACCCTTGGACATCCTCCACACCCCTAGACAACCCCCCACCCTCTCGTATACCCCCCCCCCCCCCACCCCACCCCACCCCCCGGACAGCACTCCCACACCCTTGGATAGCCCTCCCACACCCCTAAAACAGACCAAAAATTTACCAAAAACAGACCAGACCCCCCCCCCACCCCACCCCACTGGACAGCCCCCACCACACCCCTGGACACCCCCCCCCCACACCCCTAGACTGCCCCCACCCCCTGGACATCCCCCCACACCCCTGGACAACCCCCCCCCCCCCCCCACCCACCTCACCCTCCTGAACACCCCCTCCCCACACCCCTGGACTGCCCCCCCCCCCACCCTGCTGGACACCCCCACACCCCTGGACTGCCCCCCACCCCCTAGACAGCCCCCACACCCTTGGAAAACTACCCCACCCTCCTGTATACCCCCCCACCCCCTAGAGAGCACATTCACACCCCTGGACAGCCCTCCCACGCCCCTGAAACAGACCAAAATGTTACTAAAAACAAACTAGAACCCCCCCCCCACCCCACTGGATAGCCCCCACCATACCCCTGGACACCCCCCCCCCCCCACATACACACACACCCCTGGACTACCCCCCCTGGAAATCACCCCACACCCATGGACACCCCCTGAACATCCCCCCACTCGCCTAGATATCCCTCCCACCCTCCTGGACACCCTCCCACCCCACTAGACATCCCCCACCAAACCCCTAGACACCCCCCACCTCACTGGACACCCCCAGACCAAAACCCAACCAAAACCCCCCACCCTACTGCACATCCCCCACCACACCCTTGGACACCCCCCCCCCCCCCCCCACAACCCTGGACTTCCCCCCACCCCCTAGACAGCACCCCACACCCCTGGACACCCCCTGAACATCCCTCCACTCGCCTAGACATCCCCCACACCCTTATGTACACTCGTCCCACCCCACTAGACAACCCCCACCACACCCCTAGACACCCCCCCCCACCTCACTGGACACACCTAGACAAAAAACAGACCAAAACCTGGCCAAAACCATACCAGAACCCCCCCCCCCCACCCTACTAGAAACCCCCACCACACCCCTAGACACCCCACCCCCCCACACCCCTGGACTTCCCCCCACCCTATGGATAGCCCCCCATACCCCTGGAAATAACCCCACTCGCCTAGACATTCCTCCCACCCTATTGGACACCCTCCCACCCCACTGGACAGCCCCCACCACACCCCTGGACACCCCCCCCCCCACACACACACACCCCTAGACTGCCCCCCCCCCACCCCTTGGATATCCCCTGGACAGCTATTGTTGGGAGAGGAGGTGTCGTCATCCCTCGGGGGGGCTGAACGCCGCTGGAAGGTCCTCATCACTCCCACATACAAAGTTTGAGCTCTTAAAATGTTTCACCAATGCTTTCTTCCCCTGTAAACATCATTCATTCTGTCACTTTCATGCCAGTATAAAAAGGGAAAAAACACTATCACACATGAAGGTGTTTCTCCCTGGTTATACTGGAATCAAAGTGATAGAATGAATGATGTTTACAGGGGAATAAAGAATTGGTGAAACATTTTGAGAGCTCAAGCTTTGCATGTGGGAGTGATGAGTACCTTCCTACAGCATTCATCCCCCTGAGGGATGGCGGCACCTCCTCTCCCACCCCCTGGACTTCCCCCACCCCACCCCACTGGATATCCCTCTCACACCCCTGGAAACCCCCCTCACCCCATAAGACACCCCCACACCCCTAGACACCCCCTGGATAGCCCCCACTCCCCTGGACAGCCATTCCACCATCCTAGAAACGCTCCCACCCCCTAGACTCCCCCCCCCCCCACACACCCCACCGGATAGCCCTCCCACACCCCTGGATACCCCCCACCCCACTGAACACCCCCCACCCCACTGAACACCCCCCACACCCTTATAACCCCTCTCCCCATACCAGAATCCATACTAGAAAAACCATCATAAGTAGACCAAAACAAGAAGTAGATCAAAATTAAACATTCACATATATAACATTCAAAACTTACAATGTCAACTTAAAAAAAACTAAATCCAACCTAAACAACTACCAAATACATAATTACAATGAAAATATTCAAAATTACATTTTACACTACAAACAACTAAAATTCAATCAAACCTGTAAAATAATTTGACCATTCTACTTGTAAGTGTTTGACGTCTTGAGCACTATAGGGTTGAGGGTCATAAAATATATAGAAATTAAAAGGATAGTAGTTAACATGTATAATGAATAAATAAAATGAAATATTATGGAAAAATTTAAAAGGAAATATTACCAGGTCAAAGTTCACAACTGTACCAGTTGTTATTATTTCATACATAAATCTTAACATATAATATCCGCATTCGATGACGCCTTATTTTTCATTAAAATTATGTTTTAATGAGTGTAAATTCAATATATTATTTTTATGTAATAAATCAAAAATTACAAATTATAAATGGATATTTACCTTTACATTTACATATTTGATCGTTGTACTCATTTTCTTTGTGTTTTTTAGAAAGTAGACCCATACCCTGTTAGAAAATAATACGAATGGGATGAATTTAAAATTCAATATAATATCTAAAACTATTGAGAAATTGAAACTTACTTTTCCAATATTTTCTTCAAACTTTCCCACACATCATCATGGACAGAGCATATCCAATAAAGTGTTTTCTCCCTTGGGAAAAAACCCCTAACATCTAATGATCACTGATAAAATAAAATTTAAGGTTAGTGGTATTTTATGTTAAAATATAATGAATTATTTGAGAGATATGTGTTTCATACCTCTCACAAAAAGGCATCATCCAACATTTTGTGACTATATTCTGTTCAAGTCTTTCAGCAATATAAAGCATTCTTTGTTCCTCATCTAATGCACATGCTTTAGGGGAAATCAAATGCGGGTCCATGAATCCATATACATCTGTCTGCTTATTCTTATCACAAATTTTATAAATATACCTAATACAAAACAAACATAAGTATACATTTTTAATAAATATAACGTAAGGAAAAGGTGTTAAAACTTACATGGAAAAAAATTGCACCATGTTGATGCCCAACTTATCTCCAGTAAAAAGCTCCATGATATCAGTTTTCACAATCCTCGCAGTTATTGCACATCCACAAACATGAGCTTCCATTGGAAAATCATAATGATCCGCCAAAAAAATTGAATATCTTGACAATCTGTCAAGACTACTAGAATCTGTATCTGATGTCATAGTCATTTGTCTCTATTGTTGTCTATACAGTATTTCTTTACATTTAAAGTATTTGTGTAAAAATAAATAGAAAAATATATTAGTTTTCAAATGATAAAACAACTTTAATAAAAAAAATAAAATAGAAGATATAACATACATACCTCTATAGTAATGAGTCGAAGAAGTCTGGATGGCCAAATTAAAAAATGGTCAATACTATGTCCAATTGTCGTCGCCTCATCTGTAGGTAATGGTAATCGAGCTGATCTATCTATAATATCATGTACAATGACCCTCTGATTCTCTACCTCTAATTATTGATGATGAAATGTATCCCCTATACAATATACCAACCCATATGCAACTATATGATGTTGAGGATCATCAAAATACAATTTCCAATAAGTAGAAAGTTGTGGCGGAGGAGTAGGATAAAAAATGGGGTCTGCAGGCTAAGGTGGGGGAGTGGGAGCTACTGGTGGAGGTGGAGGATAAATAATGGGGTCTGTAGGGGGAGGTGGAGGAGTGGGAGCTGCAGTCTGAAATTGTCTTTGCATGTTTGCAAACATAGACTGTACCGATGCTCTAATATTTTCCTCCATCATCACATTAATATTATAAACTTCAGCCTCCAAATATTATTTTTTTTAAAACACCCTCAACGTGAGAAGTTGAAGAATGTGTCAACACTTTTCTTACTGATACACCTGCCAGATATCCTCGTACACGACCAGGATGTTCGGGCTTTCCCAATGCTGCAGATAAAATATCTTGCCTCCCAGCAGCTGTAAATACCCCATGTGAGCTCTGCTCCTCAAGATAATCTTGTATTCATTAATTGAACATTTCTGTAATGATTGAAATTATATGAAGAAAATAGTTAACTTAAATAAATAAAATATATATCATAAAATCCTCCCAGCTACAGTTATCGAATCTTCAGAAAGATTTTTCCCTTTTTCCCCATCCAATCTCTCTTCCATTTTTCATGTCTAGATGGAGGGGATGGAGGGGCCACCTCTCTAGAGCTTGAAGACTCAGCTGTTAGTTTTTGTAATTTTTTCTCCATCATTTTTTCTTCCAATAATGTATACCCTCCCTGAGATAAACTATGAGGGTATACATTTTTAGATTAGATCTCTTGATGATATTTCCTTGTTTTCTATAAATTAAGAATAATAAATCATTAACAAAACACTAATAAGATCATTTATATAAGAAAGATTATAAAATTTTACATTGCCCTTACCAAAAATGAATCTTTTCTTCTACTTTCAACAAAATGTCTCCATGTGTATTCATCTATGAAAGGATATATACGACATGGATTGTCATGACTTTTATGACCAAAAATGAAATCAGATGTGGGGGTTGATTTGAAATCCCTCCATCTCCTATCAGCCATCGATAAGCGTTTCTTCCTAACTCTTCCAGTGTTAGGAATATCAAATTTCATCTGATAAAGAAGAGGTTAAACATATTATACATACTAGAAACATTTAAATAATAGGAAAACAATAGCAAAAGATCTTACCAAAATTATCTCCCACAACTGAGAGATTATCGCTTTTTCCACACTTCTCCAGTCATCATACAAAATGATTACTTTTATCTTACCCTGAGTTTATACAAAACTCTTAAAATCTTTTGCATTTGGACCTCTAGGAATATCATCCTTACCAAACTCAATGAGTATCCTCTGATCCTGAATACATGCAAGTGATAATTTTTGTAAACGTATGCACCCACGTTTAACAACTCTTGAACTCTTTGTCATAATGGGAGCACATGAGTAAGATTGGGGAACATCAAGAGTAGAATATGAATGTTCCTACCCAGAGGTATGACCAATATGATCATCTCTAGAATCATGTGGTTGATCAACTGATTGATCTGTCATTATTTTTCAAATAAAAAAAACAAACATTAGTTAAAAAATATACAAATTAAAATATTTCAATACTACTATAATCAGAAAAAATAAAATTGTACTAAGTTACATAATAGTAAACATGGTTAATATGGTAAGCATGTTAAATAATAGTAATGATGGTAAATATGGTCAAGATGGAAAACATGGTAAACATGGTAAACCTGGTAAACATGGTAAACATGGTAAAGTTATTGTCACTAGATAAAAATAATAGATATATAATTTATATAATGGTAAACATGATAAAGTAAACTAAACAAAATTAAAACAAACAAAAACTTATACTTATTTTATTTTAATACATGTTTTAATAAAGAAAAAACTTATAATATCTAACATTTTATGAAAATAATAAATGTAAACAAGAAATAACAAAATGTTACCTGTAATTTTAGGAATGTACAAATGGATTGTTTTCCCAAATTCCTTCGTCATGATCGTTCCTTATGGAACAAACCATGTCTTCAACATGCTCATCATTATGTTCTGTTAATCTTTCCATTGAAGTAGGTATCTCACATAAATCAGCATCTTTATCAAGTTCATCCTCACAAACATATTGTTTTTTCCCTTATAAAACAATAGCCCACTACATATGTGATTGATCTACTACATAGAAATTTTTTTTGCATGTGTTTCCATTATAAAATAATCAGTTGTGTCTTCCAATCTATTCAGAATAACAACTGTCATTCCAAATTCATCGTGTCTGACACTATTGTTACTAATAAACCATTTACAATTAAAAACAAAAACTTTAATTTAAAAGTAATCAACCTCTCATATGTCTTCAATCACTCTATAATATGCACTTGAGGCAGAAATTGGGTTTTTTTTACTTAGCACTCGAAAAATGCATTGCTTCTGCAAACACCAATACACCACTATTCTAAACTGCACTTCTGTTGTCCTGAGATTTCGTATGAAATGTATAACCATTAATGTCATAACTGGACCATGTTATCACATTTAAATATGGACCACCCACTATCCATTTTAATGTCTCTGATACATCTGATCTACCAAGCAAGGTCTTTTTTAGCCATGACAAAAATGTTTTGTTGTGCTCATTCAAAATACACATTTATTTCTTCTTTGGATGACATTGTTTCAAATCATTAATATGCAATGTGATATATGGTTGAGCATCAACTATGTTATTCAAGATGTATGATTCTAACTTCTTCATTTGTTCAGCTGACAACGATTTGACTTTCAATCCACGAATCCCCTTTCCCTCATTATTAACTCATTTATGGTGAGATGGAGGCAAACCTATGTGTTGCGCCACAGCCAAGTAGCTCGTACAAAACTCTGCAACCTCCTCAGAAATATAATTTTCAATAATGGAGGCTTCAGGTTTATGTGTATTCTTAACATACCCCTTCAATATTTTCATATACCTTTCAAAAGGATACATCCAACGAAGATATAAAGGTCCAAAAAGCTTTATTTCTTGAACCAGATGAATCGTTAAATGCACCATTATATCAAAAAAAGTTGGAGGAAAATACATTTCCAATTGACAAAGTATACAAATTTCATCCTTTTTCAAAATGTTCAAAGCATTCACATCAATAACCTTATTACAAATTGAATTGAAAAAATAACACAAATTCATTATATTCTTTCTGACACGGATGGGCAATATTCCATGCAATGCAACTGGTAGAAGTTTTTGCATCATGATGTGACAATCATGATATTTCATACCTATCAAATTGAAGTCCTTCAATGAGACAAAATTTTTTACATTTGAATAATAACCTTGAGGCACTTTAATATCATGAAGACACTAAAAAAAGATAATTTTCTCCCTCTTCGATAATGTATGAAAAGCTGGGGGAAGAAATGTTTGTATTCCATTAGGAGTGAGAGCTAACCCCAAACGTATTCCCATTGATAGTAAGTCTAATCTTTCATTAAACCCATCTTTAGTCTTTCTTTTAATATCTAAAAATGTTTCAATCAAACTATCACAGATATTCTTCTCCAAGGGCATGACATCAATATTATATTTAACTTAATGATATCTCCAATGTGGTAGCTCAAAAAATATTGACCTTTTTCTTCCAAATATGTCTATCATTACTAGATTTCTATGTCTTTCCCAATGTCACATCAATGTTTTTCACCCTCTCAAAATACAGATCAGGGGATAACAGTTTTGGAGCAATATCAAATTCTTGTGAGCCATTTAATGCCTTTTTTAGTCTTTTATAAGAGTGATTCATAGGCAAAAAAATTTGATTGCCCATGTACATTTTTTTCCTCCCATGATGCAATTGACAATATGAAGTTTTTTGTTTGAAAATTGGACATGCTTTATGCCCTTTAAAACTGTATCCATACAAATTTTCATATGCTGGGAAGTCATTTATAGTGAACAAAAGTACTGCATGCAGTTGAAAATATTCTATTTTATAAGAATCATACACCTTAATACCATCCTCTCATAAAAGTTTCAAATCATCTTTCAATGGTGGCAAGAAAAAATCAATATCATTGTCTGGTTGCTTCAGACCAGAGATCATTATACTCAACATGACATATTTGCGCTTTATACAAACTTCAAAAGAGAGGTTTTAAATTACAAATAAAACAGGACATGAACTATGTGTTCTACTGAGAGTTCGGTATGGACTCATTCCATATGTGCACAACCCTAGTATAATATTTATAATTTCATTTCCAAATGTAGGATACTGCTCATCAATTTTTTTCCACTGTGGACAATCAGCTAGATGGTGTATTTTTCCATCACATAACTGCTCATCATCATGCCATCTTAACCTTTTTGCATCTTGTGAATTAACAAATAAACGTTTGAAATGATGACTTATAGGAAGATACCAAAATACCTTTGAAGGGATATTTTTAATCTCTACATCAGCCTGTGATTTTTCTTTCACCTTATACTGTGATGTCCCACATTTAGGACACTCTGACAGAAATTCATATTCCTTCCTATATATCATACAGTCATTCGGACAGACATATATTTTCTTGTATCCCAATCCAATCGGGCATAATATTTTCTTGTCCTTATAATGTGAATGTGGAAGATCTTTATCTTTTAGAAGAATGTCTTTCAGCAATTTTAACAGCTCTATAAAACTTCTATCACTCCATCCATGTTTCACTTTCAGGTTTATCAATCTTAACAACACCGACAAAACTGTAAAATCTATACAACCAGGATATAATGGTTTTTCAGCATCACCATATAGACGTGCAACTGTCAGTTCTATCTCAATTTGTTCTGATGCAATATCGTGAATCATTTCTTCAATCCCATCAGAGTCACCATCTTGTGAATCATTATCATCAGTGAAATTCCGTCCAGTTTCACCATTCCAAATCCAAGGGTAGTAACTCAGATTAAAACCATGACAAATCAGATGATCTTTTATCTCTCTACTTTTCAACTTCTTCATATTCAAACATTTCAGGCATGGACAGAAAAAAATGTCACTACTTGGAACATTTCGTTTAGAAAATTCCAAAAACACATCAACACCATCCTCATATTCATTGCTCATTCAATGTGTCATAATCCAACTTCGACTCATTATTACCTATAAAAAATATCAAAATTATACATCTTTTTAAGATAAGAGAAATATAATTTTATATGAAAAAAATCATAATTTTAATGTAAAACAATTTTGAAATATAAAACAAATATATTCATATTTAAAAAAAAATATTCTTGAATATGATTTTAAAAAGAAAAAATAGTTAGATATAACAGTTTTAATTTCATCTTGGATCCTTTATTCTTAAGGTTCACAAAGAATACATCCTGGTGAAACTAGATACCAAATTCACCCTTCCGTAAAAAGAAATATGAAGTATAAATATTAAAATATGTATACATTCACTACTAAAAATTACACATATCCTAACGATTTGAAACCTCTGGACAGCCCCCCACCCCTCTGGACAGCCCCCCACCCCCCTGGACACCACCCCACCCCCTGGACATCACCCCCACCCCTCCAGGAGACCACCCCCACCCCTACCCCCTTGGACACCCCCTGGACACCCCACAACCCCCTAGACACCCCCACCCCCTTGTACACCACCCCCACCCCCTTAGACACCCCCTGGACACCACCACCCCCTTGGAAATCCCCCCCACCCCTTTGGACAGCCCCCCCCCCCCCACCCCCTGGATAGCCCCCACCCCTCTAGACAGCCCCCCCCCCCCCCCCCCACCCCCTTGGACACCACCACCCCTCCTAATAACCCTAGAACACATCGATTAATATTAAACCGTAAATTTAAAAATGTCCAAACATTCCTAACAATAGAAGGAATGAAGGAGAATAAGAAGTGGATGAAGAAGAAAAAAAGAAACAAAGAATAAAGGAAAAAGAACATGGAATAAGTAACTTATTTAAGGAAATTCCATAGAATCCAAGAAAACCATGGGGCCTCTAATGGTTGATAGAAAATTGGAGAAAATGGAGTAAACCTGAGAATCAAATTAAATTTAAAATAAAAAACTTGGATGGAGAAAATCACAGTGTAAAGCCTATCATCACGGCACAATGGGGTTAGGATAACTACGCATCTTTGAAAACCACGACATGGTCTCCCCCATAACCCATAATTTTCTCATAGTCAATGACTGGTCAAAATATATATAACCAAATAGAATCATATTGCAACACCCATCATCTTTGCATAATGCTTGAATCCCTAAAAATCATAGAGGAAACCTCAAACATAGATTGTACCAACCCCCTTGGACACCACCCCCCCACCACCTTGGACACCACCCCCACCCCCTTAAACAACACTAATAAATTATAGCCTAATATACATGAAACAATACAATCAGCATGTCATAATATCACAAACCATGGTGCAATAGTCAATCCCAACTGACACTTATCCCCCAACCCCTTGGACACCACCCCCACCCCCTTGGACACCCCCTGGACACCACCACCCCCTTGGACACCCCCCCCCCCCCCCACCCTCTATACACCACCCCCACCCCCTTGGACACCCCCTGGACACCACCACCCCCTTGGACAGCCCCCCACCCCTCTGAACAGCCCCCCCCCCCCCCCACCCCATGGACAGCCCCCCACACCTCTAGACAGCCCCCCCCCCCCCCCCCCCACCCCCTTGGACACCCCCACCCCTCCTGGACACCACCCCTACCTCCTACCCCCTTGGACACCCCCTCCCCAACCCTCTGGATAGCCCCCCCTTGACAACCCCCCAAGCCCTTTGGATAGGACCCCACCCCCTTGGACACTACCCATCCACCCCCTTCGACACCCCACCCCCTTGGACCCCCCCCCCCCACACACACACACCCCTATATTGCCAGCCCCCCCTCACCACCACCACCACCATGGACACCCTGGACACCCCCAAACCCCCTCGATAGCCCTCCAAACCCTCTAGACAACACCCCCCACCCCCTTGGACACCCCCCTAGACACCACCACCCCCTTGGACACCCCCCCCCCCACCCCTCTGCACATCCCCCCACCCCCTGGACAGCCCCCCACACCTCTAGATAGCCCCCCCCCCCCACCCCCTTGGACACCCCCACCCCTCCTGGACACCACCCCCCCCCCCCCACCCCTTACCCCCTTGGACACCCCCAAGCCTCTGGAAAGCTCCACCCCACCCCACCCCCCCCGAACAACCCCCCAAACCCTCTGGACAGGCCCCCACCCCCTTGGATAGCTCCCCCCCCCCACCCAGCCACCCACCCCCTTGGACAACCCCCCACCCTTGGACCCCCCCCCCCACACACACACACACCCCTAGACTTCCCCCCTCCCAAACCCTCTAGACAGCCCTCCAAACCCTCTGGACAGCCCCCACCCCCTTGGACAGCCCCTGCACCCCCCAGACACCACCCCCACCCCCTTTGACATCCCCTACACCCCATTGGACACCCCCAACCCCCTTGTACAGCCCCTGATCCCCCATAAACACCACCCCCACCCTATTTTACACCCCCTGGACACCCCCACCCACTTGCACAGCCCCCCCCCCCCTTGGAAACCCCCTGTACGCGCACACATACATGATAAAACACACAAAAATCATAAACTTGCATGATATCACTTACATAGGTTTATTTTACCAGAAAATAATTTAGCATGGTATATATGAACACTATGAAACTAACCATGATATCAAGACTAAAGAAAAAAAACATCCCAACAAATTAGTTAAGGGCATCGCGGAAAAAAACTGAAAATGAGTCGTGTGAGGATTACTTGAGTGTTCTAAGTCGACCTGATAGATCTGATAATAATAAATATGAAGAATGATGTTGGAAAAACGAGACTGGGGGGCACGAATTTGACAAAACGATTCTAGGTTTTCCGCGCAAGAGAGACGAGTTGTAGGTCGCCCGATCGAAGAAAACAGAATGACTGAATACAGGGTACGATAAATCATTTAAAAGATTTATCATGTAGGTTATTTAATAACCTCTCTGATAAACAATTTTTTTAATGTTTATAATTTCATTTATTTAATAACCGACATTTATAACTATTTATCACATCGGTTATAAAATAACTGACGTGATATATATTGCTTTATAACGACGTGATAAATTGTCGAGATTGGCTTTATCACATCGCTTTTTTTATAACCGAAGTGGTAAAGCACTGAGCTTTCCTTTATCATGTCAGTTATAAAATATCTTCTGTGATAAAGCAATGAGAATTTCTTTATCACGTCAGTTATTTTATAAACGATGTGATAAAGTGTGCCAGATTCGATTTTCATGTCGGTTATACTATAACTGACGTAAAAAAGATAATCTCCGTATATTTTATGTTAGTTATAAAATAACCGACGTAAAATATGGATCCTGTTCAATATATCACATCGGTTATAAAATAATCGACATGATATCTCTATCATTAAAGCTTTCCATGTTGGTTATATAAAACCGACGTGAAAAATGCCGACGTGTTAAACGTTTTTTCCACTAGTGTGTTTATATATATATAATTATATAAATATATATATAATGATATAAATATTATTTTTTAAAAAAGTATTTATATAATTATAAATAAATAAATTCAAAGAATTGTAAAATTATTATTTTATTAAAATTATTATTATAAGTATTATAATTATATATAATAATTATAGTTTTTTAAAAATGTTTTATTATTTTTAAAAAAAGTATTAAAAGTATTTACCAGTTCTTTTTTAGTGCTGATAAAAATAGAGATTTATCAACACCAAAAAAAATGCTAATAAAATGAATCTTTATCAGCGCTGAAACATGAGCGCTGATAAAAGGTATCTTTATCAGCGTTTTTTAAGCTTTGATAAAAGTGTCACGGTCTATTTTAAGAACCCTAACCATCGTGAACTAGTTTGTGATATCCAAAGATCTCTACATAAGTGACCTACTACTAAAACTCCTCATTTTCAAATACAAGCTTGAATCTAATATAGAAGCAAGGCTCTAACTATTTCAAGGCTTGAATCCATGTCTCGAGTGATTCAAGGGTTGAACGCAACCATTGATCGGAAGAAATCCAAGTTTTTCGATATCTCTAATTTCCCTCGGTTATCCACTAAACCTTATCATCCCACATTCATGTATCCCAATAAGTGTACTATCATATAATAAAACAACCCCAAATTTATTGTTTTTTGGATATATTGAATTATCGTCTTCCCCGATATCATGTGGGTCTCCTTGGGACAACATTGATACTGTGCGACTTGAAATATATCAAACCCAATGTTGGGTCATATTGTTGTGAGGTGTAATAGGCTCCCAATTCCTAATTCCATGACATCTACCTCTTTGTAATCATAAGATTTTGAAAAATTCATCCATAGTGGTCAGTGTTGTCATTGGTTTGGAATATTACATTGCAAATCACTTGGATGATGAAATATCTAACATCATTGGGGTCTTATATTATGTTGTGAAGTAATTGGAACTGAGAGGGTTGAGTGAGGAGGAACTAGAACATAGGGTTATCCCCTTATATTTGAAAGGTAATTCTAGAAGATGTTTCCAAAAAATGGATGATGAAATATATGACACATGGGAACAACTGTATAATTGTTTTTTCATGAAATTTTTTCCTAAGATAATGAGCATTGAAATATGGTGTGAAATTAATGGATTTATTTAGGATGACTATGAACTATTTCATGAGTCTTAGAATAGATTTATGGGTTACTTATGAAATGTAACAATCAAATGATTCTAATGAATCTGTAAAATCAAATGATAAAAAACATTATATATGTTTGATTTTTTATCCTATTTATTTAACTACTTGAAAAAATATAATGTTTTTATTTTTTATTTTTGAAATATTTCAATTTGAATTTAAATAATACGATTTAAATGCTATAAAAATAAAACTCAAAGAGGTTTAAGGTTCTATAATCCTTGGACTATATTATATAAGAAAAACTAATTTTGAGATAAAATGTAATTGATATTTTGATTTTGGTTGTTGAAATATAGTTTTAAAATAAACAATTAGAATGATTCGTTTTCTAGGAAAAAGCTCAACATCATGGTTTTTTAAGAAACAAAATATTGTTTCATTATGTGGTGTAGAAGAAGAGTACATTGTTGATAAAATTTATTATTCTCAATCCTTTAAGATTGATCACAGTTTTTCTAAATTTGATATTTTCTTTTAAAAGTAGCTTATTTAACGAGAAAAGTTTTTTATTATTTGAATTTTAAATAATATTTTAAATCATTCTAGAATAAATCTTATACCACTAGATTTAACTAATTTGGATAAAATAAAATATTGACATTGATTGATGTAAATTTAATAAAAAGTTTTAATAGAATCTATTTTTTTGAAATAAAAATTAATTTTCATGGATAAAATCATTATACCTTTAGAATCACACTCCAAGTCAACTTTATTAGTTTAGATTTAATAATTTAATTACATGTTATGTTCATTGTGGATTCTTAATTTTATTGAATTTTATGTTTTACTAAAATAAACTTAAACCCATTTTTTATGTCCTTCTAGTGGTAATATGATTCCCCACAGATGTTACCATCTCAATTACATGACATAAAAAATGTTTCATTATAATACATTACCATTAACTTTTATGTTAAGAGTTTTACAGAATTAGGAAAAATAATTAACTAAAAAAATCATGTATTTTTAAACTAATGGAAATTTTTTGGAACAATATATGCAACAACTTGATCCATAAGAAGCCTTCATTGTTCTTATTCAGATCAAGATCCTCATGTCACATTGTTCTTATTCTGATCAATCTCTTCATGTATATATTTGATCCAATTATCATACTTGTTAGCCTCTCCAAATGATTTAGGCTCTACTTGGGAAAAATGAGGTTTTTTGTAGTCTTTCTTCTTCAAGTTTTCACCAAAACATTCCAATCACAAATGACATTTTATTCATTCATTTCAGCCTTGCTTGTATTTCTTTCGGTTGATAAAAATATATCCATCTTTAAAATGATAACCCACTCATTAATACTTCTTAAAAATCACTTCATTTCTTTCATCACACATCCAATAATCACTATGTATGTTTTAATTTAATCTTTATAAAAATAGATCATTCTTTAACATTGCATTTTGGCTCCACCCTCAAGAATCTTTGATTACCATCCATGTAATTCTCACAAATGGGAGACATTCACCTTTGATAATGAATATCTTATGTGTATTTATTTATTTATTGTACAAAATGAATGTTTTATGAACCCAATATGATATCTTTACTTTCTCTCAGATGATTCAAAGCTTCAATCCGATATATCTTATTTTATCCTCATCCTCCTCACTCATTGATTGATTTTTTGGTGATATCTATTTGCGTTTATCATCATTATTTCTTTACATTCGGCATATCTCTACGGTCAAAAATGTTTTCACAATAAAATCACTATCCATAGAATTAATGTACTATTTCATGTTTATGTTTAATTTATTTATTTTCAGTATTACTCATATAATAATTGTTTTCTTGTATAATTGTATTCTTTTGTTCGATTTAGGGTGGTTTGTTTAAAGCTACTCATGTTCGTGAGGGATTGGACTTTGATACTACAACTGAGATAATGACACGCATGGAAATGCATCAAGAATGAATACAACCATCAGGAAAAGGAGAATTCCTACTACTTATTTAATTAATTTTTTCATAATTTTATCAATTGTTTGTAATTTAATTTCCTTATCATTTTTATCTAATACTTATTTAGTTTTTTTCACAGATCTTTTGGGAAGTCATATTTTGCTTTCAAATATCTACAGAGCAAAAAAAAGAGATAAAATGATTATTTTTACCAATGTCACCACATTTTCCATTTTTATTTCCTTTATTTGTCAAAATTCCAACACTTCATGTTGATTCAATGTTATTAGATGAAAAATATTTCTCATTTTTGAAAGCCTCTGCTCTTCTGAATTTCAACAATGAGTAAGGTTCTTCGGCTAAGAACAACGAGTCAATATGTATTGTTGGTAGTTTGACATAGAAATACAATGAAAACATGGTAACATTGGTAGTTAGGATTTTTTTGAGACTTTAGGATGTATAGGAATCATTCATGCCTCAATGTGACACATGGTGTGATCATTATGACTCGAAGTGTTTCTTTTTATTTAAAATTGACATTAGTTTTAGTAAAAAGGACAACTAACATACTCAAAACTAAGCAAACATAATATGATTATTTTGATACTTTATAGAAATAATCCATAAGTCATTTGAGACGTATAGGAATTATCCTCACCTCAATTCGATGCACAGTGTCACCATAATGACTCAATGTGTCTGTTATCAGTTTAAAATCAATAGTTTGATTCAAAAAATGGCACTCATTGAAAAGAAGAATAAAATGCGCTCGGATTTTATTTATAATTTGTTACATTTATTTATAAGTCATTTTTTATATTTAGGAATCATTCTCACATCAAACTGATACATGATGTGATCAGTATAGGTCAAAGTGTGGGTTTCCAGTTTAAAATGACATTTTAGTAAAAAAACAAGTGATGTACTCAATACCAAGAAAATGAATTCATATTTTTTTTGATACTTTAGAAAAATAATCCATAAGTCATTTGAGATGTGTAATAACCAGTTGTAACTCAATTTGACGTACGGTGTGATAGGTATGACTCTGAGTGCATTTTTTATTTAAAAATGACACAATTTTAATAAAATGGACAACTGGCCTACTCAAAATTGCGAAAAAAACATTCAGATTATTTTTATACTTTAAAAAATGGTCTATAATTAATTTTAAATGTGTTGAAATTAGTCGTACTTCAATCTGATGCAGGGTGTGATCGGTATGACTCTAGTGTGTCTCTTTATTTAAAAATGACATCAATTTTAATAAAAATGGAAACTGACCTACTCAAAACTGAGAAAATGCATTTAGATTGTTTTGATAATTTATAGAAACGATCTATTAGTTATTTTTAACGTGTAGTAATCAACCTCCCCTTAATCTGATACACTATGTGCCCAGTATGACTCAATGTGTCTGTTATCAGTTTAAAATCGACAGTTTAGTTCAAAAAATGTCACTCACTGAAAACTGAGAAAAGGAGCTCAAATTTTCATGATAATTTAGGAAATTGATTCATAATTCATTTTTGACATGTAGGAATTGGTCTCACGTAAAATTGATACATGATGTGATTATTATGAGTCAAAGTGCATGTTTCTAGTTTAAAATGACATTTTAGTAAAAAAGAAAAGTGATGTACTGAAAACTGAGTAAATGCATTCCAATTGTTTTGATACTTTATAAAAATGATACATAATCCATTTGGGATATGTAAGAATTAGTCTCACCTCAATCTGATGCATGGTGTGACCGATATGACTCCAAGTGTGTCTTTTTATTTAAAATTGACATCAATTTTAGTAAAAAGGACAACTCACCTACTCAAAACCAAGCAAACACATTCATATTGTTTTGATACTTTAGTAAAATTCTCCATAATTCATTTTTGATGTTTAAGAATCAGTCACACCTCAATTCAATACACGATGTACTCATTATGACTCAATGTGTCTGTTATCAGGTTAAAATCAACATTTTAGTTCAAAAAGTTTCACTCACTGAAAACTAATCAAACACACTCAGATAGTCTTTATAATTTAGGATAATGATTTGTAATTCATTTTTGATGTGTAGGAATCAGTATCACATCAAAACAACACACAATGTGACCGGTATGAGTCAAAGTGCGTGTTTCCAGTTTAAAATGACATTTTAGTAAGAAAGGAAAGCATGTACTCAAAACCGATCAAACACATTCAGATTGTTTAATTACTTTAAAAGATGATCCATAAGTCATTTGAGATGTGTAAGAATAATTTTCACCTCAATCTAACGCACAATGTGACTAGTATGGCTCCAATAGTGTTTTTCAATATATAAGTATCATTTGAGTTTAAAATGCGCATCACATCATCAAGACTGAGAAAACGATCCTAGATTGTTTTCTATTCATTTAAATTCTATATTCATACTTTATTTTTATGATTTTATGGTGTTTTTGGTGTTGTGGTGTGCTATTACATCACACTACACTAATGTTGCAATGTGTTGTTGCAGCACACTATGGTATTCCCCTTTATCAGCGATTTTAAAAGTACTGATAAAAGACTTGGACTTTTAATCACACTCTAGTAGTCAGTACTGATAAAGGTCATTTTTAGCATTGTTAAAGGCCTATTTTGTAGTAGTGTTTGGAGGATTCGTAATGGATTTACAAAATAAGATAAATAATCATAAAATCATGTTATTTTAAATGGAAAACATATATTTGGTCGTGGATCCCATTTATATTACTTGTCACGTCACATTTGGATCATTATGATGTCATGAAACACAATGTATACTTATACGGTATTTATTTTTTACCTGAAAATTCGAATGCCTCAAGAAATTATGAAAAATTCACTATTTGATAATTTCGATGTTTTGATTCCAAAAAAAAATATCCATTTTATCTAAATAATTTTTTAAATATGTGAATTTTCACTTTTAAAATAATGATCGTCATTTATTGAAAATTATGGGTTTTTTACAATAACAGTATTCAAACCCTAATAAAAAAAATACATTTGACTTCATAAAAATTATGGTCATTTATATTTGATAAAAAATATTTAATAATAATATTCCATTAAAATATTATTTATTTCAAAAATAAATTAATTCATAAATTCATTAATTGAATTTGAATGTTAACCAAAAATATAATCTATGCTTTATTGTATCAAAATAAAAAGTAACAATAATAGGATGGAAATATAATAATTATTCTATAAAAAGTAATTTACATACTCATATTACTTGGGTATTTTTACATATCCCTTTAATACACTATAAAATGCTCTAAGAGTAAGGTACACGATGGTGTGACTTTCATGGGGTGGTTTGGCGAACATAGTTTGGGTCATGATCTCGATGAGCTTGAACTTCCCATGTAAATAGTTTCGATCATGCTTAAGTTATTGAATCTCAGCTTGGGCTTAGTCTAGGGAAAATCCTAGAAATTTTATCTCTCTCAGAAGATCCGATAAATGCACTTCATAGGTACGATCCTACTAGTCGAGGTCATCACTTCCTTTGTATGTGTCAATTGGATTTGTTAAAACCCTTTATTTATACTAATCATGTGATCACTGTTCAATGGAAATATTATCAATGGTAATGATTCTTAGCGATCAATTAAATCTGATAGGATAAAATCAAAGGAGTTTATGTGTTTTATATAACCATCTTACATAATAAGACATTTAAATAGATCAAAAATGGGAATTTTATTTATAACAGTTTAGGTCATTATAGGTGTGATCAATAACCTCATTGTACTATAGATTGTCTTATTGTTTTATTGGCACAAAAAAAATTTGAACAAATCCATTAAATTTATATAGGTGAAGAATAAATATAAATATATTTCTTCTGTTTTAGAAATTTCATTAAAGGATTTATAAAAATAAAGGTCTTGGATATTTAACAATAATTTTTCATCTCACATAACATGTCATATTAAGCTTTTGAATTATTTTGGTAAGTAAAACGATGGTTCCATTACATTTTGAAATGATGGATCTCTCAATATAAATCATATTGGCTCAATAAAGTTCAGTGATATAAAGTTAAAATCAAATAAATATTAGTTTATTGATGGTTTGAATTAAAACTTACTCAGTGTTTCTTAGATATGTGTTGAAAGAAATAAAGTATCCCTTGAGAATAATGAATGATTGGTTGGCTGATTAAAGTATGGTTATATTTTAATCAGGGAATAATTAACCGGTGGAAACTTATTTCAAATGTTAATCATTGAAGACTCATACTATTTGAGTTTGAAGGAGATATATTTTTGGCAATGAAAACATAGTCACATTATCCAAAGAAATATAACAAATTTCACTCCTGAAAAATTAGTTTGAGATATATCTATACTGAGAAAAAGGAAATTAATGGTTTTTTTTACAAGTCAGAAAGGAAAGATAGTTAATTCACCACACAAGAAATAGGATATTCAATCGACTCAATCCTTTGAGATGATTCACTCTAATATATATGTATTAATAAATAATAAATTAATGCATAGAGATAAGTAATTTTTAAAATTTATTTATGGTTATACTTGGATCACATGTATTATATTTATGTCACATAAGTTTTATGTTCTAAATTGGTTTAAGAGATTAATGAATGTGGTCATATAGTACAAAATTTCATTTATAAATGGGAATTAGTACATGAGTGTAATGTTCAAATCTTATATAGAGAATAATGGAATTTAACATGTGAATAGTAAACCATACACCATATAACAATATGATATAACTAAAAAATAGCATAATTTGGGTTGGTATATCTCATTTTATGTTGACTAAACATTAAATTTATTATTATTTTTAAATTAAAGTGATTGGATTAGTAATTAAAATTTAAAATCAATCTATTTTTTGTTAAAATTCATATATGTATTTATTTGTGATGTATTGAAAGAATACCCCTAGTTTGAAGTATATAAGGGTATTTGTAATTCCTCATATTATCAACATGAAAGGATCAAACTTTAGCAAATTTGAGTAGTATGGAATTGATGGAATCTTTTCAGGATATTCATCAAGTGGAATAGGTTATCATTTTTACAAAATTGGGAAATATTTTCAATACCACTAATTTTTTTTCTACATTTTGTTCTCTCAAATAGAATTAAAATTGAATAATAGAAATCTCATTATTAAGAAAGAGAGAATTAGTTAATGTTCTCACTATGTTTTACTGAAGGTTGGGGAGTTGTAATTTTTTATCAATGTTTCTTTGGTTATAATAAAATTTGTATTAAAGAGTTACAATTTCAATTTAAATTATTTCACTGAATAAAGTAAAAGTTTTGATAAATGTGGATTTGTAAATAATTATTAATTATTTGGTTGAAAACAAATTCCAAAGGAGGATATTATTGAAGTTCATGCCTCATCATGGTTGATGAAGATGGAATTGGAAGAAAAAAAATTGTTCAACTATATTAAATTTAAAATGGATGCATGGTATTAAATTATGTTTTATTTTTATTATCAACTTAAGAACCTTCCTAAATGAACAAATATATTGGTAAGCATGTTATATAATTCCTAAGATAGTTTGGGACTAATTTGGAGTGATAGAGATGAGTTTTTTAAAGTTTAAAATTTAGAAAAGAAATCACAGCATGGTAACATTTATCAAAAAACTGTTTTTATGAGGATTTTCTATAAAAAAAGAAAGTTAATTATCTAGCCACAATATTATCACTACATTGTGATTTGACAACTAGAAATTATGATACTTGAGCTAGTTGAAATGAAAAGTATACTGCTTCATAATAGTATGTTATGGTTTTTAAATGACTATATATATATATATATATATTTCATAATTTTCTAAAATTCGAGGAAATATAATTAACAAGAGTGGAAATAAGTGTCTCGGGATTGGATAAGATTTAGAGAGAAGTGTCTTATACCATGTAATGTGAGATGTAAAAAAGAGTTATTTCTTGAGGTTGTAACATTATTTCTTTAATTATTGAAGGATAATAGCTCAAAATTGATCTCTGTAATTCTACTTTGAAAATGGGTGAAGTCTGCTTCGGTTGTATAGAATGATATCGAGTATGTTCGTGTAGTTGGAATTCAACAAGAGGTTCCCTCATAGTTGATGTTTTTAGAGGTGATGACTCATTAAAATGAAACAACTTCAATGAGAATACAAAGTGATCATAAGAGAAAATCTCGGTTGATTGGAATTATATTGAATATTAATATGTCTATGAGAACTTGAAAATGACAGCATTCTTCATTTGTAATGAGTGAAAGTTCATGCTCTGGTTGTTTTTTCACTATATTTTCCTATTGAATCATGTGGTCATTATTGTTTCTTAATTATGACAAGGCTGCAACCATTCATGTTTGATCAGTGAAACTATAAAATGTATTTGTCATGTTTGTTCTTTTTTTATCTCTATTATTGAACAAAGTTAACATCTGTGAAATTTTAATCTAATTTATTAATTAAGGTTAATAAAAGGTTTATAAAAGAAGAAAAGAGAGAAATAATTCATGGATTTACTCCAACCCCTTTTCAGTGAATCTTTGTAAGATATATTCAACTAGGAACTCCTCACAAACATTATCGGTTGGATTTTAAAAGTCCATTTATAATGATTTGGATAAAAAATCCAAATTTTTTCAATATAATAAAATTATATATTATGTTTTAAAAATTTTAAATCCATGTATAGTTTGAAAAGAGCTTTGCGATTTTGGTACCAATGGCACACCACTTTTATTTTGACTGATTGAAAGCTGAATTTTTATTATAAAAAGTAATAAGTGAATGAATAAGGAGATGAGGAGGACTCGAGGTGGATGAAAGTCATGCAGTCCAAGGTCATCCCTTGTATGATGTTATTATAATCTAAAGTCAAGGAAAAACACTAGATAAGGTGATAAGAGGATCTAGATAATTTCTATTATAATCAGGGAGGTCTCCTACTTTATTCCACCCATTCTAAGTGAAAATAAATTCCACATTTAGATGAAGAAAACTCTGACATTTCTAGATACTATATGTAATGATCCAGTGATAGGAAGACATGTCAGATAAGAAGTTGATGAGAAAGTATGAATCAGGTTCTACAAAATCTTGATTTTTGTTATTTGACTTAAAAATCATAGTTACAGTCAGCATAGCATTTTCCTCTACTTGGAGGGAGGACACCTCACCATAAAAGGTCAATAAATCCATAATTACAGATCCATTGTAATCCCTCACAAGACCCCATCCTCAAATCAACCTATGAAAGCATGACCCATTAGTGTTTGTCTTAAAAACTTTTTGAGGAGACTACCATCACACCCATGTACCATTGATCCTTGTAACTGTTGTGTATTCATTTGTTAAAAGTCTTGGAATCCAATTCATAATAGGGAGAGACGTCATGGATTCTTTTTGTAAATAATTGTGTTTGACAATATGAGATAATAGTCTGGATTTAAAATACCCAGTGTTAAGGGAAAATCCTTGATGTTGAACTGTATTGTGGGAGTTCAAAATGACTAACCATCCTATAGAAAATAAAATGATGTGATCTTGGACATTGGGGCCACAGAATACATGAACATTGAATCAAGAATCAAAGAAGTGGTCCACATATTCATAATGACCATAGGTACCTACGAGGAAGTACCAGATGAATATTTCCCAGTCCCCTTCAAATAAGAGATGAATAATAGATTCATACTTTGCATTCTCACAACAAACACATTTGGAGGTGAGGTGCTCTTTTTCTGTACAACATCATCTGTATGAAGGGCCTGGTTTCGGATTCACCAAACTAGAAAATTGAGTTTTTTGGGGATGTTTTTACACCAAAGATGTTTAGACAGTGGGTCTTGTTGATGTTGAGTTTGAATGAGGTCTAAAAAGGATGAGTATGTAAATAATACTGAATTGGAATGAGAAAAAACAAATTGATTCAGTTTTTCAACTAGTTTTATGTTATTAAATATCAGTTTCTGTTGGTCATTGAGAAACACCTCCATAAGTTGAGTAAAGCAAGTATCCTGATAGAAAGTAATTTCTACAGATGGAAAAACTGTAAAATAAAGGGAGAATCTAGCCCAATTTTCATTCCATAAAGAGATGTTACCATGTCCAATGATCCATCAAGATGTTCCATAAATAAATCTAATCATATTTTGGAGACCACACTAAATATGATAACCTCTATGTCCTTCCATCCAATGAACTGGGGATTTTCCATATTTTAGTCTAATGAAATTGGTCCAAAGGGATTAACTCAACAAAGCCTCCAAAACCATCTTGGCCTGCATAGATTTTCATTTAATATTTTGGTATTAATTTCCTATTCTTCAAAAGGAATTATCAATCTTCCACAGCTAGTCCAGTGATGTCATCCTTCTTGATGGGAGTCCGAGAGGAAAGAATTTATATTTTGATTAATTTTATCGATGAAAGCTTTTGGGTCCTTGAAAGTTGATAGAACATGAAAAGGAATTAATGATATGAAATAGTTAACCAAGATGATCCGTCCTAAAAAAGACAGGAATCTTCTCTTCCATTTGGAAACCCTTGTGGTAATTTTGATTCAAATTCCATCAAAACAACATATTCACATACTTATTTTTGAAAGAGAAATGTTGGGGTAATCCATTAGAAACTGGCCTTTGGAATTTCTTCCAATTCATGTTTTGGAAATTAAGATACTACTCTTGTTGACATTAACACGCTTCCCACTCGTACTACAATAATCATTCATAATGATCTTGAAGTTATGAATAGAGTTACTACTCCCATTGATGAATAAGATCATCTGATCCAAGAAGAATAAGTGAAAAATTTCCTTTGAAGCCATACCTTACACTATAAGGGTGAAACAGACCCCTAGAGATGTGAAAATTGAGTTTTCCGCTAATCACATTGATAAAAACTCAACACATCATAAGCACTTTATTGTATTAAGGAGAGATAATGGAGGAAAAACAGAAAGAATACATCAGGAAATTACAGCAGAAAAACACTACAGGTGAGGCAGTCCCAGACCAATCCTAAGCCACAGGCTGTATCACACCCAATGCCCCCCCCCCCTTCTCTCTCCAACCCTCTTATTTATATCCCCCTTCTAAACACTTGTGGGCCCCTAGCATATTCCCCCCCAAGGAATAACAAACTGGTCCCCACCAGGAATCAGTTAGAGGATTCTAAGCATATTCTCCCAGATATTCCCCAGTTGTCCATCCAGCTAACAAACTTATAACAACCTCAGCTGGCTCACCCAAACTCTCCTTAGCAGATTCCCCTCCAAAACTAACAGTCCCTATTTTCCAAAAGAACCCCCCCTCTTTCCCAGCCCATGATTTCCTATCACTACCACCCTCCCAAAAAACCACCTTGTCCTCAAGGTGGTAGATGTGTCCCCTAAGTGTGACGGTCTCAGCATGCCAAGAAATTTCCCAGACCAGCCTTGCTACATGGAACCACAGGTGGTGATAAGGTGCACTTCCCATATAGTCATGCTAAACAATCTTCCATATACTCCTCCTAGATTTCTAGACATCTATTGTTGGTAGGTCGTCGTCGTGTCGCTTCATAGTTGTCAGATGGTGAAGCCCTCTGGTTTTCATGCACCTGTAGTGGTGGGGGCTAGTGTCCAACACAAGTGCCCCAAACTAAACATTAGAAACTCCCATAAATAGTGAAATAGTAGGGGATATGTGATATTAATCACAGTTGGATATGAATTAAATTTTGTTTCCACCTTTGATTGGTTGGACGCAAAATCACCAAAAATTTTAGATGGAGAAACTACATGGAAATACACAAGTTGAAAGGCCGAATGGCTTGTAGCTGTGCCCAAATGGTGACCATTTTTCCAGAACTGTAGTTCCATGTTGGGAGTAATTGTTGGTGAGCTTCAGCAGGCAACACGCGCAACACTAGTAGGAAGAAGGGGAGAAGTGGCCCTATTTGTGATAGGTTTCCCCATGTCCGTAGGAACGTAGTGAAATCTAGTAGGTTCTAGAATAGGTTCAGCAGACCTCTTTGGACTGTCGAGCACCAGTAACAGCGTCACAGGCGTACCTGGTGTACTAGCTGTAGTCGCCTCCCAGGACGCCGCACCTGTGAACACCCCAAAATTAGGTAGAGACTCTCGTGGATCTATCAATGGTGGCGTTGTGGTCTCCGAGGGAGTGGATTGTCCTGCGGCAGCTGTAGGCTCCCAAGTGGAATTTCCCACAGCATCGGAAAGGACTATGGTGAAGGTGAACAGATATGAAGAGAAGCACGGGTGGTCCTCGTTGAGAAATGGTGCTCTCTCCGAGAAACGAGCCGTGGAATTGATGAGGTGGCGGAGATCCGTCAATTCGGACGCCACAGATTTGTGGAACTCGGCCTGCTCTGTGCGGGTTGCTACCAATGTCGATTCCACATTTGGGAGAGTTATTTCCAGGATTCTCATGTGTTGTTCAAGATTGTCCAGATGAACCTGTTGGTGGGTTTCCATGGCAGAAAAGATTAAGTGAATGGCAGGTCGGACCAATTGATAAAAACTAAACACAATAGAGGCACTTTCATGTATTAAGAAGAAATAATGGAGGGAAACATAAGGAATACAGCAGAAAATTATAGCCAAAAAACACTACGGGTGAGGCGGTCCTCAACCTGTCCCAAGCCCCAGGCTGTATCACATACAGTCCCCCTCTACTCTCTCCACCCCTCTTATTTATAGCCCTCTTCTAACCATCTGTGCCCCCCCCCAGCAAATTCCCCTCCAAGGAATAGAAAACTGATCCCCACCAGGAATCAGTTAGAGGCTTCCCAGCATATTCTCCTAGAAATTCCCCAGCTTTCCATCCAGCTAACAAACTCATAACAATCCCAACTGGCTCACCCAAACTATCCTTGGCAGATTCCCCTCCATAACCAACAGCCCCTATTGTCCAGCAGCACCCCCCCCCCCTCTTTCCCAACCCATGTTTTCCTATCACATGTCTTGAGCAAGAAAATACAAGATTAGTGAAATGGGATCAGCTTGTTATAGACCCATAACAGACTTGAAGAATCCCAATCACCTTCCCATAAATGAAATAGTAAATCATGGAGTGGAAAAGAAATGGAAAAGAAGATCACAGATCTACTCAGAGAAACCACATTTCCTCAAGATATTGATGGTGAAACTCCATTCCATTTTTTCATAAGATTTTCGATATAAATCTTAATCATGATATTAGATCCAACCAAACATCTATCAAGATATGATATCATTTCTTGGGTGAGACCTATATCTCCTTAGATAATCCTCCCTTAAATGAAACCATATTTCTTATCTGAAATCTTAGATCTCAAGAACTGAGAGATCCTTTTTTTAGAATGGTGATTTAGAAAGAGAAATTACATAAGATGGCAGGTCAGAATTGAGAAAAACTGTTGGGGTTACTAAATTTGAGAATTAGAACCCAAATAGTAACAGAGGCTACTTTGGGTAGGGTCCCTCTTTTAAAGTAGCCATAAATATCATGGATGACTTCATTCTTAACAATCTCCCAAGCTGCTAGGAGGAAGGAGCCTAGAAAAACATTAGGGCTCGATACACTCTCAGGGTTGAGATTTATGACAACCTCTTTAATCACCTTATCTAGAATTAACTCCATTTCACAATAATAATGAGTAGTAATAGACCTTATAAAGATATAGAAAATAGATGAATCTTCTTCTTTTTTTAACTTGGTTAGGCCCTTCCATAATGTTTGAAAAATGAGTAGCTACTAGAGTCCTTAATACTTTCACATCATTGAGATATGTTACATTTTAAAGGGGTGCATTTATTTTACCCAAAAATTCCCTCTCTCTGATACAAGCATAAAAAAATGTCGTGTTCCATTCACCCTCTCTCAGGTGTTAGTCGTCAATTACTCCCTAGCCACCCTTTCTTCTTCCAATAGTTTCTCCTCCCAGAGTTTCTGTTTCTGAGATAACAGAATGAAAATATCATCATTCCACTGATGTTGACATTAGATAGCAAGCAGACTTATCTCTTTATCAAGCCCTTCAATATTAAAACCTATATGATCTTGGATATTTATCTATATTATGATATCCCCCTTCAATATCTAATGTTTGTTCTGAAGGATTATCCAAGGATTCCCCTATATGGGGTATTACAAGGAGGAGCTACACAATTTCTTTGAAACAATATTCATCTATTCATCTATTAGTATAAAAGATTATTTAATCTTTAGATTCTGATCACTAAATTTTAAGGAGTATAGGAGAGTGATAAGATAAAGGGTGAGTCAGATGCTTGACTGATGAATTAGAAAAGTGGTCAATGGCATTGAGATTTCACAAGCACCATTCTAACCTACTACATATTATGTTGTTTCCATGTTTGTTATTACACAATGTGAATAAAGCCCCAAATAACCCAAATAAAGATGATGATTATCTCCTAGGAAACTCTATAAACAACCCATATACTTGCTTTAATATACACCCCCTCACTGATTAAGAATTGTGTTGAAGTCACCCCTTAAGGAATAAGTTGCAGGACCAAGATTGAAGGAGGATATCCCTTGCTGAATAGATTCTCTCTCTCCAATATCACATTTAACCAAATTCATACATATAAGAATTGGTGTTTGGTTTATACCAGCCTTGATGGTGATATGATGTGATGAAACATCTTTAAGACCCACCTTGATGTGATCCTTCCAAAATATCCATATGAGAGCATTTTTTAGGTTTCCCTAAAGGTTATTAACCATATAAATTTCTTGAGAAAAATATTGAATAGAGCTCTATGCTTAGGTTCCAGAACAACCCTTACAGAGATGTTATTGCTTCTAATATTATTTAGATGAAAATTGATTTTGGTCAGGCATCTAATTCCCCTTGAATTCCAAATAAGTGAAGAGATCGTGATGAAGGCTAAGAAAGGGCCTTTAGTCCTTGGGCATCTTTTTTTTGTAATGGGGAGCCATAGGATTTGGAGTTGTTCTTAGACCGAGTGACTGTTGCTGGGGATGGGTGTGAGGGATTTGATTTTCTTTAACTTGGGTTTTCTAGATGGATACTGGGGACGGTCTACACCAACACATTAAAGAGCATTGAAGGAATTGTGGGATACTTAAAAGGCCTCGAGAATGGGGTCCCCATATACAAAATTAAGATTGGCACTTGAAGTATCTTCATAGATGATTTAAGAAGAAGGCACCATACTGGCTTGATCTTCCACAGCATGAACTTTTGAAAATGTGGAGGAAGTTGACAATATTGTTGACCTCAGCTGTTTTGATAATATCAATTATGTTTTAATATGTTTTTATAATCCTATCTATATGTTAAATTATATCATCATCCTATTGAATTGACAAAAATATCAATATAATCATTAGAGTATTTTAATCAATGTTTATCTATGTTTATACATGTTTTTAAATAATACTAACTCAATCTAGATATGGTTTTCATAGAACAGATAAGTATTAAGCTTTTGAGTCATTGATACAGACATACCGATACATAGTCACCGATACAGATATAGTCTATCGATAAGAAAAGATCACCGATAGACAGAGTCCACTGTTATAATCAAGTCTACCGATACAAATAGACAGCTACTGATACAAGTCTACCGTTATGGAAAAGGTCACCAGTATGCAGACATTTATCGTTACAACTGAGCTACCGATAGAATAAGTCTACCGGTATGCACAAGTAGACCGATACAGAGTAACTACCACCATTATTAAGTCCACCATTACAAGCTCACTGGTAGGGGTCACTGATACATAAGTTCACTGATACAAAAAGGTCACCGATAGAAGGATCCACCGGTGGAAGGAGCTACCGATAGAAGGAGCCACCGATGGAAGGAACTACCGATGGAAGGAACTACCGATAGAAGGAACTACTGATAGAAGGTGCTACCGATAGAAGGAGCTACCGATTCATGCAAGCTACCGTTACAGAGAATAATAGTTACTGATTCAAGACCTACCATTACACATCCACTACTACAAGATCACAGATACAAAGAGCTACTGATGAAAACCAATCACTGTTTCTCTAAACCCTAATTCTATTTGTTTATTTAGAAACGGTCATATTTTATGTTTTTAATGCATCTGGTATTAATTAATGATAGTTTTTGGCATGTCAAGATACCGTACCTCGTACATATAAAAAGATAATCATTCCCATTTCCGGAGCTGAGGATATATATATAAAAGGGAACCTCAAAAAAACTGGTGTACAAGAGTCGATCAGTCTTTCCATGCACATATGAGACAATCTTCTGGATATACACAAGGACTTACATGCATAGAAGAAGAAGGAAGAATACATACTGAATTTGTAGAACCTAAAAATTCAAGGTTTAAAGAGCTCCAATGACTTCACCTACACTCAAGCTGATCAAGCTGATCAACCTGGACCTGGAAGTCAAATAATAAAACGACACTCTGCTTTTCTTGACAAAAACTAGAGAGGGACTCAAAGCTTCATCTGCATTAAATCCAAGGAGTCCAGAGCTTCACTCAAAACACATAGAGCATTCTAAACTTATCTCTATTTGTTTAGCTCTATTGTGTTTCATTTATTTACATTTTGAGCAGTGTGTGTGCTCTATATTTTCAAACACACTCTGTCTCATGTGCTAAACTGAAGGATTTATAAATCTTCACTCAATCTTTCCCTTACACTTTTGTATCCCACTGTGAATAGTGGTAGAATTCAAGTGTGACCTAGACAGCCTGTAAGCTGTTGTTATTTTTTATTTTCCATGAAGAACTGTGGTAGAGGTATAAGGACCTGGACAGTCTAAGTACTGTTGTAAACCCCGATCCAAGGAGTGGATCATAGTTTATATAAAACTATTCGAGAGGATTAAGTCTCGTCTTGGGACTGAACCTCTTGGTTAAACCTATTGTGCATCCTATCTCTTTTTAAACTATATCTTATATTCTGCTGCTAAGTACTTTAAATATAAATCTGTTTTAAAGTTACTCGGATAGTTAAACTAGCAAGTGTTTGTATTTAATGTAACTCGGTAGGTTAGTTTCAAAATATAGTCTAATCTTTAGATTAGATTAATTGAGAACTAATCAATATCTTGAGAACCTAACTGAACCTTTAATATATTACAAATTCACTACAGTTTAGCTTGTTTTTTAAATTGGTGGATTTTTAATAGAACTCTTTTTAAATAGAAATTTTTAATTGGAACTCAATTCAACCCCCCCCCCTCTTGAGTATCCACTCCGACCAACATTTGGTATCAGAGGTTGTTTATTAATAAAGGATTTCCAAACACTCTGTTTTTCAACTTTGATTTTAGTTGTATTTTAAAGATCTTAAATTTCTGTTAGTTGTAAATTTTAACTCTTTAAATATATTTGCTAAAATATAATTATGGATAATAGATTAGAAGGTGCTGCTACCAACATGCCACCTTTATTTAATGGTGTTAATTATAACCAATGGAAACTGAAAATGAAAATTCATTTAAAAAGTATGGGATTTGACATCGGGACTGCTATAGAGACTCAGTATGAGATTCCAAAAACTGAAATAATTACTTGGGATGAACCTACGAAAAAAGATTACAATAATAATTATAAAGCAATGAATTCTCTATATTGTGATTTAGGAGATGAAGAATTTAATCGAATATCTGCTTGTAAAACTGCTTATGAAATTTGGGATACTTTGGGTGTTTCTCATGAGGGAACAACCAATGTTAAGGAAATGAGCTCACTGGGAAAAGTTGTTCCAGCAAAGGAGAAAATCATGAGGTTACTCAGATGTCTTCTAGACAGATGGAGAGGCACATCAGTTTCAATTAGAGAATCTTGGGACATTATTGCTTTTCCTGTCAAGGAACTCATTGGTAAATTAATGATGTATGAAGAAGAACTAAAAGTAAAGAAGGAATAATATGATGAACCAAGAAAGAAGTCTGTAGCTTTCAAAGCTTCTACTTCAAAAAATAAGGACAAAGGAAAAATTCAAAGTGAAAGTGATAGTTCGAGCAGTGAAGAGAGTGCATCTGACAGTGATGCTGAAATGGATCAGATATCCTGACATTTAAAGAAGTTTTATATAAAGAAGAAGTTTTTTATAAAATCCAATTATAAGGGAAAGTATGACAATAAAGGTAATTAGAAGAAGGATTGGAAAAGAACTGATAAAAGTTATGACATAGTCTGCTATGAATTCAAGAGGAAAGGACATGTGAAAGCTAACAGTCCAAAATTAAAGTACAAGAAGAAATATGAGTACAAGGACAAAAAATATAAGAAAGCTATGAAATAAACTTGGAGTGCTTCAGAAGACAGTTCAGGTGAGTTTGATTCCACTCAGGATGAAAAATCTCAAAAAGATAATATGTGTTTCATGACAAATACATCTGAGGAAACCTGCTTAAAAAGTTCCTATAGGAAGACATGATACTTGGACAGTTCATGTTCAAGGCATATGACTGGAGATTACTCATGTTTCAAAAGTTTAATCAAGGTTAATGGAGGACATGTAACCTTTGGTGATAATTTAAAAGGAAAAATCATCATCTTAGGACAAATTGGTAACACTGATTCAATTTTAATTTCTAAAGTTTTATTCATTGATGGATTAAAATATAATCTCTTAAGAATTTCTTATTTGTGTGATGATGGATTTAATGTTAAGTTTTAAAATGATGCTTTCAATGTATTTTATTCTAAAAATGCTTTGGTATTTATTGCCTTGAGAATTGAAAATGTATATGTTGTAGATTTAAATTCTTTAGCCAAACAAAAGGTTACTTGTTTAAATGCTTTTCATAAAGAGTCTTGGCTATGGAACAGAAGATTAGGACACTGCAATGTTCATTCACTTAAGTAAATGACTAAGAAAAATTTGTTTAGAGACCTACCTCAACTAAAATTCCCATCAGACAAAGTTTGTACTCCATGTCAAAAGGGAAAGCAACATAAATTTTAATTCAAATCAAAGAAAGAAGTTTCAACTTCTCAACCTCTCGAGTTGGTTCACATGGATTTGTTTTTACCCTCTATAATTTCTAGTTTTAATGGGAAGCACTATGTTTATGTCTTAGTAGATGACTTTTCTAGATATACATGGATATATTTTCTATCTCACAAAAGTGAAGCTTATTATTACTTTATGAAATACTCCAAGTATGTAGAAAACTTAGTGGACTTAAGATTAAAACATTGAGAAGTGATCATGGTCGTGAGTTTGAAAAACATGAATTTGAGTCATATTGCTCACAAAATGGCTATAATCACAATTTCTCTACCCCTAGGACACCTCAACAGAATGGTGTAGTTGAAAGAAGGAATAGAACCCTTCAAGAAATTTCAAGAACTATGCTTAATGAGTATGACCTACCTGTTTACTTTTGGGCAGAAGCCGTAAATAAATCTTGTTATATTATAAATAGAGTCTTGATTAGATCTGTTCTTAAAAAGACCCCTTATGAACTGTGGAATAATAGGTAGCCTAAAGTTAGTTACTTCAGATTTTTTGGTTGAAAAGTCTTTATTCTCAATACTAAGGATAATCTTGAAAAGTTTTCTTCTAAATGTGATGAGGGAATCTTTCTAGGTTACTCTATAACCAGTAAATCTTATAGAGTCTTTAACAAAAGAATCAAATGTGTGGAAGAATCAATACATATAAAATTTGATGAAAATGATCCGCATGAACCTAAGTCTTCTCTTGAAAATCTTGAAGAAGATCTGTCTATTCTGGACCTTAATGATAAAAGTAGTGAACCTGCTTTAAAAACAAGTAATTCTGAAAATTTTCCAGAACCCAATTCTATTTGAACCAAACCTATAGAAGAACCTAAATTTTCTAGTCCTACCTTGACCAGACCAACTAGGATTCTAAAGAACCATCCTTTAGATGCTGTTGTGGGAGATTTAGATAGAGGAACCCAAACTAGAGATTATCTAAGAAATCAGGTTGAACATCAAGACTTTCTTTCACATTTAGAACCTAAAAATATCAATGATGCAATCAATGATGAATTTTGGGTAATATCTATGCAAGAATAATTAAATCAATTTGAAAGAAACAAAGTCTGGGAATTATTTGACAGACCAAAAGACACTTTGACTATAGGCACTAAATGGGTTTTTAGAAATAAAGTTGATGAATCAGGAAACATAGTTAGAAACAAATCAAGACTAGTTGCACAAGGATATAGTAAATAGGAAGTAATAGACTATGAATAAACCTTTTCACCTGTAGCTAGATTATAAGCTATTAGGATTCTACTTGTCTATGTTGTTCATCTGAATTTCAAGTTATACCAAATGGATGTTAAAAGTGCTTTTCTAAATGGTTTTATAATTGAAGATGTTTTTGTTGAACAACCACCTGGATTTACTAATCCTCATTTTCCAAATCAATTTTTTAAGCTTTATAAAGCTTTATATGGTTTAAAACAAGGCCCACGAGCTTGGTATGATAGACTTAGTAGTTTTCTTATTTCAAAAGTTTTTTCTAAAGGGATTGCTGATCCAAATCTCTTTATTAAAATAATATCGAAAGATGTCTTGATAGTACAAATCTATGTTGATGATATTATTTTTGGATCTTCTAAAAATGATTTGTGTATTGATTTTTCAAATAGTATGCAAAATGAATTTGAAATGAGTTTAATGGGAGAACTCAAATATTTTCTTGGATTTCAAGGTTTTCAAAATAAAAATGGTATTATCTTAAATCAAGGTAAATATACAAAGGATCTTTTAAAACATTTTGGTTTGGATAGTATTAAGTAATGTGATACACCTATGAGTACTATTTGTAAGTTGGATGCTGATGAAATTTGAAAACTAGTGGATCAAACCTACTACAGGGGTGTGATAGGGAGTATGCTCTATCTTACTACTAGTTGACCAGATATTATGTTTAGTGTGTGTATGTGTGCAAGATTTCATGATAATTCAAAAGAGTCACACTTGCTTGCTGTTAAAAGAATTTTCAAATATATTAAACATACTAATAACTTAGGATTATTTTATCCAAAAGGACAATCATTCGATTTAATAAGTTATTTAGATGCTGACTTTGCTAGTTTCAAGTTAGATAGAAAGATCACTTATGGAACATGTCATATTCTAGGTAAGTCCCTGATATCTTGGTGTAGTAAAAAGTAGAATTCTATTGCTTTTTCCACTACTGAAGAAGAATATATTGCTGCTGGTAGTTGCTGTACACAAATTCTGTGGATGAAACATACATTATTGGACTACAGATATCAGTTTAGACATGTATCTATAAACTGTGATAACACTAGTGCGATCAATATCTCTAAGAATCCTATATCTCACTCTAGGACCAAACACATAAATTTAAGGCGCCACTTTTTGAGAGATTATTACCAAAATGGAGATATTACTCTTGAGTTTATAGGTACTGAACATCAATTAACTGACATTTTCACCAATCCATTAAGTTCAAATAGGTTAAGTTACATTAGACATGAGTTAGGAATGATAGACTTTGTAGAGCCTAATCCTCACCATTAGCCTGAACCTCACCATTATACCTCACTAGTATGAACCTCACCGTTATACCTCACTGGTATGAACCTCACCATTATACCTCACTGGTATGAACCTCACTGTTATACCTCACGGGTATGAACCTCACCGTTATACCTCTCTGGTATGAACCTCACTGTTATACCTCACTGGTATGAACCTCACCGTTATACCTCACTATTAGTGGACCTCACCGATAAAAATACCTCGCCATTAGAAATCCTCACCGGTATGTGTTACCGTTAGGTTGAAATGTTTTAAACTTCATACCTTTAGCCACAAGAATCTGTATCGTTTGTATTATACTTATTGTGTTTTATTTATTTTGTGATTCCTAAATGATAAAACATAAGTCTTGACCTCTTCTCAATCCACCTCAAACCCTTTACCTTCAAGACTTAGCTCCCAAACCTTCATTTCTCTCGAACCCTAAGCGTCGTGATTCACAGAATGGAAAGAGTAAAGAGGCCTTCAGATAGAGAAAATAATGATGAGCGGAATGCCAAGAGACTCAAAGGAGAGTCTAGTGGTGGAAATGAAGTAAAGAAGCCTACAAATACGCATCTCATTCAAAGGGAAATAGTTTTTGAGAAAGAGATATGTGCGGAATGGTTGATGACCAGTAAGTCATTGATTATAAAAGTGCTTGAAGAGAAGGAATGGGTGGAGTGTTTCTCAAATAACAATGGTCCTTATTATCCAAATTTGGTAAAAGAATTCTATGAGTTTGTTCATTTTGAGAAATCAGAAGATGCGAACAGGATGATATCAGTAGTTAATGGAAAGACAATATCTTTTTCATCTATTGAGTGGGCTGAGTGCTTGAAAGTTCTACATGAAGGAGATGTTGGGTATTTTTCAAAATCATTACCTCCTACCAGTGACATCTTTGAGTATGAAGCTGCTTTGAAAGAATTAACTGGAAATTGTACACCAAGAAAGGTAGTTGCTACAGAAATTAATGGAGAGACCCAATTACTGTTCAAATTCATTTAGCATGTGTTGAGTCCAAGAAGAGGAGATTTTGAAAATCTTAAATTCCAAGACATATTCTTGTTATATGTGCTAAGGAATAGTGTCAAAGTTAATCTGTGTAGGATTCTGATGATTCAAATTGAAGATATGACCAGGAAGAAATCAAAAACTAATGCTCTATTCTTTGTAAAGCTGATTTCTATGATGATCAAGGTAAGAGGTGTGGCTAAGTATCAGGATGAGACTGCGGTTATGAAAGACAACTTTTGTTTTACCAAAACTGTTTGTAAATACATGAAGACTAATTGGAATCTATGGAGAAGATAATGGGTCAGTGATGAATGGAAGTTGTATGATAAGTTTAATCATGTGGATCATCCTTCTAGGCCTAAGGATGTAAGGGATCTAGTTATAAGACCTGATGAAAATGAACCTGCATATAGCAATGAGGATGATGATGAAGAGGATGCTTTTGTGGATGATAGAGGTGATCCTGAATTTCCACCTAGCCTTGAAGCTCACGCCATATCATATGGGGAAGCTAGTCCTCCAACTTCTTTACCAAGGAGAGAAGCACTATTAAGAGACAGTGAAATTGATGAATCTAGTACAGAGGAGGAAGACCTGCCTAAATTAGACCACAAGGAGACCACTCTAGATTCCAGTATTAGTGATGATGATAAGAAATAAGTCTATGAAAGTGAAGAACATGTTTCTGATAGCTTATATGAGATCACCTTGAGTTTGAGTCCATTGATTGGAAGTTCTGTTGTGCCTATAGAGGCTGTTCTGGTTAAGATGGCAGAACCTGCACCCATTCTTGATGAGCCTCCTGTTGGTGAAATGGAGATGGTTGTGGAGGATTATTATGAGGAAGACTAGGCTACTAAGGTTGCTATTGATATACTTATACAAGAGAATGCACAGATTGAGGGGGAGCATCCCACCAAACTTAGTACTGTATCAGTGGCTAATGAGTTTGAAGACTGGGCAAAAGACTCAGGTTTTGTATTTTTTGGGTTGGACTATCCCGATTCTGAAGATGAAACACCCATCAGTAGACCACATGTTAATTATAATATCCTTTCTCAGTTTTTACCTGAGAATGTGGTAAGAAAAGATGATTTAGACCCGTTGAAGTCTGATCTTAAAGCCTAGTTTATGGAAGAGATAAGAAGAATGGAAACCTCGTTAATATCATCCATTCAATCTGTTATGAATGACTTTGTTTCTAGTATTTTGTCTGAAAGGGAACCTGTAGATGTCCCTAAAAATCTGGTTACTAAGGCTTATCTTGAATCTTTAAAGGCTGAGTTGAAGGAGACTTGGACTGCATCTGTTGAAGACTTAAAGAGATGCTTTGTTGAAGAGCTGAGAAAAATGGAAATATCATTTGAACTCTCTCTTGGATGTATAATTTCAAGCACTATGGAAGAGATGGTGAATGAAGTCAAAGTATGTCATTCTCAGATTAAAACTGGGATAGAGGTTGTTATTGCTTTGAAGCAATCTGTTACTTCTTTCCATCCCTTGGTTAGTTCCCAAACCCAAGTTTCTGCTGACATAAATTATATCAAGAGTGTATTAAAGAAGTTTGTGGATGTGTTTTAAGCCTTTAAGAAGACTATCAAAGATCATGTCAGTACACGGGATTTGGTTGTCAGGAAGTTGATAAGTAGTTTGACCCAATCGTTTAAGGAAACTGTTGCTTTCACTGTCAAACCTCTTGGTTCATCCAGTGCTTCTATAGATGTTAATCAGATTCGAGCAGTGATGAGAGAAGAGCTTGGACAGTCTTCCACCAGTGGCTCTGTAGACTCTTCCGCCTTGACCCAAGTGGTGACTACCACTAGGGATATAAGGAAAATTGTTCAGGATTTTATGAGAGGCCACTACTTCTCAGAAAGAAGTAAAGGCAAATATGGATTAATACTTACAAAGGTTCTATACTAAACATCAATTGAAAAACCATTTCAAGCTTCTATTAGAAAATTTGAAGCTACCTCCAGTCACTCAAGCTTTTAGAGAACAAGTCAGCAAGCTCAGGGAGTTGACTCATACTCTAGACAAGTTTCTTAAGAACAAGAATGACTTTATCTATACTATGAAAAGAGGAGGAGGAATTATTATGGACTTTAGGAATCTGTTTCTGCCATTTTTGCATGTAGACAGTACCCCTATCATTGTACCTCTAGCTTAGCCTACCTCTGCTCAGTCTGCCTCCATTCCTCATATGACACCAGCTCATGCTATACACAGTCTCTCTCCTATGATTACCCAGAGAGCTACACATTATAGGCCTGACACTGTATCAATAGCTCAGCCTCCTCTGATTATCACTGGTGTTCCCAAGCCTCCACCTTCCTCTACCCAGCCTGAATCCACTTCTGATTCCAAGGGAAAATCCAAATATCATGCTGAGGAGGTGGATTGAATAGTGGCTAGGATATTTGATAAGAATCACTTGTACTCTTTTTTCATCACTTTTTTCTTTCTCTGTATGTTTTTCCCAATAAATATATTTGATATTATTCTCTTTTACCTTCTGTTACTTTTCTCATCCATTGTTTCCTACTTTTTTCTAATCACAAAGGGGGAGAAAGCATAATATTTTCTACCTCTGGTACATCTGTTGTATAATTCTACCTCTGATACAATTATTTCATACCTCTGATACACTTGCATGTCATACTCTATTCTCTGATACATTTGACAATGTATCACAGTGATAAGTGAGACCCAATATATTTTACATTGATATATTAATGATTATTTTGGATTATAATGCCATAATTTGTGATTATCAAAAAGGGGGAGATTGTTAACCTCACCAATTTTGATAATCTCAATTATGTTTTAATATGTTTTGTTAATCCTATCTATATGTTAAATTATGCCATCCTACTATTGAATTGACAAAAATATCAAAATAATAATTAGAGTATGTTAATCAATGTTTATTTATGTTTATACATGTTTTAAAATAATACTAACTCAATCTGGATATGGTTTGCATAGAATAGATAAGTATTAAGTTTTTGAGTCACTGATACAGACCTACCGATACATAGTCACTAATACAGATATAGTCTATCGATAAGCAAAGATCACTGATAGATAGAGTCCACTGTTATAATCAAGTCTACCTATACAAACAGACAGCTACCAATACAAGTCTACCGTTATGGAAAAGGTCACCGGTATGCAGATAGTTACCGTTACAACTGAGCTACCGATAGAATAAGTCTACCGGTATGCACAAGTCGACCGATACAGAGAAACAACCACCATTATGAATTCCACCATTCTAAGCTCACCGGTATGGGTCACTAATACATAAGTTCACCGATACAAAAAGGTCACCGATAGAAGGACCCACCGATGGAAGGAGCTACTGACAGAAGGATCCACTGATAGAAGGGACTACTGATGGAAGGAACTACCGATAGAAGGAACTACTGATAGAAGGTGCTACCGATAGAAGGAGATACTGATTCAAGTGAGATACCATTACAGAGACTAACAATTATTGGTGCAAGACCTACCGTTACACGTCTACCGCTACAATCTCATTAATACAAAGATCTACTGATGAAAACCAGTCACTGTTTCTCTAAACCCTATTTCTATTTGCTTATTTAGCAATGGTCATATTTGAAATTTTTAATGAATCTGATATTAATTAATGATATTTATTGGCATGTCAGGGAACCATACCTCGTACCTAAAAAAATGTAATCATTCCCATTGTTGGAGCTAAGGATATATATATAAAAGGGAACCTCGAAAACAACTGGTGTACAAGAGTCGACCAGTCTTTCCATGAACATACGAAAAACTCTTATGGAGATACACAAGGACTTACATGCATAGAAGAAGAAGGAAGAATACGTACTGAATCTATAGAACCTGAACATTCAAGGAGTAAATAGCTCTAACGACTTCACCTACACTCAAGCTGATCAAGTTGATCAACCTGGATTTGGAAGTCAAATACAAAAACGACACTCTATTTTTCTTGACAAAAACTAGAGAGGGACTCAAAGCTTCATCTGCATTCAATCCAAGGAGTCCAGAGCTTCACTAAAAACACATAGAGCATTCTAAACTCAGCTATATTTGTTTATCTCTATTGTGTTTCATTTATTTACATTTTGAGCAGTGTGTGTGCTCTTTATTGTCAATCACACTATGTCTCATATGCTGAACTGGAGGATTTATAAATCCTTACTCAATCATTCCCTTACACTTTTGTATCTCATTGTGGATAGTGGTAGAGGTCAAGTGTGACCTGGACAGCTTGTAAGATGTTGTTATTTTTGATTTCCCCTGATGAACTGTGGTAGAGGTCTGAGGACCTGGACAGTCTGAGTACTATTGTAAACCCCAATCCAGGGTGTGGATCATAGTTTATATAAAACTGTTTGAGAGGACTAAGTCTCAACTTGAGACTGAAACTCTTGGTTAAACCTAGTGTGCAACCTATCTATTTTTAAACTATATATTATATTCTGCTACTAATTACTTTAAATACAAATCTATTTTAAAGTTACTCTGATAGTTAAACTAGTAAATGTTTGTATTTATTGTAACTCAGTAGGTTAGTTTCAAAAGCTAGTCTAATCTTCAAATTAGATTAAATGAGAACTAATCAATATCTTGAGAAAATAACTGAATCTTTACTGTATTACAAATTCACTACAGTTTATCTTGTTATTTAAATTGGGGAATTTTTAATAGAACTCTTTTTAAACATAAATTTTTAATTGGAACCCAATTCACCCCCCCCCCCCCCCCGCATCTTGAGTATCCACTCCGACCAACAAATATTGTTGGCAACAAAGTAGAATCAACATCAAGGGATGAAGAGTAAGTTACCAATCCTTCTATAAGCGAGAGTGAAATTAACCGCATAGGGGGAGATAGCATGACTTTGGGAGAGATTGAATTTGAGGCCAGAGGGATTTTAGAAGAAACCAAATTCACACCCATCTCAAGAGAGGAAACAAAGGAGTATGGGCGACAAAATATTTCAAATCCTCCAACAAAAAATAGGGAATGAGATTGACATCTTATATAAAAGGAGGTAAAGCATCCTTTGAAGAATTAAAAACCATCCTCGCTGAATTTACACAATGAGAAGAGGCCTTGGTAGACATAGGGGGAGAAGGATCCTTTGGGACTGACCAACCCTCCTTTGAATCACATTTCTCACATTCAAGAGCCTGGGAAGGGTCAAAAGGCTTGGGTCTTGATGAATTTCCAGTGAATTCACCTCGACCTAGATCCGGGGGAAAAGCGGTGACACAAAATTTCTTGCAGGCAGAAAATGAATGATCTTGGAGAGAGGAGTTATTACAGAACCCCAGGAACCTCGAGAAAAGAATACATTTCCAAAAGGATTTGTCTGAACCAGCTTTAAGGAAGACTTAACTTGGAATGGGATCATCCAATTCAACCTCAACATAGATCTATGTTTCCATGGTGAATTCCACTCTCAAGTTTCCTCATTCATGCATAAAAAAATGGCCAAAAGAATCTATGATATGCTTAAGGATAACTGGTTTTTGCAAAGGCATATAAAGACCATAAAATCGGATTCAGAGAGTATCCAAAGATGAGTCACATACTTTATGAGATTCCATTTACCAATTTATAATAATAAATCTCTGTATTTGACACATTGGATCCTCCCTAGCCCAGTCCAAGGTGAAATCGAGCTCATAAAATAGAAGAATGCAAAAAGATTTTTGATTAAGTAAGGAAGTAGCCGACACAGCCAGAAAATTTGAAACTGGGGGCAGCACGTACACATTCATTTTACCCAGGGATATTGTGTTGGTGACCTGGATCGTATAAATTTTTGTTCCCAAACTTAAAATAATACGTGCAGCATAAATACAATTTTAGAATAAATCATAAACGAGCATCATAAATCATAACTAGAATTAAAATGATTTAACAGTTAATATTTCACAAATGAGCGATGACTATTACATCAATTATAAACTTGAAATTTATTCTCATAAATTATAAATACAATTATAGAATAAGTAATAGTAACATGCCTGAAATATTAACTGGGTAACAATAAAACCCAAAACAGCTTCTAATTAAAATAAAAAGCAAGCGAGTGTTCAACAATTAACTTGGTCGACAAAATAAAATACGAAAAGCAATAAAAGGTACAATGAGATTTATGTGCTTCGGCTAATTGCCCTATGTGCATGGGATAGAGTCATCAAAGATTATTTTACTATGCAAGAATAGAAATACAAGAGAACAGTGGAAGACGAACACAAGAAACACTAACCAGCATGTACAAGGAACATAAAAAAACCAAAAAATAAACAATAGATTGTCGAGACCACTACAAAAAAAGAGGTTGATTAGAGGGGGGGTTTCATTTAGAGGGGGTTATAACCCCTTATAAATACTTTAGTAGCAATTATGATTAACCACCGCTAAAGTGGGTTCCCTATGATAGCAAAGGCGGTTTTTCAAAAGCATTGGTATAACATGATGAGATTTAGAGGCGGTTACATTAAAAGAGGTTTAAACCCCCTCTAATGTTGACCGAATTCTATAGAAAGGGCTCCTTTAAAGGGGTTTTAAACGCCCTCTAATTAACATATCAATTTTAGAGATGGGAAGAAACCACCCCTAATTGATATCGTGATGAAACTTTAGGGGTGGTTTTTAATAAATGTCCCTAATTGTATCAGGTCATGGGTCCCCATGACATGAGAGTGGAACCCCCATCAGCATGGGTGTGGGTCCTCTACAACTACTATTAGAGTAGAACCCCCCTGACACATTAGGGTGCGAGTCCTATACTACAAAATTGTGACCTCTGAACTGTACGACACAGTGACGAGATGTGGTTTGACGTACCTTTGGACTCACAAGAAAGAGGAACACTTTCCCCACTGAGATGCATCCTTGAAACATGATCTAAAACCGTGCATATGAGTTAGTGCCACTCAAAGTGGATAGTTTTAAGGTGCGTTGATTGATCCCCTTTGACTTGCATGTTCATGGAAATCATGTGAGGTGTTGCGCATCGCAGATGGGCTTTACCTTAGAACTGTTGGCGACTCTTCTTCTTAGTTGAGCTATGAGATAAAGATCTTTTTACTATCTTGTTTGAGTTTCTTTTGACTAAGAGTGCACGTGCACACACAAACACACATATATATTCTCTTTCAGTACCCACTCCTTGGGTTTTGGTTACTCTCCTTTTAGGAGAGGCAAAGACGTGCATAGTATGTCACGTTCTTTATGTGTGTTGCTTCTCATGGTTGGACGAGTATACTCCCCTACTATAGGTAGCGAAGACTCAATGAGAAGTTCATCTTCTCACCATTTAGAGCTCCTTGTGTTTGAATGAGTTTACTTTCACTCACTTATTGGGTTGAGGTGTACTCTGCTTTCGTACCTTGTTCTATGTACTGCTTTCCTTTTTAGTTGTATCTCTTACTGCTCTCCCTTCAACTTTCAGGGCATCCTACTGGGTATTTTTATACTCACCCATGCATGGGTTTTGTCCACACGTGTCGTGTCTTATACAGACGATGGATAATTTGATCACAAACTCAGAGGAGCTTAGGGATACATGGTACTTGGACCGCGTACGGTGGTCTGGGATCTAGGAGTGAGGCTCTCTCAGCTATTTTTTACTTTTCCAGTTTCTGTCAGGTTGGGACACTTTTTTGGTGTGGGCGTGTATTTTTTCCCTTTTCTTTTCGGTTTACTTTACCATACTCATACTGTTCATAGGTCTATGTGTGCTTGGTTTATTTATAGCAGTGTTGCATCTTTTGTTCCTTTTCCCTCTGCACTTTTGCATTGAGTTGGTTGTTGTGTGTGTGTAAGTACTTAGACAAAGGCCGCCACAAGTTTGTTGTGTCTTCGGCGCTTGTCGCCACCCCCTGATCTATATAGGCGGACTTGGGGCGGTTGTGGCTCGACACCCGACATAGGTCGGGTCGTGACAATTTATTTATTTATAATTATAACTATAAATAAATATTTATTTATTTATAATTATAGATATAAATAAATATTTATTTATTTATAATTATAAAATTATAATAAATATATTTGTTATAAATAATT
Source organism: Viscum album (assembly GCA_963277665.1). Taxonomy (NCBI): domain Eukaryota; kingdom Viridiplantae; phylum Streptophyta; class Magnoliopsida; order Santalales; family Viscaceae; genus Viscum; species Viscum album. Next base: position 1,436,480,558 of record OY728156.1, on the reverse strand, counting down.
ATAAATATATATTTATTTATATTTATAACTGTAATTTATATATATTTATTTAAATAATTATAAAAATATAATAACTGTATTTCTTATATTTATAATTTTATTAATATATATAATTAATATATTAATTATATATATTTATAAGATTATAAATACAATAAATATTTTTATTATAATATTGTAATTATTGAAATGAAGAAATATATTTATTTATAATTATAACTATAAATTAATATTTATTTATTTTTTAAAAGTAATTATAAAATTATAATAACTGTATTTATTATACTTATAATTTTACAAATATATAATTAATATATTTATTATAATTTTATAATTATTTAGATATATCTATATATATTATAGATACTTAGGGATACAATTACAATGAAACATAAAAATGCAACACACACAACCCGATAGACAGGTTATAACCCCCTAAGGGATAACCCACCCATTTTTGATGGCTTGAAAGTCCTGTGAACATGAAGTCCATTACAAAGCCTATAACCCCGGAGCCCAACACTCACACCTATTTTTTTGCATCATAATGGTCTGCCCGAGGAGTCTCCATGAAGGCCATCGCTTGACTCGTCCTGCATTACGCCCCTGTCGTGATTCCCATCGCCTCACTGAGCCGCCCTACATGCCCCAACCATGATTCTCATTGCCATCAATGAAGGTTGTCGCCTGACCAAGCCACCTCGCATGCCATTCATAGCCCGCCTCCACTGCACCGGTTGGGCGTCACCGCTCCTTTTATCCTCAAAATTTTTATGCTGCCTGGATTTGATCATAGGTTTTTGATGTAGTATTATAAGGTACTTACCACTATGCCAAACTCCTACAACATTTAGATATATCTATATTTATTTACAATTATAATTATAAATATTTGTATCTATTTTAAAATATTTGTATATATTTATAAAAATATTTATTTAGTTATATGTATTTATAACATTATAAGTATAATAAATATATTTATTACAATTTATAAATTATTTAAATATATATATATTTATAATTATAAGTATAAATAAAAAAATATTTATTTATAATTGAAAAATTATAATAAATAAATATATATTTATAGTTATAATTATAAGTATATATATATAAAGATTATAAAATTATAAGAAACATATTTATTATATTTATAATTTTATTAATATATATAATTAATATATTTATTATAATTTTATAATTATTTAAATATATCTATATTTATTTATAATTATAATTATAAATATTTGTATATATTTATTTAATTATATATATCTATAACATTATAAGTATAATAAATATAATTTTTATAATTTTATAATTATTTAAATAAATATATATTTTTTATAATTATTATTATAAATAAATATTTATTCATTTTTAATTAAAAAATTATAATAAATATATATTTATTTATAGTTATAATTATATATATATATATATTTAAAAAATTATAGAATTATAAAAAATATATTTATTATATTTATTATATTTATAATTTTATAAATATATATAATTAATATATTTATTATAATTTTGTAACTATTTAAATATATCTATATTTATTTAGAATTAGAATTATAAATATTTGTATTTATTTATAAATATTTGTATATATTTATAAATATATTTATGTAATTATATATATTTATAAATTTATAAGAATAATAAATATATTTATTACAATTTTATAATTATTTACGTATATATATTTATTTATAATTATAAGTATAAATAAATATATTTATAAATATTTGTATGTAATTATAAATACTCAAATGGTTGAGAAGATAAGCGAGTCTGTTCCTAAAAAAATAGTAAAAAAATAAAGATGATAAAGAAGTGAGGATGGATGAGGTCAACCAAAGTGGTGTGTCTTCATCTATAAATGAAAGCTGCAAGTCAAGATCATGATCATTCTCATAATCATGGTCAGAGAAATCATCATCATCAGTAGTTTTCCGCTCTGACTGTGAGTCCCTTTGATTAAAGAGAATGAAGTACTTTTCCTTGATCTATTCCTACTCTGGAGTGAGCCGGCTCTTCAATTTCATAGAAAGTGTTGCAATGGTGTGGTGTGTCAACTTCAAGGAACCAATTTATAAGGATAAAATCACACATAAATCAAATAATAAAAATTATAAGGAGAAATAAAAGTTTATGTTTTGTTGCAATAGGTGCCGCCTAATCCTCGGACGCCACACATGTATAGAAGGTCTTCTTTGAAGTTTCCTAGCCTCCATCACACACAACCACAAAAATGGGTTTTCATAGAGCCACCCTTTAACAACTTTTTTTAGCGCTCTTAAAGGTACCCCCATTATCAACACTTTTTTTAGCGTTATTAAAGGAACCCCGTTTATCAACGTTTTTTAGTAGTGCTGATAGGGGGGGTTATCAATACTTTTTTATTAGCGCTGATAAAGGGAATATTTCAAAAAAACATCAAAAATAATATATAAATATATAAATATATTTATATTGATATAAATATAATATATATTTTTTAAATATGTTTTAGATAAGTATATGTAGACATTTACACTTAATGTATAAGATATTTAGTGAAAATAACTTATAAAATATTTTAAAAAATATTATTAATTAATAATTTTCCAGTTATTATCGAGTAATAATCATTTAATAACAATTTGAAGAAACAAAAAATCAAAAAATTAATAAAAAATCTAAAATAAGTTGAAAACGTAACTCAAACTTCAAACGACAATAACTTTTGATCCGGATGTCAGTTTAAGCTCTACCACATATCAAATCAAAACTTTTCACGAGATCTACACCTTTGGTGAAATAGATAAACTATTTTCACATTTTTTTTAAGGTAAAAAAGAGCCAGAAGGCCTCCAAAACTAAGTTTTTAGTCGGGATACCCCCATTTTTTTAACATTTGATGGATTTTCAGCTTCATTTAAGAACATATTTTTACCCTTTTTCAGTTGGGAATGAATTTATTCTCAATTATTACATTCATATTGATATTATTACTTTGAAATTTTATAATTTTTCATAATTTACTGTTATTTATAATCAAATATATAACAATATATACTTATTTTTTTATATATCCACACATAAAAATTTAATTCTATAAATAAATAATTAAACATATTTATATATAAAACATATTTCACAATATATAAGCCTTATATAAATAAAAAATAATATCCATTTTTTTAAAATACAAATATATAAATATTTATATACCTATATAATGTGTGTGTGTGTGTATTAGTGTGTGTGTATTAACAAACTGATATATATTATCTATATATTCTCACATATTAATATATAATATATGTAAATATATATAAATATGTATAATTATATTTACATATACACACATATATAATATATATACATGTGTATGTATGTTGTATATATGTATGTATGTATTTATTTATTTATACGCACAAAAAACATATTTTATAAATATATTTAAAACTAATATTATAAATATATATTGATATATGAATAAATATACAAAAAAAACTAAAAATATATATAAATAACTAGATATAAATATATGAATATATATATTATTAAATAGAGAACAAAACAAGGTGAAGAGTGGTAAAGGTGTAGCGGCATAATGGACAGGTATCGGGTTCAAATCCAACAGGAGGCGGGGGTTCATGTGTGAGTGCAGGGGGGGATAGCATTGTTAAAGGGTGGGGGGTGTGCGCCTATCACTTTTAAAGAGGTGGCAGATGGGGATTCCAAGCGCTGTTGAAAGGGGTAAAGTGCCCTTAAAAAGGGGTCCCTTCGATTTACAGATTTTTTTTATTTTTTTTCTTTTTTTTACTTTTATCAGTGTTTTTTTAATGCTGATAGAAGTGCGTTTTATTAGTGTTTTTTTAGCACTGATAAAAGGGAACCCCCCCCCTTTAATAGCGTCTCGATTATCAGTGATTTTTTAGTGCTGATAAAAGCTTTTTTTAAGTTGCAATGCATAAGGTCCCTGCTTCCAATTTATGGAAGTATATGGTCGGTCCTTACATTAACATCAAACTCATATATTCATGGAGGTCCCTCCAATTAGAATGGTGACTGGTGAGTAGAATTGTAAACCTGGCCGCTTGTTCTGATGAACAACTTAAGTTACACATGGATTAATAACTTCTATCTTCTTTCTGTCTAAACCATCATTAGTGTCAAAATTCATTGGATGATATCACACTCTAAACACTCTATTGTTTGATGGAGAGATTGTTTGACATTATTTTAAAAGAAGACCAACTTTTATCTAGAGCATCTCTTGATGGTGAATACCTTTGAGTCGCGTCCCTCCATTTTTAATCATAAATTCATCGAAATTCTTGTTCCGCTGCCTGGGTACCTACTTCAACCCATATAAGCTCTTCTGGAGTTTGCATACCAGGTCTTCCTTTCCCAAACTCATCATATCCCTCTGGATGCTGCATATAGATTTCCTCCTCCAGATCTCCTTGAAGGAAAGTTGTCTTCACATCAAGCTGCTCAAGATACAGGTATTTTGATGCCAAAATTATAAGAACCACCCGTATGGTGATAAGCTTCACAAATGGTGATGATATTTCAGTGAAATCCACTCCCTCCTTTTGTTGGAAGCCTTTCATCGTCGTCCTTACCTTGAACCTCCTCTTTCCATCATGTTCTTCCTTGTACACCCATTTTTTCTACAATGCTTTCTTCCCCTATGGTAGATGTGTCAACTCCCAAGTATTGTTGTCATGTAGTGAATAAATTTCTTTCTTCATGGCCAACTCTCACTTGATCGACTCCTTCAACTGCATTACCTCTTCAAAACATTCTAGTTCTCCACCGTCAATCAATAACAAATAGTGTAATGATGGTAAATACCTCTACAAAGGCATTCTCACCCTTATTGATATCCTCAACTCCACTGGAGGAGTAGGTTCCAACAGTACTGTAGCTCCTTGGACTTCCAGGAACCGACTACTATAACAATTTTGACTTAGGTGACCACTTTTCACTGTGGTAATGCGGGATTCCTGAGTGGTTAGTGGAATAATGGATCGTCTTACTCCTTTTTTAGCCCATTTCAGGCTAGGGTTTAGTTAGTGATTGAGAACCCTGAAACTCCCTGTAAAAATTGTGCTCTTGAATCATAGTGAAATTATGCCTCTTCGTGGACATTGGGATTATTCCCGAACCACATAAATATTTGTGTTCTCATTATTATTTTTTCTTTTACTCTTCTATGATACGTTTTTTCACTTCATTACTCCTGATATTTTCCACAATATCTCTATCCAGCTCTATGTCTGGTCAACTAAAGATGACTTCACATATCAACATGATTTTGGCTATCGTAATAGATGGTGTTAAAAATATACCATTTGTGACTACTGCGTGTGACGAACCCATTTTTTTTAAAATGCACAGACACACGTCGGTGCTTTTGCGACACTGCTACACTGGGAGATGATGGTCGATTAGCAGCAGTGGGGTGGGAAACACAAACGGATGGGGAAATACTGTGATTGGTGGTGGGATGGCAGTGTGTGTGTGTGAATGTGGTGAGCGGATGACCAACGAATAATGAAGTGGTGTTAAGGGAAGCATGGTGACGGGTAGCAATGATGACCATGCAACATGGGTGGAGATGAGGTGGTGCGAAGCAGGTGGCAATGAGGTTGGTGCAAAGAGTGGCAATAGGTGTGATGTAATGAGTGGTGTGACAATGGGCATGAGGCATCGATGAGTGGTGCAACAATGATCTTGGTTCAATGACAAGTGTTATGACGAGTGGTGCATCGATAGTGGTTGTGCAATGAGAGTGTTGTCATGGTGTGTTGTGCCGGTTACAAGTGAGTAATAAGGGTCAGTGGTGGGGACAATGTGTGAGGTGGGGTGGGCGGTGTAGGGAGTGTTAAGTGATGGAATGTGTGTGAATGTAATGGTTGGAATTTTCAAAACTAGAAGGAGGAAATAAAAAAATATTTGTTTATTATAGGTTTGAAAACATGGGATTCAAATGGATTGTTGAATTCAAAAATAGAAGAAAGAGAAACTTGATTTTTCTTTTGTAGGTTGTCATGATTTAGTAGGCGGAGAAAGAAAAAGGTGAGAAGGATTTGTTTTTCTTTTTCCTATAAGAGAGATAAAGAGCTGTGAGTTTTTTGAGAGAGTGTGTGAAAAATAAAAAGAGAGTTTTTATTTTGTGAGAAGAACAAATAGAGAGGGTTTGTGTGTGTGTGTTTGTAAACCCCTATTTGTGATGAATAGAAATGGGTGTGAGAATCTCATCGAGTAAACCATGTTAAAAATATATCTATGTGTTCGTGTTATTTTATTTTGTGGCGGTTATGGAAAAATATGAGCGATGTGCATTTTTTCCAACAAGTGGTATCAGAGGGAGGTTCGACATCGACAATGGTAATCATGTTTTGTGACAATAAAGATGGATAGTGGAAGAACACTACCAAAATTTGATATTGAGAAGTTCAATGGTCTGAACAATTTTGGCTTGTGGGAAAGCATAGTGAAAGATATTCTAGTGCAGTAGGGCATGATCAGACTGTTGATCAGAGAAAAGCCCGATAGAACTAGTGACGATGACTGGAAAGAGCTCAAGATGTGGATCGTCAGCACAATTTGACTGTGTCTGGAAAATAACGTAAAGTACTCGGTGTTGGATGAGACCTCATCGAAGGATATTTAGAGGAATTTGGAGAAATGGTATATGGTGAAGTGGCTCACCAAAAAATTATTCCTAAAGAAGAAATTGTACCAGTTGTGAATGGATGAGGGAAAAAATTTGTTGGATCACACCAATAAATTCAATAAGATCCTGACACAATTATTGGGGATCCGTGTGAAGTTTGAAGAGAAATAAAAATCACTTTTTATTTTGTCATCTCTACCAAGATCAGTTGATTAACTTGTGACTGCATTGCTCATGGAGAAAGAAACATTGAACCTGGACGAGGTGAAGGTGTCATTTCAAGATTTAAAGGTATTCTGAAGACCCAAAACATATTCAGGGGAGAAAATCATGGTGATTCAAGATTATCAATGTTGGAGGAGCCAATATCATAAGTCAAAAGGTAAAGAATGATGACCAAAATCAAGGGGATGTTATCCTAGCTAAATCACGTGTTTCTTGTCCTGAACCAGCCCGAGTCGACCCTAAACCAGTCACTCAAACCAGCCCACGACAAGTCCCGAGAGGCATTCCTAATCCTCCCGGGATGGCGACAAGCACAAAGGGCATCAATAGAGTACATAAGGGAACGATTTAACCCATATATAAACAATCAAACAAACAACATAAAGAAATAGACAGCCCAAAATACATTTATATAAAAATTGAACTGAACATTATCAGTACAAGAAACTAAAAGTACAACTAAACCAACACCTCAACTGAACAAACCCAATAAACAAATAACTCCATGTAACCCCGTCGGTCACTCTCTAATAAAATGATCACATGTCTCCCAAGGAGATCGAACTCAATTTGAAACCTACACGAGTTCTAAAAACAGAAAAAGACTATAGGCGTGAGTATTAAAACTCAGTAGGTTAGCCCGATATTCTATTCTCAATGCACATCCTTTAAAATAAAAGAAACATCAATTTCAAGTTAAAAAAACAAATGTAAAGGTATGTTTTCCAAATGAGGTCCCATGCTATAAAAAAATTACTATACAAAAACTTGCATGTTTTATAAACAAAAATGCTAGTTACAATTTTCAAAGCGGTGAAACTTCAAAGTGAAAATAGTTTTCAAGAGGGATGCTTTAAAGAATTCACACTTTTAAATAAATCACACACACTACTGAATTTACCAACCAAACACACTGTATGTTGACGGTGATTACAAAATAGCCAATGAGCACAAGTCACGGGAACACCCCTAGGCACAAGTTAGTTGTGAGCCCCAGGTACCTTGTATCTCGGTGAAAGTAACCATAATAAATATCTGTTCTCGTGCACACGAGCCACTAATAGGAAGCATACCCATAACCTAGTGGTACCCCAACATCATCATAATCAATGTTTAGTTAGTTTTGTCATCGTCAAAATTGCTACGTGAAACAGGGGCCAAACCCCACAGGATCACTAGCATACTAGTACACGTCCGCCCACCTAGATACCCGAGATTCCCTTTAGTGCTCAATCAAGTTACACATATTACCAAATACACATTTCACATAAAAATTTCATTCCCAAACCATAAAACCACAAACAACCCACAAACATTCTTCACATTTCTTTCACGAATCAATAAACCACTTAAACTTTTCGTAAAATAATTTCAAGGAGTGTATTGAGGCTTTGCACATAAAACTCATTATAAAAAACTATTTTAATTATAAACACAAAACAAAACCATACCCAACCATATTTAGAATACCTAAAAACATTTAATAAAATCATTTCATGGACCATAAAACAATCTCAATTGACACAACATGGTATATACAAGTAAAACACTCATTCTTCATTTTTAGGAAAGGCCAAACGGGCCTTTAAAAATTTGCTCAAAACTAACATTTGAAAAAGTTATGAATTTAAATTTTATTAAGGAGGTGCATACAAACAATTTACAGCATCAAAAAACATTCATAAATCCCTTAAAACACTTAGGTTACATATTGAAAAAACACAACCATTTTCATAAGAATGTGAAACGGGACATTTTCCGGCAACTCAGGCCAAAACATGTTGTAAACCAAAAACCATTTATTTGTAAAACCAAATCCAAATTGTAAATCCATAAAAAGATCCCAAAATAATTTTTTACATGCTTACAAATTATTTATAAATCCTAACAAATCATTTTAAATTGCATTAGACACATAAAAGGCAACCGGGCAATTTACCGAACACATGGCATAGACTCTTTAACAAAACAACTTACCTTAAGAACTTAAAAAGAGATAAAATAAAATTTTCATGCCATAAAGTTATTTAAGCTACTTAAACATATTCAAAATACCTTAAACCACGTGCATAATCTCGTGGAATAATTTATCAAACAAGAGGAGTGCACATTTATACCAAAACAACTATATTTTTAACAAAATAAGTCATAAAACATAATTTTCACAAAAAAACCTTTAAAACCAAGGTTTCACAGCAAAAAATATCATATAAATATGGTTATAAAAGAATTATAATGATGAAACTTAAATGATAAAGGCTTGTGCAAGAGATATCCTCCCTCAAATCCTTGGCGTAATGGAAACGCACACCCAAAATCACCATCCAAGGGTTTACAGAACCTAAACTTATGACGACCAGCCCCAAATGAACAAAAACCCCATAACAATCATCGGATAACAGAACCCTAGGTCTATCATGACTAAGGGAGATTATAAAACCAAGAAATAATGAAAGGAGGAAGAAGAGGGAGGATAATGGAGAAGGAATCTCACCTTTTCAACTAAAAAACTCTTCGTATTCATTTAGATATGCACCCTTGGAGAAAAGTGAATGGCTTAAAACTTTTTGGAGAGGCTCCTAAGGTCAGGAAGAACCAGGTAAAGAAACTTGTGGCCAAAAGAGTACGAATTGAATGATTTATGAATGAGACAATTTACCTTCTCAATTCTGGCCGATTTGAGGTAACACGAGAACTTTCGCCCTAATCTGCGACTCATATGAGCTCCAAAAAGTGAAAATCGATAATGGGGGTGAGTATAGGGATATTGGATTCTATTGGTAGGTGGAATCACCGAAATACATTAAAAATTGAATTAGATATAAAAGAAACAAATTATTTATTTTAAAACTGGAAATGGGCCCATGGGCTGGCCCAATACCTAAATAAGTAACCTCAATTCACCATGATTATGAATTCTTAAGGGGTCCAAAAGGATATTTTGGTTTGAGTAAGTCAGGGGAGGAAATGTATGAACTGGAATTGGTGAAAAATGTTGAAAAACAAATGAGTTATAAAAGAAACAAATTTGGTTTTTAAAACTGGAAATGAGATCACGGTTGGCCCAAATCATAACGTAACCTCCCTCTCTCCAAAAAACTACTAAACAAGAAATGGGGAACCCAAATTAGGGTGATTAGACATATATGTAAGTTCAAAACTCAAAATTAATCTCACCCAACACCCAATATAAGTATTGGGATTTTAAATGAACCAGATCAAAACCATGACATGAAAAGAAAAAAAAATGGGCATGACATTTCTAGTGCAAGAAAAAGGGTCACTATAAAAGTGATTGTGAAGAGAGAAAATAGTATGTTGTTGGGAAAGAGATAGATGAAGATAAGATTGTGAATATCACATAATCATCTAGAGATGATGATGTCTTACTGACAACGGGAAGCTCACACTCATATGAGAGAATTGAACGGGGAAAAGTGTGGTGTTATTACTGCAAAAGATACGAGCACATGAAGTGGGAATGTCAAATTTTAAAAAGGAAGAATGAACAGGCTCAAAATTCAATGGAATACTAAAGGGTTTTGGATTCGGGGAGCTCGGTACACACATATGTGATAAAAGGTGTGTTTCATACTTTTCAGCAGCTGTGAGATTCGGTGAGACTTAATGATGAGTCATCATGTGAGGTTCAAGGAGTCGGGACAGTGAAATTGAAGACACCCAATGGAGAAGTATGAAAATTGGCTTATGTGAAATTTGTCTCGAGGATGAGACGAAACTTGGTATCATTAAGTAGGCTCGATGCGAGAGGGTATAAGATTTCTATAACGGGTGAAGTGTTGATAGTCTCCTATGGAGATATAGTGATTCTTACTAGGAAAGAGTCCTAAGGGTTGTATCATTTTATGGGAACCGTAGTCAGCTTGAGATTGATTGAAGATAGTGGAAGTGACACGTCATCTGATGAGAAGAAGTGTGTTCGATTTGCCGATGAATACGGGGAGAAATTATGATCGAGCTTATATCAGGGTGGAGTCACACACATGCCAAGGTGGAGATTGTTAGGTGATGACACGGTGTGAATGCAATGGTTGGCATTGTCAAAATTAGGAGGAAATAAACAAATATTTGTTTATTATATGTTTGAAAAACACGGGCTGCAAATGGATGGTTGAATTCAAAAATGGGAGGAAGAGAAACTTGATTTTGCATTTGTAGGTTGTCATGGTTTCATAGGTAGAGAAAGAAAAAGGTAATAAGGCTTTGTTTTTCTTTTTCTTATAAGAGAGATGGAGAGCCGTGAGTTTTTTGAGAGTGTGTGTGAGAAATAAAAAGTGATTTTTATTTTGTGAGAAGAAAAAATAGAGAGGGTTTTTGTATGTGTATTTGTAAACTCCTATTTGTGATGAATAGAGATGGGTGTGAGCACCTCATGGAGTAAACCATGTTAAAAATCTATCTGTGTGTTCGTGTTATTTTATTTTGTGGTGGCGACGGAAAAATACGAGCGACGTGAATTTTTCCCAACAGGGAGCAAGGAGTGAGCAGGATAAACAAGTGGAAATATGGGAATTGTAGGCACCCAAAAAAATTGCTAAAAATTTATGTAGTTTTTGCTCGGTTGCTTGCTTCCTTTTGGCCTCTACCAAAAGCCAATTTTCTAATATTGTATTCTTATAATATATATAAACACACACATACACAACACACAACACACAACACACATAAAACTCAAACACCCATGACACTTTTTAAACTTCCGGTCATAGCCACACAAACATTATGTCTTGTCCTTTATTGCATGGTTGCAATTGAGTAAAACTGCCTCACGTTGTGGGCCCTAGCACAGTGGAAGATTAAGTCATGGACATGGAATTATGATCCCTACGGATAGCCAATGAGAATCGAATCTCCAACCTCTAGTAACCCAGTGGAGTGACCTTTTTGGGGATTATATATAATATATGTGAAGGTGGATTTTGCAAGAAAAAAAAGAAACAAAAACCCAGCAAAAATGTAAATGTAGGTAAATCACTAGAAGTGATTGTATGAAATAGCAACCACAAGGTTGCAATCGGTGGGAGTCAAACACTGGGCTTTGTGCATCGGGTGGGGAACATGCCACACTTGGAAGAACATGGATTGTATATTTCGGGTAGGGTTTATGTTAAAGAAAAAATTATGACCCATTAGCCAAATTTATGCCGCCCCTCTAGTGGCGTTTGTTAGTACAATCAAAAGCCCTTGTCGCTTAACCACCACTCAGCCAACCTCATCATCTTAAAACTTGAATTATAATCAAAGAAACCAGTTACTGTATAATTACTATATATATGTATACCAGTCTCCATGGTTCTATTCTATGCCAGCGCCACCCAATATGAAGCCGCAGACCTTCTTTACACCCTTCGTTCTTCACCTGCTTCTTCCTTCTCTGTTTCGGGGTAAGTTCAATCGGCTTTAATCTGATATTATGATTAAAATTGGACTGAACCCTCTTTTATATATATGCGCAGTGTATTCAGAAGCCCACGTTGTAAATTTCTACATCTCCAACAATTGCCCATTCCCGATTTGGCCGGCGACCGCCCCAAACAGAGGCGAGGCGCTGATCGGGGACGGCGGATTCTTCCTCCCCTCCGGCATGGCCCGAACAGTCCAGGCACCATGGAGAACTAACGGCCGGATCTGGGCTCGAACCGGCTGCGACTGCTCACCCAACTCCACCCGGCCTTGCAGGTGCGACACCGGCGACTGCGGCCGCCTGGCCTGCGGCGGACGCACCGGCACTCCTCCGGCGACGCTGGTCCAGTTCTCTCTTCAAGGCGGCACCGGAAACCCGCATTCCTTCTCCGTCAGCGTGGTCGACGGGTACAACCTCCCGGTGTCGGTGTGGGGGAAGACGGCGAACTGCTACCTCGGGGGGTGCTACAAAGACCTGAAAAAGATGTGCCCGGTGGAGCTGGAGCTGAGGGGGAAGAACGGGGAGGTGGTGGGGTGCAAGAGCGCCTGTCTGGCCTTCAATCTGGATGTGTTCTGCTGCAGGAACAGGTATGGGAGTCCGGAGACGTGCAGGGGGAGCAATTATTCGAAGATGTTCAAGGACGCCTGTCCCAATTATTATAGTTACGCTTTCGACTCGACGGCCCCGGTGCTGCGGTGCGCGGCGGAGGAGTTTGCGATCACCTTCTGCCCCAACAGATGGGGCCACGGGTGGGAGGAGACGTCGCCGGCCATAATCTGACTGTAATGCGTTTTTATGGCTTTATTCTGTGTGGTGTTTTGAAAATAAATTTGTATTTCCTTTGACCGCGCCTACAATCTTGTAGGATTCAAATAAAGTGCTGGTTCATAATATGGTTAACAATAATAATTAAACCATAATTTGGATAATAATACTATAAAGCATTAATATAAATAACAATTAGTGATTATTATTATTACCAATGTAGTTATTAATATCAATATTTATTATTTGTTCAAAAATATTTGTATGAATTCCCAATTATATCAATTAATTGATTTATGCAACATTATGTAAAATATCAGTATGTTTTTAAATAATGTATAAATAATGATTTAAAAAACATAAAACATGTATCAAGCTAATCTGCGTCTGTTGCCTAGACGCTCCTCTGCATCACAACTTAGTGTATATATAATACGTCCACACCATGTCTGTCTACGTCTCTGCACTAACATACACTTCTCATGTGTATCATCTCTGACACCAAACTCCACATCATCCTGTGTGGCAGGCATTGGATGTACAGTTTTACTGCTTGTACCCTGCCCTACCTCCAAGATTAGTGGTGGTTGGCTGGAACTCTCACCAACATATGAACAACATGACTATTGTGCTGTGGATATCTACGGATCAAAAGCTAATAAAGTATGTCGCACATACCAATCAATATCTATCTCTCCAACAAAATATGACAAACTAACAGACCCTGACTATGTCACAACTCTATGAAAATATGTTTGGTCAAATGCATCTCCCTATACCAGATCAAAGATGTGAATGAGATGAGTGATAAAACATCCTACAAAAAAGAATTATGTTGTTAAGTAATGTTAAAAAATATGGTCAACAGTGGAAGGAAGAATTATTACCAAGTCATAATAGCCTCGTCCATGTTGCGTAAGAAATCTCACTGGGGACATGTGGTATCCCAGGGCTTATAATCTAGCTGATCAAATAAATGCATGTGTACTGTGCCCGCCCCTCATAATCGGAACTCATGTCGTCTATCACACATCTCAATATATTCTGCATAATATATCTCCAATCAAAATCTTGTTTCCCTGACATCTTCAAGGAATTATGTGAAGGTAACTAACTGGGCGGTGTGGGAGTGGGCTGATAGAAACCGAACTTCCCCATAACCCTATCAGTCTGATGCCACTCAAAAATATGAAAACGAATCAGAGTAATGACGCATGAGCCAACAGTAAGCATGGATGTATAATATAGTGAGAGACTCTAAATGATAGCCTCAGTATAATACATTCATAAAATATGAAAAAATAAATAAATTAATAAATGAAGACATGTAAAATACAAAATAATGATTTAACTATATAATTAAGAACCACTTATGTTATCTGGTCGAAGACTGTCTAGCATAAGTCTGTAAGCATGGGCTCCATGTTAGACTGTATCTGAATGCTGATATTCCTGAATCCATATATAGATAACTTTGTTATAGTTATATTTCATAATAGAAATTTATAAATTTGATTTGGACAGTAGAAGAAAGGAATTACATACCATCATCAACGCAGAGACTCTGTTACAATATCAGCAGACAATAACATGCATGCATGCATATGTCAAGCTAAGAGAGGGATGCACTCTCATATTCACATCTGTATATGAATAATGCATCATGTGATATGTATCTTATTGATGCAACATGTGTTGAATAACACCCTGTATGTATATGCGAGACATGAAAACCCCCGACTATACCACCCTTTTTGGTCCAAGTCCTCCAGTAAAGGTAAATACATCAAATGTATAATTGCAATCGAATAATAAACAAATATCGTGCCACCAATCTGACTCAAAATATATGCATGTGAAATTCGTAGCACAATGATCTCATCTGCATCATCAACTAAATGAGCGAAGTGATGATCTATCCATTGCATGCATAATCGACTGTCAATAATGGATCTACCATCGTCATGGACCTCAATTCCTAGTAATATGTGAACTAGCTCAAACCAATTTTCACCCACTCGGTCCATCACAACTACACTGTCAATGGGGAGATCCAACACAATGGGCACATCATGGAGTGTAATAGTCACCCCTTTGTAAAATGGAATGTATGTGTCTCTGACCTCCATCTCTTTATGAGCACAACAATGAACTGATGATTGAAAAATGTGAAGTTTCACATCGCTATGCTGTAGAATCCAGCACGATGAAGATGAGGGACGATTATGGGAGTTGGTGCAACATGATGGGAATGACAAGATCTCCGTACACTCAAAGCATGCATTGGAAATCCCTCTAAAACCAGCCACAAAACATGCTTATCCTGGAATGCGAGCAATGGAGGACCCACCATCTGTTCACTTGGTATCATCGTTAATTTTTTTATTATTAATTCAATAAAATTAATAAAATATTTTTTAAAAAACCACAATAAGAAAAATGAGGTAGACAATTATCATGTATAATTCAGTATTATGATGAAAAAAGAGCTAAACAAATATATGTGACTAATATTGTTGGATTAGTCTATCAATTTATTATTTTAATAATCTCTAATAATGTTTAATTTATTTCTAAATATTTTTATGTATATCATCCATAATGAAAACCCCGTATAGAACACGTGGCTTCTTGATATATTCAATCGACCATATGATTTGAAGGACAAATTTGAAGACAATTCATTTAGAGGTTTATCCTCTTTTTATTCATTTTCGTTGTTTGTTTTTTTAATAGTTAAAGTATCAACAAATTCATTCTGATTAAATCCAGAATCGAAACAAACCATAGTTGAAACCGTTCAGAAATGGAGCAAATTAGAAATAAAAGGACTCATTAATGAAACATCTGTATATGAAAAAATGTATATATTTGTGATAAAATTCACATACTCAATCATGGATGATGGGAAGTGGAGCTCTGTCCTGCCACTTGGGGGCATCTCTTATGAGTAGACCCTTCTCTGTGAAAAATGTTGCATCATATTCCCCCTCCCCATTGCTAAGGCCAGCCCATCTCATTTCTGATACAAGTAAACTTGGGTCTTCCCTGAGGGCACAACCTGGGAATATCAATCCAATAATTGAAAAAAAGATAGAAATAAAAAAATATAAATAAAAATGCAAAAATATAAAAACTGGAAATATCAGGGACTAAAACCAAAAATAAATAAAAATTCAAAAATATTCCCCTCCCCCCTGTAGCCCCCCACCCCCTATAAATCCCCCATAGACAGCCCCCCTACTCCCCTTGCAGTAGAAAACCCCCTGCAGCCCCCTCCCCCCTTGCAAAGCCCCCCCTGGATAGCCCCCTCCCCCCTGTAAAGACCTTCCTGGATAGCCCCCCTCCCCCACCCCAAAAACAATAGCCACCACCCTCTCCCCTGCATATCCCACCCCCCTGCAGCCCCCTCCCCCCTGCAAAGCCTCCCATGGACAACAACCCTCCCCCCTGCAAAGCCTCCCCTGGACAGCCCTCCCCCCCTGCAAAGCCCCATCTGGACAGCCCCCCCCCCCAAATTTAATAATAGTTTAATCATCTTATTCCAACATGGGAGATTGATGAGTGGTTGTACAAAGTTCAAGTCATAATGATATTTAAGTTACAGTGGAGTTGAATAGAACTATGGTTCCCAAAAATTGTTATGTACTGATTGATGTTGAATGAAGATATATATGATGTCATTACAACAATCAATATGTGTAGTTAAGAAGTTATTCTGAATGGAATGAAGAAATCATCTAATGTGGTATCCCACCCCCCTGGACACCTCCCCCTCTACCTGGAAAACCCCCTCCTTGCTGGACACCTCTCCCCACTGCCTGGACAACACCCCCCCTCTCCTGGACACCTCTCCCCCCTGAACACCCCACCTTCCTGGACAACACCCCCCTTCCTTCCCTGCTGGACACCTCTCCCCCCTTCCTGGACAGCACCCCCCCTACTGGACACCCCTCCCCCTTGCCTGGACAGAACCCCCTCCCTCCTGGACACCTCTCCCCCTGCCTGGAAACCTCTCAGGCATGGTGTAAAAATCCATCTTCAAACAACAACACTTCTTATCAAAATCCCTTTTATTAAAATGTTACTCACATGCAAGTGAGGGGTTCTAGGGGTTTGAGATACACAAAATTTTTAAACGGGCATGCAGGTACTTACATACTTAGAGAGGGGGATGACACGCATGTCATCAATGAGAAAAAGAAAATGAAATTATTACAAATTATATACCAAAAAAAACATGACATGCAATTTCAATCATACATTGTTCGGTCATCTCAAGATCACCCAATTATTAAAAATTAAATAATTAGATACAAAAAATACAACATGAAATTTCAATCATACATTATATGATCATATCAAGATCAATCAATATTCTAGATTGCTAACATGTTTGTTTGGGATATTTATTATGTTCTAAATCTTGTCACTTTCTTATAACTATATCTAATAAATAATATATATATATATATATACTTTAATGAAGAGTTGTCACTGTTACATGTGAAAAAGTATAACCAAAACCTTGATCGATATAAATAACCTCACCATTGAAGTATATTGACAGTGATATGATTACCAAAGAAAATTGAATAATATATTTTTATGCCACATCATCAAATGTTTCACATATTTTAATTACTTATGAATAAATAACTATTACTTGATCTTGATACTTTTTATATGGATTAGTTTATAATTATTTGATAAGTTAACCAAAACCTAGGGGTAAACTTATGGAGTTTTTATTATCACATATTTCAGCAACCATCAGTCTCCTTTCAAACAACAACGCCTCTTATCGAATACCTATTTTCAAATGCCTCTTATTGAACGTCTCTTATTGAAAGTCTTTTTATGACAAAGTTACTCACATGAAACTAAGGGGGTCTAGGGGTTTGAAATATATAACATGTTTTAGGTGGACACGCAAGTCCTTACATACTCACAGAGGGATGAATCACACATCATCAATGAGGAAAATAAAATGCAATTATTACGAATTATATAACTACATACACAAAAAAGAACATGCAATTTCAATTATGCATTGGTCGGTCATCTCAAGATCAGTCATCACAAAATAATCTTAACATGTTTTTTGGTATACTTATTATGTTCTACATATTATATAACTTTACTTATAACTAGATCTAATATATAATAAATATCTACACTTTCTTTCCAAAATTTTAACTTTTTTAATGTGTGTATGTATATATATATATATTTAGGTAGATTCACTTTATTTACCTATGTGTATCAAATATTATATATAATTTTATTTTAGATATAATATACAATAATATGTACATATAAATATATTTAAATAATATAGCATAAATATATACAAATTTAAATATATTCATCTTTATTTATTAATATTTTAAAATATAATTACATATAATTTTATAAACTATAAATTTATAAATATAAGTATTATTAATTTATACATAAATAATGAATATTTTATTAATAATAAATTTTATTAAATTAAATTAATAAAAGTAATATAATTTATACTTATATAATAACCATTAAAATACTGTAAACTTATTTTATTTTTAATTTTATGAAATTGCATATGTATATATAATTTTTTTTTCAAACTTCTACTTTCCAAAATTTAAGTAATTATATTTTATACTTTTTCACTTGGAATAATAATTATTTATACTTAATATAATTTAAATTTATTATTTATAGTAAATAAAACCAATATAATTTATAATTAGATAATAACCATTAAAATACTATAAACTTATTTTATTTTCAATTTTATAAAATTACATATGCATATATAATTTTTTTTCATACTTCTACTATCCAAAATTTAAGTAATTATATTATATACTTTATTACTTGAAATAATAATTATTTAACTAATTACCTATGTGTATAGAATATTATACTTTAAATTTATGTTGCTTCAAATATAATATATATTATATACATATAAATCTATTAAAATCTAATTAATCACCATTTAAATTACAAATATATACATATTTTAAAACAATAATATTTCACAAAATATAAATTATATTTTACACATGACATTTCAATTATATAAACACCACATTTAAATTTCATAAAACATTAAATTTAAATTAAATCATATAAAAAACAATAACTCATTTAGAAATTAAATCATATAAAGGATAATAATTTATATATTCAAACATTCATACATTCATACATATTAAATAAATAAATCATACAAACAAAATAAATAAAAACAATAAGATAATTAAAATTTTATATAGAAAATTTACCTTCTTAAAAACAAGAAATATATGTTGATAAATAATTACAGCAGGGCTTCACAGTAAAATACAGATGAGAAGAATAGAAAATAGAGGGGGGGGGGGGACACTACTTTCTATAGATTTGGGCAGCCAGGAGGTATAAACCCCGTTCACACCTCCTTTGAAAAAACTAAAAAGGAAGTATGAAAGAGGTTCACACTTTCTCGACGACTGAGGGAGAAGCGTGAACCCCGTTCACACTTCTATCTCGTAATGGAGAAGTATAAACAATGTTTATTCTTCTCTGAACCCATTTTTTCAAATAGTCAAAACCCCACCCCGTTTAAATTTTTTTAAAAACCCATTAAAAAAACTCATATTTTTATTCCCACCTTTTATTTTAATTTTTTCAAAAGGGTGGTGTGCTTTTCCCATTTTTCATGCCACTTTTGAAATAATTTCAAAGTGGTTTTTATTCCAAACTTGTATCCCCCTCTCTCCTCCCATCATCAATCTTCCACACTATCTCCATTTTATTAAAACAAAAAAATTCCCCCTGTCATTTATTTGTATCCATAACCCCTTTTGTGATGCCTCTTTTTATGCATAAAAAATTATCTCCATTCATTTTTATTACCAAAATAATAATATTAACAGTCAATTCTGAAAAAAAATTGTTGTATGCAATTCAAAAGATAACCATTCTTCAAATCTTTAAAAATTTCACAATTCTAAAAAAATTACAATCTGCACTATTCAAAAAAACAATTTCCCATCTACCATTTTTGAGTCCAAATAATTTTTTTGATCTTACATGGAAAATAAGATTTCACAAGATTTAATCTCAAATTTTATGAAGAAAAATTACGATAATTGGTATATTAAAATTCAAGCACTCATTGAAACCTAAGATGTCATGGATATTATAGAGGATAGATACACCAAGATAGAATCTAAAGCAGTGGAGGCTACTCTTCTAGATGTCCAAAAGGAAACTCATCAGATAGAACAGAAGTGGGATTTCAAGGCCAAATTCACCATTTATCAAGGTCTTGATGAAGCCACATTCAAGATAATCACTCTGTCTAAATCATCAAAAGTGACCTGGGATATTATTTGTAAAGTGTTAAAAGGATCCGAAAAAGTGAAGCAAATAACAATTCAATCTCTATGAGGTAAGTTCAAATCCCTATTTATGAAATCTTCTGAAACCGTTGTCAAGTATCATACTTTTGTAATGATTATGGTGAACAAATTTCAAAGAAATGGATAACATATTGCTGACATGCGGGTATGTGAGAAAATTTTACGATCCTTATTTCCAAATTTTGATTACATAGTCATTGCCTTGGAAGAAACAAAAGACCTAGAGACGATTTATATTGAATAAATCGTGGGATCTTATAAATACCCTTAAATTTCAAGGATTTTTTTTCTTAAATTCTTTAGGATTTTACGAGTACGCAGTTTCTGACGGCACCTGATTCCGAGGCCCGGTGTGCCCGGAATAATTTTCCAAAGTTTAGCTCAGGTACGTTCAGTGAACGAACGAGCGGGTTTTTCTATATTTTGAACCGGTGCTCGGAATTGAAATACTAGGGAACCAATTAACTCACAATGTCGGTAATTACTTAATGGGACCTTTACCGTAGATGCGTTTTCTTGGGAGGAGGTGTTAAAAAAATGTGGATTAAATAAGAAGTGAACAAAATTGTGGGACAATTTTATTCTTTTATTTAAAGTGGTTTTTATCCTACATGGGGGAGTTAGGGTGGGACCCACTAAAAACCTAACTACCCATGTGAGGATAAATGTGAGGTGGGGCCCACACAATCCCCAACCCTTCACATTCCCTAAAACCCCTAAAACCTCCCTTAAACCTCCCATTAATCTCCTTTGATTAATGTTGGGAAACCCCCATGAATTTATTTGGGTAACTCCTCCTCTCCCCACTCTCCCACTTTAATTCATGCCAACACACACTTAATTAATTAATTGAACCTTATCAATTAATTTAATTAAGTGTTTAAATTTTGTAAATTTTAATGCATGGAAAATTAAAATAAAATAAGGAGAAGCTTATTTTATTTTGTGGTTATAATTATTGTGTGAGGAGGATTTGGGGAGAACTTTAGTTTTTATTTTAAAGAACTTCATCCTCCCACGAAGAACGTCACCTCTTCAACGAAGAACGACTCGACGACCCCAGTTTCTCCATCCACTTCTTCCTCCATGACAAGGGAGGGAACACCGATGCAGGAGCTCTCCAACGACGCACAATCATTTTCTTCTCTCCGTGATAAAAGAGGAGACATCATTTCCTCGGGTGCACACCAATGACGACGGAAACGACACCATCATCCGCGACGCTTGACAACCGCGAACTTATTTTTGAGGTAGGGGTTTAATCTCAAAATTTGATGTTTACGTACCCTGTTCTTGTTGGAAATAGTTGTTAAATATTTACGATTGCTATCGTTTTACGTGGAGGGTGCGGGATGAACGAACACGGCCTGACAACCCTCCGTCGTTCTCGTTTATTATTTTAGAATTGGCAATTGATGGTGGAGGAAACATGACTCCATCGTGCCATGCCAGGAATGGGGTGAAAGGAACTGGCGCCGTCATGCCGGTTGTGTGGGAAGAACCGACCGGCCCATAGGCCGACCGGGCGGTGCTGGACCGCGGCGCCAGGAGGGCGCTGTGCTGGAAGAACGGCGGCCCGCCTGTGCGAGCCGCGTGCGCTGAAGACCGGCCAGTCTAGCCGGCCAGTTCGGGGAAGGGCGGCGCCGCCAGTACGGAAGACCGGGGGGGGGGGGGGCTTGGAACCCGCTCGGCTTCGGCTGAGCAGCTCGGCCAGCCGACCGAGACGAGCCGGGCTACGCTGGGCCGAGCCGAGCCGCACCGGGCCAGGCCGAGCCGCGCCGGGCCGGGCCGAGCCGCCCCGGGCCTGGCCGAGCTGGGTCGCGCTGGGCCACGCCCCACCGGGCTGGGCCGAGCCCCTTCGGGCCGGGCCGCGCCACTTTGGGCCAGGCCGTGCCCCTCGGGCCAGGCCGCGTGACTCACCGGGATGGCCCGACCCCTTTGTCGGGTTAGACCCGCCAAAACCGAATCGACCCGATCCTTCAGTCCGTCGAGCTTAACAGACCGGGCCCGTTTTTCACTTAAACGGGAATAACTTAAAGACTGCACATCCGATCGACGCGCCATCTGTGGCACTATGACTCTTTCGACGAGACAGTCATTTTGCGATACTCTAAGTGAGTTTTGGTCGAATATGGAAATCAACCGGGTTAGAAACGAGCGTATTTCCAACCGGGCCCCTGGAACAGAAAAGCCATTATCTCTTAGACCAGGCGTCCGATTGACGCACCATCTGTCACGTTGAGTTCCTATTGACGAGACAGAACTTTGGAATACATCAACTCTGGAATTTGTAATAGTTGATGTATCGAACCTCTTGGATCGTGGAGCGGACCCTCCTGGAATCGAGCGTGCTGTGTGCGGGAACCCTAGAGCTGGCTGCGACTGCGAAGACGGTGATGATTGTACTTGGATCCTACGTGGGTTCAGCAGCGAGGACGACTGTACTTGGATCCTCCGTGGGTTCGGCAGTGATGAAAACTGTACTTGGATCCTACGTGGGTTCGGTAGCGAGGAAAACTGTACTAGGATCCTAAGTGGGTTCGGCAACGATGACTTCTGTACTTGGATCCTACGTGGGTTCGGTAGGGGAGATGATTCAGAGGCTACATCTATCATCTCCACCCCTCTTCATGAATAGTATACCTGTGTAAGATGAGTCTTGTCTTTCAGTCATTATCATCATTGTGATTGACTTGCTTTCCTGTGTGGACTGGGTTGTGCTTTCCTGTGTGGACTGGGTTGTACTTGGGCTTGTGAGTTGGAGCCGAACTGGAATTGATGACTTAGGTATATGTATGGGCATATACCTAAGTAGAGTTGGTTTATACTTTGTGTTTGTATCTTTCCTTTGTGGTTTATCCTTTGTAGATTCTGGGAGACCTTCGAGGGTCTCGGGGTCCCTACTGAGTATCGTATACTCACCCCTGCATGGGCTATGCCCGCACTATGTTGTGTTGGATACAGATGATAGAAATCACTGATCGAGGTGGAGTCTTCTGGAGCGGGACGGTACCTGGAGGTGGACCACTTGGCTGGACGTACACGGAGCAGACGGTCGGACCCAAGGAGTTGAGGAGACCATTTGTACCCACCCTTCAGGTGGGATATCCGGAGGACGACTCAGTGGTTGCTGGTTTACTTTACTACAACTGTTCTTTCTTTACTGTTGTACTGTACTTTTAGTTAGGTTTGTATTCTGGCCCATTTACTTTCCAACACTTACTTTTGTACTCAGTTTACTTAGTGTTTACTTCATCTTGTGTACTCTATTGTGTTTGATTACTTATATAAAGGAAACACCTTCCCCTTTAACAGGATTTACGCCTTTGGTTCTAGTCGCCAGCCCCTGGCCTATGAGAGGCGGGCTTGGGGTAGTCACAGCACGGGCCCCGAGGACGGGTCGTGACAGATCTCTTCAATCCCACAAACTAAAGGTGAATCTCCAGAGTGATACCAATGAAGTGTAACATGCCTTATAATCAAAGTTGTATCTCAAAAAAAATGAAAAGGAGAAAAGAGGACATTTCAAAGAATTTGAGGAAGAGGATTCCATAAACAAGAAAATTATCCAAGAATAGGAGGATGAGGTGTAAGAATACAATATCTAGGAGGTCTTGGTTATCAAAATTATACTCTATGAGAATGATGAAAAGGAATAAGGGGGGATTCAACTATCTTCAACCAAAAAAAAAGAATTTTTAATACTATAATTTTAAAAAATACAGACATTATAGAAATGAATGTTAGAGTAAGAAATCCATAGAGAATGGAACCAAAGAGGCACATATCATTGAACCAAGAGATACTTTTTGAAATTCCCAAGTGTTGATGGCACAAACATTAACACAAAATAAAGGTATGTGATATCTTGACTCTTGATATTGAACCACATGATAGGTCACAAGCACTTGTTTATAAGCCTAGATGAGAGGGTTTGAGGAGATATTTCATTCAATGATCTCTCAATAATATTTCTCCATGGAAGATGAGATATTCTGATCAGGAAAAAAAAAAGAAAATCACACTTTCATCTCAAACGTCTACTATATACCTGATATAAAGAACAATATATTGAGTCTCAAGAAATTGATGAAAAAAGGATTTCACATGATCCTACAAAATAAGAAAATGGCGATTATTGATGAAAAAGGAATGGTGATCACAAAAGTCCCAATGGAAAAGAACTGAATATTTCCACTTATGATCCAACACGATGTACCATGGTGTTTGACAATAGTACATGATGATAAATACTAGATATGTAATCTCAGGTTAGGGAATTTAAACTTTTATAGTTTAAGATTAATTGGAATAAAGATGATGGTGAATGAGATTCCTATCATTCGACACCCGAATCAAATATGTGAAATCCATGTTCTAAGTAAAAAACATAGAATCATATTTGCAACAAAGGAAAACTTGAAAGATGTTGTGCCACTTGAGTTAGTACACACTGATGTGTGCGGTCCATTGAATCCAAAATCAAATGAAAAAAGGAGGAACTTTCTGGCATTTATTGATTATTATAGTGAGAAAACATGGATATACTTTCTCAAGATGAATTCAGATGTGTTTGATGTATTAAAATAATTCAAGGCGCTAGTGGAAAATCAAAGCAAGCATTATATAATAACTTTTCAATTTGATTGAGGTGGGGAGTACACCTCTGATGATTTTCAAGAGCACCTAAATAAACATGGAATTAAGCACCAGTTGATGCTGTATTACACACCTAAACTCAATAGAGTATCCAAAAATGAAAAATCAAATTATTCTCAACATGGAAAGAAGTATATTGAAAGACAAAGGAGTTACCACGACTTTCTAGGATGAAGTGTCTTTGTGTACGGTGTATCTACTCAATAGATTCCCCAAAAAATATTAAATCAAAGATGATTCCTGAAGCATAGATTACTCATAACCCAATTGTAAACCATCTTAGGGTTTTTGGTTCCATTTCCAATGTCAATATCCTAGAGGAAAAATAAACAAAGCTTGAGTACAAAGGACTAAAGTGTGTCCTTATGAAATATGGAGACCGAGCAATGGGATATCACATGCATAATACCATTACCAACAAGATTATATTTAATATAGATGTTATATTTTTTTGAAAAATAAACCTGGAAATGGAATCAATATATTGATTCAAGAGAAGTACGTCTCACTCAAGAATATGAAGAAATCATTGAAGAATTTCCATTTGAGGAATGGGGAGTTGAAGAACCAATGACGCCTTCACCACATACTTCTATATCCGAAGACATTGAATGAGAAATTTCTCATGTACATACCCAAAAAATTTGAATCCTTGAAAATATATACGAGAGAATAGAACCAAAAGAGGAGTATGTAAACTTGTATTGTCTCTTAGTGAATTCCGATCCAGTTATCTTCGAGGAAGAAAAAACTGATGAAATGTGTAAGAAAGTGATAGATGAGGAATTCTATTCCATCGATGCAACTGATGGCTACAAGAAAAAGGAGGGTATTGACTATAGTGAAGTCATTGCACCCGATGATCAACCACTCAGATATGATGAAAATTTATGGGTCATAAGCAAAACATGTTTAAGGAGGGATGTTGGAAAATAAACTCACATTTCCTTGGATGGAACCTACCTTAACTGCTACAATGGAGGCTTAGAGAATTTAGAAAAGGACTTCTTAACATGTTTAGGGCTGAAGGCTTGGGTGACACCTAGTGTACCAAATTTGTGGAATTTTATTTCTTTTTCTTTCTTTGTTTTTTTGTTGTACATTTGTATCCCTATAAATAGGGTGTGTTTATGCATTGTAATAATCCTCCGAATTGAAGAAATAAAAACCTAATTTTATACTTCACCTATTTTTCTTCCTCAAATCACCTCCAGTGGTTTGCATCTGTTTTTGCACTGCCACTGTGCATATATTTTTCCTATGAAATCCACCTCCAATTCCTAATGTTGATCTCAATTATTTCCTTTTACTATTTGATTCCATCATGTCTGAAGTGATTGAAAGCAGGTATATGAGGTTCATGATACTGTGGATGCTTGTAATGTTTGTATTGAAATTGTGAGTTGCAAAGATTGTTTTCTTTTTGTCTCTCGCATGTAGTTAGATATTTTACCCTAGTTATGTGCTTAAATATTTTTTCATAGAATGGTTATAAATTTGATCCAAAACCTTGTTTGATTGACTCATTTCTAGTAGATAAAGAAAAATGAGTTTTTTTCTATTTATTAAAATAAATTTTTTAATACTATAATATTATTTTAATTATATTACACTAGTTTCCTTTGAAAATCAAACATCATCTATTATGATTTATTATTTTCATTCAATTTCTCTTTTCCTTTCAATATTTTTTATTTTTGTTAGCCAAAATGGGTCTGAGAGATTTGTAATCTTCCTTGTTTTTATATTTTTCCCTAGACCTATTTGACACTAATTTTGTTGTATTTTCAACAACTTTCCTTGATTGGGCTTAAGAGCTACTACAAAAAAGAAGGAATATGACAGGATAAGTGAGAAGAAGATGCTTACTACCATATATGTATATTATTACTAGATTCTTTGTTTGTATTATAAGAATATGATAGATTATATAGTGTTTGATTTTTTTAAAGACTATGTTTTTCAATCAATTTTCATAAAATTGAAAACATCAACAATATGGTTTCAATTTTTTATTTTACATTTCCATTACATGCTTATGTAAAAAAATATGATTAGTCATTAATCTATAAACTAAAAACTCACCCAAATTTTCTAAACTATAAATCATTAAAATTTAAAAATCCTAATCTATAAATTTATTCATTAATATCTTAAATTATAGATATACTATTTTAATTCGTGAACTATAAATTTTTAATTCCAACTTTCATAAACTCTAAATCTCAAAATTTTACACATGAAACCTAAATCCTTTATTTAAAATCATAAATAATGATATTCCAAATCTAAAATGAAATAATTAAAAATATTTCATCTCTTTAACCTTGGAGCATTATTCTGAGAACTTTATTTCATAAACCCTAAATTTTATATGTGTTTTGGAGGCCCTTTATCCATAATTATGTGTTTAGGGCAGGTCATTTTGGTTGGGTCATGTTCTCCTTTGATTGTGCTTACCCTTGTACTTAAAAAAAGGTTAATCCATAATCTGATCCAAAAAAAATAAAAAATTAATGATTTGGAAATTTTCTAATCCGAACCAAACTGTTATTAAATTGTTTGATTTTTATATTAAAAAAACAAACCAAAAATTGTGGTTTCATTTTGTTTTTACTCAAAACCAAACAAAACCAATCTACACCCACCCCTAAAGAAGAGGGTAGAAACTCGATAAAATCCACCAAAGGTTATCTAATTCATATATTATGACATTTGAATCAGACTTTAGGACCACTTTAGACTATAAAAATGAGTAGACCAAATGAAACCCCAAATGCAATGCATGAGATTTCACCTACGAAACATCAGGGGATTAGTGTTATTATATTTATTAAATCTAATATTTATTATTTATTTGTTCCATATTATCTATATTATAATTTGAAGAGAAAAGAGTTGAAGAATTCCAAGAGTTGTAAATTGTCAATTAAAGTGAAGAATCCCTAGAGCTGCAACTCTTCATTTAAAGAGTTGTAACTCACCATTTAAAGAGTCTTAACCCGTAATTAAAAGATATGCAACTCTTCATGTGTTAGAGACTATTAGGATCACTACCATAGATCATGGATTATGCATTACCTGATTTTATCAATGCTAAATAGAAAGTACTGATAAAAGGGCTCTATTTATCAGTGCTACCTAAAAGTGATGATAAAAGTAACTTTTATGAGTGCTAAAAAAGCACCAATAAAGGTTTATCCTTTATCAGTGCTTGTTTTAGTGCAAATAGATGTGGATATTTATCAACACTAATAATAACGATGATAAAAACATTTAATAAAAAATATTATTAATATATATAAAATTATCATATTTATATTCAAAAAATAATGTTTATTTATATACATTAATAAAAAAACTAATGTTTATAATTAATATAAATATGATATATTAATATTTATTTTTTAATAATTCAAATATATATAATATTTTAAAAAAAGTATTTGTAAAATTATAAATAAATAAATAAATATTTTAAATATTATAAAATTATATTAAATATATTTAAAATAATAAATATAATTAAATATATATATATATAATTAAATAATTATAAAATTATAATAAATATATTTAAATAATTAATTTTTTTATATTTATAATTATATATATGTAAATAAATATATATTTAAATAATTATAAATTATAATAAATATATTTAATAAATATATATTTGTTATATTTATTATTATATATACTTATATATTAATAAATATATATAACTATATACATATAATTATATAATTATATATAATTATATAAATATATTTATAGTTATATACAAATATTTATAAATATATTTATTTATAATTATAATTATAAATAAATAAATAAATAAATAAATATATATATACATATTTTTAAATAAGATTTATATTAAAATAAGTATATATATATATATTAAAGTAATATATAAATATGAATTATATAACTTTTAATAAAAAATGAATCTTATTTTCATAATTTTATATATAAAATATTATCAAATTCATATTAGTCAAAATGTTTCATAGTTTATTTTTATATATTGATTACAAAATGTGTATATAATTAAAATAAATATAATATATTAAATTTTTTATTTAAAAAATTATATAATATACAAATGAATATATTTATTTAGATATGTATTTATATTGATATTAAATAATTTAAAATATATGTACATGTATAACTGCATGTATGTATGTGTATGTGTGTGTATACATGTGTGTATGTATATGTGTGTGTATATGTATTCTTGTAATTTGTGCAAATTTTACGAATTCACTTTTTAATATTTTTGTAATTTATTTAATTTAATTTATTAATTTATTATTATAAATTCATTAATAATGCTAAAAATATAAATAATATTTTTTTAATATTTATTTATACATATATTTATTTACTATACATGTAATATCTTCAAAATGTTTGTAATTCATATGAATAATATTTATTTGTTTTTATTTATTAAATTTTAACATTTAAAATATGTTTGAAATTTAAATAATTAAACTATTTAAATGATTTTTTTAATAATTCTGTAATTTAAATATTTAATTATATAATTATATATATATATATATTAAAAAAATATTTATGAAATTATAAATAAATAAATAAATATTTGAATAATTATAAAATTGTAATAAATATATTTAAATAATAAATATATTTAGTATATTTATAATTATATATTAATAAATATATATATTTATATAAATATATTTATAATTATATATAAATACTTTTTTAAATATATTTATTTATAATTATAAATATAAATAAATAGATACATATTTGAATAATTATAAAATTATAATGAATAGATTTAAATAATAAATAGATTTATTATATTTATAATTATATATAAATATTTATAAACATGTTTATTTATAATTATAATTATAAATAAGTATTTTTTTTGAAAAGGTGAGGCTCAACAACCCCTAATATTGAAAATAGAAAAGTAAAGTACATCAGAGGAACATGAAAAACATAGCAAAGTGAAAAGAAGTCAAGCAACTCATGAATGAGTATGCATGCTATGGTACGATGAACTCCCACCACTACTGGAAATCTTACCTATACCAATGCATCTATACCAATGGTTTATACAAACCGTTGGTATATGCCCCCTTTCCCAACAGTTTTTCCAAAATCGTTGGGAAAGGGAACTTTTACACCAGTTTTCCCAACAGTTTGGGAAAACTGTTGGGAAAGGGTCCACTTTTCCTAATGGTTTGGGAAAACTGTTGGGAAAGGGTACATTGGGGCCACGTTTCCCAACAGTTTTCCCAAACTGTTGGGAAAGGGTTTGTGTTTCCCAACAGGTTTTCCAAAACTGTTGGGAAAAGGGTACTTTAAGGCCACTTTTCCCAACGGATTTCCCAAACCGTTGAGAAAGGGTCCACTTTTCCCAACGGTTTTGGAAAACCATTGGGAAAGGGTAGTTTGAGACCACTTTTCCCAACAGTTTGGGCAAACTGTTGGGAAATGGTGGGTACCTATCCCAATGGTTTTGAGAACCATTGGGATATATACCCTTACTTTTTATGAGCACATTTATCGAATATCATCAAATAAATCAATATATATATATATATCCAAATATATTCACAAAGAAAACCATAGGATAGTGGTAAAGTCATTGATATATAATGTGGAGGTTGTGGGTTCAAACCTCTACTAGAATTTTTTTTATATATATACCTATACCAATAGTTTGGGAAAACCATTGGGAAATACCTATCCCAATGGTTTGGAAAACTGTTGGGATAAGTCTTTCCCCACACCTATATCAACAGTTTTCAAACCATTGGGATAAGTCTTTCCCAACAGTTTTCTCCAAACCGTTGGGATAGGTCTTTCCCCACACCAAATCACCCAATGGATTCCCAGACCGTTGGTATAGGATATACCAACAGTTTGGGGACCTATACCAACAGTTCCAAACTATTGGTATAGGAAATTTTTCCATTAGTGCACCTTGACCACATGGATTCCACCCTCACTTCCATGTTTTGACCTGCACCCATGACTCTCCTCCACCATCTAGAAGCCCAAGATCAGCAACCTCCACTGTTTCCTCAACTTAAGAAACCCAAATTTTTTTCCCATACTCTTCATTGCTTCCTGATACAAGTAATTCAAATGGATTTTGAGTACTCACCTTCAGATTTAATTTCCCCTTAACTTGTTGAGCTAGGTCCAAGCCTAGAGTAGATGAAGATCTCTTTTCCTTATCTATCATGGTGGTCTCAAAAGTTTCAACCCCATGGCCATCCCTATGAGAAGAAAAATCACCAGCAAGCTGCTTATTAGACAAGGTTATAACATTCTTAGCCCCTTATATAATTAGAGAAGGGGTTAAGGGAGTAGATTTCTTGTGGTGTTCACCCATAGCAGGAGGATAAGTCTAAACCTACATTAAATTTGGAGCATGGGGAGCATCCAAGGAGACAAAAGTTCTATTTAGGGGGGGGGGATGCATCAATACCTTTATAGTTCTTCAGGGAAAGTTTAATCATTGCATCTAAGTTTTTTGCATGTTTGTCATGCACATTATCAACATCACAACTAACGGATTTTACAAATATAGACACACTATCCAAATGAGATAAACCTATAGGGGTGCTTGATATATATATTGTATAGGAAATATTTGAGGGACTTCCTTGTACATAATTACATACCAACATGGGTTCTGTTTTCACCTTTGAAACACTGCCAGAAATAGCTACAAGGGGATATATTTCACCACCGGTCTTATTGAAATGTTCCAACATATTCATAGATGATGAAATATTTAATTTTACACACCTAGAATGTTCAAGGAGATAAGTAATTAGAGAGTCATTTGAAACCAGTGAGATATTAGAAGAAGGTTTCCCTAAAATAAGGGTAGAGGAGCATACCACTTGATAATCCAGATTGTAAGACAATTTGCTTTTGGATTTCCCTAAAGTGGCAACCACTATCTTCAATTTCCCTTTTAGATTCTTTGAAGAGAATTTTCTTAATTTTCTTTTCTCTTGTGAATATTTGAAATCCACATCATCCTACACATCAAATTACATTTTAGCTGGACTATCATTAGATTCTTTTCCAAGATACTCATCAGTTATACCCCTTGAAAGAGCTTCTTTAAATGACAAAACATCAGTGGAAACATGAGACTCCTCATCCATATCATCCCAGGAATAAGGACTCTTCACTTACACCTGATTTGGAGAAACAGAATGATGAGCATCTCTATAAAGGGGAACTGATCCAAGAACATGATACTTAGTACAACCCGCAATCAAAGGACAAACATGAGGATTCTTTTGCGATACCAAAGTTGACCTATCATTAATAAGGATTTGTTCCTCTGAAGCATTAACAGGAGGAGGCCCTAGTTTTTCTATTGCTTTATTTTGAGTCTAAATCTCAATGATTTGGTTAGTCTCTTGACTTCCTTTATTCCTACAATTCAACAAATCATGACCTCTAATATGAAAATTAGAGAAGAAGAGATCACTTCTACATAGAGATTTTGAGTGACCAATGATTCTACATGATTCAAAAAACAAAGGAATTTTCTTATATTCTATTCTAAGAGTGATTTAATATTGTGGAGTTGATAGGATAAACCAATCAATAAGGGTATAACTTAAATCCACTTATACCAAAACACACACATAATGACCAAAGATCACATTTTTAGTGACATTGTCTATCCTGATTGGAATTCCAATTATGGATGCGATATCAAAAAGAATTTTAGGGTGCCATAGTACCCAATTAAGTCCATGAATCTTAACCCAAATCCGTTCACATGTGTCCTTAAAGTCATTAAAACTAAAACTAAGCTTCCATCATGTATCTGTAAGGTACCATGCCATAGGTTGAGCGAGCCAAATCTCCATGCATGAAATTTTAGTTCGGCTGAGGGAAATAAAATGTGGGAAAATTTGCAACCAAAAGAAATGCATTTGAAATCAACAAGGCCCCAGATAGATGTTATATGGAAAACTTGGACTGTAAGTTTCTAGGGTTTAGACCCCTTCATCAGTAAAATATGTTCAATAAATGAGAACTTACACAAACCAAGTCTTTCATATATTGGATCATCGGAGGCCGATACATGAGCAGCAGATCCCTCATTAATGATTCATTGCGAGGGTTGATCTGAAAGTGAAGCAAAAGACCCTCCTGAAAAACCTGAGAAATTAGAGAAACCCTTTAACGCTTTATCCTCATGTTCTTCAGTCCCTGAGGAAGATGAGATCTATTGAGTAGCATGATGCTGTGGGGTATACAAATAGAGATTGACACTCCTCAGACAATCTAGGGAAAACCGATCATGAAGGATCATCAGAGACGATCACTCCCTTTCCTCCACTAGTTGGGTGCTTTCATTATTCAATTATAAATAAGTAAATATATATTTATATAATTATAATGAATATATATAAATAATAAATATAGTCATTATATTTATAGTTATATATATATAATTATATAAATATACAAAAGTAGTGTGGACCATGAGATATAATCATATAAATATATATAATTATACACATATATTAATAATTATATAGAAATACTTTTAAATATATTTATTTATAATTATAATTAGAAATAAATAAATATATATTTAAATAATTATAAAATTTCAATAAATATATTTAAATAATAAATATATTTATTATAATTTTATAAATATATATATATATATATTAATGAAAAATATGTAATTATATATATAAATATATATATATATATATATATAAATATATAAATATATTTATAATTATATACAAATATTTATAAATATATTTATTTATAATTATAATTTTAAATAAATAAATAAATATAAATAAATATAAAATTATAATAAATATATTTATTACATTTATATTTTTATACATATATATAATAATAATAATATATATAATTATATAAATATATTTATAAATATATAAAAATATTTATAAATTTATAGAAATATTTTTAAATATATTTATTTATAATTATAATTATAAATAAATAAATATATTATTAAGATTATATGTTTATGAGTGCTTTTTTAACATTGATAATGATATATTTTTATTAGTGTTAAAAAAACACTAATAAAACTACTATTTATCAGCAATAGAATTTCATCACAGATAAAGAATTATTTTATCAACACTTTTTTTATTTCTAATAAAGGGGTATCCTTATTAGTGCTAAAAAAGTGTTGATAAAGAGTATTTTTATCAGTTCTTTCTATTTTAGCACTGATAAAACTACTATTTCTCAATGCTTTTTTAAAAGTGCTGAAAAAATCCTTATGGGTTCTTATAAAAACAATCCTAATAGAGTCATATCCTCTCTACACCTTCAAGACCCCTTAGAACCTAACCCTCGTAGAACCGAACCCTCACAAAACCAAACCCTCATGGAACAAAACCTTCACCGATCTTCATTAACGAATATCTACTCTTTATCAACGAATAGATCCTCTCGAGATCTAAGGTATGATATTATTTCTTGTCCTCTTTAATCGCTTCTTCCATCTTGGTCTTTACCCCCTTCTACCTCCATGCATATAGTATCGATGAGGTCTAAATCATGTAAATACTCTTTTCCATTTACTTTCTTATATTTATTTATGATTCTTGTTTCTATTTTTGTCACCACTCTTTTGCTTTCTATTTTCTCCTTCTCAAATCACATTTCTTTATCAATATTTATCTTTGAATTCTTGATTGGGTTAGGTTTATGTCATTCAGAATAGATTCATCCCTTTCACTATTAATGGTGAATTCAGAGGTTATGTGTAACCCCCTAGGGGATTCTATCAAACTGAAACTTTGTTCCCTTATCTACTTATTATGTTCTTAGAGGTTTAGAATTATATGTGGAACTTTTTTTTTGATATAAGCCTCTAATTATCCTTGCCTCATCTGACAAGGATTCCAAACTGCACTTCCAGTGCGATTTTCTTCCACAAAAATATAGTTTTACCAATATTATAAAGATAAATATCTTTAAATTAAGAAGGAATAATAGTAATCCATATATAATTTAAACTCAATTGATATTTTAAATCTTTAATCACCTTCAATTTTGATCTATGAATCCTTTGGTGTTCGCTTTTAGGGGTTGATATCAACAAAATTGTGAGGACAAATGGGATGAGGAACTATTTTAGTTATTTAGTTGGGGAAAAGAAGAAGCCAATAGAATTAGTAATAAGATTGATGATTTTTGGGTTTTAGAATGGTAGAGGTAATCCTTGAATACTGAACCAAATCGTAGAGATAAAGGAGGTTGATTTGTATTTAATACAAAAGACTATATGAATCAGTAGAAAATGGATTAATCTAAAACCCATAGTGCTATACCCATGATGGGTTGGCTTCTGAAATTTGAATCTTGTATGCTATAATTCTCATGATGGGTTGATTCTGGTGGTTTTGTGAGGGTCTACACTTACCCCTTTAAAAGTGTTATTAAAAAAATACAAAAATATGGATTGTGTGGTAGATAGTGCAACACACATTTTTAATAATAAATTTAATAAAATATTTTATTGGTAAAAGTAATGGGCGAGTTTTTAATTTTTAATTTTAATCACAAAACTTCTTTGGTAGTGTAATTAATTTTTACAATATTATTAATAGTCTTTAAGGGGTATTTTAAATTTATCTTAAAAGCGGTTAATTATTATTGAAAGTATTTATATGTGTCTTTGTTTAATTAAAAAAATATGGTTTTCAATTTTATTTATTTATAAAATACATATGTGTATAGTTTGTGGATGTGTATTATTATTAAAGGAAATATTTTTTTCTATAAAAAACCTTAGAATGTTCAATGTTTCTCTTATTAATAATTTTATTTTGTGTTTTTATAAGTGAGAATACCTATATTAAATTCAATTGGGATAGACTGATTGAATGCCTCTTAAGGTGGAATAAAAATTACCCACAGTCCTCTGACTATCCTGTGCTTATTTTCTATTATCCTATTATTCCAACCATACACTTATCCTGAGAGAACATTATAATTCATGATAATATAAGATTACTTCCTTCTTTTTATGGCTTTGGATTTCAAATCTGATGGGTGTTTTCAATACTGTTTCAAGAATATTCATCATCCAACCTTTTATGCGGCTAAATCGAACTCCATCGAGCTTCCTGTTTTGATACTCAACATATTTTAAACCAATTTCTAGTATTGAATATCATATATATAAATTTATTTTGAATGATTCTATAAAATTAAAAATTAAAAATGATTAGATTTTAATTTATAATTCAATTTTTTAGAATAATCATTTTCATTATTATGTTTTTTAGTTTTGAATAATTTAAAATTATTTTTATTGGTGACATTACCACTTCTTTTTTTGATTCATTTATGATGATCATTTTATTTTTCATGTTTATTGTAACCATTAATCTAATTTTATTCATTATTATTTTTTCAATATTGATAATATTTTAAAAAATATAATAATTTCATTTTTTTATTTGTGTAACTATTATTATATTCAATAGCTGTATTTTCTATTACGAAAATGGTTTTAAATAATATATATATTTTTTATTTCCATGTAAATATATATATATATATAAAAATTATTATACATATTATACTATATAATACGTGAGCTAAGCTTCTCAAATGGGGTTAACTGTTGTTAGAAGTTTGAAACCAAGGTTCAAAATGGAAATAGATTGGTTTTTGAAAATAGTGAGTGAGTATTCTAAGGTAGCTTGAAAATGAATTAGGTGTTTGATTTTCCAAAAAACATTTTCTAAATTGGTATTTTTTTTTATTAAAAAGCGATATTAAATAAATTATAACATGTTTTTTTAGTGGTTAAAATCATTTTTAAAAACTAATAAAAATCATCCTAATGATTTATTAGGAAAAAAAATCATCTGTTTTTTATAAATTAAATGTGATTTTAAGGGGAAATTATTGGTTTTAACAAAAATAAATTGGATTTATACGATATTTCAGAATAAAGATGATATTTTGGATTTAAATGATGATCTAAATAAAGGATTTTTAAATTTCACATTGACTTTAAAATGGAGTTTTGTGATTTGAAAATAGAGCTAATATATTCATCGTTTTTTTATAATGCTGCATTCTCTATCATAAATGTTATATCTATATCAACTAAAATTTTATTCTTCTATTCAAAAACAACATTTTATTATGTAGTATATAGTACACCAAGTTCATGGTGAATAACATGATTCTCAAAATAATCATCAATTGTTCCCCTTATAAAATTTCATACTATTATCTGTCCGAATCATCTATAAGTAGAAATTGAAATCCTTCTATACTTTTCTTCTAAAAAATTTAAAGATATTTAGATCCTATGATTTATATCTCATAAAGAAAATATATTTAATTCAGGTAAATTTATCAATAATAGAAATAATATACTTCTCTAAATTTTTTGAATATTTTTTCATAGTCCCACAATTATATAAATAAATGATATTATATTATTGGGTAGATTGTATCTCTAAATTATTATGTGAAGAGTTAACAATTTTTCCATTTAGTAATGTTGAGAACATCATATTCCTCTCTCTTTTTAGTATTGGAAGGTCACAAAAATCTTCTCCTTAAGTGATCCTACTCATGTTTTTTTTGGATAAGATGATCAAGATGTATATTCCATAATTGGTTTCATATGTTAAAATGTAAGTTGAATGAATTTCCCACATCACCCACTTGAATTATATTTTCACTTTGGTCTCTGAACTCTTATCAAAATACATCCATAAAACTAGGGATTGTTTTTTATATAAAGTATGAAACTTGAAATGGGAAATAATGTATTACCTTGGTACCATCCAAGAAAATAATTCACTATAACCAAACCAAAGGAACATTGAATATTCTAGGGTACTGGTAATTTATCACTGAGAAGGGGTGATAAATAAGTGATACACTTTTTCTTTTATAATTACTCTTTAGAAATTAACCTCTATTATTGATTAAAGTATTGATCCACTCACTTACTATTTTTCTTTTACTTTTATAACACTCCATAAAATATGTGTCAAAAAATTTAATGGTATGTATATTTCTAGATTAAATGGGATGAGTGGTATCTATATTTATAAATACAGACATGTGTAAGGATAAAGGGTGGTATCTATATTTATATGATCATATTAACTTTCAAAGACCTCCTAGATACACAAAATATCACATCCTATATAATATAGATTGATAATAAAACCATGTAAACGGGAATGTGACTAACTCCATCCAACCCATAGGATATACATCACGACCCCACTCCCATAACCTTGTACTCATTGGAAGTTAAGAACTACTAAAATTTAGTCCTTAGACCAAAATAATTTTAATTTTCATGGAGAAATTTAAGGATTTATTTGAATTTTGAAACTGTAATGGTTGTATCAATATGAGTGCATGTAAGACCATCTATCTAAGCCATATTATGGTTTCACCAATTGAGCATACCCTTATAGAAATTAGACAACTGTTGAATCTTTTTTCAACTTTAGAAAACAAAATAAGAAATGTTTTCAACTAATTCACCAAATCCCTAGCCTAGGAACATTTAGATTTAAGGAGAAAACTGTCATCCTCATCAACTTTATCCCCTAAATAGTTATTATTGCATTTTTTTCTTGAGAATCATCCCCCATATCTTCTGAACATACACCTATATTGCTTGAACTACCCTGAGTGGTAGTTACATACCTAGTAATGACAACCATTGTGGATGAATTAATAGGATAACACCTACCACCAGTGGAGTAATTATTTTCTTGAATATAATTATTCATTTCATTCAAAGTATACTAAAATTATTTAAAATATTCAAATGTTGGGTTACCCTTATTTAAAAGGCTATTTTTTGTATTTATTTATTT
Source organism: Viscum album (assembly GCA_963277665.1). Taxonomy (NCBI): domain Eukaryota; kingdom Viridiplantae; phylum Streptophyta; class Magnoliopsida; order Santalales; family Viscaceae; genus Viscum; species Viscum album. Next base: position 1,436,441,489 of record OY728156.1, on the reverse strand, counting down.
TGTTAAATATTAATATTACCGAATCAAATAGGATGGATATAAATCTAAAATGTATAAATGCCAATCATATGACAAAATATTATAAAGATGAGGTGAAAAAGTTCACCAGGTTTACAAAATATCATGCATATGACCCTTATCAAATACTTTTTCCATGTTTACACTATTTTTATTCAAGACTAATTAGTCCAAGGGAGTTGGAAGAACATTTTATCTATCATGTAATATATCTAAGTATACATTTTGTACTAAACACGTGAAAAAAGTGAATGTTAGTGACTGGGACAACACTACGTTTTATGGATCTTCTAATATGATTACAAGTGTGGAAATTGAAGAAGACAATATCAAGGATGTGATTACAGGTGTGAATGATAATGAAGATCATATTGAGGAAATGTAAATGGAAATAAAATATGAACATCATGATTGTAAAAAATTGTTTTATAAGGCAAAGAGTTGTGAAAAACACCATTGTATACTGGTTGTACTAAATATATAGCATTTCCAACCGTACTAGAGCTATATAATTTAAATGCTGGCAATATATGGAGTGACACCAATTTTACTGAACTAATTTCTATCTTGAATGATATGTTCCCAGAAGATAATGAGCTTCCTAGCTAACCATATGATGCTGAACAGATGCTAATTTTAAGGGGTATAATATATGAAATAATACATGCCTATCCAAATAAATTTATACTATTTCACAAGGGCCAAAAATCCATAAATAATTCACAAAGTTTGGTGATTCTCAATACAAGAAATATGAATTAGTTATTATGAAAGTTTTATGGTAATTTCCAATCATTCCAAGGTTTAGGTGCCTATATAGAAGTGGGGATACTGTAAAGAAATTGACGTTTCATGTAAATATAAGAAATAAATATAATAAACTTAGTCACTTGGAAGACTCTCCTTAGTAGAAGAGAATTGATCACGAGTATCCTGAATTTAGAAACAAGTTGAGAAAACTTCGTCTTGCGCTAACTATAGATAGAGTTAATCCTTTTGGTTTTCAAAGAAGAACTCACAGTACATGGCTAATTATGTTGGTCAATTATAAATTTACACCATGGTTATACATGAAATGAAAATTTATTATGTAATTTATGCTTATATTATGAGAAAAACAATAGGGTAATGATATTTATATTTATTTGGCTTCATTGATCAAAGATTTGAAATTATTGTGGGATCCAGGTGTTACATTGTATGATGCTTATAGAAATTAAGATTTAATGTTGAGATTAATTTTGTATAGGATGATTGATGACTTTTCCACTTATGGAAATTTTTCAGGATATAGTATTAAAGGAACTCAAGGTTGTCCCAATTTTTAACAAGGAACACATTTAATTAGGTTGAAACATTCACAAAAAACTATGTTATTAATACATCATAGATTTCTAACTCAGAGACATAAGTACCAATCTTGGACGACATCATTTGATGGGAGTTAAGAAGAATGTACAACACCATCCCTAGTAATAGGTGATCAACTATTTTAGAAATTAAAATATATAGACACTACTATTGGTAAATTTTTTTTGAAAAACCTTATGAAAACTGGTTGGAAAAAGAGATAATTTTTTGAATTACCATACTAGAATTGATTGTATATCATAAATTTTCTTCATGTTATACATGATGAAGAAAATTTATGTAATAGTTTCATTGGAATGTTACTAAATTATCCCAATAAAAAAATTGGAATTATGTCTAGGTTAGACATGATTGACATGAGAATATGGGAAGAGTTGGGTCCAGTAAAGGGTGAAATCAGACTTTTCTTCCTCAAGCTGCTTACAATCATTCTAGTTAGGAGAGATATTAGTTTTAAAAATTCTTGAATGATGTAAATGTTCTAGATGAGTATTAATCAAATAACAAGAATATCATGAAAATGATTGATTTAAAGTTAAAGGGTCTAAAATCACATGACCGTCATGTTATGATGAAAGATTTAATACTTGTAGCTTTACATTAATTTTTTTTCTGAATAATGTCCGTTATACATTAACCATGATCTATTTCTTTTTCAAAGATATATACATAAAAGCTATAGACCCAGTGAAATTTACAACTATGGAAAAGGAAATTGAGGTCATTTTTGTGAATTGTAAATGTTTTTTCTTCTAGTATTCTTTGATATAGTGGTTCACTTGATGGTTCAATTGGTAAGAGAGATTTGAATATGTGGTCTTGTACATTATAGATAGTGTACCCCATTGAATGGTATATAAATAATTTGAGAGGTTATGTAAAAAATTGAAGTCAATGAGAAGGTTGTATTGCAAAGATATATATTGGCGAGTAAGCCATTGAACTCTATACCGACTACTCATCTAGTGTGGAAAGAATTATCCTATCAAAATATCCTTACAATGGATGGCTTGTGGGTGAATGAATTTATTGAATAGATGTTTTCATAACCACTATTATAGATCAGGAGTATGCCCACCTCTACATTTTACATAATAGTTTAGAGGTTTCCCCTTATGTTGAGGCCTACAAAGAAATTATTAGGCATTTGAATCCATAAAGGACTGAAATCTGGATATCAAATACACATAATAAAAATTTTATAGGATGATTTCAAAACAATATTTTTAAGGATTCATGTGAAAATCAGGATTAAATTTCATAACAACTTCAATGGATAGCATGATGACCAAGTGTGCATGTATTATCTTATAATAGTTATATAATTAATGGTTATACATTCTATACAAATGATCATTATGAAGTTAGTACCATAAAAAATAGTGGAGTCACACTTATGAATAAAGTGATGAATGTATTTAGTACCAATGATAGAAATATAATTCATGTGAGTATTTAATACTTTGGCATCATCAACAAAATTTGGGAGTTAGATTATAAAACATTACAAGTGCTTATTTTTCAATTAAAGTGGGTTGATAGTAGGATTTTTTTAAATAGATAAATTGGGATTTGTGAAAGTGGATTTCAGTAAGGAAGTGTATAAATATGAACAATTTATAATGGAATCACATATAGTACAAGTATTTTATGTTCAAGATCCAGAAAATTGAAAGTGGTAAGTTATTTTTTATTAACCAAAAACACTAAAGGTTCAAATGAAAATTCAACTGAGGATGAACCTTTCATTGGTATGTCACACTAATTTTTAAGAAGTATCAATATATATGGGGTATTATATGTTATAGGATACCATAATGAAGGGATTTGGATACTTGATAGATTTAATGACCCACGCTTTATGTACATGGAAATTACATTAATTTTTTCCAAATACTTAATACATGACACAAACAGATGCCCAAGGACTGTATTAGTTTAGTGCCTTTGGAAACATGGAACATAATCTTATAAATTGGAAAAGGATATTAAAAATCTCCCATAAAGATCTTCCATTTTTGTTTTCCTACATAAAACCATTATTTATATCCTGGGGGAAATAAAACATAAAAAGGGTGAGCTCAAATACTCAGTAAGGGTAAACATAGAGAAAATAAAACATACCATAAACACAAGAATGTAAAAAAGTGAACATAAAGTTTAAATATCAAAATATTGAGTCATGAAATAAATCTTGGTAGTACGTAAGACATAGATCATAAAGGAACATTAACCATGATAGCATTGGCATAAAACATGGAATTGGGAAAAAAATCACATAATATGATTTACATAGTAGACAGGGCATTGCTTCCAAGACCATCATAGTGGAAAAATTCTATTATTGAACCAGGTTTACATTCCATTCCATCCATGTATTACTGAACTGGATTTACTTGCCTTTCCAGCCCTACATTACTAAACTGGATTTACTTACTGTTCTAGCCATGTATATCTCATGAGATATAAATATTTACTCAATGAATTGGAGGGAGATATAGGTCCCACCCATCTCATAATGAAATCATTCTTACATGTTCCACAAAAAATAAATCATTCATAATAACACAACCCATGAAATAAAATGTGTTTCTTAAACAAAATTCCATCATAATCCATAAAAAATAAATATATTTCATAAAAATAATTCCATCATAAACATAATAAAATCAAAGAAATAATAGGGATATAAACATAACCCTATATCATCTTAGATGGAAAATAATTTTGATAAAACACTTGAACTTAATTCTTGAGGAAAATATCCTTTCTTTTTCAAAAATGTTTTATTTTCTCAAAATGCCACACAATTTTAAAAGAAAAGAATTTAGTTGAAAATAATCTTGAAATAATGTAGAGGAATCTTGAAAGAAATAATGTGTAATGAAACCATAAAAATCTATTCATGTTGTATAAGTTAAAAAAATATTCTCCTCATACTTTTGCTGAAAAAGTCAAAAAGTACCTCAAATCAAATAATGAAAAAAGATTCATTTCATGCTGTTTAATAAAAATTCACAAAATGGTAATATTAACTTTAAAAATTGTTTAAAAATATAAATAATATTACATAATTAGGAAATATGGATGTGGATTATAAATATACCCCATTAAATACTTATGAATAAATAATCTTGGATAATAATGAGATTGCAAAATTATCCCTTACCTTAGGTCTGATATACTTCACATGTATCAAAAACTCCTATATAGTGGGTTTAAACATATTATTAAATTGTAATAGAACCATAATAATATTTATTATATCACATATGATTCACTTATGACTTTATATTACCCGTTCATTTATCAATTCCATGTTAAACCGATGTTTTGGGTAATAATCATTTTATTTATCATACGTGTTTTGACTTGTTATTCTTGATCTTATTTATTATATCATGATTTAATTACTTAAATAATGTAAAAAATGATTTATATATCATAAATATTCAGTATTTAAATATATATAATAGATAGATAAATGAAATGGAATACACCATTCATAGAGATGGTAGGATGTACGTACGCATGAAAGTTGTTTCCATTTCTTTATTGAATTGAATGGAAGAAAGTAAATGAAACACACACACACACACAAATATATCCAGTAAAATTATTATGTCATATCATTAATTATTATTTATTATATCATGATTTAATTACTTAAATAATGTAAAAAATGATTTATATATCATAAATATTCAGTATTGAAATATATATAATAGATAGATAAATGAAATGGAATACACCATTCATAGATACGGTAGGATGTACGTACGCATTAACGTTGTTTCCATTTCTTTATTGAATTGAATGGAAGAAAGTAAATGAAACACACACACACACACAAATATATCCAGTAAATTTATTATGTCATATAATTAATTATTATTTATTATATATACTTTATAATCATTCTTTAATGGTTAATGTGGAGAATGAATCTCATCGCGTCGTGGAGACGGTAAGTCGTACGTATGCATAAGTGACAATATCATTCCCCTAATGGTTAAATGGTATAAAATTGAATGGTATATGAATTTTAAAGAAATAATATCATGTTATATTTGTTATTTATTTCATTTATATTCATCATTATACTCTTTGAAATAAATTATAGGTGAAAAACAGTTTACAACACGACGTGGAGACGATAAGCCGTACGTACGCATGCATGGTGATATTGTTTTTCATAGGATGGGTAAAAAGTGTAATATGGTTGTACCATAATAATAAAAAAATATTAACATATAGAATATTATGGATTTATTATTTTATTATTCTAACAACTTATGAAGAGGATGTAGAATAAGAAAAGAACTTTGAAAGAAGGGATAAAACGATTACCTCTTCTTTGGGTGTATCCTTTTGATTTGAACAAAAGGAATCCTTAAGTTGGTTTTATGACAAAAATGTGGCCTCTAGGATGAATTGAGGGAAGTTTGGAGGATATTTGGGAAGTTTTTGACCGAGCCAAAGGGCTTTTGAGGTGTGAATAAAAGAGAATAAGGAGTTCCCTTTTATATGAGAGGTGAGGGGAACTTTAGAAAAGTCTTTAAATATTAATTTATTATAAATTTATTTTTGGTTTAAAATGGTCCCAAACTCATTTATTTCAAATATAAGATTATTATGAGTCAAAATAATCTCAAAAAATAGATTTTATACAAGTTTAGATAAAAAAATTAACCACATATTTTATCTTTAACCCTTAGGTAAAAACATTAACTCTTACTATGTCTTCTTTAATTTTCATAATATATGGTTACTATAGTTACTATAAAATGCCAATAGAATATAAAGTTGACCATTAATGACATTTTAAACATTATATAAGTCATTTTTCCTAATATTATATCTTTAGGACTATTATATCATTTAATAAAATAGTATTTGTTTTAAAAACTCATTTATGTCAATTTTGACACTATTTAGTAATTGTTTTTTATTAAATCCATAAAAAATTGATTCCTTCGAAAAAAAGGAATTAAATTAAATATAATATTTCAATACCATCCATATAAATTCATGTATGACATCAAAATATTCAAATTACATTTATTTTAATATTTATAATATCAATTATTTGAATCTTCCATTAATATGGTAATCACTGTATCATCATTGTTTCATAAGTAAATAAATTTATTTAATGTATAAATATTATAAATAAAATACCATGATGTACAAAATATTTTAATCTTTATAATTAATATTTATAGTAAAATAAATCAATTATATAACCCCACCTTAAAATTGTTTTAGTAAAATATACATGTTTATGTTATATTTCCCTTTTCTTTAAATTAAAAATTATAAAATGTAATTTTCACACCCAAGTGGCTCCCAAATTCCGAAATTTAGGCCTAAGGATGATAACGGTCGTAAAAATATCATCCAGTAGGATTAGGACACGTTTTAGAATAGTTTTATGTTATTAAAATATTATTTTTTACCCTTATTTACCAGATTTACCCTTTAACCATGATAAATAAAAATAATTACTAAAGTTACTATTCATAATGTACAAAAAATAAAAGGTACCTATTTAAACAATTTGTACCTTATTATTCCATATATGGAATATATTTTTCTAAATTCAAAACATAGAAATTATAGTAATTAATTTAAAATTAATTCTCATTGTCAAAACCAGAAAGTGGGTTTTTAAGAAGTAATCACTATCAAAATATTAACATGTGTTTATGTCCAATTTAAATGTAAAATTACTTATAATGACCAGCATTTGATTAAATGATAAAAATATATTCCATTTATAAATTATAATAATTTAATAATATTATTTAACCATATAAATTATTTTTATGGAAAAGTTGTTTTCAATTAAAATTTAGCATATTTTTACTATTCACTAAAACATGATAGTTATTAGAAAAATATCAAAAATTCATCCAAAGTAAATTTTTATGTCCCATGTAACGATCCAATATTTTTCAATGGAAATTACTTTATTATAAATATTTCATAAAATCACCAAAAAACACAACATAATGAACTAATAAGTTCTATGTGACTTTTAAACATAAGTTTGTCACTTCTGTGTTTAGAATTTCAAAAATCTCACATACACGATTGCAATCAGTTAGTTATTTGGAGTCTGATAAGAAAAACTTAATTTTTGGAGAATAGTAACCTACCCTTATGAATAATAAAATACCCTTATGAATAGTGATACACCCTAATGAATAGTAACCTTACCTATGATAGTATAAAGATAATATAAAAGTGAAAGTATGATGTACCTATATTTTAGAATAAATAAATGAATGTTTTAAAACTGGTTTTTAATAATAAATTATGAGTTTAATTAAATATTAAAATAATCATATTTAGAAAATTATTTTTGAAAAATGGATTTCATTTTTTGGATTATACACATAAAAAAATGGTTAGGGTGATTTTTTGGTATTTTTCCAAAATACTTGAATTTTTGATGAATAGTAAAATACACCAATTTACGATAACTGCTAAATAGTAGATTTATTGAGTCATTGATGATGATCTGATGATGTAATCCCAATTTGTTTGAAGTCACATGCATTTATTACTATTTTTTTTTCATATAATCATCACCATTTCTGGTCTTGAGGTAAATTAATAAACTAATGATTAAAAAATTATGAAAACCCTCATCGCCTTCACTATAAAAACTCCCCTTCACTCCCTATTCTCTTCACTACTCTCAAGCATTGTTCCTTGCCAATATTCTGCCCAAATCTCTCCCCAAGATCCTCCCACATGTCCAACATCCCTTATCCTCTTCAAAACACCAAAACCTCACCCTTTAAGTGGTTCTCAAAGGAGATAAACTCAAGAGGTAAATTCCTCTTTCAAATTCTTTTATTTCTTTTAAGTTCTTTTCTTTTCTTGTTTCTTTCCTCACCTACCTTCACCCAAATAGTATGATAAATCCAGGGAAATAAATGTAATGGAAAGTTTTTATGCTAATGATATATTTCATTATCATCTCTCCTTTCCCCATATTTTATTTTTAAGAAATAAAAACACCGTTTGAGATGTGTAATTTTAACACATTCAAGGACAACGATTTATCAATTTCTTTTGTCATATTTAATTCTGGTCATGAAACCATTTGTGTTATGGTTGAACCATATTATTATATATTTAATATATTTTATTTTTGGTTCTTTAATCCTTTTGTAAAAATGGTATTAAGTTATAAAGCAAAACATGTTCTTTGTAATCAAACCCATCGATTAACCAAAACCGTTATCACTAAGGTTTTATATAATAATTCATCCTCACTCCTAATAACCGAATAGATTTTTACAACCATTTAATCTTCTAGTTTTTCACTAATAACTTGTGAATTCATTTTTATACTACCAATTTCATCTTACATGTTTATCCAAACATAAATATAAGTGAACCGATCTTTAAAAAAACCAAGCTAGCAACCAGACCCGAACAATGAAATTAAACCTTATAACCAATCAAAATGGTCTTGAATAAACATAAAGAGGTTATAATAAATATTTTAAATATATAATAGGTTCTAGAATTAGGAATTAATAAACCTAATTTTTTTATTTATGTCATTAATAACAAGTGGAGAACACCAACGAACTTAAGGTAAGAGATCCTCTCCATTTCTCTCTTAATCAAAATTGTCCTCTATGATATGCCTTTTTATGTGTAAACCCAATTTTTGGGGTATGTTTTCACACATCCACCATACTTTCTTAATGATTTATAAGTTATGAGAAATCTATTTTCTCTCTCATCAAGCCCTCTTAGGTACACCCGACACCATGCCGATAAACTGTAACAAATTTTACCCGAACCTTATTTGTTCTTTCAGGTAGCCTTATCTTTCTTTATATCAAAAAAGAGTTATCTTATATGTTTAAATAAATATTATAAATTCTGTTTAGTTTCAAAAACTTAATTTATGAAGACCCTTTCATCACTCTCTTTTTGGGATATACATGATTTTAAAATATTTCCTCCTTAGAACTTTCTGATAAGAAAACCTATTTTAAGGGAACTTCCTGAATTTTTACCCAATTTCAAGTGCACTATATCCTCTTTTTTAAGAAACCATTATCTTTATTAAATAATTCATTTTATTATGAAAACCTTATTGGTTCAATTCTGGTTTTATATAAAATATTTTCCTCTTTTCTATTTTAAAATCTCTATAGTATTTTCCTTAAAACCGCTCAAAAAATGTTTTAATGATAATGTTTCTAAAATAAATTTCTTATATGTTGTCACTTCTTTTTGACACCAATTACCATGTTATATTCTTATTTTACCTTATGAACGTCCATTTATGTTCTAATACCTTTCTTTCATGGACACTTTCATGATACGCTCATTGGTTATGCTTTATGTCATGATTGTGGAACCCAATTCTTTCCATAGGTACCCTTATGTTTATGTATGATTGATTATGTATGATTATTTATGTGGAAAGAATACTCATGAAAATGTTGATATGGGTGTACCTATATAGCTCTCCAATTCATTGGTTAAATTTAAGTCTCATGAGATGTATTGTGAAACGGGATTGGCGGTTAGCCTTGACCCATACTAAAATGGGAATTGGGATTGGCGGTTAGCCTTGACCCATAATAAAATGGGAAATGGGATTAACAGTTATCCTTGATCCATACTAAAGACATGTTTTATGATTCTTCCACATTTATATGATTCCATTTTTATATGATCCCATTCTTATATGATATGATTTTATAAGTTCCATGCTTTGGATATCATTATGTCATGACTCCTAGCTCACATGCTTAAGATTTATTCTTATTTTCATTCCCTTACTAGTATTTTTAGCTCATCACTTTTTTCATGTGTTCCCCATGATACCCTATGCAGATGTAAGGGCTCAAAGGAAGTTTGGAGCTTTTTATAGAGATTAAATAAATAAGTGTTTTTATCCCCATGTTTTATGTTTTATGTACCTAGAATTAAAAGACACTAGACTTAACAATCCTTGGCTTGTAATCTGATGTATAATTATTCTTAAAATCATGTAATGTTATGTGTAAAAGGATGGGGTCACTATAGTTGGTATCAGAGGATGGTCTAGTTATTTTTGGAGATTAGGAATAGAGAACCTTAGTGAGAACCTTAAGGATGAGACTAAGTATAATAAACCATTCCCAAAATTTGGTAAGTATCGAGTAAGTGGTTTATCAAGAAAATACATCCCTGTCTAGATACGAGTACATAGAGGTGGCTCTGGCACATATGTATCTAGGGGTAAAACCCAAAATCACCACTTTGATCTAGACTCGAACATGAACTAGTGCATGGCAACGAGCCTTTATGCACTCTTGGTTATGACACTCCCATGGGATATGATTTGTTAGATTCATGAGCTTAGTACAAACCGTTATTAAGGGACAAAAAAATCCCATAAGAATATATGTTAAGAAATAGATCGAGGATAACCTAGATTTAAACCTAAGGAATCACAAGTTAGGATATAATTCTTCTTTATAAGCTTATCCTTTTATGTTCAAAGTTTCATTTTTATGCTCAATAGATTAGTATTAAAGCCCTCTAATTATACATTCTTTTTCTTAGTTAATGGCAGGAAATAGAAGAAAGCATTCCAATGACTAATGTGATAGGAAATGTGAATATTTCCCTAATGATATGCCTGATATGACGGGAGAGAGTGCTCAAAACTTCATGAAAATACTTGCTCAGCTGGCTCGAGTTATGAATAATAACTTGAATCATGAGGAACACCCTCCTCATCCAAGGAAAGATGAAGTTTCCGTAGAATCCTTCATATGGAAAAGGACTCCCATGTTCAATGGATCTTATGAACCCCTCCTCACAGAATAGTAGATTAACTCTATTGAAAAGATATTCTCCATCCTCCAGTACTTGGAAGAAGAGAAAGTTGTACTGTATGTCTTTTGTTTTGATGGGGAAAATGATCAATGGTGGACACTGATCAAGAATACAAAGTCCCAAGAGGAAATTGATTCCATGGATTGGGAGGAATTCAAGAGGATGTTTTTCAACAAGTATTTTCCTAAAACCATCCATCTTAAGATAAAAAGAGAGTTCCTAAGACTCAAGAAGAAGGAAGATGAGTACATCGGGGCATATGAAGAAAACTTTACAAGGATTTCAAGGTACGCCTCTGGATTTGTTATGAACATAGAAATCAAGGTGGATCACTTATTTAGCGGACTAAAGCTGAGTCTATGAAAAGTGTTGGCAATTCTATACTTTGACAATTATGAGGATATTTTCCATTGTGCCCTCAAGGTTGAAATGGATATTGGAGACTCTTAGTGGTCTCGTGGGCCTAATGAAAACAAGCAGAAAATAGAGAACAAAATGGGTGGTTCATCGAACAAGTCCCATGATGGAAAGAAGCCTGAATTTTCCCCTTATAAAAGTTGTGGGAAGAAGCATCCTGGGAACTGTTTGAAGGGAACCAAGAATTGCTTCAAATGTGTAAAGTTTGGTCATCTGGCCAAGAACTTCCAAAGGGATATGAAAAATACCTCTAATGTGGAAGAAGAAAGTAAGGTTCAGATCAACACTCAACCTACATTGTAGTGTTACAACTGCAAGGAGCATGGGAATTATGTGAATAATTACCCAAATCCAAGGGTTTTCAGAGGAAATCAACAACAACCTCCAAGGAAACAAGGAAGGGATTATGCTATCACTACTGTTGAGATGGATCCAAAAAATGATGTGGTGATAGGTACGCTAGTTATTAATTCAAGAATAGTAGAAAAACTATTTGATTCTGGTTCTACAAATTCTTTCATATCTTGCAATTTTAGTATAACTATTCAAACACCACCTCAAAATTTGGAGGAAAAGTTATCTGTGAGAATAGGGAATGGGGAAATTATTGCGTCTGTGGTTTATAACTCCTCCCCGGTTAACATTTGTGGAATGAACCTCCCATAAAATCTCGTCATTCTTCCTTTAGTAGAGTTCAATGCTATCTTGGGCATGGATTGTCTATCTTTATACAAATCCAACATCAACTATCGAGAAAGGTAGATCACTCTTCACATTCCAAAGCATCCTCCGATTCTTTACAAGTGTAAGGAGGAAGATGAATCTCCTTTAGAATCATCGTCTCAAGTGTGGATATTTTTTCCATATGTGAAATCATATCTAGCTCAAATGATTTATAAAAATGAGAGAATCATGCTTGAAGACATGCCCATTATGAGGGATTACACTGATGTATTACCTAAAGAGTTTCCTGGTCTTCATCCTGACTGATAGGTTGAGTTCTCAATTGAACTTATCCTCTAATCGCTTCCTAACTCAAAGAAACCTTATAGAATTGACACTGTTGAGCTAGAGGAGCTGAATAAGCAGTTGTAGGAGAATATGAAGAAGTGTTTTATACGCCTGAGTGCTTCACCTTGGGGTGTGCCAGTCCTCTTCGTCAAGAAGAAGGATGGATCAATGTGCCTCTTCATTTATTATTGTGAACTCAATAAAATCATGATAAAGAACAAGTATACCCTTCCATGGATAGATGAATTGTTTGATCAGCTTCGTGGGGCCAATTATTTCTCTAAGGTGGACCTTCGGTTGGGATATCACCAACTAAAGGTGAGGAAGGAATATATTCCCAATACTACCTTTAGAATAAGGTATGGACCCTATGAGTTCATAGTGATGCCCTTAGGACTCACTAATGCTTCAAAAATTTTCATGGATTTAATGAATAGAGTCTTTAGATATTACCTTGAAAAATTTATGGTAGTCTTTATTGATGATATTATGATATACTCCAATAGCAAGGTGGAACACGAGGAGAATTTGATTACTGTGTTAAAGAAATTGTGAAGAGAGAAGTTGTATGCAAATTATAGTAAATGTGAGTTCTGGATGGAGGAAGTATCACTCTTGGGGCATGCTATCAACAACAAATGAATATATGTAGACCCTTTCAAGATAAAGGCAATTTAAGAGTGGCCCGGACCAACTTCTGTAACGACGATCCATAGATTTTTGGATCTAGCTAGGTATTATCGATGATTTGGGAAGATACTTTCACGATTGTCAAACCCAATGACCAATCTTACATGGAAGGGAGTAAAGTTTTTCTAGACTCAGGAATGTGAAAACTATTTCAAGGAGTTGAAAAAGAGGCTTATCACTACACTAGTACTCACACTCCCAACAAGTGAAGAACTATTTTTGGTGTATAGTGATGCTTAAATAAAGGTCTTAGGCTATATTCTGATGTAAAATGATAAAGTGATAGCCTATGACTCAAGACAGCTGAAAATCCATGAGAAAAATTATCCTACGCATGATCTGGAGTTGGCAGCTGTGATCTTTACGTTGAAAATATGGTGGCATTATCTCTATGGAAAGAAATGTGAGATATATAATGACCACAAGAGTCTCAAATATATATTCACACAAAAATATCTCAATATGCGCTAGCGAAGATGGATAGATATCATCAAGGATTATGACTTCTCAATCCACTACCATCCTGGTAAGGAAAACAAGGTGGAAAATTCTCTAAGTAGAAAGGATCCTACATATTTATCAATGATGAGAATTGAAAAAGGATACTATCTTCTTAGATTTTAAGAGGATGTACATGAGAATTATTAAGGGAGGAACATCATCAATCCTTTCTCAAATGATTTCTCAAGCATATCTCTTGGATAAAATAAAGGATGCTCAAAGAAAGGATGTGGAAATTCTGAAATGGAAGTTGTTAAAAATGAGAAATCCTCAGAGTTCAAGGTGGATGAGAAAGGAGTTGTAAGATTTGGGTCATAATTATGTGTACCATCTGATCTAGAGATAAAGAAGGAGCTTATGAATGACACACATAGCTCAACCTTCTCTATCCACCCATGGAGCACAAAGATTTATCAATATCTCTAAGAAAACTTTTGGTGGGACAATATGAAAAGGGAGATTACTGAATATACATCAAAGTGACTGATATGCCAACAAGTGAAGTATGAGAGAAAAAAGTCTAAGCAGATGATGCAACCACTACCCATACCAATGTGGAAGTGGGATAACATTACCATGGACTTTGTTACTGGACTTCCAAGGACATCCAAAGGAAACAATGATATATAGATTATTGTGGACCATCATAAAAAGATAACTCACTTTACCCCAATTCGAGAGGAATTCTCAATGGATCAACTTGCATGGATTTATATCAAAGAAGTGGTAAGGATGCATGGAGTACCACTATCTATTGTATCTGATCGTGATCCAAGATTCACCTCAAAGTTCAGGAAAAGTCTCCAACATGCTCTAAGCATTGAACTGAACTTCAGTATGGACTATCACCCTCAAAATGATGGCTAATATGAGCAAACTATTCAGACATTAGAAGACATGTTGAGAGCATATTATATGGAACTAAAAGAAGGATGAGACTAACATCTTCCACTGGTTTAATTCTTCTACAACAATAGTTTCCACTCAAGTATCCGAATAGCACCATATGAATCCCTTTATGGGAAAAGGTTCATAACACCAGTGTGTTGGGATGAAGTTGGTGAGAGTAAGATTCTAGGACCTGAAATGGTCGAAGAAATGGTGGAGAATGTGAAAACCATTCAACATCATATCAAGGAATCCCAAAGTCGACAAAAAAGTTATGCAGAAAATCATTGACAAGACCTTCGGTTCAATGTTGGAGACATGGTATTTCTCCACATATCTCTATGGAAGAAGGTTATGAGGTTTGGAAAGAAAGGGAAGTTAAGTCCCAAGTACATCGGCCCCTTTGAGATCCTTGATCGAGTCAAAGCTATGACATATCAACTGGAACTTCCACCTACCATGTCAAAAGTAAATGATGTCTTTCATGTATCCCTATTAAGGAAGTACATACCAGACCCTTAACATGTACTCTCTTCATAGGTGGTATAGTTGGAGGATGATCTTTCATATGAGGAGAAACCAGTGAAGATCTTGGATCATAGAGACAAAGTTCTATACAACAAGACTACTTATCTGGTCAAGGTACTATGGAGAAACCATAAGTATGAAGAGGCAACATGGGAACTGGAGGAAGTAATGAAGGAAAAGCACCCGCACCTGTTTACAGCTTAGAATGTAAAATGAAATTTTGAGGTCGGATTTTTTTAAGGGGGGAAGAATGTAACGACCCAATATTTTTCAATGGAAATTCCTTATAAATATGTCATAAAATCACATGAAAACACAACATAATGAACTACTAAGTTCTATGTGACCTTTAAACATAAGTTTGTCACTTATGAGTTTGGAATTTTGAGAATCACACATACACGATTGCGATCAGTTAGTTATTTAGAGTCTGATAAGAAAAACATAATTTTTGGTGAATAGTAACCTACCCTTATGAATAGTAACATACCCTTATGAATAGTGACAGACCCTAATGAATATTAACCTTACCTATGATAGTATAAATATAATATTCAAGTGAAAGTATGATTTAACTATATTTTAGAATAAGTAAATGAATGTTTTAAAACTGGTTTTTTAATAATAAATTATGAGTTTAATTAAATATTAAAATAATAATATTTAGAAAATTATTTTTGAAAAATGGATTTCATTTTTTGGATTCTACACGTCAAAAAATGGTTAGGGTAATTTTTTGGTATTTTTCTAAAATACTTGAATTTTTGATGAATAGTAAAATATGACAATTTACGATAAATGCTAAATAATGGATTTATTGAGTCATTAATGATGATCTGCTGATGTAAGACCAATTGGTTTAAAGTCACATGAATTTATTATAATTCTTGGTCATGGAATCATCACTATTTCTGGTCTTGAGTTAAATTAATAAACTAATTATTAAAAAATTATGAAAACCCTCATCTCCTCCACTATAAAACCCCCCTTCAGTCCCACTTCTCTTCACTACTCTCAAGCCTTGTGCCTTGAAAATATTCTACCCAAATCTCTCCCTAAGATCCTCCCCCACGTCAAACACCCCCTTGCCTCTTCAAAATTCCAAAACCTCTCCCTTTAAGAGGTTCTCAAAGGAGATAAACTCAAGAGGTAAATTCCTCTTTCAAATTTTTTTATTTCTTTTAAGTTCTTTTCTTTTCTTGTTTCTTTCCTCACCTACCTTCACCCAAATAGTATGATAAATCCAGTAACATAAATTTATTGGAATTTTTTTATTCTAATGAGATATTTAAATATCATCTCTCCTTTCCCCATCTTTTATTTGTAAGAAATGAAAACACCGTTTGGGATGTGTAAATTTAACACATTCAAGGACAACAGTTTATCAATTTCTTTTGTCATCTTTAATTATGGTCATGAAAACATTTATGTTATGTTTGAACAAAATTATTATATATTTAATATATCCTATTATTGGTTTTTTAATCCTTTTGTAAAAATGGTATTAATTTATAAAGAAAAACATGTTCTTTTTAATCAAAGCCACTGATTAACCAAAACGGTTATCACTAAGGTTTTATATAATAATTCATATTCACTCCTAATGACCGAATAGATTTTTACAACCATGTAATCTTCTGGTTTCTCACTAAAAAACTATGAATTAATTTTTGTACAACCACTTTCATCTTACATGTTTATCCAAACATGAATATAAGTGAACCGATCTTTAAAAAAGCCAAGTTAGCAATCGGATCCGAACAATGAAATTGAACCTTATAACCAATCAAAATGGTCTTGAATGAACTTAAAAAGGTTATAATAAATATTTTACATATATAATAGGCTCTGGAATTATGAATTAATATATCTAGTTTTTTTATTGATTTCATTAATAACAAGTGGAGAACACCAACAGACTTAAGGTAAGGGATCCTCTCCATTTCTATCTTAATCAAGATTGTACTCTACGCTATGCCTTTTTATGTGTAAAAAAATGATGGGGTATGTTTTCACAACTCCTACATACTTCCCTCATGATGTATAATTTATTAGAAACACTTTTTCTCTCTCATCAATCCCTCTTAGGTACACCCGACACCATGCCGATAAACCTTAAATAATTCTACCCGAACCTTCTTCGTTCTTTTGGGTAGCCTTATATTTCTTTATATAAAAAAGGATTTATCTTATATTTTTATACACATATTCTAAATTATTTTTAATTGTACAAAATTCTTTTATGAAGACCCTTTCATCACTCTATTTTTGGAATATACATTTTTTTAAAAGGTTCCCTCTTTAGAACTTTCCGATAAGAAAACTTGTTTTAAGGGAACTTCCCGAATTTTTACCCAACTTCAAGTGCACTATATACTCTGTTTTAAGCCACCATTGTATTTATAAAATCATGCATTTTATTATGAAACCTTATTGGTTCAATCCTGGTTTTATTTAAAAGATTTTTCTCTTTTCTATTTTAAAATCTATATAGTATTTTCCTTAAAACCCCACAAAAAATGTTTTAATGCCAATGTTTCTCAAATAAATTTATTATATGTTGTCACTTATGTTTGGCACCACTTACCAAGTTATATGCCTATTTTACCTTATTAACTTCCATGTATGTTCTAATTCTTTTCTTTCATGGACACTTTCATGATACACCCATTGGTTATGCTTTATGTCATGATTGTGGTACCCAATTCTTTCCATGGGTACCCTTATATTTATGTATGGTTGATTATGTATGATTATTTATGTGGCAAGAATAATCATGAAAATGTTGAGATCAGTGCACCCAGATACCACTCCAATGCATTGGGTAAAGTTTAGTCTCATGAGATGTGATGTGAAATGAGATTGGCGGTTAGCCTTGACCCATACTAAAATGGGAATCGAGATTGGTGGTTAGACTTGACCCGTACTAAAATGGGAAACAGGATTGGCGATTAGCCTTGAACCATAATAAATACATGTTTTATTATTCTTCCACATTTATATGATTCCATGTTTATATGATCCCATGCTTATATGATATGATTTTATAATTTCCATTTTTGGGATATCATTATGTCATGCCTCCTAGCTCATGTGCTAAAGATTTATTCTTATGTTCATTCCCTTAGTGGGATTTTTAGCTCATCCCTTTGTTCATGTGTTCCCAAGGGTACCCTATGAAGATATAAGGGCTCAAAGGAAGTTAGGATATTTTTATGGAGATTAAATAAATAAGTGTTTTTTAGCCCCATGTTTTATGTTTTATGTACATAGTCTTTAAAGACACTAGACTTAATGATCCTTGGCTTGTACTATAATGTATAATTATTCTTAAAATCATGTAATGTTATGTGTAAAAGGATAGGGTCTCTATATCACACTTCTAAAGAAGAAGTTTATTTTGTCAAATATAACATATAAAGGTGTTAAAAACTAAATTTAATAAGGGTTCTCCATTAAAAGATGGTAAAACTATTTTTTAGAAAAATAATTATTTTATCTAAAAAATTGAATTTGTTCTTATATCATATCTAGAAAACATATAAGATGAATTTAAAACATTAAATTGAATAAATAACATATATTTTTCATTAAATAAAAATCAATAAAGAGTGATATGATTTTATAAACACAATTATTATTTTTTTAAATAGGTTTTCATAGAAACACATCCTTTATCTTCAATTGGTTTTTATTTCCATTTCTAATAAATTTGGTAACCAATGAACCATTATTTAAACATTTTTAAACCATATTTTCATAATTTAGTTGATACTATTCATAACATCTAGTTTATATTCCATTAAATAATAATATTTTAATAACATATCGTTGTTTAGTGAAACTCGGTATTGTGTACAGTGCGATCTATCGAGGAAGGTCACTATTTCATGTAATGAAAGACAAGTCAGTGTTGCGTTTAGTGAAATATTCCTTTGGTTTTTTGTATAACATGATCAAAATATATTTATTTTATACATTGAACAAAATCTATACTTAGTGTTTCGTGAAATATTTTTTTTGAAATTGTGTGTAACACAAGACAAGAATAGTGTTGCGTATACTGCAAGATAATACGATGTTGCATATAGCGCAAGATAAACTTGGTGTAGCATACAACACAAGAAATCAAATAAATTAAAAAGAACCTCTCTCATAAAATATCAGGGTGTTACAATAAAGGGTTAAAATCTCTTAAACCTTTTAAAAAAAGAGTTTAATAATTAGATTATATATTTTATGTAATATACATTGTGTTTCCTCATATTATTATCTTTTCACTACTGTATTTATGAAATATTAATTAAATATTGAACCAATTCTGTAGATAATGACTTATATATGTGATAATGCTCCCAATCCCAAGGAACAATAGGTTTTTCAACCCGCTGGTGCCCCCAGTGCAGAGGAACAACAACCTTCTGCACACGCCGATGCTAAAAATCTAAAGGAACAACATATTGATGATGTTGAACCTAAAGAAATGGTAGATAGTGAAGAACTGATGTCACAAAAAATAGGAGTGAAACAACATGATAGTGTTAGAAAAAAATATTAAGGTGAAAAATAAAGGCATCAAATTCAAGGTTGGATGGAATGTGCTCGACAGGCCTATTAACACCAAAAAGGATATGTTCTGTAGTTTCATTGGGAACACCACTTGACACACGTTTCGATTGATGTATATTTGTGGAACCATGTTGTTCCCATGCTTAAGAAATATATTTTTGAAGATATTAGGGTAATATTATGATATATTTTCTTTATTTTACTAAAAAATAAATTAATGAAACATTGAATTAATTTTCATTATACCTTGCAGAGTGTATTTATAGTAGATGAATTCAATTTTTTTTATTAGTGCTTACTAGAAAGTATCATAGTGGATTTCACAAAATTATAATGAAGCTTCATCACAAAGATGCTGAATGGAAAATATACTCACACCCACAGTATATGTATTCACACCTGATAATCCAAGAAGTGTGGGATGTGTTTACTGGTCGTCGTGAGGAGAAATATTTTAAGGTACACTATGTCTAGTAATAAATTATTTTAAAATACATGTATTAATCACTTTATTAAGAATTTTTAATTTATGAAACAAAAACTGATTGCTGAAAATAAGCAACAAGATGAAAAACCAACACACCCCTATTATAAAGCAAGGAGAGGGTATGATTCACTTGAAAAAATTGGTAGGCATTTCAAATCTACCATACTAATTTTATGTGACATGAAACAAAAACATAATTATATTCCTCTATTTATATATATGTTTATGAATTCAAATCCAAATCCACTTCGATCCAATGTCATGTTTTATGGAAGGAAGAATGTGTAAAAAAAGATGGGATACTAATAGATTAAAACACAAAAAAGTTTGGGAAAAATGTGTATGTATGACATAATAATTCTTTTTTTTGCTTTAAATATATATTAAATAATAATTATTACATATTTTACTCTTTTTTATTTGATTTAGAAACATGAATCATCATCAGCCATGATGGATGAATATCTACTATCAATTTTTTTTAAGTGATCATAATAGTATGGTCATGTCAGAGGTGTGGGTTTTGGGGCGACACCCCAAAAATATTTTTAGAAAATAAATTAATAGGGTGATAAAGATAAATAATGGTAGATATGAAATCAAAATTAGCTTCTATTAAAGAAAAATTTCATTGGAATTTTGAGTTGCTAGGAAATGTTATGGGAAGGAAGCAAAGAGAAGAAAAAACCCAAGAATAACCACTGCGTGATGATCCCTTCCCACTCCACCAGCTTTGAGGAAATCCATTCCCCTCAAAGAGTTGTCTTAGATAAGGTAATAAATATTCTCATAATTTTTTTTGTGAAATGTGAATCATACAAACACTGATACTTTTCCTATACTAATTTTCTATAGGGTTAAAATGATTTTGATTTTTATCTATCAAAACCCACCCATTTACTTGTTGTGAGGGCTACCGTTTTCAATATACAAGAAGATAATCTACACAATAGACATATTCAAACATGCCATGTGAGAGTGGGGATTAGAATAGCTCATCAGTTGAAAGAAGAGATACCTACTCCACTTGATAACACAGATATTCATATGGCCAAACAAGCTATTGGAACATTCATAGCATGGATGTTATATCTTTTAAAAAAAAATTATACAAAGAGGTTCTCATTTAAAATTTATTTTTTCATGAAAAAACATTTAATAATTAATTAAAAAAGGTTTAAACCAGTGAATGTTATTATAGACGGATACAGGGAAGGGGGTGAAATGAAATTTTGAATAAAAATGATATAAAGGATCAATTAACCAATCAAAAATATCTTAAAAAATAATCTTTATCCCACCTGTTCAATATCCACATTTACTAAAATTAAAGGTCCATACAGATTCATGGTTACAAAATTATATAAATTTCATAGTTGATTTTGAAAAAAAATGTATAGAGAAGCCAATATAAACTACATTTATCTTGATAATGTAAATGAAATCCTCAAGTATGTCTCGGAAGGAGTCTCAGTTGTAAATTTACACATGAGGTGTGTTTTTATGATTTTTTCCAATATCTGATCTACTATGTTAATTATGACTAAATAAAATTTCATATTTTTTTACAGTTTTCCATATCAATACTATTTGAAGGGAAAACCCTATGAATATAAATATTGAATCATTAGTCCTCACACTAATTATACATAACTAACCTCTTTGGATTAATATCAAATTGATACAATATTGGAAAAAAAATTTAGTGTTTGAAAGAAAACTTATGGGTGACATACTCTTCTTATTACCAACAATGAAGGGGTAAAATTATTCAATTTAATCATACCACATATATTTTCATTCCTTTAATTTCTTATTACTTTTTGTTTTTAGGAAAAATTGGATGCTCATTATAGTCAATTTGGATAGTCCAAATATTTCTTTTCTTGATTCATTGCATAGACACCTAACAAAATGACCACTCGTGATGACATTTATCAATTTGTAATACACTACATCCAATGTTTTAGAACTAAACATAAAGTTATATATTTTATATATTGTTTTAATGAGAATTATTTTATGATAGAGTGGTGTTTAAATATAGTCAAAATCCTGGAATGAGGACATTCCATGCATACAAGGAGCAAGTTGACTTCCACATGTGGATAAGTATTAGGGTATATATAATAATATTTCACTATAAAAACACATATAAAAAACTAATTATTTTTTTCAATGTTTCTATAGTGTTTGATTCAAACTAGTGTAAAATGTTGTGGTTATTATGTTTAAAAATTTATGAGAGATATCATATACCATCAACAAACTAGTATCCCCGGAGAGTTATTTTTGAAGATAATTACTATTTCATTTAAAATATTTATTAATCCTTTGTGTATTTATATTTTTCCAGTTCTACCATGAATATCAAAATTCCTCATCTTCACAGGAATAAAAATATATTTTTTGAAAAATTAATGGGCATCATAATTATTATCATAATTTATGTATACATCATGAATATATAACTTCCCACTACTTATTTAATTTATTTTATCATCATTTTACATAATTTTTTAGTTAATTTTCTCATCATTTTTATATGATACTTATTTTGTTAATATTCATAGAGATCGTGAATAAATGAATTAATCAACAAGGATGATTCACTCATGTAGAATGATAATGAACTATAAGATAAAAAGACACGATGAAATTAACCATACCTCAATCAAATACACGGTGTACCCGATATGACTCAAATTGTGTGGTTTCAGTTTAAAATTGTCATTTTATTAATGTTTATTTAATATTTATGTTTAATTTATTTCTTTATAGTATTACTAAAATAATAATTGTTTTCTTATATAGGTGGATTATTTTTCTTGAGTTATGGTGGTTTTTTTGAAGCTACTCATGCTCATGAGATATTGGACTCCGAGGATGAAACTGAGATAACAACTACAAGGAAATGGGTCAAGAATGTATACAAACATCATGAAAAGGATAATTCCTAATACTTATTTAGTTAATTCTTTTCACCATTTAATCTAATAATTTTAAGTTAATTTCCTTTTCATTTTTATCTAATATTTTTTTCACAGATCTTTTGGGAAGTTATATTTTTCTTTCAACTTTCTACAACAATCCATAAAAGAGAGAACATTGTTCTTTTGGATGGGGTGTTTAAGGCATCATGATGTTTTCTCTTCTATCCAAATTGAATGTGTTATCTATTTTTTAGATTCTTGTAGATAATTAAAGGCAAAACACAAATCATATACTCAATCAACCATACCTCAATCTGGTACACAATATTCTTGGTACGACTCGAAATATATGTTTTTAGTTTATAATTTACATTTTAGTTCAAAACATACATCACATACTCCGAAATAATAAAAAACATTCATATTTTATTTATACTTTAGATAAATTATACATAAGTAATTTTTGAAATTTATAAATCAGATACAACTCAATTGTACACATAGTGTGATCGGTATGACTCATAGTGTGTCATTTAATATAAAATTGACATTAATTTTAGTAAAAAACACAATTTAAAATCTCAAAACCAATAAAACACATTAGGTCTTTTTAATACTTAAATAAAATAATCCATATGTCGTTTTTTATGTTTAGGAATCATTTACACCTCAATCTATTGCATATTGTGATCTGTATGACTCAAAGTGAGTATTTTTATTTAAAATTGATATTAATTTTAATAAAAAAGAAAATTGAGATACTCAAAACCAATAAAATGAATCCATATTATTTTGATAATTTTGTAAAATTATCTATAATTCATTTTTGATGTGTGATAATTAGTCTCACCTCAATCCGATACACGATGTACCCACAATGACTCAAAGTGTGTCTTTTTTAAACTTAAATTAATTTTAGTAAAAAGAAAAGTAACATACTCAAAACAAAGAAAATACATTCATATTGTTTTTATACTTTAGTAAAATGATCCATAAGTCATTTGTTACATGTAGGAATCAGCCATACCTCAATTAAATACATGGTATAACTCAAATCATCCGTTATGAGTTTAAAATTAAAAATTTAGTTCAAAAAGTGTGTCACTCATTGAAAACCAATAAAAAACACTCCATTTGTCTTGATAATTTATGATAATGATTCATAATTCATTTGTTATGTGTAGGAATTAGTCTCACATCACACCGACACATGATGTCACTAGTATGAATCAAAGTTTACGTTTCCAGTTTTAAATGACATTATAGTAAAAAACCAAAGTGAAATACTCAAAACCTAGAAAAAAATCCAAATTATTTTTATAAGTTAGGAAAATAATCCATAAGTGATTTTCAGGAATCATCCACTCCTAAATCCGATGTAAAGTGTTACCGATATGACTCCAATTGTGTCTTTTTATTTAAAATGGACATTAAATTTAGTAAAAAAGAGAAGAAACATAACCAAAACAAAGAAAACACATTAATATTGTTTTTATACTTTAATAAAATAATACATAAGTCATTTTTGACATATAGGAATCAACCACACCTCAATCAGATACACGGTGTACCGAGTATGACTCAAAGTGTCCATTATCAGTTTAAAATTGACATTTTAGTTAAAAAAGCATGTCACTCACTTAAAACTAATAAAATACACTCTAATTGTATTTATAATTTAGGAAAATGCTTCATAAGTTAATTTTTATGTGTAGGAATTATAATCACATCAAACCAACACACAATGTGATAGGTATGAATCAAAGTGAATGTTTCCTGTTTAAAATGAATTTTTAGTAAAAACACAAGTGACATACTCAAAACAAATAAAAACATTCATATTATTCTGATACTTTATGAAAATTTTCCATAATTCATTTTTTTATATATGAATCAAATACACCTCAATCTGACTCACAGTTTTACTGATATGACTCAAAATGTGTATTTTTATTTAAAATTGACATTATTTTTTGTAAAAAAGGAAAGTTGCATACTCAAAACTAATAAAATGAATTAATATTGTTTTTATAATTTAAGGAAACGATCTATATGTCATTTTTTATATATAGGAATCATATGAACTTCAATCTGATACATAGTGTGCCTAGTATGACTCAAAGTGTCCGTTATGAGTTTTAAATTGACATTTTAGTACAAAAGGTGTGTCACTCACTAAAAACTGAGAAAAAACACCCTAATTGTCTTGATAATTTAGTAAAATGATTCATAAGTCATTTTTTACATTTAATAATCAGTCTCATATAAAATCTACACACAATGTGACTGATAAGACACAAAGTGTGTGTTTCTAGTTTAGAATGGCATTTTAGTAAAAAACACAAGTGACATACTAAAAACCAAGAAAACACATTTTTATTATTTTTATAATTTAATAAAATGATCTATAAGTCATTTTTAATATGTAAGAATCAATTTTACCTCAATATGATGCACGATGTGATAGATATGACTCTAAGTGTGTATTTTTTATTTTAAATTGACAATAATTTTAGTAAAAATGAAAAGTGAAAAAATCAAAACTAATAAAATACAGTTATATTGTTTTGATACTTCAATATAATTATCCATAAAGTATTTTTAATGTGTAAGAATCAACCTTACCTTAATTCAATTCATGGTGTGACCAGTTTGACTCAAAGTGTCTGTTATGAGGTTAAAATTGACAATTTAGTTAAAAAAGTGTTCCACTCACTGAAAAATGGGAAAACACAGTCTAATTTTCTTAATAATTTAGAAAAATTATTCATACACCATTTGTGACATGTAAGAGTCAGTATCATGTCAAAATGAAACATTATGTGATCAGTATGACTCAAAGTGTGTGTTTCTAATTTGAAATGACATTTAAAAAAACACAAGTGACATACTCAAAACCAAGAAAACATATTCATATTATTTTTATACTTTAGGAAAATAATCCATAAGTGATTTTTGATATTTATGAATTATCTGTACCTCAATATTATGCATGGTGTGACTGGTATGACTAAAAGTGTGTCATTTTATTTAATATTGACATTAATTAATGTAAAAAGGATAAGTGACATACTCAAAATTGAGAAAACGCATTTGGATTATTTTTATATTTTAATAAAACCATCCATAAGTCATTTCTGATGTATAATAATCAACCACACCTCAATATGATGCACATTGTGACCGATATGACTCTAAGTGCATCTTTTTAATTAAATTTGACATTAATTTTATTAAATAGGAAAAGTAACATACTGAAGACTGAGAAAATGAAATCATATTATTTTGATACTTTAGGAAAATAATATATAAGTCATTTGTAACATGTAGGAATAATCCGAACCTTAATATGATACATCATGTGCCTAGTATGACTCAAATTGTCAATTACCAGTTTAAAATTGAGATTTTAGTTCAAAACATGTGTCACTCTTTGAAAACCAAGAAAATGTACTCTGATTGTCTCGATAATTTATAAAAACAATTCATAAGTAATTTTTGATCAGTAGGAATTAGTATCACATCAAACCGACACACAATGTGACCGATATAACTCAAAGTATGTGTTTTTAGTTTAAAATGATATTTTAGTAAAACACACAAGTGACATACTCAAAACCAAGAAAACAATTTTGGATTGTTTTTATATTTTAGTAAAATGATCCATAAGTTAATTTTGATAAATAGGAATAAACCTCACATCAATATGATGCATGGTGTGATCAGTATGACTTCAAGTTGTATTTTTTATTTTAAATTGATATTTTATTAAAAAACACAATTAATATACTCAAAACTAAGAAAACACATTTGGATTGTTTTGATACTTTAATAAAATTATCCATAAGTCATTTTTGTTGTATAGGAATCAGCCACACCACAATCCAATACATGGTGTGCCTAAGATGACTCAAAGTTTCCATTATTAGTCTAAAATTGACATTTTATTTCAAAATGTATGTCACTCACTAAAAATCAAGAAAATGCACTCATATTTTCTTGATGCCTTAGGAAAATGATTCTTAATTCATTTTTGACATGTAAAAAATAGTCTCACATCAATCTGAATTATGATGTGACCGATATGTCTCAAAGTGTGTGTTTGTAGTTTAAAATGACAGTTTTGTAAAAAAGAAATCTGACATACTTGAAATCAAGGAAAGGTATTTTGATTGTTTTTATACTTTACAAAAATGATCCATAAGTCATTTGTGATGTGTAGAAATCATCCCCGCCTCAATCCGACACACAGTGTAACCAGTATGACTCCAAGTGTATCCTTTTATTTAAAATTACATTTTATTAATGTATTCTTTCATATTTATTTTTAATTTATTTCTTTATAGTATTAACAACATAGTAATTATTTTCTGATATAAGTGGATTATTTTTCTTGGGTTGGGGTGGTTTTTTCGCCAACTGATACCATGATCATGCTTTTTTGAGATGGAGTCGTGGGTTCCAAAGACAATGAAACAATGATGTTTTTAAATGTTTTTGGATAGTAATTACAAATGTAATTATACAAAACATTATTTGAAATGTATATAATATAGCGTTTTTTTGTATTTGTGATTTAAATTTTAATTCAATTAAATTATGAATTTTCATACAGGTGTATTTTCTATAGTATGCTATTATTCAAATAACACACTGTAGTAGTAGGGCCTTTATTAGTGATATTTATAGTGCTGATAAAGGGGACCCCCTTTTAGTGGAACTGGTGACAAAAATTCTTTTTTAGTATCATTAAATCCCTTTTTGGGTGCTATTAAAGTGATTATCTATGGTATTAGATTCAGTGAACATATCCTTAAAAAAATGAAATTCACACTCCTTGTTAATCTAGTAATAATCTCTATTTTTATTATGACCCAAACCACCAAATCCCACCCACCTAGCATATGGCCAACCCGTAACTACCCCAAGCCCTCCTCTATAGGATAGGGGTTGGTAAAAAATGACAAGAAGACATAACTAATATGGGAGGCAGTTTCCTAACGTACCTATATGCATGAACCCAACCATCTATATGTAGAAGTGTAGAGGAATAATAATAA
Organism: Viscum album; assembly: GCA_963277665.1. Taxonomy (NCBI): domain Eukaryota; kingdom Viridiplantae; phylum Streptophyta; class Magnoliopsida; order Santalales; family Viscaceae; genus Viscum; species Viscum album. Next base: position 1,436,413,149 of record OY728156.1, on the reverse strand, counting down.
AAGAATGTAATATCTAGAGTAAAAACCATGCATGTAAAAACCTCTAGGGAATATAAAAGAGTATGAAAGAGTAAACAAAAAAATAAAGGGGTAAAATACACGCCCAATAAAAACTAATGTCTCAACCTAATAATAATTGGAAAATTAATGTTCATAGAGCATGGATCCAGATCTCTAAGCCTCGACCTCTATACACGGTCAAATGCACCTGGTATAAGGACCCGACCTTAAACATTACTTATTCTTGAGATAAGTCAATAATTTGACTTTAATTCACATTGAGGATCTTTTCAGGTTTATATATTTAGAGAATTAGGTCATAACTTATACATAAAATCTTAAATATTACAAGTAGAAACTTCTACTCACTATCCATTTTTATCATAAAACAAGAACTCTTTAAAAAGAAACACGTCATCATTTCATGTTTTAACAACATAAATTTTCCTTGATCCCATCCTTTACTCTATTCTTCCTTATGTCATGTGAAAAAATTTAAAAACTTGGGATGAGCATAAAAATCTCATTAAGGGATACATAATGAAATAAAACTGATAGTCTTGGGATAACATGAAAACCATGAATAATTTATTATAAGTAATACTTTTCACCTTTAATAAGTAGAAAATATAATTCACTGAATATAAAATCCTTTATTACCCTTTTTTTAACCAAAAGATTACCATAAATCACATAGAAAGCAACATATAGCATATAAAGGTAACTTGGGACATAAACATACTTACATGGAATAACCATATGGTCGACTTCCACACATATCATTAAATGGAATAACCATATGTCCAACTTCCATACCCAATGCATTGGAGTTTATAACGTAATCACCCATCCTTGGTTTATCACGGAACCACCCATCATTTGGTTTATCACATAACCTCCCATCATTGGTTTATCACGTAACCACCCGTCAAATGTCCAAGTACCATTATATAATCATAATACATAAAATATTATGATAATCAACATTTCACTAATAATATTTAATTTGAAATCACAAGAAATAATTTCAAGATATTGAAATAATAAATACATCTGAAAAACCATTTTCAATACCAAAACAACCAAGACAAGAATACTGGTTTTCTTTTCATTTTTAAAAAATTAAGGCTTATATAGGAATCCAAATATCAAATAACAGTTACGGTGATGGAGAGGTCATTGTCGCCGCATATGTTAAAAACATTCCTTTTGTCATTTAGTAAAACACTTTGTAGAAAAAATATTCCCTTTGAATGAAATTAAAATTCAAAGGGTTTTATTATACACCGCATAAAATAATGAGGTGTATATTATCAAAATATGCCTCAATAAAAGGAGATTGAGATGAAGTCCCTTACCTTGAGTCCGATTCATCACGTATGTTCCTTGTTATTCATGAATAACAAACTTAAGTTAATTACTACTTGATTCAAAAACTTTTTCAAGTTTATTATTCCTTTTATATCACTTATTACCACATTATAAAAATTATATAATTATTTAAGTTAATATCGATTGTTTTGTCGATTTTTGGTACTTGAGTCAAAAATGAACTTGTTTTGAAGAAATTGTCCATGTAGAAAAAAGTAAATCATCTCCAGAATGATATTCATGATTTAAATATTTTATATATCTAGTATATGTGTATTTATAATATTCTATAACATTTAGAGATAATAAATGAAATGCACCATTCATGGAGACGGTAGGCCGTATGTACGCATGAACGATACTTTCATTTATTTGTAATATTAAAGAAATTAAAACTAAATGATACATAGGTATATTATAATTCATGTAAAATATCATATTTTATATGTTTTACACAAGTTCATTAACTATATACTTTATACATTCCATGTACGACATGAATGAGTCATATCACTTTGAGGGTGTGGTAGTCCGCACTTCCTCAAATAAAATTATCATATTTACATATCATGAAAAGCATAAAGGTATGTTTGTAAATAAAATATATATAATATTATAGACAATATAAATATAATATATATAATATATAAATATAGTACCATAATAATGGCCACCATGAGAGGTGGTAGGATAAAATTGAACAATCATCATTTCATGAGCTAGTAGTTCACCGTACACAAAAACAATATGTTCATATCCATTAGATGGAGGTGTGTATAAGTGTAGTTAAAACACTTCTAATAAAACATCCTAGTATATTGATGATACTGGTTTTGTTATGCAATCAAATAATAATAAGAGCATAGGGAGTGTATAAGGAAAATAAAAGAAAAGAACTTTAGAGAAGATGCTACCACTAAAACGTGTAACTCCTTTTGATTTGAGCCAAAAGGTTTCTTTGAATTGCCTTATGCCCAAGGTATGGATTATAGTAGTAATAGAGGGATATTAAGAGCTTATTTGGGAAGAATTTGGATGATCCAAGGGGGTTGAGAGGTGTGATTAAATGGGTAGTTGTGATTCCCTTTTATAAGAGGGAGGAGGGGCACTTTAGTAAGGTTTTGAAATATTATTTTATTATAAAGTTATTTTCGATTTAGAATGGTCCCAAACTCATTTATTTAAAATATAAGACGTTTTTGGGTCAAAAAAACCTCAATTAATAGGTTTTATACAAGTTTAGGTCACAAATTTAACCTTATATTTTTGCTTTAACCCTTAGTTAAAAACATTAACTCTTATCACGTCTTCTTGCATTTTCAAAAGTTATGGTTAATATAGTTACTATAAAATTACAAGAGAACCACAAGTGGTTCATTAATGAAATTTTCAACAGTATATAAGTTATTTGTCCGAACCACAGATTTTTAGGACTGTTATATCATTTATTAAAATAGTATTTGTTTAAAAACTCATTTATGTCAATTTTTTACTATTCATATCATAACTTTTTAAAAATCCATAACAACTTGATTCTTTAAAAAAATTCATTAATTAAAATAAAACAATTAATAATCATCCATAAAATTCTTGGATGGCATAAAAAGTTTAAAAATATATTTATTTTAATATTTATAATCTCATGTATTTAAATTATTCATTAATAAGGTAATCACAACATCATCACTATGTCATAAATAAATTTATTTATTTGATATATAAAAATTATAAATAAAATACCATGATGTAGGAAATATTTTTAACTTTATAATAAATATTTATAGTCGAAGATAGCAATTATATAATCCCATATAAAAATTGTTTTATTAAAAGATTCATGTTTATGTTATTTTTCTATTTACTTTAAATTAATCAATATAACATGTCATTATCACTCCCAAGTGAATCCATGGGGTATCAAAATAGATCCAAGGATGCCCATGGTCATAAATATCTCACACAATTAGTTTATTACATGTGTTATGGTAGTTTAATATTATTCTAATATTATTTTTTACCCTTATTTACCAGATTTATCCTTTTACTGTGGTAAATAAAATAATTACTGAAGTTACTATTCATAATTTCTAAAAATAAAATGCATCTATTTAAAAAATTTTGAACTCCTTATTCCAAATATAGAATCCATTTTTCCAAATTCTAAATTTATAAGTTTTAGTAATTAATTTAAAAATAATTCCCGTTGTCAAACCAAAAAGTGGGTTTTTAAGAAGTAATAACTACCAAAAGATTAACATGTGTTTATGTCTAATTTAAATGTGAAATTACTTCCAATGAACAATATTGGATTAAAAGATAAAAATATAATCTAATTACACTTTAAAACCAATTATAATTAAAATATAACTATATAAATAAATTATATTAAAAGGCAGTTTTGAATTAAAATGCAGTATTTTTCATTATTTATAAAAAAATAAACTTTATCAGAGAAATACCAAAATTTCATCCAAAGTAAATTTTGATGTCCCGATTCTATATATGAAGTTTATTTTGTCAAATAAAACATATAAAAGTGAAAAAATAGATTTAAAAATGGTTCACCATTAATGGGAGGTAAAACAACCTTTTAAAAATATTAGAGTATTTTATGCTTAAAATTGGATTCATTCTCATTTTAAGCCTCTAAAATTTATTGAATAAATTTAAAAAATTTAAAAAACATGTATAATCATATTGTAGTTAGTTTTTTTCATTACCACCATTACAATTCCTAGGTGTTAACTACTATTTAAAATAATAATATTATTTTTTTGTATTATTTTTTGGTATAACTCAAAGCTGTGTGCAGCGTAAGATTTCGAAAAAACCTATTGTTGAGTGTTGAGTATTCTATCGAAAAAAGTTTCATATTTAACATAAAATTCTTATCCTATTCATAAATAATAATAGATATGAAAAAGTATTATTCTATAAATATCTAGGTTGTTACATCATTCCCCCCTTTTGAGATTTGCGTCCTCGCAATTTTATTCACTTATCAAATAAGTGGGGGTATTTAACCCTCATAGAATTTTATGATTCCCACATTGCCTCTTCAACCATATGGTTTTTCCACAAAACCTTTGCCTGATGAATTACCTTATTCTACAATACTTTCTCTCTACAGTTCAGAATCTATATTGTCTATTCCTCATAAGAAAGATTCTCTTACAACAAAACTACCTATAGATTAAAAACATGAGATGAATCTGAAATATACTTTCTAAAAATTGAAACATGAAAAACATTTTGTACCTAGGATAAACTTGGAGGTAAATCCACCCTGTTGGAAACTGATCCAAATTTCTCCAAGATTTCATAGGGTCTAATGAACCACAGACTCAGCTCTCCTTTCTTACCAAAACACATCACACTTTTCCATGGAGAAACTTTGAGAAAGACATGTTCACCTACCTCAAAGGAAATATCCTTCCTTCAGTTATCAGAATTAATTTTCTGCATACTTGGTGATGTCCTCATGTGCTTCTGAATACACTAAAACTTTTCTGCCATCTCTTCTACCAATTATAGTCCCATAAACTTCATTTCACCTACTTCATCCCAAAAAGTTGGAGTTCAACAACACTTTCCATATAATGCTTCAAATAGTGACATCTGTATACTAGAATGAAAACTGTTATTATAAGAAAACTCAACCAAAGAAAGATGTTAATCCCAACTTCCTTGGTAATCTATTGAAAAATCATGTAGCATATCCTCCAAGGTCTGAATTGTTCATTCTGACTGCCCATCTGATTTGGGATGAAAATCTATACTAAAATTTAATTTAGTTCCCAATGAATTATGAAGGTCTTTAAAAAAGTTATAAGTGAACCTAGGATCACAACTAGATACAATGAAGAGGGGAAGTCCCTGTAACATGACTATCTCTTTAATATAAAATTGAGAAAGTTGATCTAGAGATAGAGTATCTCAAATAGTAATAAAATGAGCAGATTTAGTAAATCGATCAATAATAACCCAAATTGCATTATAACCTCAAGATGTTTTTGGTAACCCCACTATGAAATCCATGGACACATTTTCCTATTTCCACTCTGGCACTGGAAAAGGATGAAGCATCCCTTTTAGTAACATCCGATCTACTTTAACCTGCTGAAAAATCAAACACTTCACAGTAAAGTCAGCAATATCTCTTTTCATTCCATCCCACCAGAAATACTTTTGAAGATCTCTGTACATCTTAGTACTGCCAGTATGAACTGAAAATGGAGAACTATGAGTTTCACATAACAAATATTTCTTCAACTGTGAACCACAAGGCACACATAATCTCTTTCCAAACCTCAAAAAACAATCCTTATCAATGATAAATTTAGGTAACTTACCCTTTTGAACCAATTATACCTTTTTCTACAACTCACTGTATTATTTCTATGCTTGCTTAATTCTATCTAATAGAGATAATTATATTGAAACCTGAAACAAAATAGAGTAATTTCCTGCACCAACAAATTCCAATACAAAATTCATCAAATCAAAAACCAAAGGATCTCATTCTAAACAAACATGGTTAATGTAGAATTATTTTTCTGACTCAAAGCATCAACCACATTATTCTCTTTTCCTGGATGGTAGTGAATAATGAAATTATAATCCTTAATTAATTCCATCCATCTTCTCTGTCTCATATTCAATTATTTCTAAGTGATTATATACTTCAAACTTTTATGATTAGTATATATTTCACACTCTACACCATACAAATGATGCCTCCAAATTTTTAAAGTAAAAACAACATCAACTAATTCCAAATCATGTGTAGGGTAATTTAACTCATGAGTTTTCAACTGACGTGAAGAATAAGAAATTACTTGATCATTATTTATTAGGAAACAACCAATTCCTTTCAACGATGCATCACTGTAGATAACAAATTCACCATTCCTAGAAGGAAAGGCCAAAACTGGAGCATTTACCAATCTTTTTTTCAGTTCCTAAAAACAATCATCACATTATTTTGTCTAGATGAACTTAAATCCCTCACGTGTTAGCTTAGTTAGTGGGATAGATAACCAAGAAAAGTTTTCAACAAACCTTCGGTAATAACTCACTAATCTAAGAAAACTATGAATCTCTATGATATTGGTAGGTCTTTTCTACTCTTTAACAACTTTTTTTAGAAGGTTCAACAATTATGCCATATTTAGAAACAATATGACCAAGGAAAGAAATTTGATGCAACCAAAATTCACTCTTAATAAACTTTCCATATAGTTTATTTTCTTTTAAGGTTTTCAAAACAATCCTTAAGTGACTTTTATGTTCCTCTTGACTTTTAGAATATACCAAAATATCATCTATAAATACAACCACAAAATGATCCATAAATTGATGAAAGACTCTATTCATGAGATTCATAAATATAGAAGGTGAATTAGATAACCCAAAGAGAATAACTAAAAACTCATAATTCCCATATCTCATATAGAAATCTGTCTTTGGAATATCATCCTCCTTCACCTTCAGCTTATCGTACCCAGACCTCAAATCAATCGTCGAAAAATAATGAGCTCCCTGGAGCTGATCAAACTAATCATTGATATGAGGCAACATATACTTGTTCTTAATAGTGATGTTTTTTAAGGCTTTTTAATCAATACATAGTCTCATAGAACCATCTTTCTTTTTCAAAAATAAAACTGGGGCACCCAATGGTGAAGTGTTAGGTCAAATGAAACCTTTATCAAGTAATTATTGCAACTGATTTTTTAATTCCACCAGTTCTTGTTGAGCCATTCCATAAGGAGTTCAGAAATAGGTTTTTTATTAGGAACTAAATAAATAGTAAATTCAACCTCATAATTGGGAACAATACCAATAAATTTATAATGAAAAACATCTTTGAATTCATTCACTACTAGAATGTCACCAATCAAAACTATTACTTTCTTTTCAACAATATGAGCCAGATAACTTTCACTACCATCTTTAATAAATCTTTCAGATTCATTATATGTTATCAAAGGTATGAAATCATTGAATAAAAATTTCTTGTCTTTACAATCTATTTTAGAATGACAAATTGAAATCCAATCCATACCCAAAATGATATCAAATTACACTATGGAAAGTTCAACAAGATTTGCAGGAAAGACTATCCCACTAAGGATAATATGAAGTTTTTTTTAAATCTTGGTTGCTTTAATACTTTAACCCGGAGTTTTTACTAAAATTTATATATCACTTTCATGAGGTTATATATCCAATTTACTTTCAAAGATCTCAGAAATAAAAGAATGTGAAGATCCAGAGTCAAATAGAGTATTGGCATATTTTGAAGAAATATGTAACATACCTATCACCACTTCATTTGATGGACCCACATCAATATTAGTAGTTGAAAATGATTTTTTTCCCTTATACTTTTGATCTTGATGGTTTCCACCCTGGGTAATCAACTTTGTACACAAATTAGCATAATTTCCTAACTCATTAAAACTAAAGCATATTACCACTGGTTTTTTATTGCTTGCCTGATCATCTTACTTATAGTCATGAGAAATATAAACAGTCTTACCACATCATAAGGACTTCTCAAACTTTTAGAGACATTCTCCTGGATGCTTTTTACCGCACTTCTCACAAGTTAGAAATTTTATTTTCTTAGCTCCATGCTTCTTTGATGAATTATTTCCCATTGACTTCCAACTTGATCGCTTCTTTTGTTTTCTCTCATGGGATACATACTCATCAGAAAACCCCATTTATACCTTATCAGCACATCTTACAAGTTTCTCATAGCTTTTAAACTCATGAGAAGCTAACTCCCTTTGATATTTCGGCTTTAATCCTGAGTAAAACCAATTTATCTTACTATCAATATCTCGAATAAAATTTGGGATGTACCTTGAAAAACAGGTGAAATTTTATTCATATGCAGCCACTAAATCTTCCTCCTTTTGTCTCAATTATAAGAATTTAGTTTCCATCCTAAGTCGAATAGCCTTGGGAAAATATTTCTCAAGGAAGATATTCTTAAATTCATCACATTTCATGGAATTAATCTCTCCACTCCCTCTGATATTTTTAATCATTAACCACCACTAATCAGATTCACCTTCAAAAAGATAAACTATAAGAATAACCTTTTGATTGTATGAACAACACATTACATCAACAATATTTTTTAGTTCTTTAATCTACCCTTAAGCTTGAACAGGGTCAGATGATCCTCTGAATGACGGGGGACGTTGCCTCATGAAATTCTATATGACCAACATATGCCTCTGTGGTTGGTCTATTTGATCTCATGCATGGAAAACACCACCATTTATCATCTAATTCAACTGATCCATTACTACAACAAACTATTTAGTTTTGATTCTGACCATCTCAAGATTTTTATTTGGAAGGTTATTTTCCTATGTATTTCCTCCCAGCACAGCTGCCCTGTTTCCTCTGCAGAAAACCATTTTAAATAAACATATCTTAGATTAAGCAATGTGGTAACCTTTAAATGGAATATCATTTCAATTTGAAAATAATGTAAAAATATTTTATGGATATTATATTAACAATATTATAACTCCTAAAGTTATCTAAACTGACCTTTGATACCAACTATAATGCTCCAGCCTTAAACATTACTTATTCTTGAGATAAGTCAATAACATGACATTAATTCGCATCGAGGATCTTTTCAGGTTTATATATTTATATAATTAGGTCACAAATTATATATAACATCTTGAATAATATAATTAGACACTTCTACTCACTATCCATTTTTTATAATAAAACAAAAACTCTTTAAAATGAAACACGAAATCATTTCATGTTTTGACAACATAACTTTTTATTCATCCCATCCTTGAATCTATTCTTCCTTATGTCCTATGAAAAATATTTCAAAACTTGGGATAATCATAAAAACAATAGTAAGGGATACATAATGAAATAAAATTGTTATTCTTGGGATAACATGAAAACCATGGATACTTTATCATAAGTAATACTTTTCACCTTTAAGAAGTAGTAAATATACTTCACTGAATATAAGATCCTTGACCACCCTTTTTATAACCAAAATATTACCATAAATCCCATAAAAAGAAACATATATCATATAAAGGTAACTTGGGACATAAAAATACTTAAATGGAATAACCATAAGGTCAACTTCCACACATATCATTAAATGGAACAACCATACAACCGACTTCTACACCCAATGCATTGAAGCTTATAACGTAACCACCCATCCTTGGTTTATCATAGAACCAATTGTAATTTCGTTTATCACATAACCAACCATCACTGGTTTATCATGTAACAACCCTTCAAATGTCTAAGTACCATTATATAATCACAACCCATAAAATATTGAAAATATCAACATTTCGCTAATAACATTTCATTTGAAATCACAAGAAATCATTTCAAGATATTGAAATAATAAATCCATTTAAAAAACCATTTTCAATATCAAAATAACCAAAAAGGGAATAAGGGATTTATTTTCTTTTTGAAAACATTAAGGCTTATAGTGGAATCCAAATATCAAATAACGGTTATGGCAGCAGAGAGGTTGTTATCACCACATACATTAAAAACATTCCTTTTGTCATTAAGTAAAATGATTCATAGAAAAAATACCCCCTTTGAATGAAATTAAAAGTAAAATTATTTTATTATACACTATATAAAATAAGGATGTTCATATTATCAAAATATACCTCAATAAAAGGAGATTGAGATGAAGTCCTTTACTTTGAGTCTGATTCGTCACGTATGTTCTTTATTATTACTGAATAATAAACTTAAGTTAAATTCTACTTGATTCAGAACCTTTTTCAATTTTATTTTTCCTTTTATATCACTTATTACCCCATTATAAAAATCACATAATTATTTAAGTTAATATCAGTTGTTTTGTTGATTTTCGGTACTTGAGTCAAAAATAAACTTGTTTTGAGGAAATTGTCCATGTAAGAAAAATTACATCATCTATAGAATGATATTCATGATTTAAATATCATATATATCTAGTATATATGTATTTATAATAGTCTATAACATTTGGAGATAATAAATGAAATGCACCATTCATGGAGATGGTTGGCCGTACGTACGCATGAACATTACTTTCATTTATTTTTCATATTAACGAAATGAAAAATAATGATACATTGGTATATTATAATTCCAGTATAATATAATATGTTATATATGTTACATAATTTTATTAACTCCATCCTTTATATATTCTATGTATGGAATAAAAGATTCATATCACTTTGAGGGGGCGGTAGTCCGCACTTCCTCAAATGAAATTATTGTATTTACACATCATAAAAAGAATAAATGTATGCTTTTATATAAAAATTATAGAATATTAGAGACAATATAAATATAATATACATCATATATAAATACAGTTTTATCATAATTGCCACCATGAAAGGTGGTATGATAAAATTGAACAATCATCATTTCGTGAGGCAGTTGTTCGCCGTACACAGAAACAATATGTTCATATTCATTAGATAGAGGTATGTGTAAGTGTAGTTTGAATCCTTCTCATAAAAAAATCATAATACATTTAGGATACTGGTGTTCTTATGTAATCAAATAATAATAAGAGAATAGGGAGTGGATAAGGAAAATAAAAGAAAATAACTTTAGAGAAGATGCTACCTTTAAAACGTGTAACTCCTTTTGATTTGAGCCAAAAGGTTTTCTTGAATTGCCTTTTGCCCAATGTAAGGATTCTAGGAGGAAGTTAGGGATGTTGGGAGATTATTTGGGCATAATTTGGATTAGGAAAGGGTCTTGAGAGGTGTGAGTAAATGGGTAGAGGTGATTCCCTTTTATAAGAGGGAGGAGGGGTGCTTTAGGAAGGTTTTGAAATATTATTTTATTATAAAATGATTTTCAGTTTAAAGTGGCCCCAAACTCCTTTATTTAAAATTTAAGATGCTGTTAGGTTAAAAGAACCTCAACCAATAGGTTTTAGACCAGTTTAGGTCACAAATTTTACCTTATCTTTTTTTCTTTAACCCTTAGTTAAAAACATTAACTCTTACCATATTTTCTTACATTTTTATAAGTTATGGTTACTATAGTTACTATAAAATGACAAGAGAAATACAAGTGGTTAATAAATGGAATTTTCAACATTATATAAGTTATTTTTATGAACCATATATTTTTAGGACTATTATATCATTTATTAAAATAGTATTTGTTTTAAAAACTCATTTATGTCCATTTTATACTATTCATATCATGACTTTTTAAAAATACATAACTTGATTATTTCAAAAAAACTTCATTAATTAAAATATAACAGGTCATAATAATCCATAAAATTTTTTATGGCATAAAAATTTTCAAAATAAATTTATTTTAATATTTATAATCTCATTTATTTAAATCATTCATTAATAAGGTAATCACTACATCAACATTGTGTCATAAATAAATTTATTTATTTGATGTGTAAAATTATAAATAAAATACCATGATGTAGTAATTTTTTTAGATTTCTAATAAATATTTATAGTCAAAGATATTAATTATATAACCCCATATAAAAATTGTTTAAGTAAAAGATACATGTTTATGCTATTTTTCTATTTACTTTAAATTGATTAATATAACATGTCATTATCACTCCCAAGTGGATCCATGGCATCCCAAAATCAACCCAAGTATACCCATGGTCGGACATATCTCATCCAATAGGATTAGAAAATGTGTTAGGGTTGTTTAATATTATTATAATATTATTTTTTTACCCTTATTTACCAAATTTACCCTTTTACCGTGGCAAATAAAATAATTAATGAAGTTACTATTCATAATGTCTCAAAATAAAAGGTATCTATTTACATAATTTGGAACTCCTAATTCTAAATATGGAATCCATTTTTCCAAATTCAAAACAGAGAAGTTTTAGTAATTAATTTAAAATTAATTCCTGTTGTCAAACCAAAAAGTGAGTTTTTAAGAAGTAATAACTACAAAAATATTTACATGCGTTTATGTCAAATTTAAAAGTGAAATTAATTATAATGACCAAAATTAGATTAAATGATAAAAATATAATTCACTTACACTTTAAAATAAATTAAATGTACAATATAACTATATAAATAAATTATATTAAAATGTATTTTTGAATTAAAATGTTGGATTTTTCACTATTTATAAAAAAAATGAACTTTATCAGAAAAATACCAAAATTTCATCCAAAGTAAATTTTTATGTCCCGCTTCTATATAAGAAGTTTATTTTGTCAAATATAACATATAAAAGTGATGAAAACTAGATTTAAAAAGGGTTCTCCATCAAAAGCCAGAAAAACGACATTTTAAAAATATTAGAGAATTTTATGATTAAAATTAGATTCATTCTCATTTTAAGCTTCTAAAATTTATTGGATAAATGTAAAATATTTAACAAACATATATAATCATATTGTACTTAGTTATTTTCATTCCCTCCATTACAACGACTAGGCATTAACTACCATTTAAAATAATAATAATATTATTGTATTATTTTTTGGTATAACTCAAAGTTGTGTGCAACGTAAGATTTCAGATAAACCCGTTGTTATGTGTCGAGTACTCTATCAGACAAAGTGTCCTATTTAACATAAAATTAATATCTTCTCCATAAATAATAATAGATATGTAAAATTATTATTCTATAAATACCTGGGTTGTTACACCTGGGTATCCTTATTATCCTCTAAAATCACCTTTGAACTATTTGTATTCTATATAAGAAATGACATGTGTGGGAAAATCCCATCAAAGGGTGAGTATATACATACTAATTAGGAATACCTAAAAACTGGAGAGGGAGTAATTGGAGACACGATAAAATTAGTCAACTCAACCCAATGTAAGAGTGAAACAAAATCCAACAACAAAGATATATGCTCATATAGAAACCCAAAAAAGAGAGAAAAGGGATCTCTATCTCAAAAATCAGCTTAGGAAAACAGTATACCAATAGTTATTAAGGTATATCATTGATTTCCAACATCTCATGTGTCTATCCTATGAATTAACCGTGTGGAGAACCCACACTTCACCACTATTCTATATAGTTGATGGGGACACAATCTCTATGTAGAGGACCCATGCCCTGGTGCATTAGGGGGTACAAATCCGAAGGTAGAGGACCCATTACCTAGTTCATTAGGGGAGTACCACTTGGTAGATATAAGACCCACACCCTAGTTTTTCAAGGGTTACCACTCAGTAGATAGGGGACCAAAACCTTAGTCTGTCAGGGTCATGAATCGATAGACAGATGATCCATGCTGTAGTCTATAGGGGGGCACCACTCAATATATATAGGACCCACTCCCTAGTCTATCGGGGAGTACCACTCGGTAGATAGAGGACCCACACCCTAATATATTAAGGGGTGCCACTTGGTAGATATAGGACCCACACCCTAGTCTACCAGGGGTACCACCTAGTAGGTAGAGGACCCACACCCTATTTTATCAGGGTTTACCACTTAGTAGATAGAGAACCCATGACCTAGTTCTCTAGGGGGTACCACTTGGTAGATAGAGGACCCATGATCTAGTCTGTCAGGGGGTACCACTCTGTAAGTATATGAACCACAACCTAGGCCATCAGGGGGTAACACTCAGTAGATATAAGACCCACACCCTAGTCTATCATGGGTAATAATAAGTAGTTATAGGACCCAAACCCTTGTCCATCAGGGGTGTACGAATTAGTAGATATAGGTATATGGGGGACCCTCACCCTGGTACAAAAGGGGAATTTTCAACCTCAACCTCTCTATGATGATCCTATCTGATCATTACCATCATCGAGCACTACCTAAAGAAGATTCATGCTCAGAACATCTTTCATCATATGTCAAAACATACTATGAATTCCACCATTTCATTTTATGTGGGAAAACACTTAGGATAGGATACTCACAGGCTAAAATTTGAGTCAAACCAAATTAGATACGAGAGGTATAAATTTCCTAAAGATGTAAATGACATGTAAGGTGGTCCACATGGTGTGTGACCTCACTCGGTCTCCTAGAGATGTCCTTTCTATCACACATCTAACTAGACATGTAGTACTTCACAGTGTGTAAGGGAACTACACAATTTGTAAGGGTACTACACAACATGTATCATCCACCTGAGACCCACACCATGTGATCCTAACCATGATTGTATAAGAAAAACCCATACTAGTGTAAAATGTCCATGTTCTAGTACATTGTGTGTCCCATGAAACACATAGTGCGCCAGGTTCAGGCCAGCACTCGACATGTGCCATTTTCCAAATCTGATGTACTCTCCAAAGTACACAATGTATGCCCCACCTTACATGGTTTATGGGGAAACATGGGGTCCTAGGCATGTAACCTTTGTAAACATTGAGTCAAAAAACTAGGGGTTACATAACATGTGGTCTCTCTATATAGTGTGTGATATTTAACTCCAACACAAAACCTTATCCCCCACAGAAATTTTAACTACACGACATGTGTTCATCAAATAACATGTCGCGCATATCAGGTTTTGTAAAAAGTCTGGATCTTCATGAATTTTTAAGATATACACCAGAATTTTCCTATTGTCCACCCAAAATAGGAGGAAACCTCCTCTGGTTTTTGATTTCCAAAATTCCGTGACCAGAAGGTCGAATCCCAGTCTTACCGCATGAATCCCTCATGTTGCCCATCGCTCATGGCACCTCCTAAGGCCTCACCAAGTCTCGATCCTTTATGAGATCAACAAAATCCTAAATAATACATATATTCATCTATAATACATCAATATTCATGTATTTAATGCTACCAAAATGAATTTATGGGTTGAATTTCACTCAAAACCTGCCCTGGTAAAGTTGAACTGTGACCCCATAGACCAACGATGAAGAATGAGATGAACAAAGAGGGGGAATACACAAGAACAAAGTGAATATTATATTGTACAAATGGTCTTGGAAAACTATCACATAAACATGGTGATAATAATGCAATAAGAGATTTAACTAGATAAAAGAAATAATAAAAAATTTATAGGGATCATTAGAAGGATATCGATTTAGAAGAAATCAAAGAAGATTTATGATTCATGATAAATTAATTAGAAAGAGATAATAAACCAAAAAAATACATTCCCTACCTATATTTGGATCAAAATTTGGTGAAGAACACAATTTAAAATGATGGAGAGGACCAATTTCATTCACTATTCCTCGATTCACCTTGATCTAGTTGCTGATAGTCTTCTGATCTTGATTCTCCAATGAAGGATAATTGAATCATCCTATAAAAAATCCTAGTATTATGTGAATAAACCTACAGATTTTATATAATATAATATTTATAGAGGAATACATTAATTGAAATAAATAAATAAATAAATAAATAAATTCACTTAATGTACCAACCGATGGCTACCTCATCTGAATGTCTAACACCAACCAAATTTAGGTCTCAGCTAGGGTGAACCCCACACTCCAGATTCAACTGTGGTCTCTATTTTTTATCCACGAATCTATTTAGGAGAAATTTCATTTTTATGAAAATCTATGTACGAATGATGTAGAATATATTTAATATTTAAAAAAATTGATTCTGGGCTCAACAGGCCTTGGAATCACGTGATTTGTCAGTACCTAGCTCTGAAAATATTCCTTAATATATTTCAAAGTCTTATATAGAAAAGGGTCTCTAAATTATTCATTCCTTAAATATTTTCATCCCAAAAAAGAAAAAACTAAGAAAAAAAGTAGGGATATTGATCCCACATCTAGATCACCCACTCCCAAGAGTTTTATTACATGATCTCATGCTACCAAAACACACAGACCAAGGGAATAGTCCATCAATATTGGATCCTATACTGCTGATCCTTGATCAACACTGGGTACTCCACAAATGTGGTTCCATCCTTGTTTTATAGTTCACCCCAGTCAATAATGTGCATAAGATCATACACATATCTACTAAATTATGACACATGAAAGACTTCATGAACCCACTCCAACTATGGGGTAAGGCAAGGTGGTAAGTACCAACCATATGAAAGATATAGAATGGATCAATGAACCTTAAGGATAACTTTACTCCCTGTACAGATCTTTGCAATCCTTGTCATGTGAAGACTCCGAAGAAAATGTGGTCTACCTACTTGATCTCCAAGGGCCTACGATGTTGATCATCATAAGATTTGTGTCTACTTTGGGCTATCCTCATCCACTCATAGATCACCTAGACCTTCTCCATCATTACTTGCACCATCTCTTCCCAATAATAGATTCCTCACTAATCCCAGTCTAGCATAAGGGTGACTTACAATGTCTACCATATGGGTTTCAAAAAGGAACCATTACAATAATAGAGATATAAATATTATTTTAAGAAAAATCTACCAAATTTCAATTATCCTCCCAGCTCCAGCCAAAGTTTAACACTCAAGGATTCAACAAATCATCCAAAACCTCGATAGTGCCCTTGGTTTCCCCATCCATCATGGGTAAAAATCCATAATCATCCTCATATGGGTCCCTAATACCTAATTTAGGCATCTCTAAAATTGTGAAATTAACCATGCATCATGTTCAGAGTCAATCATCGAGATAATCCCATGGAGACATATGATCTCCCACATGTATAACTACCCCAAAATTTCCACCGAACTCTGCTCCTTGATGGTAAGAAATTGCACTGAATTGGTAAGTTATCCAACTATCACCTAGATGAAATTATGGAATCTCACTGACCATCAAAGGGTTTTCATAAATTCCATGGATATACTCTCGCCTTCCCACTCTGAGATCTCAAGATGTTGCATCAAAATTTCTGAAACCTGGTGCTTTGCCTTCACCTGCTGAAAGAGATGTACTCGAGCATGATCCAACTCATGCTATCCCACAAAAACATCTACTGAAGGTACCTGTATATCTTTCCAAAACCAGGATGTATAGCCAATGGAGAAGTGTGAAACTCCCTCATCACCTCATCTCATATCACGACCATAAATACTCTCTATCCCTAGAAAAGGATGACATGATTCCCTCCTTCATAGAATCCATATAGTGAATCTCCTAATGATATATTTTCACATAGAAACTCACAGTTTATGTATACAAATTTAGAATCTCTCACACACTATAGAATCATAAAAGTTAACACCATTGACTAAAGATAATTTTTACCCCTTTCCTCTACCTAGGCTAGCTGAAAGGAGGCCAAATGCTCAGATTCCTCCTCCACCAAATGAGAATGGGACTTCTTGCCAAGGGAATATTCCACCATGTTGCCCTTCCAAAGATTATATACTATCTCAAAGTCAAATTACTATAGTAACTCCAACCAAAACCTCTATCTTAGGTTTAAGTCTCTATGAATTAATAAATAACTGAGACTCTGATGGTTTGAGTAAACAACAAAGCATTCTCCCAGAAGATAGTTCTACCACATCCCCAGATCAAAGAATATCATCCCTAACTCAAGGTCAAGAGTTGTATAATTATACTCATGGGGTATCAACTACCTAAAATCATCTTTGATCACTACCTATCTATTTATCAAAACACATCTGATCACATATCCAAAAGAACTATAGTATAATATATACTCTATGACCTCCTATAGTAGTCTCAAAATAGTAGAACTCATTAGAGTCAACCTTAACTCCTCAAAGGATCTCTATAACTTCTCAGTCCAGGTAAAAATATTCCCTTTAAACATCAGGGATGTTAATAGGGATGAAATACAAGTGAATTATATCATGAACCTCCTATAGTACCCCTCCAAGCCAAGAAAACTCTACTCCAATGACACGATCTTGTGTAGATCCTAAGAAATCACTATATCAATCTTCACTAGTGTTGGAACCACTTTATGTATAAGGTTGTATTTGTTGTCAATAATTGTCAATGAAGATCAAAATGAAGGAGATCAAGAAGTACTCCGATGAAGTGGAGGAATGATAATTTAGATGATTTTTGTACTGATCATATGTTCAAAGAACATGTGTCAAATGTGATACATTGTTTACAACAATGAAGAATGTGAGGTGTAATCCATCTGAGGATGATTAACGAAAAATGGGGTTTTTGGATGAAGACCATGAAATTCCTCCTTATTGCATGAGAACCATGGGTTTTGATGAAGACCATGAAATTCCTCATTATTTCATGATACCCATGGGTTTTTGATGAAGACCATGCAATTACTCATGATTGCATGAGAACCATGCAAGATACTTCTTGATGAATTAAATCATATGGTTTGCATGAAGTCGATCATGATGGTTGACGAAGAAGACAATGTGAAAATGAATACATATCACAATAGTGGAATTCTGAGATATCCATGCACATCACATTGTCATAGAAGATGTTGATGCCAAATCTATTCCTTCAAAGAATACATATCACAATAGTGGAGTTTGTGATAAAAGTAGAAGAGTTGCTGAAGGATACAGATCACCAAGAAGAAGTGCTGTTGAGGTGGTCGTGCATGTTGACAAAGCAAACAAACGACATAAAAATTTGTTGACAAAGGAGATTCCATGGTGGAATGTCGATTTCAAGGACTGTGGATAATGATCTATGTTTTATTCAAGGAACATTGACAAAGGAATAGATGATCTGGAGGCGGACAAAAAGAGGAGATACAAGGTGGCGCTGTTTCCCAGTGTTTGCCAATTTTTTTGGCCTGAAAATTGATAAATAAAGAAAAGTTTTTTTGGAAAAGGGACTTGCGCGCCGAGGTCTTGGAGGATAGGAAACTTGCGCGCCATATGTTTTTGATGATCAGATCATCAAAATATGGAAAAGGGATAAGGGTCGCGCATGTTTTGGTGAGGTCACGCAGGTGACTTACGCGCCGAGAAGAGACTTGCGCGCCGATGCCTTGGAAACATGATAACTTGCGCAACTATGGTTTTTCAAGATCAGAAGATCAAAATTTGGAAAAGGAAAGAGGTTCACGCAAGTTTGGAAGTTGGTCGCGCAAGTGAATAGCAAGGGGAGAGAGCTTAGCGCCGAGACTTGCACGCCGATGGTTGACTTGTGCGCCGTCGTGCATGGTGGTCAAATTGCCTATAAATACTGGACTACCCATCATCATTTCCCACGGAGGTCAAAACTTAGAAAAATCAGATCTCCCATCGCGCAGGTGTGGAAGTCGCGCAAGTATTGTGTGGTCGCACAGGTGGACTTGCGCGCCATTATCTGAAGCTGTGCGCCGGTTGTTGGTTGCGTGCCCAAGGCGGTTTGGGAGAGAAAGGAAGTAAGTCGCGCAGGTTAGAAGTTGAGGAAGGCTGTGTCGTGCAGGTGGTTTGGTGATACTTGCGTGCCAGTTTGGACCTGCGTGCTATAGACTTGTGCGCCGTAGTGAGACTTGCGCGCTGTAGTGAGACTTGCGCACCGTATTGGGACTTGCGTGCCAGGATTGGAGAAGAGTGCCAGGTGTTGTTGGTTCTTTCCCGTCTTCATGGAGTTGCACGAAAGACGTGAGATTTCCTGATACCTTCGGTGCAACAAATGATGTATTCATTTACAAAGACGGAAGAACAGTGAACAATTTGGTTTTATGAAGAGAAGTGGTACCACACACACATGACTGATGTTTAACATCCTCATTGTGCTTTACGAAGAGAAGAAGAACAGTTCGTGCAACTAAACTCAGATCTGCACAGAAAGAGGGGAATATATCAATACACTCAGGTGTTAATATTGAGAATCAAAGGAAGAGAAGAAGAAGATATAGTGCATTCAGTTATTGCACTAAAGTAGAAGTTTGAATACAAAAGAGCATCAACTCAGGACTCTGATGCAAGCAAAGTCTCATGCTGAACAGGAGACAAATACTTCAATGCAAATCTATTGAAGAGACCTTGACGTCTATAAACTGAGTGTGACTTCACCAAGGGCAGTGAGCCAAGGGGAGTCAACGGGAGTGACCCGAGGGAAGCAGTGAGCTATCCTTGAACCTTTGTAAAGGCAGTGAGCCTGGGATAGAGTGACTGTGCCCGAACCATTGCAATCCACAACTAGTGAAGATTAGTGGAATTTGGTATGACCGACAACTTGTAAGCGTATGCTCCTTGGACGTAGCCCTTAGTGGTTAACCAAGTAAAATTGTTGTGTTATCTCTTTACATGTGAATGTTTCATTGCTGATCATATTCATCATACAGGTTTAAGTAGTTCCTACCAATGTGGGAACAAGATCCACAACTTTAAGAAGAAAAAGTTTCCACCCTGATTCACCCCTCCCCTCTCAGGGTGTCCCAAGGTCCTACAACTAGGTCTACAAATAATCCATGATTAGAAATGATATGCCCCATAAAGTGAACCTCATGGATATAGAACTATAACTTCAAGAGCATAACATAAAGTTGGTTCTCCCAAAGCAGGTCTAGAACCATCCTCAAGTGATCTACATTCTCCCCCTTTAACACATAGTAGATGAGTATGTTGTAAATGAATACAAATTTTTTTTTTCCAAGTATGGATAGAAAATCCATTTCATCAGAGGCATAAAAAAAATAAAATAATTCATCAACCCCAAAAGGAATAACAAAAAAATCATAGTTTCCATATAAATATCATAATTCCATCTTTGGAATATCACCTTAAAAAACCCTCAACTAGTGGTATCCAGACCAAAGATCGATCATCAAGAACCATTTTTATCCTTGAAACTAGTCAAAGAGGTCATCAATACTCAAAAAGGGGTACTTGTTCTTTTTTGTGTCCTGGTTCAAGTAAATATAATCAACATAAAGGTGAAATCTCCTATATGAATTTTTCATGAACAAAAACTGAGATTCCTAGGGGGACACACTGGTTCTAATAAAACCCTTATTTAAATGGTCCTCCAACAACACCCTTAGCTCCTGTAACTTTATAAGGGGCATTTGATATGCCTTAGAATATATCAGAGTGGTATTTAGGTGAAATTCAATGAAAAAATTCATCTACCATATTGAAGGTAGTCTTGGAATGTCATTAGGAAAGAAGTACATATAATCCTCCACAACTAAAGAAACCCAAATTCCCAAAGTGTCTGCTATTCCAAGGGATAAACTCACCAACTGATGAGTGAAAAGTTTCCACTTCTGGATTACAAGAACCACTTTCTTAGCTATGAGATCTCTCTCAACCACAAAGGATAATCTTGTCATATCCATCCGAAGGTATCTAAATTATTTGAAGTGATAGTCAATCTGGGCTCCGAGTGTGTACAACCAATCAATACCCAAGATGATGTCATAAGGTATCATTATTAGGACCAATATTTCCCATTAGAAACACTCTACACTAAGATATAATTCATACTGATGGAAGATAAACGATATCAAAAAAGCTTTACCAGTAAGAAAATCAAGGCAATGATGTTGGGATAATGTTTATACTAGGAGCCATAACTCTCACACTAGATGTAAGGAGATGAAGGAATTAATCACACCTGTGTTTACTAGTACTAAATCAAGAGTAGAATAAACATATATTGTACCTATAATTATCTCATGAGATTCCAGGTCATAAACCTCCATAGCTTGTAGCTACCCATAACCCTGAATTATATCTTGATGAGCCTAGAATTAGACTCCTAGTGGTGATGGTGGAAGGATCTCATATCATAATCAACCACCAGTAGCCCTTCCTCTGGGAGCCCTACCTTCACCTTTTATAACTTTTCCTCCTTGGGGGATTCCCTCGCCACACCTAGGAGATCCATGATCATGGAGCTACCTCTACTATGGTGGCCCATCTACTACCTTCCTTCCCTCCTTAGCATGTTGGTTTAGGAAATCACATTCCATATGACCTCTCCCATCACATGCATAACATCTCCCCTCTCCAGGATTCCCTAGTCCTATGTGTGGTCCTTGTTCTACATGAACACATTCTTGAGTCTAACCATGAGGAGGTCTCCTACACCTAGACCCTTCTAACCAGAACCTGCTAGCCATTGTAGACAATTCATCCCCATAAAACCCACTATCATATCCAACTACATGGAATCCCTCATATAGAAATATATCCAACACTAGAACCCACTCCAACACTTTATAATATGTGAGAATTCATATTGGTACCACATTGGAATAAATGTCTATGTGGAGACCCTATAAAATCTTCTTCACCTGGAAGTAACCATCTTGAATCATATTGAGGGGTACCATGTAAGGTTAATAAACCTCAAAAAATAATCAACAACTGCTATAAATCCCTAATATTTCTCTAAAATATCTTGAATCCAAATGGACCACAAGAATTATGGGTAGTACTCATCATGATATAGTTACTGCAAGTCAGACCATGAGAGTACCAACTCATCATGCATCTGTATTACTAGGCTCTACTAGTGCCCAACTGCTTTGTGGAAAAGGTTTGCTGCTAGTTAAACCATCTTATCCTTTGGGATTTATACAACCCTAGAAACTCTGATCACTAACTCAAGCTAATCCTCTACTGCCTGGGGATCTGGATAACCATAGAACCTTAACAACCTTTGGCATTGGAACTCACAGAGTGTGCTAAGACTATGTGCATCCTCATCCTTATCTGATAGTATAATCTAATGCTCAAAAGGTAGGGGTGATTCTACCTACCCACCCAGATGAAATATCTCATGTGATGTCCAATGAACTGATGCATCATCACTCATAAAATTATCATCACAATCACAAGTCAGTAACCTATCTGGGTACCTTTGTGTAGGTATGCTGAAAATTTAATCAAGACATACCATGGTCAAATGAACATATATATATGGGGTGCTGAATCAATAAGGATAGTCAAAGGACTCAATAATATATGATGAATATACCAATTTCCCCAATAATACATATCTTATTATACTGAGTTGAATAGTAGGTTGTGAAATTCATGTTGAATGGATACATCAGACGCCACACCAATACAAGGTTCCCTAGCCTAAAATCCCCAATGAAGATACTTTTACACTTTTTCCCTAAATTCCTAACCAAACATCATAAAGGGAAAACACTCCCAACACCATCCCGAGTTCAAACCACCTTTGATACCAATCTGTAATGAACCAACCCAAGGGACCCGCCTGCATGACGAAAGGAAAAGATGTGACTACCCTAAGCCCACCTCCATAGGACGGGTCTTGGAGACAAGTTCCATGAAGTCATAACTAATATGGTAGTCCTTTGAATAATTTATCTTTATGAATGCACCCCAGTATACCCATGAATAAGTGTAGAGGAATGATAATAAAATAATTTAAGATATAGAATAAAAACCATACATGTAATAACCTCAAGGGAATAAAAAAAGTGAAAAAGAGTAAACCAAAAAGAAAGGGTCGAAATACATGCCCAACCAAAACTGATTTACCAACCTGATAGTAACTGGAAAATAAATGATGAGATATCTTGGCTAAAAATCTCCAAAACTTTACCACCATACATAGTAAAACTTACCAGGTTATCCTTATGCTCCTCTGAAATCATCGCCAACCTTTCTGTCATCAACTTAATACATGAAACATACAGATAAATCTCATGTAGGGGTGAGTATATACATACCCCATAGGAAAACCTAAAAATTGTAGAGGGATAAACATGAGATAAAATAGAAGTATTCATATCAACCCAAAGTAATAGGGAAATAAAACCCAAAAAAAAGTTATATGGTCATATAAGAAACCCAGACAAGATAGAAAGGGGATATTCATCTCACATCCTAGGTTAGGAAAAGAGTCTACCAATAGTTTCAAAGGTCCACCATTAAGGACTAAAATGTTTCATGTCTATCCAAATAAGAAACCATGTGGAGAACCCACACCTCGCCACTATGACTTACAGTTGAGGGGAACAATCTCCAAGTAGAAGATCCACTCTATGGTGCATTATGGGGGTACCACTCATTAGGTAGAGGAACCACACCCTAGTCCATTAGGGGGGTACCACTCAATAGATAGAGGACCCATTCCCTAATTTGTTAGGGGGTACCACTCATTAGGTAGAGGACCCAAACCCTAGTATATCAGGGAGTACAACTCGATAGATAGAGGACCCGTTCCCTAGTCTGTATGGGGAGTACCACTAGGTAAATAGAATAACCACACCCTAGTTTGTCAGGGGGTACCTCTTAGTAGGTAGAGGAACCATGCCTTAGTTTGTCAGGGGGTACCACTCGGCAGATATAGGACCCATTCCCTAGTCCTTTAGGGGGTACAACTCAGTAGATAAAGGACCCAAACCCTAGTCCATCAGGGGGTACCACTCGGTAGGTATAGAACCCATTCCTTATTCTGTTAGGTTGTACCACTCATTATATAGAGGACCCAAAACCCAATCTATTAGGGGGTACCACTTAGTAGGTAGAGGACCCACACCCTAGTCCATCAGGGGTACTAATTAGAAGATAGAGTTGTATGGGGGACCCTTTCCCTGGTACAACATGGGGGTTTCTAACCCCGAACTCTCTCTGATGATCCTTCCCGATCATTACCATCATCAAGAACCATCTAAAGAAGCATCGTTCTTGAAACATCTCTTATTCTATCTAAAAATCCACTAATAAGGATATTATCATGTTATACGTGGAAAAAAACTCAGGATACGATACTCACATGAAAAAATTTGTGTCAAAACAAAGGATATATGAGAGGTAGAAGTTTCACAAAGAAATACACAACATGTAAGTTGGTATACATGATTTGTGACCTCACTTGGCCTCATATACATGTCCTTTCCATCACACAACTCACAATAAATGTAGTACTACATATAATGTAAGGGTACTATATGGTGTGTATCATCCACCTGAGGCCTGCTCGTGTGATCCTTCCTTACTCTTGTAATCCAAACCCATGATTGTATACACTAGCCATGTGCTAATACATGGCATGTACCATGAAACAAACAACATGTTAGGGTCAAGAAGGTAATCAACATGTGCCATCTTTCCAATCTCATATACTCTCCAAATCACATGGTGTATACCCCACCGTACATGGTGTGTGGGGCCACATGAGATCCTGGGCATGTAACCTTTATACATACTGAGTTGGACAGCTCAAGGTCATATGAAATTTGGTCCCTCCACAAATCATGTGATATTTAACTCCAACATAAAATCCTTTCCATCATAGAAATCTGGACTACAAAACATGTGTTCATAATGGTACATGTAGTGTATATTGGACTTTTCCAAAAAAGTATGGATCTTAAAACATTTTCATATTCACCTCAAAATCCACCTATTTTCCACTTGAAGTTAGAGGAAACCTCCTCTGATTTTTACTTACTAAACTTCGGTTACCGAAAGGTCAAACCCTAGTCATCCCTCATGAATCCCTTGTGCTGTCTGTCATTCGTGGTTCCTCACACTACCTCACTAGGTCTTGGTTCTTGATGGGATCACCCTAATCCCATGTCATACCACTATCCATCGATAATCCATAAATGTTAATGTAATTTTTAACATCATAAATAATTCGGGGGTTCGATCAAGCTCAAACCCACCATGAAAAAGTAAAACCGCAACCCCATAGGCCAAAGGTGAATAACACGATAAACAAAGAGGGGAAATGCACAAGAATAAAGTGAATCCTTAATTGGAAAAGAGTTATTGGAAAATAATGACATAAATGGGGTGATAACAACACAACAATGAGTTTAACTAGATAAAAGAAACAATCAATAATTTGCAGGTCTCATGCAAAAGTTGGAAATTTACAATAAATCAAAGAATATTTATGATTCATGCTCGATTAATTAAAAAGAGGTAAAATACCAAAAAAAAAGACATGCCTTATCTTGATTCAGATCGATTGTTGGTGAAGAACAGAGTTTTCAATGATGGAGAGGATTTGATGTGTTCACCATACCTTAATTTACCTTGATTTGGTTACCAGTAGTCATCAAATCTCATTTCTCTAATGAAGGATGGTGTAATCCTCCTCTTATTGATCATATGGTTTGTGGATAACCCTATAGATTTTATGTAACAATATATATATTGAGGAAAAATATTTTTATGCATTAAATGAATTAAATAAATAAATAAATAAATAAATTCACTTAGCGTACCCACCAATGGATACCTCATGTTAATGTCTAGTGCCGAACAACTTTAGGTTGCTCCTAGGGTAAACCCCACACTCTATATTCAACCATGGTTTCATATTTTTGATCAAAGACTCTATTTTGGATATAGTTCATTATTTATGAAAAAATTTGTGCACACAATATAAAATATATTTAATATTTTTAGAAAATTAATTTTGGGTTCAACGAGCCTCAAAGTCACACACCGTATTAGTACCTAGATTAGAAAATATTTCTTAATATATTTTGAATACTTATTAGGAAAAAAATAGAGTCTTTAAATTTTATCTCATCATAGAAAAGAAACAATCTTACTTAAAATTGAGGTTTTTTCTTATAGTGTTTCACGGAATCCTCAAGAAGGTCTATTTTTCCTAATAGCAATATAATGTAGGGAATAATAAATCCTTAAGGATATTTCACTTTCAAAACTTAGAACACAACTATTTTTTCATTTCTTCCACAAAAAATTTAATCATTTTCCCTATGAATATAGATTAAAAGTATTTTAAGTTTATGAAATAAGCTCTGGTCAAGATCTATTGGTTTTATGTCAATAATTTATCTCGGTGGTAAGACAAGATAAAGTTCCTCTTTATATTGTTAATGATAATTTAAATACTAGAGCCAAATCTCCCCTATCCTTGATGATCTGACTCCAAATTCCTAAGAAACTCCAATTGACATGACACAAGTTAAACACATTCAAGTAATTAGGAAAAAACATGAAGATAATGGGGATTTGTGTCAAGGACATATTCTCAACACATTATGAAATCATATTTATGATTAATTTCACAAAATAAAGTCCACTTGAGATATTTGGGATATAGTCAAATTTAAGTACAAATCTGAGGAATAAGGTACCAATATGTTTCTTATACAAAATATCGTAACATAAAAATGGTTAATAATAAGACAATGTTTGAACAAGTTAATGAAATATATGTCATCAAAAATAAACTCTATTCCCTAAAAATTAATATACTAGAAAATTTATAAGTATGTGAAATCATTTCTAAGTTCCCACCTACCTGGAAATAATTTCATAAATCACTCATTAAAAAATTGAGGATATTTTCTTATAATAATTACAAATTATTTTTTATATTGGAGAAGAATACATGTTGAGATACATCAGTATAAATTTTTAATTTGATTCCAAGGTTAATATCATTTAGGGAAAGACACTAAAAAACAACTCTTAACATGCTAAGAAGAAAAATCAACAATTCAAGAAGAAATACAACTCTTATAAGATGAAAGGAGAATTATTTGTCTATTGAAAAATAAGTAATTTTCCAAGTGAATGTATCTATCTAAATAAAGTAAAAAAACACAAAAAAAATATGTTGATTGGAGAAAATAAAGCTATAATGATATCTAAAGTCAACATCTCTTCGAAGAAGATATAATAGTGTCTTGATTATAGATCCAGAGTAGATGTGTTTAATAATTGTTCAATTTTCAATTTTTTAGGAAAGTATTATCATGAAGGAATTACACATTGAAAATAAAACATGAATTAAATTAGACATTAAAAAAAGTGTAGAACTATATTTTACTTTTGGAAAAAGTTATGCAACACCCTTAGTGTCACTTCTATATATGTATATTTTTTTATATGACTGAGTACCTTGAGTTTTGAGGTGTTATAGGGTATTTTTTTTAAATATTTTATGTTTTTATAGTGATGAACAATTTAACATAAATTTTTATAAGTTTTTTAGAGTATACCATGCAACCTCTGAATTATTTGATAATATAGACCACACTGTTTGATAAATCATGCAAATTACTTGGTTTTGGTCATTTTTATCTTTTATTATCCTTTTTAATTGAGGGATATCCCATTTACTTTCCCCCTTAAAACCAAGCATGCCAAGGACTCATCCCAGAAAATTCTCTTCATCCTTCTCCTCCCTTAGTGGAATTTTGGTGGTTTCTCAGTGATTCTTCACCATAATTGGAAGGTAATTTTTTTTCCTTCCTCCTATTTTTGGTTTCTTCTTATTTCTTCCAAACTCTCTAACCCTAATTTCAATTTTTGTTGAATTTCATGGCTATGGTTGTCTTAAATTTCCAAATTTTGGTTTCTAGGTGTTATAAACCACCTAATGCGTTATATTCTCATGGAATTCATCAAAGGTGATGTGGTTACGCCAATTGGTGTAGGTTTTTCTATATCATTTCACTTTATTTAATATAAACATGAATGATTTGTTATTTAAACATATTTTTAAATGAGATTAATGAATTATATGTTATATTGATTTGTTTAATAAAATTTTTCGATGCTTTCTTTTGATTTTTTGGACTAAATGGGTGAATTTCATGATTCAATGACACTTTTAGTCTAAATGGTTTTTATTAATTTTATGTGTTTGATAAAATGAAAATAGTGGTCTTCATCAAGATAATTGATTTATTCATGATTTATTGTTTAAAAAATTCATAATAAAGAGATTTGATTCTTTGATTAGTGGTTTTCCATGTTATTAAAGGGGTGTGCGTTTTATTTATGGGATTGTTTAGTGACTTTATTGGATTGATTATGATTATGATTTGTTCCATATTTGTATTCCAATGGATTTTAAATTTGTGTTCAAATATTTTTAAAAAGAGATTTCCAAATGTGTTGTTATTTTTTTAAAAAACAAAGGCCTATTTGGAACCTTATGAAATGATATTGGGTGGATTGTTGGTTACACCCTTGAAAATACCCAATGTTATATAGTGATGATGCTTATGTGAATTTATGGTTGAATGAATTGAGATTCATGTTTTTTTCTTGGGGGAAGGGGGATTATTATTGAAGGGCGTGTTAGAGGTGGGAAGTATATTGTTATTAGATTATGTTTCCTTGATATTTGTGGTAGTTATGTGATTAAAATATTCTTGGATAGTATCCCACCATGATTATCTATTCCATGAGGATCCCTAGAATACATTGTGGGAAATTGTTGGGAAGATTCAATGCTAGTTGAGATTCACTCATTGGATAGTTTCCTTTAGTTGTATTTTATGACCCTGTTTATGGGGTGTGTCCCCAATGTGGCTAATTATGAGAGATTAGGGTAATGAGTTGTAGGATCATAAAACCTACCATCAGTTGGATCCACCTATGCATTTTGAGTATTTTTCCATTGGTCTCTATAGTGGTACCTCATGATATCTATCATATGTTATGGCCACTTTGATACTTATATAGCATGTGTGTTTCTTATCGCTTAATTCGATATTACCTTTATTATATTGGTAATTTATTTTAATGACTTGAGATTTTGGATCCTTTAAATTAATACGATATTTGATTACTTATACCACACACAACACCAAACACACAACACTGAACTAAAATGATCCGTGAAATTTTAGATTATTATTATTAAAAAATTTATAAATAATAGAATATATTTTAAATAAAATGATATTAGTCAATTTAAAATGCTTACAATGAGAATATTAGTAATTAATATTTAAAAGGATTTTTTTCTTTCAGATAATTGTTTGTTTAAGTATTGTGTAATTTACACTAATAAATTAAATTGACTAGTTTTAAAAGATTATTATAATAATTATATTATTTCAATATATGAACTAATATGTTAACATCATTTGAATTAGATATTTTTATAAAATAATATTAAATAACACTTAATGTATAAAAATCACATTTTTCAACTATTTTTTTTCTTTATATATTTAATTTTCATATAAAAGTTAAATTTATAAATTTATAAATTTTATTTTATTAAAATGAAATTCATATTTGAATTCATTATGTGAAAATTGGCTTAGGGTGACCTTTTTAGATTTCTCTAAAATAATTGAATTTATATAAATATTTGGAAATATAGTTTTTACCAAAATTATAAATTTAGTGAATTTATAAATATATGAGAAATAACCAGAACTATATAAAAATAATTAATTGATTAAATGTTTTTTATAGAGTAAAACCATATATTTTAAAATATTACGTTAAACTTATAAAGCCTATTTTCAACATTTGAGAACAAAAGTAACATTTCATTCTAATTTTAATTAAACATTTTAATGGTAATATTCAGTTTTGGATTACTATGGAAGACACATAACTATTATTTGTTTTATAAAAAACTAATTCATATCCTGAAAATGAATTACATTGATAAATTTTTACTACACATAAATTTTATTCTTAAAAACACATTTTTACTAAAAAATAATTTTTATGCATTATGTGCGCTAATATTAAAATTATATTTCTAATATTTATAAATTTTATTTGATAAAATTATTTTCATATTTTATATCAACATTTTTATATAATTTAATAAGGTCAATTTCATTTTTGGGAATAAAAGTATGATTATTGAGATTAAAGTTAATCACTATGATAATGGTAAAAGGGTTATTTTTAAAGAATTTATTTATTAACATTGTTAAATTTTTATATATTAAATTAAATTTATCTATTTAATTTAATGAATTTGATGTTATTTTTACACATATATAAAAATATATTATCACGTATTCAATTGAAAATCAATACTAAATGAGATTAAGAACACTTAATGGTAAAAAAAACTTTTTCTACAAAAAGGTTTTCTATATATTAAATGTTTTAATTTAAAAGTCAATTTTATTTTATATATAAATTTAATTAAACTATATCAATCATAAATTTTGGTTTAGAATTTCAAAATTTTGTTATAATTGTTACCTAATATTTTTAATAAAATATGATATACTAGGATAAAAACTTGCTGTCAAGATAAAAATAAAATAGTAAAATGTAAAAATTAAGTGTAAAATGGATTTAAAAATGTTTAAAAAATGTGGTAAAATGAGTGTTTGAGGATTTCATTCCCTTATATCACACAAAAATCTATTATTTCTCACTTTTGGAGTCTTCAATCCTTGAATAGTGTCATTCCATTATTGAAAAATAATGGGTGTTCACAAAAGTTTGATTTTCATCAATTATAAATATGTAAACTTATAAACCTTAATGTGTAACACCCTGAGATTTATAAAAAACACTATGTTGAATGTCATATTCAACGCAGAACACAAAGTTTAATAAAATTATATCATATTATTAAAATATTATTATTTAAATAAGACTATTATAACCTAGCCATTAAATTAGTGGGTATAAATAGTATTAAATACATTATAAAATGTATATAAAGGTAATGACCAATATAATTGTATTTATAAATTCATTTTAACTAGTCACCAAATTTTAAGAAAATCCGTTTAATTCATCAAAATTATGTTTTCTTCAAAAATGATTTCGACTTCTTTTTGTGAGAAAATAATATATTTAATTTTTGTTTTTACTTTTAGATAATGTATTTTATAAAATTAATTTAATTTTTAAAATAATAATATTAAAATTTACATTGGGTGAAATTTTATGATTTCTCAAAAAATATCGATTTTTAATGAATAGTAAAAAAAAACTAATTTTTGTTAAACTATCATTTGTTATAATAAATTAAGTAATTTAAAAGTTCCATTATTATTTAAATTTAATTTAAATATAAAAAAATTATAATTTAGTTATATTTAATCTAATTAATTACTTTTTAATCATATTTAGAATGGATTTTAGTATAAGTTTATTCTTGGGCTTAAAAACACAGTTTTTTTAAAAACTGTTTTAAAATGCATAATGTTTCTTCATTTTCATTAATTAAAATAACATATAATGAGGAATTATTTTAATTAAATTTATATATTAATTATATAAATTTATTAATTTAAATTAATATAATGAATATTACTAGTCATAGAGTTAATTTGAAATCATATTTCTGTTCAAAAATGTTGTTTTGGAAAACCATTTTTTCACCGTGTCTGCTGGCTTAATTTTAAATTCAAATTCCACCAATACTATGAATTGAAATTTAAAAAATTTATTCCATATTTGGAATCATAATAATTAATAATATCTAATAAGGTCAATTTAATTTTTGACCATAATGAATAGTAAAAACATTAAAAATTAATTACCATGTTAAATGTGAAAAAGGGGTTACTGAGGGGTTAAAATAAAAAATATAAGGGTTAAAATGACCTAAAAAATTCCCTAAAATATATGTTATGGAAGTATTTATACCTAATATTATATAAGGATCTATATTGGTTCATTTTGGATCCTTTTGGAATGTGAAAAACTTGAGTGTAATTCTTTCTTTTCAAATATTCTAAGTGCGTCGTCTCCCCAACTTATAAAAGGAAATACCCTCTCCTCTTCTCTTCACACTTCCAAAACTCATTAGTTTATAAAATACCTACCCAAATAACTTCTTCAATTCCATATCATCATCCTATAATCCTTGGTTTGATCATAAATCCAATCTAGGAAGGATTTAGCTATAATCCTAAAGAGGCAATTCGAAGAAGAGGTAACGTTCTTAACCGGGCATTTTACTTTATTTCTTCTTCTGCATCTTTCAAATACTATTAAACCATGATGGTACAATAAAATCAAAATATACCATATAATTAAATGTTTTATGTTAATTTCATTTCCTATAACCATATCATCCTACCTCAAATGAGAATCAAAACTGTTGATCGTGTGTGTGGAAAACTACCGCCTCACAAACTGATGTAATTCGTTTCGCATAACCGATTCCCATGGCTGGATATAATGATGTATTTAATGTTTATATATGATATTTATGATATAATTATAATTATGTAATTATAATATCACATACACATTCTTACTTTCAATTTTGTATGGAATACGATAACGTCGCACGTGTGTACGGTGAACTACTGCCTTGTGAAGCGATGTGATTCATTTTTTCACTTATGTTTTAAATGGAAGGTAATAAAGATTAATTTTATGTTTATATATGATATTAATGAAATATTAATAATTATTTTTAAATAAACATATCATATACTTTCTTACCTTACCATCCATTGAATAAATGATAATATCGTTCATGTGTGCGGAAGACTACTACCTCTCGAATCGACATAATTTATTTTTACGACCACATGAGATGGGTGGTATATATAAGTGAATTTAAAGAAATAATATGATATTAATGACAGGATGATCATCATATAAAGGTAAAATAACACTTAACTACTTTCCATATAACAATATAAGTTTTTTTAACAAAGGAATCTATGTTCGATAGCATATTCGATATGAAACACTGAGGTTAAACAACCCATGAAATATATTTATTTAAATAGATTATAGTGCACACAACCTTGAGTATAAATTAACCGTAATATAGTATACCATTATATCCTAGCCGTTAAATTTATGGGTATGAATATAACTAGATAAATTATTAAAATTATATAGTTTACACATGTATACAATAAATTCAATGGTTATCCATTGATTATAGAATAAAATAAGAATCATTTGGAAGAAAAATAAATGTTTTTTAAAAGAAACTCTATTTTTCTAAAAGTCAGTTTCATAATTATGTGCACATATACATTACTTTTTTAATAAAATTTTAGAAAATATATTTTAAAAAATGAATTTAATTTTTTAATTCAGAATATAAAAATTATATTAGGATGAAATTGTGAGATTTTTCAAAACATATTAATTTTCAGTGAATAATGAAAAATATTGAATTTTTAAAAAATGTAATTTCTTTTTAATAAATTAATAAATTTAAAAGGGCTATTATATTTTTAATATGATTAAAATTAAAATAATAATTATTTATTTATATTTAGTCCTATTAATTTATTTTTAATCAACTTCATATTGAATTTTAGTATATGTTTATTTTTGGGTTAAAAACATGATTTTTCTTAAAACCATTTTAAAGTGAATAAGGTTTCTCAATTTTAGTTAATTAAAAAACTACTAATTAGGAGTGATTTAAATGAAATTTTTAGATTATAAATCTATAAATATGAATTTAAATTCATGTAATTTTTATTATTGGTCATAATGTTAATATAAAATAATTTTTTTCTTGAAAAATATACTTCTTGAAAACATGTTTTTATCACGTATGCAGGTTTAATTTAAAATTAAAATTTTCCAGTTATATAAATTGATTTTTTTAAAACATATTAATTTTTTTGAAACAGAATAATTTATTTTTTATAATAATTTCAACTTAATTTTTGACCTTGATGAATAGTGAAAACAAAAAAAATTAATTACCATGGTTAAGGTAAAAATAGATTATCAAGGGGTTTAAATAACATTATAAGGGTTAAAATGACCTACAAAGTTGTTGAAAATATTTTTAATGACAATATTTATACCTTATAATTTCTAAATCTTGAAATTTTTCTATTTTTGATCCTTTTGATATGTGAAAAACGTGGGTGCACATTTTTCTTTTCAAAAAATACAAGTGTGCCACTACCTCACTTATGAAAGGCCACCCATTATCCTCTCATATTAATACCTTAAAATAATTTTGCACCAGACAATACCTAACCAAATATATTTATTAATTCCTTACCCATTACCTAGAGACCTTAGTTAGATCATAAATATATCCAAGGAATGATTTTGTTTCTTATCTAAGGAGGTTATCTGAACAAGAGGTATCATACTTAACCATGTTTTTTTATTTTATTTCCTTTACACCTCCTTAAAATATTATATAATTATTATTATATAATAAAAAAGTATCTCAAATATACTAATATTTTATTATTTTAATTTAATAACCTAATCCATCTCATATTTCATTAAATGGCATACAAAATCCTCATTCATGAGTATGACATACTACCACATCACGAACTGATGTCATTTGTTTTCCATCATCGCCTCTCAAGAATTGTTATAA
The DNA here is from genome assembly GCA_963277665.1 of Viscum album. Taxonomy (NCBI): domain Eukaryota; kingdom Viridiplantae; phylum Streptophyta; class Magnoliopsida; order Santalales; family Viscaceae; genus Viscum; species Viscum album. The sequence goes on along the minus strand of OY728156.1, from coordinate 1,436,377,900 downwards.
TTATGTATTTAATATATATATATATATGTGATATTTTTAACATATTTATACTTCTAGAGTTAATATATTACTTATACCTTCTTACTTTCTATTCTATGGGGAATATGATAACGTTGCTCATGTGTATGGAGGACTACCACCTCATGAAGTGATGTGATTAATTTCTCACTAAAAATTTACATGGAAGGTAATAAGGATAAATTTAATGAATATATGTGACATACATGAAATAATTATTATATTGATGACATATTTATCATTATAAAAATATAATATATTATTTTCTTTCTTATATTGAAAAAAGATAACGTCGTTTGTGTATATGTGTGGACTACTACCTCACGAAGCATTGAGACACTTTTTTCATCACTAAATCACATGGATGATACATGTAAGTATATTTAAAAAAAACTTATATTTATGATATTATGATCACTCTAGAAAGATAAAATATTACTTACCTTATTTCCATAATGATCGTTGAAAAATGGAAATATTACTCATGCATATATATAACCTACCATTTCCACGATCATAACATAGTTTATTTTTCATAGCAATATTTCATGTTTAGTTTTAAAAGTACAAATTATGTATAAAAATGATAATTATGTCATGATAATTATTCTTTATATTTTAAAAGATTACCTCTTTGACCGTAATCAACCAACTAATATCATTTTGGAAACATAATCCGAATATTGTCAAAACATCCAGTGTAAACTTAATTGTTTAAGTAATTGTCTATTGCATGGTAATAAGTGAAATAAAATAAATAATAAATATAAAAAGGTTCTTAATCAAGTAAATAATTATCATAAGTTTATTATTTAGGAAGATAAATAATGTACGTGAGTCAGATTTAAGGTAAGGGACGCCATCTCAATTTTCCTTCATTGAGGCATATTTTAATATTATGCACCTTATTTCTTTTATATAGTGTATATAATTCCCAATTTACATGTAATATCAGGTATAATTCACAAATCAGGGTATTTTAAGTTTTAGTTTTAATTATTTCATCTAATGGGATTTGACTTGAAAGTTACCAATTGGTAAAGAATTTCATAACTTGATTTATTTTTATTAGATTATATTACTTCTTCATTATCTTTGATATTCCAAGATTATGTGTGTAATGAATTTTTATTATATTATGTTTTATTTATATTTTTTTATATTTATTTACAGTTGATACATAATATCTATTCATTGATTAATTATCACTCAATGTTATGATCATTATAAGGGTTTCTCATCTCAAATTGTATTCTTTAGGACATATATTATGTTTTACACCTATGTACTTTTATGAGGTGTATCTACCAAAAATTTGAATTGTTATATCATGAAAATACTTATTTTGATGATATTTAAAGTATCATTTTATGTTATTATTTCACGGGTCTTATGATTTAAGAGTTACCAAAGTGGAAAAGGCTTTATGTTACAATCTCATTTCATTCAGGATTGTTTATGTTCGAGGTTCATTTTGGGGAAATAATATGCTCTTATTTAAAAAAAAAATATATTTGTATATCCTCTGGTTATTAACGATGTTTAAATGTTTAATTTATATTTTCTCCCTAATTTATTGAACTAATATCAAGAATGTCATTTGTAATTGGTATCTATCTTGTATCTTTCTTTAAAGAAAAAATCTTTCTCTTTCATATCAATGTTTTTTATTTTTTGTTCAAAAGTGTTATTTTCTAAACATAATTTATTTCCTAAATATATTTTTTATGATCGTTCACCTTCTTTTAAAAGGTTTAAAAAAGTAAAATTCTTAACATTTTCTAGATGGGTCTCATTGATTCCCTTTACAAAATGATTGAAAAGAATTCTTATTTTTAACATTTAAAATATAAAAAATATTCCCACCTTCATGACCACTAAATGTTTTAAAGATTAATTTTTATGTTTTAAGGGTTATTTTAAAATAATTGTTTTATTTAATTTTTGATAATGATTTATATTTTAAATAAGTGTTTTCAAAATGGCAATGATATTTTCTTTAAAAAATGTTCCATGTGATCTTTCAAAATAATTTTCCATATAAGATGACATCCTCTGATGTTACTCAAATTAAAAAGTTTATTTTCCTAAAGATTGTTTTTAATGACTTTTAATAGTATTTCCATCCATCAATTACAAAAACCATTGATGTTACTTATACTCTACTGAGGATATGTGGTATTGATACCATCCCTATTATTTCACTGGATGGATTATAATATTGATACAAAACTCGTTTCTTTTATATGAGTGTATCATGTAATGAAAGAATAATGTTTTTTTTATATAAAAAATTTAAATATTCTAAATATTTTATTCATGGAATGTACTTGGACATTATTTATTATCACGGTTAAGCCCAATATGAATTATTTGATGGGTGTTCCCAAATTGTGATGGGTGAGCCAGATATTGCTTAAATGATGTATGTGCCCAAATAGCGTAGAGTGACCCTGATATAGCTTATATGATGGGTGAACCAAGATATTGCTCCAATGCATTAGGTAATGTTCATTGTCTTTAGAGGGAAGAAGGAGGGAGTTACCAGAGGGTTTGTCCCATGAATTTATCCGAGATCTAGTTATTTCTAACATATTTTTAAAATAGGTTATTATGACAATGTTCCAAAGATACCAACACATTTTATTTATGCTTTTTATGGGCATTTAAGGGTTCCTTTGATCAATATTGAAATCACATGGTTCATGATTATTGATTATTATGAATCTTGACTTGGATAAAGCTTCATTCCATGTGTCATGATTGATGATAAATGTATGATATGTATAAATATTCTTATGTTATGCTCATTCACTTTGATTATGTCATCATACCTTTATACTATTATTATGATCACTTGTGATATTCGATTGTTAATGCTTATGTTTACCCTTACTAATCATTTGTGATCACCCTTATTATGTTTCCTCTTCCCTAGGTTAACATATATTATGTTAAATGTATTATGTATACAAGGGTTTCATATGGATGATGATGATTACTTATTGTGAAATAAGAAATGTTGGGTAAAGTGGGAATGATACTATAATAAAATCATGGGTATTGTTTTTGTAAGAGATTGTCCTAATTTTATAAAACTATAAATCTGAAATATATTTGGTTATATAAGTGATCCAATATTTAATTTTTATTTTGTAAGTTTTTGATGGATCCAATTAGGCAACATTCATCAGTATCAAATCCAAAAAATATAATGTTTATGATTTGAGCAGAAGATTCAGAAGTGTGGGTTCAGGGCTGTTATAGTTCTTATTAGAGAATGGTTTAGATGATGTTAGAGATTATGATGTTTTCATGTGATGTTATGTTGAGATTTATGGATACCATCATAGGTTTATAATATTTTAGTTGATCATATGTTCAAAATTCTTAGACACCCCTTTTTAGGTCATAAGTGATGAGATCATAAAGTGATTAATGAAATTTTAGGAGATGTTTTTTTGGGTTAAAGTATACGTAAACTTTGGTTTAACATGAATTATGACTTTAAATTTTGTGGAAAAAAGTTTTAAGGTATTGATATCCTTTTGGGTTTATACGATATTTTATATTGAAGTAATTATGGGAACAAAAATCTTATCTTATAGATAACCATGGGATTGAAAATTGATTTTGGGAATAAGTGATTATTATTATTCTAGAATAAAATCAATATTTTTTGGGCATATAAGATGAAAGGTATTATATAACCTATGAGGTTAAAGAAATATGTAATATTGAGGTTATTGAGGTTATTTGAGATACAAGGTTATATATTTTTGGAACTATTTAGTTTGAACTTTGAATATTACTATTTAATTATGAAGATTAATGTATTATTTCATCATATAAAGATTTATTCATTTTGGGAAAAATTTTACCATATGATAACCATTTTGGTTTCGGTTAATTTAGAAAGATAGTTGTAATATATTTATTATCCTTTTTATGGTTATGTGTTCCTTTAAAATATAATTTTAGTGCTTCGTGCATAAAAAAAATCATCTTGAATACCATTCTCTTAGATTAAAATATTAGGTTGTGATATAAATTTATTATAGGATGAAATTATACACATAAAGTAAGTATATTTGTTTATAATTATAGTTTATATGGTAAAATAATTCCTCAAGCCTAGGAAAAGGATATTGAAACAAAATTCATCCCTATTACCATAAATTTTGATGACATCAATGATATTTTTCACACCTCTTTGTTTTATGATTTTTTGGTTGTTAAATTTCTTATTATCATTCACTTTATAGTGATTAATGATCTATATCACACTTCATTGTTATTTAAGAATTAAAAATTTCTTTCACATCTATATCTTAAATTACCACCAATTTTTTCCTACATGAGAACCTAATTATGAATTGTTCCAAAAAACCATTATACTTCCCTTTATCTCTTATAAATAAGATGTTTGTTAACCCTTTTTTATGATGTGGGTTTGTAATAAAAGTATTTTAAAATGTAAAACAATAAATTATCAAGATAAAGTTCAAGGATAGAGGATATAACACCATAATATTTTTAAAAAATGGAATCCATTTTTGATAGTGTATTCGAAAAGCAACACCAAGATTAAACAAACCATGAAATATATTTCTTTAAATATCTTGCGATGCACGTAACCACGAGTATAAATGAACTGTATTATAGTACGGAGTTATAACATAGATGTTCAATTAGAGGGTATGAATAATAATAATAAAATTATGAAAATTATATGGTTTATACATATATAAAATAAATTCAATGGATATCTATTTATTATAAAATAAAATAAGAATCATTTGAAAGAAAAAATATGTTTTCTGAAAAAACTGTATTTTTCTAAAAGGTGTTTTCATCAGGCTTTACTCACATAAATAAAAAATAATTCATTTCCAATTTTAGAAAATGTATTTTAAAAAATGAAATTAATTTTTTAATTTATAATATAAAAATTATCTTAGGTTGATTTTTTTTCTTCTAAAAATATTGATTTTTTTGTGAATAGTAAAAAATACTGTTTTTTGTAAAAATGTCATTTCATTTGAATAAATTAACTAAAATAAAAGTCAAATTATGTTTTTAATATGATTTAAATTAAAATAATAATTATTTAGTTATATTTAATCTAATTTATTTATTTTCTATCAATTTAAAATTGGATTTTAGTATAAGTTTAGTTTTTGGTTTAAAAATGGGATTTTCTAAAATATGTTTTAAAGTGCATATTGTTTCTCAATTTTAATTAATTAAAAATACCTATAATTAGGAGTGATTTAAATGAAATTTATTTAAAATTTATCTATAAATATTAATTTAAATTCATATGATGATTATTACTCATCAAAGAGTTAATATAAAATCATCATTTTCTTGAAAAAACACACTTCTTGAAAACCCACTTTTTTATAACGTTTACATGTTTAATTTTAAATTAAAATTTACCAGTTATGTGAATTTATTTTTTATAATGTATAAAATAATTTTAATAATAATAATTTATATTTTATAACAAGGTTAACTTAATTTTTGACCATAATGAATAGTGAAAATAGTAAAAAATAATTACAGTGGTTAAGGTAAAAACAAATTTATTAGGGAGTTAAACTAAAAAATATGGGTGAAAATAATATAAAAACTTGTATAAAATTTATTTTATGGCTATATTTTATCCTTATCATGTCTAAGTCTCTATAATGGTCCATTTTAGAGCCTTTTGGCATGTAAAAAATGTGGGTAAAACTTTTTCATTTAAAAAATTACAAGTGCGGAACTCACCTCACTTATAAAAGGCCACTAACTATCATATTATATTAACAAATTAAAATCCATTTGGATCAAACAATCACTTACAAAATATCTTAATTACTTCCCTAAACACAACCTAGATCCCTTATTTTTATCATAAATCCATCATACAAATGCTTTTGGTGCTTACCTAAGTAGGTTGTTCGAAGAAGAGGTATGATACTTAATCAAAAAATTTTATTTTATTTATTCTTCCAAATAAATAAAATAGTATCCAGTAATTATTTTATAATAAAAACTGTGACACTCCATGATTTTTCAGTATGTCTATTTTTAAATAAATTTAATATTTTCGATAGCTTACATTGTACGCAACACCGATCTTAAGAGAACTCAAAAATATTATTATTTTAACATGACCATTATAATATAGCCATTAAATTGGTGGGAATGAATATTATTAACCACATTATGAGATATATAATTTTCAAAATCATTTTTATTATATTAATTTATTCTTATTAAATAAATATATAATTTTAAGTAAGGTCATTTTTTCTTCAAATATATGTTTCCTTCAAAAAATGATTTTTATTACTTTCTATGAGAAAATAAATATATAATTTTTTTGAAACTTTTAGAAAATAAATTTGATAAAATGAAAATAATTTTTGGATTCATTATATAAAAATTGTCTTAGGGTGATTTTTTTTAGAATTTTCTAAAAAGTTTAACATTTCATTGAATAGTAGAAAAATAACAAATTTTATAAAACTCTCATTTTATTTATATTTAAAAGTCATTTTAAAAATTAAAATTAATCTCAAATTAAGTTAATTAATTTTTAGTTAGATAAAATATACTTAATTACATTTAAATAATCTTTATACCTTGTTTTGGTATAAGTACATTTTTTGGATTAAAAACACATTTTTCAAAAAAAAAACTATATTTCGTTGCATTTTAAAGATTTAATTTGAAATGTAATTTTGAAACTTCTATGTGTTTATTTTTTATAAATTTATTCCATATTTGGAATTAGGATTTCCAAATTAGGATATAAGTTTATTTTCATTTTTAGGCATAAAAAGTTTACCATGGTAAAAAAATATAGGTAAAATAATGTAGTAGGTTAAAGTTAAACAGTAAAAGATTAAAATACCTAAAAAATAAAATATTAAATGGGTGGTTGATGTGTTAATAGACCTTAAATTTCACATAAGGAATTAGTTATCATCAAAATTATTTGGAATTAATTCCACCCAAATGTGGTTGGCTTTAAATATAAAATAATCATTATTTAATCACTTAAAACCACCCCTCCTCAAGTATAAATACAACCCCTAACCGTCCCATTTCCAATAAAATACTTAAATATATTAAAATATCTAAAAAAAATCTCCCCCACACTCTCAATACTTCCATGCTCTACTTTTCTCACCCAAATACCAATTCCAAGTTACTTAAGTGGTTCTTCAAGGAGGTGGTATGTAAGAGGAAACTTTCTCAATCAACCCCTCTTAATTTCTCTTTTTTTTTCTACCTTATATTCACCTACTTAATCCATAAAATCATAATAAATCCAGTATCATTTATTTAATTGAATTTTGTATTTATAATTTAATATCTTATATACACACCTTTTCTCATCTATTTTTATTCAAATAAACGAAACCATTATCCAAATTTTGGCAGCTAACAATCTATGTGAATAATGATTTTGTTTTTTTTCCATTACCTCCTTCAAGGGTGGTAATAAAAGTATTATTATGGTTAAATAATATTTTAATAGGTATATTATAACCTATTTTATGTTCCATAACTAATATATAGACATAATATTAAATAAAATGAAACTAATTCGTGATGTTCTGAAAAACCGCAAAAATAAACTGAACATTTATCATCAATATTTTATCAAATTAATCATACTAATGTCAAAAAGAAAAATAATATATGTGAAAATTTATTATTATGTAATTTCAGGAATAAATTTTCGCTTTTATTTTTTAGTTTCATTTCATTTAGTAATTTAATCCATAATTATACACAAATGAACTGACCATGAAACCATGAAACAAACCCACCCAAAACAAAAAAAATAATGAAATATTATTAATGAATGGGTGGTAATATGTTATAAAAGTATGATATAAGGTATCATAAATATTAATGTGGTTCTATAATGAGTTAATAATATTATTTAAACCATATTACATGAGGTTAAATTATGAAAAACTAAAGGAAAGTGTGAGGTAAAGGCTTCTCATATCACTTTTACTTTTATGAGATACACGCCTTCTTCACCATTTACTTCTCGTGTGTGATGTATATAATTCCCTTTAATATATCATATAATTAATAACATTATCATAATTTTTTTCAATGTTTCATTTGATAATTTTCACTTTTATGGGGCATACGATTCGACTGATTACAAAGTGGTAAGGGAATTCTTAACTCAATTTCCATTCTTTGGGTTAAACTTCTACTTCACCGATTATGTCATTCTAAGATTATGTGTGGAAATAATTTTGATTTTATTATGATTTTATTTCTCAAATTTTTATGTATATTTATAGTGAATACAAATAATTTATTAATTTTATTAATTCTCACTTCAATGATATGATAACTATAAGGGAATTTATTTTAAAAATTATATTTTTAATGTTTCCCTTAAAACTACCTTTTTCTTCCTTACCCTTATTTTATAAATTTTTTCCAATTTTTTTATTATTATATTATTATTATTTAAATTTATTTTTACTCATGTTTTAATTTTTAAAAAATAGTTTTAAAGGATTATTTATGTTATTTTCTAAGAGTGGTTTTTATGAATTCTTTGACAAGAATACAAAAGGAATCTTTTTTTAAATTATACGATATAAGTGGATCTTCCGAATTTCATGAAACCTTAATTCCTTAAAGATTACTTTATAAGATTACATGGTTATTTTAAAATAAAATTTATTATTTTATAATTTATTGACATTTAAAAAAAATTCAAAAAAGAAAGTTTATTTTACTCAAGTACTACTTCAAGTGATCCTTAAAAAATCATTTTTCCATCTTATATAACATTATCTGATGTGATATAGTATTTAATGGGTTATTATTCAAGGATATTATTATTATTATTTCTATAGTTGGTTAATGTTTATTATGTCATGATATTTATGAATTTTTTTCCCACATTTTATGTTATGATGAAATGTTTATGAAACCCATTTATTTTCATGGGTTCTAATAGGATGAAATGATTTATATTCTTGCATAATACATATGTATAGTTTTAATTACATGAAAATTAGGTCCTATATCTCCCTCCAATGCATTGTGTAATGATAATATATCTCATGTGATAGATAAGACTGGAACCTGAAGTGAAACTTGTTCATTAAAGGACTTAGTCCACTATGATAGTCTTGGGAGTGAACCATGACTACTATGATGATTTGGGGAGTGAAACCATTACACTATTATAGTATTGGAAAATATCCTTGACTACTAATGAAATTATTTTCTATGATTATGTGTATGCCACATTCCATATCTTATTCCAATATTATTATCTCATGGCTCATGATTTATTATGATTTTTATCTTATGAAATTCTATAACTTATTCTATGACTCAATATTATGATCTTTGATATGTAGGGTATAATTTTAAATTGTTATGTTCATATAATTATTCCCTTATGATTATGTTATGATTTATATCTCATTTCTTTTACCTTTATTAATCATCTGAGGTTAAACTTTTCAAATGTTTATTTTCTCCAAGATATGAAAGAAGGTATTAAGTATAATGTCTAAAAAAGGGTTGTAGTTATGAAGGAAAAAGCTGGAGATGATGTAGATGTTTTATCAATCAATTTTTTTGTTTCCAATTTTCCAAAGACACTAAACCAATATGGTTCTTGTATGGTATTGTTATATTATATAATGAATATTTATCTATTTAGATGTACTATCTATGTTTGAAAATTATGATTCGTTATAGTTGGTATCATAGTAAAGGAAGGAATATGATCCTTAGGAACTCTCATGTGTGAGAATTGGATAAAGCATGTATTTCCACCCAAGGGATTCATGAGGAAAGAGATATCACTGGGTATGGTGGTGTGTCCCACCTAGGAGGTGTATCTAGCCATGGAGTGATTTGATATATATCAATAATAGTCCATTGAAAATAATTATAGACCACTATAGTTGGTATTAGAGAAAGGTTTAGTTAACCTTTGGAAACCAGGATGAGAAAACTATAGTAATAAAACTAAGGGTAAGTCTAGGTTACCATCCTAGAGATTTGGTAATGATCATGAATAACCTTAGTTAAACCTAAGGTGACATAGATTGAAATTTTATAGTTAATTTCCCTTGATTATGTGGTTTTCCCATTATGATTAGTGTTTCTCACACTATGGTTTTTGGTTTTATTTAATGGATGGAACTTGAAGGATTCATGTTAATACTGAATGTGATGAGCAATGAAATTATTTTCCTCCTAAAATGCCAAAAGTTATGAGAGTTGGGATGAAAAATCTTATTTCTATACTCACAAAAGCATTGTATTATACTGAGCTTCCAAAAGAGAAAACGAGGGAAAAATTATGAAGAATTAATTTCATGAGTTGAAGTAAAAGTTTTACGAATCCATTAGTAAAAATGAGGAAAATTTTACAAGTCTTCCAAGGTATGACTTTGGTTTAATTATCAGTCCTTAAAGTAAAATTAACTAATTATTTAGTGGCTTAAAACCAAGTCTTCTAAGGGAATTAGATATAAAAGACATCAGTATCTATGAAGAATTTTTTCATTGTGCACTCAATGTGGATTTAGAAATCATAGTTACCAATAAATATCATGGTTTTGATAAGAAAAGAAAAATGGAATTCAAAGAAAATTATAAAACCCATAGAGAAAAGGAGATGAGTTTTTTCTCTCTCAAAGTTTGGAAGGAAATTTGGGGGAAATTATCTTATGGGGATTGGTAAATGTTTCAAGTATATAAAGAAAGACCATCAAGAAAATGAATACTGAATTGATGGAAAGAAGTTATCTAATGATGTAAAAATAGATAAATCTCTATAGAATATACCACCCACACCACCCACACTCCAATTATATAAATGTAAGAAGTATAAAAATTATTCCAATCAGTGCATGAATCTAATTTTTTTTATTATCAGTGTCAAAAACCTCTTAAACCCATATTCAAAGGGAAATCTCATGTGATCATGACTATCAAAGTGGGATATGAGAACAATATGGTGAAAGGTACACTTATCATCCACTCTAGAATATCTAGTGCCTTATTTGATTTTGGATCCACCCACTCTTTTATTTCTAAATAATTTGTTAAGGGTATCACTCTATCACCTCTACAACAATATGTTGAGTTAGATTTGAAAAATCATAATGGAATAATGGTTTCATGTCCAGTTTATAGTTATTCTATGATTAAAGATTGTGGGAAAGTACTTCCTAAAATCTTACGATTTTACCTTTAGTTGAATTCGTTGTGATTATTTACATGGATTGGTTTTATATATATGGGGTTTATATTAATCATAATGTAAGGGAAGTCACATTTCATATTCCAAATAAACCCATAATCACTTATTAATGCATAGATGAATATAAACATACAATGTATTTTTCATCCATCATGCAGGTCTTAATTCCTATAAATTAAGGTTATTTATCTCAAATGTTTGGGGAGAATCTCAACATTAAGGATAAACCTATTGTAAAATATTTTTTAACGTATTTCAATAATAATTTCTAAGTCTTCCACCAAATCATGAAGTTGAGTTTTATATAGAACTCATATCTGGTTATATTCCTTTTTCAAAGTCTCTATATAGAATAACCCCAATTGAGTTACTGGAACTGAAGAAGCAAATCCAAGAGAATCTTGATAAGGGATTAAAACTCCCTAGTTCATCACCATGGGGAAAACCTATTTTATTTTTTAAAAAGAAATATGGATAATGAGACTCAACATTAATTATCAATAACTTAAAAAGATCACTATCAAGAAAAATTATCCTCTTCCCCATATTAATAACTTATTTGATCAACTACACTGGGATAATTACTTTTACAAGATTGAGCTTTATTATGGATATCATCAATTGAGATTCAAGAAGGAGAATATACCCAAGATGGAATTCTGTAAAAGGTATGAAATCTATGAATTTGTAGTGATTCATTTTGGTCTTACTAATACCATTACTATCTTCTTAGATTTAATGAATAGAGTCTTTAGAGACTATCTTTATTAGTTTGTGGAAGTATTTATAGACAATATTATTATATATTCAAATAGTAAGGAAGAACATAGAGATCACTTGAGGATTGTGATGATGACCTTGAGGAAGGATAATATTTATGAAAAATTTACCAAATGCAAATTTTAGCTTCAGAAAATTTCATTTTGGGTCATATTATCTCATGTGAGGGTATATTAGTAGATCCTTAAAAGACATAAGCTATTGAGAAATGGCCTAGACCAACCCCAGTGACCTAAATCCATAGTTTTCATGGGTTGGTTGGATATTATTAGTTTTTTTGTGAAATACTTCTCATGATTATGTAATCCACTGACCAATTTTACCTGGAAAGAAGTTAAGTTTATATGGATGGAGGATTATAAATAGAATTTCAAGGAGCTCAAAAGAAGGTTGGTCAGTGAACCTGTTATCACACTATCTTATAGTAGAGAAGGTTTGTGATTTATAGTGATTTATCAATGAAGGGGATGGGATTTGTTCTTAGGAAAAATGATATGATGATAACCTATGAATCATTCTAATTGAAGTTCCATGAGAAAAAGTATCCAACTCATGATTTGGAGTTAGATATTTCAATTTTCTCATTAATTATATGTAGGAATTATTTTTGTTGAGAAAGTTTTGACATATATACTGAATACAAATGTTTAAAGTATATATTTCACTAAAAAAGATCTGAACATGTGCCAAAGAATATGGTTAAAGCTGATTAAAGATTATAATTTCTCTATACATTACCACCCTAGTAAAGTGACCAAGGTGGCATATGCTTTGATCTGAAAGGATCATGCTAGATTATCTATGACGAGGATCACAAAAGATCCAATATTTATGGATTAAAAAAGGATGGACCTATAAAATTTAAAGGGGATAATTTTTATCTTTCTCAAATGAATGTTCATACATATATCTATGTAATGATTAAAGAGGAATGAAAAGATGATGTAGAGATATAAAATAAGGTAATAAATGTTCCTGAGTTCAACCAACATTATGATGGAGTAATAAGGTTCAAGAACAATGTATGTGTTCCACCCATACCAGATTTGAAGAAGGATCTATTGGATGAGGATCATAGTTCATCATTATCTATTCATCCTAGAAGTTTAAAGATGTATAGAGACCTAAAAGAATATTTATAATGGGATTTAATGAAGAGAGATATTGTAGATTATTTTTCATGATGCTTGGTTTTTCAAAAAGTTAAGGTTGTGAGATAAAATTCTAAGGGGATGTTATAACTATTAACCATGCCTTAATGTAAATGAAAAAAAATCACCATGTATTTTTTCATCGGACTCCCCAAAACATCTAAAGGATATAATTTCATATGGGTTATAGTTAGTTTCCTTAAAAATTCAAAACATTTAATTTTTATCAGATAATATTTATCACTTGATAAGATTTATAAAATATATATTAAGGAAGTGGTAAGATTCCATGGAGCACCACCTTCTATTGAATCTGACCAGGATATGAGGATTACATCGAAGTTTTGGTGAATTATTCAGTAGGCTCTGGATATAGAGTTATGTTTCAAAACTAATCATCATCATCCCACATATGGTCATCCCAAGAGGACAATTAAAAATCTAGAAGACATGTTAAGAGCTTTCTCTATATATTTCAAAGGCTTTTGGGATCAACACCTTCCATTGGTATAATTCTCTTACAAAAATATCTTTCATTACAGAATTCATATGGATCCTTATGAAGCTCTCTATGTTAAGAAATTAATAACACCAACATGTTGGAATGAAGTTGGGGAAAACATATATTAGGACATAATCTATTTTATGAGATGAAAAATAATTTTAGATCCATTCAATAACACATAAGACCAGCTCGGAGTTGAAAAAAAGGTTATGATGACAATCATCAGAGGGATATGGATTTTGAACTTGGTGACAAGGTATTTATATGAATATATACCTAGAATAGGGTTATGCTATTTAGAAATAAGGTAAAGCTAAGAACTAGTTATATCAGTACTTTTAAAATTATTGATCTTATCGGGACAATATCTTATTTATTGAAACTTCAACTAAATCTCTCTCAAGTTCATGATGTGTTTCATATATCTATCTTAAGAAAGTAAATACATGATCCTTCGCATGTACTAAACTCAGATGTTGTATTGCTACAGAATGATCTTTATTATTATGAACAAATAGAAAGGATTTTAGATCATATAGATACATTTTTATCAAAGAAGACAACTCACATGGTTAAAGTTTCGTGGTGAAACCACCAATTTGAGGAAGCTACATGAGAACTTGAGGAGGTAATGAGGTAGATGTATCCTTATCTGTTTATATACGAGTAATGAATTTCAAGGGAGAAATTAATTTTAAGGGAGGTAGAATGTTATACCACAATACTTTGTGGTATGTATATTTTTGAATAAATTTATTCTTTTCGATAACTTACGTTTCATGGAATACCGATCTTAAGAGAACTCCAAAATATTATTATTTTAACACGACAGTTATAACCTAACCCTTAAATTGGAAGGAATGAATAGTATTAACCACATTATGAAATATATAAATTTTCAACTAATTTTTAATATATTAATTTATACTTAGGAAATAAACATAAAATTTCTAGTGGCATTATTTTGTTCATCAAATATATGTTTTCTTCAAAAAGTGATTCTTATTTTTTCTATGAAAAAATAAATATAATACACTTTTGAAACTTTTATAAAATTTATTTGATAAAATTAACATCATTTTTTGATTCAGTATGTAAAAATTATATTAGGATTAATTTTTGATAATTTTCTAAAAAGTTTAATATTTCAGTGAATAATAAAAAATACCGATTTTTATAAAAATATCATTTTATTTATATTTAAAAGTAATTTTATGAATTTAAATTAATATGAAATAAAATTAAGTATTTTTTAGTTATATATTATCTAATTAATTACATTTAAATAATATTTATACCTTATTTTTATATAAGTACATTTTTGGGATTAAAAAAACATTTTTCAAAAAAATGTATTTCATTGCATTTTAATGATTTCATTTTAAATACAATTTAGAAACTTATGTGTTTTTAATTTTTAAAAATTTATTATATATTTGGAATCATGATTTATGAATTATTATTTAAGTTCATTTTCATTTTTAGGCATAAAAAATTTACCACGATAAAAAAAAATATCTACTGTAGTATAGGTAAAATAAAGTATATGGTTAAAGTTAAATGGAAAACACTTAAATTGAAAAAAATAAAAATAAAAAATTAAATGGGTGGTTGATGTGTTTCTCATGCTTAAATATCCCTTAAAAAACTAATTATCATCTAAATTATTTGGAATTAACTCCACCTAAATATGGTTGGATTTAAATATAAAATAATCATTATTTAATCACTTAAAACCACCCCCTCAAGTGTAAATACCACCATCACCACCAAATTTCTACTAAAAATCCTGTAAGCTATTAAAATATATTACAAATCCTCTCCCACATATACCCACTTCCATGTTCTACTGTTCTCTCCAAAATACCAATTCAAAGTTCCTTAAGGGGTCCTTTAAGGAGGTGATATTCAAAAGGTAACGTTGTAAAACAACACCTCTTAATTTCATTTTTTTCTACCTTATTTTCACCTCATTCATCCATAAAAGTATAATAATTTAAGTATAATTTATGTAATTAAATTTTATATTTATAATGTAATATCATATATCCACCCCTTTTCTCATCTACTCTTATTCATAAAAATGGAACCATTGTCCAAATTATGGTAGTTAACCATCACTGTGAATACTGATTTTGTTAATCTTCCATTAACGCCTTCAAGAATGGTAATAAAATTATTATTTTGGTTAAATAATATTTTAATAGGTATATTATAACCTATTTCATGTTTAGTAACTAATATATAGACATAATATTAAATAAAATAAAACTAGTTCGTGATGGTCGGAAAAACCGCCAAAATAAACTAAAAATTTATCATCAATATTTAATCAAATGAACCATCCTCATGTAAGAAAGAAAAATAATATATGGGAAAATTTAAAATTATATAAGTTCATTAATAAAATTTCATTTCACTTCTGGATTTTTATTTCCATTTGATAAAAAAATCCATAATTATATACAAATGAACCGACCATGAAACCATGAAACCATGAAACAAATGCACCCGAAACAATGAAAATAATGAAATATTATTAATGAATGGGTGGTAATATGTTATAAAATTATCATAAAACATATTATAAATATTAATATTGTTATGAAGTGGGTTAATAACATTCATTAAATCTTTATATTGGAGGTTAAAGTACATAAAACTAAAGGGAAGCATAAGGTAAGAGTTTTTCATCTCACTTTTATGTCTGTGAGATATATGCCTTATTCAAAAAATATTTCTTGTGTGTGGTGTATATACTGACCTTTAATATATCATATCATTAATATAACTATATTAATGTTATTTCATGTTTCATTTGATAATTTTAACTTTTATGGGGCATATTATTTGACTAATTACAAAGTGGAAAGGGTATGCTTAACCCAATTTCCATTCTTTGGGTTAAACTTCAACTTCATTGATTATGTCATACTAAAATTATGTGTGGAAATTTTTTTGATTATATTTTAATTTTTTATACTTGTTTTATATGGATTTATAGATAATACAAATAATCAATTAATTCTATTAATGCTCACTTCAATGATAAGATATTTATAAAGGACTTTGTTTTAAAAATTATATTTTTAAAGTTTCCCTTAAAACTATATTTTCCCTCCATGACCATGTTTTCTAAAATTATTTCCAATTTTTTTTACAATTATCTTATTATTTTTTAAATTAATTTTTACACATATTTCAATTTTTACAAAATAGTTTGAAAGGATTCTTTTTTTTGTTTTCTAAGAAAGGTTCTTTATAACTTTTCTGAAAAAATATTGAAGGATTATTTTTTTATTATACTTAATGGAAGATTTTTATATCATTATTAAATCTTAATTACTTTAAGATTCCTTTAAATAATTAAAATTTTATTTTCAAATAATTTTTTTTTAAATTTTGAGGAATTTTTAAAAAATGTTTTAAAAAAAGAAAGGATATTTTCCTCAAGAATTATTTCAACCGATCCTTAAAAAAATTGTTTTTCCATATTAGATAAAATTATTTTATTTTACATATTATTTACTAGGTTTATTATTTAATGATATTATTATTATTATTTATATGGTTGGTTTATATTTGTAATGGAATGATATTTATGAAACCTGTTTCTTTTCCATAGGTTATGCTATGATGAAATATATATGAAACCCATTTCTTTTAATGAGTTATAATATTATTGAATGATTTATATTCTTATGGAATATATAATTATGGTTTTCATTATGTGATGGGTGGGACATATATGTTCCTCCTACGCATTGGGTAATGCTATTATATCTCATGAGACAGAACTGGAAAAGGAAGTGAAATCAGTTTAGTAAAGGAATTTACTATGATATTCTTGAGAGTGGACCTAGACTAATAATATGGTTTAGGGTGTGAACCCATTACACTATGATAGTCTTGGGAAAAAATCCTTTACTACTAATGAAATTATTTTCTATGCCTATGTGTATGCCACATTCCTTGTCTTATGCCAATATTATTCTCTCATAGATCATGATTTCTTATGATTCATGTCTTATAAACTTATATGATTTATTCCATGACTAAAGATTATGATATTTGATATTTAGGATATAGTTTTAAAATATTATGTTAATGGTATTATGCCATTATGCTTATGTTATGATTGAAGTCTCCCTTGTTTACCCTTATTGAGCATCTGAGCTCACCGGTTTCTTATGTTTATTTTTCCATAGATATGAAGGACGGTATTAAGTATGACATGTAAAAAGGGTGGTATTTATTAAGTAATAAGTATGAAAAAATGTATATGATTATGAACTAGTTGTTCTCGATTCCAAGTTTCCAAATTCAATAGTAAATTAGATATAAATACATAGAAACAATTTGAATATTTTTACTTTGAACACCTCCTTTGCCATCACGTATACATGATTAATTTTAAATTAATTTCTACCAATTATATGGTTATAATTTGGAAAAATGGATTATATATTATTAATAATCATATTTTATAATTTCTAATAATTTAAAATTGATTTTTAACACAAAATATTAGTGAATTTAATTTAAATTAATTACTATGATTAATAAAAAATAGCTTAATAAAGTACTAAACCTTAAAAAAAGAGACAAATTAACCTAGAAACTTTACAAAAATACATTTAATGTTCATATTTATACCCTATCATCCCTTGTATAGAATTTATACAATCATTGGAGCCAAATTTCATTGAAAAACCATGGGTGTAATTCCATTTTCAAAAATTTACAAGAATTCCACTTCTCCTCCACTATTGAACGGTACTCAACCATCAAACTTATTAATACCTCTCAACCCCTTTGTATCACTATAAATATTAAAATATAATATCTATACACCCATCCCATAATCTTAGAACACTCACTTTGGGTGTAATGTCATCGAAGGAAGCCCTTTTTACAGACCAAAAGAAGTTCCCCAAAGAATAGGCAACATCATTCCTCAACATCATTTATTTTATATTCACTCATCCCCTGATGAAATTTTGTTATTCCACACATAAATAATAAACTCATTATACTAAAAATACTTTAATGATTTTATATTAGGTGTTCTACCTACACATACACACACTTCCATATAATGTGTAATGAACATAATGTTTATGTGAACGTGAACTACCGCCTTAGGTAACAATGTCATTCATTTTTTCTCTACCAACTCTCATGGATAGAAATTATGATAAAAAGATTTTATATATATGATATTTATGATATTTATTGTTTCATTATTCTTATTTAATATTTATATTAAATATACTTGCATGTTTTCCATTTTGTTTGAATATGATAACATTGTCTATGAAAGTGTGGACTAACGCCTACTCAAAGAGATGTGATTCATTCACTCTATACATGGAATTTATTAAAGAATGATTTTAATAAAACTACCCAATATATATTATAATTTTCTTATAATATAAATATATTTCATTGAATTTTCATTATTTTAAATATGCAATGAAATGAAAGTAGATCCATGCATATGTATGACCTACTATGTCCATAAATGGTGAATTTAATTTTCTATCTCCTAATAGTATTCATTATTAAAATTAATACTATTTAATATATATAACATTTAAATCATCGTTTACATTTAGGATATTATTATATGTTTTTCTCAGTAAAAGTAAAAAAAAATTTAAATATTCCCAACAAACAAGGATGTAAACACCGAAATAGTGAAAATAATGAAAGATAAATAAAAAATAGGTAGGAAGATATCATAATAAGATAAAATATTAAATTATAAATATGAGTGTGGTAATATTATAAATTAAAAACTTTTTTAATCCTATTATAATGGAATTTAATGGATTTTCATCCAAAAAGGAAACATAAATGAAGGGATTTTTGTTTCAATTTTCTTTTTGTGAGGCACAAACCCTTATACCCACTTATTTATTTTGTATGGTGCATCTAATTTACCTTTTTAATATATAATATCATGAATTATTTTATAAAATTTTATTTTTAGTATAAATTAAATTTATTTATTCTAATGGTATTTGAGATAAAAGTTACCAATTAGTAAAGAATTTCATAACTAGTTTACTATCCATTGGATTATATTACTTCATAATTGTCATTAATATTGTATGATTATATGTGTAATAACATTTTACTATAATTTTTTATTTCAAATTTTTTAATATGTATTTAAATTTTACATGCATAACATATTCATTTATTGATTCTCACATCCATGCGATAGTCTTTTCAAGGGTTTAATTCACAATCTCATTTTGTTCAAAATTATTTACACTTTAATTTCCATCAGTAGATATTATTTGATAATTGTCTAAACACAGATTTTATCTTTTTATCACATGGTTATTAATGACCTTTTAATGTAATATTACCATTTTTAACACATTGTTTCTTAACATATTTCATAAATGGGTTTTTAGAAAACCCGATATCATTTCCCTCTTTGGACGGAGAACCTTTTTTCTAAATTTCATGTTTTTGAAATGATTTTTAAAAACTATTTTTTCACTTTCCAAAACAGTTTATTAAAAAATTACTCCATTTGTCTATTAAATTTTTTTCCAATGGAATCTTCTTGTCTCTTTCCAAACAAACAATGTTCTATATAGCATGAAAAATGAATATTCTATATACCTTATGTTGAATGTAATAATTTTCCCACCATAATTCCATATAAGTATCCTATTCATGTTTAAAAGGTTAAATTTTTTATGATAAGTTTGTTATTAAATGTTATTTTCAATGAATTTTTTTTCAAAAGGTTTTTCAAAACAAAAGAATTTTATCCTCAATAATTATTTAAAAGTTACTATTCCATTTCATCAATGTCAACAACCTTTATTCATACTCCAATGATTATATCTCATATTGATACCACCCTCAATCATCATATGTATGGTTTATGAATCCTTTTGGTGAGGATATTATTTACATGTACTAAAATTATTCCTTCTATTCCCCTTGAAATATTCAATTTCCAATGGTCATTGAACATTATGATTCTCCTAAATATCTATATGAGTTATCTTTGATATTATTATTACCTAAACCATATAATATTTTTATATATGGTGGGTACTTGATAATTTTTATATTATCCAGGGAAATAATGATAAATCTATATCTTTAACTACATATGGATTTTTGTTAAGGCACATTGTTAAATAGAATATTTGATGTATATAGAACTCTTTGGACATGTATGACTTGGGTGGGGACCTTTTATAGATACCTCCTCAATGGATCCATTTTATCATGAGAAGATTAAGTTCCAAATCCTTAGAAAGGTTTGTAAAATATATGCTAAATCATCTTGTGAAAGGTATTAATGGTAAAGATTCCATGTACCTATGAAACATGGAATCCAATAATTAAGCATTTCCCTAATTCAGACCCAGTTATTTTTTATACATTAGAGTTTACTTTAACATATATATAGATGCATTTGGTTTTTAGTTTATTGATTTAATAGAATATGTTTTTGGGTTCCTACATTTTAATATTAATTAATCCTTATCATGTTATATTAAATGTCATGCGTGTTCAGTTATTTTCCTTTCCTTATTTTTTATACACTTCCGTGTCTATTTAATGATTACATGGCATTTGAATTTATTTATTAAAATTATATATTTAATATTCTCACTGATTCATTATTTATTCGATTTTATATAACTTTACTGAGCATTTCAGCCCACACTTTTTTCCTAAAGCATTAAATCATGATCTGGTGTCCAAATAGAGATAATTCCCCTTTTCAACACATTTATACCAATAATCTTCATGGGTACCAATGAATATTGGGATATGGTGTGATATAAGTCTCAGTAGGCCACCACCAATGACATCTATACCATCTAGTATGTGAAATGTAAACTTGTTGTGTTCATGGAAAAGTAAATTTAAAGTAGTAAATTAATGTTAATATACATATACCTACATCATCCTCTTATGGTGTATGAACATGTATTCATTTAATTAATAATGTTCCATTTAATAATAATTGATTTGAGAGGATCCAGGGAATGACCATGGAATCCTATAATAACAATACAATTGGATCCAAGATAATAACCAGGGCATCCTTAATGATGATAAAGAAGAACAATATTCAATTTAATAACCATGGAATTGTTGACCACATGTGACATGATAAATTTGTAATAATATGAAATATATATATTATAAGTATGAGTGTAATCTAAGGGGAATCTCCCAAGACATTCCATAGGAATATGGTTCTAATCGAATCCAAGGATATCATCCAATGAAAAATGGGATAAAAATTACTAGGATCGATGGGTGTATCCATGGAGCCACATGTCCAAAGAAAAAAATATGGATCCAATGATTGTATCTATGGAATCTTAATATTATAATGATAATGGAGGGATCTTATGGGGTAATTTTCAACATTTTATGGTAGAAAAGGACATGGATCCATGGTTAGATTTTCCCTTGGAGGTTTGCTTCTATGAATATAAATGGGATCCTCCTTATGCTCAAGGAATTATCTCCATAATCCTAGGATATATTGAGTCCAACTAATCCTATATTTATTAAATCATTCATATACAATCGACACCTTATATGTAATCCGTTATTTTAATTATGTCCATGTAAATGTCACGCCTCTTTATAATTTATAGGATCATTCCTTACCTTTAATTTGTACTGAAAGGCTAAAAGTATATTCAACCATTTAGTAAATTTAATACTTTATCAATAATAAAGTTCACTATACTTCCTTCCATTAATAATGGAATAGTGTTCTATTGAAATTCAACCAATTAATTCAATTACATTCAATTATTTGAAGTGATATATATATATATATATTGTAAATTCCATTCAAAATTGAGAATTATTTATTTTAGTGAAACAATTACCATAGAAGGGTCAAGCACTAAAATGATGTAATATATAGTAAAATATCATTCCTTTAATTTTAACACTAACCTATCTGATGTTCAAGTCACATCACACCCAAATAGTGGTGTAAAAGTTCATAAAAGTCCACTAAAGGCATATAAGAGGAAACATCCCAATTGGGGTTGTTGGTGTTGCAATTATAACATTTAATGATGAAGGAAACATATAATAGTAGATCTAGAATACAAGTATGATTATTATAGGCAAGGAATTTGAATTATGTAGGAAACACCTAATGAAATATATGTGCCAAAAATGATGACTGTTTATAATATTACGATACTTAAGGGATGAGAAATAGACCACCTACCTCGAGGCTATATAACTCTACTCTTCTACTATCAATATTTAGTTTGTCCTATGACATATGAAAAATAATGAATATATCAACCCCATGAAAATAGGGAATATTAGCTTGCATAAAAATAATGTCATAAATATGAAAAAATAATGATGAACTAATCCTATGGATTAAACCTCTTACCCTAAGGAATCAGAAGAGAAGAATGATGCATCTATCAGACACCAGATGAAGAACCAGGATAAAAACATGTTTGTATGGCTTGGGAGCTCAAAATTTGGGAGGAAGGATACTTGTTTCCTCTATAATGATTGATGTGGGAAGATGGGTGATATAAGATCATTAAAATAATTTTATTAGTTTTAGACCAGAAAAATAGGGGTGCACGGTTTAGCTGCATATATGGAAAAACCATACACCAATTATGCATATCTCATTACATTAGGAGGGCCACAACATGGTTAGGATATACATTTAATGAAACCATGTGGAAACTATTTGAAACACCTCAATAACATTTTTTGGGCTACGTATACTGGTGTGAAACTCCGTGTGCATAGTTAGGGAAAATTTTGTGGCATGTTTCCTCCTTTACCCAACCCCACATGTTAAAGAGTAAAATTACAACCTATCCTAAACAGTTTCTCCTAACCATGTGGACAATATTTTTTCCCAAAATGTTGGGATAAAGGCACCAAACAAGACCTAGATATCACTAAAACTCCCGTGAACTCATCAGGGGTCAAAAGATTTTCAAAATAATGAATTATTAAAAAAATTAAAGGAAGCTTACTAGAGATAAAAAAAGTTCCTACTCTCATGATACATAGGATTCCATTATAATTCCAGAGATAAAATGGGTATCCACTATTGTTTATGTACTACCATGTCTCTGATATTACAACCATAAGTGCCTAACATCTCCCATTGGGAAATCATGCTTCCTTATTCACCATTATATTGTGAAGGTGAATGAACCATGATGAATCTGATTCCTACTATAGCTATGGTATATGTGATGACTTCTCAAGGCATGAAACCCATATAAACCATATTATAATAGTCTCCCAAGATCATAATTCTAGTACCCATATGAATTTAGACTAATTACATTTTATCCCTTGTTTCCCACACCGATCATGGATCACTTGGGATTTGGGGTTTTCAATGATCATGTCATTCGAATCATGATTATCCATAATATAATGAAACCATTGATTGTGTGCCCTGCTCAGTGTCATGATATGGCTACATCCTATACAGGGGTATCAACATCATGGTCAATCTCAAGGGTGTGATTGAACTATGATGAATTTGATTCACTTTATAACAAGGATACGTAAGATGCCTCCCTAAGTCCCGAACTCAATACTGGGGGCCTATGTTATCTCATATATATATCTTTTATTCATGAAGTTAATCCGAATGGATTTAATGAACTACATGGGTTTGATTCCTTATGTTAGAAGGATACATAGGAAACCACATAATTGTTTAATCCTATCCTTTATATGTTAATATCATCCTTGGATGGTTTAAAACTTCGGAGTACCTAGTGATATGGACTCAAAATATTACCATCTACCCATTTTTGGGAAATTGGATTAATATCCCTAGATTCATCGAGATGGAATAGTTAATAGAACCTCTTTACATAGTAAAGGGTTCAACACATGCTACTTTTTAATGTTAACCAGACATGTATTCGGATTAGGGATAGATTCTTGAATATATATTTAATCAATAAGACATTATATAAGTAATTAATAGTGAACCATCCAAATGGTTTGATGAGATCGAACTCCCATATTCTCAAACAATGTGAGTTTTAATGTATTTTTTGGATCTAAAACCCCAATTATCCATATTACATTGGAGATAATTTTCATACTCAGTTATAGATTTGGGAACCATTGGGATTTTTGATGTAAGATCCCTGACTTTATGAAGGCAATTACTTATTTTAATTTTGGATTTAATATATTTTTTGGTTAAATAAATTTTTTCAAG
This sequence comes from Viscum album, assembly GCA_963277665.1. Lineage (NCBI taxonomy): Eukaryota > Viridiplantae > Streptophyta > Magnoliopsida > Santalales > Viscaceae > Viscum > Viscum album. Next base: position 1,436,352,926 of record OY728156.1, on the reverse strand, counting down.
GATTATGAGGGGCCTAATTGGTGTTATGATGTTTTGGGACATGATTAGAAGGAAAATTGGGGCAACCCATGCAAGGTGCATTGTTGGCACACAGATAAGTAAATGGTATGGCCTTTAAAGGAAAACTGTGAAACTTTAAACTGAGAAATTTTGTACAATTGGAGCATAGATTTTAAAAACATATGGGGATCACTAATTATGTGTGAAGATCAATTATATAGGTATAGTGTTTGGCACATGGTCTATAATATATTGTGACCAAACCATGCACCTCATTAAATGTGTGAATTTCACAGTTTTCCACCATTGGATTTTATGTCATTCATCAGATTTTACCCTCATTCTTCCTCCTTTCAACCATAGTGGTAAACATGGATTACCCAATATTTACCAGGGTGGGTTTCCTTTGGTTCAATTATTTTTGGAGTTCCATTTGTTGTGGATCTAATCTCAAGGTAATTTGAATCCTACACTTTCTTCCATTTTCTCTATTGTGGCTTATTATTCCTCCCAATATAATCTAAACCCATAAAACCATTTTTTCTGTTGGAATATAGGTTGAAGATTTATTAGCTGTTTGAATATGAATATAAGGTTATTATTATGAGTGTGTTCACCAATGTATCTGAGGAAGGAGGTCTACAAGATATATTTTATAGTCTTTGTGTAAATTTGTGAATGTTTGGTTGTGATCCTTGTTATATATTGTTTTCATTTGATTAAATTAGTGTTTTTTAGTAAAATGGGTGTCTATATGATGAATTGAACCATTAAAAATCCTCATGGGATGTGTTGAGGTTGAATAAAACATTTTAAGGCCACCTTGGGGATGCACTGATATTTCAAAACCTTGGAATTTGTAATGTCAAGTATGGTGTTGACATGTGATATCATAGAAACCACAATAAACATATTTATATATTTAGTTGAAATGAAAATTAAATATTGGATGTTATGCCTTGTTCTTATAATGTATTAAGTTGTTGTTTGACAAGAAAAGAAAATTAGATAACAGGATTAAGGTGGGGATGTGTCAAAAATATTTTTAACCATGTTGAAGTTCATATAAAGGCTAGTGTATAAGAAACGATGAAAAAGTTATATTGGTAAAGTCTTATGAATTGAAAAATATGTTTATTTGGTTTGAATAATTTAATTTATGAATATGTTAAATGGGTTTATGAGGTAGTATTCGAAATACCTAATTGGTTGGGGAATGAGAATGTGAATCGAGAGAAATGGAAAAAGTAATGTAAATCGTAAATATGTTAAGGTGTTATAGAATTACATTGATTTTCATATTGATTGTTATGATTTGGGACTATTATGTGTGTTGGTTGTCAGTGGTTTGTGTTATGGTATGTGTGACGAATGATATATAAGAATGTGAACATGTCTGGGTAGTGTGGGGTAACAACTGAGGTTATACGCCCATGGGATGACTTTGAATCAGGATCTAAACTCCACCCCATGCATGGGTTATGGAAGGGGATGAAGATCTATTCCACTAATGGTTTAATTCCACCCAGTCTTTGACTTTGAGGTGAGGATAATGTGTTTTTTATGATATGTATATCCCTAGTGACATAGGGTTTTTCCTTATTCCCTTATACAATGTGATGAATTTCTTAAAACCTTATGTGAATGACATAAATTCCTTAACCATGGATCACATGTTTATAATGATTTATGTAAGGAAGATGATGAAAATGATGAAAATGGTGCTATGGTTAGAAATGGTTAATCTAAATATTGTTGAATAATGGTACTCAAGTTTCCTTTTGGTTAATTTAGTTAAGATTATTATTTTTCCCACTCCATGTCAACCATTATTTTATAATTGATGATAGATATAACTTCCATATAAATAAAATGGGAATGGATAGAAAATATTTCAAACTGGAATTTACAATGACTAATTTTACCAAATCACTTCTTTTTCCTCAAAATGCAATGAATTATTTTAAAATAAGATTCAAAATTCTTATAGATGATAGAGAATATAAGATTATAATCAACAAATAAAACATTAATATTATCCTAATAATTCATAAATTATATAGTATTAAATCCATATTCATGTATAGTGATTTTTTGACCCAAAATGCTTTACTGTAAACTCATAACACCCTTTCCATGAATGAAAGGAAATATATTGTATATCTTACTAATAAAATTTTAGCTTTTGATAAACATAATAATGAAAAATCATTAAATGAGTACTAAACCCCTTAATTATTATTAAATATTTTATAAATATTAGTTAATGGATACTTGTTCCATATATTAATTAAATTTATTTCTGAATAATAAATTCCTAAAGACATTATCCCTTCTATCATCTTCAAAACTAAAATAGTTTCTCCCCACATTGAATTACATGAATGAAAGAAACCTATATCACATTATCATTATAATTTATTCTTTAAGTCCAGTAACTCTTATATATCTATTCTATATGGTGGATTAGATATGGGATTTTCATCTCAAATATGATAAATAGGGAATTAAATTTATTGATCATATTGATATTTGGGTAATTTATCAGGAAATAATTAAATAAAATTTGATTCAATGATTATGTTATCTATTTCAAAAACCACTTTAACCAAAATATACTTAATTTTATCTAATTTTTTAATTGTATTTATTTAATTATAGATACAGGATGTAGTTCCTGAAAAATGTTTAGTTAATTATATCTCACCATGAAAGACATTATTCCATACATTCCTTAAAAATTATACTTCTATTATATCTACAATAGATTCTTGTTTTGTAATTTGATAGATAATATATTCAAAATATTAAATTAAAATACACAATAGGTATAATGACTATAATTTATACTATAGACCAAAGATGATTTCTAATTTGAAATTGACGTTATATCATTATTTCAATCAAATTAACACCTAGTTTTGTAACCAATAAATAATTATTTTACACAATTGGGGTCATTTATTATTCATTATAAATATGAATGATATAAATGTGTAAATAGATCTATAATAAAATAATCTATAATCTATCATTGATTTTAATATAATTTAACCTACTACCAAATCATTTGAATCTTCAGTATTTTTAATTTTTATTTAAATTGCACAATATTGGTCCACGTTATTCTTTTAGGGTAGATTCAATTCACACATGGGGAAATTATTAGAGTAATGGATCATATGTGTGTAGTTGAAATAATAAATATGCATTTCATATCTCATTATTATTCAATCATGAAATTAATCCCCTTTATAAATATAAATCATACACCAAGTATCTTTAAGAAGGCCCATGGTTGTGTCCTCCCAAATTTATTATATATAGGGACCTCTATTGTTCCAATATAATCCTTTATATTAGTTATTTATATATTGTGATCATCCATTCCCTTATTTATTTGTTTTATTTTATAAATTAATGATGTATAAAATATATTATTCATCTTTATATTACATGATTCTATATCATAATACAATGGATATATATAAGAGACTCATAAACTCTAAATACATGACTTAAAAAAATAAATGAGGAAATAAACCATTTTTCCATGTTTATAGATTACAAAAAACAATACAAGCTAACCCTATAAAATAATAATCATACAAGGCAACACCTTCAGACAATTGTTTTCATAAAATCATGATTTTACTCTATCTTTTAACCTTTCACATGGGGAAAATATTTTTCAAAAAAAAATCATTGTAAATAAATTACAATTCATATTTCTTTTTACCACTAAATTTTTAGTATTTTGAATAAAGGACTACAATTAGTCAATATCTCTACATAAATTAAATATATCCATGATAGAATGTTTCTTCTTAGTACACTGCAATTACATAGTGATCTTTTGAGTATCTCCATATTACATAATTTAATTATGTTTTGATAATTAATGAAATATTATTTTATTGGATTCATACATGAGTTTAGAAGTGTTTTTTACATTTTTATAGATTTTAGAAGAAAATAAAATAGTTGAGTCAATGTTTATTTTTTATTAATTATTAATTAGTCTTCTTGTTTTTCGCATTTCATTTGAATTGATTTTCTAAAGAAGTACACTTTAGTATGATTTGGTGAATAATTATTTTGCGGAATAAATTTGTTAAATCTTTTAATTTGTTTGAAGTGTTATTGTATTTAAAAATTTATACAATATTTCATTATGTCTTTCAATATTTTAAAAAATACTTATGATATTGTTATTTTAGTGAATTTATGAGTTAAGGTCCAATTAAAATAAGGTCTTAAGTAATTTTCTGGAGTCATCTTCTTTAATAAAACACTAAAAATGTTTTATTTTTTGGTAAATTAGTATGTAATATGGAATTTTAATTCAATATATTCTATTATGAGATATATATGATGTGAAAAAAGTCTTATTTTGACAATAAATGTCCTACAAGTTATGATGTATTAGACAAATTAACTAACTCTATTTTTTTAAAAAATTATAAATTTTATATTGAATATAATTTCTGATGTAATATGAAGTCTTAAATGGGTTATAAATTACACATATTAATTTTTAATATATTAAAAGGTAGATAATGTCAATTTAAATATATAAAAGTCTTATAAAATGAATATATTACACGTTTTTTTTTTCAAAATCCTTAAATTATTTTCTATAATATAATATATTTCTCATAAAATAACAATATAATATTATTCTTATTAAATTTTACATTTGGATACACATGATATTTATGTATGATTTTTTTCATGATTTTTTATAATTAGATATTTATTAGATGAATTCAATGATAATGAAAATGGATTTGTTTTATAAATTGTTAAATTATAATTATTAAATATCAATTGTCTATCAAAATTCATGCCACATAATTAATGAAGTAAATTTCACAATTGAAATTTCATTGTCTTTTTTTAAGCTATTGAATGTTGTTATCATGTATCTACACAAAAACATTGATGTTTATATTCACTTGGTATGTTTTGAACTTGAATAAGAGATGATCTCCGGAACTGATCAAGTATTATAGTTGTATGATCCATTGTCATTCTAGAATATAAAAAATGTTTCTGATTTATTGAGTCAGAAACATAATGCTAAATTAAGCACGTTACATTAAGAACATGACCCTTTCATAAATAATTTGATGAATTTATGGATGTTGGGGCATACCCTTTTTTTATTCCGGCTTCAGTGCACTCAAAATTTTTATAAATAATTAATCAATATCATAAAGAGGATCATGCCTTGTTAGAAAAATATATTTTCCTTTACTAAGGGTATGTTAAATGAGTATAATGTTTATAAATCAGGTGTTATTATATTCTAAAAGATATTTTGTTTTTTTGGAATTCAATAGTTAATGAAATAATTATTGAGTGAAACTCATAGTTCCCTATTTTCCATTCAACATGATATCACTATGATATATAGACCCCTTTATGTGTTTTAATGGTGTGATGGAATAAAAAGATATATTTTTGACTTCACCATGAAATGTTTTAAATTTGAACATGTAAATATTGAAAAAAAAATTATTTAAGGGAATGCATCATACTTATCCATTTTCAGAGTTAAAAAGGGAAAATAAATCAATAGATTTCATGGTGGCATTGCCAATGTCATCTTGAGGTAACAATTTGATTTGGGATATTATTGATTGATTAACTTAATCTACATAGTTATTTCCCATTCCAAATATTATGATATTGGATTAGAATTATAGACATTATATCAAAGATACATTCACCTTACATGGAGATCCTCTCTACATTATCTTTGATTGTGGTACTATATTTACTTCAAATTTTAGGAATGGACAATAGAAATCAGTTTGAACCAAATTAAATTATAATATAGATTTTAATCCTCAATATGATGGATAGTCTAAATAGATTATTCATAACCTGGAAGATATGTTTTTTCATTATTCAATGGATTACCTGGGAAGTAGGGATCAATATCTTTATTTGGATGAGTTTTCTATTAATAAATTTTTTCATTTTAGTGTAAAAATTTCAGATTTTAAGAAATTATTTGGGAAGTGGTTTTAAATGCTATCTTTTTTCGATGAAGTTATATAAAATATGCTTATGGTAATATAATTTCTAGAATAAGTGGTTGAGAAGGTTCATTTTATTCAAAAATATAAAAGGAAGACTCTGAGCATGTTGAAAATTTATGTGTATAACCTATGAAAAGATCATTCTTTTGAGGTAAGTGATCATTTTTTTTTCTAAAAGTATCTTGACTAAAATTTGTTAAGTGTTTTAGTAAAAAGTGTAATTTAATTAATAAATTAATTATTACGTATTACATCTTGGGTAATTCATGATTTGATTCTTACTTAGTGTCATTTCCTCAGTGTTTATCCCAGGTACACAATGTATTTCACATTTCAATGTTGAGGAAATAAGTGGAAAAATAATCTCATGTTTTCTTCCATGAAGAAGCTCAATTGTAATAGAACCTTTCTAATAAAAAAAATATATTTATATCCATGAATATAGATATAATGTATTACACAATAGGTTAATTCAAAACGTCATGGTTTTGGGAAGAAACCATGTCGTTGAACAAGCATCATGAGAATTTGAAAGTAAAACAATGGAAAGTTATCCTCACTTATAAAATAATTAAATAAAATTATGGGGATCTAATTTTTAAAATAGGTTAATGATTTAATAGCCAATTTAATTTTTATATAACATATTTTTATTATATATTCATTAGTTATATTTAATAGAGTTATAGTCATTATAATAATATTTCAAATTTTTTTTGGTCAAACACAAAAAACAATATTTATAACCAAACTGAATTTTTATTACATTGCTGAATTTAAAATATTTATTTCAAAATTATTTAATGTTGTTTTATAAAAATGAACATAATTTAGGTAATAATCATTAAATGTTAATAAAATATGAATGTTTTATAATTTTATGAATTTTTTTAATTTTCAATGAAAAGTGAGACACATGGATTTTTATTGAAAGCAATATTTTATATTAATGTATTCATAACATAATATTTTATTTTTATTTTGATTGAAAATGTCATCATTATTTTATTTAAAATAATAAAATTATTTTCTAAAAAAAATATTATATTCCTTATCTGAGTATAAGAAAATTTATATTTTAAAAGGACATTTTTCTAAAGAAAATAATTTTCATTATGTTTTTCTGGTTTGATTTTAAATTAAATTATAGCACTAATGATTTATAAATTTTTAAAATTGGAATACATATTTTAAACCAATCAGAATATATTTTTTAAATTGGTCCCTTTTATTTTTTGTCATGACCCAACCCGTCGGGTTTCGATCAACGAGTACCCTAACCCACCTCTAATAGGCTAGTGGTTAGTGACCTGCATCAAGTATACATATTTCACACATGGGAGGCATTATCCTAATGTACCTATATAAACGAACACATATCAAAGACCATATAATTTTGAAATATAAAACAATTGAACCCAATTCATGAATTTATCTATGATCCCACTATCAAATTCCAATAGTAATGTACTAATAGAAATAAAGAGGGAAAATTAAAGACCACCCAAATATTATAGAGAGTCCAACATGATCCATAGGTGACAAAAATAATCAAATGAACCCACTCAAAAACACCTTGTTCTATCAACATCATTTTAGACTCCACCAACACGCTGTCATACTAAGACATCGTCAAATAGGTTGGTGTCTACATAAGACAAGAAACATGTGGGTGGAACCCATGAAAATGTGAGTATAACAATACATTTTAGGAAATACTGAAAACACCATACATGAATCATCATGAATATTAAGATTCAAACATAGATATTAAAATAAATTCATAATAAAAAAATTGGATATACTCTGGAAGGACATCATGCCACCAGGCTATTACAACCAACAACCTCCCAAAAGATTTTCCACAAAATAATGAATGTTCAAGGACAATCCATTACATGAGAAAATCCATAATTATAGAATCTCAATCAAGAGTACATGATCATTTTTCCCCTCCCAAGAAAAGTAACTGGTCTCAAAGACCCTTATACTCATATAGGGGGTCACACCAGGAAGCAGTAGGGGACACGACGAACCCAATTTGAATCAACCGATAATGATGGGGATCATATGAAAATGTTAATATGAACCCTATCAATATATCCATCCTAATAGAAGATCAAGTCCCAGATTAATGATTTTATTAAGATTCCATACACCCCACCTAATGTATAAAAAATAACAGAGTATCATTCTCCATTCCTAAAGGGTGACACCATGAACTCTATCAAAAAATCATCCTCTATATGGGATCAAAATTCTCATATGCAAATATAATTCTACATTGTACCCTCAGGGGAATCATCCAAGGGGAAACACTAATCAGATACTAGTCTAGATTAAATAAAAATAAGAATATAAACACCCACAATAGGGGAACACATGGTGTACTAGGGGTACACAATGTGTCCATATAACCCCTAGTATTCCTCTATGGTTCTACCTCATGTGACATAAAATTAAATAAATATAGGGAGTGTAGTAATAGTACAAGACATGTGCATATCATAAATCACATTTAGCATGTAATATTCCATTACCATGTAACACTATCCATGCTTGTGTACCAACCCATTTACACGTCGTCTTGCCTATGTACACCTGGACTCTCCCATACCCATGTAAACCTATTCAGGCAATCTAAAAGTGTTTGGGTACTTGGAATCCATGTGCGTATGTACACCGATTTATGTAAAATTGATGTGTCCATATATTATTCCTACCCATTCCCATGTATCCTCAAATATACACAGCAATCCATCGATCATGTGTCACACAATGTGTGAAAGGGTCATTGGGTGTGATATTTAACTCATCGTGGACACCATAGAACCACGCAAGGGGGGTCCCACATTGAATTTTTCTCAGGATTACATTCCTTAAAAGGTATATTTTTTCAAAATCCATTGATATTCTCCATGTTTTTGTCGGTGCATCTGCTGTCTCGAATCCTGGTGGGGAATCAATGATCAAGGGACGTCTGACCCTTAATATCATTGATCATTGGCCCCAGAATTTTTATCTTCTCAAAAAACACCATCATCATGAAATATATCACTACTGCATGTCAAAAACAAGAATAAAAATAACCAAAAATCAGTTTGGATCTTCCTCCAATAATACACTGCCATCATCGCACCTTGATCATACCTTTGATCGCGAACTACACTCACAGTATCGATCATTTTCTATGAATAATTATCACCAAATGATTAGATACATGGAATTCATCCAAACATGGTCCAAATAAATTACACATGATGGTTGAGTGAAGAATGGGGGTGGAGTTCATATTCCATCAAAAGTAAAGAAAGAACCATGGCATTTTTCCATTCATCCTGGATGTGATTATTATATATTTAATAATAAAGAGTGGTTAAATAAATGAAATAAATAAATCAATCAATTTAAATCGATTAACATTGTTGGAATCAACTATAATATATGGAATTAATATATGTTCAACAAATATTAATTAAATGGATGGAAACCAAAAATTAACATGCTAGATATAGTTTGGATCTATATTTGATGATGAATGATCTTGTCTTGCCATCATCGGAGAGATACATGAACTATGTTGGCACAATGATCCTCGATCCTAACCTGATCCAATTTCATCTACTATGAATACTCTCCAATGGTTCTCTACTTGTCCATGGATTAGAGTATGGCCCTAAGACATTTCTATAACCATATATTCATCGAAGATATTAGTCAATGAGTAATAAAATACACTTAATTTATTAATTTATTTATATTATTAATTTTAAAATATATATTATTTCCTAAAAAACCAATTCCAATAAATGATCTATCGTTACTAGCATAATACCCACGATTGGAACAAAACGATTTCCTCAGATATCTTATCAATGTCCCCATTTTGGAGTATAGAGAACCTACTTTTCATAAGTCACTTTTACATCATTCAAATGATAAAAATCATAAAAACATTAAAAAAAGAGTATCCAAAGGTTTAATTTCTTGAGAAAACTAGAACCATACATAATTTTTTCAACATAAAACAAATAAATTTATTTAATTTCTTCTTCTCAATCTTCTTATTTTCCCTTGATATCTCCTTAGTATACATAATAACTTGAGGATATACATCAAAAATGGGTGAGATAAAATCCATGTAAGAGGATAGATAAGAACATGAAACATTATAAAATGAGGTGATCATAATCATTATCATCACAACATGTTCATGGGATCATAATCATGAGAGAAAATATTATGAATATACTTGGAATGTGCCAATGCATAAAAATGAAACATTTAGTCTTAGTGGTCAACTACCACACATTATTGTGAAAAAAATATAGCATCATTTTCAAACATATTTCTCATTAATCATGAGGTTTTTCACATTACCATATTCATTTGAGTGTAATATAATTCCAAGATCACTTATCACATCATAATAATTACATTTCTCAATATAATTCTGGGTTCACCCGTCACATCACAACATTTACATTATCATGCATGGAACATATAATATATGTCAACAATGAACATATAATAACCAATTTAAACTAATGGGCCTCATTATATGAGCATAAATTCATAAAATTAGAGTACCCAAATGAAATATGTAATAACATACTTGATATAAGATTCATCATCCTTGAGTGAAGGAAATAATCGTGAGAAGTAAAAGGTGTATTTTTTGAAATAAGTGTTCATTTAGAAAACATTATGTTTGTCATAATATCAACTAGAAAACATTTATATCCATAATATAGTAATATAATTATGAATAAATTATTTTTATCGAATAAACATACTGAAAATGGAGTGAAAGAGGGAAAACCTGAAGAAAGAAATTTGGGTTCGAGAATTCCCATTACCTAGTTTCTTAATGCTTTATTCACATTAATTTCATCAATAATCACATTAGGTTTCTTAATTAACACATAAAAAACCATTTATAAATGTATTATATTCATTATGGATTTATTACGTTCTTTTATTGGACTTTGGATTAGTTTTATAGTTTAAATTCATTGTTTAAGAGTGTTCATTTCTTAGTTTTCATAAATGGTTCACTTGTAAACATGAATGGAAGTTCATGTAGAACATGTATAAACATTAATAATTGATATTACATGTTAAAAATGATCTTAATAGAGTTTAAATAAGATTATAATGAATTTTTTATATACCATGAGGATGAATCATTGGTTAAAATTTAATGATGATTATTTGAGGTTAATTTGGGTGGTTTTTGGATCATAGTGAACATGTTTTGTTTTATCATCATGTATTATTTATAAAGGTTGTTTTTAGAACATAAAAGAGGTTAAAAAATAAACATTACAATATTTTTTCAACCATTTAATGTTTTTATTGACATCCTTGAAGGCGTTGAAGGAAAGTGGAAGTGCATCACCCATGATGTAGGTAAATTAACACATCACATTTGACAATATAATTTTTATAAAAAAAGTGAGAGATGGAGGAGTATAATGAATAATCATACCTTAAAAATATATCATATCGGCTAATCAATAAAATTGGAGTTATCATGACATTTGGATAATATAATTTAAGGATAACCATAGAAAAGGAATAAAATTTGAAAGGAATTTGAAATAAAAGAGAGTGAAATTACCTCTTGAATCCTCTTATTGAGATCATCATCACAAAACCTATGATTGGTCCATGGATGATATGAAGAGTTTTTGGACATGGGAGAGAGGATAATGAAGATGTTTGAGATGAATTATCTCATGTCGTGAAGCTTTAAATGTTTTAGGAAATGAGGTTGTGAGGGGTGGTATTTATAGGGGATGAGAGGGGGGGTTTTTTCAATATTTAATTCATTAATTTATTAATTTCTCTAAAGACAAGAAGTAGTGATGATTACACTACTAAATGCAATAATGAGGGAATTTTTTTTCAAACCAATTTCCATTTACATCATCCATGACTCAAGCATGTTGTATACATTCATTTATTTAGCTTATTTTGTAAATTATTGAATTTCACTTTTCAAAAAATTTAAAGTATTTCAAAAAAATATCAAAAATTAACCATAAAAATTTTATGAATTTTATAATTAAAAAAAGATCTCCATTTTTTGAAAATAATTTTACAAGTAGGAGAAATTAAATTTTTATTTAAAAACATAATTTACATGAAGAATTAGAAATAAAAAATTAAAACTACATTTCTAACACATTGAAAAATTAATTAAGGTTTCATAAAATTATCATAGAATCATAAGATGTAAAAATAATTGTTTAAGAATAAATTTTATGAAAATAAATTTTCTTTTAAATTATTATATTAATCATTAAATATTCACAAGTTACCAAAATACCAACACTATGTTATATTTATATCATATTTTCACTTATAGGATAGATAAATCATATTTATACTATCATTGGTAAGGTTCCTATTAACTTGGCCAAATTACTATTAATAACTTTCATATTACTATTCATAAGGGTAAAATTACTATTCATAAGTGTATATTACTATTTATAAAAAATTATGTTTGTCATATCAAACTCCAAATATATTACTGATCGCAACTGTGTATGTCAGATTTTCGAAATTCAAATTACAGAAGTCAGAAAATTAAGTTTAAATGTCACATAGAATCTAGTATTTCATTTATGCATGATTTGGAACTATGCTTCCTAATGTTATTTTATGTGATTATACTATATTATATTACAGTAAGAAGGTATAAATTGCATTGATAAATTTTTGGGTCATTACATTTTCCCACCTTTTGAAATTTTCCCCACAAATTTTCATTTTACAAAAATAGGTGAGCGTATTTCTCCTTCATCACATTATCATGTTCCCAAGATTATTATTTATAATTATGGTTCTTATAAAAAACATTTACAATTTTGGTTTTCTTACTGCATAGAAACTTATCTCTTTGGTCCATAATCTTTACTGGCTTCTCTTTAGAAGAGATATAATATTCCAGCTATACAACCTCTGAGTTTAGTATATGTGAGGGATCTGGTATGTACTTACTCCTAATTGATACATGTAAAATATCATGAGCTTGATCCATATTCAGTGGAAGTTCAAGAAGATATGCCACAGATCCTTTGAGGTCAAGGATCTCAAAGGGGCCAGTGTCCCTTGGGAATAGATTCTATTTTTTTCCAAACCGAATGACTCTCTTTCATGGTGTTATTTTAAGGAAGACTCTATCTATAATGTTTAACTCCAAGTCCCTTTGAAGGTGGTTAGAGTATCTCTATATCCAACTTTGAGAATCTATGATATTTTGTTGGATGTAATGAAAAATATTGGTCATCTCATGTACAAGATTATGTCAAAGTATCTTTAATTCTACAGCTTCATCCCAACAGGTTGGAGTTTAACATCTCTTTCCATATAGAGCTTCATATGGAGCCATATGAAAACTCGATTTAAATGTATTGTAGTGTAAGTATTCAACCAATGAGACATTTTTTCATCATCCCCCATCTAATTTTAAAGAAAATTCTCTTAACATATCTTCGAGCATCTAAATAGTCCTTTCATATTGGCCATCATTTTGGGGGTGATAGGTCATGCTAAAATTCAATTCAACACTCAAGGCATGTTGAAGACTCTTCTAGAATTTAGATGTGACCCTTAGATCACAATCAAAGACAATATAGAGTGTAACCCCATGCAGTCTCACCACACCCATCACATATATCTTTTAATGTTGTTCAAGTAAGAGATCTTCTTGAATAGTGATAAAGTGGGAAGTCTTGGTGAGTCGGTCCACCACAACCCATATCAGATTATTTCCTATGGATGTCTTTGGGAGACCCATGATAAATTCTATATTGACATTATCCCATTTCTACATGTATATGGTCAATGGTTTCATCATTCTTTTGGACTTATGTCTCCCTTAATTAAATTCCTGAAAAATCAAGCACCATGAGATATACTCAACAATCTCTTTTTTCATGTTGTCCTACTAGAAGTTTTTTCAGAGATCACAGTACATCATGGTGCTACCAGGATGGATAAATAAAGGTGAGATATGTGTATGATAAAATATTTATTTATTTATCCTTTGTGATTAAAGAAAAAAAATTGTGTTCTAAACTAAATCACACAATCCTCGTCAATATGGAATTCTTGCAGCTTCCCTTTCATTACTACATTCACCTTCCTTTGTATCCCAAGATCATCCCTTTATGCCTCCTTAATCTTCTCTTAGATAGATGGTTGGGAAATCATTTGGGTAAGGTAGGATGTATTTCTTATAGTTGTGACTTCCAAATCCATTCTTTTCATATCCATGAAAAAGGGTCTTTCTCAATCCATAACATAGATAGACTGGTTGGTTCAAATATTTTGAGAGCATTAGCTATCTTATTCACCTTTCTAATATGATAGTGAATAGATAAATCATAGTCCTTAATTAGCTCTAACCATCACCTTTGATGCATGTTGATCTCCTTTAGTGTGAATATATACATTAGGATATTGTATTGGGTATAAATGTCACATTTCTCACCATAGAGGTAGTTCCTCCATATTTTAAAAGAAAAAATCACAACTTCTAGCTCCAGATCATGTATTGGGTAGTTCTTCTCATGGATCATCAACTTCGATGAGGCATAGGCTATGTCATTTTCATTTTTCATGAGTACACAACCCAAACCTTTCTTTGAAGAATTACTGTATATCACAAAACATTCTCCACTTTCCGGTAATGTGAGTACAGGTGCAGTGATCATCCTTCTCTTTAGCTCCATGAATCCTTCCTCGTATTCTTTTATCCAGACATACTTTACCACATTCCTTGTTAACATATTTAGTGGTCTTGACAATCATAATAAATTTCTAACAAAACATCTATAGTACCCAGATAATCCAAGAAAACTATAGATTTATGTGACAGTAGAGTGTTAAGGACATTCCTCAATTTCTTTTATTTTTTAAGGTTCCATTGAAATTCCCTCACTTGTGATCACATGTCCCACGAATATTACTTGCTTAATCCAATAACGACACATTCTGAAGCTTGTGTAAAACTTATCTTTTGTCAATTTCACAAACACAAGCCTTATATGTTCTTCATGTTCTTCCTTGATCTTCGCGTAGATGATAATATCATTGATAAACTTCATCAAAAATTTATTGAGGAAAATTACAAAGTCTCTATTCATTATATCCATTATGATTATAGGGGAATTAGTATGTAAGAAGTGAATCAACAGAAACTCAAAGTTCCCATACCTTGTATGGAAGACAGAAATTTGAATATCATCCTTCTTCACCTTTAGCTGATGATACCTAGAATGAAGATCCACCTTTGAGAAGTACTAATATCCACATAGCTAATCGAAAAAGTCATCAATCCTTTGGGAGATGATACTTGTTATTAATGGTTATCTTGTTGAGTTCCCAATAATCGATACACCACCACATTGATCCATCTGTATTCTTCACAAAGAGAATTGTTCCACCATAAGGTGATGCACTAGGGAATCTAAACCCATTTGTCCAAATTCTATTGAAGCTACTTCTTTAACTCCTCTAGTTTAGTAGGAGCCATCCTATAGGGACACTTTGATATAGGAGTAGCTCCGGGTATGAGTTATGTTGAGAACTCTACCGCACAATCTGGGGGAAGTCTGGGTAACTCTTCAGGTAATACATCACTGTATTCCATCACGATAGGCATTTTTGCTAGATGAAACTTTCTTTTACCCAACCATATGAGCAAGGTATGCCTCTTCATTGGGAATCAACACCCTAACCATTGAAGGATTTTTCAAATAATGTTCCTGATCTTCCGTGCATTTCTAGAGGACTATAAGATGGTTCCGAATATGAAAAGATATTTACTTTTCCTTATAGTTGAGATATTCTATATATAATGAGACCCAATTCATTCCCATTATAGAATCGAATTCCACCAAGAAAAGTATCATGAGATTTTCTGGAAGAATCCTCCCACATACACCAATAATAGAAGATCCCAAAACTTGGGTTGTAATGATTGCACCACTTGGGGATTTTATAGATATCTCTACATAATGGTTTTAGGGATTCAATTCAATAGTTCTAGAAAACTTGTGACATATAAAGGAATGTGTAGAAACATAATCAAATTATAATTTTTCTATTATTGAGTGAATAGGATGTGGAACTTGTATGATATCATTTTATTTCTCCACTTATGTAGTAGTGATAGCATATCCATCCATTTCACCTTTGGTTTTGATGGTTGATGATGCTGATTTCCTTCAAGGGATTGAGTTTTAGTGCACTGGCTTGCATATTTACCTAGCTCCCTAAAGGTGTAGTATTGGACCATGGGTGTGTCTCTCCTTTCCTCAACCACATTCTACTACCTTATCATGTGTTTTAGACACTCTTGAACTTTGTGTAATTCTATCAAACACTTTAAGCATTTACCCATCCCTTTGTAGTAGTATCCATGTTTAATTTTCCCACATTTTTGACATGTGGTTGGTAGAGTTTTCTATCCACCTTTCTCATTAGATGCTCTGGCAAGAAACACCATCTTTCATTTCTTATCACCATAGCCATGGGACCAATCTTCTAACTCTATCTCCACTTTGAGAGCACATGAACGAATTCTTCATAACTCCCAATGTCTTGAATTTCAAGATCCATTCGAAATTCTTACTTTAATTAAGTAAAGAATCTACCTATTTTTCTATCATTGTTGATAATGAAACCTTAATTTTACCGTTAAATCCATGTGAAATTACCTTTGTAGGACATGAAAAATTCTCCATCAATTTTCTTTAGCTCTATGAATACTCTCTCCATCTTTTTATGAAGAGTTTATGGTAAGTAATTGTTATCAAACATTATCTTAATGTCTTCCGACTCCATATCTTCAATTTCACCCCTTATCTTGGTGTTCTAAATCAGATATCACCATTGGATAGCCTCTCCATCAAGAAAATAAACTTCCAGGGCCACCTTATTTGTCATAGAAAAGTGAAGCATAGAAAATATATTCTCTATTAAGTTGAACCACTATTCCAAAACAAGTGGATATGAAGATCCACTAAATGTTGGTGGTCATTTCCACTTAAAACACCCATCAACCAGTTTATCCCTCTTAGGTGAAGGAGGATGTTCCACATTATTCAGGTTATTATTTTTGACCTGATATAGCTCGGTAATAATCACCATGAAGTTTTGAACTCCACCTCTCAAAGAATTTGGGATGTTGTTGACGAAATCAATGCATTGTACCTCACATGGTTTGTTGGCTTAGTTTCTCCTGGTTCCCCCCATTTTCTATAATAGAAATGGTCAAAAGAAATCTTAAGTAAACAATTCATGAATATTTTTTTTTCATTTAACACTAAAATAAAATCTTGTGGGTTCCCTATTTTTAGAAAAGCTTTTGGTGTGATTACATATACGCAGTCTCATACAATGGTTTTCATTAATGTTCTCTAATAATAATTCCCAAATCAACTAAACCATGACTCTAATATCAATTATACCAACCCTTATTTTTTTACATTACTTTTACATAATTTTAATGATAAAAAAGATAAAATCATTATTCAATGAGGATCCAAAGGTTTAGTTTATTGGGAAACTAAGACCATACATAAATTTTGAATCATAAAACATAAAAATTTATTTATATATTTCTTCTATTTATTCTTATTGTCCCTTGAGCTCTCCTTAGTACATGTAATCACCTATGGATATACATCAAAATGGCATGAGAAAAAAGTCTATTAAGTAGATAGATAAGAACATGAGACAATATAACATGGGGTGCGCATAAGAATTATCATATTAAAATATTCATATGACTATAATTATGAGAGGAAACATTATGAAAAGACTTGGAATGTGGAAATACGTAAAAATGAAATGTCGCATCTTATTAGTCAACTAACTCACATAGTTGTGAAAAAATATATCATCATGTTCACACATATTTCACTTTACTTGCGAGGTTCTTCACATTACCAAATGCATTAGAGTTCTATATATTTCTGGGCTCACCAATCACATCGTAAAATTTATATTTCACTATATAATTTTTGGTGCACCAATCAAATCATAACATTTAAATTATCATGCAAGAAACATAGATCATATATCAATATTGAACATATAATAATCCATGGAAGGGAATGGGTTTCATTTCATGAGAAAACAATCATAATAATTGGATTCCCAACTGAAGTGGAGAATAACATACTTGATATAAGAATCATCAAAATTGAGTGAAGGAATCAATCTTGAGAAGTAAAAGGAGTGTTTTTTTAAAGAATATTTTTTTGGGAAAACATTATGTTTGTCATAAACCCAAGTATAAAATATTTACAGCCCATAAAATTTATGATATTGATGAAGAAGTTTTTTATAGAATAACATTAGACAAATTAATTAACACATAAAAAAAATTTTATACATGTATTTGATTCATTATGGTTTTATTAAGATATTTTATGGGATTTTTTATTAGTTATAGAGTTTAAATTAATTGTTTGGGAGTGTTCATTTCATAGTTTTCATGAACGGTTCAGTTGTACACATGAATGGATGTTCATGAAAAACATGGATAAACATAAAAAATTTATATTACATGTTATTAATGAAATTCAAGGAGTTTAAATGATATTATAATGATTTTTATATACCATGAGTATGAATCATTAGTTAATATTTAATGATGACAGTTTAGGTTAATTTGGGTGGTTTTTGGATCACAACGAACATGTTTTGATTCATCATTTAGTATTATGTATAAAATATATTCATATAACATAAAGGGGTTAAATAATAAATATTAAAATATTTTTCAACAATTTAATGGTTTTAATTGCATCCTTGATAGAATTTAAGGAAAATGGGAGGGCATCTCCCATGATGTATCTAAATTAACACATTAAAGGTGAAAATTTATTTTTTATAATAAAAGAATGAGAGGGAGGAGTATAATGAATAATATTACATTAACATGATAGAATAGATGTATATCAACCATAATGGAGTTATCATTACATTTTAATAAGATAAATTTATGATATGTTAAGAAAAGAAATGAAATTTGAAAGGAATTTTAAAGAAAAGAGAGATAATTTACCACTGGAATTATCCTCTTGAGATCTCCCCAAGGAACCTAGGATTGGTCCTTGGAAGAGACCAATAGCTCATAAACGTGTGGGAGGGTCTCAATAAGAGTTTTGGGAAGAATTTTGTAAAGCCTTCAAGCTTTCTTGGTGTGAGGAAATGATGTTGTGAGGGGTGTTATTTATTGTGGATGAGAGGGGTCTTTTCTCTATATTTAATTCACTAGTTTATTAATTCCTATAAAGTCTTGAAGTAGTGATGATTACATGATTAAATATAGTAAATCAAGCATTTTAGTTCGAACCAATGACCATTTACACCAGACATGACCCAAGCATGATGCGTAAACTCATTTATTTAGCATATTTTGTAAATTATCAAATTTCACTATTCACCAAAAATTAATGTATTTCAGAAAAATGTCCAAAATTAACCCTAACCATATATTTATTTTTAAAATTAAAAAATGAACTCCTTTTTATGAAAATATTTTCCTAAATATGAGTTATTCTATTTTTAATTAAACACATAATTTACAAGAGGAATAAAAAATTTAAAATTAAAACAGGTTTTCTAACACATTTAAAAATTAATTAATGTCTCATAAAACTATCATATAATCATAAGACATCAAAATAAATGTTTATGAATACATTTTAAGAAAATAGATTCTCATTTAAATTATTAAATTTATCATTAAATATTCATTACATACAAAAATACTGACACAATAATATAATTATATAATATTGACACTTATAAAATGTATAAATATTTTTTATACTATCATTTTTAAGGATCCTATTCACTTGGATGATTTAATATTCATAAGGATCATATTACAATTTATTAGGGTTACATTACTAATCATAGGATTATATTACTATTTACAAAAAATTATGTTTATCCTATCAGACTCCAAATATCTTACTGATTGCAACCGTGTATGTCAGATTTTCAAAATTTAAATCATAGAGGTGGAAAAATTATGTTTAAAGGTCACATATAATTTATTAGTTCATTTATGAATGATGTAAAATTGTGATTACTATTGTGATTTTATGTGATTATACTATATGATATTACTATAAAAATGGAAAAGTTTCATTGTGTAATGTTTGTCTCATTACTCATCATTTTCATGAAGCTAAACATGTGTAAAATTTAATATATTTAATATATTTCAAAAAATAATTTTGAGAACACCGGTCCTCAAAATTTCACATTTTCTTAATGAATATCTCTTCAAATAATCCATATAATATCTAGAATAAATTCATGTCATTCCATTCTTCCCCCTTAGGTCTCCCCCTGAAAGTAGATAAACCTACTAAAAATGATAATGGTACTATGATTTAATCTAGGTCTCCCACTACCAAGTGTTCTTTAGAATATTATTTCTCTATTTTCAAACATTCACTAAGGGAATATATTTCCCATAAGGGATCCTCTCCTACAGATCCTTGATATCCACTAGGTACTCCACAAATGTGTCTCCATCCTTTATGTCCATCTCACCACTTTTGATAACATACAATGGGTAATGCATATACCTCCTTAGAAACAACACATGAAAGAAATCATGTAACTGGTCTAGCTATGGTGGTAGAGCCAAGTATTATTCTATCTCACTAACTCTAACAAGTATATTTAATGTCCCAATGAATCTTAGTGATAGAATTACACCCTGAAAAAAATATCTATAAACCACAATGAGGTGAGACACTCAGAAACACATGATATCCCTTCTCAAACTCTAGAGGTATCCTTCATCGATTCGAATATGACTTCTGATAGCTCGATACAGTATTTTTCTACCCTATTATGATATTCACCTTCTCTGCAGTATCTATCACCAACTCTAGGGCCATGAGTGATGACTTTTCGAGATCAGTCCCAAAAGTAGTGACCTATATGGCCACTCAAACAATGAAAATAATGGTTCCATAAATATTTTCGAATTGTAGTTGTTTTTGTATGAAAATTAAACCTTAAGTATATGATAATCCTAACTATGACCAAGTACAACCTGAAATCTGGCACCATATCCTCAATGACCTAAATGGTCCACCTACTTTGGCCATCAGTCTGGGGGTGAAAATCTATGATCAAATGGAACTGAGTCCTAAATGCCTCCTATAATCCTATATATAATCATTATGTTAAGAAAGCGTCACAATCTGATACAATATTGAAGGTAACTCCATGGATCCCGAATATATACTGCATTTATGGTCATCCCACGATCTATATGTCACACTTATCTCAAATGGATATGAAGTGAACCATCATGGTGTGTAAATATTTGATCATCCATATTGCATCATCTCCCCTGGACATATGTGGTATTCCAATCATGTATCCCTAGTATATCTGATCCAAAATTCACTCGGGAACCTCAATGGGTTGAGATAAACCCACTGAAATCTTATTATAATCTTTCACTTACTGACAAGTGAGGCATCAAGTGAAAATATCTACAAAAAAACACATTAAACATGGAGACCCAAACAGATTTTGGATGTTCTGGTACATATTTTCTACACCAATATGAACTAATGAACTCGACCTATGGAACTCCCGTACCACCTCCTCATATAAATTCAATGGTAACATAGTCCATCCTATGAGAAAAATAGAGCTATATCCATATTAAGAATATCCGTCAGAAGAATGTCAAGTGGGTATCTTAGTATGTAATATCTCACAACTAGTATCTCCATACTGATCTTCCCTAACATGCTGTAAAATAAGTGGTGTAACAACCATAGACTGAATATACAAAGATCTATCCTTGTACACTAGGGTCAACTGCAACGAGGATTACTAATATAATTCCCCATCCAAAAATTTCAAAAATGGTCTTTTGCTGAGAGCACCATCCACCATGTTCCCTTACCCCGAATTAAAGACAATATCAAATTCATAGCACTATACAAACTCTATTTGTCACCTATGTCACATTTATGATTCTTCTGAGTGAAGATATAATTGATACTCATGTGGTGATATTTGATGATAAAATCCTCACCCATAAGGTAGTGTCACTACATCTTTAGTTAGAAGAATACCACTACTAACTAAATATCATATGTCACCTAGTTCCATTCATGTAGTCACAATTTATGTAAACTGGAGGAAATCACTTCCTTACTGGGCATTATATCTCACCCAATAATAGTTTCTGATGTATTTTAAAACACTACGTACTCGACTCCCTCCTCTATAAATCTCAAGATGTGAGTGCTCAGAAACCTCTGCCTTAGCACCTAAAAGAACCTATGTAAATTTTTTATCCACCTGAAAGGCTACCTCTTTTGGATTAAATCTATAATGTGGGATACCAATCTTGAAAAATTGGGTAGCAAACTTGTATATTACCTTGCCAACCCATGGAAACATCACACATGAGTAAAACTCTTAGGTGGATCCCATGCAATGACAACCTCATCCTCTACTGGGCCGACTTCCACTCCAACCACAGAAATGATGTTTCCATTGATGTGTACCTCTTGAATCCAAAACTAACACTTCATTATCTTCCAATAAATATGGTTCTCTCAATGTGTGTCTAGTACAATCCTTAATTGTATCATTTTTACACCTAAAAAATCAAGTACATTTTGTTATCATTGATAAAGACTACCAAAACCGATCTAAGAAAGGATGAAAGATACATTTAATTAATCCCATGAACACTATCGGTTGTTCATCATGATGAAGGGAATCACCAAGTAATCATAGTAACATTGTGACATCTTAATTAAATCTTTGTTATATCCTCATATCATACTCGCATCTAGTGATACCCTGATCTGAGGTCAATATTCATGAACTTTCAATCCCCTCTCAACTAATCAAAGAGCTTGTTGATCCTCGGTAGTGAATAATTATTATTCATGGTCACCTGGTTCATGTTTCAGAAATCTACACATAACCTCAAACTCATATCTTTCTTCTTGGAGAACAAAACTGGGGATGCCTAGTAGGAAACCAAGGTTCCCAAAAATCCCTTCTCCTACAAGTTATCAAAATTCCCCCTCAAATCACAATGCTCTATAGGATCAATCTGATATGCTAGCACAAATATCGAGGAATTAAAGGGGTTAAATTTGATGCAAAATTATAAATCATGTTATAGAGGTAAACTTTCATGTACTTTGGGAAGAGATCCTCATGCTCTACCACCAGCCTAGGGAACCAATATCCCATAGAATCCCCAAATTGATTAATTATTATATCCTACTATAGAGTAATCATTTGAACTCTTCTCTTACTATTATCATCCTTCTCTACCAAGTTCTCCTTTTCAACTATAATTGTAAAACTCATCCCATCATTGTGGTAAAATTGTATCATCCACCTAAAATAGTAAATCATGGAATGAATTTTTAAAAGTCATTCTATACCTAAGATGATGTCCTAAGGCCTCATGACTACTACATGGATATCCCATACAAATATCTCACCTAAAATAATCAGATCTCACTATCAGTACATGTCCTCAATTAGTAATTCATTGCCTATCGAAGTTGTTAACCACATGGGTTGAGTTAGAGGCTGAACAAAAATATCTAAATCTCAAACATGAGAAGTGGAAAGAAAGGAATGAATTTCACATATGTCTATAAATACACCATATGAGGTAGATTACACAGAGATCGTACCTCGTATCATCCCTGTAGCCTCAAGGTCATAAGACTCCATAGCCTGCAGCATACCTCATCCATGACCATAGGCACCGTGAGGTAGACGCAGACCACCTTGGGGATGTGGTGGTAATAGATCAATCCTTTGAATAGATCCTACTACTCTGAAGGACCATATTCTAGGCCCCTACCCTATGGAACAACCTAAGGCTCACTAAAACACTCTTGTATTGGTTAGAATATAGAGATATATCATTGAAGCCCTGATATCCTAGTGTAATCCCTACTCAGTGGTCTGTGCTCTAAAAAATGGCTCCCAAACCATATCCATGGAGTATTTTGAGATATCAGTATAAGTAACTGAGTACTCCTACATGGTCAAAATAAACATCTTGAAATTAATAAGCTTTTGTGTGTACACTATTCACAACTTGGCTGGATAAAACAACTCTATGAATAGATGACTTAACTCTAATATAATGATATCTATCTTTCTGGGTGACTGAGTCGCTTTACTCCGCTATCAATTAGAAGATCCTTGAAGAAGACTCCTTTTGAATAATTCTATTTAATCTATATACATTCTTGCAAGTTGGAAAACTTGATTGACTACCTCTAGCTATTCCTTATCCAACTGGGGGTATAGCTCACCCTGAAACCTTGGAGGTATCTTCCTTTAGAACTCATGTTGTGAACTCTTCAAAAATTCATCCTCTGCTGGAACATCAAGCACTTGCTTCAAATCAATGGGTGGTGGTATAGCCTGTAAACCATGTAGAGGTGCTATATCTAGTAAATTACCATTTACTGAAGCCTCATCACTTGGTGGATCATCCTCAAGATCAAATAGTGTAATCCTAGAACATAGTCATTATAGAGGCATCCTGAAATAAAAATATGTACCATGCCCAAAATTTATATATGGGGAGATGACTCAAGAAGGACCTAGAAACCCAAATGCATTCCTATATGATTCAAGTACCAATATTTTCTCTACCACCAATGTCTATAAGTATCAAGTCAAAAGGAAGGTGATCAATTTCCTGGTAAATATATATTTTATCTATCGCACCAACACTAGAGTCGCTATCCTGAAAGACAAACTCTAAACACTTAACACATTTACCTGAAACAAATATCACATACACGAGTACTAAGGTTGAAATAACTACTTTGATTCCACTCTATCACAATCTAACCCACCATGGTATGAACAATGACTACCTTAATCCCACCTCATACTGGCTAGGGGATTGAGACCAACATCATGTAGTCATATCCCACACAGGAGAGGAATTAGGTTAATGTACTTATACACATGCACACATCTCCAAGCCCATAAAATTCTAAAATGTCCAATAACTAAAAACAATGAATGCATGCATCTATAATCCCATAATCAGAGTACCATGATAAATTTATGAAGGTAATATAGATGTCCAAATAAACAATCAACAAAAAAATGTATATAGTCCAACCTGCTCCAAGAGAGAGGACACATATCAAGTGCAACAACCCGGAAAAACCCTTTGTCTATAAAGCTTGATCTATATTCCACCAGGTCTCCATACTCCCAGGACACCATCAAATGTTCAATATTCTGTATAAGACATGGAAAACATAGGTAGTTCCCATGTTAGAATGATTACAAAAATACCGAGTACGACATCACAAAAAAACCAAATATGAAGAATCAATAATATTAAACACATAATAATGATATAACAATAAATTTATAATAGAAAACATAGATATACTCTGGAAAGACACTGTGAATCTAGGTAGTCCCAACTAACTGCTAGCCACAAGATTAAAATCAAGGAAATTATCAATCTAGGATAACCCACTTAATGATCCGTGCTATAAATGGTGACACTCAACCAATAGGTTATGATAATTGGGACCCATATAAGAAAGATCATTGGTCTTAAAAGACCTTGATAATCAGATAGGTGTTCACACTTAGAACTATGAGGGATACCACAAACCCAATATGAATCAAACTGATACATAAGGGACCCTATTAAAGTGATAACATGAACCCTACTAATATGGACAACTAGATGGATGATTAACTCCTTACTCAAGGAGGTCATGAAAATTTCACACACTCTAAAATGGATATTAAAAATGATATAGGATCACACTCAAGTCTCACATAAGAAAATCATGAACTCAATATTCATGTCAAGCTATAGAGGGGATCAAAATCCTAAGATGTGAATGTAATTCTCTATTGTACCTCTTGAGAGAATGCACTAATGTAACAAAATCAACCAATATGGGTCAATACTGAAGAAATGAAGGAAAAAAAACCACGAAGGCTGTAAACTGAGTGTATAAGGGGTAAAAAATATGTCAATCCCACTAATGTTATTCTTGTGTGGTATTTCCTCACACAACATGTCAATATCTAAATATATCATGTGTCAGAATGGTATATAGGTTTTAGAGATAGCAAAAAACCATTCTCATTCCTTCCAATCACGAATTTGTACCATTTCTCATGACCATGAACCTACCCCCATACAAATGGTTGTGCTCATGTACCCATATCCTTTTTTTTACCCGTGTACACCCAATTATGTACTCTAGACATGTACATTTACTTGGAATACACATTTTTATTTACACCTTTCCATGTACGTTGAACATGTCTATGTACATGGCCAATCGGTGCCTGTCCATCATATAATATATATTCAATACACCGAGCACATGTCACATGGATTGTGATGTGATCAAATGACCTGTGATATTTTACTCACTATAGAAATGCTAGAGTTATAGAGGGTGTATCAAATGTTTTGTAACACCAGATTACACTTTGTACAATGTGGAAATTTCTATAATCTATGAATTTTATCCATGAAATTATTGGTTCTAACTCAATCCCAAATCCTATCAGGGAATTACCAATCATGGGTCATCTTACCCTTTCTATTATTGATCAATGAGATTCAGGTTTGGATCTACTTAGAAATCAACACCCTGGATCCATCTATCATCGTTGCATGAAAAAATTCATAGGAATGGAAACCACATATCCATTCTGACGTGCCTCTAATCATACATCTCCATCACTGCACCTTAATCATAACTTTGATCATGGACTACACTGAAAACATCTATTCATTACATCGAATAATGGTAACTCAAATATAGAATAATTGTTATTTTTCAAACCATGGTCAAAATAAATCACATGTGATAAATGTGTGAAGAAAATGGGTGGATAAATCCATAAACCATAAAATGTGATGGAAAAACATTGACCTTTGATCATTCATACCAAATAAATTTTCATAGATAAAGATGAATGAAGAGGAATAAAATGAATGAAACAAATAATTACATCAATTTAAATCCACTATTGAAGTGAAAATCAATTCTTGTTCTTGGAATTGATATGAGTTCGACCAAAATTAGAAAATGGTATGAAAATCAAAATTCAACATCTTACCAAGATTTTGGATCGATCGATGATGCATAATGGTCTGGTGTTATCGTAGTTGGTGATATTCATGAACTCCAATGGTGCAATGGTCCTCGATCCAGATCTGATATGATTTTGTCTACTAATAATGATCCTCAACAGTACTCTATGTGTCCAAGGTTCAGAGGAACATTCTGATACGTCTCTATGATCC
Organism: Viscum album; assembly: GCA_963277665.1. Classification (NCBI taxonomy): domain Eukaryota; kingdom Viridiplantae; phylum Streptophyta; class Magnoliopsida; order Santalales; family Viscaceae; genus Viscum; species Viscum album. The sequence goes on along the minus strand of OY728156.1, from coordinate 1,436,325,497 downwards.
TATATTAAATGAATATATCAATCAAAACTTCAAAACAAATAAAATTAATTAATTATATTCATCTCCCCCCATGTTATATTTTTCAGAAACACCCCACACCGAGAAAGGTTATGTCATTCCTTGTTTAAAACCCATGATCTAAACTCAACAGTGGGATTCAATTTCTAATCTGGGTGTCTGTTCAGGATTTATTATACTTTTTCATGAAAATTGTATGTGCGTGAAATTTAATATATTTACTATATATCAAGAGTTAATTATATGATAATTATGCCTAATATTCTCATGAAATCTTAGTTCCAATCTCCAAAAATAATTCATATAATATCCAGATGCAGTACATGAAAATATGATTCATCACATTTTTATCAATATGAACAGTAACCTTTGTAATTTTTATTATCACGGTAAAGGAAAAAAAGTTAAATATTGATAAAAATAAAATGATAAGGACTTTACAATGGCCAAAAAACATGACTTAATTTTATTGGATTAGTCCATTTCATTCGTAAAGGTCAATGATACAATTATATAGTATTTTTTGACCATTTTTATGAGATATTGACATTTCTAATATTTTATTTAAAGAAAAGACTATAATTTCATAATCTTATTTTTATTTAACAAATTTCTTTATTATAGATATTACTAGAAGATATGTTTGTTTATAAATTGTATTATTAAATCAAATATATTAATATTATTCTTATTAATTTATTTTCAATTATTAGTGATGAAATAATTACAATAAAATTTTACACAATGCTGTTGGTGTAATTATTAAATTAAAGGAAAAATCATTAAATGATATTAAAAATATTTAAATTAATAAAATTTGAGTCAAATACTGTACTCCAATAATTCCCTAAAATAAAATCAAATGCTAGGTATGGATTAATTTTTTTTCTCATTTTACTTATTTTCAGATTTTTTTTAAAATCAATATGATGAATAGTTAAAAAAATACATTAATGATATTTTATAATAAATAATATATTATTAAATGATAGAAAATTTCTAAAAATCTTATATATGGAGAAATGACTAGTAGATGTTTACTAATATCAACCATGGTCCATTTCTGAGCTGTTTTTTCATTTATTGTAATTATCTTGACCCCAAAAGAGTATACATATTTGTTGTCAATGGAACAGTGAATGGGGATAATAAGAGGATAAAAATGAAATATAATTGTAAACACATATTCAAAATTAGTATAATTATTATTATATAAGGTCATTTAAAACCATAAACAACCTATATTTAAAATAAATTATTTTTGAACCATTTGGAATTGAATATTAATATATATTAATTTAATATTATGAGGAATTCAAAGAGTGCCCCTCCACACTCTTATAAAAGGTATCTACTTCTTCACATTTATTCACACTTAAAAACCCATTTAGTTAATAAAATCCATAAACAAATCTATTCATAGAATCCATCCCCTCATTCTAGAATTATTTTTTCAGGTTGAATACCAGCCTTTAAGTGCTTTAGATATCAATCAATGGAGACTCTCTAGAGAAGAGTTTTATTTATTAATTTCATGTTTTAGTTTTATTTCATCATCCACCTCCTTCAAGTCATACTTAATCAATATTATATAATAACACCAGTATCATCCATATAATTTGTTTTTATGATAATGTTACAACATATATCCCTCTCCCCTTCCATCAGGTGGGAAAAAATACATCATTCATGAACTGATGTTATTTGTTTTGCATCACTATATCCCAGGTATGGTTATAATGATGGAATTAATATATATATATATATGTATATATATATTTATTTCATAAAATATTTATTATTTATGAAAGATAATATATCATTTATTTTGTACCATTTCATTCACTAAGATATTATAATGTTGTTTGTGCGTACATGTGGACTATAAGATCAACAACATGATGTGATTTATTTTTAATTACCTCATAACATGGCTGATATATATAGGTATAATTAGAATAAATAATATTATATTTATTAAATTATGATCATTCTATAAAAATGAAATGATACTTTCTTTCTTTCCATAATGATCATTGAAAAATTGAATCATTACTCATGCGTACGTACGACCTACTGTCAAAATTATTGTAACATAGTTCACTTTTCCAAACCATCGTTCATAATTAGTTTTAAAATTAACTTTTATAGTTAAAATTTTGAATTATTTATTAATTATAATTATGTATTTATTTTTAAATAATGAAATATTTTACCATAATCGACATATTGAAGTCCTTTTGGCGGCGTAAGCCGAATATCACAATTTTTTTTTTGTAAATTTAATTTTTTAAGTAATAATATATTACATAGTAATAAGTAAATTAAAATAAATAATAAAAATAAATTTTTTCTTATTCATGTAAATATCTTACATATATATTTTAACTAAGGATAAATAGAATGTACATGACAAGTTGGGATGGAGGTAATCATTGAGGAATATAATGATGTTATGAACCTTTATTATTTTATGAGGTGTATATATAGACCCTTGAAATGTTATATAATGAATTTATATATTAAAATGATATTTAAGGTTTGTTTTAGGATTCAAATGTTTCAAAATTATAATTATAATGTATTTAAAAAATCCATTTTTAATGTTCCATTTTAATTTTTTTAAAAAGTATATACGAATGTATTTTTTTACATATACAGCATGAATGGAATATCAACCATTAATTTTTCATCAATTATTTGAATATTACATTATAATTTCTTCATATAGAGACCCATGGTTAACATACATTTATATTAAATCATTTTATATTAATATTCTTCTCATTATAAGAATACATACCCGAGGACCATAATAGTTTAGTCCATTTAGAAACATGGAAGCATGAAATTATAACTCAATGAAAGATCATCAAAATATCCCTAAAATATATTTCCCTTTTAGTACTCCATCTTAAAACCATTATTTTTAATGTAGGGAAAGGAAACATTAGAAAGGGGTGACCATAGATGCTTAGAAAGAGTTAACAAGGTTGATGTGTAAGAATAACAAGATGATAAGGGTATGATAACATGATCATAAAATTTGAAGATAATTCCATTCATATTTAAAATAATAATGAAGATTCATGTAATAAATATTGGTAGTTTATAAGACATGAATTATAAAGGAATCAAGAATATAATCCATGAGAGCATAATAGAGGAATAAGATATGTAATTTTGGCACACATGTAAGCATAGAAAATCCTTTTTCAAGGATACCTAAAAAGCCCTTTATCACATGTTAGGATTGGGATAATCATTCATGTAACTAAATTTGTTCTCGGATGATCTCCCATGTACCCTCTTGTTTCAGGCACTATATGCCCACCCCTATACCCTTTTTTTCATGGGATTCTATCCCATGTACCATATTGTTTCGGGCAAGGGATTCCCCCATTTATACCCTATTATTTTAGTCATGGGATTCCATCCATTGTACACTGTTTTTTTGGGCAAGGGATTCCCTCTCATGTACCCACCTTTTAGGGGCTTGGGATTCCTTCCTGTGTACCCTCTTAATTTGGGATAAGGATTTCCCCTCCCATACCATATTATTTTGGGCATATGATTCCCTCCCATGTGACCCCCTGTACCGTGATTGAGATGACCTCCCATGTACGCATTGAGATAAATTTTTTTTATCATTACCCAACACATTGGAGGGAGATATAGGTCCCACCTGTCACATAAGAAAATTGTACTTTCAATTTCCACAAGATAAAAAAAACATTCATCATATCATGACCAATAAAAAGAGATGGGTTTCATAAACACCATATCATAACCAATGATATTAAATGGATATTATCAATATTTCATCATTACCTAACTTATGAAAAGAGATATAGTTTTCATAATCATTTCATCATTTAATGACCTATAAATGGAAGCTGGTTTTATAATGGTTTTCCCATGATATAAACCATGGAAGAGAAGAAGGTTTCGTAAGCATGTTATCATCTTAACACAATTCATTCAAATAAAGAATAAAATTTTTATCCATTGATCATATCCCCATTAATGAATTAACAGTACCAAATGATGTCAACCTATATGGGGAATAATTTTTAATGATCTATTATAACATTTTTAAGGAAAATAATTGTTATTTAACAATCACTATTTAAAACATGAATCATTTTGAAAATCCATTTCATTTAAATTTTTTCTAAGGAAATTATAATTGAAGATTTTTTGAGAACCTATAAAAAATTTATTGTTGAAAATAACATGTCTTCATTGAAAAAATATGTTTAAAACATAAAACCTTTTCAAACCATTTTCTTTGAAAAAACCTTGAATAAATATAAAGGAATCTTGAAAATATTTTGAAATAATTTTCATTTAAAATAACTTTGAAAACGTGTAAAAAAATCCATAAGAAGTTTTTAAAACTATCTCTTTGAAAATAACATTGAAACTTTTCATGGAATATTTGTGATTTTTTTATAAAACATGGATTTGGAAGAATATATATTTCATACAGAATAAGGACATAATGTCTGAATTTCTATAAAAAATTAGTATTTATAATAATCAAAAACTGATACCATTACCTGAAGATATTATGGATAACCATATGATAATAAAATTGATGATATATTTGGATATATGAATCATAATATTTTTTCAATGGAAGAATAACCTTTTAAAATTCCAATAAATGGTGAGATTGTAGAAGTATACTATTAAAACTTTGGTTACATTGAATCATAATCCCCATGGAAGAATAAAATTAAATGAAACATAAAATATCATTAATATAAGTTTATTAAGGATTAAACATTAAAAGGTTAATTATATACACTCCATATAGAAATATTGGTGCATAACATGGCTTGTATCACAAAGAAGGAAAACTGAGACACAAATTACTTTATCATTTTTGTAACTTTTGAACCATGAAACCTGTGAAATAAATTTTAAAAAATATATATATTAATACCCATAAATTTATTTATAATTACTATAGAATACAATTATGTGACTTACATAACCCAAATAAATTAAATGAGTGGTGAATAGGGCCTAAATCTCACATAAATTAAAATGAGACGAGGAAACCCTAACAATATGAATTAACATTATTTCAACTTGTTCTAACTTCCTATATAATAAATATAAATTTATTATACATCCACCAATGAATAATGTACTAATATATGAAACCATTTATGATTTTATATTGCCTTTATATTACCTATTTTTTGATAATGTCATGTTAATGTAACGTTTCTAATAATACCAGATTTGTTTTTCATATACATTTTGAGTTATTATTTTTGATCCTCTTAAATAGATAATTCTTTAATTATTTAATGAATATAAAAAATTATTTAAATTTCATATGTTTTTATCATATAAATAATTATAATATTCTATATATTATTGAACTGTTTAATTGAATACACCATTCATGAAGACAATAGGTCGCATGTACGCATCAATGGACTTTCTCTTTTATTAACATATTTAATGAAAGAAATTAATATATATATATATATATTGAAATTAAAATATAATTATTATTTCATATATATAATATAATTTAACTAAACCCATCTTTATTACATTTCACATAATGTGTGAATGAATCACATCGCTATGAGGAGGTGGTAGTCCACCCATACACAAATGAAGTTATCAAATTTACAAAAAATGGAAATCATGATGGTGTGTTTTATATAATAATTCAAGAAGCATAAATAAATAATAAATATCATATATTTAAAATAAAAATATATTTTCCATCATAATTCCGAACCATTAATGGCGGTATAGTAAAAACAAAAGAAATCATTTCATGAGGTGGTAGTCGACTATACACATGAATGGTAAGTTCATTACCCATTTGATGGAAGTGTTTCTAGATGTAGGTAAAAAAATAGAATTAAAAATATCAATATATTTATGATAATTATGTTATTATATAATCATGGAATAAGAGGAACTTAATGTTTTAAAAAAAATGTAAAATATAAATTTACTATAAAGAACGATACCTATTTTTTGGTAACTCCTTTTGGTTTGCACTAGAGGGAGGGCTTCCATGGCTGGATTCTATCAAAAGTGGGGATTCTAGGATGAGATGATAGATTTTTGGAGATTATATGGTCATGATATGAATGTAAGAAATTGATATATTGATGTGAATAAGTGAGGGGGGGGGGGTGAACTTTTATAGTGGAGGAGGAGTGTCATTATTATAAATATAAAAAGGTAAAGAGTTTTGAGAGGTATCCCTTATATAATGTGCCTAAAATATATTTTAATTTTTGATAAAAAATGGTAGTTTGTTAAAATATTTCCATAAAAGGATTTTGAATATGTTTTTAGGTAATTTGGCCACTTATGCTAAAATTTAACTAGTAAGTGAATCCATTTTACCTTAATCGATATAATTAATTTAGATTAGGTTCACTAATGTTTTAGGAACAATAACAATTTAACCATATTATAAATTATAAACTATTATGATTCAATATAATGAATCAATTTTTAAAAAATCCAAGAACATATGTGGAAGAAATTAATTTTAAAATAATCTCATAGACTCGATGGAAAAGAAGGTTTTTAAATTAAAAAAATTAAAAGGTTTGAAATATTTTCTTTTCTATTTCATGGTAAAATTATTTAAAATATCCTAAATTGGATTAATTTATTTATAGTTTATGTAAATATACAATTAAACCAATTTAAAATTAATTTCAACTAAATAAATAAATTAGAAAAAAAAAGAATCTTTAAATTAAGAAGCATTATTTTTTACTATTTATCAAAATATGAAACTTCTCTGAAAAACTCAAAAAAAAAAATAACCCAAAGTATATTTTGATATCCATAGTTCAAAAATGATGTTTTTTATCAAATAAAAAATTTAAATGTTTTAAAAATTAGATATAAAATTTGTTCTCCATTAAAAGATGGTAAAACTACATTTTATAAAAAAAAATAATTTTATTCATAAAATTGTATTTATTCGTATATTATACCTAAAAAAACAATTGGATGATTGTAAAAGAATCATTTAATTTATAATATAGATTTTTTTAGAAACATTCATTAATATCATTTTTTCAATTTATTTTTGTTAAATGGAATTTGTACATAGTTTGTTTGAAAAGTGTTTTTATTATTTTTAAGTAGTTCTTACATTAATTTCTAATTATTTGAAAACCAAATGATGCATTTTATATAAATATATAAACCCTATTTTCATAAATAAATTAATCATATTGATAACTTCCATTCCAATAGCTATGTGGTAACTATAATTGTTGACCTCCATGTTTTAATGATCACAAAATAATGATTTGAGTGATATTATTTAATTTCATGTTTTCTATAAGTATATTATAATTGAAGATAGGTCATAATAGTTACTAAGTATAAGTCACCATTGATGTTGAGGCACCACTATAGATGAGCCACCATCAACATTGACTCACCACCGAGTAGACACATCGCCATAAATATTTCACTGTTAATATGGAAAAATGGAAAATTCCTGAAACAAGTCACTATTAGATATGACACCATTAAAAAAAGTCACACTGTCAAGGAGTTCATACCGCCAGAGTAAAATTTTGGAAATGTATGAGACATCACTATAATTAATCACTGCTAGACTGACCTACCTTGAGACGGAGTCACTTTCAGCCACACACCACCATAAATAATATTTATAAAAGTACAAAAAACCTATATTTTTACACTATTAGCCTTAGAAAACACTAGAATATGACACTATTATCCTCAGACACTGCTAGAATGAGATGCTACTGGAATATGTGACCCTGCCAGTATTGAGTCACGGTTCTAGCACACACAACCACTATTTCTAAATTAACATTTCATTTAAATATTTTATATCCTCTATATTATAGAAACAAACACTAATCACATTTTAATAATTGTATATTACATGTTCGATATATCTCATTGAAAAGGGTGTCAGATGTGTTGTACAAGGAAGCAAGATATCCAGATGCAGAAGGAAATTTTTGAAACTACAACTTCTTCTTAGAAAAAGTGAATCACACTCCCAGATGTGAGAGATGAAGTGAATTCTCAAGTGATGTAGAATGAAAGCGAAGAGCTACAGCCTAATGAACACCCAAATAGTGTTGAACAACTAAAATGTTACATCTTGCAATCACTCAACTAAGTAATCTGATGCTCATACAAATATGAAGCATTCCTCTTATTAAGAACAAGAGTCTACATCAATTTTTTCTTATGAATATTTCAAGAGAAACCTAATTGAGATTCATTTTAAATCAAATCTAGCAATCACACGCTACAAACATATAGACCAAGAAAATATATTCCTTCACATTCATAGTTTCTCTATTATATTTACATTATTTTACATTTCAATTAGTGCGTGTGGAAACTCAATTTTTTCTCTCCCTCACACACTCACACACACACACACACTATTTCATGTACTAAACTAGAATATACATGATATATTCTCTTAACTATTTTTATATTTTTAATCCCTTGTATAATAGTAGAAGAGGTCTATATGTGCCCTATTAAATTTTTATCCCACATATAATAATGAAAGAGGTCTTGGGTGACCTTGAATGTTTATAAAATATAATAAAACCTAATCAAGGATGGGGACCAACATGTTTATTTTATATGAACTTTTTGGCGGTGGGTTATCACCAAGTGGAGAGGACTAATCCTCAACTTGAGACTGAAACTATTATTTACTGTTTTTGTTTTATGTTTCTATTTACATTATTTATAATTTTTAAAACAAAACTTTTTTGGTCAAAAAAATAATACTTTCATAGTTAGTCTTTATTAGTGTTTTTATAATATTTTAATTATGTAAATTTATTTCAATGTATTATGTATTATAGTATTTTTTAACTTATAACTAATTAATATTTAAGAAACATTTTGAAAGATTGTAACTTATAATGATATGATATATTGATCAATGAGTCTATTTTAAATTAATTGGGGGATTTAAAATTATTCCATTTTAACAGAAATTTTTATTGGGTACTCAATTCACCCCCCTCTTGAGATATACACTTCAACCAATAGTTGGTATCAATGGATTTATTTCTCTGGTATTAATTTTTTCAATTTTTTTAATATGATTTTATTTATGATTTAATGATCACAAAATTATGTTATTTTAAAATTTAGTTAATTAAATTGATTCAATACAATAATGTTCTTATAAAAACTAAAATCCCTTATTTAATGGAAATAATTATTCATAGTGGAAAATTATGATGAGAATACACATATAAAGCATGTGTTTTGATATTTGGTCTATAAATGAAGATGAATATATTATACCATTTACTTATAGGATAGACTAGGATGATGATAAAAATATAGATGAGAATAATAATCATAAAACAATGAATTCCCTTTACTATGAATTTGGAGATGATGAGTTTAACAAAATTTATGTATATGAAAATACTTTTGAAATATGGGATACATTTTTTGATTCACATGAGGGAACCTCTAATGTCAAGGATATAAGGCTTGACAATTGTAATATTGAATATTATAACTTAAAAAATAAAGCATGATGAACATATTTGTAACATGTACCTCAGGTTCATTGAAAATGTCAATATAATGAGCTCACTGGAAATCCTATTTCTTCTAAGGACCAGATCTTGTGGCTATTAAGATGACTACCTAAATGATGGAGTGGAACATCTTTCTCCATTAGTGAGTCTTGTGATATTAAAAATCTTCCATTCATGTAGTTTATTTTTGATCATATGATTTATAATAAGAGAAAAAGTTAAACCAAAAAAAATATTAAGATACTAAAAGAAGATCAGTATCCTTAAAGACTACTATACCTAAATATAAAGAAAAAGAAAAGCTAAATAAAAATGTACTTGTTTCTAGATCATGTGATAATATATCTTCACCAGATAGTGATGAAGACATGTCCCACTGAGAAATAAGTTTTAGATAATTTTATATGAAAAATAAATTTCTTATAAAATATAATTATAGAGGAATGTATTATTTTAAGGGTACATGGAAGAAATGCTAGAAGAGGGATGATGATTAACAAGAGATCACCTATTATGAGTGTAAGAGAAAAGGGAACGTCAAGGGTGACTTTCTAAATATGGAATTCAACAAGTGATATGATGACAAGGATATAAGGTATAAGAATGAAATGAAATAAACATAGGGTGAATGAGAAGACAACTCTAGTTTTTCTTATTCACCACATAAGGAAAAGTCTGATTGATCGATCATGTGCTTTTTGAAAAAGTAAAGTTAGGCACATGTTGTTTTAAATGATTTACTTGTGCATAATGATCATATTTATGAAATTTAAGAGAATGAACATAAAAATGATGAAATATTCCATGATGAAATATTGGAATACTATAATATTATAGAGAAAAAAGTTAATGAGTTAAGAGACACATATAAAACTCTTAAGAGACAACATGATTTATCTTCCAATTTTGAATCTTATATATCTATTAAAAAGGAGACTAATGATCAACTGTTGAAATAAAATTCAGAGCATAAACTATCAAATGATTAGTTAAAGGAATACCTAGAAAGTTTTAAAAATGGTAGAGAAACTCTTACTAATATTTTTGGAAATCAAGTTTCATATATGTATGTAACTGGTATTGGATATCAACCTAGCCAGAAGAGAGTTACAAAAAAAATTATTCCTATGTCAAAGCTAAAATTTTATTCCAAAAATTATTTTTCTAAATTACCTAATAATATATTTCTTTTAAAAAGAGATCAATCTGTTTATAGGAAACCCATGATGAAAATGTTGTTTCCCAAAGCATTGATTACTAAAATTTCTAAAAACAATAAAATTTTGCTACCAAAGGCATTTCTTACATAAATTCTCTTTTTTAGAAAATGTGTTTGAGGACCTCATGTAAGAGTCTCTGGTATTTGGGAAGTGTTTTTTCAAGACATATGACAAGATATTATTAATTCTTCAAAATCGTTATTCAGGTTGATGGTGTCCATGTCACCTTTGGTGAAAATGAAAAAAATGGAAAATCATCATCCTCTTCCAAATTAGTAAAAAATATTTAGATTTAATATCTAAGGTATTATTTGGTGATTTTTAAAATATAACCTATTTAGAATCTCACAATTATGTGATCATGGATTTTATGTATAATAAGAAAATGGTGCAAGTAATTTTTATGATTATTTGAATTTAGTAATTTTTACTGAAATAAGAAATGAAAATGTTTATAATGTTAATTTAAATACCTTAGTCTCTAAAAATGATTACTGATTAATTTCCATTCATATAGAATCATGAATTTAGAATAGGAGAGTAGCCCATTTCACCATTTAGTATCTTAGGTATTCTATTAGGAAAGGGTTACTTAGGGGTCTAACTAAACTTATGTTCCCAACTGATGAAGTTTCTAACCACTATCAAAAAGGTAAACAAAAAAATGTTTATTTAAATTAAATAATGAAGTGACAACTTCTTAACCTCTCGTGTTGGTTCACATGGATATATTTGTACCATATATAGTTTCTATATTTAATGGGAATAATTGTGTTTATTTTCTAGTAGAGGACTTCTATATGAATACTTGTGTGTTCATTCTAGATCATAAAAGTGAAGCCTTATCTTATATCACCAAGTATGATAAATCTTAATAAAATCATATTGGATTTTGAATTAATACTTTAATTAGTGTCCATGGTCATTAGTTTCAAAATCATTATTTTGATTTTTTTTCACAAAAAGTCAACACTCATAACATATATGATCCTATAAACCAACAGAATAATGGATTTCTTAAAAGGATAAATAGAAATTTACAAGAGATAGCATAGACCATGTTAAATTAGTGTGACCTACATGGTTATTTTTTGGAAGAAACTATCAATACATAATGCTATATATTAAATACATATTTAATTAGACCCCTTTTGAAAATACCACCTATGAGATTTAGGATAATGTAAATATTATGGTTAGTTACATTAGAGTTTTTGATTTCAAATAATTTATTCATAAAAATATGGATAATTTGGAAAAATATTCCTCCAAAAGTAAAGATGGAATTTTCTTGCATTATTCAATCTCTTGAAAAGTCTATAGAGTTTTCAATAAGAGAACCAAAATTACGAAAGAATCTATTCACGAAAAATTAGATGTAAGTGATACACATGAGACTAATACCTCCCAATAAAACCTCAAGGATTATTTGTCTTCTATAAATCTAAATTCTAAATCATTAAACTCTATTTTCAAATAGTTAGAAAAATCATCCAGTGCTGATAAATTTCCAAAACTAGAGCTCAAACCTGTTGAAGAATCTAAAGTAACAAATCCTACCTTTTCTAGAAATGCTTGAACCCTTATGTGTCACATATTAGGTTCTATTTTAGGAGATATAGATAGAGGAGCATAGAAAAAAGCTTCAATCAGAAATCATGTTGAACATAAATCATTTTTGTCAAATCTTGAATTTAAGAACATTAATGAATCTATTAAGGATGAATTCTTTGCGACATAAATGTGAGAATAATTAAATCAATTTGAATGAAACAATGTGTAATACTAGTAGATATACCTAATTAAACCTTTAATATTAGCATTAAATGGGTTTCTAGAAACAATTATATACTTGTTGCATAAGGTTATAGTCCAGAAGAAGTAATAGAATATGAGTAAACCATTGCACCTATATCAGGACATAAGTGCATAAGAATCCTTCTAGCCTATATAGCTTATCTAGATTTTATTATTTATCAAATGTATTACAATTGTTCATTCTTGAATGGTTTTATTGTAAATGATTTTTTTATTTAACCGCCATTGGTTTTAAACATCCCCATTTTCCAAATATTGTTTTTGTGAACTAAAGATTTATATGGTCTAAAACAGGATCCTAGAGCTTGGTATGATAGGCTAAACAAGCTTCTTATTTTGAATGTATTTTCAAAATATATATCTGGTCTAATAATTTCTATAAATCATATTTCAAAATATGTTCTATTAGTAAACATCTATATTGGTGATATTATTTTTGGATCTTTAAGAAATTATCCATGTATTGATTTTTCTAAAATAATATAAAAGGAAATTGAAATGAGTTTAATGGGTGATATAAAATTATTTCATAGATTATAAAATTTTAAAAATGAAAATGAATTATTCTAAATCAATGTAAATAAAGAAAAGTTATTTTAAAATGATTTAACATATATAACACTATGATATTGACTCTCTTATGAGTACCACCTATAAATTGGATCCTGATGAAGCAAGAAAACTAGATTATCAAACCAGTTATAGTGGTATGATTAAAAGTCTTCTATATGTTTCTACTAGCCAACTTGATAAAATGTTTAGTGTATGTATCTGTACTATCTTTCAAGCAAATCTAAGAGATTCACACTTAAATGATGTTAAAATAATATTCAAATAGCTCAAACATACGACCAATTTAATTTTGTTTTTCCCAAAAAGGCAAGCATGTGATTTAGTTATTTTATATGATTATAATATTTTTTAATAAATGGAAGGTAGAAAAATCACCTCTGAAACATTTTAATTTTTAGGAAATTCCCTAGTTCTTGGTGTATTAGGAAACAATTTTTTTTGAATTGTCTACTGTTAAAGTTGAATACATAGCTGCAGGTAGTTTCTATGAAATTTTTTTGTTGATGTAGAAAACTCTAAAATACTACAGATATCAATTATGTGATGCCCCAATATATTTTGATAAATAATTTTCTATAAATATTTATGTGAATATTGTTTCAAATTATAGTAAAAACAACAATGATACAAGACATCAATTTTTGAGGGAACATTTTCAAAAGGGTGATATCACTCGTGAGTTTATTTAATAAAAACTTCTATTATCTAATATATTTACAAATCCTTTATACTATATAGGAATGAACTATATCAAACATGAGCTGAGAATTATTAACTTTGATTTAGTTTAGTCATTGGTATGACACACCTTTGGTATGAAACCCTATTCGAATGACACATCATTTGTATGACACACCATTGGTACGACACATCGTTTTTATGACACAACATTGGTATGTCACACCATTGTAGATGAAAACCCATTTTTTTACACACTAATATGTTTTTCTCACTGTTGTTGTTGACACATCCTTATGTTATTCACATTGTTGTATTGTCTCACCATTGTGGTCAACACACCATTGTCTTGTCACTCCATTGAATTCAATCCATTATAAATTTTCTCTTCTAATATTTTACTCCCTCCGGTTTATTATCTTCCTATTTGTACACATTTCCTAACATGATACATATATTTTCTTCAATACTAAATTAAATTTCATTTTTTCAGTATCATTCCATTTTTTCAATTATGATTTCTATATATCTAAAATAAAAAATGATATACACTCGATTGTTTTCTATTTCCAATAAACCACTACTCTCCCTCCTTTCTCTCTTAATCTTAATATGAACTCTCATCTACCCAACATAAAACTAGAAACATTTCCATTTTCCTTCGACCGAGAAAATGATACCAATTTGTATTCAAAGAATGAAGTGTCCCTCAATGTCTTCACTAAATGAGCCATGTTCTGCTAAGAATCAAAAAAGAAAAGTTGAGTTATCAATCAATAGTTAAACCTATTCATTATAATCATGAAAAAAGTGTTTGAACATGAGAAGGAAGTGGAGAAAACATGTATTTTGTCATATAAATCTCTATTAATTGATTTTAGGCATATCCAAGGATAGTTATACTAGTTCTCTTTAAATGAGATACTAATATATCCTAGGATAGTACATCAGTTCAATCATTTTATAGAGTTCACTATTAGAGATGATGAATGATGGTTATGATCAATAGTCAATGGTCATAGATTTATCTTTTGTTCAAGTGATTAGTCTAAATTCATATGAGTTCCTCATGAAGGTATTTTTAATGACTACCAAAAATCTATTTCAGAGGGAATCAACTTCTTCATTTATGAAGATGCATTAAAATAACTGATTGGGGATGGAATAGATAGAAGGAAAGTAGTATAAAAACATGATGAAGAGTAGAGAATATTGTTCATGTTCATCAACATATTATTTTCCATGAAAGGGTAATTTTTTTACTCTATGATATTAGGGTCTATAATTGAATTGTCTTATGAATAAAGGACATAAGATCAGTCTATATAGATAACTGATTGTTTATTTTTTAGAGATGATAAATCCATTATCAGGATCTAAACTTTTAATATACCCAGAGCTTATTTTTGCCATGTTAGATGCAGAAGGAACTGTTTTAGATAATGTCAAAATAGTTATCAATTGGGGTGGTCTTTTCAAATCAAAAGTTATTTTCTCATGGATGAGGATCAATTGGAATCCCTGTAAGAAACAATGGGTAATTAATAATGAAAATTTGTGTGAAGAATTTAACAGGATAGATCATCACACAATTTTAAGGGATGTTTTTAATCTTGTCTTGGATATAGATGAGGTAGTAGATTGCACAAATGACGTAGAAGAAGGTGATGAAGAAGACGTGGAAAAGAAACTTTCAGTTGATGAGGGTAGTGAACCAGTTTTGTCCCCAAAATCTTATATAATTTCTCTTTGAGATCTATTATAAAGACCAGGATTTTCCATGTATATTTGCTTTTAATTATATGGAATTATTACGAGTCTGGGAAAATTGACGAAGCGTGATTCTGAGGCCAGGTGTGTCCGGAATGAATTTATGAACATTTTTTAAAATATGTTTAGTAAACACATGAACGATGTTTTATAAATTTCAAACCGATGCTCAGATTAAAAATATGAGGGAACCATTAAATCCATATCACCAATATTCGCTTAAGGTAGGATTCACTTTGACCACTGTAGGTTTTCAGAAAAAGTTAAGTTTTGGGACTTTTAAAATAATAATAAAAATAACTTAGTTAATTTAAATTTTTCTTTATTCTCCTCCAACGGACAAGGGAAATGTGGGACTGGTGACGTGTCAAGCTAATAAATGGATTTACCTTTCAATACTATGTAAAGACGTTGTTGGGGAATTATGAAGGTTTCTAATTAATGATCCCTATTAAATCCCATGATCTTTAGACACCATCCCTCCCTCCTAGTTATATGGAGCTTAGGGAGAGGTACTAACACTGCTTCACTGAGCAACAAAGTACTGGTAAAGTGCCGTGACGGAAAACATGGAGGACAGGGCTGGTTATAGTAGGTGGAGATGAGCACCACCGAATGATGAACATCGACCCTTCCTGAGGGAACATTCCAAATGAAAAAGATCTAAACCCTTTGCCTCTTGTTGGATTTGATGTGATCTCCATGGGATTTTTATTTTAGGTTGGATGGAAGCCGGAACGCCAGATGACGACGGTGGCCGGCAACAGACGGCCGTGTAGGAAGTGGCGGTGCGCCATCACGCACCGCCGGATAAGGGAAGAGGCAGTGCACCCACACCACTGGAGGAACCTAAGGCGGCTCATCATCCACGATGGTCAGAGGAGGCGGCCAACACATTGGCTGGCTGCCTAAGCGGAGGCGGCGTGACCAGTGCATTGCCGGAGATCAGAGGGTCACGACCGAAGCCGCAATAGAGGCAGAACCCACACCTTTGGCATGTTCCATGGTGATCGGGTAGCACCCATGTGACACCACCATTTCACAAGATGATCGGCCTCTAGTTAGTTCGGAATATTGGGGGACTCCCCCCCTTTTCCAGCTCCGACGGATAGCAGACCACGCCCCCCATGGGTCACGCCTCATACAGAAAGGACGCACCTCACACGGTAGAACCGCGCCTCACGCAGCCGGGACGCCTGCCCAGCGGGTTGCGATTCATGCGGCTGGGCCACCTGCCTAGAAGGCCACACCCCCTTATGGGCCTAGTGGTCTGCCCAGTGGGCCGCGCCCCTTTACGAACCGGGTTGCTTGCCCAACGGGCCATGCGCCTGGCGGGATGTGCCCCCCTTGTGAGCCGGGTAACCCCCTTGAAAGCCAGAACTCCCTTTGCAGGCCGCCCCTTGCAGGTCGGGCCTCCCCACTTGGGTCCGGGCTGGACCGTGGCCCAGCGGGCCGAGCCCGCCGCGGCCCCGCCCCGCCAGTTCGGACTCGAGCCCAACTGGTCCTAGAAACACTTAAAGGGTCATATCTTGAGAACTAGACGTCTGTTTGACGAACCGTATGTGGCATTGGGATCTTTTGATCGAGAAGGTCCTTTTGGTATACTCTACATGAGTTTTGGAGAAATCTGGAGTACGAACGAGTTGGATCGAACCCGAATCCAACCGGACCCTTGGAGCTAAAATTATTATAACTCACAGACCATGCATTCAATTGACGCACCATCTATCGTGTTGGAACCCTTACGACATGGCAGTCCATTGGGTTACTCCTTTTTGGAGCCTAGTGTAGGTCTATGTATGACTCATATCTCAAGGGGCAGATTTTATGGAACTCGAGCACACCGGGTGCGAGGAAACTTGTGGCAGGTTGTAACATGAATAAAGAACATTGATCCTGTGTGGGTCAGCATCTATGGATCCTATGTGGGTCAGATTCTATCAGATCTTGCATGGGTCAGCGCTCATCGATCCTATGTGGGTCAAGACATACCGATCCTGTGTGGGTCAGTGGGGGTTTGTTATCTATTGATCCTGTGTGGGTCAGCAGTAGTGCCTCTTAACCGAATAAGATAATCTAGATTACGACTAATAATTTGTACTTCTATACTTATGTTATACCTAATGTGAGTAGAGTCTTTTATATTTTTTGGTGTTACCTGTGTGATACTTCTATCTTCACGGTGTTACCTGTGTTGTACTTCTATCTTCATGGTGTTACCTATTTGGTACTTCTATCTTCATGGTGTTACCTGTGTGGAACTTCTACCTTCATGGTGTTGTCTTAGTGATTTTACCTAGGTGGTACTTCTACCTTTGTGGTGTTGACTTCATGGTGTTACCTGTGTGGTACTTCTATCTCATTGGTGTTACCTGTGTGGTAATTCTACCTTCATGGTGTTAACTTTTTGGTATTCTTCCCTCATTTATGAGATGAGTATATCTTGATAACTTAGGTTTATATATGGGAATATACCTTTGTATAGTTGAAGTATTTATTTGTGGTATTTCCTTTGTGGAACTCTGGGAGACCTACAGGGGTCTCGGGGTTCCTATTGAGTATCATTATACTCACCCCTACATGGGTTATGCCAGCACCTTGTTGTGTCTTGTGCAGAAGATGAACATCATTGATCGAGGCTGAGGGAGCTAGGAGTGGATAGTGATTGGAGGTGGACTATTTGGTGTGACGTGACAGAGGGACTACTGATCGTGAGTTGTACCTACCCTTTTAGTAGGACCCTCGTTAGATGATCCAGGAGCCATTTTAAACTTTTTAGTTGTATTTTTAATTTTCAGTTGTACTTGTACTTTTTAGTTGGGCTTGTATTCTGGCCCTTTTACTTTCAGTTCACTTTTACTACAGTTGTTTACTTTGTGGTTACTTCTTGTTGTGTTCTTGGACTATGTGTTTGTACAGGTTAAAAGGTAATTCCTTCCCATTATTTGGATATGACTTTCCGGTGCAATTCGCCAGCCCCTGGACTATGGAAGGCATTCTTAGGGTGGTCACGACATGAGTCTCAAAAGACGGGTCATGATAAAGTGGTATCAGAGGAGTCAGTTATACCGAAGAACTATGAATCTGATCTTTTCTATGTGTAAACAGTGTTATGTGTTTTGAAGGTGGTTTTCGGTTTGGCAAATCTTGTTTTGGTGCGGCGACCGACATATCCATGCATCAAGACCCTGAATTCTGATTTTCAACTCAGCACACGAAACCATGGATTGTGTGTGTTTTGAAAAGTTTTCTTTTTATCTCTTGAGTTAGCTTATCAGGTATAACTTAATGACCTTGGCAAACCTATTTTCTTTCAGTATGCCACCATATAGATAACCAACTAGAATTTTCGAGAGAGTACACGATAAAGGCCCATCAAGCGATGAGTCCTCAGTGTTGGGCCCTCTTTCAGTGTTAGAACCTTCAGGTGGTGTACCAAAAACACCACTACCCATTGGGTATCCATTCCCACCAACCCCACTAGCAGAGTATCCATTCTGACTGAGTGTGTTGAATGAGTTTCAGCAGTAGAGGACAGTGAGGTTCTGAGGCGAGACGGACCCATATGCAACTGAGGACTGGTTGGAGGATATGGATAGTGTTTTTCACTTAGTTGGGACACCAATTGATCTGATAGTGATCCTAGATCCCAGTCTATTACAGGGAGCAGATGAAAGATGGTAGAGTCTGACACTCCAAATACACGACGCGGCTACTATCATTTGGGTGGACTTAGAGAGCCTTTTTAGGGTAGAGTTATTCCTAGAGACTCTACGCTCAGTGCGTATACAAGAGCTACTGAACTTACAACAAGGTAGCATGACTGTGGCCTAGTACTCGGTGAGTTTCACTGATCTCTGTTTATACTCCACTGACATGGTACGAGACCCTTTCTTCTATGCCGGGACCTTTGAACAGTGTCTCCGATGGGATATCAGAGCATTGATGATATCACTCATCATCCCAATGTAGGTTGGGGTGCTAGAGAAAGCGCTTTTGGTGGAAAGATTCCTAACTGAACAGGAACCGACAGTGAGAGCCGCCACTAGATTTTAGGTAGCAGAGTCATCTGCAGCATGTAGTAGGTGGATGATGTGGGCTCCCAAGAGAGCCTATCCTTTGGGTAGAAGACCTCATGATACATGGTTGGTGGTGTGGGGCTCACGGGACAAAGGATTCCAGCTGATGAGTAGGTAGTGCTACTCGTGCGACATGCAGGGTCACATGGCCCGTGACTGCCAAACCCGCTGCACCGATGAATAGTAGGCGGTCAAGGGACTACTGAGGTAGAGGAATAGATTCAGTCGAGGAGGTCCATAGGTAGTAGGTGTATGTGGAAGAGGAGATGGTTGTGCAATAGGTGGTGGGTGGCGATTCGAGGTTCTACCGCCACCACCTCCAGGTGGTCCTCCCCGACCATAGGGAGCAGGTGGACAAGAACGAGCTCAACTCTAGGCAGCTGAGGCCTACGACCACGGTGCTCCAGATATGATTAGAGGTATAATATATGTCTAATCCACCATAACTATAGTACTTATAGACACATGTGACATTCACTCTTTTATTTGCGAGACCCTCGTTCGGAGCTCAGAGATTCTGGTTGAGTCATTGGCTCGATCCCTACATCTAGAGACTCCTACTGAAGAGAATTAAATTATTACACCCTGGTGATGGCAGTGTGAGATTACTCTGGGAGGAATGAGTTTTAGCTGAGTTCTTCTAGTAACATCGTCGAGGCCTTACTAAGTCGTCTTGGATATGGACTAGTTATCCACAGTCCATGCTCAGATTGACTGTATTTGGCACAATATGCGGTGTGTCCGTGAGGATGGGACCAGGTTTTCCTTCACTGGAGAGAAGGGAACCTTTGTAGCACAGGATAGACATACCTAGATGAAGGTGCAGCCAATACCACATAAGTTCTCCAACCTTACCCTTAGGACAATTGATGTTGAGAGTCCGAGCTATCCTATAATGGTGGACCAGTATGCTGATGTCTTTCTTGATGATGTTCCGAGGCTACCTCCTTGCAGAGAGGTGGACTTTTACATCGACCTGTACCCTAGGAAGGAATCAATATCTACACCATAATATCATATGGCTCCCATGGAGCTTTGTGATTTACGGTTAAAGTTGGAGGATGTGTAGAGGAAGGGGTTCATAAGGCCCAATGTTTCTCTATGGGTAGCCCCAATTTTGTTCGCCAAGAAGGAATATGGGATTTTGAGACTCTGTGCAGACTACTGGAACCTGAACCAGGTGACCGTGAAGAACAAGTATCCACTTATGAGGAATTATGATCTTTTTGATCAGCTGAAGGGTGCTCATTGATTTTGAAAGATAGATTTCAGATCAGGCTATCATCAACTCCTGGTACGGGATGAGGATGTGTAGAATACGACCTTCATATGTCGGTATGTCTACAATGACTTCTTGGTTATGCCATTAGGCATGACCAATGCCCAAGAAGTGTTCATGGGACTCATGAAAAAGATCTTTTGGAAACACCTTGATCGCTTTGTGGTGTAATTCATCCCTGAAATCTTGATATACTCAGTAACGGAGGTGGAGCTTGCCTATCATCTGCAGATAGTTCTGGATACACTCTGAGAGCACCAGATTTATGGTAAGCTCTTGAAATGATAGTTCTAGATACAAGAGGTCCACTTTATAGGACACTTTATCTCGGAGGCTGGAGTTGCAATGGATCAGGCTAAGATAGAGGTTGTACTAGCTTGGGAGCCAACTAAGAGTGTAACTGAGGTGCAGAGTTTCCTAGGGTTGGCTGGATAATACCAAAGATTCGTGCCTAACTTTTACAGAGTTGAAAACCCTTTTCAGCATTAACGAAGAAGGGACAACCCTTCGTATGGATGGAGAGATTCCAGTAGAGTTTTCAGGAGCTAAGGAAGAGGCTGACGAGTTCCCCCATCTTGAGGCTACCCGAAGAGGGAATTGAGTATGTAGTCTACTGCGACACATTAGGGACTAGACATGGATGTTTCCTGATGAAAAAGTTAGCAGTGATAACTTATGGTTCGCGATAGCTGAGGCAACATGAGTAGAACTATACTACCCATGACCACGAGTTTGAAGCAATGGTCTTTTACTTGAAGATGTGGCGACATTACTTGATGGGTGAACATTCTATAGTCTACTCTGATCACAAGAGTCTTAGGTATATCTTCTCTTAGAAGGAACTAAACCTAAGATAGTGGTGATGCCAAGAGTTCTTCTTGGACTATCACTTTGAGATAGTCTATACTCTTGGTAAGGGGAATGTTGTAGAAAATGCACTCAGCAGGAGGTCTGGTCTACAGTTATTGAGTGAGGCTACAGAGAAGCTAGCCACAATGAAGATATCCTTCATGGATAGAGATGGAGAAGCTTACCTCTGGTCTGTGACAGTCACTCCTCCACTCCTTCTACGAGTTAGGGAGGCGCATCTTGGGGAAATTGATTGTGAGGATTGACATGATTAGATATCTTCAAGACAAGCACCTGATGGATTTTATGAAGGTTGGAAGCATGTAATTCTCTTCAGAGGTTGTACCATGGTATTAGTGGGGCTACGGGAGGAGTTGTTGAGGGAGTTATATACGTCCCCTTGGGAGGTACATCCTGGAGTGGCAAAGATATTACATGACCTCTGTTATTTGCACTGGTGTCCAGGGATGAAGAAAGAAAAGGGGAGTTTTGTTTCACAATGCCTCACTTTTCAGCAAGTGAAGACCAAGCATCAGTTTCCAACAGTCTTTTCACAGCCACTAGAAGTGCTGGAGTTGAAGTGGGATGGTATATCCATGGACTTTGTGACAGGTCTTCCACATACGTCTAGGGGTAATGATTCCATCTGGGTGATCGTTGACCGACTCACCATGTTGGCCCACTTCTTTCCTATCCGAGAGCAGGGATCGGTAGAGGGCTTGGGACACCTCTACGTGTAAGAGATTGTGCGACTTCATGGGGTTCCATCGATGATCGTCTCTGACTATGACACATGTTATGAATCCTGGTTGTGGAAGATATTACCTTAGGTGTTTGGGAATCAGCTATGTCTGAGCACCGCCTTTCATCAATAGGCGTATGGTCTAATAGAGTGGACTATTCAGACATTGGAGGACATGCTATGTTCTTGCGTCCTATATTTTGGACACAGTTGAGAGGATCACTTGCCCTTGGTGGAGTTCACATACAACAACAGTTATCACTCCACCATAGGTATGACACCATTTGAGGCCTTGTACGGTCAACCATGCAGATCACCTCTATGATGGACGGAACTAGGGGAGTCAGCACTTATGGGTCCAGAGTTGGTATAGGCTACTATTGAGAAGGTACGGGTCATCCGGGAGTGGATGAAGACTACATAGAGTAGATAGAAGTCTTATGATGATAAGAGGCATAGACCTTTGGAGTTCTAGGTGGGAGACCATGTCTTCCTATGGGTCTCACTTCGATGAGGTTTATGGAGATTTGGCTGAGGTGGAAAGTTATCACAATTGTTTATCAGACCATTTTTGATACTTTGGAGAATAGGCGAGGAGGCATACCTATTGACACTTCCAACGCAGTTGGAGAGGGTACACAACATCTTCCACGTATCCCAGTTGAGTAGATACATGCATGACCCATCTCATGTCATCGACCATGGCAAGACGGACTTTGATAATGGGGTGAAGTTTACAGAGGTTACAATAGGAGCGAGTCCTTCATGGGCAGTCCATACCTATGTTGCGCATTTGATGGAAGCACGAGAACCTCTAGGAGAGAACATAGGAGCGAGAGGCTCAAATTCGTGCTTCGTACCCCCATTTGTTTTCTTAGTCTATGTTGTGGCTTTTAGGGATATAAATCCCTAAGGTGGGGAGAATGTAAAGACCAGAATTTTTCATGTAATTTTATTTATTTATATAGAATTATTACGAGTCTACGAAAATTGATGACATATGATTCTGAGGCCTGGTGTGCCCGAAATGAATTTCTGAAATTTTTTTAAAGTACATTCAGTAAACACGTGATCGACATTTTTTTTATTTCCAACCAGTGATTGGGTTAAAAATATGAGGGCACCGTTGAATCTGCAGTGCTGAGATTCACTTATGGGAGGATTCACTTTTACCATAGTAGGTATGGAGGAAAATATTAGTTTTGTGACTTTTTAAAAAATAATAATAATAACATTGTTAATTTTTATTTTTCATTCTTCTCCTCCAACAGACAAGCGACAACATGTGACTAATGACGTGTCAAGAAATTTAATGGATTGACCTTTCAATCCTATGTAATGACGTTGTTGAGGAATTAGGAAGGTTCCTAATTAATGAGCCCCATTAAATCCCATGAGCATTAGACACCCTCCCACTCTCCTATTTATTTGAAGTTTGGGGAGAGGTACTGGAACTACTTTTCCAAGCAATGAAGTGCTGGTTAAGTTTCGTGACACCAACCTTGAAGGACAGAGCCGGTTATAGTAGGTGGTGATGAGCGTGACTGAATGATGAACACTAAACCTTCCTCAAGTGCGAAGGCTCTCCAACAATATCAAAGGTAGGGATTTATCTTTTTTTTTTAAATTCTGTGAGATTGCTGAATTTTTTACCTCCCTCATGTAAACAAGATAACACAAAGGGCATAAGCCAGACGAACAAGACCCAAACCCTCCACCTCTTGTTAGATTTGATGTGCTCTATGGGGATTTTATTTATGGTTGTGTGGAATCTGGAATGACAGATGACGACAGCGGTTGTGAACAGCTGGCCGTGAAGGAAGTGGTAGTGCACCACTGAAGAAGGGAGGAGGAAGTGCACCCGCACTGTCAAAGGAACCTTCCATGACTCGTCAGTCACAGAGGTCATAAAATGCAGCCGACACATCAGATGACCACATAAGGGGAGGTGGCATGACCTACGCACCACCGGTGAGTAGGGAGGTGGCTTGACCAGAGAGCCGCCAACGAGCAAAGGGCTACAACCGAAGCTACGATAGAGGCAGAACCTATGCCTACAATGGGTTCTTCAGTGACTGGGTGGCACCCATTTGGATCTGCTGTTTCACAATAAGAATAGCTTTCGGGCGGTTCAGAATTACAAGGGATTCCCCCCTTTGCCAGCTCGGGCAGACAACAGGTCGTGCCCCCTGTGAGTCGCGCCTCACATGGTCGGGGCGCCTACCCAGCTGGCCGCGTGTCTCATGGGCGGACCACATACCGAGCGGGCCACACCCCATTGTAGGATGGGCCATCTGTCTAGCGGATCGTGCCCCCTTACGGGTCGGGCCGCCTTCCCAGTTGGTCACGTTCCTGGCGGGTTGTGCCCCCTTGCGGGCCAGACCGGCGGGACGGGCCGCCCCACATGCCGGTCGGGTTGGACCACAGCCCAGTGGTCCGAGCCCGTAGCGGCCCAGCCAGCCGGGTCGGACCCAGACCATGTCAAGTCGACCCAAACCGGGTCGGGTTGTCCCAGCCCGGGTCAGACCAGACCTGGGCCCAGAAACACCTAAAGGGCCATATCTTGAGAACGAGACTTCCATTTGATGAAACATCTGTGGTGTTGGGATCACTGTATTGAAATGGACCATTTGGTATAATCCACTTAAATTTTAGAGAAATTTGGAGTACGAATGGGTTAGATCGAACCCAAATCCAACCGAGCCCTTGGAGCTAAAATGCTTATAACTCACAGACAGGGTGTCTGATTGATGCACCGTCTATCGCGTTGGAACCCTTATGACATGGTGGTCCTTTGGGTTACTCCTTTGTATAGATTAGTGGCGGTCAAGGTATGACCACTATCTTGAGGTGAAAAATCTATGGAACTAGAGCGCACTGGGTGCGAAGAATCCTGTGGCAGACTGTAACGTGAAGAAAGAACATCAATCCTATGTGGGTTGACATCTATCCATCCTATATGGGTTAGTTTCTATCAAATACTGTGTGGGTCAGTGCACTGTGATCCAATATGGTTCAGTGTATACCAATCCTATATGGGTCAGATCCTATGTGGGTTAGTGGGGGTTAGTAAACTAACGATCCTGTGTGGGTATGCAGTAGGGCCTCTTAGCAGAATAAGATGATCTAGCTTATGACTAAACATCTATAATTTTGTAATTAAGTTATACCTAATGTGAGATGAGTCTTTTATCTTTGCGGTGTTTCCAGTGGGGTACTTCTATCTTCGTGGTATTACCTGTGTGGTAATTCTACCTTTGTGGTGTTACTTGTGAGGTACTTTATCTTCGTGGTGTTACCGGTGTGGTACTTCTACCTTCATTGTGTTTTCTTAGTGGTGTTACCTATGTGGTACATCTACCTTTATGGTGTTGACTTCGTGGTGTTACCTTTGTGATACTTCTATCTCATTGGTGTTGTATGTTTGGTATTTCTACCTTCGTGGTGTAACCTTTTTGGTATTCTTACCTCATGTATGTGATGAGTATATTTTGAGAACATAGGTATATGTATGGGCATATACCTAAGTAGAGTTTCAGTCTTGCTTTGTGCTATTTTGTTTTGTGGAACTCTGGGAGATATACAGGGGTTTCGGGGTCTCTACTAAGTATTGTTATACTCACCACTGCATAGGGTACGCCTGCACCTTGTTGTGTCTTGTGCAGATGACAGACAACATTGATCAAGACTGAAGGAGCTAGGACAGGATGGTGCCTGGAGATGGACTATTTGGCGTGACATGATGCAAGGAATACTGATCATGAGCTGTACCTACCCTTTGGGTAGGACCCTCGGTGGACGATCCTGGAGCTATTTTACAATTTTTTGTTGTATTTGTAATTTTTATTTGTACTTGTACTTTTCATTTGGGGTTGTATTCTGGCCCTTTTACATTCAGCATACTTTTACTAAATCAGTTTACTTCGTTGTTGCTTCTTCTTGTGTTCTTAGACTTTGTGTCTGTAGATGTTAAAAGGAAATGCCTTCCCATTTTACAGATATGCATTTCTGGTGCTAGTCGCCAGCCTCTGGCCTATGGAAGGAGGGCATGGGGTAGTCATGGGACGAGCCCTGAGGGATGTGTCATGACATCCAAGTCCATTGTTAAGGCTTTAGAAAATAGGAATGTTTGTTAAGAGTGATGAATAAGAAATAAAGGTTTTGGGGGAAGATCTATTTAAAATGAGATCAATTTATGATTATGAATGAGATAATGGTGATAAAGATGAAGAAAATAATAATGAAAATGGAAATGGAAGTTAAAATGGAAATAGAGATGATGAAAAGGTTCCTGATAGTGAAGTCTATGATGATGATTCTGACCCTAGTGATTCAGTTGGAAGAATTAAAAGGAGACATGTTAATATGCATTAATAACTCCATACATCACCTATTTTATCTAAAGATATAACATATCTTCATGAAGTGGTGGAGCAAGATTATATTGATACATATGAACATGTAGAGAGGTAGAAACCCCTGCCTATGTAAATAATTCATGAAATTCTAGCTACTGATTGAGTCAAAGATAGTTCAGATGGTGATGATCAGACTATGTGTGACCCAATGATGTTGGAATAGTTGTCTATGATAAATGTTGCATTGAAGCATGTATATGAACATGATAAAAATGAGATAATTGGGGAGGAATATGTTAAATAATAGTTAGTTGATGTATATTCTCATGAATCTCCTATGTATAGGATTATTGAAGTACAATTTTTTGTTGTTGTTCAGAAAAAGGATGTTTAGATGCTAGATGTTGATATTTCTAGTAAATAGATAAATTCAAAGCCTGCTAGTGTAGTTTCATTGATCTCAAATACTCAAAAATTAGATCAGATCTATGTTTCTGTAGTATAGACTATATCTAGATAAAGTTTAGATAATCGTAGATGTGTTTATACATCTGTGGATCTAAATTCAATTATGTACCTCCTACAATTGAACCTATTTTTGTTCAACAGTAATTCTAATTGTTTGATCCTATGACTGATTAATGGATTACATTCAAAAAGTGTCCACCAATGGATAATGGACTTGAGGTTATAAAATAAAGAGATAATGTGGGGTCTATGGTTAGTCAGATTGATGTTGTAGGACTTTTGGAAAAGTTTACTTTGGTTAGAGTACTATAACCATTACCTAATCGTCTTGTTTTTCATCCAATTCTGAAACTTTACATAGTCACAAAGAGTTACATGGATGTTTTTTGTTAGATACTTATATCAAATTTTAATTATATTTTGGAAATTCAACATCCTATCCTGAAAAAATGTCGTGAGAATGATTGTAGATATATTTTTTAGTTGGTAATCCAACATATCCAACCTAAAATTTTGTATCAAATCTATGAGATTGAGATTGATCATAATAGGATTATTAATTATTAGGAATCTCTGAGTCATTTTTTTGTTCTTAATGTCATTTTTTACGCCCTCTTCGGGTGATATTTTAAAAATTCAAGAAAATGTGTCTTTATACACTTCTACATCCATAGAAACTCCAACTATTGATATAGATCATATCCACACATTTATTAGAGAAGAGGTTGTTGCTTCAAAATGTGTTCCTACTAGTGGATAACATGTCATAAAGTTAGATAATTTGAGGATTTTTGAGCAGAGTGTAAAGTATGATCATATGATGATCAGATCACATTCTATGGATACGAAGGATGATAAAGAGACAATAACTAAATCCCTAAAATAATATCTCTCAAGGATTTTTACTAATAATTCATTGGATTCACACTCCATATTTTTGGACGAAAATTTATGGATTTCACTGGTTACTCAAGCTTTCAAGGATAAATGTAAATTATTAAAGGAAATTAATCCTTTGTTAAATCTATATATAAAGAAAAAAGGAGATTTCTTTATTGAAATTGGAAAAAGTGGGCAGATTATATTGGAAATAAAAAATCGAATCAATCCTTTTCTTCCTATGAAAAGAACAATTTTGTTTTTCAGGAAGTGATTCTTATTACACAACAATATTGTCAATGAACTAGAGTTAGAAAATATCTAGTTACACCTATGATTTCTCAATTTCAACCACTGCCTCTTCACCTGGCATAGGCTATGAGTCTTATGAGGCGAATTATTCTTCTATAGTCTTGATATCCTCAAGATATAAGTGGAATTCATCTTGTTGTTCGATCAAAATTTCCTATAGCTCTTTCAGAACCTACTATATGAGATCAAAAGAAATACAAATACATGGAAATAGAAAAAATAGACCCTTCTAGAAAACCATTAGAATTTTGTGGTAGTCTTTTTGTTTTTATGGTATAATGTTTTTGTAATAACATCTCTATTTAACCATTTTGGATGTACTCTCACTATCATTATTCATTATTTATTCTTATGATCTTTCTTTTTATTTATTTAGCATTTAATATTTTAATATGGTAATATTTAGAGTTTTTATAATCCCAATAGGGGAAGAGTTCTTATGGAAAATTTTCCTTGACTATATAAACATATTTTCATTCTTTATCATTGATATTTTCTGAATCTTTTTTTTCTGAATTTGGTCTAATTTTACTTTTGACATCATAATTTATGCTACCTTATATACGTTGTGTTACTTCTTTGATCTTACTTTTGATTCCATTATTTGAGATCATCATAATGGGGAGATTTTTGACCTCATTTTATTAATGATCACAAACAATTATTCTAATTATATCAATTAATTTCATGTTTTCAGTATGTATTTTATAACATTAGATAGGTGATTGATTTTACTATGACTATGTCCCCATTGAAGATGAGATATTGCTAAAGACAAGTCACCATTTGGACTGACTCCCCACTGAGTTCACACACCTCCATGCATATCACACCGTCAACATGAGAACATGTAAATGTCCTAAAATGAGTCACTTGAACATATTAAACCATCACAAAATTGACATTATCAAGGAAGTCATACCACCATAGTGAAATTTTGGAAAAGTATGATACACCACCTACATGAATCATTAGCTGACTGACCTACCGTTAGAAGGATTAACCATCTGCCACACTACAACAGAAATGATACCTATACAAGTATAATAAACTTCTAGTGTCACACCATTAGCCTAAGATAATTCTATAATGAGAAACCATCAACCTGAGACATTTCTAGAACAATATGCCTCAAAACTCTGAGACACCACCAATATTGAGTCATTGTTCCAGGACTCACAAACATTTTTTCTAAAATACATATTCATTTAATTTTTCTTAAATATCATTATTATTGAAACTAATACAAAACATATTTTAATGATTGTCTCTTAAATTCTCAACAGAACACATTGGAATGAATTCTAGAAGTGTTTTATGACCAATATGTATATCTGGATTCATGTAGATATTATTCATGTTGCTTCTACTGATATAAAGATAAAAAGACTCCCTCATGAAAGAGATTAAGTAAACAATCATGTGAATAATAATGAAAGATAATATCTATATCTTATATAACACACACATAAATCTGAATAGAAAAACTGCAATATCATGAAATCAATCGATTGGGGAAACCTAATCTCAAAAAAAAATTAATGCTTTCTTCAAGTCATGTACAATAGACCATGACACTCTATTCTTTTAAATATTTCAAGACAATACAACTCAATCTTTACTATGAATAAAATCACGAGTCAGGAGTTACACAACATACAAACAAATCATTTATATTATATCACACCCTTTGTTTCTTTATTTTGTTTAAATTGATTTAATGTTTGATCAGATTGTGTGCATATAATGTTTTATCACACTCACACAGTTTCCTATTCTAAACTAAAAGATACTTTATATCATCACTTAACTCTTCTTACATTTTTACTCACCCAAATAATAGTACTAGTGTTCTTTGTATAACCTATTTAATTATAACCCCAGGGATAATAGCGGAAGAGATCTTGTGGGATGTAGAAATTTTACAAACTATTATAAAACATGATCCATGTTGTGGATCAACTTTTTTATTTTATATAAATTTATTAGTGGAGGATTTTTAGAAAGTTTAGAGAACTAAGTCTCAACATTAAACAAAAACTCCTATTTTAAATTTCCATTTTATATTTTTTACCTTATTTTCTCTTTTAAAACTAAAACTATTTTAACCAAACAAATAATAATAATACATTTATTGTTAATCTTTATTAGTGTTTTTATATTATTTTAATAAAGTAAATTTATTTCAAAGGACTAGGTATTGTGGTATATATATTACCTAAGAACTAATCAATCATTAATAAACCTTTTGAAAGATTATAACATAAAATTTTCTACTATATTGATTAAGTGGGAAATTTTTAATTAATTGGTGGATTTCAAATTATTCCTTTTTATCAAAAAATATTTTTGGGTACTCAATTCACCCCCTCTTGAGATACCGAATCCAAAAAAAATATTGATATTTTAATTAAAATATTAATAGTATATTTTAGTTTGGTAAAACATAGCCTTTCATGTAATGAAATCTATTGAATGAACTTGAAATTTTTTGTAACACATTCCAAACATAGTCTTGTGTGTACCAAAAGAAAATATAATTATTACATCTAGTGAAAGAATAAGTTTTTTGTTTCATGAAACACAATCCGATAATAGTTAATTCATATAACACAATACATATTTCATGTTTTGAGAAATGGAAAATATTAAAATGATTTAAATAATTTGAAAGAAAATCACAAAATACCAATGTGTTACATTCTACCAACCGTAAAATGAATTTCACCCACACAATTTGTATTATTTATCAAAGGATTAATACACGAAAGATACTTTCATAGAAAACCTCATCATAAAAATGAACAAATCACATCATTTAAATATGGAATTATGGAAATGTAATATTTTCCCAAAGTAACCAATAATGAGGTTTCAACATACGATAATATAGGTTGAAACTAAAAACATGGACATGGAAGAGAAATACTACTATTAATTACAAATGGAGTGTGATAGATAACATTTTCAATAAAAAGATAACGATCACAAATCCATAACCCAACAAGGATTGAAAAGGTACATTGATATCATAAAAAATAATTATAACATGATAACATTTTATTTCAAGACACTTTTCCTAATGTTGAATAATTTTCCTGAGAACATACACTCACATGATTTCAGAACCACCACACCCTTTGTTATTCCCTGATCAATTTCCACTTCATCACTAATTCGATGAAATGATGGTGAATTTGTCACTTGTAATGAATTATCAGCTCGTGAAACCCATAAATAGAATGATACTCAAGTCCATATATCATTATCACAACAAAAAGGATAGAACAATTTATCCAATATTCAAGAATCCTCATACAGATGGTTAATAGTTTAATCTCAAATCCTCATATAATGTTTAATATAAACAATTCCAAAAATTCTTAAAAAAATAAACCATATGAAATATGAATTTACAAAAAATTATAAATAAGGTCACTAAATTTCCTAAAAACTATTTATCATTTATCCCAATTATATCATAATGTATCTCTTCTTTGTATCATAACAAAAACATGAATACCTTCATTGTGTATTATCTTGAATCATGGTAGTAACCCGATTTACCCCCAAATAATTATTTAGAACAATCATGCTTCCAAAACCAATGTTTCTTTGGAAATATTCCTTAAATACAAATTGATTTAAACTCCATCCATAATAACATAGAAAACTTTTTCAACAAAATCCTTAATTAGTTCCAAGGTAATCAGTGCCTTCGAATTTACTCATTCATAACCAATATATCATTATGCAAAAAAAATTATCTCAACATCGAGAACTTATTAAAGGTTATTGTTCCCTTAATAATGTGTTTTGATGAATATCACATTTCTATTAAATAAATTTTCTAATCCTTTAGAACCATTCAACATATTCTTGTAAACAATTAGCAAAAAATATAAATAGGATAATACATATAAATTTCACAATACATAATTCTTGAATACAAATACATAAATAATTTAATTATTCCACATCATCATTATTCCATTACAAGGATACCTCATCATATTACATAATACCTATATCTATTCATATTTAATCTGTAGTCTCATCATCCACAAACATATAACCATTACTCATACAACCATTCTTATTCTCTTTGTGAGATTTCTACATAGAACATAAATTTTCATAATTTCTATTCCTTTCACATTTAATTCATTCAACCAATGACGATGCCTTAAGGAGGAAAATATTCCCATCCTTTTCATTAACAAAACTCTTTTTTTCTTACGTAGTTACTTTCATTCCTTCCTTCTTTTAAATAGTTAAAAAATGTTGTTTTTCTTATAAAAAACCAATTGGTTTCTTCATTACACATTCTTTAAATAATGGAAAATGAATCTTATTTCATTGATGGTCTCCATTACCCTAACTCTTAGTGAATTCATTCCTTCTCTTATTTTATGTGTCTGAGAGTTTGTTAAGGTACAAATTGTTAGTCATGTTTTTATGAGAAATTAATAGGAATGATCACAACATACTTCACTCCAATGATCATCCCATTTGACAACTCATTTGAAAATTTTATTTCACATTCCACATTAAGAAAATTTCATCTAGTTTATTACACTGATTAAACCAAGAATGAATAGTGTGATAAGAACTAATCATAGTGAAAAACTACATAATTATGATGAATTATTTATAGGATGTCAAATTATGAAACATTATTTTGAATATACGACTCCTAATTCTTACCCCTCATGACATACCTATAAATCTCCTTTGAAATACCCCTAGGGATCTTAAATTTTTTTTCTTATCATAGATTACAAAGGTTTACTAATCCTTTTTTATACCAACTATAATATAAAAGTATTAACCTACATGGATATTGATTCATTTTAGATGAATATTCAGTTCATTATAATAATACATGCCTAAGGTCCATAATAATTTTAGGTCTTTGGAAGCATTGAATCATAATCATCTAACTTGGTGAAATATCTTCAATATCTCCCACAATGAAATTCCCCAATTTTTACTCTTAATTAAAACATATATTCATAACATGGGGAAATGATTCATAAGAAATGGGTGATCATAGAATATAGGTAAGGGTAATCAAATGAGATATATAAACATATCTTCAGAATAAGGGTATGAGCATATGGTCATAACATTATAAGATCATACCCTATATATCCAAGATTATAATAATGAGTCTTGTCATAATGATTGGAATCAAATAATACATGAATCATAAGGGATTCAAGATAATAATCCAAGAGATTATAATAGGGGAATATGACATAAAATTGTCGCATAAAAGTAAGCATAAATAATACTATGTCAAGGATAACTATCAAGACTTTAATAAATAGTTTGGCTTGGGATAATCAACCATGTACCTACTTCAGGCTTGGGATTCACTCTTGTGTACCCTCTTGTTTGGGACATCGGATTCCCTCCCGTGTACCCTCTTATTTCAGGCTAGGGATTCCCTCCCATGTACACTCTTGTTTTTGATTTTGGGATTTCCTCCCATATACCCTCTTGTTATAGTTATGGGATTCCCTCCTGTGTACCCTCTTGTTTTAGGCTTGCTATTCCCTCTCGTGTACCCTTTTATTTAAGGGTTGGTATACCCTCTTATGTACCATTTTTTGGGCATGAGATTCCCTCTCAAATACCCTCAGGTATCAGGCTTTGTATACCCTCCCATGCACCCTTTGAGATCATAAAACATTTAACCATACCCATTGAATTGGAGGGAGATATTTGTCCCACCCATCACAAAATGAAATCATAATGCATGATCCATTAGATAATAAAGAATTCATCATATCATGATCTATAAAAATAGATTGGATTCATAAAAATTATATCTTAACCCATGAAATTAAATAGTGAATTTAAACATTTCATCATATCCAAAATTTTAAAAAAGTGAATGGTAACATAATCCTTTCATCATAGAATAACCCGTGAAAGGAATCACATTTCATAATAGTTTTATCATATTATAACCCATGGAAGTGAAACTACTTTCAAAAAAAAATTAATCATAATATAAACCATTCAAAGAAATAGTAAGAATGGTATACTTGGTTCATATACCCAGTATAGAATAAACTATATCAAAATATATTGACATAGATAGGGAAGGGTTTTTAATAATCACTAGGATAATTTCTAAAGGAAAATAATATTTCCTTGAAATTAACTTTTTAAAACATGAAAAGTTTTCAAAATACATTTCTTTTAAAACCACTTTTAAAAAAAAAGATAATCGCTGAATTTTAAAAAATATAAATACTTATATAGGAAGACATTATTTCTTATTTGAGAATTTATTTTTAAAACATAAAACCTTGTGAAATCATTTTCATTGAAAATAACCATGAAAATTTATAATGGAAGATTAAAAATATTTTTAAAACTGTTTATTTCAACATAAAATTTAAAACATATAATGTATGCCTAAAAATATTTAAAAACTATTTCATCGAAAATATTATTGAAAAATTATAAGGAATATTAGGAAACATTTTTACAAAACATGATTTTGAAGAACCCAAATTTCATACCACAAAGATAAATAAAGTTCGATTTTCCAAAAAACATTACTTAATTATCTTATACACCAATAGTATGAGGAATATCTTTTCTCATAAAGATTTTAATTTTTTGTAATGGAGGTGGATAAACATTCACCAGGACAATGATTTCATGATATCCCACACCATAGTAATTTATTGAAGATTCCTGGTTTAGATATATCACTAAGAGGTAGAGGTGGTGAATCCATGATGTACATTTACAATTTATTCTTTTAAAAGCAAAATCTATAATCGGTTAAGATCATGATCCCACTTTCCTTAGAGGTTCACTTCCCCTGTATGAAAACAAATAAATGTTTTGAAAAATAACACAAGTATTTTTACAAGGTTCACCCCCAATTTGGGTGATAATGTCATTATTGTGATCCGGATAATCTGAGACATAGATTCATTAATTTTAAAAACAAATGTGATTAAAATAAAAGAAAATATCCCTAAATTCATAATATAAAAAATTCCAAAGTTATTGATTACTAATTATTATTGTGGGACTTATCCTAGTAATAACTTTAGACTATAATCCCATCAATGTTATTTACAATGACTCATTCTAGTTGAGTTGTCTCCCAAAAATATCTAGTTTTTTATATAGTAAAGCCACTAGTTCATAAATGATCACCACTTCCTCCTGTTAAGAGGAATTTAACATTCATTAAATTATAAAACAGTGATATGTTGGCCTTATTTTTCTTCAAGTCCACCTAGTAATATAATCTAATTTAATGTCAATATTTACCAAAACACTCTCAACTATAACAAACTCAATTATATATCATGAATGCATGTTCCCACATTCATGTTTTTTATATTCATGATCCAAAAAAATCATTGCATACGGGTGTGTGTAAAAAACATTCCATTGTTCATTTTCATCACACACAACTTGTATGAACACACTACCCACTGTTTTTTTCTCAATGTAAATGTACATTAACGTATATATCAAAATAAAATAACCACTATTTTTTATATTGTGTACAAATAAGAATGAGAGAACACTATTCTTCTACAAATGTTCTATCGTATGTAAAATTGATCAAATAGTCTTCTTCATGTAAGTATATGTACGAAATTCTCAAACTCAAACTAACTATATATCATTGTGAACAAATATTATCTTGAATATATTATTTGAAAAAAAAAATCAAACAGTGATTGTTATTTCCACAAGAAGATCATGCTATTGTGTGTCAAACAATTTCTTCATGAAACACACTTTGTAAGATCTCTAATCCTACATTCATGTGATTATTAAATTCATTAGATCGAATATGAAAGAATGATGAATTCTTACAATAAATGTATAAGTGGGTTCATATATCTCAATATCATTACATTTTATTGATGTTTAGACTAGTTCATGGAAATTGACACTTGAAAAATTAGAGCTCTCTCTTGGCTCCATTTCTATTTCCAGAAACTCTCTCATATGTGAAGTAAACTCCCAATTCAATTGATCTTGGTATCGATTATTTATAAAAAACTCTCATTAATTCAGTACTATGAAAAAATGGAGATCTATTTATTTCTTCAACAAAAGCTATCAATGTATTAGGTTATGCATCATGAGACCTCACCATAATAAAAGAAATATCATTTAACACATTTTGTTGTTTTTCTATGAATTTTTCTTAATAAAACCATGCCGAAAACATTTCACAATGATTTTATCTCATTGGAATCATCATAACTATCAATTTTATGTTGGAGACTTTATCATTTTTCATTGTATGATGCTATATGGAGGAAGTCTCGACACATAGAAGAAACACTCTGCTGATGGTAGAAGACAATGTGAAATACTAATCAAATGTCCTAGATTGATATGATCAAATGATGAATGTTCATTCCATATATTTAAATATTGATGAATAGTGATCAACCTCCTTGATTACCACATAGAAGAGACATTTAGTTTATCACTCCCTTATAATACATTAAACCACATAATCAATCTAGAAATAGTTACTGAACACTCGCATAACACATTTTCACTACACTATACTGCCACATTATTCCACCATAATTCCACCCCAAATGATGTCTCATCACTACTTCATGGAACCTCCATACAGGCATTCCATTACATAATCCTATCCATTATTTTGTCTAATTATTCCAAGGTCAATCTTAGTCCCCCCCCTTAGCAGTTGTTCACTTTGATCCATTTTTCTCTAGTTGGAATGATTACATTTTCATATCCAAACCATTAAAAAATAAAACACTTAACCAAATCCATATTCAATTACAAATCCAAATTATATCATAATTTCCTTCTCACACATTCAAAATTTATTTCATGATGAGACCAATGTGTCATCATTAATAAAAACTGAAACATATCTTCGAACAAAAGACCAACTCTATAATCATCAAAATTGATGTTTCTTCATTTGAAGAACCTCTTCATTTCAAATATAGCTTGAAACTAAATCAATAATTATCAATAATAATTCAATTAAAGAATTCTATACATCAATCAATATTAAATTTATATACCAGTATATAAATATATTGAAAAAAATTGCATCAAAATTATTATTTCAATAAAATTGGGTTCTTTAATGTCACCCATTAGACTTGTTGTCAATGATAATTTCATTTCCAAAGTTAATGATATTTTTCTCCACATTACATGCCAATAAATACAAAGATAAGTAGAGAATATTTCTCATATTTTTTTTTCTTTTGAAAATAATATAATCAATTTTATATTATAATTCCATGATCAATTAATTTAGAGAAATGATCTCACATGATTTTCTTAGAAATGAGTCTTTAGTTAATAAACTCTATGTCTATGTAGGAAAACCCAATTTATAAAAAAGAGAGAGATACAACTAGAGTTGTCTAAGATATCCATAAAATGACATTTATTTTAAATTATGCTCAAAATTTCTCAAGTGTCATTCACAGGGTTGAAAGTAATCAGATTTATAAATGAAATTTTGAATCACATTAATACTTTAGAAAACACAATAGAATAATTAGGTGAAAAATTAAAACACAAAATTTGTTTTTTATTTTCATCAACTAAGAACTCCCCTTAATTGATATGTTAATACAATTAATAATAGGGGATGAATGTGTGAATAAAACACCTTAACGTTTAATTTTCAATTTTCCTAATATTTACATATTCATTTTAAATGTTACTTCCCCTTAATAGATTCACTATTTTATTCCATTTTATTAAAATCAATAGACTCCATGAATTAATATATCATCATGTTGTCTAGATGTGAAAAACATAAAAATCTCCTTCAATTCCCAACATTGTTTATTCAAAACACATAAAAATATAGAATAAATAGGGAACTATTATTTTTTCACACCCCAACATTGAAATTTTAATAATTTTAACTATTTTAATTATATTTATCCTTGATATTGATTGTGGTCCAGTCTGATTTAAATTTTAAAAATTGTCAAGTGAATAGGGGTCATGAGCATAGGATACGCCCAACACGGTATGACTGTGCATCAATCGTATATGAGGTTATGTTATTAGTACAATGCCTTTTGAAAATGTTTGAACATGGTTTTCTCAACCATGTGACTACTAGCTAGTAACCATGCGAGGGTTATTGGATTTGGTTATTTCCAGCACACGGTTATCAGACGGTTTGGTAAACCAACCAAAAACTGTGTAGATCTCCTGTAATTTTAAAAGTTATGTTTTATATTATCATTTTTTATTTTATTTTTATTTTTTAAATTTTTTTTATTTCCCCCCATTTTCTTTCCTCCTCCTACTGTGTGTCACTCCACACCCACCCTCTTCCTCCCTACGTGCATGTGACCCCTTCTACTGAAACCCTTTTTCACACGACCACCCATGGGGTGATCATCTCTACTCCCTCACCTTACATGGATCCCCTTATCCTCTCTCTTAGGGTCTCACTCCCTCCTACTCATATGACCCATCTAATTGGGAGTGCTCAATCATGCTACTACCTCCCTCTGGCATGCCACTCCCTCTATCTGGATTGCTAATCCGCCTCTCAATTTTGGCTGTGAATCCCTCTGGTGAGTCTCTAATCACATATTCTCTATCTATTTGTGATTTTACATTTCTTCATGGGGTGTGTAGGGTTTGGTTAAATCCCAAAAACATTTAGGAGATTTTCTTTTGATTGATTCTTTTTATTTATGGGTGTTTGAACCTGTTGAGGATCATTCTAGCTATGATTGTAAACTGAAGTGGGTTCACCATGTTTTTATGATAAGGGATTTCAATTTCATCATTGTTCCTTAATATTAATTTATTTTTTTTTTGTGATTTTTTATTTGTCAATTATTTTTTTTAATGTTTGTTGGACCTCATTGCTATGGTTTTGGGCTTTAAGTGTCGAGAGTGACTACATGTGCATGTATATGGTATGAAATATATATATCACATATTTTTACATATTACCTCATGGTGAGGGAAATATGTTCAATGTATCTAGGGGTATTTATATATATATTTATTAATTTATGTACATGTTTGTTAAAATTCCGGACCTGAGTTGTCGTCATCAAAGTTGTCACATGCCGATGCCTTCTAGCTCGATCTTCTTCTCCCTAAGGTAGGTTCCTTATGTCGAACCCTTTAAAATGAATTCCATAATTGGTTGATTTTTTTTAAAATATTATTTATATTTATGTATTATATTCATAATCTATTAAATATGGTTTTCATTATTATAAATGGTTATGTATTTGTTTTTCCTCATTGATATATGTTTCAAAAATGTATTTTTTTATATATGCCCTCTACCTTATTGCATGGGTTTTGGTATGAATTTGAGGTTAGTTGGAAATTTTCCATACTTACATGGTTTTACATGTTTTAATAATGGTTTCAAGAATGTTTTTAAAAGTATTATTCCTTGGTTATTTAATTGTGCTTTTAAAATGGTTTTGGAAAGTGTTGGGTGATTTTGGTTTTCTAAAAGGAAAATATTCCATGAAAAGTAATGAGGTCTGTTTGGTACATTGAGAATGGTTTTTAAAAATGTAAAACCCCACTTAATGCATGACCCACTAGTTTTAAAAAAATTAAGTGTAAATTAAATATGTGATTTGTGATATGTTTTTAGTGAAGAGCCTTGTGAATTATTATGTGATAGAAAATAGGGAATATGATTAATGAGGGATAAAAATGGTGGAATTTTGAATGAGATTTTGGATAAATAATGTGATAAGTTCATATATGTTTTCATGGTAAAATCTCACAAAAAATTTTAATAGAGAAAATGGGTGACCCTAGGTACCTATGTTGGTAGACAGGGAGTAGTAATATAGATTATTCAGAAGTTGTTCATCTTGGTTTTGTCAAACAAGATTGATGCTACAACGCTAACTAAACATTTGTGATGGTTGGAGATAACTTTCCCCATGATTATTCTCTTCTTAGTGTCTCATATAAGTTAACGTGGTTTCTTGTGGTTTTTATACCACGTTTAACTATTGTAGGAGGATATTGGGTCCTTAGCTGACCCTATGAGGATAGGGATTTCCCATGGTGCTTGTGATGAAATTTTCATTTCATTTTTTTCATGACTTATCTATATTTTTTGAAAACCATATTTTATTCAAAATTTAATTAATTTTAAATTTAAATGTTAATTAATTATTAGAATTAATTTTTAAAGTTAGTGGAATAGAAATACTTTTCATGAAAATTAAAACTTGCTACATGAATTGGAAAATAATGAAAAAAATATTTTATTATGTCTTATTTTAAAATTAGAATGATTTTGGTTTCTTTTTAATGGTAAGGGAATATTGATTTGTTTATCCATATATTTAATACTGAGAATGTCAGTGCTCAAACAAATTCTATCTTTTTAAGTTTCATGTTCTAGTTTAGGATTTGTCTAGTAGTGAATGTGTTTTTTTGTGGTGACCAACAATGTCACTTGGAGGTATGCTTATCCACCCGGTTATACATCAATTTTCTATGCTGGTGTTTATCTTTTTTTAGTTTATATTTATTTATTTATATTTTTTTACGAGCCAAATCATTCCAATTTTCCGCTCTTGATTCCTGACCATAGTTTTCAACCCGTAGGGATCAGAAATTCCCTTTGATCCCTTTCACATGCCAACTCAGGAGACCAGATCAGGTTCGACCAAGGTTGGTTCACGAAAAAAATAGTATAATAGAAATGTTGTGTTATTTTTGGGGTCATGTATCTTGGAGATTAGGACAGTCAGGACTCAAGGTTTAGGTGCAGTAAAGACTTCATGAAACCTTTCTCGTCCTAACCCTCGAGTTTCAAGGGGTAGATTAGTATTTGTTTTTTTGCATGGTATGTGTGGATAAGGGATGAAAGAGGGAGTGAGACGGTGTTATGTGGTGATCTTTCATGGAGTATCAACCCATTTATATCCATAGTGCATAGTTCAAGATACTTCTTAAGGTTGATTTTCTCTCGGAGCATGGTTTGTTAAACCGCATTGATGGGTTAGGCATAGTCACTAGTTCTTTATTCATAGATGTTTTGTTGTGAGTTATGTTTGGGATTAGTTTTGGTTGGATTGAGTGGATTTTAAAAAGTAAAATGGTTTATAAAAAAAGGGTATTCAAAAGGGAAACTAGTTTTCAGAGTGTAAAAATGGTTTTTGAAAAAGAAAATGATTTATATAAGTGGTTTTATTTTAACAAAATGTGATGTTTCAAAGGAAAAAATGGAATGTGTTTTGGAAATCATTTAGGGGTTTTGAAAATAAATTTTGAAAGGTGAGATGAATGTTTCTTGGGAATTTAGGATTTATGTTGAATGAACTATTTTAGAGATGAGAAATGTTTTCAATTGACCTTTTGTATTTCTAGTAATTATCACATATATGGATGTCCACATGTGTAAAGTTGAAATGTTTTTTACATTTGGAAGGATGATTGATCCAACATAATGAAATATATATGTGAGACTTCATGGAATACCAATGGTTTGTATTTAAGTTGTTTTCCTTGCATAAAATAGTTTAAAAAGTGATGATTTCAATGTTTTGAAAATTGAGTGAGCAATTATTTGGTGTTTTCTTCTCTTGTTTGGAATTCTATTTCATGGGATCATGCTTTTAACATGATGATAATTTGATTTTAATAATGATTTGAGTTTAGGTTTTGGTTTGTGATTGACTTGTAGAATTTTTATTTATGATGAATTTTGATTCATCTTCATACTTTTTTGTTTCTGACTATGACCTAGAAAATCCTTGTTAAGGATTGAATGGTCGGACTGTAGGATTCCATCCACTATTTTTTGGTGAAGGTCTATTTTGAGAACAATTGTTGGTCTTTGATTAGTGGTTTGATATTTTAAAAACTGAGGTTTTTAGATTTTTGATGAAATTATGAATGAGTGTCTCTTTGAGTATTCCCAATAATGACTCTACCTAGACTCTGAATTGAGTGGTGGAGCTAGAGCCTTCTATAAACTGGGACAATGTCCGAGATTTATTGGTTTATCACCTACCTTATTTGGATGAAAAGTCGAATAATGTATCATTCATAGATGAAATGATCTTCTATTAAACTTGGTCACTTGGGTTTTTTGAATGGGTTCTGTGAGCCGCACTACTAAAAGAGAAGTTTTAATTTAGATCATTAGCTCCTTACTATGGG
Source organism: Viscum album (assembly GCA_963277665.1). Lineage (NCBI taxonomy): Eukaryota > Viridiplantae > Streptophyta > Magnoliopsida > Santalales > Viscaceae > Viscum > Viscum album. The sequence continues at coordinate 1,436,282,686 of OY728156.1, read as the reverse complement.
GAAACATACGATTCAAGTCATCATAGACCCATCCATATGTCTAAGAGTGATTTTTTACACATAGTTAGGAAATTGTTAAATGTGGGGGACCTTGGTTTGAATTTTATCTTTAGTGCTCGAATGGGGAAGGTTTAAGGTTGTCTATTGTAGAATCCTCATCTTTGAATATTCAATTTTTTTGTAAGAGGCGTAGAGGTCAAATTTCCTCCTTGTGTTTTTTGTTCTTTTAATTATCCACTTTGGTCATAATAAGGTGTGGTCATCTCATTTTCATGTAATTCCATTGGTTGTGCCTCCTCAAATGTGAGTCTATAAACATTTGTCTCTCCTATGTAGTTATCCCTTTTATGGATATCTCTTTTCTACATCATGGTCATCTTGGATATAATCCTGTCTCAAGGAAATAAAGAATCATGGTTCAGTTTTCTTTTAGATTTTATCTCATTCTAAGGGTTTTCTCATGTAAAGGGTGTGTCTAGTATGGGTTTTATGTTCATGTGTCATTTTGTGAGGATTTTCCTAAGTTGGTGGATTCTTAAATAGTGAGAATACTCACTATGTATCTTGTTGTGGTTTCTTTAAATGTTGGTTTCTAAATGAGTTTTTTGGTATGTGTTGGTGGTTTCCTCTATGGTCCATGTTTGTAGTTCTAGAGTTATCCTGTGCTGAGAGTCTCAATTTTGATTGTGCCAGTCAGGTTCGTATGGTGGGTAGAACCATCAATGTATCCTTATGGCTCATCTCATTGTATCTTTTCATAGAGTCAGTCGGGTGTGACTGGAATATTGAAAATTCACCTTGAGTATTTTGGTTTCTTTTAATATTTATCGGGAATGAAACCAAGTTTTCTTCATCTTTAGGTTGGGTGAAATTATTGGGAAAATGGTTTCTGTGGTGGGGAGAATTTTCACACACTTACCTTGAAATTTTAATTATTTTAATTATTTCAATAATCATTTTTTATTTTCACCCACTCTGAGTTTAATTTTAAAAAATTTCAAGCGAAGAGGGGTCATGATCATAGGTTGGCACAGTTAGTTATAACCATGTGGAAACTGTTCATGAGGGTATTTCACTAGGGTAGTTTTTTTGGGAATAGTTTGAGCATAGTTTTCTCAACCTTTCACCTTCAAGTATGTAATTGTGTGAGGTTTCCTGTCCTTTTTAGTGACCAGCACACAGTTTTCACATAGTTTGGTAATCCATGAACAAACAGTGTAGATCACTGATAATTTTAATTTATTATTATTATTTTTCTTCTCTTTATTTACATACACTTTTTTTTCTATCCTCCTTCCCATATATGTCATGGGATAACCCCCCACCCCTCTTCCTACCTACATGCATGAAACCCCCTTCCGCCAGAACACTTTGGTGAACCACCTCCCCTCTGATGATCATATCTCCTCAATCACCTTGTTTTTCTCTCCCTTATCCTCTCTCACACAGATGAACAATCTTCTGGTCATGCTACCCAGCCAAAAAAAGATCTCTAGCATGCCTCTCCCTCCCTCCAGTGGTCATTGTGCCTCTCAATTTTGGGATTGAATCCCTCTGGTGAAACTACTCTCTCATTTTATCCCTCTATTTTATGATTTTTATTTCCTCCATGGGGTTTGTAGGGTTTGGGCAGAGCCCTACCTGATTTGAGGAGTTTTATTTTGGTCAGTTCTTGTTATTTCGGGGTTTTATCCCCATTGAGGATCATTATAGTTTCAGTTGGAAAAGTAAGTGGGTTATCCATGGTTTTCGACTAAGGAAGTACTTTTTCATCATTATAGTTTAATTTTAATATAGTTTTTTTGAGATATTTGAGTTATTGGTACTTTGTGTAGAGTTTGTTACACCTCATTGTAGTGGTTTTGGTTGTGGGTGTCGAGATTGACTACATGTACATTCATAGGGTAAGGAATATATATATATATATTATATATATATATATATTCCCTTCTGTACATATTCCTTCATCGCAAAGAGAATATATGAAATGATTCTAGGGGTATTTATATATATATATATAAATAAATATATATGTATAAATTCATGTATGTTTTAGTGAAATGTTTAGAATAGAGGTTCTATCATTTGAGTCATCAAATGTCGAGGCGTTATGGCTTGGTCATAATCTTCTTTAGATAGGTTCCCTATGACAAACCCTTTAATTTTAATTCCATAATTTCTTGATTTTTTTTAAGTATGTTTAATAATTATGTAGTATATATATAATATATACAATCGGGTTTTTATTGTTAGATTCTATATTTTTTCATAATTTTTCTATGTTTCCAACATGTACTTTTGTTTTTGACATGTTCTCTAAACCTTATTTTAAAAAAATGAATGGGTTTTGGTATGAATTTGAGGTTAATTGAAATTTTATGTTTATAAAAAGTTTTTATTTGTTGTAATCATGGTTCCAAGCTATTTTTTAATAGTGTGATTCCTTTGCTATTTAATTTGGATTTTAAAAAGGTTTTGGAAAGTGTTGGGTGATTTCAATTTTATAAATGAAAATATTCCTTACAATGTAAGAAGGCTCAATTAGAACCTTGAGTATGGTTTGTGAAAATTGAGAACCCCTCTTAAATCATTACATATTTGTTACAGAAAAATTAATTTTATATTAAATGTGTGCTTTGTTATATGTTCCAATCAAAGAGGCTTGTTCATTTTTTTGTGTGACATAAAAATGGGAATTCACTTAATGGGGGGATCGGTGGTGGGATATTGAATGGGTTTTTGGATAAAGAAATTGATATTTTTATATATTTATTATTGATATAATCTCACCACTATTTGGAATAGAGCACATGGGTAACCCTAGGCACATAGGTGGGAAAAAAGGACTAGAACACTAGATGATTCAGAAGTGGTTCTTCCTGGTTTCGTATAGATGGATTGATGGTAAAACACTAACTAAACATTTTTTATGATTAGACACCACTGATACCATGGGGTTTCCCTTATTGTTGGCTCATTCACAATAAAACTATTAGTTGGAGTTTTTATTCCATGTTTCACTGAGGTATGAATATCCTAGGTCTCTAACAAACACTAGCTTCTTAGGGATTTTCCATGGTTCTTATGATGTGATTTTCATTTTAGTTGTTTCATAAATGATCTCTCATTTTTGAAAAGAATATTTTAATCTAAATTTCATTTCTTTTATTTTGTAATGTTAATCAATAACTAGAATCTATTTTGAAAATTTAGTGGAAGAGAAATGATTTTTTGAAAATGAAAACAAATTACTTTAATGTGAAATAAATGTAAAACAGTTCTTTATTATGTATTATTTTAAAAGTAGCATGATTTGGGATTATTTTTAATGGTATTGTTATATGGAATTTTTTATCCTTGCCTTTCCTACTGAGCATCTCAATGCTCATTCCAACTCAACCTTTTCAGTTTTAAGTTCTCGTTATGGATCACTCTTTTAGAGAGTGTGTTTTTGTGTTTTTTGGTGACACACGAGTTCACATGGCGGTATGTTTAGACACCCATTTTTACTTTTATTTCTATTTCTAGGGTTTATCTATTTTGTCAATTTATATTTATTTATTTACCATTTTCTTATGTGAAAAATCATTCTCAACTATTTGAATGTGATTCTTGACACTATTTTCCATCCCAAGGGGACTGGGAATGCCTTTCGGGCATTGTCACGGTCCAGTTTAGGTGAACAAATCAGGGTTTACCTTGGTTTTTTTGAAAAGTTACTAAGACCTAGATATTCTAAATTAAGAAGATTTTATTTGATAGTGTATATCACACGCATTACCAAGCACATAAGAGAATGTAACATCCCAAAAATTTATAATATAAGAAATATTTTAAATAAATTCAATATATTTTTTATCATTCAATGCATATGACACTGAGCTAGCATATAACACATAGAAAATTGATTTTCTTCAATGGATTGTGTTACACGCCAAGCCATGTTTCACCACATAATAATATATTATAAAAATATTATTATAAAATATAATCTAGCTGCTAAATTAGATCTTATGAGTTGAACTAAATAATTTATAAAAAATTATAGTTTTATCAAAAATGAAATTAACTCTTTATTTACAAATGAATTAGTAATGAATACGAGACTCGATTGTATATAAAAGAAAATAATATTATTTTTATACTCACAATGTTATTTTACCTTAATAAATTAAATTAAATAAAATTAGTCTATGATATTAATGTTACATATATATATATTATATTCATTCAAATATATTTGATATTCGCCCAATATATTTTATAGGTTAAATATAAAAACAAACCCAATTTATATATAAAATACTATATTTTTATTAAGAAAATTTTACAACATTTTAATGGAGAACCTATTGGTAATACCATTTTGGAAATTTTATAAATTTTATTTTTCAAAATAAACATAAAATTTTAAATATTGATATAAAAATTAGGTTAGGGTGATTTATTTATATATTTCTCCAAAGTTTAATTTTTTAATGAAATTTTAAAAAATTTAAAGCTTAATTCAAAACTTATTTTTAATATAAGTTATTTTTAAGAAAAAATTATACATAATATTGTTTTTAAAGTTCAATTAAATAAATTTATTTTCAATTAATCCAATCTGGTAAATTTTAATCAACTTCACTTTGAAATTTAATATAAAAAAGAAATCTTTTGAACTTTTTTATATTAAACACCTCATTGTTACCCCATCTGGATGATTAAATTTAAATTAATTTCTTCCACTTAAGTAATTGGAATTTTTAAAAATGGATTATATATTTGTAAGTAGAATAATTTATAAGTAATAATATTTTAAACTTATATTTTTACTATAAATTTTAGAGCATGTTATTAAAATTAATTTCAATGATTAAGGTGAAATTATGATTAAGAATGAACTACACCATAATATTAAGTACCAAATAACATAAAAACATTTCAAAAATCCATTTTATGTTAATATTTAGACCATATCCTCCCTTTTATCTACTTTGGAAAATTATTTTATCCAATTTCACTAGAAAAAACATTGGTGGAATTCCTTTTTAAAAAATTTACGACAACGCCACTCCTCCTCCACTATAAAAGGCCTCCTCTCCTCCCACTTCCTAAAACTTATCAAGCCAAATTGCCTCAACCATTATCTAACCAAATAACTCATTAAAATTCCTCACCTAATTCTATAATACTCATATATAGAATCAATCAATCCAAATAATCCCTTTGCTGAAACCAAATGGAGTTAGACAAAGGAGAGGTAACATCTTTCCTCAAGATCATTTCTTTTATTCAGTTTCATCACGCCCAAATTTTTTCTTATTCTATGATTATATAATGAAAAAAATTTAAAAAATATACTATTATTTTGTTATTTAAAGGGTTTGAGATCAATTTATATACACCTTCATCTAATGGGGAATGAAATTACAATTTATGTGTACGATGAACCATTGTTTCATGAAACAAAATTGTTCAGTTTTACATTACCAACTCTCTTGGTTTGTAATTATGATGTAAATCATATTTATATATTTTATTTTATAACATATACCATTATAAATTCTATTTTTTGTGAATATGATAACATTGTATGTGGAAGTGTGGTCTACCGTCTCCTAAAAGCAATGTTATTCAAGCGCATGATACATGGAATTTATAGAGGATGGTTTTAATATAAAATATGTAAAATAAAAAACATGTATGATATATTAGATAAACATGTTACTTTATATAAATATAATATATATCATTTTATTTATTACCCAGTCACACACTAAATAGTGATAACATCGGTCATGGACGTGTGAACTAATGCCTCCTCAACATGATGTGATTCCTTTTACATAACAAGAATTATATATATGTGTAAATATGATTATGTTAAATGGTATTTATGATATAATGATCATTATATAATTCTATAGTGTCACCTAACAACTTTATGAAACAATCATTGATAATTGGGAACATTACTCACGCGCTTGTACGGTCTACCATCTCTATGATTGTAATGTTGGTTCATTTTTCATATCCATACTTAATTATTGGTTTTAGAAGAATTATTGGTGTATAAATATAATATTTAATTCATGATTATGATTATATAGATGTTATATAATGACAACTTTGACCATATATGACCTATATATATTGTTTTGACACATAAACTGAATTTTTCAAAACACCCGACGAAAACATAATTTCATAAGTATTTGTATAAAACATTTCAATAAGTTAAATAAAAGTTAATATAAACATGAAAAATGTTCTCAATCAAGTAAATAATTAAAATAATATAGTTATTTAAGAATATAAATACATATGAGACAAATCAGATGCAAGGAAAGGGATTTTCAACAATCTTTTAACATCCTTGAGATACATATCATGTTCTCAACATAATTCTTATGTGTGGTCTATCTACTACCACTTTGATATATTATATAATTAATCTCTTTATGTTCATGGTATTTTAATATTTAATTTAATTTAAATCATTCATAAGGCTTATGATTTAAATAGTTTCAATGTGGTATGAGACACTTTGGAATATTTAAAAATTATTTTACTCAAGACGAATTTTAATGATTTTACATTTCCATTCACAGAAACTATATGACCATTGTTCCATAATCCCTTTTATATTCCTTTCATATATTTATTCCTAAACATTTCACATATTAGTACTATTATTTCAAATCTTTGGTACTCAAAATGACCAAGAAAAGGGTTTTTATAAAAACCGAACTTCATTTCTCTCTTTAATCAGAGAAATTTTTTTCTTCTAAAAACCTTGACTTATTTATTTTTTATTAAAAATATTATTAAAATGATTTGGTAGCCACATATTTATCAATTTTTCCTATTACCATTTTTTTCCAATGAATATTCTTGTCTCTTTCTGAACAAGTCATTTTTCTAACCTTTTTACCGTGTGAATGGAATGTTCTTTTTACCTAGTATGTCATGTACAGATTTACCTTCTATCATTTATTAAAATATTCCCTTATATTTTTAAAAGGTTAAATTTTAAATAAAATATTTTCAAAAGAGGTTTTCAAAGAAAAATACTTTCAAAACTTTTTTCAAACAAAGGATATTTTCCTGAATAATTTGTTTTAATGACTATCATTACAACCTCACTCCTTTTTTTGATTGTTAACATTATCTTGAAACAATCACATTATTATGATCATTTATCATTATAAATATACTTTTATATCCATATCTCATATAATGGATATTATCATTTCCTAAACCATATATCTTTTTTTCATAGGGGGTTTAATTTTAAATTTATTTGTTCCTTTTTGGAAATATTGATAAATCTCTATCTTCTACAACATATATATATTTGATAAAGAACATTGTTAAATGAATTATCTGATATATAAGGAATGTTTTTTGATTTGTAAGATAAAATTGGGGTATAGTTATAGATAACCCCTCGATGTAGTGGTAGTCTCCAGAGATGAATTAGTTGTGTTAATTAGATGGGGGTTTTACCAAATCTCTTAAACCATATTGTGAGGTATCTTTATGTAATGACTCCATGTACCTAAGAATCATGGAATCCAATAGTTAATAATTTCCCTCATATAATTTCTTTTATTATTCTTCAAATATATATTATGCTGACATATCTAAGGATACAATTAATTTTCAGTTCATTGATTAAATGGAATGTGTTTCAAGTTATTACCTTGAAATTCTAATTTCTTTCCTTATCTAGTTATTTTAATGGAATGTGTTATCAGTTATTTAAATTTACATATTATTTACTCATATAATTTATAGTTATCGACTACATTTCATGTCTTCCCAGTTATTTAACCTACCATAATTATTTTTATTGATTCATTATTTCTGATATTGTAATTTACCCTTTCTGATAATTTGAGTTAACCCTCATTTTTTCCATTCCCCAGGAATTGAAGAGGTGTACCATGAAATATAGGTAGGGATATAATAGATGGAATAATGCTGTCCTAAAATTTATTTATTTAGAGAAAATATAGTTGATTTAATTAGTGTGTTAATTTTTAATAAAAGAATCTTGTATGTATAAGTTTTTCCACAAATACTAATATTTTAGTCCTTAAGATTTTGATTCCATGTAATAATGAAAATAATCAGGTAGTATAAACTTTCTATAGGATTTATGGGTTTGGGTCACTATAGTTGGTATCAAAGTATTTTTATCAGGAAAGCTGGAAACTATATTTGAGAACATAGATTAAGAATAATAACCCTAAGAAAGGCTTTGAGGATATATATAGATGAACATCTAAGAATATTGTGAAGATAGATATTATCTGGGTATTTCTAGAAATACATCCCATTTGGGATACTACAAGTGTATGTGGTTTTAATACATATATACCTAAGAGTAATAACTCTGAAAAGTTATGTTGGGGCTGACTCGATGTAACATGTTACCTGAAAATGAACCTTACTACTCACCAGGTTTGACACACATAGGGAATACTCTTATAATAAATCTAATTTTCAGTACAAACTATTATGAAGGAGTTAAAAGTAAATATATCCCCAAATAAACCATTTTTATTATTGTGAGATTAGTTATGGAAACCATTTTAAATTTATGATTAGTCTTTTAATTGTTTTGGGATTATACAGTATGTTAAAAAATGTTATCATCCAATCTAGTATATTCCAATCTAGTATCATTACTGTTGGAATATATAGAGGTTTTCCAATTGAGAAAACCAATACAATTATTATTGAAACTGAGAATATTTTATAATTATTAGTGTATTTTAATCAGGTTATAACAAAAAAACCTTTCCCGAATAGAGAAATCTACTCCCCAAATAGAATCCCCTGTGTTGGATCACTTTATGAAATAGAGGCCCCAATAATTTAAGATGACTACTGATCCAATGTTTTTCTAAAAGTTGGGGCCAAAGCCTCAATTTATTATTAAATCAAAGACCTCTTTAGACTGGGTAGAGGGTGACCCATTATATAGCCTGAAGGCCCAAGGCCAAGTGGCCTGCATACAGGGCTAGAAAGTCCAATTTTTGGCCCAAAGGACCCCTCGGTGAACAGTACTGCTATAGTACCTACACAGCTACAGTACCTGCTACAGTAACGCCACTGCTACAGTCCCTCTACTGCTACAGTGCTGCTACAGTACCCTGTTATAGTACTTGGGAATTATCCCCTACCTGGATTTGATCATGGGTCTTTTGGATGCCAAGCAGGAACCTGAACCACTAGGGTACATGCTCATTGGCACTGATCCAATGTTGTTTAATCTATGGGTTATGTATTCAGAAAATATATTTATGAAATTAGGATGTATTGAAAAAAAATAGGTTACAATTATGGTTTATTTTCCCCATGGTGATGACGATTAATAGTGGTCCATGATCCAGAATACTAGAGAGGAAGTCAGAATATATTACATATAATGGGGATCATTTATGGATATATTATTAAAAAAATACTTCCCTCATAATAATTAAATTGATATGGAGAGAATGTTTGTTATCTTAAATCAAAAAGAATAAGATAGATTTGTGGATAATGAAGCTACCTTTAAAAAGAATGATAGGTATGCTGTGGATTATATACACAATATAGAGTGCAAGACCGACCACTTATTTAAATTTATTAATCCAAATATTGGAAATTAAATGTTTTCTAAAACATTTTTTCATATTATAAAATTTTTCAATGTGTTATTATGATAGATAAATAATTCTCTAAGTCCTATGGAATCATAGAAAGTAATAGAAGAAGAGAAAGGAAGAAAAAATGATAGTTAAATGGAATAAGAGAATAAAGGATTTTCCCACATGTGATAAATATGTAAATAATCACCCTAGTAAATGATTTATGGGGTTGAGAGATTTTTATAAGTGCAGATAAAGGGGTAACTAGGAATAATAATAAAAATGAAGTAGGAAAATGATGTTATTTAGTGTTATAACTGTAAGGAGATTGGGTACTATGAAAATTAATTCCTCTAGTATGAATAGAATATACCATAGAATAATATACGGTGTTAAATTCATGAATATTTTATTCAAATGATAGATGTGGGATGATTAATGTACTTCTGTATTTGGATATAAGAAATATGATGTAAAATGCTTTATGTGCTGATGTTCTCATCATATGAATTATAAAATATGTATGAATTGTACTGATACACTTTTTAATTATTAATTTGAGATAATAAGTTGAATGGTACCAAGAAACGTGATTTAATTGATATTTTATCATTTCTGAAAAAACATGGTTGAGGGAAAGACAACCCTTAATATGTTCTTGATTTTGAGATAATAATGAAGATATTATTGATTTGGATAAGTGTTTACTACCTTGGAAATGATTAATGTCTTGTAATTTTTTTTAAGATAACATTGATGGATTTTATAATATTTTTTGATTTACATAATATATCCAATAACATGTTTGTTACTTTACAAAGAAGAATGAATGCATGTTTCCATCATTTTTTATGTTGATTCTAGTTGTTACCATATTTAGAGAGGATACATGAGGATGTTAATCACATGTTTGGAATGTGGAAATTTATATCTTCTTCATGTTGATAATAGGATAATGATACATTTATTTTATAAATTCAGTGACCCACTTTCTAAATATTTTTATCATAACAATTTTGAAAGGTTAACAATTTTTGAAATAGTTTATGTTTGACTCTATATCATGTTTTAGAGATTGATATATTACATCACTATAAGATAAATCTCATTTTGAGGGAGGGAGTATAATTAGTTAAAGGCATGACCAAGGGGTAATATTGTCCTTATAGAAATGTACCAAGTATGTATATTTACATATATTATTATTGTGTGAATGAATTCCTCTACTATAGGTAAAAATATCTTGAAACCAAAAATATTGTCCTTGTATATTTATTTTCAATGAATCAAATGGCCCCTTAGATCACCGCATATTTATGGTTGAGTGATTTTTAACTTTTTACAAACCTTGTTTTTTATCACTCTCCATTATAAATATACTATTATATTTTTATTCTCTAGCTATATTTCTATTTCCCACCTATGTTCTCCAATAAAGAAACCCAGTTACAAGACCATTGTAATTTTATTTCACTATTATTATGAAGTTGTGTTATAAAGCGTATTTATGATGTTGGTTTTTAAATATTTGTTTATTTTAAAATATAAATACTTTTTTTACTGAGATAAATATTATTTTTTAAGGACCCAATTTCATTAAGGCAGGGATAATTTAATTCCTCGAAATTCTAAAGTAAGAATATTGTATTTGAGAGAATGTATCACACACATCACCAAGTGTGAAGGGGAACATAAGGTCCTAATAATTTATAATATATTTAAAATTTTAAATAAATTAAATATATTTTATAACCATTTATGAACATGACACATATTTAACATACGACACAGAGAACAACAAATATCATAAATGGCTTGTGTTACATACAAAACTGAGTTTTACCGAACAATAATATATTATTAAAATATTATTATAAAATATAATCATGACATTAATTTGGTGGTTTTTAATACAATTGACTATCTTATAAAATTATATGGTTTCAAAAAATGTTAAATGAATTTATTATTTATAAATAAATTACAAATGAATAAGAAAACCGATTGAATATAAATGAAAATATTATTATTTTTATGCTCACAAAGTTCTTTTAGCCTAATAAATTAAATTAACTTCAACTAGGAAGTGATATTAATGTGATATATATTAAATTTTCAATTAGATATTTTTGAAATTCATCCAATAGATTTAAAAGGATTAAGATAAAAACAAACCCAATTTTATACATAAATACTATATTTTTTTAAAGGCACATTTTCCCCTTTTAATGGTGAAAATATTTTAAATAAATTTTTTAAACATTTATAAATCCTATATATAAAAATAAAAGTAATATTTGAATTAAGAAAGTAAAAATTATGTTGGGTAAAAGTTTTAGTATTTTACAGGGATATTTTATTTTTTAATGAATAGTGAAAAAATACTAGATTTTATTTCAAAACTCTGCTTTCATCTATTTTATTTTTATATTTAAATTATATTTTTATGTTCTTAAAGATTAATTAGATCTATTTATGGTAATTTAATCCAATTTATGACCTTGGAATCAATTTCAATTTGAAATTTAATCTATAAACTTAGTAATCTTTTAAATGTTTTTATTTTAAAAAACATGCATCATCGTCTCATATTAGGGATTAAATTAAAAATAATTTTTTACACATATGTTATTGGAATTTAGAAATAGGTATTAAATAATTTCAATAAAAATATTTTACAATTTTTAATAAGTTTAAATTATTTTTTTGACCATAAATATTAGTAAAAGTAATTAATGTTAATTACAATGATTAAGGTAAAATTAAGCTTAACAAAGGACAAAAAATTAAACTTTAGGGACCAAATTACCAATAAAATTTTACAAAAGACATTGTATGGACATATTTTTACCCTATAATTACTTGAAAATATTTTTTTACCTTTATTGGACCAACATTTAATGAGAAAATAGTGTTATAAATCATTTTTCTAAAATTTACAAGAGTGTCACTCCTCCACAATAAAAAGGCTTCCACTCCTCTCACCTCCTAAAACCTCTCATGAAAAATTTTCATGACCCTTGTATTTCCATATATCTCCTCAAAATACCACCTCATCCTAGAAACCTCCTCTAGTGCATAAATACATCCAATTAAACCCTTTTCTGCAAACCAAAAGGAGTTACCCAAAGAAGAGGTAAAATATTTCATCAAGGTATTTAGTTTTATTCACCCCTCAACTATTCCTATTACATTCATATATAACAAAATCATAATAAAAAATACAATAGGTTGTTTTTATGTTAATATTTTTCCTATACTAACACAAACTTCCATATAAATGGTAATGAAAATACAGTTTATGTGTACGGTGAACTACCACCTCACGAAACGAAATTGTTTATTTTTCCTTTAACACCTCTCATGTTTTGAAATTATGATATAAAATTTATTTATAAATGTTATATATGATATTTATTAATTATATACTATTATCTAATTATTTTATAACACATACCCTTATAATTTCTTATTTATTGTAAATATGATAACATCATTTGTGGAAGTGTGGACTACCGCCTCCAAAAAGCGATGCGATTCAATGAAATGTTATATAGAATGTAAAATGGATGGTTATAATTCAAAATATGTGAAATAAAAAAAACTATATGATATTAATGAAATAATTACATTTTTTGTAAATATAACATATATTATTTTATTTATTACCCTTTCACACGTAAAAATGTGATAACATCAGTCATGGATGTGTGGACTCCCATCACATCGACACGATGTGATTCTTTTTTCCTCACAAAACTTTTATGTGTAAATATATATGATTATATAATATTGTATTTTTGATATAATTATCATTATGGAAATATATAGTGTTACATACCGTCTTTCTATAATGATCATTGAAAAATGAGAAGGTTACTCATACACATGTATGGTCGACCATCTTCGTGATTGTAAGGATTGTTCATTTTCCAAAACCATATTTAATGATAGGTATTAAAATTACAATTGATGAATAAACATAATTATTATTTCATGATTATTATTCTGAATATGTTATATAATTTCCACATTGACCATAATTGACCTATAATTGTTTCGATAAATAAACTGAATTTGGTCAAAGCACCCAATGTAAATTTAATTGATTATGTAGATTTATTGAAAAAGGTAATAAGTTAAAGAAAAGTTATGATAAAAATTAAAATGTTTACGAATCATGTAAATTACTTTCATAAATTGTATATTCATGAATATAATGACACATTTGACAAATATGACACAAGGTAAGGGATTTTCATCTCACTTTTACATCTCTGAGATAAATGTCATGTTCACCACTTTCTTCTTTACTTTGGTGTATCTACTGTCTTTGGATATATTATATAATTAAAAAATTTATATTCATGTTTTTAAAAATAGTCATATAATGTTTTTCCATTATGATGTTTATGATTTAAAATGTTTTAATGTGGTAAATGAATATTTAGAATGTATAAAAATTATTTTCCTCAAGAATAATTGTACTATTATTTCAATTTTATTCAAGGGAATTATATGAAAATTATTCCATAATCCATTTTATTTTCCTCTTATATGGTTATACACAACCTTTTAAAGTATTAGTACCATTTTCAACTCTTTAGAACTCAAATTTTTGAGAAAATGTTTTTTTGGAAAAACCGACACATCTTTTTCAAATTTTTTCATGGGAATATTCTTGTCATTTTTGAATAAAAAGTTTTCAAACCTTTTTACTATGAAAACTAAAAGTTATTTTTTACTTAATATGAAATATAAGAATTTACCCTATACCAATTATTTGAAGATTCTAATTCAACTTTAAAAGTTTTTTAAATAAAATGTTTCAAAAATTTATTTTTAATGAATATTATTTCCCAAATGTTTTTCAATGAAAGGATATTTTCCTCAAGAATGTTCTCAATGAATACATTTGAAATATCACTTCCTTTTTTGTGATAGTTAAATTTATGTTGAATGAATCACACTATTGTAATAATTTTTCATGTTATATAACCTTGGATATTTATATTCTCATACAAAATGTATTATTATTTCATAAAATGATCTCACTTTCTTTTTTGTAATTGTTAACTTTATCTTGAATGAATCACTCTATTGTAATAATTGTTCATGTTATATATCCTTGGATATTTATATTCTCATACAAAATGTATTATTATTTCATAAAATGTATATAATTTGTACATATGGTGTTTAATTTGAATGTTATATGATCTTTTGGGGAAATATTGATAAATCTATATCTTTTACTCCATTCAAATACTTAATAAGGAAATTTGTTAAATATATGATTCTATACATGAGAAATTATTTTTATAGGTTTTAAATGAGTGGTGATAGACTATAGATAACCGCTCAATGGATCGATAGTATCATAAGATGAATTATTTTCCCAAATTAGTTTAGTTTTTACCTGATATGCTAAACCACCTTATGAATTGTCTTGATGGTAGTTGTTCCATATACCTAAGAAACATGAAGTCCATTAATTATAAATTTACCTCATTTAGTTTCTTTTATTATATTTCTATAATATTTTTTCATTAGATGTCTATGTGTACAATTCATTTTTATTTTGGTGAATAAATGGAATTTTTGTCCATTTATTACATTGCCATATTAATGTTTTCATATATAGTTTTTTGAATGGAATTTGTTATTATTTATATACCATGAAATATTATTAACTCATTTCCATTTCCATAACATGTTTTATCAGTTATATACCCTGCCATAATTATTCTCATTGATTCATTATTTATATCATTGTATTTTACCCTTACTAAGAATTTGAGATCACCCATATTTTTTTCCTTTTCCCATTAATCCAAGAAGATTACTATAAAGGTGTGCACGAAAATACCATTTGGAATAATATTATCATTGAATTTATTTATTTATAAAAAAAATGTGTTACAATTACTGTATTGATTTTTGATTCATTACACATGTATGTGTCTGGTTTACAAATACTACTGGACTCTCAGTCCTTCATGATTTGATTCCTTGTAATCATGATAATGTAATGGTAGTAGAAACCAAATCTGAGCGTTCTAGGGTTGGTTATCTATATAGTTTCTAAAAAAAACATTTATACTGATATTTTATAACCAATATGATCCATTCTTTTCAACCAATATCTTTATGGGAAGATTTCATTAGACTCTCATTTTTCTATTGAGTCCTATTGATTTTACAATCATTTTTCTTAACTTATTCTTATATTCATTGAATAATATTTTCATCCTCTTTTTCTAAGAATACTTTATTCCCATTAAATTTACTAGTTTTCTCATCTTAATTTAATTATTTAGATAGTTTCAATGGATGTGTCCAAACAACTATGAAGTGATTTTATACATTCTCAATCTTCTCAAAAATTCCCTTCCGATAAGAATGTATTTGGATAAATTGGAAAGTTCACTTTTCATTTATTTTATATTTTTTTGTTAGTAGCATGTCGTAATTTTAATGGATGTTTTTTCATCAATTCCTTAGTAAAATGACATTTTTGGTCAAATATTTTGTAAATTTATTTCAGAAAATAAATATTATTCTTAGTAGACATACTTGTTGATTTGTTAAAAAAACAACTTCATTCTATGATTGTTCCTTCATATCACTAAGCTAATTTCTTTATTTTATGTATTTATCTTCATTAATATATACCATTTGTAAATAATTTACATTGTATACATTTAGTTGTATTATTTTTTCTTGAATTTATCCCAAAACCAATAATAACCTCTTAAATTCCATCTTCCATAATCTTGAAAATAATTTCAGTGATAAAATACTTTTTTTCTAAATACACTCCTACTATTACTTTTTCTTAGACATAGAGAATATTCTTTTCTCATACCTCTTATCTCGTCACTATCATCATCAATCTATATTCTTCTAGTTTTTATTCTAGAACCTACACTACTATTTGTAAAAGATTTAATATCATTGGTAAATTGAGAATTAACTAGTACCTTCTTCTTTGGATTATTCTTCATAGTAGATTTGGATAATTCATCTTGAATATCCACTACTTTATCAAAATCATCTATAATAATAATCAAGGTTTTTTTCTACTTCAATTCACCTTGATAATTCCTTGTTCTATTCATATTATTTTCACATAGTTTTTCATGATGATTATTCAACATCTTATCCTATTTGTAAATTTTCACCCTAGAAGTATTTATCTCTTATAAAACCATTATTCTTCTTATTTTCATAACCTTTATATTTATCTAATAGTTTTATTCTTTTCTCGAGGAGACTAATTTTATCAAGATATGTGTCATTTTTGGTTCTCATCATGTACTAATGATATATCTCTTCTTCTTTCACATCACTACATAAATAATAAACTTTCCTCTTAATGTGTTCTATAATGGTTTTTTAATATTTTGTTGAACATAAATTTTCTGGTTTAGTCCCTGATCACGAGTCTCTAGAATCTCTTCTTATCATTATATTTCTCTATTACTTCCTTGAAAATTTATTCTTTATTCCACTATAATTGTTTCATTATTTTTCAGATCTTCTGTTAATATAATATTCTTCTAATTAATCAATATCAGAATCATAAGACTCTTTCATCTCACAATCAATTGATACATATCCAATTTTACCACAATTAAATCACATTTAATCAAGAAACCCTTTAGATTTCCCTTTTTACCTTCTATTGTTTTGAAATAAAAGCAAAGACTCTTTTATAATATGTGTCACTTACCTCATCCTCGTCATTTTCTCAGAATGGTTGACCATTATTTCCCTTCTGCAGGATACTTTTTATTTCTTTGAAATCAATTTCCTCCTTAGTTTTTTTGAATACTGTATCTTTCCTCATCTCAAAATTGATTTGTGTATTATGAAATTATTCAAGGGATAATAATAAAATATCTTCCAGGGAATAAATATTTGGATCAAATCTATCATTAATGTTACACATAATTTTTTTTAAAATATATTAATCATCTAATGTTACTCCAAAACCCATGATATGACATAAAATCTCTTTTAATATGGTAATGTAGTCATAAAAAATATAATCATCTTAAATTTCAGTTTTTACAAGCATATATCTTGTGAATTGATGTTTGGATTCTTTAATTTTCATATTGCATTCATGATTATTCCTGATTTATCCCACATCATCATGTAAAATTGTATTCCCATAAATTTAGTGAACACAATAACAGATAGGGATGACAGAATAGAATTTTTTGGATTTCACATATAATTAAATATTCCATTTATCATCATGTTCCCTTGATGAATCTAATCCTTGTTGGATGAAACCTACTATTACAACATCACTAACATCATGGAATTGTGAATGAAGATATGGAATCAAATAATTATTCCATCCCTAATAGTTCTTCCAAAATGAGTATAAAACTCCTCTATTATTGAGTTAATTAAATCTCTCCATAACTGGAACATTAGTCATGGTTGGATCCTTATAGATGGAACCACATTCTATGATACAAATTGAAGAGTCCTAGTCCAGATATATCACTGGTTAGGGGAGGAGTGAACTAATGATGTACATTTACAATTAATTCTATAAAAAAACCACTACAATCAGATAAGATCACATTACACTATTATTTATAATCTCACATGTGCCATTTGAAAAAAATTAACATACTGAAAAAGAAGACAAGGAGTTTTACAATTTTTTCCCTAATGTGGGTGACTATGTTCATGCTATGTTCAAGATAATCATAGAAATTTATTCTCTACTATTTATAAGAAAAATTATTACTATTACAGATAATATACAAAAATGACTAATATAAAAACTCTAATAATGAAGGATAACTAATGATTAAGGTGGTTCATCTCCTAATAGGATCTTTAGACTGGAATCCAACAAGTGTTCATCAAAATGAATCCTTCCAGTTCAGTTGTCTCTAGAAACACTTAGGGTTATTATACTTGAATCCTTCTAGTTATTCAATGATATTGAATACGCCTTGTGAATAGGTCTTCAACATTCACCTACATATGATGTAGTGATCTGTTATACATTTTCTTCTTTAAGTACACTCAATTGAATCTTCATATTAACTACTAATCATTCTCAACACACTTTATTCTTTATAGAACTCAGTAATATCTCATTCAAGATTTCACTCACATGTATTTTGTTTCAATGCATATACCAAACAAATCCTCTTCATAAGGGTATATATAAAAAAACTATGAACTTTTATTTTCTTCACATGCACCTTCTATAAAGAAACCATACACAATTTTATCTCAATTTACTTGTACATTCACGTATGGATGGAAATGAAATAAACACTATTATATATCATTTACACCATTCTGAATTAGTATGCAGGGTTCATCTACAAACTATTTATATTATATAAATTTTACCAATTTTTCATATTCACATATATATATGTGTTTCTTTATCAATATAATGATAAATATATATCATTAGGAATAAATATAATCTTTCTTAGATTATTTTCAAAACACCTAAAATAATGATTCTCTTTGAACAATAATATAATGTTATAGTGTGCCACATTGTTTCTTTACACAAGGCACCTTCAAAAGATTTAAAAACCATTTATCACATGATATTTCTCTTCCTAAAATATTCTATGTGGGACTAATTCCATCAAATCATAAATGTATACATGGGTTCTCATATGTCAATCACATAACACATTTTTGATGATTACACAGGTTCACAAAAACTCTCACTTGTGAAATCATATATATATATATATATATATATATATATATATATATATCTCGACATTGTTTCTCTCTCATGAGAAAATATCATATATGAGATAAAATACCACTCAAATTGAGATATTCCTTGAGTGTTAATATAAAACTCACCCTAACCCAATAATCTAAAAAACATAGAGATACATCCATTTCATCAGCACATTCTCTCATTATCTCATGTTTCACATTATGATACATTTTCATCACCAAAAAATATCATTTAACTTGTTTCTATTTTTGCATCTATTTTTTCAACATAAAAAAAAATCTTGATGATTCAATATTAATTGAATCAACAGAAAAATAAAATGGATCTTAGAGGCTTCAGATGTATCTTTTGATGATGATGCATCGTGGAATTCTTGATAGGATGAAGAAACTATCAGATGAAGGTAAAAGACAACTTGAAGTGTTGATCGAATAAATTGGATTGATATGATATAATAGTGTATGTTCTATCCATATAGTTAATGAATAATTAATAATGATAAACCTATGTGCATCTTATAATGAAGTGAGATTAGTTTTCATTATCCCTTAAAATACAATGCACTACAACTTTCATATGAAATTAGTTACTCAATTCTCACCGAAAAACGTAGGCAACACATCATGATAAAACATTTATCTTTAACCATTATACTATAGATAGTGTCTCACCCCTATTTCCATGTGTCTCTATGTAGTAATTCTTAGAAATTAACCTTTCTATGATGTTTTCTAGTAATAAATAGGTCAATCAGAGTGACCAACTTAGTAGGGGTTCACCATGATCCCTTTTCTTGCTTGATGGTGTGCTAAAATTTTAATATCCAACAAATTTAAAAAAACCCATATCCATATCCATATAAAAATCCAAATCCAAATCCAATCACTATTACTATTTCACACATTCATAATTTCTTTCATTTTGAGATCAATTTCCCATCATTAATAACTACTTACACATTTATTCAAACATAATAACATCTCTACAATCATCACAACTAATGTTTCTTCATTTTAAAAAACTCTTCCACTAATATCATCTTTAGAAATATAAGATAATTATAATGAATAATTCAAAAATATAACTCCATACTTGAATCTTTATAAAATTGACTTCTTAGAATACAAACAAGTTAAAAACAATTACAACATAATTATTATTAAAATTAATTTATTTTCTTTATGGGGACTTTCAAGGCTGATTATTTGAGAAAGAAGTTCATGGAAAGATGTTGTCAAAAAATTTGGAGATCCTTCGACGATGATTTATGAGTTGGTAGACCTATAGTTCGATGGGATGGGGGTTGATTGCTAAATTTTCTTATTTCATATGATGGTGTAGCCTTCAATTATGCAGTAGATAGAGTAGTTTTAATGGAATGGATCATAATAACTAGTAACATGTGATCTTTAAGTGTATGGTGATGATCTAGATGGATGGTCAGATAATGGTTAGAACCATATGTTATGTCATGGTTTTTTTGTTCTAATAGTGATGTGTGAGGGATTATTTAACATGTTTCATAACTCACCATTAGTTGTATATGGGGGTTTGAAAAATATGTATCATGGCTTGAGGATAAAATTTTAGTGGCCTCAGATAAAATTGGAATTGGTGAAGTTTGTTCTTATGTTTTTTGTTTTCTAGAATATTAAAGAATATTATATTGTTTTATATTATTTTTTCATCCTTTGGATGTTTCCTTGTGTAAATGAGATGACATGTTGATGGATTTCATCATAGGGTTACCCCAAGAGCAAGGGGTTGTGATTATATCTGGGTAACTGTGGATAGATGATGAAATCATGCTATATTCTAGTTATTAGTGAGTCAAGTTGTATGGATTCATTGGTTATGAGTAATGTGGATGAGGTGTTGTAGTTCTAGGGAGTCCCCAAGTCTATTTTCTTGGATCTGGATTCTCATTTTAACTTATTAGTCTAGAAGGGATTTAATTATAATTTGGTACTTAGTAAAACCTAATCACTACATTCTACCTTTATACTAATGAGATGATGTAGTAGACTATCCAACTAGTATACGACAAGTTGTAGGTGTGCATATTAGAATTTGACAAATCATGGGCACGACTACTTTTCTTAGTTGAGTTTTCTTATAATTACCTTTTTCAATCAACCATTGGCATAACCTTGTTTGAGGCATTGTACAGTTGGCAGTTACTTTCTCCATTATGTTGGATAGAGGTTAGGGAGGTAGCATTTATTGTTCTCTAAGGGGTTAAAATCATGAAAAAATATCATATTGTTTGGGAGTATAAATGTAGAACATGATTAGAAGAAGTCTTTTATGATCATAGGTAGAGGACCTTAGAGATTGAGGTTCGAGACCATGTATTCTTGAGATTATTCCCTCGATGGGGATAATGGAGGGTTTTATGTGGATTAATTTTTTTCCTAGGTTTGTTGGTCCCTTTGTGTTATTTGGGTGAGTTGGTGAGGTTGGATATTGGTTGGAACTTCCACCATGCTTGGAAAAGATTCATGATATCTTCTATATATCTAAACTCCAATAGTATATTCATAATGTATCCCATGCTAGACACTAGAGAGAGATATATTTCGAGAATTACCTGAAATTTTTCAAGTGGCTATTGGATATTTAGTATTCATCCAGATAAGGTGTAGTGAGGTTGGACCATTCCCTTGGTTTTTGTGTTTGGAAGCATGGTGTCTAGAAGGTGGGTGGTTGGAGGTATGAGACAGAGATATGTTCGTAATACTCAAGAACTATATTGAATTTTATCTATATTTTCCTTTTTGATGTGATGTCTGGATCCAGACACAATAGGGTATTTTTCTTCTTCTTTATGTATGATGTGGGATTAAATTATGACATATAAAAAAGGGAGAACATGATTCTAAATCGATATCAATTTTAATACAATGTGCTAGACACTTGTGTGTGAGTTGGTTCCACCAATAAAATGTAAAATCATCATATTTATTATTTAATTATATGATTATTGTATTTGGGGTATTGGATTTTGTTGGTTATGGAGGTCATTAGTTTTGGATGTATGGTGTTTGACATGGTTCTGAAGGGATTTACTGGGGTTTCAGTGGTTCGTGGAAGGAACCAGATGATATGTTTTTTGTTCCCATGGAGATGTGGTGATGTATTTATGTAGTGATGTGGTTTTTGGTATGTTTCCGGGTTTTTTGGTTACTTCTTTTTCTAGAGATAGAATTATAGGTATGAAGTGATACCTAAGAGGTATCTCATAGGGTGGTTGTTCAAACACCTTTATTTTAATGGGGGTTTCATTGATTATAAAGGATGATAATCATTTGATAGGAATTTAATGTAATGTATCATTCCATTCTAATTTTTTTACTTTTCCATTTTGTTTGGTTGGATAGTGTTGGTTATAAATTGGAGGATACCACAGAGGGCTCAGAAGAGATGAAGCTTCATTAGTACTACAAGTGGTGGTTCATGACATGAATTGGATTCACATAATTAATTGGGATTCATAAATTGTTTATCCATATAGATTCCTAACATATATTTTGGATAAAGAGGAATCATTAAAATTAATTCACATCATCATTGTGATTCATGATGTCTAATTAGTGTTTATCCGATGTGATGTGATATTCTCTAGATTTTTGGAATAATGGAGAATTCATATCGAAATCACATTGTGAATGGAATTAATATTGTGAAAGGTTCAATGAATAGGATTTATATATGTTTTTTCAGCTATATTTTATTTTCATCCATCCACACCTCTCCTTCTTCCTCTCATTTAGGAGAAAACCCTAGGTGGTTTTGGAAGACCATCATTCCATTTTTCTCCTTCCTCAATCATTGGTATCTAGTGGATGAAAGCTAGTGGTATTGGGAGAGTTCTAATCTCTTCCCCATTATTTTATTTCTCGTATTCTTATAATATCTTATGTGGTATTGTGGTTTTTGTTTAGGGTGTGTGTGGGCATCATATTTAGTGAACCTTGATGTGGTGTAGGATGAACTGTGTGTTTTTCATGTGATTGTGTTCTATGGGTGCTTCTTCCTTCTCCCTATGGTGTGTCGTGAGATCATAAATATCATTTTAGGTTAGGAATACCTCATTTAACACATTTTTTTATCACGAGAAGGGGTATTAATCCAGTTCATATATGTTGGATTTTTTTCGTTTTCCTAATAAAGACAAATTTATTAATTAATTGATATTGAATTGGATGGAGGATTGATTAAAATTATTTTATAACATTTGATATTATTGTGATTTTTTTGTATGGTCATTATGACCAGGTCAAAATTTTGGTCATTGGGGTATTTATTTGTATAGTTTTATATGAGTTAGGTTGAATTTATTTTTTAGTTTTTGTGATATCACCCTCATATGAAAATTATTTAACAAATTATAGTTGGAAAATAAAATGTTTCCACATGATTTATGTATTGTGTGATAATAAACCGAAATTAATGGAGATAATATAAAACAAACCCCTTGAAAAATCTATAAATTTTTTTGTGAGGGGTTTTAAGGTTGTGTTTTGGTGAAGAGATGTGAAGGGTTTGGTATGTCATTTTGTGGGTAGTGATGTGATAGACTTTTTAGGTCATGTTGTAGGGAATTGTAGTATTGTTTTGATGTGGTATTGGGATGTGTGGTTGAGATGTGTTTGGAAAGAAGATGATGTATTATTATATGCAAGTTTACTAGGTAGTGGTGGAATAAATGGATAATACTATTTTAAGTGGATTGGGTTCAATTGGTTAATTGGATTGAAATTTTTAATGAATGTGTAATTAAAATGGTATGTGTGGTTCAATGTGAAAATGGTTTATTAATGAAATTTCCTTTGCTGGTAATATGTATTTTGGCTTGTTGAGGGATTTTATGCATTTAATGGTGGAAGTGAAAGAAAAAACATTGTTAGGGTGGTTGCTGATATTGTGAGTTGGTTAGTTATTTTTTGTGAACTCATATGATTTTCTTGTTTGTGGATATATATATATATATATATATATATATTTTATATTCCATTTTATTTCTATACACACCCCAACCGAATTGAGTACCATATAGACACACTCACATATATTTGGTGATGTTTTTTCCAGCACCCTAGTTGTGAGGATGGATGGGTGATGAAATTCTATTTCTGGATTTCTCTTCTAGGAAAGTTGATATTCCCATGAAGAGAATATCAAAGGTATGATAGTGAACAAGGGGGTGGATCATGTGTCTTTAGGAGAGATGTGGAATGACCATGGTTTTGGAGGGGTAAAAGTGTCTTCAGGTGAGATATGATATGAATGTTCTATATGGAATCTTATGGTAGGGGTCGTGCATATTACGAGGAGTGAATGAGGTTTAATTATTTTATGTTCATGATAATGTACTACTCTAGTAATTTATGTGTTGTGATTTACTTGGTTTATATGGGGTGATGTGATGTGAATGTGTTGTGGGGATACTGTATTTGATACATAGAATATATGGAAGTACTAGGACATATGACATTGGGGTGTGAGATTGGAAAATCAATTTTAATGTGGGCTTAGATAACCTATATTGATATGATTTAAATTATGTTATTACACATGTATTTTTATTTATTTATTGAGGATTCCATAGTATGGTTTTGATTATTTAGTTGACCCATTTATGTGTTTCTTGGTTTCTCTTTTTTATTATTGGTGAATATGAATGCTTCTTTCACATATATGAGATAATTTTTTTCCTACTAACTATACAATTATCCTCACCCTATTTATATAAAATAATTTTCAGGCTCCTACAAGTAATATATGGATTGTGATGGACATTACTATATTGGACCCTTAGGATTTTTATATGTCACTAAATTAGCTTAACATTTGTGTATTTTATTTGGATACAGTTATCTATATCTAAACATTTATTAAATTCATTTTGTGATTATTTTGGTTTTCTTTTTATATTATTTCATGTATTTTCTTTTGGAAGAATTACCCTAT
Source organism: Viscum album (assembly GCA_963277665.1). Taxonomy (NCBI): domain Eukaryota; kingdom Viridiplantae; phylum Streptophyta; class Magnoliopsida; order Santalales; family Viscaceae; genus Viscum; species Viscum album. Next base: position 1,436,257,333 of record OY728156.1, on the reverse strand, counting down.
CTCTAGATATTGTGTTTATAATGATTTTAATACCTCCTATTTATAATATTTTCACATCCTATATGTCAATTTCCAACCCAGGACCTAATGGAGGTAGGAATCAGGGTTCATTATCTCTCTCCCCTCATTATAGTATCTTTGGAAGAAGGGGGTCATGACAGACAAAACTAAATGAATTCATTTCATGACATGTATGGTTTTTTATAAGACCCAATTATATTATCCACATCTTCTTAATCTAAAAGAATTCACTAACTTTTTTATACAATGTGTACTTGTAAATTTTTTATAAATAATATATTCTTAAACTCCTCTAATTCCAACAAGTCAATTTAATATATTTTCATGATGTTTATAATTAATATTTACCCATGATCCATTTCATGTTCCAAATGATAAATAGATCAAAGTAACATTTCATTATCAAGAAATTGATATATTCAAAATATAATTTTTTTATGTTAATACGCTCATAAAAAACAAAGTGATTTTAAGAACCCTAAAAGGATGGTGGGTTGTGTAGGATGAATAGATCAATAGTGAGTTTTACATTCTGTTATACACTTTGAGTTTTAAATTGTTTAGATAATTATTCATAACTTGATAAAGTTCAATATGAATAATAATGATATTCTTCATACTAGATCGCATCTAACGATTTTATTCCATAGGAAAATTGTTTACTTGATAATTGTATTTATTTTTAAATCAATTAATCATAGTTCAAACCGTTAACATAAAACTAATATGGTTAGTAAAAAAATAACATGTAAAACTTATTTTAGAAAATAATCAAACTTTTATAAAAAATATAACCTATTATATCTTAACCTATACCATTTTTTTAACCTAGGTCATATTATTTTATTTCCACTTATTCTTCCTCCCAAAATCCCCTAAAAATGAATCATTTCTCTTATTTATGCTATAAAATCTTATCCATAACATATATAAATTTTAAATTATTTTACAAAATAATAATAAATATATAGAGGTTGTATACATTGTTAAACAATTTAATGGTTTTATATATTTTGATATTCACTATATATAATTCTTGTTAGAAAAGAGAATATAAATTTCATCCATAAAATTTTTTACACATTAATCCCTCCTAGACATATAAAATTTTTATAATCATCTATGAGATAATTAAACAAAGAATATTTCCAACTAATTAGAATTGTATTTTTGAAACTTTATAAGATAGGAAGAAGAAAATAATGTGTGATCATAAAGTATATCACAATTGTCTAATTATTTATGTATCAACACATAACCATGTCACCAAACTATAATTAAGGGGTAATATTATAATGATGGTTGTAAATCCTAGTAAGACACAAATGAATCTAAATATAAAATTTTGGAAAATAAATAATCATAGATACTATAAACATATGCCAAGACTAAATTCTTATTGACTATGTAACCATTGAAATTTACTAAAGGAATCATTAATAATATTAAGGATATAGAAATATATTAATATTAACTAGTGTATGAAAACTACTAGAACATAGAATAAGGGAAATACATGGTCAATTCCACGAGGAAAAGGGTCATGCGGCGACTTCTATTTTGATATTTTTCATGATTTTACTAAAAATAAAAATACTAAACTAACATTAGTTGTTTTACTAGCCTAACTGAAAAATAAAAATAAGGATGAATAGAAGGAAGTTTATATAAATGGTGAATTTTCATAGATTTAATATAATTCAACTATGACTTATGAAATTGCATCAAACTAAAAATAACAAGACCTTGTAGAGTATCTATCCTAGCCTCTCATTATTAGATAGAACTATCTATGATTGTAACTCTTGTTCAAGGTATATATATATCACAAGTCTAGGTGTATTTAGTTTCATCTTTTAGATTAAAGGACAATTTAGGTACACTCTTGTTTCCCACTTGCATTAATTAAATTGGGTTTCCATCCATAATTAGTATCACATTATCTAGGAAATTACGGATATGATCATGTTTTTTCTCAATATAAAACAATTTAATAAGATGTAATCATATGATATAAAAAATTAAAGAGTTATTAGTCACCCTATTTTATCAACTCTTCCTATTATTAAAAACACTTATATCCATGGTGAATATATAAACTAACAATAATGATCTATTAATATAAGGAAAGGAAATAGAAATGATCATTTTTAAATAAAATAGAAGTGAAAAAGTGGTGAAACATGCTTATTACATTAACATATAACACATTAATTTGATGTAAACCAGTAAAAAGAAAAATAGAAATATCGTATTTTATATAGAATTGTGGTTATAGATGATTATCTTCCTCCATGTTTTCTTAGAATAAAATAATGATATCTCCCAATATACTCCAATTTTATCATCTTAACTAGAATTGAAACCTCCTTTGGCTCTATGGAATGTGAATATTTGGTCCCCATGTCTATAGTTTTTTTTATAATTTTTCATAGAATCATTGCTCCAAAAATGAGAGATATAATTCTATTTATTTTAATTTTATCTTTTCTAATTTCCTACAATTAATATTTATCCATTTTATATAAGTTTTTCTCTTTTAATTTTTATTCTTCTCATCATGTGTTTTTATCCATGCTTAAATGGGTTAGTATCTGTTAAAACTCTCTCTTTTCCTTATCTTATTTTTTATAATTGTTTTAAATATATTCTTATAGTAAGTATCAATTCATATATCTTCTACAAATTCTACATGAAGTACATATTACTCTTGTGGGTATCCCAAGATCATAATGTATTTGAATTTGTAGACAACACACACCCTATGACTTTGGTTGTGTGATTTTGGAAAAACATTTCATGGTTTGTAGGTTCTATGGTGTAGACACATTTTACGTTATCATACATGATTAAACCTTAATTTTTATGCAACATCCAATATTGGAAACTCCATAAAAATGTAAAATTCTACAGAACAAACTCACCTTCTACTTCTAGAAAAATTGGGGAATACAATATAGAATCATGACCACATTATAGCCTTTAATTTTCTCACAGACACTTGGTATTTCCATAAACGCAACCCTCACATGTGGATCTGGAACTCCATAGTGAATATTCATTTAATGTTTAGGCTTCCATGTCAGGTACTCCACTTGGAAAAATAATATGGTGTAGTGGTCATAAAGAATCCATTGGCAGGAAGATCATTCCACGCAGAATACATGGTGTAAAGAGGACTTATATAGCACAATGGTGGTAGTGGTGGTATATTCTGGTAGTGATGTAGTATTGATCATGTATCGATATGAGGAGAAAATTTAGCAGGGTGTGTTAGAGAGGAGATGATGTGATCCATGGATGAAACATGTAGATACCCGAAGCTTAACGTACATGGACATTACATTACTTTTGCGGAATACTTAATACATAGAAAAAACTGACACACAAGGACCGTAATAGTTTAGTGTCTTTGGAAACTTGGAATATAAACAACTAATCATGTCGAAAGATCTTCAACATCTCCCATAACGATCTTCCCCTTTTTGTTTACTTACCTAAAACCTTTCTTTATTTCCTGGGGAAAATAAAACATAAAAAAAGGGTGATCTCAATTGCTCAGTAAGGGAAAACATAGAGAACATAAAACTATCCATAAACATTTGAAATGAAAAACTTGAACATGAAATCTAAACATTAAAACCTTGAGCAAATATATAAATCTTGGAAGTACGTAAGGCATATATCATAAAGGAACATCAATCACGATAAAATAGCATGGGAATAAAACATGTAATTTTGTCATCCATTAAGCACATGTAATGATTTCCATAGTAGCCAAGGCATTGCTGCCAAGACCATCTTAGTGGACAAAGTCCCATTCTGAATCGAGTTCACTCCTCGTTTCAGTCCTGTAACACTGAACCGGATTAACTTACCATTCCAGCCATGTCTATCTCATGAGATATAAAATCTTTACCCAATTAATTGGAGGGAGATATAGGTCCCACCCATCTCATAATGAAATAATTATTACTTGTGCCACAAAATAAACATACATCATTCATAAAAAACCCAATAAATAAAATGGGTTTCATAAACATCATCCCATCATCACATAATCCATATAAAAGAAATGGATATCATTTCATAATCAGAAAAGTGAAACCATGTAAATCATAGAGACATTATACTTGAAACATACACATATGAAATAATGTCATCTTATATGGAAAATGGTTTTGATAAAACACTTGAAATGAATTATTGAGGAAAATATCCTTTCTTCTTCAAAATAAATTTCTTTTCACAAAATTTCGTGAAATTTTAAAATAAAAATATTTTGTTTAAAATAGTCATGAAATATTTTGAAGGAAGCTTCATGAAAATAAGGCTTTATAAAACCATAAAAATCCTTTCATGCCGTATACGTTAAAAAAACATTCTTCTCGCACTTTTTCCAGAAAATTCAAAAAGTACCTCGTAAAAGAATGATTCCATACATACCATGTAGTAAAAGTCAAAAATGGGTAAAAAGGACTTTAAAAATACATGAATACACTATTATAAAACATTTATATGGATGATAGCAATAACCCCAGTAAATACTTATGAATAAGCAATTCTCGGATAAAAATGAGATTTGCAAAATTATCCCTTACCTTAGGTCCAATATGCTTCGTACGTATCCAAACCTCCTATATAATGATTTAAATAATTTTATTGACTTATTACAGAATCATATTAATTATTATGATATCATATCTGGTTCACTTATGACTTTATATTACCCGTTCTTTTGTAAATTCCATGTTAAAGAGTGTTTTGGGTAAAATCGTTTCATTTGTCGTCCGTGTTTTGACTTGTAATTAATCATATGATTACTTAGATCATGATTACTTAATTATATAATATAAAACATGATTTATATATAATATATATTCAGAATATACATATATATAATAGATCGATAAATGGAAAGAAATACACCGTTCATGGAGACGGTAGGTCGTACGTACGCATGAACGTTTTTTTCGTTTCCTCATGGAATTGAATGGAATTAATTGGATGAAATACATATATATATAAATAAATCCAGTATCATTATTATTTAATATATTTAATTATTAATTATTATATATACTTTATAATCATTCAAGAATGGTTAACGTGGAGAATGAATCTCATCGCGTCGTGGAGAAGGTAGTCCGTACGTATGCACGAGCGATGATATCGTTCTCATGATCATGGAATTGTATTGGAGTGTATTTATACTATTTAAGAATCAATATAACTTTATAATAGTCATATATAGTCATTATTTACACCATTATACCCATCCAAGTAAGGTGGTGGTGGAAAATAGATTACACCACGGCGTGGAGACGGTATTCCGTACGTACGCAAGCGCGGTGATTTCGTTTTCTGTAGGATGGATAGATGGTGAAATAGGGTTGTTTCATAATTATAATAACATATCAGTATATGAGTGATACTGATGTTATTACTTCATAATGAAACAACTAAAGAAGAAGAAGTGGAAGAAGAAATAAAGTTGAAAGAATTGGTAATCAGACATTACCTCTTCTTTGAAGCGCCTCTTTGAGATCTCCTTTTAGGACACTAAAATTGGTCTTTGAGAAAGAACAGAACCTCTAGGATGTTTCTAGGGAAGTGGGGGAGAGAATTTGGCAGGGGTTGGCCGATCTTGAAAACTCAAAGTGGTGTGAGGAAGAGAGGTAGGAGGTGCCCTTTTATAAGGGAGGAGAGGGGCACCTTTGGAATAACTAAAAATATTATTTTATTATAAAGCCAAATTCCGTTTTAAATAGCTCCAAATTGAATTATTTAAAAGATAAGGTGGGTATGGTTCGAAATACTCTCATCCAATAGAATTTAGAGAAGTTTAGGTTCCTATTTTAACCTTATCATTTATATTTAACTTTAAGTTAGATAATTTTACTTTTACCATGTCTTTTTGTGTTCTTACACTATAAGGTTAATAAACTTACTATAAGAAGCCAAACGAACCCCAAATTGTTTATTATTAATATATATAACCTTATCTAAGTCATTTGGCCGAACCTTAGATTTTTTGGAATAAAATAACAATTAATAATATAATATTTGTTTTAAAAACTATTTTATGTCAATTTTGACACTATTTAGTAATTGATTTTTGTAAAACTCATAACAGAATGATTAGTTCGAAAAACGTTAATTAAATCAATACTAACATGTTATATTAACCTATAAAATTAGTGGAATTCATAAAATGTCTCAAATTACATTTATTTTGGTATTTATAACATCACTTATGTCAATATTTCATTAATAAGATAATTACTGCATCATCTTTGTGTCAAAAATAAATTAAATTATTTAATGTCTAAAAATTACAAATAAAATACCATTATGGAGGAAATATTTTTATATTTATAAGGAATTTTTATAGTTGAATTTATCTTATGTATAACCTTATATTAAAAATGATTTACTTATTAAACTTTAATTTTAACTATTTTAACCCTTCTTTAAATAAATTAACAATAAATGTCCTAATCTAATCCAAGTGGGCCTAAATGGTCATATTTTATTCCTAAGGCTGTTTTTGGTCAAATTAAACTTATCCAATAGAATTAGGACATGTGTTAGGGTAATAATAATATCATTTTTACCCTTAATTACCCTATTTACTTTTAACCGTGGTAAAAAAAGTAAAAAGTTACTATTCACCAAAAATTATTTTCATCTCATTGAACCAAATTTTACTTCCTGGCATCAACCGTGTCTCTCGGATTTTTGAAATTCCACTCACAGAAGCGGTAAAATTATGTTTTATGAAAAATTCATTTTATTTAACTGCCACTTAGTGGTTTCACTATTCATCAAAAAATGAAAGTTTCCAGAAAAATACCAAAAAATAGGCCTAAGCTATATTTGATATTATGAACTCAAAAATTCTGTCTATTTTACCAAATTCAAAACATATCAGTTGTATTACTTAATTTAAAAATTAATTCCCGTCATCAAAACAAATAGCGTGTTCTTAAGAGATAATAACTATCAAAAGATTGACACTTGTTTATGTCTGGTTTAAATGTGAAATTACATCCAATGACCAACATTGTATTAAATTGTAAAAATATATTCTAAATATACTTTAAAACCACTAAAATTAATAATTTATCACTATTAATTATTTCGATTAAAAAGGTTGTTTTTAATTAAAATTTAGTAATTTTCACTATTCATCCGAAAATGAAAGTTATTTGAAAAGTACCAAAATTTCACCCTAAGCTAATTTCGATATTCCGAATTCAAAAATAAAGTCCATTTTGAAAACTAAAATTTAAAAAATTTCAAAAAGTGATTATTACTATTCATAACGGCTAGTTTTAATAATAATGTAATAGCATATCATTGTTTAGTGAACTCGGTATTGCATACTACACGCGCTATCAAGGAAGGTCGCGATTGCGTGTAATGAAAGGCAAGTCAACGATGTATGTTGTGCAAGCTCCTTTTGGTGTAGATTACAACACAAGACATTAATGAAATTAAAAAGAATATTTTTCATAAAATCTTGGGGTGTTACAAAACATATATGTTTTTGTAAGATAATAGGACCATGGTAAGCATCGCATCCCACATAAAATATGCAGATGTTCTGATTCCAATTATTATGTGTATTGTTCCACTAGTTTCTTAGAACCATAATATAGGCATGGGCAATTTCTTTTATCAAACACATAAAAATGGTATTGTTCTCACATTCATGGGCCTAGAGGGCTTTGACCCAACCTCTATACATTAAATATGTGTAGCCAATCATGTTCCCTTCTACCTCCAACGATGGTCGTCCCCATGGTCTTATTTCTCGGTCATCCATTGATGGGTTTTCTATGTGGTTTGTGGCTTGTGGGTTGAATTATATCATGGTTTTTCTAATTTCTCTAATATTTCATCATCTAAAATTTTCTTTTATCACAATAACAGACAAACAAAATATTAAAAATAATAAATAAAATTAAAACATGTTTATCATTTTATCTTTTTATTAAATTTTTACACATGTTTTTCATGTAATATAAACATCCAAAAATAAATTTTATCAATTAAAAAATATGTATTATATATTAAAAACATTGGTAAATAGAAAATTTAAAATTTAAAATATATTAAAAAAACTAACTCATCAAATCTAATGCACTTAATACATGGTTATCATCAAGAGCATATCACAACTATACATTAAAAAGGAAATTCCCATTCTATAAATAATCAATGTTTAATACTAGATAAACTAAACAATTATTAATGGAAGATAATAAATTTCAATTGTGACAAATAAAAAAATATTCCAATTCCTCACAAGACATAATGTAATTTAACATCTAAAAAAATGATGGGGAATTCCATCTCTTCCAATAAAACATTTAAATACATCGTTATTAACATTTCATGTAATGGTATACATTTCCCATATTTTTCTTCTCTCACAAATCAATGAAAAATTAAAATCTAATTTTTCAATCATACCATGACAACATGAACTATACTTATGAATATGAAACAGATCAACATTCTTTGCATAGTAGAGAAAAATGTCAATAAAAATCAATATATAATTGAAATATGGTTCAAATTATTCTATGGTTATGAGAAGGTATAAAATTTATGTGTGAAAATTAAATTATTAAAAAAGGATGTTAATCCTGAATTATTAATCATGATAATCAATGAAAATATAATGAAATTTTCCTTATCAAAAATTGAAATCTTCACCCACACATCTAAAGCTCATATAAGTACATGGACCATCAATACGATAAATTTATTACCCATATATTTTTTCATTTTCAAATTTTTGAAAAATTGATCCATGAATTATCTCACATTCATCACCCAACCCCAAAATGAGGGAAACTTCTAGTGATGTGATAGTATAATTATATACTCTAAAACTCCACCCACATTTTTCTATATTCATTTTTAGTGTAAAAAACAAGAAATCCAGTGAAGGAAACCAGATCTATATTCACAATATTCAGTGAGACACCCTCAAAATATTCTCAAAATGAATCATAACCCTTTTTCTAATAAATCCATCTCTCCAAGAACTTGAAAATTTAACACCAGTCAAAACACTAGAGTATGGGTAGGAATTAATTATTTACCTTTAAATGTATATATTCCTATCAAATCCCATTCATGGTCTCTAAGGTCTTATAGGACCATTAATGTTATGTAGGTTTCATGGATAATAACTAAATCAAAACAAATTCCACAATAATATTTTATGTTAATTTTTAAAATCATTATTTTGATAAGTTAAAATTTCAATCATTAAAGGATACATATCCCATGTTTTTTAAATAATTTAACAAGAAATATTGAAAAAATTGGTCTAGAAATATCTATATATTAATAGAATTTAATTTTAAAACAAAAACTCATAGAACGTTCAACAAAAAATAATTTATTAACATGGACATATAATATTTTATGAAAAAAATTGAAACAAATCTCATCTTCATGTGACTGTAATGAAAAATAACAATTAAATGAATTCATGTTCCTATATTTCACTTTATTCATTAAATATAAATATTATACATGTTCAATTTAATCTATTAGAAAATTAAAACATGGAATCACGAGGTTCCTAAAAACCATAAATGTGATTGAAAAAATGTAATGAATTTATATATTTATTGGAATGAATATTTTCTACCAAAGATAAGAAAATATTCTAGAAAAATAGTGGACTAAAATTACGTAAAAAAAATTTAATTTATACTCCTTTATAGAATTTGAAGCTAATATTTCCTTTCATTCCACTACTATTTTAATTCATTAATCTACTAATGAAATCAATGTTTTAAAAATAAATGAAACGTACCTTTAAATTTCAAAAATGATGGGGGATGTTTCACTACATCGAATATTTAATGCTATACCAAGGAAACAAATAATTAAAATCTTTCCCTACCTCATGAAAATTCCTTTTATTAAACTCATTAACATCAATATTACCTCTTGGAACATGTAATTGAAGTAGGGATAGATCCAACCATCTCTTATTGAACCAATTATATATATTTTTTTGTTCTTGTGTACCTCTTCTTTATTCCTCCTTCTTAATAGATATTCTTATATTTGAGGTAAGTACCAAGCAATGGACAACCCAAACATTTGTAATAGAAGCTCATGGTATATCCAAAAATTGTATTGCTCGTATGTTTATTTTGTGTTGGATGAACTTCATCAAATTCTCCACATAGTAATTCATTTTTTGTTTTCTATTTTTCTAATTCTTCCCCATGGGGATAATCATCTATAAGATCCAATGTATGACTCTGTAAGATCCTAGATCTTATTTTTCAGGTATGTCATTATTTTCTGGTTGTTTTTGAGAAAAAGATGAGTTTTTGGAAATTTCAGGAGTACACAACATTTACTCTATGCACACACCGTGTACTCTAAGTACACACTGTGTACTTAGTTTCCATGGGTGACCGTGTACTGGCCGGGTAAATTCCAAGTACATGGCCACGTGTGGTGACCTGGAGACCACCTAATATGGAGGCTGGAAAAGGCAATTACACGCCATGTACTTTTAAAGAACATGCCATGTACTTTTTTTATTAAACGGACTGGGGTAGCGTCTAATAGACATAACCATATTCTTCTTCATCCATCTCATCCAGGAGAGATCATATGGTCGAGGATCTTCTCCAAGCCCCCTACTCATCATCCATTCTTCAAATTGAACTCTGTCAGTTGCGTCGGATCACCATCGGTGATTTCTTCCTTCTTCTATAACTTCATCTCCTATTTTCTCCTCTATTGTATGATATTCTCGGTTGAAAGTTTTATCATTTTTGTAGATCTACAGTGTTATAGGGACATTCAAGGCCTAAGGTTCATGTATATCAATCTCACGACACCGAGGTATGTGGTTTGTGACTTTTCGTAGTTAGTCTTTGAATGTTATGTGAAAAATTTCCCAATACCCCAGAACAAGGTATTGTGTGTTTATGGGTTTATCCATGTTATTACCTACTATGCCTTGTTTGTTTTGATAGAGGTTAATTGTTGTGAATAGGGTTAATTTTTCTTGGCTATGGATGTTTTTCTCATGTTTTCTTGTTTTTGACCGTTGGTCTAGCTTTGCCTGTAAGGCTGCTGCTTTTCTTTCCATGCCAAGTATTGTTAGGATAGAGTGATGATTATCTGACATACTATGATATGTTATAGATTGTTTAGCCAAGTAGTTATTGGGGTTTACATTGGTTTCCATGTATTATTGTGAACGATTGAATTACACAGGTTCTTGAGAACCTATTGTAGTAGACCATAGGGAGAATAGACGTTGAGTTCTTCTATAGAGTGTTTGTTTACTGTTATGTTGTGAGACCATAGGGTGTATGGACATAAGTGCTCCCTCAGATTGTTTTTAGTTCCTCGATGCGGGCCATAAGGGGAATTGGATGTTGAGTTCTTCCTCCGAATTCCTATTAGTTTCCAATATGAGACTCAAGGGGGGAATTGACGGTGAGTGCTTCCTCAGAGAGTTTGTGCTAAAGCTGAACCAGAGGGGTTAGAATATGTGTACATCCTAGAGGGTTTCTTCTGCTTGTTTTAGTTGAACCAGAGGGTTTAGGCTATGAGTACTTCCTAGAGGGTGACATTCTTTTTTTAGCTACTCACTTGATAAATAAAAATGAATGCAATTAAATTTGTAGGATTGTTACTATCTGTACTTCCTTTTTTACTATTTCATTTGATTATAGCATACCAAATATATTCACTAACTGTTAGGCAAAGAACATTGAGTGGTTACCTATAGGGATTAGTCTCACACCCTTTTTGGGTCATGCCTTTGGGATGAAATAGATTATATTGTTGTAGGTATAGATAAGGTAAATCACCCTTCTACTTCAGGTAAATGATTGCTATAGATTTGGGGAGTATAGGACCAAGATGAGGCTTGAGATGCTGTGGATCTATTTACTAATTTTCTTTTTTACTTTGGTATAATACTATATTTCTATACTGTGATTTGGTTGACTTCTTTCTTAGACATATGTATCATGCATCATTTATATATGTTTTCTCCAGTTGTTATTTCTTCAGTCTTCTGTTGTTTACTTTGTTATGGTATTAGTACTGCTTTTACTATTTCTATCTATTTTACATCTTCTGTGTTACTAACCCAATGAGGGAATAGTTTCCCCACTATCACACCCAAGTCCCTCACTTCTAGTCTGCATCCTCTTTCATTAGGGAAAATGCGCTTGAGGCCATGTGACCAAAAGAGTACGGGGCGCCTATGGGCGGATACCAGAACCAAGACATTACAAAGTGGTATAAGTGGTTTCTTTTCTTCTTGAAATACTGTTTGAAGCCTATAGCTATGGATAGGAAGTATAGGTAGTTGATAATAAGTTGTTCCCAGGAGTAGCTAACCCATATACATGAAAAATCCAATTTACCTCGTTATTTTCAATTTTTCTATTTTTTCAATTTTACAGTTCATTTGATTTCACCATTGGTTTATTCACATGTATTGTGTTGTTATCATTGATGTTATTGAGGTTCTATTTCTATTGAAACCCAATTAGATGAGATTATTCCATCTCATGCATCATATATGCACTTGCAAGAAATCACATGTCATGCATTCTTGCCATTCCATTTAGGGTGCATTGGTGATTGCAAGTTGTTGTGATAGATGTTGTGTAAGATATTAATGATATTATGATAAATGGATTGATATAATACCTGCTTTTTGGTAAGGTATTGGTTTGTGTAAGGTTTTGTTTGAATGGATTCCAAAATTTGGTTATTGAGGTGTTATGGGCCATCATGGATCAGAAATTGGTGGATCATTGTATTGTTATTCCTTGTGCATGACATGTATAAGATGTGAAGCTTTGATTCGTTGGGAGTATGGGCCCTCATGGATTGGAATTTAGCACATTAATGTTTATTTCAGTGTTTTTCTAGGTTCTGTAGTAGTTCTAAGGATTAATTTCCAGAAAAACCCCGAATAAATGTCGTGTAATGATAAATAAACACCATGTGTCAATCTATTTAGGAAGGGACTGCTTTTTAAGTACACGTCAAGTACTAATTTTTACGTACACGTCACTAGATGTGTGGGTATATACATGGGGTTGGGAAATCTTTGGTGGGACACGCCGTGTACCGGATGGACATGCCGTGTTGTGTAGACCATGTGTCCACCTATGTAAATAACAACACAAATGGTTGAATACTTAAGCCATTCACGCCATGTCAAGAAGTAACATGTCGTGTAGTATAACCCTTGATTCTGGTCATGTAACAAACAACATGGGTCGGTGAAATATTCCTATTACATGTCATGTCTAGCATAGACACGATGTGTAGAGTGATCCATGTAGTAGGCCATGTGACTAACAACACAAGTCAGTGAAGTACATCTAGTACATACCATGTCTAGAACTAACATGTCATGTAGTCTAGTTCTAGGAGAACCATGTTGCTTAGCTGTGTATAAGAACTCAGGTAGGGGAAGGGGATTAAATGACATTCTATGTGTTTGGACAACACACCGTGTTTATAGGGTATTACACGACCAGAGTTAGAAGAAGTACATGCCCATGTGAAGGCTTAAGGGAAATCACCATGTAGGTATTATACATGCCGTGTATCCATATTTTGAAAAACTTAAATTCTTCCTTTATCTTATTCAATTCTTACACATCTAAGTTTCAGTCCCTATTAATCATGATCTAAGGTGTGCGCTTGACCTTGCAGAGTCATGCCACTTAGACATCCTCCAGTTGTCTGCCAGTTGTAGGGAAGTGATGAGACACCGCACATGGATGATTAGGGACTACCAGCAGATCCTCCAGTTCTGCTAGTCTTGAAACCATCCATCATTCTAGAAACAGGTACTGACGCACAGTTCTGAGAAGGCTTTATGAGGTTTATGAATACATTCTGAGGAGTACCACATCCTGCCACTTCTATGGTAGAGTTGACGTAGGTTTTCCAGCAGTAGCATCCTCCCACCTTCACAGGGGAAGGAGGACCTCAAGCTGCAGAGTCATGGTTAGAATCCATACATTCTATCTTCGAGCAACTGGAGACGCCTCCAGAGAGGATGGTAAAGATCGTGATGTATATGCTTCAGTATTCCGCCAAGAGATGGTGGGATGTGATCTCACATGCAGGATGCTAGCATGTTATGGCTTGGGATGACTTCCAGTGTGCCTTTTATGACTACTTATATCTGGAGACTTTGAGGTCTAATTGAGCCCAAGGGTTCATGAGTCTGGAGTAGGGTACTCTTTCTGTTATGGAGTATTTTTTTAGCTTTACAGAGCTGCAGCGCTTCACGCCTATCCCAGTAGGTGATGATTTATTCCCAGAAAAAAAGTTTGAGGATGGTCTCAGGCACAAAATCTGATCTTAGGTGAACATCTCTAGGTTGACTTCCATCACTTTGATAGTCAACCAAGCATTGATCACGTAGCGTAATTTGAGGGATTATCGAGTTGTGAGACAAGGCGGCTCGACATCCGGTGTTAGTATCTCTCATACTGACAGTAGGAAGTGCTGCAGGGAGAGTACACGCGGGGATCCAAGGAGGTGGGACACTTTTTCTGGTAGATAGGCAGTGTGCTACTAGTGTGGGAATAGTAGGAATACAATGCCACATGGATCGAGAGACCCAGTGGAGTGCTGAACATGCGGCAAGACAGACCATCTTCGGTGCTTCTATCAGTTCTTCTCACCAACAACTGGTGATAGAGGTTCTTCTATGACTCCATGTTCTAGAGCAGCACCACCAGTTTCTCACCAATTTGGGAACTGGAGTTCTTCTGACTGTTCAAACCAAGGTGGAGTTTGTGGCCGTGGTATCCAGTCACCAGGCTTTCAGTGACAGTAGGGTGGATCATCTCATGGTGGTCAGGCAGGGTCATAGGGCCACAGTATTTGTCAGACATTTTTAGTTGAGTAGATCCAGTAGGAGTATGATTTCAGACCCTCTATAGTTTGAGGTATGATCCTTGTTTACTTAGTTTTAACTTCTACTCTTTTCGATACAGGGGCTTCCCAAAGTTTTATATCTGTTGTTGTAGTGGAGAGTCTTGGGCTCTGTATCTTTTCTTCTGTAGATATCCTGACTCTATACACACTATTGAGGACTAGAACGGGTAGTGTATGTTAGTGCAAGGAGTTCCCTCTAGAGGTTGGTGTGTGTCACTTCCTATGGGACCTTTTTTTCCAAGAGATGACAGGATATGATTTCATTCTTGGTATGGACTGGTTGGTTCCCATCGAGGCTATTGTTGATTTCTACCATTGTAGGGTGAGATTCACATCACCACAAGGCATATCGTTTATTAGTAAGGGCGAATGGGATGTCCAGGTGAGAAGAGTAGGACCCGAGCATCATGGGTTGGTAGGAGTTACATCCCAGTTTTCTAGCCTGTATCTGGATGACTAGGGGACTTCACAGATGGACTTTTATCCAGTGGTAAATCATTTCATAGTTTTTTTCATGAGGAATTTTCAGGTTTTCCTCTGGAGTGAGAGGTGGAATTATCTATTGGTCTTGTTCTAGGAGCAGCACCAGTGTCTATTCCTACTTATAGGATGGATACACCAGAGTTTCAGGATCTCAAGAAGCAGTTAGAGGAGTTGCAAGCCAAGGTTTTCATCAGACCCAGTACTTCTCCTTGGGGTTCACATGTCCTGTTTGCGAAGAAGGAAGATGGTTTCCTCAGACTATCTGTGTATTATCGGAAGATGAACCAGTTGATGGTTAAGAACCAATATTCCTTGCTGAGGATTGATGTTCTATTTGATCAGCTTCGGGGATCCCGGGTGTTCTTGAAGATTTACTTAAGATCCGGTTATCATCAGTTGCACGTTAGACTATCAGATTTACCTCTTACATCCTTTCATAGCAAGTATGGTCTATAGGAGTATGTGGTTATTCCATTCGGTCTCATGAACACACCTGCAGTTTTCATGGCGTTGATGAACTAAGTGTTCCATCTGTACTTGGATTCTTTCATGGTAGTCTTCGTGGACTATATCTTGGTGTACTCTCACACTCGACATGACCATACCAAGTATCTTGAGATCATTTTGAGTACACTGAGAGAGCATCAGTTATATGCTACGTTCTCAAAATGCCACTTTTTGGATGGACCAAATTCACTTCTTGGGTCATGTTATCTCAGAGAAAAGAGTATCAATAGGTCCAGAGAAAGTGAGAGTAGAATTTTCCTGGGATAATTCGAAGAATGTCTTGGAGGTACAGAGTTTCCTAGGGCTTACTGGTTACTACAGATGTTTTATACATGACTTTTCACACTTAGCAGCGCCACTAATAGGCCTCACTAAGAAGAGTATAATGTACTTGTGGTTAGATTCTGGCGATTCGTCCTTTTAGGAGCTGAAAAGAAGGTTGAATTCAGCACCAACAATAGTTCTGCAAGAGCTGAGAAAGAGCAATACTTTGTACTATGATGCATCAGGTATCGGGCTGAGAGTAGTTCTTATTCAGGGAGAAGGGGTCGTTGCGTATGGTTCTTGGCAGTTGAGACCACATGAGAGGAATTACATGATGCATGATCTTGAGCTGTCTACATTTTCTCATGCTTTACACTATTGGAGACATTATCTTCTATGAGAGCATTTTATGGTTTTCACCAACCACAAAAGTCTCAAGTATATCTTCACCCAATGTGACCAGAATTTGTGACAGCGAAGGTGGGATGAGTACCTTCAATCTATTGACTTTGAGCTTTCCTACATGCTAGGGAAGGGCAACACAGTGGCAGATGCATTGAGTAGGAGGACTCAGATACAGGAAGTTGAAGAGGCCAGCAGTGAGTGGCAGCTTATGGCTCTATTCTCTGAGATGCATTTAGAGGTCCATGATAGACAGGGGAAGAGGTTTCTATCTTCTATAGTTGTTACCTATAATCTTCTTGATCGATTGAAAATGGGGAAGCTATCATATTCAAAAGGCCTAATCCTATGAGAGAGTGTGTTAGGAGAACACCCTATTCTTGGATGGATAGTAGGCGAGGATGAGATCTTACATTTTCATGGATTTATGTGGGTGCGAGCAGAAATATGTGAGGAGATGATCTAAGACATTCATTCCTTAGTTTTGGTAGTTCATCTTGGTGTCACCAAGATGTATCGAGATCTACACCATCAGTATTGGTGGCCAGGTATGAAGAGAGATGTTGCAGGTATTGTCATTATGTGTTCCACCTATTAGCAGGTGAAGGTGGAGGATCAACGACCATCAGAGCTTTTTTAGCAGTTACCCATTCCCAAGTGGAAATGGAATGATTTTGCGATTGATTTCATGACAGGTTTTCTGAGGTCGCCTAAAGGGAATGATGCCATTTGGGTTGTTATTGACAAACTCACAAAGGTTTCTCAATTCTTACCAATCAAGGAGACCTTCACTATTATTGAGCTGGGAAGGTTGTACATCCGAGATATTGTATATCTACATGGGGTTTCACACTCCATTTTTTCATACAGGGTTGCACGTTTTACTTCTCAGGTCTAGTAGAGACTTTAGAAGGCTTTGGGTACATAGCTATTTTTGAGTACAACTTACCATCCCCAGACAGATGGCCAGTCTAAGTGTATGATTCAGGTGCTTGAGGACATGCTTAGAGGATGTGTTCTGGATTTTAGAGGTTCTTCAGAGAAACACATACCACTTATGTTGTTTTCTTACAACAATAGTTTTCAAGAAACTATTCAGATGGAACCTTATGAGGCTTTGTATGGTAGTCCATGCTGATCACCCTTATGTTTGATGGAGGTAGGAGAGGTAGATATGCTGGGACCTCATCTTGTCCAAGAGACCACAGAGAAGATAGAGTTGATTTGACAGAGGGTGACTTCTGCACAGTCATGGCAGAAGTCTTATGCTGATCGATGGAGATGACCTCTGGAGTTCGAGGCCAAAGATTAGGTTTTCTTGTGTGTCACATCGAGGTTGACACACAATAGTATTAGAAGGTAGGGTAATAATTCACCAAGGTATGTTAGGTCATTTGAGGTGTTGGGGAGAGTTGGGCTAGTTGCCTATCAGCTGCAGTTATCTCAGAGGTACCAGTCAATAGACGATGTCTTCCATGTTTCTCAGATTTGACGTTACTTCTCAGACTCGTCTCTTGTTTTCCAAACCAAGGAGGTTGAACTAGAAGTGTATGCATCATTAAAAGATAATCCTATCCAGATTTTTGATCGAAGTGTGAAGTTTCTCCGTCAATGGTTTGTTCCTCTAGTATGGGTGCTATGGTAGCACAGGCAAGTACAGGATGGGACTTGGGAGAGGGAGGATGTTGTACAATCACAGTGGTCAAAGCTGTTCAAGGATTCTTCTTCTACGACGCCTTACTAGGGAAATTCAGGGAATAATTTATTTAAGGGGGGAAGTTTTTAAGAACCCAGATCTTCTTTTTCAGGTATGTCTATCTTTTCTAGTTTTTTTGATAAAAAGAGGAGTTTCGGGAAATTTCAGGAGTACACGCCATGTATTCTAAGTAAATGTCATGTACTCGGTTGTCGCGGGTGACCGTGTACTAGCCAGGTAATGTCCGAGTACATGGCCGTCTATGGTGACCTAGAGACTGCCAAAATAAGAGGCCAAAAAAGAAAGTACATGCCCTGCACTTTTAAAGAACATGCTGTTTACTTTCTTTTTTTATTAAATGGACTGGGGTCACGTCTAATCGATAGAACCATATTCTTCTTCTTTTGTCTCATCTTGGAGTGACTGTACAACTAAGGATCTTCTCTAAACTCCCGACTCATTGTCTTTTATCCAAATTGATCTCTATCAGTTGCGTTGGATCTGCATCGGCAAGTTCTTCCTTCTTCTAGAACATCATATCTTATTTTATCCTCTTTCATGAGATATTCTCGGTTGAACGTTTTAATGTTTTTTGTATATATACAAAGTTATAGGGAGATTCAAGTCCTAATATTCACATATATCGATCTCATGACACCGAGGTAGGTGGTTTGTGCCTTTCTGTAGTTAGTCTTTGAATTTTATGTGCAAATGTGCCCAATACCCTAGAACGGGGTATTGCATGTTTATTGTTTTAGCCCTGTTGTTACCTACTATTCCATGTTTGTTTTGATAGAGATTAATTGTTGTGAATACAGTTAACTTTTCTAGGATATGGATGTTTTTTCCATGTTTTTGTTGTTTTTGACCGTTGGACTAGCTTTGCCTGTTAGGCAGCTGCTTTTCTTTCCATGCCTAGTATTGTAAGGATGGAGTGATGATTATCTGACATGATATGATAAGTTGTAGATTGTTTAGCCAAGTAGTTATTGGGTTTAATTTGGCTGCCATTTATTGTTTTGCACGATTGAGTTATATAGGGTCATGAGAACTTGGTTTAGTAGACCATAAGGGGAATGGACATTGAGGGCTTCTCCAGAGTGTCTGTTTACTATTACGTTGTGAGACCATAGGGGGGATGGACATAAGTGCTCCCTCAGAGTGTATATAGTTCCTAGATGAGGGCACAAGGGGAATTGGATGTTTAGTTCTTCATCAGAATTCCTATTAGTTACCAATATGAGCCTAAAGAGGGAATTGCCGGTGAGTGATTCCTCAAAGAGTCTGTGCTAAAGCTGAACCAAAGGGGCTAGACTGTGTGTACTTACCATAGGGTTTGCTTGTGTTTGTTTTGGTTAAACTAGAGGGGTTAGGCTATAAGTACTTCCTAGAGGGTTTCCTACATTTTTTGCTACTCACTTGATATATGAAAATGAATGCAATTGAATTTGTAGGATTGTTACAATGCGTACATCCTTGTTTAATGATTCAATTCATTATAGCCTACCAAATATATTCACTGACTGTTAGGCATAGATCTTTCGGTGGTTACCTATAGGGATTAGTCTCTCGCCCTGTTTGGGTCATGCTTTTGGGATGAAATATATTATATTGTTGTAGGTATAGATATGGGAAATAACCCTTCTACTTCAGGTACATGATTGCTATGGAGCTAGAGAGCATGGGACCAAGCTGAGGCTTGCGATGCTGTGGAACCGTTTACTAATTTTATTTTGTACTTTGGTTTAGTACTGTATTCTAGCATTGTGATTTGTTTGGCTGCTTTCCTAGACATATGTATCATGCGTCATTTATATATGTGTGCTCCAGTTTTTATTTCTTCAGTCTTCCACTTTATACTTTGGTATGGTATTAGTATTGCTTCCACTATTTTATCTATTTTACATCTGTTGTGTTACTATTCCAATGAGGTCAATGTTTCCCCACTATCACACCCAAGGCCTTCACTGCTTTTTGGTAGCCTCTGGCATTAGGGGAAATGCGCTTAAGGCCATGTGACCAACCAGGTACGGGGTGCCTCTAGGCGGCTCCCAAAACCGGGACATTACAGAGTCTAGGTTTTAGCTTCCCAATCTCTCCCACCTAATATTTATCATATATTTCAGTATTGGTGGGATACCATTCATTATATTTTACATCCCCTCATTACTTATGTAGTGTTATTCCATGTAAAATTCAAAACAAGCATAAAAACATACCATAATTTCGGACTCAAATTCAATTATTCTTCCAAAGAGATATTCTATGTAAACATCATTATTTAATTCTGTAATAAATTTGTGTAATTCATTATCAATTATTTTTGTGAGAGATAACATTATTGAACATAAAATCCATGCATAATATTGATTCATCTAGATTAGGGTGTAATTTTGGTTCCCATGGGTTTCATTGATGTAATTTCTCTAAAATTAAATGTATTTTTTTTAAATTATATGGATTTATTCTAAGAACGCATGCTCAGACATCACATGATTCTGTGGCCTGGAGATCCCATAATGGAATTTTTTATTTTTTAATATACATTCAGTAAAAGTGGGAGTAGTTTTTTCTATCTTTTGAACTGGTGCTCGGATTGAAAATTAGAGGGAACCGTTGAATTCAAAACGTCGGGATTCATCTAGATATGACCTAACTTCAACCGATAAGGGTTGAGGGGAAAAGTTATTTTTCAGTCTTTTTAATAAAAATAATAAAATAGTTTAATGGAATTATTTTATTTATTTCTCACCGTTGGTAGGCGGACGATGGCATGGTGCATTAATGAAGCTCATTAATGGAAAATATCATGCATCGTAATGATGCAATGTCGCAGCGTAACAGAAACACTGTGACATGATTTTTTTTATAAACCCAACACTTGGGACATTGCGCAATTAGACTGTAGAAATTCTCTGATGAAACACCGATATTTTTCCTTTCCAATGAAGAATGATGAATGTTGGAAGGACTTAATCATCTTAAACATGCCTCGAAGAACGGAGCTAGAAGTGGTGTCGACATTGTGAAACCTTGAGAACGAACTCTTTGGCATCAAATGTCAACAAGGTAGGGGTTGTTTAATTTTTTAAATGTTCTTCCATATTCATTTTTTTAGAAACAAAAAACACGGATCAACCCATGAACATGTTGATCCGCGAATCATGGGTTTATATAGGAGGGTGACTTTTCTTTTGGGATTCATTTATCTGGGGTTTAATTTATTCTTGTTATTCGAATTAAAATCCTCAGACCTCCCTTTATTATAAACTTCTAATACAGAGGGTGAAGGCCGACACGAACGAGGCCCAAGCCCCTCCTATGTGGGTGTTCTTCATGGAAAAACTCTCAAATCGATGGAAAAAATGAATTTTAGACCTTCGCGGTGGAGAAGATATTCCCTTGAGGGCTCAGGCGCAAGCAGTGTGAAGAATGGTCCATAGGTGCGAACCCGGTGGTCCATAGTAGAGGGCGTCAACATGCCAGCAGTGCCATCGACTGCAGGCAGTGGTCCTCAGCGGCAGAAGTGGGTGGGTGGTGGTGTGCCACGATGGCGCACAAGAGGAAGGTCCACAACAAAGCAAGAAGAGTTTCCTATTAGGTCAGCGGTGGACGCAGTTGTTCGACCGCGTCTGAGGGTGGAGGATGCTAAACCGTGCCACGTCTCATGCAGCGGGCCACGATCGCTTGACCATGGTAGAGGAGGCCACCCCATGGCGACCCGTGGGGTGATGGTGGTGGATGGGAAGCAGCATCTGGATGTGTACCAGTGAGGTGGACCGGTCTGCCTATGATGTTATGGATAGGTCGTGAACCACCAAGTGGGACACACCCACGTTGATAGGCCAAACCCATGCCCTTTGTGTCGGGTTATACTAGACCGGGTCGTCAGGTGACCTGACAGACTAGACCATCAGCCAAACCAGGCCTGGTCTAGTGAGGCCCATTGGGCCTGGCCCGTTGGCCCGGCCGGGCCAGACTGACCCCAACCCTATATCGGTCTGGTCGAGTCCATCTAATTAAACTGGGGTACATAGAACCCCCGTGCTGAGTTGGGCGGGTCAGTCTGACCAGGTCAAACCTGACCGAGATGCGACCAACCCCTATTAACTAAAACTCATGTATCTCTCAGACCAGGCATCTGATCAATGTGCCATTAGTGGTGTCAGGACCCTTACGATGGAGAGGTACTTCTGGAATACTCCACTTGAGTTTTGGCAGAAGTTTGAATACGGTCAATTTGAATCGGACTCAAATCCAACCATGCCTTTTTTTCTTCTAAAAATCCTATAACTTACAGACCATGTGACCAAACGACGCGTCGTATATTGTGTTGAAACCCTTAAGTCAAGACAATAATTTGGCTTACCCTATTTAGGACATTGTGGAAGATGAGGTATAGATGGTGGGTTGAGGAGATAATCTTCCAGAAATCAAGCGTTCTATGTGAAGGAATCATGTGGCTGGATGGGACGTGAAGAAACAATAGCGATCCTCTTTGAGTTAGAACCTAGAAATCCTATGTGGGTCAGTACCTAGAGATCCTCTGTGGGTCAGCACCTAGAGATCCTTTGTGGTTAATCACCTAACAATCATCTATGGGTTAGAACCTAGAAACCCTATGCAGGTCGGCAATAGATCCTCTTGACAGAATAAGATGATATAGATTTACAACTAATCATCTTTATTTTTATACTTAATTTATACCTAGTGTGAGCTAAGTCTTTTATTTTGTGCTATGTGGTTGAGGTCTTATTTGCTACTATTACCTATGTGGTTTTTTCTTGATGGTTTCTTCCTTTGTGGATTAAAAAGAATCATTTGGGGGTCTTGAGGTCCCTATTGAGTATTTTTATACTCACCGCTTCACAAGCTTCACCCGCACATGTTGTGTGTAGTGCAGATGATCGACGTTTTGATATATCTACTCAGGGGGACGGGGTTGACGGATGCTATGACGATGGACTTGGTGGACTAGGACCAAGTGGGGACTAGTAGTACTGGTTGGGTAGTAAATACTTCTTCATCTTTAACTAGCTTCACTACTCTCAAGACCAGGTGGGGTTTTTTGCGGATGACCATTAGAGTTTCCTTTTTCTAATTTACTATTTTCAGTTCCCTATTGGATTTTTATTCTGGCCCACATATTTCAGTTGTTATTGAACTTAGCCTTTTTTTAGTTGTATACTTGTTTCCCCATTTTAGTGCATTGGGATGTGGTTGGGCGTGTGTTTTTACACGATTAATGTAAATGCATTCTCCTTTTGGGATATGCCTTTCCAGTGCTAGTCACCATTACCTAGCCTATGGAAGGTGGGGTTGGGGTAGACATGACACGGTCCCCAGGGGATAGGTCATGAAAAATTGGTATCATAGGGTAGTTGGTTCTACCATAAGAACTAAGAGTTTGTGTTTTTGATGAGGCAATAGTGTAAAGTGTTTTGAGTTTAGCTTTCAAGCCAGGGAGTCTAGTGTGGGTGTGGCGGCCGACATATTCATACAACAGGGCCCTAAATTCCATTTTTTGACTAGGTACACAAAAACACTAGTTGTACGTGTTTTGTAAATGTTTTTCTATTGATATATTTTGATTCATCTCACCAAGTATAACTTATTGGCCATGGTGCGTCTATTTCTCTACAGGATGCCTCCACAAAGATAGACATCCATGATTCCAGTGAGAGATCCAGAAGATGGCCCATAGAGCGATGAGGAATCAGTGCAGAGACCACTTATAGTTCTAGAACCTTCATGTGGTGTACCAACATCACCACCACCCATAGAGAAGTAGTTTATACCAGCCCCACCATTGGACATTGCACACCGACTGAGCGCCCGAAATAAGTTCTAGAGACAGTGGCCTCGAAGGTTTTGAGGTGAGAAGGATCCTCAGGTAGATGAGTATTGGATGGAGGTAGCTACTCTGGTATTTCTCCTAGTAGTGACATTGAATGAAAAGATGGTTTTTCTATAAATGAGCCTTTTTCAGGGCATGACAAGGAGGTGGTGGATCTGGATGCTTCAGACACATGAGGAGGCGACCCTTTTCTATATGGACTTCGATAGCATCTTCAGGGTGGGGTTCATACCAGTGACACTACACTCACTTCATATTCAGGAGTTACTACACCTGCATCAGGACAACCTGAATGTGGCCCAATAGTCACTGAGGTTTACCGACCTCTCCCATTACTCCACCGACATGGTACAAGACCCTTTTTAGGGATCATACCTTTGATAAGGGACTTTGGTGGGAGAGTTGGGCATCTATGATTTCTCCCAGCATCCTGATGTAGGCTAAAGTGCTAGAGAGATCCCTGTTAGTAGAGAGATTCTTAGATGAGTAGGCACCAATGGTGAGGGACACCACCAGGCGACAAGTGGCTGAGTCATCTCCAGCAGGTAGTAGGAAGACATCACAGAGGTCCAAATAGGCCACACCTTCTGGAGGATGATCCCAAGATGCACTGTCAGAGGTGTAGAGCTCATGATGTAGAGGAGGTCATCTGAGGACTATATTTTCTTACTCTTGTGGCCGACGGGGGCACATGGCCCAAGAATATTCGACTCCCCCCGTAGATTAATATCATGAGGTCAAGGGATTGACAAGATAGAGAAATTGGTTTGAGTGAGGTGGTATGCAGGGTGGAAGACATGGTAGTGCAGATGGAAAAGTAGTAGGTGGTGGATGAAGGTTCGAGGTACTACCACCACCACCCCCAAGATTTCCACCACGTTCTCTGAGAGTATGTGGACAAGGGCATGTATAGCTTCAAGAGATGAAATCCTGTGACCATGGAACTCCAGAGATGAATAGAGATACGATCTGTGTCTACTCCACCATAGTTGTAGTTCTTATATACCCGGGTTCTAGTCACTCCTTACTTTCCACAACTCTCATTTAGAGATCAGAGATTCTAGTGGAGCCGTTGGATCAATCCTTACGATTAGAGACTCTTATGGGAGAGGATTCAATGATTACACATTGGTGCTAGCAGTGTAAGATTATTCTATGTGGTGAGAGCTTTGTCTGTAATCTCCTAGTAGTAGTGTCGGGGCCTTATGATGTTATCATGGGTAGGGACTGGTTATCCACAATCCATACTCAAATCAACTATTTTAGGTGTAATCTGTGGTGTGTCTGCAAGGATGGGACCAGGTTTTCCTTCACAGGTGATAAGGCATCCTTTGCAACACAGGATGGACTTTCTCGGAGGAGGGTACAGCCGATTGATCACCAGTTGGATAGCCTCACCCTCAGTGTAGTGGACGAGTGTAGTTCAATCATTCCTGTAGTGGTGAAAAAATATGAGGATGTCTATCTAGATGATTTCTCAGGACTACCTCCTCGCAAAGAGGTAGACTTGTACATTGACTTGTACCCAGGTATGACATTTGTATCTACACCTTCATATTAGATGGATCCTATTGTGCTTCGTGTATTGAGGGTATAGATGGAGGAATTGTATAGGATGGGGTATATAGGGCCCATTATTTCTCCTTAGGTAGCCCCGATGTTGTTTTCCCCGAAGGCAAACAAGAGCTTGAGGCTCTGCGTGGACATCCGAGGCTTGAAATGTGTGACCATAAAGAACAAGAATCCACTACCGCGGATTGAAGACCTTTTTGACTAGCTAAAGGGAGCGAGGTGGTTCTCGATGATAGACCTCCGATCAGGATATCACCAGGTTCAGGTATGTGATGAATGTTTACCACTGACATGCTTCTAGTGCTGATACAACCACTATTAGTTTCTTGTGATGCCATTTCACATGACCAATGCCCCATAAGTGTTCATGTGACTCATGAACCAGATATTCCAACATTACCTCAATAATTTCGTGGTGTTATTCATTGATGACATCTTGGTGTACTCAGCGATAGAGGATGATCATGCTACACTCTTGAATATTGTCCTAGATGCAATAAAAGTGCACTAGCATTATTGTAATCTCTCAAAGTTCCAATTATAGATTTGGGAGGTCCACTTTCTAGGGCACACCATATATAATTCTAGAGTTGCAGTGTATCCAATGAAGATATATGAAATTCCTTCTTTGGAGAAACCCCAGAGTATGACTGAGGTGCGGAGTTTTCCAGGGGTTGGATGGGTACTACTGGAGATTCGTAACTGAATTTTCTAGAGTAGTGGCACCTTTATCATCTTGGATGAAGAATGGAAAACCCTTCGTATGGATGGATAGATGACTATAGAGTTTCATCGAGCAGAGGTGGAGACTGTAGATTGCCCCCATCTTGAGACTACCCAAAGAGGGAATTGGGTATGTAGTCTATTGTGATGCATCAAAGACCATACTAGGGTGTGTCCGGATGTAGCATCAAGCAATGACTGCCTATGGCTCGTGGTAGACGAGGCATCTTGAGAAGAAATATGCAATCCATGACATGGATCTAACATCAGTGGTATTTTCCATGAATATATGGAGGCACTACTTGATGGGTGAATAGTTTACTGTCTTCTACGACCACAAGATTAAAAGGTATATATCCTCACAGAAGGACCTGAACTTGAGATAGTGACAATGGTTGGAGTTCATCAATGACTATAGCTCTGAGATATTCTATGTTCCTGAGAAGGGGAATGTGGTAGCAGGTGCACTCAACAGGTGGTCTAGTTTGCAGATGTTGTGTGGGTTGAAGGATAAACTAGCTGCGATGCAGATATACTTCAAGGATAGTGATGGAAAAGATTACCTTCAGTCACTGACTATTACTCCCCCACTCTTATAGAAATTCAGGGAGGCACAACTGGTGGATGTGGACTACGAGGCCCGACGTGCCCATTTATTCTCATGATGGGCTCCTAATGTATTTTCTATTAGTAGAGATCACAATATCCATTTTAGAGGGTGCACTGTAGTACCAGTGATGTAGCAGGAGGAGGTGTTGAGAGAGTTATATACATCCCCTTTGACAGTACATCCTGGTGTGGTGAAGATGTACCATGACCTCCGACATCGGTACTAGTGGACAGGGATAAAGAAAGCGATGGTAGAGTTTGTATATTGATGCCTCACTTATCAGCAAGTGAAGTCCGAGCATTAGGTTCCAAGAGGCTTGGACTAGCCATTCGATATACCAAATTTGAAATTAGAGGGTATCTCAATGGACTTTGTGATGGGGTTACCACGTACATCAAGGGTCCATGATTCCATCTGGGTGATCATTGACCGACACACCAAGAAGGCTCACTTTATACCCATTCAGTAGTAAGGACTTCAAGAGGGCTTGGGATGCCTCCACATCCAGGTGATAGTGTGGCTCCACGGAGTGCCTTTGATGATCATCTCAGACCATTATGCACACTTTACATATAAGTTGTGGAAGGGTTTGTAGGAGGCCTTCGGGACTCTACTGCGTTGAAGCACAACGTTTCATCCCTAGATGGATGGTAAGATGGATCAGACAATATAGACCTTGAAGGACATGATTCATGATTGTGTCCTGTATTTTGGTCACATTTGGGAGGAACACCTCCCACTAGTGGTGTTTTCATACAACAAAATCTATCACACCACCATTGGCATGACACCATTTGATGCCTTGTACAGGAGACCATGCAGATCACTCCTATGCTGGATAGACCCAGGGGTGTAAGCACTCATGGGTCCAGATATGGTATGGGATTCCACCAAGAATGTACAGATCATCTAGGATTGGATGAGGACTACAAAGATCATGCAGAAGTCTTAAGGCGATACGAGATTAATACCCATGGAGTTTGAGGAGGTTGATCATGTTTCCCTTTGGGTCTCACCCCCGATGAGGATTATAGAGAATTGTCCATGGTGGCAAGCTATATCTGAAGTTCATCAGACCTTTTTAGACCCTGAGTAGAGTTGGCAAGGTGGCGTACCACCTTGAACTTTTCCCATAGATTCATCGGGTGGATAATGTTTTCCACGTATCGTAGATGAGGAGATACGTGCATGATCTATCACATGTCATAGATTGGGGAGAGCTGATCATTAACGATGGGTTGATGTTTATAGAGTTCTTGGTAGAGATAGAGGATATACTCGATCAGGTCCTACATGGGTGGGTGGTTCCTCTGGTGAGATTTTGGTGGCAGCACGATAACCTCTAGGAGACCACATGAGAGCGGGAGGCTTAGATTCATGATCATTACCCCCATTTGTTTGGTTATCCCTTGTTTTAGATTTTGGGGATGTAAAGACCTAATGTGGGGGAATGTAATGTCTTGGAAATTTCTTGTAATTTTTTTAAATTATATGGAATTATTCAGAGATCGCACACTCTAAAGACACATGATTCTGAGGCCTCGAGAGCCCGAAACAGAATTGTGAACTTTTTATAAGGTTTATTCTATAAATGAGAGAGAGGGTTTTTCTATATTTTTAAACGGTGCTCAGATTGAAAATATGAGGGAACAATTATTTTCAAAATGAAGGGATTCGCCTATAAATGACTTAACATCAGCCAGAAAGGCCAAGTGGAAAACTTAATTTTTTTGAATTTTTGAGTAAAATAATAAAATAATTTAATGGAATTATTATATTTCTTTCTCACAGTTGAGTGGAGGAAGGCGACGCTGTGGTACAGTGACCAGGTGGAGACATGGTGTATTATAGAATATCATTAATGGCATGTATCATGCAGTGTAATGATGCAACGTCACAATAAAACAAAAACACTACAAAATGATTTTTTTATTAAGCCAACACATGGGAGATTGGGAAATTAAACTGGATGGATTCTCTAAAAAACTACCAAAAGTTTTCCTCTCTATCAAAAAATTAAAAACATTGGTGAGTCTTCATCGTCTTAGACATGCCTTAAAGAACGGAGCTGGAAGTGATGTCGAAGTCGTGAAACCTCGAGGAGGAACGTTTCGGCATCAAACGTCAACAACGTAGGGGTTGTTTAATTTTTTAAATGTTCTTCACCAATATTTTTTTCATAGAAACAAAGAACCAGGATCAACCTAAGAACATGTTGATCTGCGATTCATGTGTTTATGTAGGGGGGTAACTTTTATTTTCATGTTTTTTATCCAGGGTTGAATTTATCCTTGTTGTTCAAATTAAAATCCCCAGACCTCCCTTGATTATAAACTTCTAATGCTGAGGGTGTGGGCCGATGCAAACAAGGCCCGAGCCCCGATGATTTGGGTGTTCTTTTTGTCTAAACTCTCAATTTGATGACAAGAAAGATTTGATACCTAAAAAGAGGAGAAGAAATTCCCCAAAGATTGTAGGTTCAAGTGGATGAAGAACGAACCACCAGTGTGGACCTGATGGTCTGCAGAAGAGTCTTAAAGCACACCAGAGGAAGGGATCTGGCTGGCTCGGGCCGTTTCATAGTAGGAGGAGCTAGCAGCCAATGTGGTCGCTCGACTGTGTTGGAGGGTCGTGGATGAGGTACTGTGCCACATCCCCTGCGGTGGGCCGTAGTCACTCGACTGCAGAAGAGGAGGCCACCCAGCGATAACCCACTGGGTGATAGTGGCAGACTGGACATGACATCGTGTTGCATCCAAAAGTGGTAGACCAGGGGGGCACAAACTACCCAGCAGGCTGGACCCGCATTGGTGGCTCGGTCCCGCCCCCAATGGTCTGGACTAGAGAGGGTCTTTAGGGGAACTAACTGACTAGACCCTCGACCAAACTGGGATGGGTCCAGTGAGGCCCCTGGCCCTGGCCCACTGGCCAAGCTGGACCAGACCAACCACGACCCAAAACAAGTCAGGTCGTGTTAGTCTAATTAAACTAGGGTATATGGGACCCCCGATCTGAGTTGGTCAGGTCTGTCTAATTAGGCCTAGACGCAACCATCCCCTTTTTACTAAAATGCCCCTATCTCTTATATTGGGCATCAAATCGATGCATCGTTAGTGGCGTTGGGACCTTTAAAATGGAGTGGTCATTCTAGTACACTCACATGAGTTTTGGCAGAATTAGGAGTATGGTTGGGTTGGATCATACTCGAATCATACGAGACCCTTTTTACTAAAAAGCCTATAAATTACAGATAGGGTTTCTGAATGATGCGCCATCTATTGCATTGTAACCCTAAAGATGAGTTGGTCCTTTGGGTTACTCTATGTGGGACATCATGGTAGTTGATGTACAACCTATGTCTTGAGAAACATATCCTTCAGAAATCAAGCGTGCTACATGCAAGAATCTAGTGGCTGACTATTAAGTGAATATTTAATAATGATTCTTTGTGGGTTAGCACCTAGTGATCCTCTATGGGTGAGAACCTAGAGATCCTTTGCAGATCAGCACCTAGAGATCCTCTGTAGGTATTCACCTAACTATCCTCTATGGGTTAGCACCTAGCGACCCTATGTGTGTTGGCAGTAGTGTATCTCATCTAAATAATATGATCTATCTTTATGACTAATCATATTTATTTATATACTTATGTTATACTTAGTGTGATACGTGTCTTTTACTTTATTCAATGTTCTTGAGGTATTTCGTGGGGGTATTACCTCTTTGTTTTTTGTGGTGTTTTCCATCATGGATTACTGAGAGACCTTTGGGTGTCTCAGGGTCCCTACTAAGTATTGTTATTATCAGCCCAGAATGGGATTTGCCCGCATGTGTTCTGTCTCATGCAGACGATCGAAGTTTCAATAAAGGTTCTCAGGGGGATGATACTGAGAGACGCTACGATGGTAGAATAGGTGTCTAGGACCAGGTAGAGAATATTAGGATCGGGCAGGCATGACATACTACATCAAATTTCAGTAACTTCACTACTCTCATGATCAGGTGGGGGTTTTCACAAATGGCCATCAGAGTTTCCTTTTTTTTTACTTCACTATTTTACATTCCTTGATTACTTTTTCATTTAGGCCCACTTACTTTCACATATACTTTCACTCATCCTTGTTTTATTGGTATACTTGTTTCCCCATTTTAGTGTGTTGGGATGTGGTTGGGTGTGTGTGTGTACAAGATTAAAGGAAACACATTCCCGTTTTGGGATATTCCTTTCCGTTTCTAGTTACCAGCCCCTAGCCTATGGAAGGAGGGATTAGGGTAGTGACGACATGAGCCTTGGGGTACAAGTCTTGACAATTTATTTACCCATACTTAATTAAATATTTCACTGATTTTTTCTAAATTCATTGTTGGTACACCCAAAATTTCATCGCTAATTAGATTTGTGTCTTAATTATTTATTGATCCTAAAAATATAAACCTATAACATCCAATATTTAAAATTTATCAATAATTAAATGGAACATAATAAAAAATTATAAAAAAAATATAAGGTAAAAAAGGAGTGTCAATGTGTTGAATTTATATATTTCATATTCTATGGAAATGGTTCCATTTTTAACATTTCTTGAAATCATTATTAATTAAATCATTGATATAAAAAATTAAATTTATTGACACAGGAATACACTAAATACTAGAACATATAATAGTGGTAAGACTGTGTCGATTCCATGAGAAAAAGGGTTATAAATATTCATGAGATATTTTACTCTTCATGATTTTTCTAAAACAATAATTACTAAACTAACATGATTGTTAAGATTAAGAAGACTAAAAAATGAAATTAAAAATAAATAGAAGGAAATTTATATCAAAAAATATTTCTATATATTTAAAATAAATAAATCAAAACATATGTGATAATACTAAATTAAAAAATTCAATACTTCTTAGAGAATATATCCTAGCTTCTCAACATTATATAGTACTATGTAATATTAGAGACTCCTCTTTCAAGGTAAATCTATGACTTTCCTTGATTCATTTAGTTTAATATTTTAGATTAATTTCTATATTTCTACTACTATAATTTTCCACATCTATAAATTACATTGGGGTTTTCCCATATTTACCATCACTTTCCATAGGTAATTTGGGATGTGACTAATTGTGGTATCAATATAAAACAATATAATTTGATGAATTCATTGTTTAAAAATAATTAAATTGTGGGTATTCATCCTCTTTTATCAGTTAATGATTCCTTATAATACTTATTTATTCATGGTGAATCTCTCAACTAACATGAATTTTCAATGAATTTATGTAAAGGAATTTAAAAAGATTGCTATATAATAAAATTTAAGTGAAAAAGAGGAGACACATTCCTATTATTTTCACATCAGACATGTTTATTCAGAATTCTACCAAATAATATAGAAAAAAATACTATTTTATGAAGAATTATGGTTGATTATGACACTCTTTATCCCCTCACACTTCATATTCTAGACTAAGATATCCTACAATCCTATTACGTTAGTTCTTTACTAGTAGTCGAACCTCATCCATAATTGTAGAATGTGAATTATGTATCACCCCATGATTGTATTTTTCAGATAATCCATCATTGAAGTAGTGATCCACTATTTATAGATGGAATTATCTATATTTTAATTTTTAAATATATTATCTCCCCACTATGGATCATTCTCCTTCACTCTAATATTTTTTTCTCTCTAATTTTTTCTCTTATTATCACTCTTATATTTTTCCGCATTTCTTGCGTGGGCCAGTATCTATTAAGACTATATCATGGCCTTTTAATATTTTTTAAGGAGTGTTTTTACACCCTTTTTATGCAGAGTTATAACACATAATAATTACCAACATCTCTATAAATCTCAATTAAATCAAATAGATAACCCAAAATCATCTGGTATTTGAATTCACATAAAACACATACCCTATCTTGTGGGGGGTATGAGAATGACGCACCCTTTCATTCATTTAATGGACTATGGAATACCTATATTTTCCATATACACATGTGCACATTTTTTATTTTTTCATAATTATACCCTTTTTTTCACCTATAATATGTCTATGGATCCCTATGGAAAAGCATTGCCTCGTTCTCCTCGAACAACTGGGCACCACAACACAAGATCACAACCATGGTTCATCTTTCCTTTTTCTAAAACACCCTCATTTTTTTCCATAAAATTTCCCTCAACTATAAAACTAAAAGATTGTGACAAAACTTCATCTTTGGTTCTGGCATCCCAATCGACTATATTACAAGGGTAAACCAAATCTCATTGCGATCATCCACAATATAGTGGTTGTAATCTCTGGCCATAGAGATTGCTAAGTGACGTGTGGAATTTTTTTATATAATGGTAGTGTAGATCTAGGATATAGGTAGTGATACATTATTTGTAAAATATCAGGAAGCTAGAAAATGATGTGGGGTATGAAAATAAGTGGTGATGAATTGTGCTGTTGAAAGAGTAGCATTTTTTAAATGAACATTACCCCTTGTATGCTTCGCATCCCACATCAAAGATATGGATCTTCTACCTCCACTTAATAAGTGATCTTGTTCTATTAATGAATCAAGTTTCCACTTATGTGGATGGGATGAAACTACACTTAGACACATAATAATGGTGTTGTCTCAATAAATCTTGGCTTAGTGGGCTTCGACCCATCCCCTACGCATGCACAGAGTGTGACCAGTCTTTTTCCCTTCTACAACCCATGCATGCCTTCACTATGGGATTACATGTCCATATGGAACTTCATAGGATGGATATGTGTTTTATAGACTATAAATTTATGGATATAATGAGTTCCATTTTTATATACTGTTCTAAATATTTCCCTTCTCACCTACATCACACAAACACAACATTAAGAATAAAAATGAAATGTAAAACACATATTTCTTTTTATATTTTTATTACCTTTTCAAAAGTGTTTTAAAAATAATATAAATAACCAAAAAATGAATATTATAAATTTAAACATGGATATTATCCATTAAAAACATATGGCACACCCTAATTAAAATATAAAAATTTATTCCCAAAAAATTAACACATCTACTAACCATTTCTAAAAACATTATGGACTACGATAAAGACAAATTCCCCTTGCATAATATTATTGTTATATTTAATTATTTCCCTAATAGATTATAGGGATATATAATTAAAAAATAACCCATCATATAATATTATAATAATATATATATATTTCACATAAAAATAATAATAATCTAATAGCTATAAAAATTTATAACATGATTAACCCAGGAAAATGAAGCATGTTATGAACAAATTTGTTATAGATAAATAACATCTATAGAGAGAAAGTATTTGATAAAAAGAATTTAATTCAGAAAATAAATAGATGAAATATAAAATAACATATGTTAAATTGGAATATCACAAAAATCTAATTAGAATCAATGAAAAATATATTATTTGAAGAATAAATTTTATGATAATTGGGAATAAATATATTTTTAATTATCTATTTTTATGGAAATTAAAAATATAAATAAATGAATTTGAATGGATAAATATTGAAAATAAAAAATATTTATATATAAGAAGATAACAAAAAATAAATGAAATTATATAATGAGAATAAAAAAATGTGTGAGTCAAAGACAAAAAATGAGAAACATAATAAAATAGGGAAAGACATTCCAATTCTAACATCATATATATAGAAAAAATCAATATAATGATATAGAAATATAAATAAAATCGATGGAATGAAAAATAGATATATACATGAAATGAGATATGGAAGAAAGATCATGTGTAAGGAGATAATGATTCAATACCAAATAGATATAAATAAATTCATCCCTTACCATAATTATAAACAATAAAAAACAAACTCTAACCTTATATATACACAGTTTTATTATATTAATTAACTATTAAAAATATTATCAATATTATTCTTCATTAATATTTAAAAATTTATTTATTTTTTCCAAATTTATTTATTACTAGATGATCATATAGATCATAGAATATTAAGTGTACCAATTATACCAAGCTTGTTTTGGTCTAGAATTCTCAATAATCATTCATAATTCATGATCTCATCATCCCTAGAAGATTCAAGGTTCTAAAATCATATATTTCTTTTTTTTCAAGTAATTTTTTCAAATAAATTTTGATATATAATAAATAATAAATTCCATATTACAATAATAGTTGCATAAAAATAGCATAAATTTGTATTAAATTTAGTATATTTAGAGTATTTTTATTGATAATACACCATGATTATAATTAATAGAATATTGTTTAATTATTCATATAGTTGATTAAACTGACTAAAATATGGAAACTCTATAAATAGAAAATGTTAATGTATGGATTTAAATGTAGTAATATTACATCTATTATAAAATATTAATTTTATTTTTTAATTCAATATATGTATACATGTACGAATGATGTGTAATTGAAGATAGGGAAAAAAATATTAATAAAAATATCAACATTATATTCAATGGTTATATCTTCCATTAACGACCTTATTTGTAATAATGGTTCTGAGACACCATATGTCTATAGACTAAAAATGTATGAAATTATTATTAGGGAGAAATTTTAAACCATTATCGAGAGGAAAAAATTCTATTTGGTTTGGAATGTGTAGTGGTGGGATTACATTATATATATTAATCTATGTAATTGTTAGGAATATTTCTAGAATAATGATTTAATAAATTAATTTAAAATGAATATAGAACTGAAAATGAAAAAAATGTAATGTAGGTTTTCATTAACTAAATAATATATATATATATATATATATATATTTACATAATGTAATTTATAATATTTACTATATACTAACATACTTCACTATTCAACAACGCATATTATTTTCTTCACCATAGGAATGACCTTTACCCTCTTACCTAATATTAAAATATTAATTTAAAATATTTTTTGATTTTATTAAATAAAAATTCAAAATATTGTAAATAGAAATTTTATCTTTGAATCAGAATGTATAATTTTTTTTTGAAAATATAACTATTTAGTTATTAATGAATGATTATATATTTATTTTATGTCATTCTAAAGTTATTTTATTTGTTTTAAAATTTTCATTTGAAGAAAATTTTCTCAAAAATTATTCAATTATATATTCCATTTTTCAAAACATAAATACAACAATTGACTATAATTGTACATGACAACAATATAAACCGAAGGGTGACATAATGATCTTTTTACCATTTATAATTAAAAAAATGTCGTTTATACATCTCTAAAATATTTTCCATTTTTGCATATTCAAAAGTTATATATTATTTAAAATATGTTTCAAACTTAAACCATTATAATAAATAGTATTTTCTAATAATATTGAAAATATTTAACATTATATTATTTTTATTTTCATGTATTAATTATCCCTTTATTTCATTCAAAGTTATATAAAAAATTTATTTCCTAGAAGAATAATATTTATTTTATGTTATATTATTTTATCTTAAGGAAATAATTTTTTTTATTTTTATTTCTTCCATCCTATGTTATTCAATAAAAATTAACCAAAAAATAATAATCATAAATGGGGTGTAACATAATGTATTTAGTTGTATTTTATCCAATGTAGAGGCTAATATAAGGTTCCATATCAACATATTATCATCATACCATAATTATTGTAATCGTAATGTTTAAAACAAATAATGATTAATTACCCTTCAATGTTGATTTCCTCCCATAAACACATTGTCTTACTATACCTTTAAATCAAATAATTATAAAACATATATTAATGTACCATATAAATATCTATTTTCCATTGATTCACATAAAAAATATTGATTTTCATTTAATTCATCTTAAATAATATACACATATATATATATGCTCCTTGTTTTACAAACACTCTCACATCTCTAAAACATTTCTCACGTGTAACTATTATTCTTCCCATAGATACTATTTATATATAGGGTACATATAAATATTAATATATCTCTATTTTTATATTTTTCCATAATTTACTAAATTCATATCATGGAGAAAATATTAAATTTAAATCTAAGAAAATAGGTTTTCCAACACAACATGGTTCAAAAAATTATCACAGTTTTCCATTATATAATTAATATTTATTAAATCATGGATGGATATCATGACTTATAGTAAAACATAATAGGTTGACCTGACCCATAACCTAAGATAGTAGGACACAATTCCCATAATATATTCTCAAATGCTAGAGGGTGGAAATAAACATCAAGGTATAACAAAAACCAGCATTGGAATAGTCCTCCTAGGTAAATAGGTACAAAAAATCTAGAAAATTGGATAGACATACTTATAAATTAGATTCAACAAAAAACAATCAATAAGAGTAATAAAACAATGACTTAAAATAAATACCAAAAATAATATCACATCAACACACATAACATGTAATAAAGAAGACATATAAATTATATCCTAGATCAAATTCTAAGAAAACCAAAATAGGGATCTTGAACCAAGAAAACAATAAAAACATGAAATACATACTATTAAAAATCCATAAAATAGTTCAGAATAAGATAAAATATGTGAGTCTATATATCCTCTATAAAACCCTTAGATAACAACAATCAAGAAGATCCAAATAAATAAATACTTCCATTTACAATAACTATGTTTTGAAAAATAAATTATAAACATTCTTGATGTTATATATATAGTGTAAGTAAAAATGTTTTGTTGGATACCATCATGAATCAATTTTATGAAATTAAATCTTGAAAATGAAAAAACTATTATTTTGGAAACTCATTCGCAAAACTATCCAGATAAAAACAAATTTTATTTGTATATAAATATTAATTTTTTAAGATTAATATTTAATACATGAAATTATGATCCCTAATATAATTATATATATTTAGTGATTTTGGAAAATTGAATAAATAACAATCATATTTATAAGTTAACAACAAAATCTCCCACTATGTTCTTCATAACTATCACTCCTATTAAAAACATATATTAAAACTTTTTTCAGAACCTTGGGAAAGAACAAATAATAAATATCGAGTTCTAATTCTCAGTAAGTGAAATCAAGGGAGATATCAATTATCACTTCAATTTAACATGGGCATAAGGTCACGTTAACATGATAATAACATTTGAAAATTATACCATAAATATTAAAAACCATAATGTTTTGTCACATCATAAATTATATATGTTCATAAGACATGAATCATAAAGGATTCAATGAACATAATCCATGAGTGTATACCATTTCTATAAGACATAAGTATTTGGGATAAACCAAATCATACAAAAAAATTCCTTTTTCAATTCATAATCATAAGAATTATATGATTTATTGGTTTCACTCCTCATTCCATAGAAAACATTGAGAAGGTTCACTCCAAAGACTGTCATGGTGGATAATGTCCCTTTCTAATCATGGTACACTCCCCATACCAGTATATATTATCTATTGAGATATCCATATTTGACCAATTAATTAAAAGGATATTAAATTATTTTCCCACCTGTTACATAATAATTATCTATTCATATGTGTGACAGAATATCATTAATAATTCATCACATATCATAAATTGTGTAAATGAAATGGTTTTCATAAACATTTCAAGATTTCATCATAGCATAACCAATAGAAAATAAGTGGGTTTAATAAATACCTCATCATCATAATTATAAACCATCTATGGAAATAATAATGATGGTATCACTGGATCATATCCTTAGTAAATCATAAGTAACATATAAGTATGAAATAAAAAATTATAATTCTATTAAAGGAGAAAGTGAATTATTTATTTAGGAAAATATAATTTTTATATAAAAATGAATAATTTTTAATAAAAAATTTAATATATATTATAAGAAATAATTATATTTTGAACATTTTTTTGAAATATTTAAGGAAATATTAACATAATTAAGCAGTGATGGTGGTATAAAATTATATTGACTCCAAATATTGTAAGACAGTTATTTAATTCATATTTTCTATAAAAACTCAAAATTTCCTCATTTAAAAATTGAAAAGAAAATTCCAATTCAATTTTTTTTAAATTCAATCATGAGTAAAAATTAATTTAATAAGCTGTTGGATAATATACAAAAATCCATGATTTTTTTTGTAAAACCTGTATATGGATGAAAATTTATTTTTGAATGAACAGATAAATAAATCTGGTTTTCCTTATAAAGAATATTCTGGTCTCCTGAGTTCCCAATGAATGTATAATTAAGTTAAAAACATTTAATCTATATAAAAATATAGGAGAATAATGTTAAATGGATTATTGAGAGATATGATATTAAATATTATTATTAGGAACCTTTTAATAATTAATCCAAAAAAATAATATTATGACATAATTCACTTACCACACATTCAACTTACATAAAAACCAATCAAACATTTTGAATAATAAATTCAAATATATAATAATTGCAATACCCTGACCCCAATATCCATGTATTGGTGAATTAATTTATTATATTGGTATTGATATAAGCATAAAATCTGATGGGACTAAATAGTTAAGAAATTTTGGAAAGATGGGTTACATATATGATACACATAATAAATTTGGAAAATAAAATAAAAACACGATACACAATATAATGAAAAAAAAACATCCTTACAACTCATTCAAAGTAATATTTATCACATCACAGGGAAATAAAACATAATATGGTTTTACTCAAATTATCTATAAGGATATATAAAGAGGTGGTAATAGGGAAGTTATAAGAGTAAATAAAAATAGAATGGGAAATATTTGATATTAAATTCCATTAAAGTAACTAGATAAGGCATAGTCAATATGGTAAGTAGAGAAACTAAAACACATTCCATTTAATAAATAAAATGATTATTAAATGCTTCCATACTTATATCGATATAAGTATCTCATGGATAATAATTTTTAATGAAATATCAAAAAATAACATGCGTAATTATGACTTCCTCTCTAAGGAACATAAAAAAATATACCGTCATGACCATTAAGAAAAAGGTTTAAAACTATTCATAGAAACCCATTTAATTTGGACAACTTATTTGTCCCATGATAACCTATCAATGAATTTACGAGATATATAATGTCGAGGCCCCACCCATTATTTCCATTCCAAAGAACTACTCATATCGATTAATCAAAATAAATAACAAGCCTTATAAAATATACTTATTAAATAAATAATAAGGATTTATCAGTATTTTAATAGTAGTGGATAATTAAAAAAATGGTTTTTGATGTTGATAAATGGAAATACCATTGAAATTTCATTGATACATTTTTTATGAAAAATAATCGTTAAACAATCCAATGTGTCCTATACCACAGTGAAACATTTAAATCATAATCCTCAGGATGAAATAAAATAAATGAAATATATAATATCATGAGAATAAAGAGATTTGTTATATAACATTTCAATGGATAGTATATACACCATATAAATGTGAATTGGTGAATAACCACAAATAAGTCTAAATGGATTGTAAATTAAGATAAAACCCATTATATTGAGTCTGACTTGTCATGTGTGTATTTCAATTCCTAAATAACAAACATATGTTAATTATTCAATTGATTCAGAAAATGTTTTGTGTTTATATTTACTTTTATTTAAATTGTTAAAAAAATTTAAACAACTACATAAATAATCAATTTTACAATGGGTGTTCTAACCATATTCAATTTATGTGTCAAAAATTACATTGGCAGTTAAAATATGGTCAAAAGGGTTATTAAATAAATATATACAGAATACTAAAAATGAAATAATTTTTTTATAAATCAATAATACATTTAAAGATAATCTTGAAATCCTGTTAGGAAAAATTAAACAATGTAGCAATCCTGGAGATGGTAGGTTGTATGTACACATGAGTAACGTTCCCAATATTCTGTGACTATTAATAATGAAGGTATGTAACACTCTATATTTCAATAATTATAATTATATAATAAATACCATTTTAGTTATTAATATTATATTTTATATGTAATTATTTTTATGTAAAAATTAAATCACATCATGTCGGGCAGGTGGTAGTCTACACGTCCATGATTGGCGTTATCACTTTTTAGCGTGTGAATATAATCATAAATAAAATGATATATTAGGTATTAAGAAATGTAATTATGTCATAAATAAAATATATTTGTCATTTATTTTACATATTATCAACTAAAAAAAATATTTTATATGTTTTATTTTTAGTGTGAACGTGTCACTTCACTTTTAGGAAGTGATAATTACCACTTCCAAAAATGATGTTATCGTATTTACCCAAAATGGAATGCATAAGGGTATGCTTTATATTATAATTAAAGATTAATAAAGTCATTATAAATATTATATAAATCATATATAATTTTTTTTACCATTATAATTCTCATGAAGAGAGGTGTTAATGGAAAAAATGAAAGATATCATTTTGTGAGGCGGTAGTTCATCGTACACATAAACGGTAAGTTTGTTACCAAATATACAAAATTTTGTGCATGTTTAGAAATAAAAAATAAAATAAAAAAATCTCAGTATATTTAGTTTAACCTTATTATTATATGGTAATGTAATATGTAGATTTTAGGGGGTGGATAGTGAAAATAAAAATAAAAGAGCCTAAGGAAGGATGTTATCTCTTGTTCGGGAAACTCTACTGGGTTTGGACTAAAGGGATTCCATGAATGAATTTTTACCCATGTTGAGTCTTCTAGGTCTAGAAGAGATATTATTAGTATCTATTTGTTAATATATTTGGGTATAAAATGTGTTTTGAAAGGTGTTAGGATATTGGAGGGTTGAGAGCTTTTTACAGTGGATGGGCATTCTTGTAAATTTTTGAAAAGTGAGTCTCACCCGCATTTTTCCAATGACACGTGGCTCTAGTAATGTACCCAAATATAATAAATGGATAATAATTTAAAAATATGAACATCAAATTGATTTCAAACAACTTTCTAGTTCATTTTGGTTTGTAAGATAAAAGTTTTGTCCCTTATTAACCTAATTTCTCTCATTATTGTTGTAATTAATTTTAATTACAATCACAAATATTTTTGGTAAGATAATAATTTTATCTTATTAAAAATTAGAAATTATAAATATTAAAAATATTTAATACATATTTTACATTTAAAATAATAATTTTTCTGAAATAAATATAAATTTAATCCAGCAGATATGATGATAATGTAGTGTTTTAAAATAAAAACGTTCATATGTTTGATTGATTTTTGTTTTCAATTTCAAAGGAAAAGTGATTCAAATGGCATAAATTTATTAATTAATAAAACAAATTATCTAATTAAACCTTAATAAACAATTGAAAATATAATATAAACATAAAAAAATTTGGTGAAAAGCAGTTTTGAATGTAAATTCAATATTTTTCACTGTTTATCAAAAAATGAAACATCTCAAAAAAATATCAAAAAACCCACCCTAAAATAATTTTTGTGTTTATATTTCAAAATTTATGTTTAGTTTTTAATATTTAATTTATTAATGTTTCAAAATTATTATTTAAAATATGATTTTCACTAAAAGGTGATAAAAGTAATTTTATAAAAATATAGGTTTTATGTGAAAAATTTGGTTTGTTCTTATCCTATTTATATCAAATATGTTTGATGAATGGTAAAAATATTTGAATGAATATATAAAGTATATATTTTATTAATATCATTTACGAATAGTAATTAATTTTATTTATTAGGATAAAATTACATTGTAAGAATTAAAATATTTTTTTTATAAAAGCATTAAATTTATATATAATAGATTCTTATATACATTTATAATTAATTTATAACCTTGTAATTCAACTATATATTTTAAATTGTTATCTAATCCTATTAATAGTCATAAATTTAATGTATGAGTTGTATCTTATTTTATTAAATTTTAATATTTTTAATAATATACTATTATTTAGTAAAACTCAGTCTTGTGTGTTACACAAGACATCGAGGGAAGGCAGTCTTCCATATACTACAAGATAACCTCAATATTCCTTGTAGATAATGATAAAAATTATTTTGTGCATAAAATAAGCTTAACGTATAGTTTCTTATAAAGTAATATTGGTTAAAAAATTAAATTTATCATAAAGGGAAAATATTGTGATGCCTTTGGGTGTTACATTCTCTACACTTTAAATAAATTGTTTCCTCGCAATTGAAAATTGATCACAGTAATCAAGGGATTGATGTTTGAAAGTAAAATATCGTTGAAAACCCTACATCGTAAATAGGTTTAATAACACATCATATTAGTAATATAGAATGTATATTGAAGTGGTCACTAAACTGGGTTCATTTATAGGAGAATATAGGTGGGAAATTAAAACACGGATTTAGAAGAAAACTGTAACAATCATGTTCTAATAGAGAGTTATAGAGAACATGTTTAGTTAAATGTTGATTAACACAAATACTTATACCACTATAATGATAAAGAACAATGATATACAAAAAATTGATTATAATAAGACAATATTTTTGTTTCAAGAACATTTTTACTGTAGGTGGGGAATTCTTTCACTCTATAATAATATAAGTAAATATCCATTTCTATTTTAAAAAACATTATCCTTTGATTGTGACTTGACCTATTTCAAATTCTTTTATTAGTAAAAAAATGCAAAATATGGGTTTTTAAGACATTAAAGTCTAAACCCTCCTCCAAGGGTAGTCTCAACCCATTTCATAAATGGTTAACATTACTAAAATATTATGATATATCACTTTAAAAGAGAGTTAAACAAATTTACAAAAATGAACTTATAAAATAACATTAAGAGTCTTTTAATCATCACATACAAAATTCTTGAATATAGTAATAGCTTTAATAACCAAAAAACATAATGGATAACATGTATTCTCCTTATTCTTTTCAATTTAATGTTAAATATGGGATATATTACTTAAATCCAAAAATGATTTAAACTCCATCAATGATAGTATAAACCACATTGTCAATAAATAAT
This sequence comes from Viscum album, assembly GCA_963277665.1. NCBI lineage: Eukaryota > Viridiplantae > Streptophyta > Magnoliopsida > Santalales > Viscaceae > Viscum > Viscum album. The sequence goes on along the minus strand of OY728156.1, from coordinate 1,436,213,194 downwards.
TACTTAATTAAAATGTAGTCAGTAGTTATCCAATTTACTTTATCCAAACCAATAATTTAATTATACAAAAATTAATATCTTATCCTTCTGGACATATTAATGGTTATCATTACCTTAACTATGTATTTTCCAAAAAGTTCAATTCTCCACCAAATAATGTTTATTAGTGCCATTCATATTTTGAAATCAAATCATTAACAAAAAATGAATGTTGTAAAATACTCATATATTACATAATTTATATAAAAATTACATCATATATAAAATACTCATAAGATATAATTCATGAATCCAAACATAGAAATATTAATCATTCCTCTTAATCTTTGGTAGTAGTGTAATCATGACTAGAACCTGTTAGCCTCATTTGGGGTATATTAATTTTATGTATAGGATATTGATTTGTGTAATGTCTCATCCCCTTACAGTGGAGTCCATTCAAATTGAAATTTTCTTTTGATCCCTTGTAATACTAAAATTATTGGCCTTTTTCTCATCATTTATTACAAACTCACATTACATTAAAAAAGTATCAGGGAGTTACCTTCCATAATTATCACATATTAATTTTTTTTCCGTTATTCTATTTATAAGTCTATTTCCTACAATACTCATCTTTTATCAAATTCATTTAGAGATATATTACTTGTATAATTCATTACCCACTCATTATCACTTTATATTTTTTCCTCATATGATGATAATTGTTGGGAGATAATTTCCCTTCAAAATATTGTACTATGACCTTGAAATATATGGCCATTATTACTTTTTTTTATCATGTACATTTGTTTAGGTTCACATTCCTTATACTATGTTTCATTTAAAAATTATTTCATGCAGTAAATGAGTTCATATCATTAAAAAAATTATAATCCAAATACTTTTAAAATATATAATATAAATTGAAAACATTTTTTATAGATAATTTAAAAATAATAAAAATGGTTTCATTATGAACATTTTTTATGTTAATTCTTTAGTAGTAGCTTTTAAATAAAATTTAAATTATCCAGAAAAATATCCTTAGGAGTGTCAAAATTGGTGTGTAGTAAGGTCCATTTCCATATAGTAGGTTACACTGAGTCAGGGCTAACGCAAATTTTTGGAGTTATTACCCTTAACTACACTTGTTCTATAACCACATCCACATGTACTATCCATACAAGGATGTAAATATTGTAATATTCAGATAATTTCTAACTTATAAAAAAACTATAATGTTTTTCTATATTTATACTCAATTTCCATCATAGGGTTATGTTCTGTAAATATTTTTTTAATCTAGTTTCCATGGTTACTGCCAAACCTACAATGATGCCAACTATAAGACCCTGGCCCAAGAATCCTAGAGTCAGTGCATTACTTTATTACATTGACATAGAAAAAAATATAAAATACCAAAGGATATATCCATTTAGTAGTTTTGTAAGGAAATATTTGATACATGATACCAATAATAAATTTGGAAAATAAAATAAAAACATGATTCATAATAAAATAAAAAATATAGAACCTTTGAATCCCATACAAAGGAATATTATTCATATAATGGGGAATGAAAAAAATGTGATCTCAAATTATTATTAAGGTTATGTAATGAAAATGAAATAATTAGTTAATGATATTAAATGAACATGTCAAGGTAAATAACTAGAAACACATGGAATTAAAATAACAAGATAAGGTATAACCAATATTAAAAGGATAGAAACGAAAAATTAGACCATTTAATCAATAAAATGAATATGAAATGCATCAATAAATGTACCGATGAAATTATATCATGGATAATATTATCCAATTTATTCTCAATAATGAAAATTCTTAATTATTGGAAATCATTTTTGAAGAACATGAAAACTTATAATGTCAAGACCATTCAAAAGATAGTTTAATACAAGGGGTAGAATTCCATTTATGTTGGACAACTTATTTGTCTCATGATAAAATTTCGATACATAGAGGGGAAATATAATTTTCATGCACGACCCTTCATATCTAGTCCAAATAATTTCTCATATCGAATAATAAAATTAAATAATATTCTTTATAATTTTTTTTATTAACTAAAGAATTTGGATTCATCATTATTTAATCCATGTAAGATAAGTAAAAAACAGTTTTTGATCTTGATAATTGTAAATACTATTACAGTATCATTAAAATATTCCTAAGGAAAAATAATCATTAGAAATTCTTAAGTGTCCCATACCATTTTCAAATATTTTAATCATAATACTAATGATGAATAACATTAAATGAAATGTAAAATATCATCAGAATAAGGATATCTATGATATAACATGTCATAGTGTAATATATACACTTAAAAAATTGAATTGGAGAATAACAACAAATAATTTTCAATAGAATGTATATTGAGATGAAATCACTTACCTTGACTCTAAATTTTCACATGTGTCATCATATTATAAAATCATTTTAATATAGTAATTATTTAATTTTTTCATAATATTTTTAATATTTATCATTACATTTATTTGAATTATTGAAATTTTGTAAAAACTAATTAAAAAATTATGATTACACCGGGTTTTTTGATGATATTCGATTTAAGTGTAAAAAATGACTTTGGTTGGTCAAATTTAGTAAAAGAGGTAATTATATAATCATATATAGAATAAAAATCCTAATATAATTATTATATTTATATATAAATTAAACTTTTAAAACCAATAAATAAATATTCTCAAAAAACATGAACTAACATTATAATCATGGAGACAGTATGTTGTACATAAGTATTAGTAACACTACCATTTTTTTGTGATCATTATGGATATAAGGAATGTAAAACTATATATTTCTAGAAATATAGTTATATCCTAAATAAAATTTTATTTAATCATATATATTTATATATATAATTATTATAATGTAAAATGGGGAATCACATCATTTCATTGTGGTGGTAGTCGACCCGTCCATGACCGATGTTATAACATTTTATTGGGTGAAAAGGGTAATAAATAAAATAATATATTATATTTCTAGGAAGTTAATTATTTTATTAATATAATATATTATTCATTTAGGTTATATATTTTTAATTAAAAAACATAATTTATATGTTTCATATATAATGTGATTGAATCACATCGCATTGAGGAGGCGGTAGTCCACACTTCCACAAATGATATTATCGTATTTACAAAAAAAATTAAAAGTATAAGGGTATGTTTTATATAAGAATTAAATAATTATGAATAAATTATAAATATAATATATATCATAAATAAACACCCTGTCCATCATAATTATCACTATAAGATGTGGCAATAGAAAAATGAACTATATCGTTTTGTGAGTCGGTTGTTTTCCTATACAAAAATAGTAAGATCATTACCCATTAAATGGAAGTATGTGTAAGTGTTTGTAAAAAAATTGAATAAAAACATATCAGTATATTAAGGATAGTATTTTTTTTATATAATAATAGAATAATAATATTTTAGGGGTGCATAATGAAAATAAAACTAAATATCTTAAGGAAGGATATTACCTCTTAGTTGGATAACTCCTTTTAGTTTGCACCAAAGGATTATTTGGATGGATTTTTGATAATGGTATGGAATCTAAGTTTATTTAAGTGTTGTTTAAGAGATATTTGGATAGATATTGGTTGATAAAATGAATATTGAGTGGTTTGTGGAAGAGGGAGGAGTGAGTTCTTTTTATATTGGAGGAGTTGAACTCTTGTAAATTTTTAGAATGAAAATTACATCGACATTTTTTCTATGAATCGTGGCTCCAATAATAAACAAAATTAGATAAAAGGGGGTAACAGTTATAAATAATTACCAAAAAAGTATTTTGGAAATGTTTATAGTTCATTTTGGTTCTAATGTTGAAGGTTTAGTACCTGGTAAAGTTCCTCTTAATCGTTATAATTAATTTTAATTATTTTAATTAATATTATTTGGTCAAAAATGAAGTAGAAATTATTATAAATTATGAATTATGATGATTAAAAATATAGAATCCATTTTTTAAAATTCCAATCATAGAAGTGTTCGAAATTAACTTTAATTTAATCCCACAGATGGGACGACAATGTAAGGTTTTAAAATAAAAATGTTAAAAATTATGGTATATTTTTATATCCAATTTGAAATTAAAATTTTTTCCAATGAAAAAAAAATTATTAAATAATAAAACATTGATATAAATAAAATTTCAAACAATTTTAAATTATAATATAAAATTATAATTAAGTTATATTAAAAAGTGGTTTGGAATTGAAATTCAATATTTTTCAATATTCATTAAAAAATGATATTTCTCTAAAAAATACACCAAAAAATCACCCTAACCTAATATTAATGATATTATTTTAAAAAGTTACTTTATTTTTACATATTAAATATCTAAAAGTGTAAAAATTAAAATTTAAAATAGTTTCTCTATTAAAAGTCGATAATACATCTTTTAAAAAATTATCAGTTTTTATGTATTAAATTTTGTTTATAATTATCCAATTCCTATAAAATATATTTTATAAATTTAAAATTTATTTTAATGAATATATAAAATATATATATCATTAATATCCTTCACCAATTGTAATTAAATTAGTTTTTTATGGTAAAATGGATTTTTTATCAAAAAAATAGATTCCTATAAAACCATTACCTTTATATTCAATTGGTTCTTATATTAATTTCTAATTAATTTGTAACCAATTAATTGAAAAATATATTTTAATAATTTACATAATATTATTCATAACCATTAATTTAATGGCTAGGTAGTATCCAATTATATAAAATAATAATATTTGTAATAATATATTATTGTTCGGTAAAACTCAGTCTTGCATCTTACGAAAGACATTGAGGAAAATCATCCTTTAATGTAATAGAATCTAACCTAAATTTTCTATGTAAATAAATCTAATCTTTACATTGTATGTAACATAATCTTAACTAGGTGTTTCATATAAAACATTCTTAGAAAAAAAATTAAATTTATTCTAAAAGGAAAATATTCTAATGCCTTTGCCTAAGTGGCCAGAAGGCCTTCATTTTTATTGATTTTTGATAACCCCCCTTTCAAGGGATGAAGGGGAACCCTTAAAAGTCCCGTAGGCTTAGAGATTACATGGATTGTAGGCTTAGGATATTACATGACCTGATGGTCTTAGGGAATTCAGCAAGACTATCTACAAGAAACTGCCCCTCCCCAGCATCTGCATCATGATAGTAGCTCTTCACCTTTTCCTGACTGTTTGGATAGGCTTCCCATGCAAGCAAAAGATGGTACCGATGGAATAGCCATACCCTCTCATTATGACAATCCATTTGGCTCAGCTCTGGTGAGTGCACATGATCTGGATCCTCTTCTGGGGATGCTCGTTTTTTATAGTGTGTCTGGGGCCTGCACTCATGTGGCCCGAAGGCCTTGGGGTGGCCCTAAAGCCTTAAGGTGGCCCGAAGGCCTTGAGAATCAACGGTCCTGAAGGCCTTGGGTTGCCCAAAAGCCTTGAAGGACCCAAGGACCAAACCAGTGGCCCGAAGGCCCAGATGGATGAATAGTTCCAACTACTACAGTACCAAACAGTGCCCAGGTAACCCGAAAATGTGCCTCCACCCAGATTTGATCTTGGGTCTCTTAGATGCACCTAGAAAGTCCTCACCAACTAGGCTGAGGCTCATGTGCTCTAATGCCTTTCAGTGTTAAAATAATTCAATATATGTATAACTCATGTTCATATAAAATCATACATAGCACACTTATCTAATTTCAATATCAATTTTCTAATAATTTATAATTAAAATCACCATTTTTGGGCGATACCAGTTTGAATTTTTTTATGAATTTTAATTCTACAGTTCTTCATTATTTATTTTTATCATGGTTAAATGCCCCCCTTAATGCTAATAATTATATAAATATCATATATATTTTTGATATGTCTATTTAGTTTCATCCATAAAAGGCATCTATAAAAAAATGAATTACACCATTCATGGAGAGGGTTGGCTACACATATACATGAACGATGTAATCAATTTTCATAAGATGGAGAAAAATAATGAAAAATAATAATAAAAAATTAAATTATCTTTAATATAATAAATATATATATTATATATTCACTATTTTTTTATTACCATCCTTGTAAAGAAGAAATGAAAAATGAATATCATCGCGTTATTGGGGTGGGAGTCCACACTTATGTACAAGTGACATTATCATTTTCCAATAGATTATATGGTAAAAATATTGATATAAAATTATAATTAAAGAATCAAAATTATATCATAAATATCATATAATTTTTTTTAACCAATCTTAATCAGCATCCATGAAATATGGTCATGGAAAATTAATTTGGTCACTACATTGAGACGATTTTATTAAATAGAGAGTGAATATTTATGGATATATAGTAATAATGAAAATTTATTATATATAAATAATATAGTTTATTTTATTATGATCAATACCCTATATTTAGAGTATGTATATAAATAAATAAATTGAAATAGGTTGTGTAAGATGATATCTTCTTCTTTGTTCGGCCTACATTAGATCCGTTCTTAAGGACCTTTGGAATTTTTTTTCAAGAAATATAAAACATATACATAATATATTGGTATTTTTAGAATATATTTGTGTTGGTTTTGGTTAGGATAAATATATTAATGTTAGGTAAGTTATAGAAACAAGGTGTGTCCTTATATAAGTTGAGGACATGATACACTTTGAATTTTGTAAAATAATAAAATAAAATAAAGTCATATTTTATAAAAATGTTTTCAAATGCATAGAGATTCGTGTTATTAAAAGATATGGTTGAAATATGACCAAAAAATAATATTTTTAATAGTTTAATTGAAAAAATTATTGTTATCACTTTGCATAAACCCCTTGTTAAATTTATTTTAACCTTATCCATTATCATAAAATTTCAATATTTTTACAAATAATTATGAAAAATATTTATGTTGATATTGTTAAAAAAATTATTATAATTAAATGTATTTTATTTATTTTATGAAATTAATTTTTGTTTAATTTCAAAAAATATATTTAAAATTAAACCTACAAACAGGATGAAAAGCAGTTTTCCCAAAAAACTTTTCTCTAAAAAATAAGAAGGGCTTATATCAAAATTCAACATTAAATTAATTCTAATGAATTAATTTTTATTACTAGTAATATAATTTAACTAATGAAAATTTTAAAACAATATAAAAATGGTACATTGAAAATTATTTAAAAAACAATGTTTTCAATAAAAATTCGTATTCATCAAAACTCATAAAAATAGTTATTTTTAGAAAATTATCAAGTTTTCTCTATATACAAATATTGAAAAGTTGATTTAGAAAATTAATTTGATTATTTCAAAATAATTTTTATAATGGTGTATGATAGTAATATTATTATCTATTCAAAAAATTCAATCAAAATTATTTTTAAGGATTTTTTTGTATCATATAAGGACTTTAGAAAAATTTGAATATATATTTTTTTAAAATATTTTCATCAAATAAAATAATTATACATTATTTTAAAAATATTGTTATTTTTATCCATTCATCCAATTTAATGGATATGTTTTAATGGTTTAGTATATTATGATTCAGCAAGGCTTGGTCTATGTGTATCGAATGCTTCTAAAGAAAATAAATGTATTTGAAGATTATATATTAGAAAATATATTCCTATTTTATTAAAATCAAATTGAAATAAATTTATCCCATGAAATTACCTAACTATGATTTGAAAAATAAAATATTATATTTCAACACTTCATTGGGTTCCCATGTATCCTCTTAAATGTTTTTATTCCTCTAGTTAACATTAACAAGGTGAGTTTAATTTTTTTTATAGCACATTATAGATGTGATCTAAGAATTATACTGGTTGGTTTTGATAATAAATATCATGATCCCTCAAAATGAACTCTAAGTATAATATATTTGAATTATCTGGTTTTATCTTTCTCATTTTAAAATCATAGAACACATCATTAACAAGATATAAGATTGATGAACTTGAAACTTGATAATAAATAATCACTACTCGATATTGAATATTCAAGGGGACAATGTATATATGGGACAAAATTCCCTACTTTAAAAAAAATAATAACTTTCTTCCATGGAGAAATATAGAGAAATACACTTTCACATATATTGACTTTCATATTTTACCAATGATTTTCAACATAAATGTTCTATAAAAACTAATATTCCATAATGAATTCCCGAATAGCTCTAAATTTCATTACTAAATTCTCAAATATATTGGGTCCAAATAGATTTCATTCACCAAATACATCCCTTTGAGTTATATATCTACACTTATTTTCATCAAGGTATTCATAAGGATCTATCAGAATACTTGAGTGATGACTATTGTTGTAGAAAAACTTGACCAATGTAAATTTTTGATCCCTATCATAATTGAAATACATAGATCAATACCTCAATATATCCTACAGGGTATGAAAAGTTATCTTAAATTGAAATTTTTTTCTAAGGAAGATAAGTAGTACTACAAGATATCTCTAAATCAGGATCTTACTGAATACTTCTCCATAAAATCAAGATATACCTCAGATTCTGATCATGTAAAATATAATTTCGTAATATATAGAACATTAACAATTCCATAATGTATATTATAGAGTGATAATCAAGAGAGAAATATTATATGATAGAAATGTTTTCTTATAACTTCATATGGTGATTAACTAGAACCCAAATACCATTATGTCCCATTGATGTTTTCAAGAGACTGAATAAAAAATCCATGGTGATCTTTTCCTATTTCCATTGTGGTATGAGAAATGGTTGTTACGTCCACTTATAAAAAAATCTTGAAGACTTAACATGGTAAAATATCAAGAAATAATATACATACTATTAAATATATCTCTTCATGTGTCCCTACTATAAATACTATTTCATATCTCTATATATATTTGTACTTCCTTGATCAATAGAGAATTGTGAACTATGAAAATTATTCAAAATCTCTTTCTTAAAGTCTTGTATTGATAGGACACATATAATGTTCTTGATCTATATCATTCCATTAAAATGATGTTTGACCTCAATAACATTTCTCACATTCTTTTTATGTTTTATATATTCCTTCGGTGCCTCTTTAATCATTTCCTGGAAAAACGTTTTAACGGTCATTTGAGAAGGGTAATATTTTTTACTTACATCAATATTTAAAGATAAATCATTTCAAAATACAAAAATATTTGGGAATTTTTTATCCTCATAATATATAGGCATTCATAATCCATTCAAATCAATTAATTTTACAGAATGTTAACTTTCATATGGTTGTAAGGTGTTGAGAAGTCATAATCATTAATTAACTCCAACCATCAACATTATCTCATATTCAACTCTTGCTAATAGAATATTCACTTTAAATGTTTATAATAATTATATATATAACCACTTTCCACACTATGATAATTAATCTAAATCATTGATGAATAAATTTCAATTACTACCTCCAAATGAATATTTGGATAAATTTTATCATTAACCATTAATTTTCATGTGCATAGGATATCATCATATCATCCCTTAGGGAGATAAATCCAATTCTATTCATAAATGCATATCTATGTTTCACAAGTAGTTCTCTATTATAGGGTAGTTTATAAAATGGTTTCTTTACTAACATTACCTTTAGTTCCTTAAAATTTTCCCCACCTTTATCTATTTTGTGGAACTTGTATCCCTTTAGAGTTATCGTGGGGCGTGGTTTAGAAAGTAGTGATAACTTTTGAAAAAAAAACATTGATAATATCCTACTAGACTAATAAAATAGTACATATCAATCACCAGGTATATTATTAGATATCTTTCAATAAAATATCATTAATGGATCTACAAATAACACTCTCTTTAGATTACATAACCCAAAATTCATTTTATTAAACAAAATTTAGACTTGGTAAATTTGTCATTTATTTTTCCATCTATAGTCTCCTCAGATATTTTTCATGTGGTATTGTTTACCTTCCTTGGTCTTTTAATATATAATAATATCATCTAAATACATCCACAAACAGATCAAGGTAATCTTTAAAAACACTATTAATTAAATCAACAAATATTATGGAGTCATTTTTAAGGCCAAATGGAATCAAAATAAATTAATAGTGACCATACCTTTTATGGAATCTTTTCTTAGGTATATCATATTTATTATCCCTTAATTGATTATATCTTAATTGATAGTAAATCTTGTAAAATTATTTATCTCCATTTAGTTGATAAAATAATTCATCAACACAAGGTAGGGAATAAATTTTCATTAAAGTGATCTTATTATGTTCATGATAATTAATAAAAATTCACATTCATACATATTTCTACATAATTAAAAGAAAAAGTTCACCCCAATGTGACAAAAATGGATAAATTAATCACTTTTAAAAATTATCTTATAGTATCTTCTTCAATTCATGTAACACAATTAGTTCAATTCTATATAGAGTTTTTGAAATATATGTAACCCAGGCTATATAAAGTATTAAAAACTAAACATCATTATTAAATAGAATAATATGAATAAATTTATTAAATACAATAACATACTATTGAAAAATAGGTATATATTTGAATTTGAGTTTCTCCCCATCCATATATGATTAATACACCTTTTAAATTGTAATCAAGATCAATATAATTGTTTTTATTTCTATTACGTGTTCATATTTATCATTACAGCGAGAGAGGATCATAGGTAGTTTTAAAATATATAATGTGACCCCATACACATATCAATTGATGTTATTTTTATGTAGTTAAATCCAATCCACTCCTATTATAACATTAAATTCAATTAAATAGATAATAACAAAATTTTAAGAAATTATATTCTTATAAAAATCAATCGGAGAGGAATAATAGACTCTAGATTTGATCATCACACCATTAGAGGATTTCACTACCAATTTAACATATAGTAATAGTATATATGAGTTACCATTCCATGATCCTTTTCATGACATATATGAATTCATATAAGTATGTTAAAATTTATAATTTCATAATTTGAGAATATTGGAAACTGCCTAAAAATTATCATTCGATATTCAACCCATCAATAAAAAATGGTTTGCATCACCTAAAATAATCATTTTCCACAATGGTCAATGTTCAAAAATGCATATTCTAGATTCCAAAATCATGTCACCTTCTTTTTAATAATTTAATCCTTAGTTTTATCCTAGGAAAAACATTGTCATGGTCTATTAAAATCCTTCATAATGGTCCAAAATTAAAATGTGATTCATCAAAATATTATCGCCTAGTAGTTTCAAACTATAATCATAGTAAGGGAATACTATCAAATAACTATAATTATTGATTATATATACTCAATAAAATCTTTTTAGGGATGTTTCCTCTAAATTAATATATGTTAGAACAATGTCTATTTATTGTATCGATATGATGTTGTTTTTTTGAGGAAAACCACATTCATATCTCTAGTATAACTTAGGAATATCTATCATACATAAGATTATCCGAAAGGTTTTCATTAAAGATTTATTATCCTTGTTTCCATTGTTAGGTAAACCTTTCTCTAATTCAAACTATAGAGACACATTCTTTTCATACAAAAATATTATATCTTATTAGATGAATATTCAATTCATGAAATTGAAATCCTTGCCAGAACTATATAGATTTACTATCTATTGAATCATGGATACGTAAATAATTTATTCATAAGAGATATATTTTATCTACAACTATGTTCCCTATAATTGGATCCCTTCCTATACATATCATACCTAAGACCAATATTCATACCATTAGGAATGGAAACATTAGAAAGGGTGAGCTCATATTATCAGTAAGGGTGAGAAAGGGAGATATCAATTATCGCATAAAAATAATAAAAGAATTTTTTTATATAAACATGGGAATAAAATTTTAATACCATACCCTTCATATCAAATATCATAATCATGTGCCATGGCTTAACACATTGATGTTGATAAGAAATGAATTAAAATGGAATCAATGAATAGGATCCTTGAGAGTAAGACATTAGCATGAGATATGAGTTTTTGGAATACCCATAATCATATAAAATATTTTCCTTATAAAATCATTACTACCATGACTATAATAGTTGAAATGGTTTTGTCTCCATTCCATGATACCATTATTCAAATTTCACTAAAAGGATTATCATAGTAGAAAAATTCTATTATTGAACTCGGTTAACTCCTTCTCATAATCCATCTTATATCATGTGATATACATAACATAAAAATTTATTAGGGTGATATATATTTTGAGGCCAAAAAGTCAAAAATTCATAATATATTCAAATTTATAACATAATATCCTAATAATTCATCATATTTCATATCTCATGGAAAGGAAATAGGGTCAATAAACATTTTAACATCTCATCATTATATAACTCATGAAAAATAAAAAGGTTTAACAGATGTCTCATCACTATAAACCAAATCCATAAATAGAGAGAATAAGCATTTTTTTCATTTGATTATATCCCTATTAAAAAATTTGTTACATCAATGAATTATATCATAAATAAAATTTTGTCTAAAATATCACTTGGTATATTTCTTGAGGAAAGTACCTTTTAATTATGAAATAAATTCATTAAAAAATTATAAAAAATTATGTAAAATATTTTCATTAAAAATAAACTTTTCAAAAAGTAAAAAACTACTAAAATAATTGATCGGTCATGATCATGGGAAAAATTGTTCATGTTGGGTAATCAAAATGAAGTTTGCATCCACATTTTTAGTCAAAAATCAAAATTACATCATTCTGAATATGATAATGATATTACATTTAAATAATTTTTAAATAATTAAATATTAGGTGAAAATTACATTAATAAATATTTTAAGGATATAAATAAACATCCTTGAAATAATTTCTAGATTACTATATATGAAAAAAATTATTTTTCTAATAAAGAGGGAAAAATTTGGTTTTTCGTAACAAAATTATTTCAGTATATTGAGTTCAAGAAGAGTGGAAAATGAAAGGAAGACATGAAATATCTAGAAATTCCTATATGAGAAGAAAAATAATGGGATTATTTTGGGATAGGTTATAAAATATAATGAATAGAGATTTGATCATAAATAGTCATGATAAATAATTCCATTGCAATATAAATAACTTATCTCAAGTTTTAATTGTACTAATAGAAATATAACCTATGATATAAGAAATTAATATTTATTATGATTATATAATATAGTAATGTAAATACTTATAATATCATATATTATCCACTAAAAAATTCAACACCCATTTATTAATAATTGTATATTAAAATCATCATTTTTGGTAGTTAAATGTTTTGCTTTTAATGAGTGTTTTCATTCAGTAGTTCATAACCTCGTACTTTGATCATGTTTACATACAATAATAATTATTGAATAATGATATGAATAAAATATATATTCATTATATGTATTTCTTGTGTAATCTATAAATTTTAGACCTGTAATAATGAATTATGCCCTTTATGGAGACAATTGTCCATATGAACCCAAGAACATTTTTTCACATTTAGGCGGGTGAAATGAAATATTATTAACTAATAATTCAACTTTAAAAATTAATTATTAAACCATATAAATTTTATATATTAATAAAATACAATGTTATTACAATCCATGAAATGTGGAAATGAAAAATGATTCACATTACTTTGTGAAGGAAGTAGTCCACAAGTATGCACGATAAATGTTATTATTTTCTCCCAGATTGGATGGAATGAAGGTAGAAATGATACTATGATACTATAAGAATATATTTTTCAGAAATATATTATATAGTCTTAAATACCTTTATTATAACCATCCATGAATGATGGTGGTGGAAAATAAATTTCATCACTACATGGAGGTGGTACTTCACCCATATGCAGGAGTGATAATTTGACTTCCCATTTGATGGAATAGAGAGTGAATATTGGTGGTTACAAAGTAATAATTATATTATAGTATATTTATTATATATATTTTATTATTTTATTATGAATACAAGAAATATTTAGGATGACTAATATTAAATAAATTAAATATTTTTTGGGTAAGAACCATCTTCTTTGGTAGGTCGCCTTTAGCTTCATTATTATATGCCCCTAAAATAGTATGTTAATAATACCATAAAATCTAAATTATTTCTATTGAAATTAATAAGATAATTTTTTAGGAACTGGTTGGGATATATATCTCAATGTGGTGTTAAGAAGAGAAATTTGCGGTTTCCATTTACAAGTGGGAGAAGAGGCACAATTGGAATTTGTGAAAATAATATATTAATAAAAAGTAATATTAAATCAAAATTATTCTAAATGGATATATATTCAATGATGGAATAGGATAAGGTAGTAATATTTCCATAAAATATGATTTAATAAATTTTAATTGGAAAAAATTCACTTGTCTGTTTGCTTAACCCCGAATAAACTCGTTTAAACTATAATCACAGTAATAGTTTTTTAATGTTTTTACTAACATTAAAACTACAAATTAGGTAGAAAATATTAAATAATATCAATAACTATTATTTCAAATATTGAATCTATTTTAACAGATAATATTCATATAATATTTATGAAATAATTTATTATTAAAAATCAAAACATGACAAACATGGGTTTTCCAAAATATTTTATTAAGTAAAAAATCTATGTACATAAAAATTAAAAAAATTTGATTAAAATAGACTAAATTGAAATATTTATACAATAATTTAAATGATGATACTTTTAAAACTATTTTAAATTTATATAGTCCTTAGTAAATCCTTTAAATGAAAAGGAAGTTATCGATAAAAATAAATATTATTTAACTATTCATCATAAAATAAAAATTTCAATAAATTAAAAACATTTAATCTTATTATTTTTTTAAAAATATATTTGAATAATATAGTTTTTTTAAATAAATTTTATAAATGATGAAAAAAATAATAATTTTATTTTCTTATCAAAAAATGTATTAAAAATAAATTTTATGGAAAAATGTATTTTTAAAACATATAAATACTTTACCAATAATTGAGTTCTTATTTATCTATATTACATTCATCTTAAACCTATTTATATAATTTCAAAAAAAAATCTCATTTATTCATCCAATTAAACACCATGGTTTTAATGTCATACTATATTATGGTTCATTTAGACTCGGTTATGCATGTATTTTAAGTTATCAAAGAAATTAAATTAATTTGAAGGAAAATATTTTATAATATCTTAGGGTGTTACCATATCATATTGATAACATTTTTTAAAAAAATGCTCTAAAAACCATTTGTTTTCATTATAAAAAACTTATTTCCAAAACATTAATCAACGTATCTAGAATAAAAAAATTGAATCTAATCAGCATAAACTTGATCTGCCTACCAAAATAAGGTATCCAAAATGTAATACATAGGGAAAATTATGAGATTAAATAATAGTAAATTGGAATAAAACATTATATTATTATTACAAAATACAGTAACAAACTTCATGAATTCATATAAATAAATTGTTGAGAATAATTTTTTCCCATGGTCTCCAACCATAACTATCTAATGTGAGATTTTATAAACATAATTTTAAAACTTCTTAAATATTATGAAAAGATTAAAAAAAACTCATGGAATTCCTTGGTCCCAAATACCATGATATATTTCAGACATTTTTTAATAATATGTGAACTCCCTGAGTTTTATTCCCTAAATTCTTGGCAGATTCCTTGAATAGCACATCCTCACACACTATGCAACACATGTGATACACAATTCCATAAATATCATCATCAAATTTATCATTTATAAAAGTGATTTGAAAACCCAATTTAATAAAATACATTCTTATATTAATAGAAAAACCTTTCTAAAG
Organism: Viscum album; assembly: GCA_963277665.1. Lineage (NCBI taxonomy): Eukaryota > Viridiplantae > Streptophyta > Magnoliopsida > Santalales > Viscaceae > Viscum > Viscum album. Next base: position 1,436,197,273 of record OY728156.1, on the reverse strand, counting down.
GTAAAACCATTTATGAATTCTCTTTATAAATCAATTTGTAACCATATAACCAATTTGATCAATTTTATCAAATTCATGGGGTGAATTAAAGATAATGACCAATTCATAAATCCTCATTAAAAAAATTCTCATATCATCCCATGAATCACATCAGACCTATATTAAATATCCTCAATAATTTAATTTATAGGCATTTTAAAAATAAAAACAATTTCAGATAAATAATTAAATTGTTAATCATGGGTAAACCCATTAAAAATAGACACATACCTCATAAATTGTTTTAACCATGTCAATTTAAATGATCAACATAATATTTATAAAGGAAGAGTCTTTGGAAACCAAAAAAAAGAAGTAAAAAAGAAACCTCCTAATATCAAACCTAGGTTTATCCAAAATTGTATCTAGTGTTTTCATCACCCATAGATATGGATGAAAAATGTAAGATGTGGAGAAAATATGTATAAATTTTGATGAAAGGGGATTCCTAAAGGTGAAACACTGTAGATCTATATAGAATTCACCAATAAATAAAAGGATGATAACCTCAAGCATAGAGAAGAATCTACACATCGAATGGGTGAGAAAGGGAGGAAAATGGATTAAATCCCAAAAAATCAAAATTCCAATTTTACCAAAATTTTAATGATATGTACAACTCAAGAAGTTTATACGCATAGTTAAAAAAATAGTACGCCAAGAATCTAGGTTTACCCATCTCCTAAAAAATACATTCAGTTACTACTGAGGGTCGCACTATTGGTTTAATGAACCCAACTCCAGTAACAATGATCAAGTTCCTAATTTATTAAATTGGAATAGATATATGGAATTAAATCCTGAAGGAATTATTAGTTTATCTATTTTAGAGAACTAGATACACGCATGATTGAAATTTTACTTTTGTAATACAAAATAAAATCAAATATAAAAAAGATAAAATAAGATGAATCCTTGAAAATCATTCAATGATTTTTTCCTCATATTTTAGGGAAAGGAATCAAAATATGGGCTATATAAAATTATATATAAGGGTTAAGCATAGAGGAAGTTTTTATGAATCAGTAATCATAATAATCATGTAAATATTAATAATTGAACACAAATTCCATTTAAATAACATGAATATCATGATAAGATAAGGTATAATCTATATATAATGGTAAATAACTAAATAGATATTACATTTAATAAATAATATACTAATGAAATGAATACAAAGATAATATCAAAGAGAATATATTATGGATAATTATAGTAACTATATATCTAATGAAGGAAAACCTTAAATATCTGATGTCTTGATATTTGGAATAATAGTGCCTCTAACATTAAGATCATTCATCATGAATGTTTAAAACTACTGGGTAAGAACCATTTGATTTTTTCAAATTACATGTCTCTCAAGAATTATTGATGTATCTTGGGGTTAATCTATTATGGGCCCCACTAATTAAATTTGATCCAAATCATTCTTCACATATCGAATGATCAATTTAAATAATGAATCGATATTACATATCATGAAAAATCTATTTTGAGTAAAAGATATGGATTTATAAATATTTTCACAGTTAATCAAATAATATTCGAAATTAAACATTGTATGTAAAAAGGTTTACTATTTAGAAAATAATCAAATACAACGCACAATAATATGGATATAATATAATCAAAAAACATTATCCATAAATAATAAATTGGAATTAATGTTAAATAAATCATAAAGATATTATATACACCACATAAAAGCTAATAGGCACATATTACTAAATATGTCTCAAAAAATAGATATTGAGGAAAAATATCTTACAATTGATTATAACGTTGAAATGAAAAATAAATAAATGAATAGATTATGTGTATAAAATTTGAATCAACAAATAAAAATTAAAAATATTACATAATATAATAAAAAATTATTATTAATCAATCCTAGAATAATAAATCCAATTGAAGAAATAATATCAACCAATGAAAATAAATTGAGTTATGAAATTCTTTACCACGCGACACCTTTCTTGTAAAATTACATTGGATTAAATAATTATAATTAAAATGGAAAATACCATGAATTAATAATTATTCATGATAATACATGAAAAAAATTTAGTAAGTGCACCATATAAAATAAATTTATGTTCATAATAATAGAATATTCATTAATGATGGAAAATTGAGATGTAGTCCCTTGCCTCACACTTTTCTTTAGTTGAACATGTATTAACATCCAATATAATAATTTAAATTAGGTTACTAATTTATTTAAAGACCATATTCATATTTATAATATCATATATGATCCGATTGTTATATTTTAATATCCACTTCATTATAATATTTCAATATTTTCATTGTTTTTTGTGTTAATTTCTTTGTTATCTCTTGTGCATTTTGTAATGAATATTCAGTTATTATATTAACATTATAATAAAAACATATATATAATTATAATAGAATTATAATTATAAAATTTATCTATTAGATAAATTATTATAACCACTATTAAAATTAGGTCTGGTAAAATGAATCACATCGCTTCATAGAGAATTAGGTCGTATGCTTGCACGAGCGACGATATCATTTTATTAATAGGAGAAAGGGTAAAAAATTGGGTTATATGTTAAATTTGTAGAATAAATATCATCTATTTTATATCATATATGTTAATTAAATTTATTTTTATTACATTCCCATTAGATAGTAAGTGAAAACTGTTCACAACGCTTTACGAGACGGTAGTCTGAAGTACATGCGAGTTATGTAATCACATTTTAAATGGTATAGAAAGTAAGAAGATATTTGAGATAATATAATATGATAAGAATATATTTATAATAAATTTTATATATAAACATTAATTCAATTATTATATCCAACCACGATATTTTTTTGATGGAAATAAGTTATACTGATTTGTGTGGAGGTAGTCCTCCGTACAAATGATTTACTATTTCATTTTCCCTTTCATGGATGAAGAGATGGGTAAATATTATTCAGAAAATATTTTAAATTCATAGTGTAATTTATATATCATTTTAATTATATTTTAACTATTAATAAATCATTGAATGTGAAAAAATTATTGTGGAAGCGAAATATCTTTGGTACGAAAATTACATTCTCTAAGAGAAACACCCTTTGGATATCTTTTTAAGGGCCCCAGAAATGGGTTTTTTCAGGGGAATAGAAGCTGAATATTGTATGAAAAGATGTATTTTAGAGAATTTTTCATTGTTATTTATCTAAAGGTCTTGTTATTTTTGAATAAGTGAATGGATGGGGGGCATATTATAAGTTGGAAAAGGGTACCTAATTGGACATTACCTAGAAATTTCACAAAATAATACAAAATGATAAAGTTATTCACATTCAATGACATTAAAAATTATTATATATATTACCTTGTATTGTATAATGAGGTAATATATTGATTAAATAATAATTTTACATGATTTTAGGTAATTTGTATCACATCTTTCCTTATATTAACCCCAAGGTAAACCCATTTTACCATAACTGTATTAATTAATATTTACTATTTTTGATATTCTTTATGGTAAAATATTTTGTTTAAAATATAAGATAAGATAGATAATTTTGATTAAAAATATGTATTACACTTTTCCAAGTTTCATTTACTTCAATGTTAAAAGGTTATCAATATAAATACCATAGATGCGGCGAGAAACAAGGTCTTTCAATAGAAAATGTTCAAAAGGTTACAATGTTTTTTATATCCAAATTCAATATGAAAATGGTTTTAATGACCTAAATTTGATTAATAGATATATAAATGAACTTATTTTACATTAAAATAAATTTAAAATATAATTATCTAAATAAAAAAATTATTAATAAGGCTGTTTTCAAATAAAATTCATCATTTTGAACTATTTATCAAATTTTTTTTTAAAAAAATACCAAAAAATCACCAAAAAATCACCCAAATATAATTTTTATATTATTATTTAAAAATTCAAAGTTAATTTTATCAAATAAATTTCTAAAATTATTAATAAATAGTTTAAAATAATGCTCGCAAAGCATGATGAAACTGTCATTTAGAAATAGTTAATTAAAAAACATTTCAGTTTCTTTTAAATGATTCTTATGTTCTTTATAATCAATTAATAAAAATAATTTTTTTTTTTTTTTAATATTCCTACCCACCAATATACTTTATAAGTTATAGTGTAAATGATTAAATAGTATTTCAATTGAGTTTTTCATTTAATCCTGATGGTCTATGCATCACAAGTAATTGAATAATTTAAATTTATTAAAAAAAATTATCATAATGTCTTAGAGAGTTTCATTATTCAATCCAACAATAATTTTATCTGATATATTTCATGGAAATTACCTTCTAAAAAAATGTGTTTTGATATTATTTTTAACATTCTAATGTTCCCACATTTATTTCTCATAACACCACATGACTTCTTAGTATATATCTCATTTTTAATTTAATCTCTTCGATAGCATACAATGAGCTTAAAAAACCACAATATACTATTAAATATTACTTTTTAACACAATCTCTATCACTTATCCATTGGAATATAGGGAATGAATGTGATTAATTAAATTATGAAAATATTTTTCATACATGTTTATAAAATGATTTAACTACTTAACAACTAATTATTAAAGAAAATAAAATCCAATTGACCATAATGGACATGTTTTAATTGAAAAATTATTTTATTCCCATAATATAAATTTACCTTAATAAATTTTAATAGTCAATGTTAGTGAAGGATAGTAATAAAATCTATATGTTTTATAACCAATAAAATATTTTTAAATTCATTTAATAATGTCAATAGTCTTATGATAAGAAGAAATTCAATTTTTATTATAAAAATATATATTTTTATAAAAGGGAATTTGTTATCCTTTTATTACCTCACATATTTTATAATAATTTTTTTTATCATTTATAATTTTAATTTTAAAAAATAAACATGAATTTTGAAATATTAATTTCAAAAAATATCTTCGGCTGAATTTTTGGTATTTTTCCGATAAACTTTATTTTTTGATGAAAAATGCAAAATACTGCATTTTAATTAATAATTGACCATTAATTTAAATAAATTATAAAAATAAATTATAATTTAAATTTGTTTAAAATTAAATTAAGATAAATTATAAACCTTTATTCTAATTTATGTCATTTGAATCATTTTTTGTTCAATATGGATATAGAAGCATTTCAAACATTCAATCATTTTCTCTTTAAAATCCTCATTAGTCATCTCGTCTGTGGGACTAATTTTAAATATTATATTTCTTATAATATAATTTTAATTATGTATAAAAGAATAAATACATAGAATTATAGTTTCCAGTTATCATATATTTCCATTTTCATTTTTTAGGAATAAAATTCATACCATGGTAAAAAAGGATCTTCCCCAGAATAGGTAAAATAATGTCATAGGTTATAGTTAAAAGTTAAAAGATTAAAATACCTAATAAACTAAAAAATTAATGTAGTGTTTATAGTTGAATATCATATATTAAAAAAGTAATTATCATCCAAATTTTTTTTTTCAGTTAATTCTACCCAATTGTGGTTGTATTTAAATATAAAATAATCATTATCTAATCACATAAAACCTACCATCCTCAAGTCTAAATAACACCCCTCAATACAACATTTCCCTAGAAGAGCTATGAATATCTACAAATCTCTTAAAAACCCTCTACTTTCTACTCTCCCCATGTCCATGTGCTATTGGTATCACCATATTATAAAATATAGGGTCCCCAAGTGGTCCTTCAAGGCTCTAATATTCAAAAGGTAATTTTCTCAAAGCACCACACTTAACATCTTCTTTTAATCTAAATTATCCTAACCTCCCTCATCCATCATGGAATGATAAAAACAATCATGTATATACTTTAATTTTATCATCTTAATGTAATATCATATATCCATCCCTTTTTTACCTCCTCTTATTCAATGAAATGGAACCATTTTCCATCTTATGGTGGTTAATCGTCTCCATGAATAACGATTTTCATTTTCTAATGCTTCCTTCAAGGACGTTCACAAATTTTTTTATGGTTTAATAATATTTGAATACATATATTATATACTATTTAACTTTTCCATAATTAATATATATACATAATATTAAACAAAATGAAAATAGTTTGTGATATTTGGGAGAAATAATAAAAAAAAGCATTTATCATTAACATCATATCAAAAAAATCATCCTCAATTTTGAAATAAAAATTATATATGAGAATATTTAAAATTATTTATATTCATTAATACCATTTAATTTCACTTTTGGAGTCTTATTTACATTTGAAAAATTCCCATAATTATACGCAAGTAAACCGACCACGAAACTATGAAACAAATTCTCCAAAAACATTGAAAATATTGAGATATTATTAATGAATGAGTGGAAATATGTTATAAAATTTTCATATAAGGTATTATAAATATTATTAATCTTTAATAATTAATTAATCAAATTATATAATCCATTATACATATTGTTATAGTATGAAAATTAATTAAAATTATGAGATAAGGGTTCTTACATCTCACATTTAATTCTGTGAGATATATGTATTATTCACCAATTTAATCTATATTGTGTTTTATATACTATCCTCTTATTTTTTATCATTAATCCATGTATCTACATGGTATTAAATAATTATTTTTATAATTATTACTTTTATGGGGCATACTACTCGATAGATTACATGTACTCGTGGATTTCTTAACACAATTTCAATCCATTGGTTTGAACTTATATATCGTTTAAACTTTCATGAAATGAATATATGTGAAATAAATATTGACTACTATATGCTTTATATCCACTTTTTTATGTGTACTTATTTTTTATAAACGTAATCGACTAATTTAGTTAACACTCACATCAAAAATTTGATATTTTTAAGATACATTACTTTTGAAAAATAACTTTTACATGTTTTTATTAAATTATATTTCTTCCATGAATGCTTATTCTAAAATTATTTAAAAATAGGTTTTTAATATTATCCAATGATTTTTCATGTAATTTTTACTCATTTTTTACTCTTTACAAAAGAGTTTTAAATGAGTATTTTTTTCATTTCTAAACCAGGTTCATAAATAATTTTTTGACATGAATACCAATGGAATGTTTTTTAAAAAAAATATAATGAATGAGTTATTTTTTTCCCAACATCATTTTTCCATAATGTTTTTAAGTATCTTTTAAAAATTTATAATTTTATCATCAAATAATATTTTTTATTTTATAATTGTGTGATATTTCAAAAAAAAGTAATTTTCATTGATTAAAAGATTATTTCCATTAAAAAAATTTAATGGTCTCATTTAATGTATTTTTATCTATGTAAATGTCCATTTTAGTTTCCTATGTTTCAATGATATTGATCTATTGTGATACCATCATAAATATTTTATAAAATGGAAATTGATTAATTTGTACTATTTTGATACCATTTAGTATATTATTATCTATGGTTTGTGATTATGTTTACTTAATGGGGATAATTATTTAACTTTTTTGTGATAATTTTGATAAAAATATATATCTTGATTATGTTTCACCCCTTTCATAAGAAGAATTTATTAGACTATGTATGTGAATTTTGGGACCCATTATAACCCCTCGATGCCTTAGTATGTATCATGAGACTAACTATACTAGGTTTTGGATAAGGTATTACCTATTTATTATATACATGGGAAAATTAAATTATGATATTAGATTATTTCAAAGAATCTTTTTTAGTATTATATTCTAGTAAAATTTTTATTGGTATGCTTTAAATGTTTGGAATTAATTGTTCCATCATTATGAAACTAGTTATTAATTTCTTTGTGATTATTAGATAAGTAGAACAACCATTGTTATGTTTTTTTATCTCAAGTGACTATTTATATAGAATTATTTAATCATATTTTATTCCATTCCTATTATGATAAATTTATTGATTAAATGGATTTTGTGTTAATTTATTTACATTTCCATGTTATAAATTCTTATTGATTCATGGAAGATATTATTGTACTTAAATCTTACTGGGCATTTCATCTTAACCCTTTGTTACATTTTATTTTTCCTTAGGATTCTAAGAGGTTTATTATGGTTAATATGCATGGATAATATAAGATAATGATGATGTTCTCAAAAGAATTGATATTTTAAATTTTATGTAATCAATTTTAATATAAGATATGAGTATGTATATAGTTCCCCAAACAAATAAAATATTTGTTCATTAGGGATGTTATTCCTTGTATATTATGTTAATTCTATAAATTAGCCACTGACAATGTGAAACTCAGGTAGGTGTCTTTTTATTTCTCCATTTTTTTTATTTCACTATAGTACCTTTACTAGTCAAGTCATTCGATTCTTTAATATTTAATATCTTTTATCAAGAATTTGGAAGGATTATTCATCATAATATTGATAAGTTTCTAATATTATTTCTTAATAGGAAATAACATGAATTGGGTATATAATTTACTTCCTTGATAATGATATATGGATCATTTAATTTAATTTTGAGTGATTTGGTGAAATTTACAAATGATAAGAAATAACACCAAAATTTTCAAGAATTTCAAAGGGTCTGATGTGACTAGGGATTAATTTAAAATTCTTGTTAAAACATATAAGACCCATCCATAGAGTTACTTCCATGAAATAATTATGACCAACTTTGAATTCCAATTTATTCCCCTAATTATCAACATAACAATTTTTCCTTCAATGAGATACTATAATTTGACCCTGAATAGTCTTCAAATATTTTTTGTTGTCAATTCAACATGTTATTTTCGTAAAATATTTCTTTTACCAATTTCATCCAAAAATATGTAGTACTATATCACTTTCTATATAATTATTTATACAATTCCATTTCAATACATGAAATAAATATTACAGAATATGAAAACATTACAAAAGATAAATTCGATCCCATATAACATGAATGTTAAGTGAGCATGACCTTAACATGTCTTCTATTTTTTGAATTGTACTTTTGGATTTCCCATTATATTGAGGATGAAAATAAGTGATTTAATAAAGCTAAGTATCAAGATAAATATTAAGATACATCCCTAATTTTGATGTAAAATTGTGATCATGATCATGAATATTTTAAAATGCACATAGTTACGTCTTATAACTTCATTAATATAGATCCTTATGTGGATCCCAAGTGGTATATCTTCACTTATAGTAATTAAATGTGCATATTTGGTTATGATATAAAAAATAACACATATTGAATCATTATTTCTATGAGTATTTGTGAATCTTATTAAAAATTCTATATTAATTTTAAAACATTCAACACAATAATAAGAATTAGTTTCCGAACATCTCTAGGATGTTGTCTCATAGCTATCAGTTATTGAAAAACCACTATACTGGGAACATAATCAGAAACTTCATGCTTCATGTTATCCAAAAATATATTTTCCCTCAAATAACTATGTTATTTTTCTCTACCATGGTGTATAGAGTTATTTTAGTGAAGGGAATCATCTAAAAATTACCTTTTTATGTCATGTATTTATGGAACACATAATCACATTCCAAATTTCAGATCCTTATCTTCACGAGAAAATTATTATAATTTCCCATCATCCATATATTTAATTTTCTTCTGAATTTTCTCATCATGATATTGATATATTTTTATCCTTTCTAATAAATGATGTTTTCACAATAGCAATTTAAATATTGATTTCTACCCTTCCTAAGTAATTGTTGTATCCATATTTACTAGACCAATAAACATAAGATCCCCTTAAATCCTCATTCGGGTAATAATTACATTATCTTTACTAATCAATGTATACACTACCTTATTTTATATACCAAGTAGGTAGTGTATAGAGATATCATAATCTTTGAGTAGCTCAATCCATCACCATAACATCAAATTTGATGTCTTTATATGAAATTTTTTATTTTGGGATTTCATGATACTTGTATATCTTACATCATTCACCATATGTATATAATGTCTTCATAACATTAATAAATAGATTACATTTTCCAAATATAGATCAAGGTTTTGATAGCTTTGTTCACCTGTAATTAATTTTCCTAATGAATATTTAATAACATTATTATTTTTCATTAGAAAAAAATCAAATCCTCTTTTTGATGCATCACTGTATATCAAAAACACATAATTTATAGATTCTAGAGTCAAAATCAGATCGTTGATCAAGATTATGTTATGTTCATCAAACAATTCTTCACATTATTTTGTCTAAAAATTCATAAAAAAATATATGTATTTTTTGGTAAATGGGTTATACATTCATAAAAGTTTTCTAAATGAATCACTGGTAGTATCTTAATAAAAAAATAAACTACATACCTCAATTATGCTTAAGAGTGAAGGCCATTATTTGGATGCATTGGTTTCACAAGATGAATTTATATTCTATCCTTTGAGATAATATTTCCATGAAAAGAAACATCATGAAGACATAAACCACACTTACTATATTTTGAGTAGAAATATTTCCTTATAAGAGTCTAAAAAATGATCCATAAATGATTCTCATGGTCTTAATTACTTTTAGAATACACCAAAAATATAATAACTGAATACCATAATAAATTCATCCAGATATTCCATGAATAATTTTTTCATTAGATCAATAAAAAATATGATGCATTAGTCAATCCAAACAGAATTACTGTATCCTTATAATGCACATATCTTGTTTGAAAATCTATATTCATAATTTCATCCTTATTTATTCACAATTTCTGATACTAAGAATGAAGGCCAATCTATAAAAAATGTTAGGCTCTATGATGTTGATAAAAAAAGTCACCAATGTGAGGAAAATGATACATGTTATTTATCAAAATATAAGGGATCCATTAATAAAAATTGTATAGCTTCTTGGATCCATCATTATAAATAATTATGAGAATAGGGGATCCTCATGGTGACAAAAATTAGAGAATAAATCTATTATCACCCAAATCCTATAGTTTTTTCTTCAACTCCACTAATTATGAAATTAAAATTCTATACAGAATCATTAATATTGATACTTCATTCGGTGTTAAATAAATTGAAAACACAACTTCATGATATCAGGGATCCCATGTAATCTTCAAGAATCACATTAATATAATAATGTATAATAATTATATACTCAATTTTAAAATTACCTTCTCCATCAATAGATTCATCTTTCTACTCTTCCAAACAAATATCATATAGTAGAGCTACTATGGGTGGATTTATATATGACATAGATGATGAAGTATCTACTCTAGAGATAAAGAATTTGTTATATTCATCACATATCATACTTTATTTCTTATTAATATTTAATTTTTCATCATATTTCAAAATCTAATCTATAAAAAGTATTATATCATACTCAATAATATGTATGATAATAAGTTCACCAAATAGAGGACATTTAGGCATCATAATGGGGACTTTATGACACATCCTAGTTATAGTGAGACGTCCCCTGTGAGGTTTTACAGACTATTCCCTTCTTAAATTGAATGGGAAATGAATAATTTTCCTGAAAAAATTGGTAGATATAAAATATTACATGGTTATGGAGTTAGATAAAGGATTACTAAATTTTATGATATTATTAAAGAACCTTCCACCACATAATTGGGTACTTCGACCTTAGTTGTAGTGATCCCATAATACCATCCTTCGCCATGTGTCCTCTTCTATGGTGCATTCCATTCATCATTAGTGAATTAATGTATGAAGTGTCCCATATCCATACATTTGAAATACTGAATAAAACTGTTTTCATTCATCCCATTTAACTATTTTCCTTGGTGACCCATATCTACAATTTTATAAAAAAATAACATTCCCTTCAATCATTTATTTAGGTGATTCTTTCCACAATTTTAACAAGGTGTAAATCACTACATTTCCTTCTTATTCATTGGATAATTCCAATTTCCATGGTGTTCATATGACCTCTTATTCTATTGATTTTCTTATAATATATAGAATATAAAGAATTTATTCTCCATTTTTATATCACATAAAAATATTTCATCATATGATACAATTTTTAAGAGACCATTTCCATTAGGATAATTTGGATGATCCAATCAAATTAGTTGTTAATCATTCAAATTATGTTCTGTTTGTAATATGTTTTTTACCTAGATAAACTTGTAAATGAATAATCAAAATTTGAAGACCTTTATTATCACTTTTTATTTATGTTCAGGAACATTCTCTTTATTTCATTTTGTTTCTCATGAGAGAAATATTTGAGGATGAATGTCACCTAAAAATAATTCCTTCCCAAGTGTTATATTTCCTCTTCCTCCATATAATTCTAGATTAGTGGCCACCATTGATGACCATCACCTTTGATACAAAACACTACATGTGTAACCTTTCTCTTTTCACTATACTTCAATGACATAAATATTTTCTCTAATGACATAATTTATTTCTCAACATTCATTGGATTAATCATCCCACCAATTGATGTGGGATTCTATGAAATGATTCGACCCAACATAGGAGAATTTGTAGTAGAGCAGGTTACTATATTGAAGAAAAATTATATAGAATAATCTTATTATGTTACCATAATATATACATAATTTTATCTTTTACAATACCAGATGTATTGGCTTCCTTAGTAGTGTAATATATAAATCATCCATGACTATTTATGACCATCTTCCTTCTGGGTTCCATTTCTAAACAATGGCATATAGGAGATCAACTCAAAAAACTATGAAATTTAAAACATAATGTATAATTAAAAATATTTTTGTACCAGTTAGAATAAATTAAAATATATGCATTGTTAATACGATAAACATAAACTTTTTTTATTTGGGGATGCTATTATTTCCAAATCCTTTATAATAGTGTGTAATGAATATTTTAATTTCCAATGTATATCCCATAGGACTGTCAAAGAAGGTGTGTATTAAGTCCCATTTTCATCCATTAGGTGTCAATTTGGTCTACCTAATGTTCCCTTTTTAGAGTTATTACCCCTGTGTAGAATTATTCTATAACCACATATAATCATAGTATCCTAAAAGGGTTATATTTAAAGTAAAAAATATTACTTAATAAACAATAGGATGTTATTATACATCTATCAGAAATTTCTATCAAATATGTATGTTTTCTAATCTAGTATTTACTCCATATAGTTCCCAAGTATTCTATTGAACCTCCTTATGTTTCCGACTATAATGACCATGAATCTAGTAACCTAGTGTCAATTCAAAATTATTACATAAGAATATACATAGTTAATCAAATCCGTATGGGCTATTCAGTTTAAAAGTTTTGTAGAACTAGATACATACATGATATCGATTTTAAATTGGGAATAAATAATATAATACATTAAAAATTAAAATGAATTGAATCATTCAAATCTCAATTAGTTATTTCTTCCTAAAATCATGGTTGAGTGAAACAAGATAAGGTTGATCTCAAATTCTCAACAAGGTTTAATTACAATAGTGGAAATCATAAATAAATAACAATAATAAACATAGAATGGTGATTAATTGAACACACATGGAATTTAAATAACTTTACTATCATTATAAGTTAAGGAATAATCAATATAAAATGTAATATAATTAAATCACATTCCATTTAATCTATAATCTAAGAATGAAATGAATTAATAGATGATGTCATAGATGAAGTATCATGGATAATGACTATACTTTTATTATAAATAAAAAAATTCTAAATCATTTGACTTCATGATATCAAGAATCATGAGAACACTACCATTAAGATCATTCATCAATAAAATTTAAAACTATAAGATAAAAACACACCTGATTTGGACAACTATTCTGTCTCATGAGACCTATCGATTCATCGAGGGAATATATAATTCCATCACTATTGGTCCAAATAATTACTTATATATAGAATGATATATCCAATTAATGAATAATTATTTCTTATAATCAAATATTCATATTGAGTAAAGGATACCATTTTATCAATATTTCCCTAATTAATAAAATAAAATTCAATTTAAAGATTGTATGTATAAATATTATATGGTGTGGGGAATAATCATATCTATTGTTAAATAGTGTTTCTAATGTTTAATGAAAAAATAAAACATTATGAATAAATGGTTATTCATGTTAATTATATCAAATGTGTATTATATGCACCACATTAGTGTGAATTGTTTCATATAAAAAAATAAGTCTCAATGAAATGGAAATTATGATAAAATCCCATAACATGATCATAAAATTGATGTGATAATTAGTAAATCACTAAAATATATGAACAACATTTAAATCTAAATATAAAAAGTGTAAATAAAACATCTATTAATAAAAATTAATTATAAACATAATCTTAGAATATCACCAGAAAATGAAGAAGTAATATCACCCATTGAAAAGAAATTTGGTTATGAAATTTGTTACCACTTGGTAATTACCATGTAAAATACCCTTGGATTAAATAATTAAAATAGAAACATAAAATACCATTAATCTAGAATTATTCAGGATATGTCATGTAAAATGGTCAGTATTTACAATATAAAATTTAAATTTGGTTTATAACAATAGAATATGACTCAATGAATGGAAATTGAGATGAAGTCCCTTACCTCACTCTATCCTTTAATTAAACATGATTTAATATACTATATAATGGTTATAATAATGTTATTAATTTATACTAGAAACATATTGATACTTATAATATCATATATGATCCTATTATTACATTTTACCCCCAACATGTTAATAATATTATATTAATTTCATTATTTAATGTGTTAATTTCCTTGTTTTTGCATGTGCTTTTTGTAATGAATGTATTGATTCTTATAAATATAATATTATTGAATCATCTAAATAATGATAATAATGGTGAAAATATCATTTTTACTCAATAAATAAGTTATTAGTACCACTCTTAAATGTACTACATCTAAAATTAATCACCTCACTTCATGGATATGGTAAGACATACATACACATGCACGATGATATAATTCCCTTAAAAGGTGAGAAGGAAAAGAAGTGGGTGATATATTAAATTTCAAAAATTAATTTCACCTCATATATATCACATATATTCATGAATTTTACCATTATTACAATCCACTAAATAGTACGTGAAAAATGTATCACATCGTTTCGCTGGGCAGTACTCTACCATACACATGAGTTACATTACAACCTTTTAAACATCATTGAATGTAAGAAGTTATATGTGATATTATAGTTAAATGTGAATATTTATATAATAATTTTTTTATATAAACCTTATTTCCAACATTATATCTAAAGGTTATATGTATTGATGGAAAAAGATTTACATCGTTTTGCAAGGTGTTAGTCTTCAGTACATAGGATGAATGATTTAGTTGTATATTTTATAGAAGTAGAGAAGGATGTATATTATGAAATAAACATAATAACATCCATTTATATGTGTGATACTATTATTACTATATTTTATGTGTTAATAAAAAATGTAATTTGGAAGAATAAGAAATAAAATGAAAGATCGTTGTTATTATAATTACCTTATCTTTGATAAACATTATCTGGATCTTCTTTAAAGGGCCCAATAGATGGACTTTAGAAAGATCCATCATCACAAGAATGTGAATGAGGATGTGGGGAGGAATTTTTTTTTATTTTTTGATCAAGCCAAAGGTCATGGTATGTGTGAATATGTGAGGGGAGGGAGTTCCCTTTTATAAGTGGGAAAAGGGGACCACCTTGGAAATTAGTTTAAAATTTCCAAAATTAATAAAAAATCCTAGTCATTAACATGAAATGATATTCTACATGATCATTGATTATAAATTTGTAAGGATAAGGTGCATTAATTTTTATAATGTAATATTTTAACAATTTGGTAGGTCATTTTTAACACTTCTATTCTCAGTTTAACCCCACAATAAACCCATTTTAACTCTAACAGTGTTAATTAATTTTCATCATTTTCACTATTAATTTTGGATACACATTAATTAAAACTTATTAGATAATTTAAAAAAATTATTACAAAAATTTAATTTATTTTTCCAAATTTCATTCAATTTACTGGAAATTTTTATTTTAAAATTAATTCTGAATATGTGACGAGAAAGTAGGTTTTTAAAGATAAAATGTTCAAAATATAATAAAGGGTTTATATAAAAATTTAATATAAAAATGATTCCTCCAACATAAATTGGATTGAAAAGTATATAATGGGACTATTTGTACTTTAAAATTTTTTACTAAAATTGAACATTATAAATAATTTAAACGATAATTGATTTATTAATTAAAATCCATTATTTTTCCCTATTCCCTGAAAAAGGAAATATTTATGAAAAAAATCAATCTAGGATAATTTTAATAGGATGATTTTAAAAAAATATTTTTTAATATAAAAATAATATATCTAAAAATTATAAATATTAATTTTAATCAATGTTTTTGAAACATGACTAAAGCGTCTTTTAGAAAAAAAATGTCCTTTTAAAAAACATTTCATTTTCCTTTATGATTTGACTACTTAGCCTCGGAGACACTGTAACCAATGCCCCATGATAGTGTGGTATGTGAACTCAATTTAACCTCCATTTATTCCAAAGGAAACCAAAT
Source organism: Viscum album (assembly GCA_963277665.1). Classification (NCBI taxonomy): domain Eukaryota; kingdom Viridiplantae; phylum Streptophyta; class Magnoliopsida; order Santalales; family Viscaceae; genus Viscum; species Viscum album. The sequence continues at coordinate 1,436,180,606 of OY728156.1, read as the reverse complement.
AGCAGTGAGGTTCGGAGATAACACATGTGGTGAATATGCCCTTATTATTAGAGTAATCCAAAATAGATTAAAAGGAAAAAAATCAACAAACTTCTAATCATGAATTTCTAAAACAATCACAAAAAAACCTCTTATATACACAGAATAAACAGTAAATATTCCATATTTTTTCACAGAGTTCCTTGAGTAATGGAAAACCAAAAATAATGTCAAACTCAAGAATCCCCATAACAGGTTATGATACCAAGTCTGATCCCCTCTACCATGAACCTCCCAAGACCAAATCAACCATATATAATAGAGACCATATGGATGTACAATCATGAAACCATAATGTATACTCTGGTTCCCAAAGGATGCTTTAGTTTTGTGTGAGGAAAATAGTATAGTCAACCATCAACGATTCTTATAAAATATCCAGTTCTATATAATATATGCTAAAGTAAAATTAATAAGACTACAATAAAATAAAATAGGATGCATCATTTTACATTATTATTTACATTAATTTCATTTTCATCTTCCACACTTTATCCATTTTTTTCAAACCATTTGCATCCTTTGCTGGTCATTTGGCCATTTTAAAAAGGGACACATGTTGGAAAACATAGAGACTCACTCCATGAATCCAATCGGGGCTCGAAACTCCATAATCAAGAATCTCAACCACTATATGGAGCACTATTTCCACACCCTTGGGTTCAAGAGAATCATCCCACTCCCTGAATAACTAATATTCATAATGAAAACCAAAATCAATCACACCTGCCCACATGAGTGGAAAATCATTCCATTATCCCACTATAATATATCATAATCACATAGCATAATAATTTTTAATATTCCATTATAGGAAAAAAGTGCACCATTTTCCATTTAATCACATTTTCATGGTTCATTACAACCATCAATTTCTCAATCCCCAACACCAAACCATTTTACAATGTAATACATTACAACCATTTATTTCACATTACGAAACCATTTAACCTTAATTAGAGTACCGATTAACCATTTATAATAACCATTAATTTATTCAACATAAATTAAAAAACAATTCAAGTTAACCCATAAATATCATCTTCCCTTGTTACAGGATCAATCACATTTAACAATGGATTTATATCATGAACCCCGCATTTTATCATTTAACATCCCATTAATTCATGTTCAATTGAATGGTCCACCCCATGGATGTTTGTAGGCCCAGTATAATCATCCTCAACCTATACCATGAGGATTTTGGGGGTTACAACACACTATTTAGATACCCAAATAACCATTTTTTATTATGGGAAACAAAATTCAAAACAATAGAAACAAAACCAAAACCACATGTACATAATCAACATCATGACTATGTGATATAACTTGAAGACCACCAACCATAGTATTATAGATGGAAACTATCTCAACCATGGACTCTACTCCCAACTCAACCAACCTTTCATGACTCAACATTGAAATATATTTTAAAAATGTATATTGTGGATTAAAAATAATATGATCAACTACATAGGCCCTTAACTAAGTGAAATAAGGAATAATAGTGTTATAATCACTTGGTGCTTTGATCTGTAAAAAAATCACATAAAAATACAAACAATTGAGGGAGAACCATCTCTTTAATTTTTAGAAGGGACTATTTCATCATCGAGGTTGATGGATGGATTATATGGATGAAAGTAGATTTAGAAACTTTAATTCATATGGTGGTGAATGGGAAGATACCACTTTTAATGAGTTATATGGTTTTGCTGCATGGTTGGACAAACCATGTGTTTCCCTCCATCAAAGATGTTATGGGTCACACGGTCTCCTGGAACCCTGCATGGTTTGTAATACCATTCATTATCCATGGGTAATGGCCATGTACAAGCCTGCCCAATTTTACTCCCTCATTGTGGATGGTTTTACCAATAGTGAAACACACATCTTCATGATTCATGGTTAATGAACATGGTTTTCAATAATCCTGAAAAATCTGGGAATCCTTCACAGGGTGGCCTCCTCTTTTTCATTTTTATTACCCAAACCCTATGGACACCTTGATACCCCTCATACACATAGTAAAAAATTGTTTAAACTTTTTAAAGGGGTTTAAATTGAAACATAAAAAAAATATATAACTCATTAGAAGTTTGGGATCTTACAAAATACCCACATTATAATGCCTCATCCATGAGCCACACTTCCAAGAATCATTGAGTGTCCAAGTTAAAAATATTATGCCACTAGGCCCTCATATCTTCATCCCCCTCCATAATATCCTTGGAAACATTAAAATTATTCCACAACAATTGAACTAAAGGCACAAAATTAAGTCATAAAACATTCTCACTAGGATCCACAACACAAAATGGATGCTCCTCAAATGACATAGACGCCAAAACATCCATATCAACAACATCAATCAAATGATAATGGTTGGGGAGATAGTGATAAAGTAGTGACACATGAAAAAAATCATTTAGTCCCCTATACCACTATGTAATAGAAAATTGATATGACACCAGTTTGATCCTCTCCAATATCTCAAAAAGACCCACATGTCATCCAATAAATGAGCCATGTTTCTAAATCAGACCATCTAATGAAATTAGAGAAACAAAAATGAACACAAAATCACCCACTACAAACTCATGTGGTTGATGAAACATATCTTAATATTAACTTTTCCTACTCTAAGCAAGAGCGATATGTTTCTAAATCAACTGATCCTTCAATGAGTTCTGTATCACGAGATTCAAACCCTGAAACACTAATTTCCCAACCTCCACTAAATAAAATTAAAATTGAAATATCTTATAATAGAGAACCTCATATAGTGACATACGAATGTCACCTGCTAACTATTATTATAAGAAAACTAAAAAATATCCATGTTCTTTTCCTTGGTTCCACCAAACTCATGGACACATGCTCTCACCATGTCCTCTAGAACATGAATGGTATGCTCTGAGTAATAGTATGTCTATGGGTGAAAAAATATCATTAAAAACACCTATGTACCAAGACCCTTTAGTAATGAATTCTATTGGCATGAAGTGAAACTAGGTTCATGATCTAAAAAAATTCTTTGACTTACACCATAAAATATTACAATCTCCAAAACATACATGTCACCCAAATAATCCATGGTGAAAGTCTCTCCAATTGGAAAAAAGTGTGCCATCATGCTCAACTAGTGAAAACCCCCATATCATTTCATTCATTCATGGTGTCCTCTAAAGAACCACCATGAAATCCAAGGCACCATCATCCCACTTATGTTCTATTAGGGGAAATGACTATAGAATTACACCCATCCACTATTGCTCGTACTTCACCTACTTACAAGTATAGCATAGAAACACATAACCAGCAAGTTATTTCTTCATCCCTATCCACCAATAATTTGATTCATGATGGTGATACATTTTGGTCACACTAGGATGCATGATCATCTTGTGTAAAACAATACACCAAGATTTCATCCAGCAAAACAACTAAAAACTTTTCCATGAATGGGTGGATGATTCTTTTGATCACTGTCATAAATAGTACTATAAAAGTTTTCAACTTTAATAGAATTAAAATAAACTCTTAGAGACAATATGGGCTCCTAAAATCAGTACGTGGCATGTGACAGGGTCACACTATCTCTTGATGGTAACATAGCCTAAAATCGATATTAGAAAAAATATAGGCACCAATCAGTTTTACAAAAATATCATCAATATGTTGAAGAGGATAAAAGTTCATATTGGTCATCCTAATCAACATTGTGTAATCAATTCACTATAGAAATAATACCTCATCATTCTTTGAAAACAATATAGGTTTTCACCAATGTGACATATTGGAAAAAATAAATCATTTACTCTCTAATTCCATGAGACATGTCTTGAGTTATTGAATCTATTATAGTTCCATTCTATAAAGAATAATTAAACCATATAATCCTCAATAATTAATTCAATCACTAACTCAATCTCTCTCTCCCGGTCAGTAACCCTAAGAAGTCCCCATACAACACATCTCAGAATTGATCATCCATAGGAGGAATGATTTTTTTCTTTCATGTCCCATAATAATGCCAAAGACGTTCCCCTTGGGCTATGAGCTCACCCAATTAATAATGAGGTGGCCATGCACAACCGACTTAGATATGCCAATTTCCATAGATAACATATGTGCCACAACCAAGGGATGTGAATGTCACCCTTTATCAAAAAAATAGACATGGATTCCATATGGTACCAAAAAAACCATCCTAAATATCATTTCTAGCCTACAAATATCGAGCACAATCAATTACCAAAGGAATTGATAACCACCAACTTTGATACCACACTCCCTGTATTGTTGGATATTATCTTTTCGTACACCTAATGGTGCATCAATCAACATAACCACCGACAAATGTTCCACCAATAAACCCAATGAATTCCCAAAATAATAATATATAAAGGAATTTGACTCCCCTACATCAAATAAATAACAAGAAAGAATAGAAGATATAAGAATCTTACCTTGAACAGTCGATGATCTCACCATTCCATTGAAATTTCTAGGATGAACGGCTCAGAGATAACTTACCACTATTCTCTAAGCTCTAGTCTGATTTCTCAGTGTTTCACTACTTTATGGATAAGTAAGCTCATTTACCAAAGAAAAATATCACCCACCGTGAATGGTGCGAATATTGGGAGTCTAACTGCAGGAAAGATATTTAGTAGTTGACCCTCTTTATGTGCATTGTATTGGGCTTGATTTACCACCAATACTTACTAGCTATGGGTTTTTACAGATCCTATTCCTGTGACCTATCATGCCATATTTCTGACACTCAAATGGTAATAAGATTCAATTTCATTACATGTGGCCTAGATTGCAACGCTGATAGCGGACTACATAGCTACTCCCCTTGGAGAAAGCCCCCCTTCCATGACTAATCCTTCCATAAATACTCTAGTGGAAACTATCTAAAAAATGACTCTTTTTATTATATGATGTACCACTAGATCACCAAAGTAAAAAATCATGTCCAACACCTGAATCATAATTTTGGTTCCCCATAAAAATTAGATCTTGATCCACCACCTCTGCAGACATCTTCATGGAGATGATAATAACAGTTGGCTTGAAATCACATCTAAGACTATCCAGAAAGAGCCTATCCATAATCACATCATCACAAGAAAATATCAGAGAAAAACACAAAAGAGCTATGAATTGGCCTATATAATCAAACAATATCTTGTTTCCATCAATCAAGAGCATAAACTCATTATAATTTCTATGGATTATGGTCTCCAATTAAAATATTTCAAGGAATATTTCATGCAAGTCATTACATGAAATGAACTGCCTTCAAATAACATGCTCATATACCCCACAAAAACTTTTCTGATCCTCATAGAATATAAGTCATGAACTTAAAACACTTTTCTGGTGGTATTTCCATGTGGTCTAGAATCATCTGGATGCACTCAATCCAAATCATCACTACCACATGTCCACCCTCTCCAGCAAACATTGGAGGCTATTGTAGATTCTACTACCTAATCAAATGAAATATACTTAGGATTTCCCATAATGGTTATCACTTTATAATCTAAATAAAATGGGAAAGGTTTTCATGGGAATAATCCTCCCCTCTATTACATGGATCCAATTGGGATTCCTGATATATTACTGGAGGGAAATTCATGGTGATAACCTATTATCACCCAACTGGTATGCATATTCATGATTTTATATCCCTATAATACCAAGAAAACATCTCAAAACACACACTTAAGGTTTCCATAGGAACAAATTGGTTCTCTACCAACCATAAAAAATACTCCACATACAATATCCCAATATCTATAACCACCAATTCAACCCTATTCCCAACCACCCCTAACATGGACCATTTAAACAAGGTGTAATCTAACACAATATTATCAATTTAAATTATACATCTTTATAACCACCATACAACCATATTTTCATTCCTTTTCAAATCTATATATTTTAATGCATACATTTATTTTATTTTTCTATTTAAAAATTCCCATAGAAGTTACATATCATTTTTCCAACATCCATACCTAAAACCAACCCATTCTTATCATGTGTTCCTAGTATGATACATGTCACATGAATCCCTAAATTCATATAATTGTGAATTCATATACGAATTCATTCCATATCAGGTCACATAAAAAATAGACAAATAATTATTAACATCACACTGAAATTTCATCACTCAATGTGAAATAACATCAAAATATAATAAAAAACATCAAGAACGCCATTTGTACATTGGATAATTGAGATTTCCCCCATAAATGGGTTAGTTAATTCCATTCACAAGCTCATTTCCATGGCCTGAAACATCCAAGTCACATGTATACCTTACCAAAATAGAATAAATTAAAAAAAATAACCCATCTGATATAAAATTTTAATGACCCATACTAGGTGCAACTATATATGGGGACAAGAGCTAGTGTGGTATGTTTCCTCAGGCATTCATCTTCATTTTCTAGTGGCTTCTGGATAGCAGTGAGGGTATAAGGTAACACATAAGGTTACTATTCTTTATTTATTAGAGTATGACTAAACATATAAATAAGAAACAGAATAATCAACAAACTAATAATAATGCATTTCAAAAACAATCTTCCAAAATTGGGTACATACAGACAACCAAATATTAATTATTCTATTTCATGTCACATAGATCCATGAATAATGGAAACCGAAAACAAGTTCAAACATGAGAATACCTAAAACAATCCCCGATAAAAAGTCTTGTCCCCTACTCGATGCACCTCCCAAACCTATATTGTAGAGACCCGAATCTTATCGTACATGGACATTACATTACTTTTGCGGAATACTTAGTACATAACAAAAACACACACACAAGGATCGTAATAGTTTAGTGTCTTTGGAAACTCGGAACGTAATCTTCTAATCGTGGTGAAAGATCTTCAATATCTCCCATAAAGATCTTCTTTTTTTTTCTACCTAAAACCTTTCTTTATATCCTGGGGAAAAGGAAACATAAAAGGGTGAGCTCAAATTCTCAGTAAGGGTAAACAAAAGAAATATCAATCACATAATTTTCATAAGAACATAACATTTTTTGGAAATCTTAACCTGCAAAAGAGAGCATAATTTCATAACATGGGATAAATAATAGAAGTGAAATGAAATCATAACTTAAAACATTACTCATTGTGGCATACACACATAATCATAGAGAATCATTTCTTGTTAGTCAAGACTCATTGCCAAGACTATCTTAGTGGACAAAGTCCCTTTCTGAATTGAGTAATCCTTGTTTCAGTCCTGTTTCACTGAACCGGTATAACCTACCATTCCAGCCATGTCTATCTAATGAGATATAAAATCTTTACCCAATGCATTGGAGGGAGATATAGGTCCCACCCATCTTATAATGAATCCTTTCTTATGTGTGCCACATAATCATAAACCATACATCATAGCATAACCCATGTAATAAAAATGGGATTCTTAAACAACATGACATCATAAAACAATTCATATAAGATAAAGGAATTCATAAAAATAATTCCATCACAACATAACCAAATCAATGTAATAATAGGGATAGAAATAGAACCCTATGTTATCTTAGATGGAAATAATTTTGATAAAATACTTGAAATGAATTCTTGAGGAAAATATCCTTTCTTCTTCAAAATCAATTTCTTTTCACAAAACGTTATGAAATTTTAAAAGAAAGAGATTTTATTGAAAATAGTCATGAAATATTTTGGAGAAGGATTCATGAAAATAAGGCTTTATAAAACCGTAAAAATCCGTTCGTGCCGTATAAGTTAAAAAAAACATTCTTCTCGTACTTTTGTCGGAAAAGTCAAAAAGTACCTCGTACGAAAAACGACAAAAGATTCCTTTCATATCTTTTAAAAAAAACTTACCGAAGGGTAAAATTGGATATAAAATATTGTAGAAGGAAGGAAATAATATTACATATTGAGGGAACATGGATGTGGATGATAAAATACACCCCAGTAAATACTTACAAATAAACAATCTCGGATAAGAATGAGATTGTGATATTTCCCTTACCTTAGGTCCGACTTGCTTTGTAAGTGTCCGAACCTCCTGTATAATGATTTAAATCATGTTATTGACTTATTACAGAATCATATTCATTGTTATGATATCATATATGGTTCACTTATGACATTATATTACCCGTTCTTTTGTAAATTCCATGTTAAAGAAGCGTTTTGGGTAAAATCGTTTCATTTATCGTAGGTGTTTTGACTTGTTGTTCTTGACATCATTATTACTTATATCATGATTTACTTACTTCCAGAATATAAAATATGATTTATATATCATATATATTCAGTATATATATATATATAATAGGTAGATAAATAAAATGAAAAACACCGTTCATGGAGACGGTAGTCCGTACGTACGCATGAACGTTGTTTTCCTTTCCTTATTGTCTTGAAATGGAAGTAAGTAGATGACATACATAGGTATATATATACATAAATCCAGTAGCTTTATAATGTCATATATTTCATTATTATTTCTTATATATACATTATAATCATTCTTAAATGGTTAACATGGAGAATGAATCTCATCGCGTCGTGGAGACGGTATTCCGTACGTACGCACGAGCGATGATATCATTTCTATAAATATTGAATTGAATTGGAGTGGATTATACAATATATCAGAATCAATATGATGTTGTAATAACTATTTATAGTTATTCTTTACACCATTATACCCATCCATGTAAGGTGGTGGTGGAAAATAGATTAAACCACGGCGTGGAGACGGTATTCCGTACGTACGCACGCGCGGTGATTTCTTTTTCCGTAGGATGGATAGATGGTGAAATAGGGTTGTTTCATACTTATAATAACATATCAGTATATTAGTGATACTGATGTTATTACTTCATAATGAAACAACCTAAGAAGAAGAAGTGGAAGAAGAAATAAAGATGAAAGAATTGGTAACGGTAATTACCTCTTCTTTGAAGTGCCTCTTTGAGACCTCCTCTTAGGGCACTAAAATTGGTCTTTGAGGAAGACCAGAACCTCTAGGATGTTGCTAGGGAAGTGGAGAGGAGAAATTGGCAGGGGTTGTCCGAGCTTGAGTGCTCAAATTGGTGTGAGGAGGAGGGGGAGGAGGTGTCCTTTTATAGGGGAGGAGAGGGGCACCTTAGGAATATCTCAAAATATTATTTTATATTAAAGTCAAAATCGGTTTATAATGGTTCCAAAGGGTCTTATTTCGAAGCTAAAGTGGGGATGGGTCGAAATCCTATCAACCAATAGGATTTAGACAAGTTTAGGGTATTATTTTAACCTTATCAATTAGATTTAACTCTAAGTTAAATAATTTAACTTTTACCGTGTCTTTTTGTTTTCTTTCACTATATGGTTAATAAACTTACTATAACATGCCAAAAGAACCCCAAATTGTATATTATTAATACATATATCCTTATCTAAGTCATTTGGCCGAACCTTAGATTTTTAGGAATAAAATAACAATTAATAATATAATATTTGATTTAAAAACTATTTTGTGTCAATTTTGACACTATTTGATATATGATTTTTTTGAAAGTCATAACAGAATTATATGTTCGAACCAAGTTGATTAAATAAACACTAATATATCATAGTAACCTAGAAAATTAGTGGAATTCATAAAAAGTCTTAAATTACATTTATTTTGGTATTTATATTATCAATTATGTCAATATTTCATTAATAAGATAATTACTGCATCATCTTTGTGTCATAAATAAATTATATTATTTGATGTCTAAAAATTACAAATAAAATACCATCATGTAGGAAATCATTTTAGCTTTCTAATGAATATTTATAGTCGAATTTATCTTATGTATAACCCCATATTAAAAATGATTTACTTATTAAACTTTGATTTTAACTATTTTAACCCTTCTTTAAATATATTAATAATAAATGTCCTAATCTAATCCAAGTGGGCCTAAATGGTCATATTTTATTCCTAAGTTTTTTTTTGGTCGAATTACACTTGTCCAATAGAATTAGGACATGTGTTAGGGTAATATTAATATCATATTTACCCTTAGTTACCCTATTTACTATTAACCGTGGTAAAAAAAGTAAAAAGTTACTATTCACCAAAAAATTATTTTCATCTCATTGAACCACATTTTAGTCCTTGATATTAACCGTGTCTCTCGGATTTTCGAAATTCCATTCACAGAAGCGGTAAAATTAAGTTTTATGCAAAATTCAGTTTTTAACCTACCACTTAGTAGTTTCACTATTCATCAAAAATTGATGTTTTTCAGAACAATGCCAAAATTTCATCCCAAGCTATATTTCATATTCCGAATTCAAAAATTAAGTCTATTTTACCAAATTCACAACATAAAAGTTGCATTAATTAATTTTATAATTAAATCCCGCTGTTAAAACAAATAGCGTGTTTTTAAGAAACAATATCTATCAAAAGATTGATACTTGTTTATTTCTAGTTTAAATGTGAAATTACATCCAATGACCAACATTGTATTAAATTGTAAAAATATATTCTAAGTATACTTTAAAACCACTCAAATTAATGATTTATCACTATTAATTATTTCGATTAAAAAATTTGTTTTTTAATTATAATTTAGTAATTTTCACTATTCATCAGAATATGAAAGTTATCCGAAAAGTACCAAAATTTCACCTTAGGCTAAATCCGATACTCCGAATCCAAAAATGAAGTCCATTTTGAGAGTTAAAATTTCTAAAATTTAAAAAGTGGTTATTACTATTCATAACGGCTAGTTTTAATAATATTTTAATAGCATATCATTTTTTCGTGAAACTCAGGATTACGTACCACACACGCTATCGAGGAAGGTTGCGATTGCGTGTAATGCAAGGCAAGTCAAGGATGCGTGTTGTGCAAGCTCCTTTTGGTGTAGCGTATAACACAAGACATTAGTAAAATAAAAAAGAATATTTTTCATAAAATCTCGGGTTGTTACATTCTACCCCCCTTAAAATGAATTTCGCCCTCGAAATTCGTCGGGGTTATAAATGGTTTACTATTCGAAAGTTTCTTTAATAGAAACCCACATCGTAAAAGGGAATACCAAAACTTGGCTTTAAAAACTAAAGTATGAAATGTAACGATTACCCAAATAAACTAATCACTGGGTTTCCACATAGGTGAAAATATGGATATGGAAGAGAAATCTAACCATCATGTTCTGATGGAGAGTGGTAGAGAACATGGCTATGGAAAAGCCAGTAATCACAAATCCATAGATTTGTGATGATATAAGGTACCATCTGATTCATCAGGTATAAGATCACTAGGACAACATTTTTGGTTTTCAAGATCATTTCCCTAAAGTTGAAAATTTTCTTAAAATAAATACTTACTTTATTTTGGTACAATCTCACTTTTGTTCATGCCTTGAACAATTTCTACTTCATCTCTTAAATAAATGAAGTTGAATTTGTTATTTGTGAAGTGTTAGCAGATTATGTGATAGAATGATGGGTCATTCCATCTGTCTCAAACAAAAGGTTAGAAAAAGTTATTAAATATACATAAGTCATTCTATAGTGAGATTAATCACATATGGTTCCTAAAATGGACTTATACTTCATATATCATAATGCTTAATATAACAAAACTAGTTTCTACTAATCAGGGACTTCCTGTAGGCTAGTGGTAGGCGATAAAGGGCAGTCGCACTTCGGTTGTGGGTTCGATTCCTACAGCCTTGTCCGAAGCGATGGGTTGTCGCCCGTCCTGCAGGTTGTCCCTTTTTCTAAAACTACGTTACTATAACATCCCATCAATAATATCGAAAATCTTCTATCCTTAAACAATACTAACTTATGTCCAACATAATCCAGTCTAATCTTTAGGCTTATCCATAATACTGCAGTCGACTCTCATAATATAGTGAAAACGATTACTAGAGATTTAACACCATCGTCGATCCCCATATATCATAAGATATGTTTTGTTGGTCACATTCCAAACATTCAAAGTCCTTAATCGTGTATTCTCTTGAATACCTTAGTGAAAACATGAATGCAGTTAAAAGTTAACACTTTTCACATACAAAAATCCTCAAAATTCTATATACTCAAACTTAGTCCTTATATCAATCATGAGCTCATGAATACTGTTAAACATTTCATTTTCTCGTTTTCCCTTCATTATGCGCATAATATCTCAATCACTTTGAATACCACATTAGACCAATACATAAATATTCCAATATTCCATGATATTATTTTGGAATCCCATTACATAAACACTTAATCATTCCACCACATCGTTGTCATATTCAACATTGCCAATAGTGATCGCATGTGATTTCCCTTTGTCCTTTACCTTCAGTGGTTGCTCATGTTGATCATCACTAACCCTTGGATTAGGGCAATTATTAGCATAATGCCCCATTTCCTTGCACTTGAAGCATTGAAGTGTTGGCGGTGCGTTCTCTGCAGTGTCTGCTTTATTCACATCATTAGAAACCCTTTTTCCATTACTTCGACACTCAGCTGCTCAATAACCTTCTTTTCCACACTTAAAACATTTTCTAGTCCCTTTTAGACAATCTCCACCATGCTTCTTTCCACACTTTGTGCATAAGGAAACATTCATCTTCTTTTCACCATTATTCTGAGATTTCTCCTTGAACTCCATCTTTCGTTTCTTGTCAAAACCATGAGATGGATATGTAACACCAACTTCCATTTCTACCTTGATAGCACAACGCACAATTTCTTCATAGCTACTGAAGTCTCTTATAGCTAATGCCCTTCGAAGACTTGGTTTTAAGCCACTGAAAAATCGATCAACTTTACTTTCAGGTTGGATGATAATTCCAGAAGCATACCTTGCAAGTCTTGTAAAATTTGCTTCATAGGTACCAACAGATTCATCATCCCTTTGCTTCAGTTCAAGAAACTCTTTCTCCATCTTTGTTCAAAGAATACGAGGGAAGTACTTACTGAAAAACAAGTTCTTGAACTCGTCCCATTCCATGGACTCAATTTCATCTCTTGGCCTCGTATTCTTGATAACATTCCACCATTGATCAGCTTCACCTTCCAAACGATATACTGCTAAGATGACTTTATCATGTTCAGAACATTGAAGAATTGAAAATATTTTTTCAGTAGTACTAATCCATTGTTCAGCAACTAATGGATCAGTAGACCCACTGAAAGAAGGTGGACGTTGCCTCATGAAGGACTCAATAGAATATTGTTCCCTTCTCTGCTCATTTGGAAGTCCAGAATGATTCATAGCTTGTGTAAGTATAGAAATAAGATTTTGCACTCCATCTCCCATAACATTTGTTTGTTCAGGAGGGCAATCATTGCATTTTCCATTGCATTGATCAACACGGTTCCTTCGGGTTCCATCCATCGTCTAAAACCCATAAAGAATAGTGTGAGAGGCAAAAATCATGCTAGGGAAAACAACATAATAAAGGGGGAGTACCTTCAATATCCAACATCTTAGGTTTAATTCTATGATCTTTAGCGTAATTCTATTACTATAACCTATACGTATACTTAACCTTAGAGACATCCCTAGACATACCTTAGAAATATCTCTAGGGATCTCACTAACGTTTTCGCATCCTAGTTTCCAAAGGTTGACTAAACCTTTCCTCTGATACCAACTGTAGAGACCCGAAGCTTATCGTACATGGACATTACATTACTTTTGCGGAATACTTAGCACATAACAAAAACACACACACAAGGATCGTAATAGTTTAGTGTCTTTGGAAACTCGGAACGTAATATTCTAATCGTGGTGAAAGATCTTCAATATCTCCCATAAAGATCTTCTTTTTTTTTCTACCTAAAACCTTTCTTTATATCCTGGGGAAAAGGAAACATAAAAGGGTGATCTCAAATGCTCAGTAAGGGTAAACAAAAGAAATATCAATCACATAATTTTCATAAGAACATAACATTTTTTGGAAATCTTAACCTGCAAAAGAGAGCATAATTTCATAACATGGGATAAATCATAGAAGTGAAATGAAATCATAACTTAAAACATTACTCATTGTGGAATACACACATAATCATAGATAATCATTTCTTGTTAGTCAAGACTCATTTCCAAGACTATCTTAGTGGACAAAGTCCCTTTCTGAATTGAGTAATCCTCGTTTCAGTCCTGTTTCACTGAACCGGTATAACCTACCATTCCAGCCATGTCTATCTCATGAGATATAAAATCTTTACCCAATGCATTGGAGGGAGATATAGGTCCCACCCATCTTATAATGAATCCTTTCTTATGTGTGCCACATAATCATAAACCATACATCATAGCATAACCCATGTAATAAAAATGGGATTCTTAAACAACATGACATCATAAAACAATTCATATAAGATAAAGGAATTAATAAAAATAATTCCATCACAACATAACCAAATCAATGTAATAATAGGGATAGAAACAGAACCCTATGTTATCTTAGATGTAAATAATTTTGATAAAATACTTGAAATGAATTCTTGAGGAAAATATCCTTTCTTCTTCAAAATCAATTTCTTTTCACAAAACGTCATGCAATTTTAAAAGAAAGAGATTTTATTGAAAATAGTCATGAAATATTTTGGAGAAGGCTTCATGAAAATAAGGCTTTATAAAACCGTAAAAATCCGTTCGTGCCGTATAAGTTAAAAAAAACATTCTTCTCGTACTTTTGTCGGAAAAGTCAAAAAGTACCTCGTACGAAAAACGACAAAAGATTCCTTTCATATCTTTTAAAAAAAACTTACCGAAGGGTAAAATTGGATATAAAATATTGTAGAAGGAAGGAAATAATATTACATATTTAGGGAACATGGATGTGGATGATAAAATACACCCCAGTAAATACTTACGAATAAACAATCTCGGATAAGAATGAGATTGTGATATTTCCCTTACCTTAGGTCCGACTTGCTTTGTAAGTGTCCGAACCTCCTGTATAATGATTTAAATCATGTTATTGATTTATTACAGAATCATATTCATTGTTATGATATCATATATGGTTCACTTATGGCATTATATTACCCGTTCTTTTGTAAATTCCATGTTAAAGAAGCGTTTTGGGTAAAATCGTTTCCTTTATCATAGGTGTTTTGACTTGTTGTTCTTGACATCATTATTACTTATATCATGATTTACTTACTTACAGAATATAAAATAAGATTTATATATCATATATATTCAGTATATATATATATATAATAGGTAGATAAATAAAATGAAAAACACCATTCATGGAGACGGTAGTCCGTACGTACGCATGAACGCTGTTTTCCTTTCCTTATTGTCTTGAAATGGAAGTAAGTAGATGACATACATAGGTATATATATACATAAATCCAGTAGATTTATAATGTCATATATTTCATTATTATTTCTTATATATACATTATAATCATTCTTAAATGGTTAACATGGAGAATGAATCTCATCGCGTCGTGGAGACGGTATTCCGTACGTACGCACGAGCGATGATATCATTTCTATAAATATTGAATTGAATTGGAGTGGATTATACAATATATTAGAATCAATATGATGTTGTAATAACTATTTATAGTTATTCTTTACACCATTATACCCATCCATGTAAGGTGGTGGTGGAAAATAGATTACACCACGGCGTGGAGACGGTATTCCGTACGTACGCACGCGCGGTGATTTCTTTTTCCGTAGGATGGATAGATGGTGAAATAGGGTTGTTTCATACTTATAATAACATATCAGTATATGAGTGATACTGATGTTATTACTTCATAATGAAACAACCTAAGAAGAAGAAGTGGAAGAAGAAATAAAGATGAAAGAATTGGTAACGGTAATTACCTCTTCTTTGAAGTGCCTCTTTGAGACCTCCTCTTAGGGCACTAAAATTGGTCTTTGAGGAAGACCAGAACCTCTAGGATGTTGCTATGGAAGTGGAGAGGAGAAATTGGCAGGGGTTGGCCGAGCTTGAGTGCTCAAATTGGTGTGAGGAGGAGGGGGAGGAGGTGTCCTTTTATAGGGGAGGAGAGGGGCACCTTAGGAATATCTCAAAATATTATTTTATATTAAAGTCAAAATCGGTTTATAATGGTTCCAAAGGGTCTTATTTCGAAGCTAAAGTGGGGATGGGTCGAAAGCCTATCAACCAATAGTATTTAGACAAGTTTAGGGTATTATTTTAACCTTATCAATTAGATTTAACTCTAAGTTAAATAATTTAACTTTTACCGTGTCTTTTTGTTTTCTTTCACTATATGGTTAATACACTTACTATAACATGCCAAACGAACCCCAAATTGTATATTATTAATACATATATCCTTATCTAAGTCATTTGGCCGATCCTTATATTTTTAGGAATAAAATAACAATTAATAATATAATATTTCATTTAAAAACTATTTTGTGTCAATTTTGACACTATTTGATATATGATTTTTGTGAAAGTCATAACAGAATTATATGTTCGAACCAAGTTGATTAAATCAACACTAATATATCATAGTAACCTAGAAAATTAGTTGAATTCATAAAAAGTCTTAAATTACATTTATTTTGGTATTTATATTATCAATTATGTCAATATTTCATTAATAAGATAATTACTGCATCATCTTTGTGTCATAAATAAATTATATTATTTGATGTCTAAAAATTACAAATAAAATACCATCATGTAGGAAATCTTTTTAGCTTTCTAATTAATATTTATAGTCGAATTTATCTTATGTATAACCCCATATTAAAAATGATTTACTTATTAAACTTTGATTTTAACTATTTTAACCCTTCTTTAAATAAATTAATAATAAATGTCCTAATCTAATCCAAGTGGGCCTAAATGGTCATATTTTATTCCTAAGTTTTTTTTTGGTCGAATTACACTTGTCCAATAGAATTAGGACATGTGTTAGGGTAATATTAATATCATATTTACCCTTAGTTACCCTATTTACTATTAACCGTGGTAAAAAAAGTAAAAAGTTACTATTCACCAAAAAATTATTTTCATCTCATTGAACCACATTTTAGTCCTTGATATTAACCGTGTCTCTCGGATTTTCGAAATTCCATTCACAGAAGCGGTAAAATTAAGTTTTATGCAAAATTCAGTTTTTAACCTACCACTTAGTAGTTTCACTATTCATCAAAAATTGATGTTTTTCAGAACAATGCCAAAATTTCATCCCAAGCTATATTTCATATTCCGAATTCAAAAATGAAGTCTATTTTACCAAATTCATAACATAAAAGTTGCATTAATTAATTTTATAATTAAATCCCGCTGTTAAAACAAATAGCGTGTTTTTAAGAAACAATATCTATCAAAAGATTGATACTTGTTTATTTCTAGTTTAAATGTGAAATTACATCCAATGACCAACATTGTATTAAATTGTAAAAATATATTCTAAATATACTTTAAAACCACTCAAATTAATGATTTATCACTATTAATTATTTTGATTAAAAAAGTTGTTTTTTAATTATAATTTAGTAATTTTCACTATTCATCAGAATATGAAAGTTATCCGAAAAGTACCAAAATTTCACCTTAGGCTAAATTCGATACTCCGAATCCAAAAATGAAGTCCATTTTGAGAGTTAAAATTTATAAAATTTAAAAAGTGGTTATTACTATTCATAACGGCTAGTTTTAATAATATTTTAATAGCATATCATTGTTTCGTGGAACTCAGGATTACGTACCACACACGCTATCGAGGAAGGTTGCGATTGCGTGTAATGCAAGGCAAGTCAAGGATGTGTGTTGTGCAAGCTCCTTTTGGTGTAGCGTATAACACAAGACATTAGTAAAATAAAAAAGAATATTTTTTATAAAATCTCGGGCTGTTACATATATCAACCATCTAACATATGTATCATTCCATTGTATTATCCTATGGCCATGAGGTCGTTAGAAGTACCCAAAAATAGTCCAAGAAGGGTGTGAGTAAAACTCAATAGGCCACCAATAATAGTGTCTATAAATTATCCAGTCTAATATAATGTATGTAGAGGTACATGTAAAGAGAAAAAATAAATATAAAACATGATGCACCATTTAACATTTCCAGGCCAATGACTTTTATTTTCTTGTTTCACACTTCACCCATATTCCGCAAAACATAATTGGATCTTTCTAGTAATATTAGATATGTGAAAAATGTTCATGTGTTGGAAAACATTCATCCTTAGTCCATGAATGAAACTCAGACACAAAACTGCTTTTTTGACCATCACAACCATGATACAAACATCTATGTACATACAATTGTGTTCAAGAGTATCAATCTAATCACCAAATAAATACTATGCATAGGGATTTCTGACCTCCAACTAGGCCCACCCATGGGAGTGGATCGTCTATCCAAAATTACACTACCATATATTAAAATCACAAAGGCCCATAATTATTTATCATTCTTTTATAGAAAACAACAATGGATCAAGAGTTTTAATCTAAATAAATTTCCATGGTTCATTACAACCATCTAGTTCTCAATTCCAATTTAATCCTATTTTACCATTTAACAAACTACAACTATTAAGTTTCCATCTAAAAACCATTTAAATGTGAGTCCATGACTGATTAACCAATAATCATATCTATTCATTTATTCATCATCAATTATTTAACACTTCATGATATGCCAAACATCCCATCTTTCCATGTTATAAGTTCAATCACATTTTCCAATGGTTTAATATCATGAACCCCATAATTTATCATTCATAATTCAAATCATTCATGTTCACAAGAGTCATCCATCCCATGGGTGTCCATAGGCCTAGTCAAATCATCATAAATAGACCCAACAATGATGTTGAGGGTAACGACACAACATTTATATTAACAATTATACATTTTTATCATGGTAAATGAAAAAAAACATAATAGCACCAAAACCATAACCACGTGCACATAATTGACATCAAGACTATTGGATATAACATGTACATTACATGCTTGAACACCGTAGATGGAATCTCAATCAACCTTGTCCATTTTTTCCAACTCAAACACCCCATCAATCCCCAAACTAAAAATCTATTGATAAAGATATATCAGGTATTTGGAAGAATAATAATGACTACATGATCCCCGAAATAGAAAAAGGAAGGAAGCAGAGTGTTATACTCACCTAGAACATTGATATGCACCTAACTTCTATCCAAACAGATTGGAATCAATGAAGAACCATATCAACATGTTTTAGAGGTTTTGGTTCATCACCAAGGTTGTAAGAGGGAGAACATGAATGGAAATAATACTATAAACCATAAATATGGATTTGGGGAAATGGGAATCTAGCTCTGTTATTGGGGAACATAGTTTGGATATTTTATTGGAAAAACCATATGACAACCATGTGCCTCCCTCTAGTTAAGATGTTTTGGGTCACATGGTGTAATGACCATAACTATTATATATAAAATTCCCCTTATCATTTAATTAATTATCTTGTTATGTAATATAGTTATATTAAACTCATGGACTTTTATGGTTTTATTAAAACATATCATATCTAAGATAACATTAATAATAACTAAAATTTAGAATATAGTCATGGAACAATGATCACATGATTAGTATAAATTTAGGGTTTCATAAAATCCTATTGAAAAAGGGAAAAAAATTATGTCCAAAACCAGTAGTGTAATGCCCCGACCCCATATGCCTAAAGCCGGTGCATTATTTTAAAACATTGGCATGATTACAAGGAATCATGTCCCAAAGGACCAATCAGTTTAGCAGTCTTGGAAAATATATTATATACATGAAAGTTACATTACACATTAGAAAATAAAACACAACATAAATGATCCTTTGAGAACTAATTTAATCCTTTGGATTAACCCTACTTATCAATCATAATACACTTCTTGGAATCCAGGGAAAATAAAACATAAGAAAGGGGTGATCTCAAATGCTCAGTGAGGTTAAGCAATACAGCGGAATATAACATAAAAATTAGGCATAGTGAAAAATTGAAAACACGTGCCTTTACAAATAATAAAGATGTACACTTTATGGCAGGAATATGAGCTGAGTAAATAATGCCATAATGAAACATAGTCATGGATATTCTACTAGTTGAATAACCACATACACCATCAAAATTATTTTCATAATAAAAAAATGTATAATGTCGGACATTCTGAAACATTTTTTCAATGCCTCAGCCAAGACTTCTAAAAATGATTAAGGCCTCGGCCAAAACCATATATCAAATTTGGGAAATGAATCAGCCAATTACATGTATAATTGTCTCATTAAACCTACTGATGCACCAATGAGCTATAGCGGGCTCCAACCGTCACTTACTAAGTCCAATAAATTTCTTATAGGAAAAGGTTGAAAGATAACATAAACATTCGTATTAAAAATAGCATAAAAAATGTCAATACTTTAACCATAAATCAAGAATGGTATAAAAATTACACATCCATATTCAAATATATCACAAAACCTTCAATATAATATGAAAGATTTTTATAATAATAAATCAACTTCAAACAAGTTTAAAACCAATCAAAGGATGCTGACTTATATGAAAATGATTAGTAAAACTATTTGAGTGAAATATCCATTTTTCATGAAAACATTTTATAGTCACACATTTATAAAGTAAGTCATTTAAAATGTTTTTTTGAATCAAAGTGTCCCATACCACTTTGATACTTTTGAAATAAATTAGCATTTTAAAACAATCATTTCCATATAAATAAATCCTTAAAACCATTTTGAAAACATGGACATTAATGACAAAGGTTTAGAAGAATAAATCATTAAAACATTTAAAATGATGCTTTAGTAAAAAATTCCCTTAAAAAGAATCCCTTTGAACACTATTTTATGAAACATGTACGTGGATAATAAATATTTCCCAGTAGATACTTACGTAAAAAAAACCTCGGATAATAAATAGATTGTGAAATTAACCCTTATCGATTTGGTAACTTACGAAACATACACCTCATGAAAGAAGTATCATAAAATGAAAATGTAAATACACATAAATTAAAGTATATTAAAAAAATAATACAATCATGGGTAGTACATACACCACACAAAATAAAATAGTGGAAATATAGCATGAATCTCATGGGAATAAGAAGTGAGATGAAAACCTCTTACCTTGCACTTTCCTTTGGTTGAGGGTACGTCTAACCTCATGTATAATGACCATAGTGTGTTATTAAATTATACCACAACCATATTAATATTTATTATATCATAAATGATTCATTTAGTACATTATACTACCCATTTAATAATTATTTCCATGTTAAATTAACATTTCGGATAATAATCATTTTCTTTATCGTACGTGTTTTAAATTTTTATTCTTGATCATATCATTTAGATCATGATTTACATACTTATAGAATATAAAACTTGATTTATATATCATATATATTTAGAATATAAATATTTATAATAGATATATATATGAAATGGAAGGCACCGTTTATGGAGACGATAGGTCGTACGTACGGATAAACATTGTTTCCGTTTTCTTACCGTATTGGCCGGAAGTAAGTGAATAAGATATATGTAAGGACACACAAACACACACACACACACACATATATATATATATATCTAGTATCTTTATTATTTCATATATTACATACTTATTTATAATATATATTTTTATAATCATCGTTGAACGGTGAATGTGGAAATGAATCACATCGCGTTCATGGAGACGGTAATCCGTACATACGCACTAGCAACAATATCATTAAATTGTTGGTGAAATAATACGTAATTGGATGGTATATAATATATAAAAAATAATTAAAATTTTATATTTATTATTTATATTAGTTATACTCATTATTATAACCATCCAAATAATGAAGTGTTTGAATAACAAACTACACCACGACGTGGAGACTGTAAGTCATACGTACACACGTATGGTGACTTCTTCATTTATAGGATGGTTAGAATAACAAATATGGTTGTACCATATTTATAATAACATCATAGTATGTATAAGGTACTGGATTTATTATTTTGGTATGGAAACAACAAAGAAAGAGGAAGTGGAAGAAGAAAGGAACTTGAAAGAGGGCGGTGAAATTATTACCTCTTCTTCGGGTGTTTCCTTTTGAGTTGATAAAAAGGGATCCATAAGTTGGATTTATGATCAAATTAAGTACTATAGGATAATTTTAGGGAATTTGGGAGGATATTTGGGCAGGTTTTGGCTGATCAAAATGGCTTTGGAGGTGTGGATTTGAGAGAAGGGGAAGTTCCCTTTTATAAGAGGGGTGAGGGTCATTTTAGGAAAAGATTGAAATATTATTTTATAATAAAATAATTATCAGTTTCTAATGGATAAAAAAGGAATTATTTCAAGGATAAGGTTGGTATTGGTCTAAAAACTCTCAAACAATAGGTTTTAGACGGGTTTAGGTCATCATATTAACCTTATCTTTTAGATTTAACTCTTAGTTAAATAGTTGTACATTTACCATGTTTATTTTTATTTTTATATTATATGGTTAAAAAACTTACAATAACAAGGAAAATGAACCCAAAGTGGTTCATTATTAATTTATATAACTTTATATAAGTCTTTTGGTAGAACTTTAGATTTTTATGAATATTATATCATTTAATAATATAATATTGTTTTTAAAAATATATTTATGTCAATTTTGACACTATTTAGTATTTTGTTTTTGTTAAAGTCATAACAGCATGATTAATTAAAAATAAATACATTTAATAAATACTAAAATTTAATATTTTTCTATAAAATTTGTGAATGTCATAAAAACTTTGATATTATATTTTTTTTAATTTTTATAATACCATTTTTTTGATTCTTGCATTAATAAGGTAATTAGTGCATCACCATTGTGTCATTAATAAATTTAATTATCTAATGTCTAAAAATTATAAATAAAAACCATTATGTAGGAAAGATTTTTATTTTTTTAATGAATATTTATAGTCGAAATTATAACTTATATAACACCTTTTAAAAATTGTTTTACTAAAAGATATATTTTTACGTCATTTTTGTTTTTACTTTAAATTAATTAATATAAAGTGTCATTATCACCCTCATGTGGTTCCATGTGATCCCAAAATAGACCCAAGGATTCCCATGGTCGGATATGTATCAACCAATAGTAATAAGATACATTTTAGTGTAATTTAATATTATAATAATAATATTTGTTTACCCTTATTTACAAGATTTACCTTATAACCATGGTAAATAAAATATTTACTGAAGTAAATATTCATAATGTCTAAAAATAAAATTTAACTATTTTCACAATTTAGACCTCCTGATTAAAAATATGGAATGCATTTTTACAAATTCAAAACACAGAAGTGGAAGAAATTATTTTAAAATTAATTCCCGTTGTCAAAACAAAAAGCGTGTTTTTAAGAAATAATAACTCTCAAAAGATTAACACTTGTTTATGTCCAGTTTAAATGTGAAATTGCATCCAATTACCTAAATTATATTAAATGACAAAAATATAATCTTATCATACTTTAAAACCACTCAAATTTATAATTTAACACTCTAAATTATTTCTATTAAAAATGTTGTTTTTAATTAAAATTTAGTATTGTTCACTATTCATCAAAATATAAAAGTTATCAGAAAAGTTCCCAAATTTTATTCGAACTAAATTTTTATGTCCCAATTATAATGAATGATTTTATTTAATTAAATTGAATATATAAAATTTTCAAATATTTGTTTTAAAAAAAGATTCACCATTAAAAGGTGGTAAAATTGTATTTTTTAAATAATTCTTTTATCTGAAAAAAAATTAATTTGTTCTTATATTATGACTAAGAAACACATAATATGGATTCTAAAATTATATGGAGTATATAAAATTCAAAAATCAGTAAATAATATTCATAACTTCTTTTTGAACGACTAGTTTGTTAAGTCATGGTGCGCTCGAACTCGGTGTTGTGTGTAGCGCAAGTTATTGAATTTCTTTGAAGGGATAACATACTATGAAATCTTAGGGTGTTACATTCTACCCTACTTAAATAAATTTAGTCCTCGCAATTTGAAATTGTTCTTCGAAAATAAATTCTTAAAAATAGAAAAATACATTTGTGGAAAACTCACATCGGAAATTGGGTTAATAAAATTAAGTCTTAGTAAGAGGTTAAGGGAAATGAAAAATTCACCACCAAATTATAATCTCAATTGGGAGAACATTTTTGGAAATAAGAGACATATAATTGAATGAAAAACGTAAATATTTATAGGGAGTGATTGAGGGCATCAATCACAAACAAGTGTAAAATTGAGGTCCTCAGAGCCATAAATCTATGATGATTTAAAATATCATTATTTCAACATAAGGTATTAGGATAACAAATATTTGGTTTTAATATTCCTTCCCTAATTTTTAAGTATTAATTTATTCATAGAATAAGAAGAAAAAAATATACTTGACAAGTAGAGTTTCATCCTTCAACTAATTCCTACCACAAACTCATCTTTCACTCCAAAAGATAATAGAATTAAAAAATATTCTATTTATCCTAATGTATAGGGTTCAAAAAATAATGAATTTATAATTAATTTGTCAGACTATTTAAAAAACTACATTATACAAACCAGGACATCGCGTAGGCCAATGGTAGGTGATGCACCCTTGCCATGCTTCAGTTGCAGGTTCATGTATTTCCAGACGTGACAGATTGCCACCTGACCTCCGGGTTATCCTTTTAATGAAAATCTAAAAATAATCTC
Source organism: Viscum album (assembly GCA_963277665.1). NCBI lineage: Eukaryota > Viridiplantae > Streptophyta > Magnoliopsida > Santalales > Viscaceae > Viscum > Viscum album. The sequence goes on along the minus strand of OY728156.1, from coordinate 1,436,155,764 downwards.
AAGGAGTGATTTAACCTTAAAAATAGTATCCAATGTCAAACATAATTGATTCCAACCTTTAGACTTATCCAAAATGATTTTATCCAAATTCACAGTCCAAAATTTATAAGGAAGGTAAACACAATGAAGATCATTTTTACCATATAATAACATGTGAATACCTTCATCATGTATTCTTTTAAAACAATCTAACACCATGAATTTACATAAAATATTATTGATTTAATTCAGTCTCTCTTATTCCTTATATAATACTAGATATATTCCTTATATCCAAAATTTTTGAATATTCCAACAATGATGGAATAAACAAACCATTAATCGGTTTCAAGGTAGTAAAGAATATCCAATAAAATTTATCCAAATAAATCATATATTATTCCAAAATCACTACCTTAGTATAAGGACAATATTATGGTTTACCTTTCCTTCAACCATTTATTTTCCAAAAAGTTTAACCTGAAACTATATCACATTACTTGGTACCATATAATCTCAAATCCTTAATGAAATAGTACTATAATGCAATCATTTTTTATTTCCATAATTCATATAACCAGTACATCGTTGATATAACACTCAAATGAAATAATTATTTAATAACAACGTAATTACACTAGTCATTCCACTTCATCTTTGGTAGTATCATAACTTTATTATTATCTAATAGCATCATTTGGGGCATACTCTGATGATTTGGAATTTGATTTGCATAGTGTCCCAACTCCTTTTAGATGAAGCATTGTAAATTTGAAACCTTTTTCTTACCCTTGAAATCACGTACTTGGTGTCCCTTTTCTCCACACTTATAACAAACTCTCATTCCCTTCAAGCATTTTTACCTAGGTGATTATTTCCATAGTTATCACATATGTGAAAATCCTTCTTTCCCCTCTTCCCTTCATCTATCTTTCTCTATACCATCCTTTTCTTCTCTTTATTCCCATCAATGACATAGGACATTGGGGATTCTTTTGTTATCTTATTTACACATGATATTATTTCTTCATATGATGAGAATATGTGGGAGACTATTTCCTTTCTAAATGATGGCTTAAGACTATGAACGATATGATCCTTCATACCCTTTGGATCATAAATATTGCGAGAGTTCTCATTCATTCAAATGGGTGAAATTTCCAAATGACAACACACACAAGGTTAGATCATATCATACTGTATAATCCAAAAACTAGAAAAATTATCAACATTATTTGAATATTTTCTCACATCTAGTCTCATAATCATAAAAATTATTTTTTTTCTAGAATATTTACTCAAATATCCTTTATAATGGTTTTTAAATAAATTGTGAATTATCCTAAGCATATCCCCCTGGAGTGTCCTAAACAAGAGTGCAGAAAGTCTCGTTGTTGTGCACTAGTTCCTGTTAGAGTCTAGCTCAAAGAGGTGTTTTTAGGTTTTACCCCTAGGTACATTTGTGCCAGAGCTGCCTCTACTTGCTCATATCTAGACAGGGATGTATTGCTTGGAAAACTCACAAAATATCTACAGTACCAAAATTCTAGGAAGTTATTCTATACTAATACTCAAAGTCTATCTTAGGGTAATGTTCTCTAATCAGATTTTTTTCTAAATCTAGTCTCCAAGGTTTGTACTAAACTTCCTATGATACCAACTAAGATACCCCAACCCCAGAAGCTCAGAGCCTATGTATTATTTTAATACAGTGACATGATTATAAGGAATCAAGTCCCGAAGGACTGAACTATTTAGTAGTCTTGGAAAATAGATTATATACATGAACGTTACATTACACATTAGAAAATAAAACACAACATAAATGATCCTTTGAGAATTCCATTAATCCCTTAGCTTAACCCTACTTATAAATCATAATACACTTCTTGGAATCTTGGTAAAATAAAACACAAGAAAGGGGTGAGCTCAAAAGCTCAGTGAGGGTAAGCAATACAGTGTAAGATAACATAAGCATTGGGCATGGTGAATAACTGAAAACACATGCCTTTATGAATAATAAACATATACAATTTATGGGAGGAATATGAGCTGAGTAAATAATTCCATTATAAAACATATTAATGGGTATTCTACTAGTCGAATAACCACATGAACCATTAATATTATTTTCATAATGAGAGAATGTATAATGTCATACATTCTAAAACATTTTTTCATGGCATCGTCCATGACATTAAAAAATGATTAAGGCCTCAGCCAAAACCTTATATCAAATTTGAGAAAGGCCTTGTCCAATTCCATGTCTAATTGTCTCATTAGACATACTGATGCACCAAGGAGCTATAGCAGGCTCCACCCGTCACTTACTATGTCCTATACATTTCTCATATGAAAAGATTGAAAGATAACATAAACATTCATATTAAAACTAGCATACAAAATGTCAATACATAAACTATAAATAATTAATGGTATAAAAATAACATATCCATAGTCAAATATATCACAAAACCTTCAATAAAATATGTAAGATTTGTATCATAATAAATCAACTTCAAATAAGTTTAAAATCCATCACAGGATGTTGACATAGATGAAAATGATTAGTAAAAGTCTTTAAGAGAAATATCCATTTTTCATGAAAACATTTAAAAATCACACATTTATAAAGGAATTAATTTAAAATATTTTTTTGAATCAAAGTTTCCAAAACCACTTGGATACTTTTGAATGGAATTGACATTTTAAAATTATCATGTCCATATAAATAAATCCTTAAAACCATTTTGAAAACATGGACATTAATGAGAAAGGTTTAGAAGAATAAATCTTTAAAGCATTTAAAATGACATTTCAGTAAAAAAATCCCTTAAAAAATCCCTTTGAAAACTATTTTATGAAATATGTACATGGATAATAAATATGTCCCAGTAGATACTTATGTAAAAACAACCTCGGATAATAAAGAGATTGTGAAACTAACCCTTACCGATTTGGTAACTTACGAAACATAAACCTCATGAAAGAAGTATCATACAATGAAGATGTAAATACCCATAAATTAAATTATATTACAAAAATAATACAATAATGTTCAATACATACACCACACAAATGGAAATAGTTGCAATATAGCATGAATCTTACGGGAAAAAGAAGTTAGATGGAAACCCCTTACCTAGCACTTTCCTTTGGTCAAGGGTACGTTTAACCTCATATATAATGACCATATTATGTTTTTAAATTATAAATGACCCATATTCATATTTATTATCTCATACGTGATTCATTTATGACTTTATACTACCCATTTAATAATGATTTCCTTGTTAAATTAACATTTTGGGTAATAATCACTTTCTTTATCGTATGTGTTTTAACTTGTTATTCTTGATCGTATCATTTAGATCATGATTTAAATATTTAAAGAATATAAATCTTTATTTATATGTCATATATATTTATAATATAAATATTTATAATAGATATATATATGAAATGGAAGGCACCGTTTATGGAGACAGTAGGTCGTACGTACGCATAAATGTTGTTTCCGTTTTCATATCGTATTGAACAGAAGTAAGTGAATAAGATAAATGTAAGTATATATATATATATAGTAGATTACTATGTCATATATTACATACTTATTAATAATATATATTTTTATAATCATCATTGAATGGTGAACATGGAAATGAATCTCATCACGTTTGTGGAGACGGTAATCCGTATGTACGCATGAGCGACAATATCATTATATTGATGGTGAAATCGTATGTAATTGGATGGTATATCATATATACAGAATCATTAACATGTTATATTTATTATTTACATTAGTTATACTCATTATTATACCCACCAAAATAATGAAGTGTTTGAATAACAAACTACACCACGACGTGGAGACGGTAAGCCATACGTATGCACGTATAGTGACTTTGTCATTTATAGGATGAAAATAATAAAGAATATGGATGTACCATATTTATAATTACATCATATTATATAGAATTTACTGGAGTTATTATTTTGATATTGAAACAACAAAGAACTAGGAAGTGGAAGAAGAAAAGAACTTGAAAGAGGGTGGAAAAATTATTACCTCTTCTTTGGGTGTTTCCTTTTGAGTTGATCAAAAGGGCTCCTTAAGTTGGATTTTTGATAAAATTATGGAATCTATGTTTATGTGAGGGATTTTTGGAGGATATTTGGTCAGGTTTTGTCCAAGACAAATGGCTTTGTAGGTGTTAATTTGAGAGAAGGGGAAGTGCCCTTTTATAAGAGGGGTGAGGGTAACTTTAGGAAAAACTAGAAATATTATTTTATAATAAAATAATTTTCGGTTTCTAATGGCTCAAAAATGAATTATTTCAAGTATTATATGGGGATAGGTCGAAAATTTCTCAACCAATGGGTTTTATACAGGTTTATATCAGCATATTAACCTTATATTTGTTATTTAACTCTTAGTTAAATAGTTTGACATTTACCATGTTTCTTTGTATTTTTATACTATATGGTTAATAAACTTACTATAACAAGCCAAGAAAACCCCAAGTGGTTCATTATTAATATATATAACCTTATATAATTACTTTGGATAAACCTTAGATTTTTATGAATATTATTTCAATTAATAATATAATATTTTTTTTAAAAACACATTTATGTTAATTTTGAAACTATTTAGTATTTTGTTTTTGTTAAAGTCATAACAACATGATTACTTCAAACCAAGTACATTGAATCAATAATAACATTTCATATTCACCTAGAAAATTTGTGGATGTCATACAAACTTTTAAATTATATTTTTTTAATATTTATAATACCATTTATTTGATTCTTTCACTAATAAGGTGATTACTGCATCATCATTGTGTCATTAATAAATTTAATTATTTAATGTCTAAAAATTATAAATAAAATAAAATTCTGTAGGAAATAATTTTATATTTTTAATTAATTTTTATATTCTAAATGATAAATTATATAACACCTTTTAAAAATTGTTTTAATAAAAGATATATGTTTATCTCATTTTTGTCTTTACTTTAAATTAGTTGACATAAAGTCTCATTATCACTCTCAAGTGGCTCCATGTGGTCCCAAAATTGACCCAAGGATGGCCATTTTTGGAAATGTATTAACCAATAGGAATATAACACATGTTAGGGTAATTTAATATTATTATAATAATATTTGTTTACCCTTATTTACCAGATTTACCCTATAACCATGGTAAATAAAATATTTACTAAAGTAAATATTCATAATGTCTAAAAATAAAAGTTACCTATTTACACAATTTAGACCCCATGATTCCAAATATTCAATCCTTTTCCCAAATTGAAGACACAAAAGTGGTAGGAATTAATTTAAAATTAATTCCTGTGGTCAAAATAAAAAGCGTCTTTTTAAGAAATAATAACTATTAAAAGATTATCACTTGTTTATGTCCAGTTTAAATGTGAAATTACATCCAATGAACTAAATTATATTAAATTATAAAAATATAATCTAATTAAACTTTAAAACCTCTAAAATTTATAATTTAACACTCCAAATTATTTTGATTAAAAATGTGGTTTTTAATTAAAATTTAGTATTTTCACTATTCATCAAAATATGAAAGTTATCAGAAAAGTACCCAAAATTTATCCAGACTAAATTTTTATGTCCTGATTATGAATAATAATTTAATTTTATTAAATTTAGTATATACAAGTGTCAAATATTGGTTTTAAAAAAGGTTATCCATTAAAAGGGGGTAAAATTGCATTTTTTAAAAAATACTTCTTTTATCAGAAAAAATGAATTTGTCCTTATATTATGTCTCATAAACATATAATATGGATTCTAAAGTTATATTGATTATATAAAACTCAAAAATTAGTTAATACTATTCATAACTGCTTTTTTAATGACTAGTTTGGTAAGTCGTGGTGCGCTCGAACTCAGTTTTGCGTGTCGTGAAAGTTAATGAATTTCTTTGAAGAGATAACGTACTATGAAATCATGGGGTGTTACAAGAATTATCAAACCCTATGAATCCAATTTATCTAAGATTATGAGGGAGATAATATAACTAATATTTTCCCCTAAAAAATCATAAGTTGTGATGCAACAACTTAAGCACAAGAAAAACTATTTACAGGAGATGTTCAAGATCATAGAGATCATGAACCAAACCCTATTCACCGATCTACCCCATGAAAGTCTCACAGTCACGCATCTTACCAATAGGGATTTTTCTGGTGTATTAATGGGATATGTATTCAGGTCCAATATATATGAGTATAGAAATTATTTTCTATAGAATAATGTATGTATTTTCATCATATCATTTTTTACTTTATATATGATTTTATTTTGATATAATAAAACATAAATTGTATTTTTGTTTAATATTTCAATTCAATTAAGGAATTTATATAGAAGAATTAATGTATTTTTTAAATAAATATTATTTTAATAAAATATTATTATGAAATAATTTTTATCATTCCTAAATGTTTGTAAAATTTTTATGATGCCAAATGTGATTTTATAAGGGTTTGAAAACACTTATTGTCCAAAAACCTAGTATATATCAAAAAATGAAGAGTACTGTTTTAAAATTAAAAATACACACATTTATAGAATTATTTATATAAAATGAATATTATTTTTTGAAATAGAATATTTAATTTATCCGATATTTAATTTTTAATAATTTTCATTACCATTCGATTTTTTGAGTAAAAATTAAATACAGTATAAATATTTGGTGCATTATGAAATCATCTTGACCCAAAAGAGATTTAATAAAAATAATAAACGGTATCCAAGAACAAATATATATTTTCCATTTAAAATAACATGATTTTAATGTTATTTTATTAATTTTATAATTTTTATCAATCCTCCATTATTATTAATATATTTTATGGTTTTAAAATCATTTATTTAATATTATGATTCACTTCCAAAGAATCAAGGGTATAATTTTATTATGTTATTCCATTTTCCATATAAAATAATGAAAACAACTCATATTTGGAAAATACCGTGGGATATAACATGGAAAGGTTTTTTTGGTTATTTTATTATATAGATTAGAAAACCTATGTCTGGGAAATTTCAATGAAATCACCACTCATTTCTTATATAAACCCACCCATTTCCCATTTATAATAACTAATAATCCTTTTAGTATTTCCTTACTCTTCACAATATTCTCTAGAGTCATCCCAATGCACCCTGAAGCTCTTATGAATCCCATGTAATGCATTTTGACTCACACACTCAAGTAAGGGTTCTTTTCTTTCTTCTCTGTATTCATGTTCTTCATTATCTTATTCAGTCTATTCATATTTCCTATTATTGGGATTTATTTTTTCAAATCCATATTAATATCCATTTTTATTACAATTTATGATATACAAATTTCTCATTCATCAAACCATATTATAAATATTTATGTTACATTTCTATGATGCCGAAATTCCAACATGATTTTCCCTAAAAAAATTGTGTAGAGAAAACATGTACCCATTTCCTATCAAGGGCATTCACCATTTTGAACCTATACTTACTAAACTATGATATACATTAATGTACACGACTATACATTATTCTAGAATAAAATGTGATGATAAATTTTCCTATGTTTTATGATCCATGTGGTACACCTAAGCATGAGAATGTAATTAATGTGATCAGTGCACCAAATATCATATAGAGCTCAAATGAATTGGGTATTGTGTTGTCTTAGAAGATTTTATATTGGGATATGAATCAAACATAAATCATTTATTGTAATTTTTCCATCCTAATATATTGGATACAATCCTTGACCTATGTTTATAATGAAGTGTTTCATATAGTTTCCACATTTCCCATGTTTCCCTTATGATTTAATTATATATCATGCCTAATTTAAAAAGATTATGATTCTAAATCATTTTATGCCCCATTAATATGACTGTTGTTTAACATTTATAACATTTTTCATGTTTTTCCATGTTTATTTCACTTACTAGGATTTATAGATCACCCCTTTCTCATGTATTTTACATGGTTATCCAATTCATTTTTAAGTAAATTGTTTAAGGATGTTTTCAATAAAGACGACGTATTTCTTTTTTATGTTTTCATGAAATATACCTAATGAAAAAATACAATAGACATGTGAATTTGTTTTGGTTATATTATTTCCAATCTTTTGTACAAAATTATGAATTACTGTGTTATAATGAGAAGGTGTGTTATAGTTGGTATCATAGGAAAAGTTTTGTTATTTTTTGGGTATAGATTTAGATATATATAGAGAAGTTTTAGGGATACGAATATGTGTAAGAAAAATTCCTAAAATTTTGGAATTTATAGTGTTAATGGTTTATAAATAAAATAAATCCTTATCTATATACTAAATGTAGATGCATCTCTATGACATATGTACATATGGGTAAATCCTGAAAACAACACATTGATCTAGAATTGATCGGGAACAGGTGCATGACAACAAGCCGTATAGGACGCCTGGATTAACAGCCATAGGGAAAATGCTTTCTTAAATTCACAAGCTCATTATGTACCAATTTTAATGGAAAAAAATCCCATATAAATATATTTTAGGAAATATATCATGTATGATATAGATTAAAGCCTTTAAATTTATATGTTAAGAAATACAAGTAACGTATAAGTCATACCATTAATTTCCTTAGATGACTTTTTTTTGTATTTACTATTGTATCAAAAATCATCCCTACTTTTCATTTTTTATTCTAGACAATTGCTAGAATTTGGAGCAATCAGGTAAATAACCAATGTGAAGGCAATGTGATGATTTCTGCAATGAGATGCCCAAACTGATGAGAGAGAGAATAACAAAATTTAGGAAGATAAAATCTCATATAAATTTTGTTATGAATAAAATCGTAGACTAGGAGGATCATCCATATTCCACTAAGGGAGAACATGATATGATTATGAGATTTAAGAGACAAATGCCTCTTACTTTCAATGGATCATCAAATCCTTTAATTGTAAAATAATGGATCAAATAAATTGATAATATCATCTCTATCCTTCAATGTTATGAAAAAGATAAGGTTATACTTTTAGTTTATTGTATGGAGGGAGAGGTTTATTAGTGGTGTGCATTGATCAAGAATATTAAGCATGAATAAGTGATCAAACTGATGTGGTGGAAGGAATTCTAAAATATATTTTTCAATAAATACTTTTATCAAACTCTCCTATTTAAAATAGAATGGATTTTTCTTGGCCTCAAGAAAAAATTATGAAGAATTTATTATGGTGTTTGATGAAAGATTCAAATGAATTGGAAGATATTACTCCATCTTTATTTTTTCCCTCGAATGTAATGTTGAGGGCTTCAGTGGTGGGATAAAACCTTGTCTATGAAAATCTATAATAATCAGATACATTGATAACTATGAATAAATTGTCTGATGTTCCCTAAAAGTAAAAATAGAGATTAGAGATTATCAATTTTATCTTGGGAATAATAACCATATATTAGATTTCAATTATGGAGGTTATGTGGAGAAATTTTGAAGTGCCATAAAATTTCAACATCCTTCTTATCAAAGGGGTACAAAAATAATCTTAGAAATTTCCTATTGGAAAAAAGGATATGATTTAGGTGTGACATGGATGGAAACCACCCTGATAATTGCCAATAGCAGAATTCGAATAATGTGATGGAGGAAAGGAATACTCCAATCAAACCATAGTGAATTTTTCATTGCATCAACATCAATGGAAAAAATAGATATTCTCAAACCAATGCACTACAAAAAGTGTTTTCGGAGACAACCAACAACCTACAAGGCAGTAATGGTGATATTTTTCCATCAAAATTGATGATATAGATCCCATAAACAAAGGGGTGATAGTTACACTAATAATTTATTCAATAATAGAAAATATACTTTTTGATTCTAGATTTACACATTCCTTCATTTCACTAATGTTTAATATAAGTATTCAATCCCCTCCACAAATCATGGAAGTAGAGATTTTTTTTGAGAATAGAAAATTGTGATGTTATTAGATCTCAATTATAAAACTCCTCCACTATCAAAATTTGTAGGAAGACATTACCAACAAACCTTGTCACACTCCCTTTAATAGAATTTGATGCCACTATGGTAATGGATTATATTTACCTATATATATCCAACATTAATTTCCACAAGAAAGAAATCACTCTCCATATCATGAATCAACCCCCAATTCTTTACAATTTTCAAGGTGGAGGATGAATCTACTTTACCACCAACATCTCAAGCATAGATATTATTTCCCTATGATAAAGAGTATCTCTCTAAAATGATTGAGTATAAGGAAAGAATCACCCTTGAAGACATGCCCATAGTGAGGGAATACACTGATTTGTTTCACAAGTAATTATCTTGTCTTACTCATAGACAATATGTTAAATTTTCCATCACTCTTATACTAGGGTCATTACAATTATAAAATACAACATATAGAATGGTTGATGTGGAAATCAAGGAGATGAAGAAACAACAATAGGAGAATCTAGGTAAAGGGTTCGCATACCCTAGTGATTCACCAAGGGGTGAATCATTCCTCTTCATCAAGAAGAATGATAGTTCCATGTTTATATCCATTGATTATCATGATCTCAACAAGATCACGATAAAGACCAAGTATCATATACCATATATTTATTACTTGTTAGATCAGTTATGTGGAGCAAAATACTTCTAAAAGGTGGATATATAGTCGAGATATTACTATTTTAGGGTGAAGAAGGGGGATATCCACAATATATATTTTCGTACAAGGTACGAGCACTATGAGTTCATAGTGATTCCATTCAGAATCATTATCGTTCCAAAATTATTCATCAAATTCATGAATATTATCCTTTTGGAATAACTTGATTTTTTATTAGTTTTTATTGATTATATTCTCATATAATCCAAATGAAAGGACGAGCATGAGGAGTATCACATCACTATTCAAAATTCATTAAAAATTAGAATCATTATACAATGTACAATAAATGTGAGTTCTGGTTGATGGAAGTCTCATTCATAGGTCACATTATCACAATAAATGAGATATTTATAGATATATAAAATATAGAAGAAGTTGAGGGATGGTTGAGGCCAACATCTATGAGAGCAATCTGTAGTTTCATTCGATTATCTATGTACTGTCATTGATTTTTGAGAAATTTCTCAACAATTTCATACCTTATAACCAATATTACTCGGAAGGTAGTCAGATTTTTTATAATAATGAATGTGATGAGAGATTCATGGTGTTGAAAATAAGGCTTATCATTTCTCTTATGATCACACTACCAATAAGTGGATAAATTTTCATTGTATTCGGAAATTCCTCAAATAATGTATTTGGTTGTGTCTTAATGAAAAATGGAAATGTGATGGCTAATGTTTCATTCAATTTAAATTTCATGAAAAAAACCACATAATTTATGTTCTATAGTTTGTAATAATGATCTTAAAATTGAAAATATATAAGCATTATATCTTTTTGAATATGTTTGAAATATATATAGATCAAAAAAGCCTCAAGTATATATTCATAGAGAAATAGCTAAATAAGTTCCAATGATTATAAAAAGGTCTGATCAAGGACTATGATTGTTCAGTACTCTACCGTATTGATATAGTAAATAAATTGGTATAGAATATTACTAGAAATGACAAGATATTTTATAATTGATTTGAATTGAGATGGATTTTATCTTCTTATACATGAACAGAGTCAACCTGGGAATCTTAAATAAGTGAACATAATCAATCCATTCAAAAATGATTTCTCAACCATCTATTTTAGAAAATATAAAATATTCTCAATAATATGATTTGGAAATTCACAAAAAAAAAATTAGAAGCTATAGGAAAAGGGGTATCCTTGGATTTCAATGTCAAAGAAGAAGGATTTCTATGATTTGGGTCATTGCTATGTATACCTACCACCAAATCCAAAGATAAAGATGGAACTGTTGGATGCTGCACATAGTTTGACTATATTCCTAAATATATGAATCATATATATGTATCAAGATATTTGATATCACTATTAGTGGGTCAATATGAGGAAATATATCATATAATATTCATCAAGTTTCCAGTTATTTCATCAAGTGTACACTGAAAAAAATCTAAGGGGATCATGTGACTATTACCCATTCCAACATGGAAATGGGAAACCATCACCATGTAATTTTCCACCAGAAATCTAAAGAAATCGAGAATAAATAATCCTATATGGGTTGTTGTGGATTTTATTACAAATACAGATCACTTTATCGCAATTTGAGATGAATTATCACAAGTTTCATGAATATACCTTTGAGAGGTGGAGAGATTTCATTTAACACCACTATTGATTGCATCTGATCAAGACCCTTGATTTACCTTCACGTTCTAGATTAGTCTCCATCATTATATAAATAATGAGTTGAACTTCAGGATGCCTTATCAGCCCTAAAATAATGTCCAATCCAAGTGGACTATCTAGGTATTTGAGGACATGTTGAGAAAAATATCAACTGAATTCAAAGGGGGATGTGACCAATATCTTTCTTTGGTTGAGTTCTTATACAATAACAGTTTCCACTCAAGAATGAAAATGTCTCCCTATGAATCCCATTATGGGAATTGGTGTTAAACACATGAATTTTTGGATTATGTTAGGGAAGAAAAACATCTAGGTCCTAAAATGGTCAAGTAAATGGTTGAAAAGGTTAAGACCATTTAGAAACACATCAAATATACTCATAGTCGACAAAATAACAATGTTTACAATCATCAATGATACATAGAGTTTGATGATGGGGAGATGGTATTCCTATGAATATCTAATGGGAATTAAGTGATGATATTTGAGAATAAGGGAATGATTAGTCCAAGATACATCGGCCCCTTTGAGATCCATTATCGCATCAGAGTGGGGCCAACCGACTAACATATTTACCTAGCCTATCTCAAGTTCATGATGCATTCCATGTATCCCTCTTGATAAAGTATATACCATACCCCCCACATTTGATCAATATAGAGGTGGTAAAATTGGAGAATGATCACTCCTATGAAGAGAATCTAGTGAAAATCTATGATCATAGAGAAATATTTCTATAAAGTTATACAATTCACATTGTCTTAGTATTTTGTAGAAAAACCAAGTTTGAAGAAGCGATATGGGAAGATGAGGAGGTGATGAAATTGAGTTTCTATAATAAGTTTTATTATGGGAAATGAATATTTCAATGGTGAAATTTCTGAATATAATAATAATATAATGGCCAGAACAATAATAAATAAATTACCCTAATAATTTAATTAAATTTTTTATTAGGTGATATGGTTATAGAAAAAACATTCACTTCATTGGTATTATTATATCATATTTGATTTTTAATACCGTTATATACCATTACCATTGATAATATATCAGTTGAATTGTGTTCACATGCCTGGTACAAATATAGGTTTTTACAATTCCAATTCAAATGGGCAAAGGAACTTATGGCCTCAACCTGTAAGATCATACCCTATGATGGACATTTATCGAAACTTCCAACATAGATAGAATAACTGGTATTTTTCATTTAGTATCCCCTAGTTTTGATCCCATATTTTAATAATGAGAAAAAAAATTTCTAGATGATGATCAAGATCATTGAGATCATGACCCAAAATATGTTCGCTAAACCACCCCATGATATTTTCACAGTCATGCACCTGACCATTAAGGAATTTATGGTGTTTTAACTCCAAATGAATCAAGATCCTAGAAATATGAGTATGTAAATTACTTTATATAGAATAATGAATACATTTTCATCTTATTATTGTTAATTTAGAAATGATTATGATTGTGATACAATAATACATGAATTGTATATTTGGGTAATATTATAATTCATTTAAGTAATTTATTTTCATGAATTAAAGGATTTTTGAATTAATTAAAATTTTAATAAAATATTATTATTAAATATTTTTTATCAAATATAAGTGATCATATATTTTTTATGATGTCAAATGTAAATTTTTAATGCTGTAAAAATATTATTTTCAGAAAACCCATCATTTACAAATAAATGTCAATAATTATATTAAAAGTAAAAATATATATATTTAGAATTTTTTTAATAAAATAAATATTATTTTTTTAATCAAAATTTAAAAATTATCCAATAGTGAATTTTCGTAATTTTTTGAGATAATTGAATTTTTGGTAAAAATTAAATACCGTATAAATATATGTATGTATTATGACATCATAATGACCCAAAAGTGATGTAATAAATACTATGAAGGGTATCCACTAAAAATTATTTATATGTTATTTAAAATACTTTAATATTATGTTTATTTGATTAATTTTAAAAAGAATTTGGGAGTCTTCCAAAACCTTTAATATATATTAAGGTTTTAAAATCATTTATTTAATGGTATGACAAACATCCACACAATCAAGGGTAATAGTTTTTTATGTTCCTCCCTTAGACTTAAAAAAATAAAAATCAATCCCATTTTTTAAAAACCATAGTAAATAGCCAAATGATGGATTTTGGGTTTTGTTGTTTTGTTATATTGAGTCCAAAACATAAGTTTGATAATTATTAAATAAATCTACACTCATTTCCTATATAAACACACACAAGATCCTATTTATCATCACTCAAAATCATTAGATTAGGTACTCACTTATCCATACCCTCTCTAGAGTCCTCCTAAATATTCCCCAAATCTCTTAAGATGTCTCTCCCTAGATTTTGAATTCACACACTCAAGAAACGATACTTTTCTTTCATCTATTTATTAATGTTTATTAATTCTCTTATTCATCCTATTTAAAAAATCCTATATTTGGGATATATAATTCCATGTTCTTATTACTATCCATTATCTATTCAAATGATGAGTTAACCCTTTCACTCTCATCAACCCATTTTATGTATTTTTATGTCCCCCGTTATGCTTATGAAATTCAAATATGATTTTTTTGTGCTAAGCAACTGTGATGTGATTACCCATATCCATTTAATATCAAGTGAGTTAACATTTAGGCATGTATAATTATTGATTGGGGACTTAAATGCATGTATTCTACAGTACATGGTGATGGAACAATATGTGGTGATAAATGCTCCCAAGTTTTAGGATCTATGAGGAACAAATAAGCATGATAATGAAATGAATGTGATGGATGCCCCCAATATGATAAAGTGCTCCAATGAAATGGGTAATGATTAGTCTCATGAGACATCATATTGGTACATGTTGAAAAACTATTTCCTTTATGTGGCTTTTTTCATCATGATTTCTTGGATGTTATCCCTGTCCTATGTTAACGATGAATTGTTTTATATTCTTTCCACATTTCGCATGTTTCCTTTGTGTTATCATGCTATATCATGCCTCATTGATCGTTATTATGATTCAACTCCATCTATTCCACTATGATACTCCTATTTTCTAATATTAATTACTTTATTCATTTTATTTCATGTTTAATCCCTTACTATGCTTTATGCCTCCCCCATTTCTTATGTATACTCCCAAGTTATCCCATCTAGTTTTAAGTGCGATCTTGCTGAGTATGTTTTCAATAAAAATGGTGAATTTCCTATTTAGGTTGTTATGTAATGTACTTAATCCCCAAAGAAACTATTCTTATCAATATTATGGGGTTTATTATTTGTAATATTATGTAATTAATTATGAATTAATGTGTAATAAATAGAATTCTTGTTATACATGGTCTCTTAGAAACCACACATGGTTTTAAAAACAATGTTGTTGTTGTGTAGGGTACCTATTTCCAAGGCCACGCAGTTTGGTCCCTCGCCATGATTATTTCTAAAAACCATTAACCAACCATCTTCAGGGTGAGTAGTTTATCCACACAATTTTCAATAACCATGCACCAACTGTGAAACTTATTCAAGGGGCCACTTCTTCCTCCCTTTCATGCCTCGAACCCCTAATACACCCCTGAGACAACATATATTCTTAAGATAAATTTCATAAAACATTTTAAAGGGAGTTAAAAAAATATAAAAAATACCTTATAATATGTCTGGGATCAAACTACCTACCCAAAATTATAATTTATAGTCTTCGAGCCACACCTCCAAGTATCATTGAGTTTAAAAGGTAAAAATATTAGGCAATAAGGCCCACATAAATTCATACCTATCTAATTACCCCTATTAAATGTTAGCATACTGACAAAAAACTCAAAGTGATGGAACTACCTTACTTCATAAATCATTATCACTCTGATCCACAACATGATCCAAATGTTCTTCAAAGGTCACATTATCCTTAAGCTCAACATCATCATCATTAATCACATGAGAATTTTTTGGGAGACTCTTTCAAATATAAGACATAATGAAATCATTAGGCATAACACTATACCACAATGAAGTAGACTATAGGTATGAAACTTGCATTATCCACTCCACAATCTCAAATGACCCCACATACCAAGGAGCCATCTTTCTTTGTTTCTAAATATGATGATATCCCAACCATGTTAACACAAGAAGGAACACATTATCACCCACAACACAATCCATAGATCGATGAATTTTATCTACATACAACTTCTACCTACTTTGATACATATAAATTTGATTCTAAATAAACTAATCCAACTTTGAGGTCTCCTCTATGAGATTCAGACCCAACTACATTGATTTCCCATCCTCCATCCAACATAACAAGGATCGACAAGGTCTACCATATATTTTATCATATGTTTCCATATGAATAGTTTTGAATAACTAATGTTTTATTCCTATTGAACAACCACTAAGTTCTTTTCTATGGTTCCACTATAATCTTGGACACATGCTCTCTACATGTCCACTATTACATTAATGGTTCTCTTCTACATCCCATAATTCCATGGGTGTAAATTTATACTCATAAGAACATGTATACCAAGAAACTTTTGAAAACCATCCCAAAAGTGTGAAGTTAAATTGGGATCATGATCTGAAACAATATATTAATATACCCCATGCAATCATACAATCTCCCAAATATACATGTCACCTGGCTAATATAGGGAAAATGTCTCTCAAACATGAATGAATTGGGACACTTTTATCAATCAATCAACAACTAACCAAATCAAAACATTCCTCAATGGTATCCTTGAAGACCCACAAAAAAATATAGGGTGACATTTCCCCACATACATTCTAAGATATTAAATTATTGTAGTTATCCACATGGATATTGGTGATCAACCTTGATATCCTGAATGTTTTAGCACTGAGGCATGTAGCCTATAGCCTCTTTCTTTATCCATGGACAACAATACTAATTGCAAAGATCGCGATACATTTTGGATAAAACATGATGCACTACATATTTAAATGAATGGAACACACACATCGTCTCCATGGAGACCGAAGGCTCTTACACATGTTAATAAATTATTTTACCATTTTTTTAAATTAAATAAATATAAAGGATAATAACGTATTCTATATTCAAAATACTAGGTTCATTAAATTAAATTCATGGAACGTGAATAAAACAACTCTTCATTAATATTTCATTATGATCTCCTAACTTCCTCTGAGTTCTTATATATACATAGGATTACATGAGGAATATATATACAATATGGATGAGCTAAAAATATAGGTAGGGGAATATGAATGGAAAAGATTCAAAGCACATGAGCCAATAGAATAACATGATAACATAAAATTCATTCTATGTGAATAAAAATTCATATTCAAATCATAAAAAACAATTATTAAATTGATCATTTAAATATTGGAATGTGGAAGAAACACATAACATGAAATAATCACGAGTGACAACTAACTTCCAAGATGGTATAAAATGTTGGACACAGACCCATTATGGGTTATGATTACTCCCTCACCCCATACATGATATATACTGATAATAAACATTACCCAAGGCATTAGATCTCTATCTGGGTTCACCTGTCATAACATGTTCATGAATATGTGTTCAATATAATAAATCAAAAATGAGTAACAAACCTAAGGGTTTCCCATGGAATGAAATGGGTATCATAATCATACCATAAGGAATAATTAATGAGTGTATCATGATTCTGTTCCAAAAAGAATGGATATAAATCATAATTATAAATTAATAAGGAAAAATTAACATTGATCATGATAAATTATTTCTAAATTATGGGAAAATATGTAAAAAATGTGGTGAATAATCATTATAAATAACCTAATTTTCGGTTTAAGGGAAAATATTAAAGAGTCGTTAAAGAGGGAAAAATGGAATAATTGTTTATATAATCCAAGAATTGAATAAGGATATTTTTTCATGATAAAATTTCTTATTTTAGAAAAACAATGGTGCCATTATTATAATTTTAGAGTCTACTTGATAATTCATATGAAATGGGGAAGTTACCTTTAATCGGTATTTCTGGTCAGGAATAATTGATAAGTGAAGCATTTAAAAATAGTAATTCCAATTAAAATAATGTTTAATTGAGATAAATAAATATGTATTTATCATAAAAAATTATTTTAGAAAAATAAATGTATAAATAAGAATTAAATTTGAGAAAATTGTGATGAAGCCTATCTTATGGGTAATTAGCTGGTTCAAAGATATCTATTAACTTGAATTTGAATGTGTTCTGCACATATATTTAATTTCCTATATAAAAAATTATATTCATTAATTACTTAATCAAAAACAATTATGTATTTATTTAATTTTAGTATGTTCATTTATGACCATTTCAATGAGTTATGGAGTTCAATTTCATCATTATGAGGGCATTCGGTCCATGGTTTCTTTGTCTGTTCGCTTGGGTAATATTATGTAAGTTCTTTCAAAATATTTATATAATTAATGTAGTGAAATTATATGGTATTGATACACTTAAATAAGTTTAAATAGCCACATATATCACTTTTTCTTGATATTAGGTTGATTTTTTTGATAAAAATTTAGTGATAATTTTTTAGATTATATTGTATGTTTTTACTATCTTCATGAAGTTGTTTCATTTTATTTAATATTATTCTTATAAAGTAGATAAGAAACATGTAAAAGTTATAATTTACATATTTAATTGTTTTTGAAATGTCATAATGGGTTTACAACCTGATTGGATGGAAGTAATTGAAAATGAAAACTCATCATCCACAATTATTGTGAAACGACATATCACAGATGATGATATAATTTTTAGAATAAAAGACAAGAAAAGTGAATTTATGATGGAAATTCCATGGAAAAAAATATTAAAATAATTATATATAAGATAGTTGAGTTATCATGCTACATTGGATAGGAAATGGGATGGGAAAATAAAAAATGATATGAAATTAAAAGGGAAGGATTGAGGGTTTTACCTATTGAATGTTGTCTCTCTCAGAACCTCTTTAAAAAACTTGGGTTTGGTATATTATTAATACTAGTAGTACCTAGAATTGTGTAAGAGGATTGGTAATGAAATTGGGTAAAATATTAATAAGATACAAGGCTAATAATGTGTGAGAAGAAGGGGTTGTGGGGGGGTATTTATAGGTGGAAGAGTGGGGTGTTTTTATTATAATTTTCATTATTATATTATTTTGTATCAATACAATCAATAGTGTTGATTTATATGGCTAAAAATAGTAAATGGTTTTGGAGAGTTCAATCCAATGGGTTCTTATATAATTATTATATCACCAATGACTATATTTTTTATAATATTAATTATAGAAAATTATCGTATTTCTCTATTCATTAAAAATTAAACAATTTTATAAAATTAAAAAAATCCACCAAAACGTTTTTAAAAATGTAGATTTAAAAAATGGATTTCATATTTTAAAAATAATTTTCTCAATTTGAGAAATTTAAATTTTATAAAAAATCATCATTTATTTGAAGAAAACAGATTTGATATTATAATGGATTTTTTGACCCACTGAAAAACTAATTAAGGTATTATAAATTTATATTATAGTTATAATAAAAAATAATATTAATTTAAGTATATTAAATTATTATATTAGTAAACAAATTATAAATAAAAAATTCATTTTACAAATATATGAACACTTCATTTGTCATTTGAAAATCATTTCTTTACTTTTTTCATGATATAAATATATCATATTTTAATTTATATGGGAAAAACATTTATGTATTCTTCAATAGGAGAGGTTAATATTATAATTGTAAGATTAATATTCCAATATCCAAGTGGAAATTATAATGGTATGTGTTCCTTAATTTCTATAAATACCTCTTATTTGAATCAATCTTTGTTCACATCTATTTTCAATTATGGTTATTTTAAATTTCATATTCCAAATGAACATTGTATTATAAAAATTATGTTTTATTTTACAACTTCTTCATGATTTTGGTCATTTTAATGGATTGATAAGATCCAAATTTTCCCATTATTGTTTGATTATTTTCTATTTATTAACCTGCAGTAATTCCTGACATGATTACTTTTTTTATTTGATGACTAATGCATCAATTTTAATTTTTGGGAATAAATATTTTTATTAGTTTCTCTATGTGATGTATGTGTTTCATGACATAATTATAAAAATAAAATATCATTTATAAAATTATGGGTCATTAAATACTTCCCCCCCCCCACCATTAAATTTCACCCTTGATTTTTTTTGCATAATAAGGTGAAAACTGGGGAGGGTGATTCTCCACAATAAATTCTATTAGTTACCATGTATCCTCTATTTATTTATAGTTACTCCATAGATGTTTGACCAGTGGATTCATCTTGTTG
Source organism: Viscum album (assembly GCA_963277665.1). Taxonomy (NCBI): domain Eukaryota; kingdom Viridiplantae; phylum Streptophyta; class Magnoliopsida; order Santalales; family Viscaceae; genus Viscum; species Viscum album. The sequence continues at coordinate 1,436,135,001 of OY728156.1, read as the reverse complement.
CATAGAACATTATCTCAATTGTCCAAGATATTCATTGGTTTCTCCTCATAACACTGGTGGAAATCAAACCTATACCAACACAATATTCCAAATGGTTTAATAAATTGTTAGGAAAGGACTAAAATACCAACATTAATGTAGAACCGTTGGTATATTCTTTTGGTTTTTTTGTTTTCCCAATGGTTTAAGGAAACAGTTGGGTATAACAGGTTTTTTCTAATGGTTTAAACAAACTGTTGGGTATAGTTCTGAAGAGATTTTTCCCAACAGTTTTAAACTGTTGGGAAAGAAAATCCCCAAATATCGACACCTCCAACGATCTAGAACTCTATAGATATCAATCATTTTTACCTAAATGAGAGATCGATGCACCATATTGAATATTCTTCCCTAAGCCTCTACCATTTTGAATATTTTTCCCTAAATCTTGACGCGAACCCTACTTCCTAGCACAACATGTATGGTTTCCCAAAAAAAATTTCTTCCACATTAAATCGGTACATGTGAGTTGATTTATTTTATATTTTTTCATTCCATTTTTTTCAATGTAGTGTGTTATATGGTCCCCTTGCAAACAGAAGGCATATATCATTTTAGGTTTCTATTCGAAATCTACTTCACAACCTTCTCTTGAGGGTGCTAACTCTAATTTTAAATCAGGCATCTGTCGTTGATTCAAGTAATTTTTTTTCTTCCATTTTAAATTAGTATGTGTACCTTCATTTATTTTAGATATTTTGGTTCCATTTCACTAGAATGTATTGTGTATTATGATCCCCTTTTTAACATAAGAAATAAATCATTTTAGGTTGTGGTTTTGTTGTGATTTATCTGTATAGAATAATTTTGATTAATATTGAAGAGGTCAATATGATCCTGAGTTATTTAATCCTTGGTTTATTTTAAATTTAAGGTCTATCAGAATGGTTTCATTGGATAGACATAAATACAAATATAGAATTTTTTATCCTAAGATTAACAATAAGATACTCATGCATTATGAATTTACCACTAAATTTTGTCTTTGAAATATCACACTATAAATTTAATATGATAATACCCACACTATAAGTCATTCAATGAAGTGGCGCTTCCACCTGAACCACTAGAGTGGGCTTGGGGACATTTTCATGTGTGAATGGTCATAGAACCAAAATTTACTCTATTACATGATCATTTATTCCTACTCCGTCAAGTGGTACGGTCATACAATTGTAATATTATTTGAAATTCAAAATGAGTGTTAGTAATTATTTTCACAATTTTCTTAGTAGTTATAAAGATATATTAAGGTATTTATATCATTTTATATCTTGGTATGGATACCATAATAAAGGAGTATAACTATAATAGAACTCACCAATGTTGTTCATGCCTACACATTATTTACTCTCTGATATATATCTCACGAAGCATAATAGCATGTTCATGTGCATGAAATTATTCACCAATAGTTGATAGTATTAGAAGTCTTTAAAGGTTCACCTAAGGTGTTGTTGTGAACTTTCTTGGATTATATTGTTTTTCTTTTATTCTAGGAATTTGGAATCAATATTAGAGTGTTTTATTTTTCTTAATATTTATGGATAATTATATGGTGATAGGTTTATGTTGGACATGTGAGTCATGAACCCATATTCAATGGTAATTATAGGTTAATAGGGTTATGAAATTGTGCTTCTTGATTATCAATGTTACATGAACCCCTCTGGACACCCCTACCCCCTTCGACAATACCCCCAACCCTATAGACAATCCCACCCCCTATAAATCCCCCAACCCCCTAGACCCACCACCCTGGACAACCCCCCACCCCCTGGACACCCCCTACCCCCTTGGGCAGCCACCCCAACCCCCTGGGCAGCCCCCAAGCCCTCGAACACCCCCACCCCTGGACACCACCCCACCCTCATGGAAAGACCCCCCCAAACCCCCTGGACCGCCCCCACCCCTGGACACCACCCCGCCACCTGGACACCCCCTACCCCCTGGAAAGCCCTACCACCCTCATGGAGATCCCCACCACCCCATGGATAGCCCCACACCTGTGTGGACAGTCCTCCCACCCCTTGGACACCCCAACACCCCAGAACATCCCCTCCACCCCCATGGATAGCCCACCCCCTGGTCACCCCTACCCCCTGGATACCCCCCCACACCCCGTGGACAACCCCACCGCCCACCCCTATGGACAACCCTACTGCCCACCCCTACCCCTAGGATAGTCCCACCACCCCAAACCCCCTGGATAGCCCATCCATCATCATGGATATCCCACCCACACCCTTGTACAACCCTACCCCCCTGGACAGACCCCCAACCCTGGGGACATCTCAACCACCCCCTGGACACCCCTACCCCTTTGGATAGCCCCGCCACCCCTATGGATAGCCCTCCCACCCCCTAGACACCATGTACCCCTTTGGACAGCCCCTACACCCATGTGGATAGCCAACCCACCCCCTAGACACCCCGTACCCCCTGGACAGCCGCGCCACCCACGTGGACATCCCACCCACCCCCTGGACTCCTCGTAACCCCTAGACAACCCCCCCCCCCTCCACCCCTAGACACCCTTGACCCCCTGGATAGCCCCTCCACCCCTGTGTATTGCCCACCCACCCCTAGACATCTCGTACCTCTTGAACTACCCCCCCCCCCTGGACAGCCCGCCCACCCCCACCCCCCTGGACACCCGCCCACCCCCCTAGACATCCCCACCCCCCACCCCCCAGACCCCCCACCCCCTGGACACCCCTGACCGCCATGGACAGCCCCCACCCCCTAGGATATCCCCCACCCACTGGACACCCCTACCCCCTGGACACCCCCAACCCTTTGGGTAGTGTATGTGATCACTCAAATAATCTACTAAAACATAAAATTTCTTCTATATAAATGTTGCTCAACTCCTAAATAATTATCCTCCACATGTGTACATGATCTTTTACACTCAAGTATCTTCAATGATATTTTGTTATAAATATATTATTTTGTTTTCTTTTATATTATAATTATCATATAGAGTAGTGTGTCAGTTTTGGTTTAATATAAAGTGAACAATTCTCATTTACATAAATATATTTTTGATGAAACATCAATCTTATTGAATTTCTTTTAACGAAATGAATTATAATAATTTTTTTATAGAATGGATAGAATTTTCATGTATGAAAATGATCGAATATCAATAGATTTTAAAAAAAAATTGGAGAGATTTTTAGATTTTGAATTTCACAATGCTTCAGATACTGGTCACTTACACTGCCCCTATTACAATTGGGTTTGAAGACCTTGGTTGAGCGATGAAGAAGTCAACTGAAACATAACAATATAAGGTTTTCAATCATACTACTATGTGTGGTATCACAATGGGTATAAGATGAAATCCCAAATTGTTGATGATCCAGATGAGACAACTAGATTGGAGAATTTTTTATATGACTGGTTTCTGCTTATCTTTCATATTGAAAAAGAATGGATTCTGACCCAAGAAGATTTCGATATGAGAACACATGATGCCTCTAATGAAAATTTTGATGTTGTCAGGGTGATAAAATTGAATGATGATGCCACGACTCCAGTATATCGACAATTCAGTAAAATGAAAAAGCAGTAATTTTTAATCCGATTGTTTCATGGGAAAACTATGTATGGGATTTCTAATACTTCCATAGATTACATTATTAACTTCATGAAGGACTTACTTCCATATACTGTAGATAGTCCCTCAAACCACTATATGGCATGGAATTTAGTTTATGAACTTAGATTTTCCAACCAAAATATTGCAGTTTATTCTGGGAGGAAACTGCAGAATGAAATGATTGTATAAAATGAGGCACATCTTGCTAGAAGGAAGAAGCTGATGGAACACCATCCCGTGTGCCACATAAAGTAATGTGGAACTTTCCCTTGATCCCCAGACTCCATAATATTTTTATGTCTCATGAAATATCAATAAAAATATGATGGCATGATACTGAGAGAAATGAAATTAAGGATGAGTTTGTTCACCCTGTAGATAGATTTTCATTACTGAGATTTGATGCTCAATATCGTAATTTTGTAGCTGACGTGCGTAATGTAAGGATGGGTCTTTTTTGTGATGGTTTTAATCATTTTAGGAAGATGATTACATCGCACTGCACATGGCCTGTTTTTATACACATTTATAATCTTCCCCCATGGTTGTGTGTAAAAAAACATTCAATTTCATGAGTATATGAATATATGGCCCTTCTGATCCTAGAAATGATATAGATGTATACATGCAACCTATAATAAAATATTTTAAACTTCTTGGGTATGTGGGTGTGCGCACATACGATGCATGTTTGAAAGACATATTCCATATGGGTGATGCGATTATGTGGACGATCAATGATTTTCTTTCTTATGTAATGATGTCTTGAAGGAGAACAACTGGAAAACTATCATTTTCTATTTGTATGAATAATACACGATCCAGAAGACTGAAACATCATTGTAGTTTCAGTTTTATGAGATATCGACGATTCTTTATAGTGAACCATCCATATAGAAATAATCGTCAAAGATTTGACAATACCATGGAGACCAATGATCCACCTCATCATATGCTTGGAACTAATGTTCTTAATTAATTTAAAGATTTCAGTTATTCATTAGGGAAGGGTCAAATGAAATCTGTAAAGAGAAAGAATGTTTCCACTAAAACCTATTACAATTGGAAGAAGAAAAGTGTCTTCTTTGATTTTCCTTATTGGTCAACCAATTTATTTCTTCATTGCATTGATGTAATTCACATTGAAAAATAAATATGTAAAATTTTTCCTTCAATTCTTATAAATTCTATGAAAAAGACAAAAGATGATTTACGGTCTCGGCATGACTTGGTGTATTGGGGAATCAGACCAGGATCACATCCTGTGTGTATTAGTGAAAATAAATGGAAAGTTGAATGTGCTTCATATGTGATGGAACCTAAAGAAAGAAACATATTTCTATATTTACTAGATACTATTAATATTCTTGATGTCTATTCAACAAACATATCTAAACGGGTCAAGAAAAGAGAGTTAAAGCTAAAATATTTGAAGACTCGTGATTATCACATCCTTCTGCATGAGTTGATTCCAATAGAAATTCGTCAAATTTTTTCCAATAATATAAAGGTGTCTATTATTCAGTGTTTCATTTGTTTAGAAATATTTGTGCTAAGAATTTTTCTAAGTATTTCTTGAAAAAAATGTTGGCAAATGGCCCATTAATTTGTGTGAGTTAGAGAAAATGTTTCCTCCATCATTTTTCACATGCATGTTGCATATGACTATCCATATTTAAACTAAAATACTTCTCGTGGGACCTATTTCTTTTCGTTGGATGTATCCAACATAAATTAATATGTACACATTAAATTATTATATCCCTTACAGGAATCATCCTGAAGATTCTATCGTGAATAGTTACTTGGCTCAAGAATATATAGATTTCTACTCTATGTATTTGTCTGATCTTACTACAAGAATGAATAGAACAATGAGAAAAAAATAGTAACAGTGTGAGAAAATTGAACCCAGTTTTCCATCACTTCCTTAAATAGGAGGAATTCCTAGATCATATACATTGACGAAATTATTCCTTAAAGAATGGGAGATGGCACATCTCATAGTTTTGTTCAACGGTGATATGTTCGATGACTACATCTTGTAAGTAAATTGAATATGTATGTATTATATATACATATATATATCCATTAAAATCTTCCTATTGTTATCTACATGGAGCATAAAGCGATGATAAATAGAAAGTACCGTTCTTTATCTCTGAGAAGGAGGGATACTTTTCATATAAAATAGTTTTCTGCTTGGATAAAATCAAAGGTAATAATATTAATATTTAAAATAATTTAAAAAATATTTAACTAAGCTTAATATTCATTTATATTTCAGGTATAGAGTTTTCCTGGTGACTCTATCTCTGAGGAAATAAGAGCTTTGGCTTTTGGTCCTAATATCGTGGTTTGTGACTGTAAATCAATTGTTATCAATGGGTACAAATTTATTTTCACTGAATGAGCAAAGAACTTGGGAACACAACATGATGGTGTAATGATTACTGCCACAATAGACTGTTATGCTATTTTATCAGATAATAGACCGTGATTTGGAAATTTAGTTTATTATGGAGTCGTTGAAAAAATAATAATAATGGATTATTATTATCATGGATGAGTCACAATGATGAAATGTCAGTGGCTTGATTCGATGACAAGGAATGGCACATTTATTGATGATTGTGGATTTTGAGTAATTGATATGACTCACATTCTAGATACCGATAAACCATATGTATTGGAATATTTGGCCAAACTAGTTTTTTATGTCAAAGACCATCTTTGACATGAATTTGGTGTAATTATTGATGTAATTCCAAGACATCATTTTGATGACGGTGATGATAGAATTGACACAATCCCTACTGCAACTGGAAATGATCCATTTATTACTGTTGCTAACTCCAATAGCTCAATTGTTAGAGTTGACTGTGAACTTGAAGTTGTGGTTGTAAATATATAAAATCATCCATTCATGTTCTCAATCTTTTGTTTTACATCAACTAGGGTTGTTAAGGTTGTTACTATTCAAATTGATTTAATATTGATTACAAATATGTTGTATATGACTTGATAGTTATGTGAATTTTCAAAGTTTATTTGTTGAATTTTTATTTGAATTGCATTTTAGAATTTGTAATTGAAATGTATTCAAACCTACGAAACCAGCATCTCTAACTTGGTGGTAATTTTAATGCTTCCAATGTGATTTGTATAAAATTATTATAACTCTAAGACCTCTCTTTAACATTTTACTAGGTAATGAACATGATGGTTTGTATTCTTCTGAAAAACATGTATAGAAACCTGGATCATCTACCTGGGCTAAAAAAATTAAAATTTCCTTAATTTCAACAACTTCTTTACTCCTTATAAATCTAGTAGAATCAATATTTCATGACTTTAATAGACTGATGACACTTAGTAAATAACCATCCTACTAAAAATTAAATTTCTTTATTACATCTTGTACGATTTATTGACTTCATTATATATATGTTCAAGCTCACCTAAAACAATAGATAGTTAAATTATCCACAAATCCACCCATTCCCTCTCATTTATTTTGTTTTTTTGGTTACACATTAGTTATTTGTTTCTTTATAATTATATATTTGTTTTCAAATTAAAGAAATGCAACCAATTGATGAGAGGTGACAGAAACAGATGATGGACAATAATCATCGCATGACTGAGATGGGAATTACACCACAAGTCCCAGTAGTGAGTATTTTATATCAAATATATATATTTAAATAATATATAATTCCATTGGATTATTTTGTTTTCAATATATTTGTAGGATCCATCTATTAGGCGATAGTTATTTGATGAGAAACCTAGTAGTGGTCCCAGTACTCAGGGTGTTCGTACGAGGGGGGGTGGTACGAGAGCTAGACGATCTGGTCGGCGTACCCGATTAGACCATGCCCATCCCACTGACATACAATCCATCCCACATTCTGATCCCAGTGTGTCGTTAGAGACACAAAGTATATTTAGGCCTCCCATGTTTTCATCACCCTTTACATCTGATCCTCCTCACCCATTTGTACCATATCTGATGATGATTCCCACTCCCCATCCAGCATTCTGCCAGCCATACATGTCATATTCTTTTACTTCTACTTCCTTCTCTTTAGGATTTTATATTCCATCTTCTTCAACTCCTGCTCCACTCGAGTTTGTCATTGAGGATCATACATTGGGACTGACTCCACCTGCACATGGTGTTCCTTCATTTCTTTGGATCCAATGATGCCCATTGATCAGACTACAACAGGTATACTTATACAACCCTAAATTTTTTTTACAGAATTATTTATTTTCATTATGACATGTATTTATAAAATATTTGTTTTTATTTCATAACAGATACATATATTGATAGGAGGCGGAGTCGGGGGCATACACGCATGTGTGCAGTGAGGAATCTCCATACGTAGTTGATTGTGGACTACAATGAATATAGTAAAAAGATTGAAAAATCCGGGTTGCAATGTGGGAGTTTTTTGGCGACGCTTTCCAAATACTCTAACATCATTCCTATCAGCTCGCTCTCATGGAGAAATATGCCAAATGAAGTCAAGGATAATGCTTGGGCAGAGATATGGGTAAAAAATCTATTGTATTTAATGAAATATATTATTTTATGTATTTATATGAATTATTATTTTGGTTTCAGCTTCGGTTTAATTTCCCCGATGGTGAGGGCGCACGACCAGCACGTCTAAAAGATTTTTGGTGAGATTTGGAAAGATTATAAGCATGAGTTGTATATTGGAAGACATTCTAGAGTTGGCACAGAGTTATAGGTGGTCCCTATCAAAGATGATTGTCTGTTAGAATAGTATCGATATATGATTACTCATTAGATGACTAGAAAGTTCAAGGTATTAATCACATTAGAGGTATTTAAATGAATATTTACATGTTTTTAGTTAATAATAATTATTGAATTTTATTTAGGAATCGTCCAGAAGAATTAAGAAAACATTGATGCTAAAAAATACCCTCACACATTGGGACGTACTATAACGCCAGATCATGAGAGGCAGAAGGTATGATAGTTTATAATTTATCTATACGACTTTCACTTTCTATTGCTTCCTCCATAATTTATTTGATTGATAAAGTTGTTATATAATTTATGTTATGCAATTTATTATTTGTATCCAATTTTTAATTATGGTTACCTATATTCAATGTCATTATAGAGGAATAAATTGAATAGAGAAGGATGTGTGCCTCAAGCAAAACTGTTTTTCTTGAGTAGGAGGAAGAACGATGGAAGTGATGTTAATGAACCGACTCAACATTAGATTGTAAGTTTTAATTTGTAGATATAAATTTTTAATCTCTATTTTGTAACATAATAATCTATTTATATTTGTAACATGCTACTTTAGAGGCCTGTGATGCTGAGAAACCTGACAATTTGGGGCCAAACGATCACTTACATCAGGTGTTGGGAGATGATCACCATGGAAGAGTATATTGTCGACCTGAGAAGGGTATAGTTCTGATGAGGTATTATTCCTCCTCAGGTACGATTTGTAGTTCCACTAAGTTCTATAAGGTTAAGGCATAGGTATAAAAGGCTAAAAATGGGCCACAGATACAGCAAAACAATCTGCTAGGGTAAACACTGCATTTATGAAAATGATGGAAGTTTTACGTCCAACACTTCCACCAGAGGCCATCAAAGCTTATGATGAATGTATGTAATCGATTAATTATATATATAGTACACTAGGTGTCAGTTATAGTGGTGGTCGAGATGATGGAGAGGATGAGGCCGAGGTGAAGGAGGAGGAGGGCGAGGTGGAGGGCAAGGCAGAGGAGGAGGGAGATGAGGAGGCTGAGGCTGAGTACGAGGCAAGGAGGAGGGCATTGAGGAGGGAGGGGATGATGATGGGGATAACAATGAGGACAAGGGTGAGGCTAATGATGTCAGTGATGATTATGATGGTGATGAGGGACATATTTATCAATTACATTTTTGACTGATGTTACTGACCTTTGATGTCTATTGATTTGTTATGCCTGAATACATGTGTTATTAGTTAGGTCACATTATCTTTATTTTTTTTACCTATAAATAATAAAATTTGACATGATGATTTATTGTGATGGATTCACCCCTTCCCTGGATAGCCCCCTCACCCCCCACACACCCCTGTGGACAGCCCACCCACCCCTGGACACCCCGTACCCCCTGGACAGCCCCGCCACCCCCATGGACAGCCCACCCACCCCCTAGACAACCCATCCTTCTGTGGACATCCCCCACCCTTGTGGACAACCTGTCCACCCCTTGGACAACCCCTACCCCCTACCCGTGGACAGGTCTCCGACCCTCTAGACACCCTCTACCCACCTCGATAGCCTTGCCATCCCCATGGACAGCTTACCCACCTCCCTAAACATCCCCTCCCCTATGGATAGCCCCCACCCCCGTGGACAGCCCTCCCACCACCCTGGACACCCCTGACCCCCTGTAAAGCTCTACCACCCCCGTGGACAACCCACCCACCCCTCTAGACACCCTGTACCCCCCTGGACAGCCCCACCCACCCACTTAGACACCCCGTACCCCTGGACAGCCCCACCCCCTTGGACAGCTCGCCCACCCCCTGGACACCCCATACCCCCTGGACAACCTCTCCACCACCGTGGATAGCTCGCCCACCCCCCTTGACAACCCCTCCCCCGGTGGATAGCCCCCACCCCCGTGGATAGCCCACCCACCCCCTGGAAACCCCATACACCCTGGATAGCCCCGCCTCCCACGTGACAGCTCGTCCACCCCCTGGACACCCCATACCTCCCTGGATAGCCCTGCCCACCCCCTAGACAGCCCACATAACCCCTGGAAACCTCATACCCCCTGGATAGACCCTACCCCTATAAAGCCCCCACCCCACCCCCTAGACAGGCCAGCCATCCCCGTGGACAACCCGCCCACCCCCCTGGATAGCCCTTCTCCCCGTGGACATCCCCCACCCCTGTGGATAGCCCTCCCACCCCCTAGACACCCTTACCCACTAGACAACCCTCCACCCCCGTGAATAGCCCACCCACCCCCTAGACACCACGTACCCCCTGGACAACCCCACCCACCCGCCTGAACACCCCGTACACCCCTAGACAGCCCCCACCCCCGTGGACAACCTGCCCACCCCCTACACACCATGTACCCCCTTTGACAGCCCTGCTACCACCCTTGGATAGCCTGCCCACCCCCCTGGACAACCCCTCCCACCATGGACATCCTCCACCCATGTGGATAGCCCCCCCCCCCCCCCCATACACCTCTACCCACCTAGACTACCCCGCCACCCCCGTGGGCAGCCCGCCGACCCCCCCTGGACACCCCGTACCCCCTGGACAGCCCTGCCCACCCCCCTGGACAGCCTGACCACCCCCTAGACACCACGTACCCCCTAAACAACCCCCACCCCCTAGGAAAGCCCCCCCCCCCCAAGACACCCCCTATAATGCCTCGACCCAAGAAGCCCAGAGTCGGTGCATTATTTTAATACATTGGCATGATTACAAGGAATCAAGTATCAAAAGACCAATTAGTTTAGCTGTCTTGGAAAATATATTACATACATGAACATTACATTAAACATTAGAAAATAAAACACAACATAAATGATCCTTTGAGAATTCCATTAATCCCCTATCTTAACCCTGTTTATCAATCATAATACACTTCTTGGAATTCTGGGAAAATAAAACATACGAATGGGGTGAGCTTAGATGCTCAGTAAGGATAACAATATAGAGAAAACTTTTATAAATAAGCATAAAAATTTAAGGCAATGAATAAAAATAAAAAAAATCCTATTAAACTTAAACTTTAGCATAATATGGAAAATATAAATCAAATAATGCCATATTCTTTTTCACATGGATATTCTACTAGTTGATAATCACATGCAATATCCATAGCCCCGCCCACCCCCTATACACCCCCTACCCACCTCAACAGCACTGCCCCCCCCCCTGTGGATAGCCCACCCACCCCCTTGACACCCCCTCTCCCCATGGACAACCCCCACCCCCGTTGATAGTCTGCCCACCCCTGAACACCACAACCCCCGTAGACAACCCTGTCACCCCTGTGGACAACCCGCCCACCCCATAGACACCCCGTACCCACTAGATAGCCCCACCCAACCCCTAGACACCCCGTACCCCTGGAAATCCCCCCCTCCTGTTCATAGCCCCAACCACCCCTTGGACTACCCCTACCCCCTAGACAGCCTCTCCACCCCCATGGACATCCCCCTCCCCACCCCCTAGACAGCCCCCACCCCCATGGATTATAGGGTTTCTAACAACTCTAATATCCCATTAATCATAGATACCCACTTCATTGCCACCTAGGAACCTTGATCACAAATAAAAAATAATGGATTATATTTTAGAAACTCACATGAATAATCAATGATCTGAGAAGAACATGGTTATTCTACTTCCACAAGAGTTTGAGTAGAGACCAAGACTAGGAAGACAGTAGCTGGATCACAATAATGACTACCTAAGATATCCATTTATTGAATTTTTGATTCATCTATAGTGGTAAAATTCTAAATAATTATAAAAAACAAAACCTTCAGTAAAATAATCTGATGTTCTAAAACAAGGGACACAAAATCACAAATCCCATAAAGATACATCATAAACAATTCTTCATAAAACCATTTCAAAATCACATAATAGAGACTTATTTCTATTTAAAACAACTCAATGGTTTATAAAAATCCCTTTTAAGGATCCATTTCAAAAATCATATAGTATTTCCATCCCACAATAAAAATGAAATCCAATTTATAAAAACCAAATACCCCTTCCTACCATACACACTAAAAGAATTATTTTTTTCTTAAAGAAACACATAATATTGAAATAAACACTATTCCAAAACCATTTTAAAAATACAACTGATAATAAAATCCATGAAATTCATTCCATTAAATCCATTACAGCCCCACCCCTGGACATCCCCACCACCCCCGTGGATAGGCCCCCACCCCCTAGACAGCCCCCACCCCCTTGGACAGTCTGTTCACCCCCCCCCCCCCCCTCGTGGACACCCCCAACCCCCAGTGGACACCCCCCCCCCCCCCCCGTGGATAGCCCGCACACCCCCGTAGACCGCCCGCCCAGCCCCCTGAACACCCCCTGCCCCTGGATAACCCTGCCACCCCTGTGGACAGCCCGCCCACCCTCCTAGACACCCTATACCCCCTGGACAGCCCCCCCCCCCCCCCCTCACACACCCTCGTGGATAGCCCACCCACCAACTAGATCCCCCCACGCCCCAGACACCCCCATCCCCCCTGGACAACCCCCTAGACACCCCCACCCCCGTGGAGATCCCACCCACCCCCTGGATACCCCTACCCCCTGAACATACCCCAACCCACTGGACGACCCCCACCCCCTAGACACCACCCCACCACCTGGACCCCCACCCCCTAGACACCCCCACCTCCATGGACAACCCCCATCCCCCATTGACATCCCCCGCAACCGGACACCCCCACCAACTGGACATCCCCTACCCCCTTGGATAGCCTCCAGACCCCATGGACATCCCCCACCCCATGGACAGCCCCCACCCACCCTGGACACCCCCACCTCCCATGGATAGCCCCCTACCCCCTAGACAGCCCCCAACCCCATGGATGCCTTCACCCCGCCTAGACACCACCCCACCACATGGACACCCTCTCCCCCTAGACACCCAACCCCCATGGACAACCCCCTTACCCCTAAACAACCCTCCCCCACAACCCTCCTATACACCCCCACCACCTGGACACCCCCACCCCTAGACACCCCCACCCCCATGGACAGCCCTGCCACCCCCTGGATAGCACCCCCCCCCCCCCACACCTTGGACACAAACCCACCACCCTTGGACATGCCCCCAACCCCCTGGACCTCCCCCCACAATCCTAGACACCACCCCACCCCCTGGACACCCCCACCCCTGGACACCCCACCCCCTGGACACCCCCACCCCTGAGACACCCATACCCCCTTGGAAAGCCCCCCACCCCCCCCCCCCCAGGACACCACCCCACCCCCTAGACACCACCCCACCCCCTGGACACCCCCATGGACTTCCCCCCCATCCCCCACCACCACCACCCTGGACAGCCCCCACCCCCCTGGACACCCCCCATCCACTAGGACAGCCCCACCCCCTAGACACCCCTACCCCATTGGGCAGCCACCCCAACCCCTGAACAACCCCCAACCCCCTGAATTCTAAATTTAATTCATTATGTATTTAATTTACTTATGAATTATGTGTTAAGGGTGTATGGGTATACTGGTTGTATGTGTATACTTGCAGTAATTACCTTATGAATTTTGTGTTAATTATGTATGTGTGTAAAGGGTAATATAATATAGAATTGGTGGTATTTAGAATTTTTTATGAATTATGTGTTGTATAAATTATATATGAATTCATACAAAATTCTGTATGTATTCTGTAGGTATTGATAATTGTGTAGGTATTCAAAATTGTGTATGAATTGTGTATGAATTGTGCAGGTATTCTGTATAGACCACCCCCAACCCCCTATATGTATTCTGTAGGTATTCAGAATTGTATATAAATTTTGTATGAATTCTACAGGACTGTTGGTGGAAGCAGGTGGAAGTGCAGCAGGTGCACAGGGGGAGGTCGTCATGCTATTACAGGTACATAAAGGCTATGCCAACAGTTTGCAACCATTGGTATATCTTTAAAAATAGAAATTATACAAACGGTTTTATGTAAACTGTTGGTTAATGTATATACCAACAGTTTACAAACCATTGGTATATGTATTTTTACTTGATATTTACCGATAGTTTATGGGAAACCATTGGTAAATGGCTATACCAATGGTTTTTAAACTGTTGGTATAGAGACGATTTTTGATATTACCAATGGTTTTAAACTATTGGTAAACATTTATACCAACATATTCAATGAACCATTGGTATATACTCAATTTTTTAGACATATTCCAATGGTTCTCATATAACCATTGGGGTATATCTATCCCCACGACTCAAGACCCAACAGTTTGGACAACCATTGGTATAGTTTAAACCAACAATTGTCTAACCTTTACGAACAGTTTAAAACCATTGGTAAAGATGAAATTTTCAGTTGTTTAAGATGGATCATTTTCCAGCTATACCACCACTAAATTTTGTACATGTGAGTGATCTAGTATGTATATCCTCAAGAGAGAAACATGAAATACATCATTTTATTGAGAAATGGGTTTTTGATGTTATTATTTATAGGTCATAGATCTAATATGGTCAACAATATCAAAGGGACTGATGTACCTAGGAATTAAATTTATTTTCTTCCAAAATATCATGACCCACATTCATGTATTTACATGTAGGAATTTCATACCATCACCCTAAAACTCTATGTACCATAAAAAATTATATACATATATTTTCTATCTAATTTGGTATGATAAAATATTTCTCTATATAGTCGTCACTTTTTATTTCATTTCCTCAACCATTTAAGATCTCAATGGCTTAAGTTTAACAGCATTATCCATGAGGGGATGTGTTCAACATAATTTAACAAAAATTTCATCATATAGATCTATTTTGATTCTTGAATGGAAACTATTGTTGTAAGATAAAAAGGCTATTGTTATATGTTGGTCTCATCCCCATTTAACATCCCTTGAGAATTCTTTCAACAAGTCTTATAGTGTCTGAATAGTCATCTCATATTATATATTATTTTGGGGATGATAATTCATACTGATCTTCAACTCAACATTTAGACCATGTTGTAGAAATTTTATGAAAATGGAGGTAAATCTCATATCACAATCAAATAAAATTGATAGTTGTACGCCATAAAACCTTACCAATACTCTGATGTATATCTTTTCTAGTTAATCGAGTGAAAAACCTCTAAATTTTCAATGATTTGATGTGTATTTTCAAAATGATCCACAAAACCCCTTATAGAATTATTTCCTCTATATGTATTTAGATGTAATGTGATAAATTACATAGTGATGTTTTCCAATTTTCAAGTATGTATGGGTAATGGTCACATCATTCCCTTATAATTTTTCATTTCATCCTTCACATGCTAACATACCAAACACATTGATGTAAATTTAGCATTATACTTCATAATATATTCCCCCACAATAGTTCTCTTGGAGAACTTGATACATATTTTTTCAAACTAGTTTAATGTATAGGGAAAAACAATGTTCATCATTAAAAATAGATATTTTTATCCTTGGATTTTAAGGTACACATATGCGTAACCAAAAACATTCAACTCTTTAGTCATCAATGATTAACTCAAAGGATTTCCCATTTTTTATAGCTTCTATATTCTTCTAAATTTCCATATCCTCTCTTTGAACATTGTTTTTATTTTATAAAAAATATTGGTTGACAAACAATTTGTGAATGGAATGATGATATACCATCCTTTATGATTCACATGTCCATCATTTAAAAGTCTAAGAAAGTTGTATCCTTCTAAATTATCATTATTGATAAATTTTGATGATAATTTCTACTTATACCATCTTCCACATGATTCACATTATCAATATGGTATTTTATTAAACAATCATAAACCTTGATGATCCTTAACCATCTTCTTTATAGAATATTAATCGCCTTATATATGAATATAAATGTTAGACTCTAATGATCTGTATATATCTTA
This sequence comes from Viscum album, assembly GCA_963277665.1. NCBI lineage: Eukaryota > Viridiplantae > Streptophyta > Magnoliopsida > Santalales > Viscaceae > Viscum > Viscum album. The sequence continues at coordinate 1,436,118,652 of OY728156.1, read as the reverse complement.
CACTTCTCTACAAAGAGAAAATACTACCAAATTTTCATTATAAGGATCACCGTTTCCAACTTGATATCATATGTGGGATTGGATTTCTCATGAACATTCAACTTCTTCTAGGATTAGGATATCACATTATAATTTTTCATTACTAAAAATCATAATCCCTTCATGGAATAATCGATGTATAACACAAAGAGTTGTCCACCTATCAGTAGTGTATGTACTAAAATTGAGATAAGCCTCATTTTCAACTCTTTTAATTTGTATTCAGATTCACTAGTCTATGAAACCTTTAATCCCTTCTGATAAAGCTTGGTTTTTTTTATTTGAAATTGAAATAAGTACTTCAAAAATCTTCCTTAATACCTAGTAAAACCATGGAAAATTTAGATCTCCATTAGAGATGATGTCTTGGGAAAATATTCAATTCCCATTATTTTAGAATCATCCACAGTTATCCCATTGATGGTGATAATATTCCCCTAGAATAATAAATCCTCCATTCAGAAGTCACATTTATGGTACTTTCCATATTGTTTTTTCCTTCACAAAGTTATTTGCATGATATTCAAATCTTCTTAATTTTACTCCTTTCTCTTGGAGTAAATTAGAATGTAATATATAAAGGCTACAATTTTTTTTTGATGTGATCTCAAAAGACTCTAGTGATTAAGAACTTCAATATTATTGGACCATTATTATTTCCAAATTGAATCACTAGGAACTCATAGTGTCTATACCTCATTTGAGAGATTGTATTGGAACATATTACTTAATAACCATTAATTGGTGATATCCTAGACAAAGATCCCCAATAGAAAAATACAAATCCCCATGTAGTTTTTAGAACAAGTCATGTATCTAATGAAGGAGATAATTTTTATTCATTGTGATTATTTTTATCTCAATATAATCAATGTAGAGGACCATTGATCCTTTATTATTCTTGATAAAGTGGATTGGTGCACCCCATGGTGAAGAAGTCAACATGTATAACCCATGTCTAGATTCCACTGTATATACATCATCAGTTCATCCAAATCAATAGTGGACATTTTGAAAATATTCTTTAATGTGGGTCTAGATCTGGATATAATTCAATTGAGAACTCAACCACTCACCCAGGAGGAAGACTTGGAAATTTTAATGGAACACATCAGTGTAGTCCCTCAATATGATAAGGTCATCGATCATGATCCTATAATTTTTCTCAATCATTTGAGAAAAATATTAATTCACACAATTTAATAATATAAACAATATATATGATGGTTATGAAGGAGATTCATCCTCCTCCTTAAAATTTTATATAATTGGAGGATGCCTTACTATGTGAAGATAGATCTGTCTTTGTCGGTAATTTATCTGGTATTTATATAAAAATAGCCACCCATGCACCATATAGTATCAAAACAACCAAAGTATGTAAGAAATAATTTTTTAATGTTCAGTCCATAAAAATTAATTGGTGAGGTATTTTATAATTTAGATGAAGCTATTTCCCCATTCACTATTATCAAATCTAACTAACCCTTCACATTTTGAGGTGGTGTTTGAATAGTTCTACAAAACGCACAAGATATGAAAGAATGTGTAGAACTAGTATCAAATAGTGTGTTCACTATTATTGAATGAATTACTAGAGTATATGTCACCACATTATTATCATTCTCCACCTAAAGAGTAGTGATATCATATTCCCTTCCATGATTCCTTGGAGGTTTTTATTGATGATCTCCTTCAACAACCCATAGCACAGAGAATTTCATATCATAATTTAGATGTTCTTTATTGTTGAAACATTGTACTAATGGGTGAGTATTGATCATAACCTTCTTTTCTTCTTCTATATTAGAGAAATTTTTCAAATACATTCATAAAAAATTAGCTTGATGCCCCTCTCTTACACATTTGAAACATCACATAGTTCCCTTCAGATAGTTCCCAAGATGCTTCTTACCACACATTTAATTGGTGGTATGTTGGGTGTCATTTAGTTTTTGGAGTTTATCTATTTATCCAACCATATAAAACTTTATTTTCCTCTTTAAATCCCCAATCCCATGAGACCAATGAGAGTAATTTTTTTATCTCAACCTATAGGGAACATCAAATAATCTCTTCATATCTACAGAAGTCTATAAATTACAATGATTATTTTAGACTTATATTTAGTCAACTAAATATTTAATCTATAGTGATTTCAATTTTTGTGATAAAGATAAAAAATATCACACATGACATGTAATGTTTTCCTTGTACGACCAAATAGATTCATTTTTCTTTTGCTTCAGTTTGAGGAAAACCCTCTCGATATTAAGATGGAGAGTTCAGGGAAAATATTTATTGAAAAATATTTTTTAAAATCCATTAAAATTCATGGATTTAATTTCAACATTAGAAAATTTCTGTTTGATCTGTTTCAACGATAGATCAGTTTCCCCATCAAAAAAATAGACCTCCAGTATGACTTTATATTCTCTTGAGAAATGGAGAATAGGGAAAATATTATTAATTGACTTAATACATTATTAATGATGAGGGGATAAGAAGATCCACTAAATATAGGAATTATTTTTCTAATAAAGGATTCTAAAATAATATTATCTTTTTAGGAGAATAAGGAAATTCCACATGATTCATGTTATTATTCATAACATAATATAGTTTTTCCAGTATTGTTATGATGTTCTAGGATCTTATTTCCATCATTTTTCAAATCTATTTTGGGAAATCATCACATTTCCAATCACATTGATTATGGTAAATAGATCTCCAATTTTCCACCAATAAATATGAAAAATAAATGAAATAAAATTGGGGGGCTTGAATAATTCTCTAGTGAGCATAGGGGAAAAAATACTAAGAATTTAGAGGGAATAAATATATAAATGAAAATATCATCCTTACTTGTGATTACCTACATTTTATTCAAGGTTATACATGGTGAAATAATTTTAAATAGGGTTCTTAAAAACGTTTTCTTGTCCTCATATACAAAAATAACTATAATGTGGTCTTATAGCAACCATTGAGACCCTAGCCATTTACAAAAGTTATTACATGATTCTAATTATATTTATCCATGAAAAATAAAAAATGAATCCTAATTTATAGTGAATTTTTAAGACATGATACATACAATTTTAAAAAATCGAACTGGAAAAAATCCTTATTTATCATCCATAATGAGCCTCTAACAACCTTTGAGAGGTAACATCTTCCTACGATAACCTAAGGAATGCATAGACAATAAGGATGAGCTATATAACCCAATAGGGGAATAACCATGGAAAATAATCTTATAAAATGAGTCAATATCATCACTAGATAACATGAAAGGCATGGAACATGAATAATCATGTAGAGGAATATCATACCGAACATGGAATCATTTGATCACTGAAATATAAGAATTTGGTAGAAACACATAACATGATATAAATAATAGCCAAGTCTAACTTCAAAGATAGTATCCCAAGAAGGAAAAATTCCGATAATGGATTATGTCTACTCCCTAATCAAATGTATCCAGTATAATGATACTAGATGTTACCTAATCCATTAGAGAACTATATAGTAAAACCCATAATAAATTTTTAATGTATATATGTTCCATATAATGAATCAACTATAATTAATAAACCAACTAGTTACCCATAGAAATAAATTGATATCATAATCATGTCGTAATGAATAACCAATGGATATATCATAATGGTGTGCACAAAAGAATGAATTTAAATATAAATTGGAAATTAAAATGTTGAAATTGATATATATCATGATAAATAATGTCTAACTGAATTGAAAATATGTAAAATGTGTGTTTAATAATCTTTAGAAATTTTCCACTTTAGTGTGGTTTAATGGAAAATATTAAATATAATGTAAATAGGAAAAAGACATATTTGTTTGTTTAAAACCATAAATAAATTATGATAGTTTTTATAATAAAATGATAGATGTTAGAGAAAAAAGTTTGCTTAAAATACTTTATTATAAGTACTTTATAATGGTTATGAAATGGATAAGTTCCCTTTAATTAGACTTTCTTATCTAGAGAAATTCATATGGGAACCATTTAAATCATGTAATTGCACATCAAAGAATGATAAATTGAGCTACATAAGAAAACTTGGAGCATAAGAACTGAATATTTGAGAAGCATCTTAGGAAAATGAATAATTACATTTGATAAAGGATAGAGAAATCATAACCCAAAGGTAATTTGGAGGTTAAGAGATATCCCTTGCCTTATTTTCTAATGCATTCTCCAATTTTACATATTTTCATAGATAATAAAATTAGTTTAATTAATAACATAAATAATAACCTGATATATATGTATTTTAATTTAATATACATTTATAATGATTATTTAAAACCATTTTAATGTTTTAAATTCTTCTATTTCATCATTCTAGAACATTCATTCCATGGTTTCATGATCATTTCTCTTGTGTAAAATTATATAAGATCATATTAAATTGTAATAGTTTAATAGAATTGTAATTATTTGGTATTTATACACTTATATAAGTTTATATGGTCCTATATATCTTCTTTATTTTTTATATAAGGATGATTAATTTGATAAAACATTATTGATAATTGTTTTGTTCATTTTGGTGGTTTTTACGATCATCACACAATAGTTTCATTTTACTTAATATTATGTCAAAATATTAGTTCCTTAGCATGAAATAAGATATAATGTAAATATTAAAATCTTTTATGACCCTAATATTGTTTTTATGAACAACCTTGAATGCGGTAATGGAAAATAAAAAACAAGTTGTCCACAAAATGATGAACAGAGAAACCATAGATGAAGTTGTCATTTTTATAATAAAAAGAGAATAGAAGATATTTTATGATGGATATACCATTAACAAAATAAAATTCCCATATATATATATGATTTTGGAGTTTTAATTATTCTTTAGATAGGAGATTTGAGGGGATGATAAGAAAATAAAATAAATTAAATGAGGAGGATTGAGGATTTGACATCTTAAATGTTTTCTCCTTGAGAAATTCTTTAAGGAACTTAGGTTTTGAATTTTATTCAGAGAAAAAAAATATTTGAAATGGGAAAGACTATTGGTGTGGGAATTGGGTAAAATATTGATGAGCTATAATGCTCATATGGTCTGGGGAGAAGTGGTTGTGAGAAGTACTATTTATAAGGGGATGAGAGAGGTGTTTTTTATTATAATATTCATTAGTTTATTATTTTGGCTCAATACTATCCTTGTGTTGGTTACTAGGACTAAATATAGTAAATAATTCCATATAGTTTGAAACAATGGTTTCTTACATCATTATTACATCATCAATGAATCAAAAAATCATGTAACATTAATTACAAAAAATTAATGTATTTCACTATTCACAAAAATACAAACATTAAAAAAAATAAAAAAATTCACTGTTACCAATTTTTAATGTCTTGATTTGAAAACTAGACTCTATTTTATAAAAATAATTTTATAAATATGATCAACTAAATTTATAAATAGAATCATCATGTATTTGAAAAGTACCGATTTTAATATTATAATGGATTTTTTACCCTTTGAAAAATTAATTAAGGTCACAAAAAATCATAATAAATTTGTAATAAAACATAATATTACTTTATGGATCTATTTTATGAAAATAATTTTTATTTTAAACCATTATATTAAATATTAAATTACAAATAAACATATATGTTTTACAAAAATACCAACACATTGCTTATCTTTTTTAAGACATTTATTTACTTATACCATGATATGTATATATATATATATATCAAATTTCCATTTATAAGATTCCTTAATTTTATTTATACTTTTATAGGTGTAGTTAGTATTATAATAATTATATTACTATTCGTGATGACCAAATTACTATTCCAATGGTCAGGTTACTATTCTAATGGTATAGGTTCCTTAATTTCAATAAACAACTCTTATTTAATTCATCGTCATTCAATTATATTTTATCTTAATGTTTTTAATAATTTCATCTTCACAATAAATATTATATAATTAAAATTTTGTTTTATTTTAGTATCTTTTTTTGATGATTGTGATCATTTTAGTTGACCTAGAAGATTTAAAATTTTCCATTCATGTTATCTTATTTTTCGTTTATTGTTTCTCTATAATATTTTATATACATATTTATTTATTTAAATATTGTTGTATCATTTTTCATTTATAAAAATAATTTTTTATTGGGATCCCTATGTGATGTATGTTTTTATGAAATATTTATTAGAATGAAATTTCATTGCTAAAATTCTTTTTCATTATAAGATCCTCATGCATACACAATGGCACAACCAGTCAACCTCAAACAAAAAAAAATCCCATCATATCTAACAACCCAGGAAAAAGGTAATGCCTTGACTTAATGGATTTACCTTAAGGTCAATTATTATGTATCCTCTTACTTTATCTTCTTGATCGGGCTTAAATGTATCATCTCAACTGATAGATATTGGTTTATCATCTTTCCCTAGACCTTCTCAACCACTATATGCATCATAGTAAACACGTCCATCATCATCCACTTAGAACTAAAATCGTGAATTTTCTAAGTCAGCATCATTATGATTAAATAATTTTTATCACTATTCCCCATTCCTAGTGTATAGGCTGACTCAAAATCTAATAATTTTATATAATCATCCCAAATTCACTATAGGAGATTCAAATACCACTGGGAAAATATGTACATTAGGATTTTGTGCTTAATATATTCAATAAACCTTAAAAAAAGAGTTTTTCCCAACTCTATAAATAGTAAACATGTGAATCCAACTCAAGGTATTGTATGGGGTAATTCCTCCCATGATGTCTCAACATTCATGACCCATACCCCATGAATTGATCTCGCCACATAAACAATACTCCATGTTTGACATGAGAAGCATCGAAAAACAAGGTATCTTCTTTACATGGATCAGGTAGGAATAAACTCAGTGTGGTATTCAAATGATTCTTCATCACTTGTAAGGTATTTTCACATTTTCATATCCATTTTAACAATATAACATCCTTTTTCTAGCCAAAAAGTGGTGATGAAAAATAAGATAATTCATTGATAAACCATTATTAGTATCCCTCTAAAAACTGAAACCTCATGAAACCACTAAAATTTGTGGGCTGATCCCAAGATAAAATAGCTTTTACGTTGTATGGGTCCTAATAAGCCGAATTCATAATTAAATTTTTATTCCATTTACATAATTATTTTTATTATTTTTATTTGATAATGTTCTTTTTATGGGATTATTTTTTCAATAATGAGGCTTCATAGTGTTTTAATGGAGTAAATGAAGGAAATGTTTAAAATCCACCAATTGTCTGGGAGTACATTTCCCTTACCCCTTTCTTTCCTTCCTTCCTTTATTAGAGATTCCCTTGCATAAATTATTTGTGGTATAGTGCATATATCAAGGAAATTAAACTCATTTGAAGAACCCTGACAAAAAGGAACTGTTGGCCTTCAATCTTGAGATCTAAAGGTCTCATTCCATGCGTCGCTGATCAGCAATGGCCAAACAACACCATCAACCAGAACCCAACCCACAAAATGATTAGGAAAATATTTTGGGAGATAACCTGATGCATCCAGAGAGTCCCATCATAGATTATGGATTTACATCAATTATTGGTGTGACACTAATAATTATTCTTCCCCCATTTAATCTCATAGATTCTAGATCTAACATGGAAACATTCACATTATCCAAAACACGGATCAATTCATCATACTTCAGAGTTAGGATCCTCATGAGCATATCTAAGCTTCTTATAATTACTCTTTACTTTTCAAAACATGGATTTTATCATATGTAATCAGACTGTGCATCCTCCCATTCCCTTTAAGTTAATGATCTAAAGACTGGATAAAACACCAATCTCCTAAGTAAAATATGACATGTGATGACCTTACCAATAGATTCTTGGATAAATAGTGTCCAACTATCATGACTTGGATTCTCTAGAATGACATTCAGATATTTTCTCAGACTTATGGATAATTAAAATGTGAAAAGTGATATCAATTCAAGGAGATGATGAGAATGTGCCCTATAATGGACTATAAATGTAGATCCAGTAGTAGACATTCTACCAAGGACTATAGCCAGCCACATGATCTATCATCTATGATGCCGCTGATGGTAGATTAAGGTTCAACACCGCAGATGATGGGATAACTATTATTGATGAAGTATCAAACAATACTAGCTTGCGTAAAAGTGATCAAGGACCCCCTCAATGTGGTATCAATCATATGGATGAGAGCACTATATTATCAGCACAAGTTGAAGCACTCACAGAGAAGTTGTAATCATTTTAGATGCCTGCTGTACAACCCCCTCCTACCCCATAATGGAAGTATAATCCTACAATATGAGTGGTGGTCTGCATCTCTAACAAGACTGCAAAGTAGGAGATGATAAATCACAAGACCAAGATTGTATTTATATCTATTACAATCAATAGACCCCCCATTTAATAGCAGTAACAATTCTACCAATAGAGGCATGCTCAGCAGCATCCTTAGAACAACTAAGGATATTTTCTAATAGTGATTTGGTCAAGAAACATTACAGAATAAAGGACCACAAGGATATCCACCGATGAATCCTTTACCAAGACCTAAACAATATATGAAATAATAACCCTTAACACAAAGGTATATATAGTAATTCCAACCCACTCAGACTACACCTCCTCAAAATAACCTCAAGAACCACCTGGCTACCATTTTTCAAAAGGTATACCAAAAAATGAATACTTAGGAAACAGATATGGAAAACCAATGAGAAACCTTATAAAAACATGTAGTAAAAATGATTCAAATATCAAAGACATTTTCTGAAAGATTACTAGGTAACCTACATGACAAAAAAGATACATACCCAAGGTAATAGGCAAAATATGTAGTGCTAATAATGGGGATGATTTTGGGTTATCAAAAATCCAACGAAAGAGATGAAAGGTAACAGGAGGAGGCTAAGAAACAATGACTAGAAGATTGAGAAGCTAATAATACTACACCAACTACACCTCAAGATGAGTTACCAGCAGTGAAGAACCAACACCTGAGCATACAAAGAATCCATTTTATGTTTCCCCCTCCATGAAAGACAACACATCCCTTCCAAGAAAGAGAAATTCAAGGAATACAAGAGGCACAATACAATAAATTCTTGGATATGTTCATGAAGTTAAACATCAACATACAATTTTCAGAAGCCATTTCTCAGATTCTAGTCAATGAAAAATATATCAACTATGTAATATTAGACAAAATGAAGATAGAAGATATTGGGTTTATCTCAATAATTAAAGAATTATCTGCTGTTGTACAGTTGAAAATCCCATAAAAAATGTGACACCCTGGATTATTTTCAATTCCTTATGATATTAGAGAATAAATATTTGGAAGAGCACTATGTGATCTTGGTGTTAGAATCAACTTAATTCCAATGAGCATTCTATGAAAGATAGGTTTCCAAGAACTGAAAATAAAAATAGTAGCACTACAACTCACCAACCGATCAATAAAGTGGTCCTGGGGAATAGTCAAAATGTTTTGGTTAAAGTTAGATAATCCATCTTCCCAATAGCCCTCCTATTTATGGAAATGGAAGAAGAAGGTGAAATCCCCATTATATGTGTAAGACCATTAGTAGAAATATTAAATGATTTGATAGATGTGAATCAAGGACATATGATCTTTTTAGTTAGAGAAGAACATATAGTATTTCTCATGGTCAAATCATTCAAACTATCAGAAGATGTTTTGGACTGAAATTCCATGTCTATCCCCCAAAACGAAGATGAATATATGTCCATTGAAGAAGAAATTGAAGAGCCACTCTCAGAGAATGAATAAGAATATGATTTTGAGAAAAATAAGCATTATTGAACCTCTCACAAGGGCCACCGAGCTACCTTTCATTCCCTATATCATTCAAACACCCAATATTGAACTAATTCTTCTACCCATTACTCTAAAATACTCATACATAGAAGATTCGTCCATATACTAGTAATTATCAACTCCACGCTATCTCTGTAACAAGAAGAAAAATTCATTGATGTTTTGAAGAGACAAAAGCAATCAATTTCATGGGGATTGGTAGACATTAAATGAATCAATCCTAGTGAATGAAGTCACAAGATCCTATTCAATGAATATTAAAAGCTAAAATGATGACCTAAAATGAGTCTCACACTATTGATGAAGGAAGTAGTGAAAAATAAAGGGATAATACTATTGGATTCTAGGATAATATTTTCCATATCAGATAGTGAATTAGTGATCCCCCTATAAGATGTTCCTATGAAAAGAGTAATCACTATAGAAAAAAATGAGGAAAAATTGATTTCATCACGCACCATCATAAGATAAAGAGATTGTGAGGATTACATATGCTTGAATACAGTAACCAGGAAGGATCATTTTCCTTTACATTTCATGGATCAAATTCTAGAAAGACTTATGGAACACAAGTTATACTATTTCCTGGATGGATATTTTGAATAAAACCAAATTGCAGTCGATCCCACTGACTACCCAAAAACCACATTCACATGCATGTTTGTTACTTTTTCATAATGAAAAATGTCATTCAGAATGTGAAATTATCAAAACATTTTTCAGAGATGAAAAATGAATATTTTCCATGACATGGCTGATGAGTTCCTAGAAACCATCAAGGATGACTTCTCAGTCTATATAAGATCATTTGAAGTCCGTTTAAGAAATTTGGAGTTAATACTCCAACATTGTGAAGAAAATTTCATTGTCATGAATTAGAAGAAATGTCATTTCGTGGTCCAAGTAGGAATAGAAATTGGTCAAAAAATCAATAAGAATGGAATAGAGGTTGATACAGTAAAGATCAATGTTATCAAGGATCTACCAGAACCTTAAACTATAAAATTCATAAGATGATTTTTTGGCCATGTGCGATTTTATAGTAGATTCTTCAATGACTTCACAAAAGTTTACCTCCCATTGAAACATATGATTTAAAAATATGTTTCTTTAAAATTCAAGGAGGAATGTCGAAAATCTTTCAATAATTTGAAAATAAGCCCAATAGTATATCCAATAGTCATTTCACCCAACTGGGATAAATAACTTGATCTAATTTCTGAAGTAAGAAACCTTACTATTGTTGTAGTTAGAGGACAATGAATTGGTCATTTATTTTAAACTATATAATATTTCATCTATAAGTTGAATGAGGATGATGTTAAATACAAAACTAGATAAAAGGAGAAATTATCAGTTTTTTATGACTCATAAAATTTTGATCCTCTCTAGTGTTATCTATGGTGATTGTTCATAACGACCATGCTTCCTTACGATACTTGAAGAATAAGAAGGATGCTAAGAAGAGACTAATATGTTGGATCCACCTACTCTAGGAATTTGATATTTTGATCAAGGATACTATGAAATAGATAATATGATTGTGGATCATTTATATATACTTCCTCTACATATCATTAAAAATTATGAGGAGGCTGAAATTTAAGTAGACTTCCCAGTTGAAACCCAGTTTAGTATCAATGTACAACTGTATTTATCTGATATATCCAATTATCATTATAGGGGATTTTTACATCAGGATATTTCTTACCAACAAAGGAAAATATTTCTGGATATTTCCAAGAATTACTACTGGGACAAACAACTTTTTTTCCAGCATTGTACTGTTGGATTATTAGGATGATGCATCCCCAAAGAGGAAACCAATAATGTAATTAAGATGTGTCACACACAACCAGCTGAAGTACATCATGGACCTGAGCGTACAATGGCCAAAATTCATCATAGTGGTCTTTTTTGTCCCATTTTACATCATGATGTGAGGGTATTCTACCAATAATGTGATAGATTCTAGTGGATAAAAAACATTGGTAAAAGGAATGGGATTCCAAAAAATCCAATTTTGGAAGTCTAAATCTTCAACATTTGGGTCATAGACATCATTGGACCATTTCTTACATAATATGGAAAATCCTACATTTTGGTTGGTGATGACTATATCTCGAAATATGTTGAAGGTGAAGCAACCTCGAATGACACAACAAACATGGTCATGAACTTTTTGAAAAATAATGTCTTTGAAAGATTTTAAATTACAAGATTTATCATTTGAGACTGAGGAACACAATTTAGAAACCATACTGTGAGAGGATTTCTAGAGAGGTATGGAATTAGTTTCAATATAAGAACTTCCTATAACCTAAAAAAAGTGGGAAATTTATATCTATCAAATAGGTAGGTAAAGATTTTTTTTGAAAATAATGTATATACAAGCCTAAGCGGATGGAGTCTCAAATTGGTCTATGCACTATGGGTGTATAGAACTATATACAAGACAACCATCACCACTAAAGCACTCAAATTGGTTTTTAGGAAGCCATTCCACCTCCCAATATATTTGGAAAATAATTCATTTTGGGAAATCAAGAAACTTAATCATGATTCTGAGAAGGCTAGACAAGCTAGGATGCTACAATTATCCATATTAAAAGTGATTAGAAGAAATTCATATGACAATGTGAGGATATATAAAGAAAATACAATGAAATTTCAAGATCAGAGCACTTTTAGCGGCATTATTTTACCAGGTAATAAGGTACTTTTATTTAAAAATGATTGAAACTAATGAATGGTAAGCTAAAGTCTTGATGGTTAGGCCTTTTTGATGATGTGAAAGTCATTCCATACAAGTCTATCAAAATTCATAGGGAAGGAAGAGCACTAGTCAATTTGAATGGCCCAAGATTGGAATTTTTCAAAGAACCAATCCAAAAGGATTGTGCCACCATCCTATAATTTCATTGAACCAAAAATTATTCATGCTCTCGTCTAGAATGGAAGCATAGATTAGGAGGTAACCCAGGTTAGAAAATCTCAGTGTAGGTTAGATTAGGATAACCTTTTGAATGTTTTTGGTATGCTAGGAACTAAGGGCAAGGAATAAACTAGTTTTATTTAAAACATTCTATTACATGTCCTGAAATCCAATTACACGAAGTGTAACCCTTTGGTTTAAATATTATTTTAATTCAGTAGTACACACCGGGATCCACTAGTGCGTATCGTGTAGTCTCTCGGGTTTATTTTTAAATATGATTTTTATGAAATCTAGGTTCACGAACCACATCACCAAACCCTTCCACTCCCTCTCACTCATCTCTTCCTGACTCAACTGACCCTTCTTCCTCTCTCTCCCACTCCCTCCTATACCCTCTTACACACACACCCAAACCCAAATCCTCCTCATCTTATATGAAAACCACCATCCCTCCTCCTTCACGACCGAGTGCACCCCAAAACTCCACCCTTATCCCTCAGCATAAAGCACACACAACTATTCCCTCAATCCATTATTCCATAGAATGAACTAATAGACCCCAACAACGTCCTTGTCCTCATACTCTGAAGAGAAAATATAGTCCAAGTGTCACCATGGAACTACTTCTGCATCGATAGCTACACCTTTTTTACCGCATGCAGCGACCCATGCATAACCTGCAACTTAGGAAGATTCCACATACACATCCAGTGAAGAAAACCTCCACCTTCAACATATCCTTTTCTTTACCAACCCTCAACACTGGGTCAATCTAATCAGAATTTAGGACAAGAGAATGCATACTAACAAGACCTTGGACAAACCAATCCTCACTAGGATGAACATCAGCGATGCCTTCCATGACCTCCTTGAGACACTATTTATCTACTAAATTCTTGAGGTTTGTGAGGAGACCTATAGGGAGTTTTTATCTAGTTCATGTCCCCTTTTTATATGACCATATACTACCTTAGATTTTTTCTTGGTAGCCAGGTCTATGAGTTGTCATTAATAGAGTTCTGAAATAGACTTCGTAGTTTTATAGATGACCTTGTCACATAAAATATATATCTGAATATATAGTGATATCTACCCCGATTTGACTCTCAACATCACTGGGAGCTGATTACACATGATCCTCAGCTGCACTATGACCCACACAACATAATGTTTACCAATAAGTGGGGCCCTACCTTATGGATTTTACATCGAGATATGACACATGGATGGGTCGCGAGAGCTGAGTCTTGCCGGAGTGTCTTCTAGATGGATATTCTCAATCTCTTAGAAGCTATGGGCAGCCCAGCCATCAACATGGATCCCCAGTCATACTATTATTACAAAGATCAGGCCCATTAGAATCGATGAACTTTGATGGGAGTCCCTTTTCTTACTAATCTGGCTAGTCACCTTGGCGTGTTTGATGCAGTACTTCCCCTCACCTCCTTGGAACCTGTTGAACTCATAAACTTTGTGATGATACACAATATGTGGATACTATTAAAGGAGTATGATTTCTAAAGCTTGGAACCAGGTGTGCAGGTGGCAGACCAACATGTCGTAGTGGATCCACCAGTTGTGTAAGACCCTCCAGTTGAGCCCCACACCACCACTTCTCCTATACCATCCATTCTTCCAGCTACCTCTTCCTCTAACTCATCTACCATTCCTCCATCCACCCTACCCATCCTGGTAGAGATCTGGACTACCCAGTAGTGCATCCTCACAAACCTACACAATATTTCCACTCACCTCCATCTCTATTTCATTGAGGCTTCAGAGTTCGCCACACACTCCTTACAATTTACCCACCACCACAACTCCATCACCTGCTTATGTTGTGGAAACTAATCCATAACCACAAATACCTTCACCACTCTATGACGACCTGATGATGTAGGATATATTTGGCCCTGATTACTGAGGTGTCATATCTATTTATTTTTTGGGATACATAATTTTTTTATAGAGATCATCATTTATTTTTTAATATGTTTATGCCACCATTTTTTACTAGTCATTCAAATATATTAGTATTGATATTTTTCACCTTTTTTATTACATTTAACTTATTTTTATTCTTAAATTTCATTTTCTATCTCCTTTGTGTCGTCTATGGTTATCGATGTCCTATTACCACCATCTTTTTTATAACAAATGGTACTCCAATGAGTCACCAAAATCACACATCATCTTAAATAAAATTTTATATAAATTCATGAAAAACAACAACCACCGAGAGTAATGATTCCATTCCTCCATGAACTAATTCATGCTCATGTTGATTCCCCTAAAATTTTCAAACCAATCAAGAGACCCGATGAACTAGATGACATGGATACTATTAGATAAAAACATAATAGGAGCACCTGAGCCAATAGACCCCACTACAAGATATCTTGGTCCATCTTTCTAGCTGATGATGTCCTATTAGTTCTTTATAGGAGGTTAACCCATAGTTTATCATTTTTCTTTACAGTGTTTTCATTCTTGAGTCTTTTTCATATTCTTTTTAGTATATTATTGAGCTCAGTTGAATTGATCTGTTAACTTTAATAAAACAAGTTATTCATGTTCAACAAACAATGAACCGACCATTTTCTCTACCTTTCAAATGTTTAACAGCTCTATACTAATGCTTACTCTAGTGTAACTATTATTTTCTAACACATTTTTCAGGTGGCATAGATTTTTCATTTCGAAAACCCAAATTCCATAATGGCATGACACTATCCATGGAGCTCTCAATTCCATTAATTTTAATTAGTAAATTCTTTTTCCATTTTTTTTGAGAATTACATATTATTCCACCCCCACATGCATTTCATGGACATTGTAGACATTGTCTCCTTCTATGTGTGGGGGAGTTTCTCGTGATTATCACTATGAATGCACTTGATTTTTTTTGTTTTTTTCACCTTTATAGGAGACATTTTTCAAATTTCAAGCATTCTATGAACATGAAAAACGTTATTCACATTTAAATAAAATAAAAAGTCAAGTCATACTATGACATAATTTTGGTTTTGTCTATGTTTAGAATTTTTGGAATGATTATTAAGCTTAGAGATTTAATTTTCATTTAACATATTTAAAAATATGGTTAATTGGATACCTACTTATTTTTATACCATTTGTGATTTCCAGTTTCTATTATTATTCTAATTATCGAGAGGAATCTAAGCATACAACTGTATATTCTTTTCCGAGAATATTCCTTGACTGATACCTGGGATGTGTAAAGCTATCAAAATTATCATTGTAATATTATTGAGGTTATGACTAAATAAGTAAAAAATTTAAAATGATTTAGTAATTCTTTATTATCCATGTTTTCCTAATGCCCAACATTCATCTTTCCTTCAATTATCATATAGTTTACATGAATGACTATATAAGATGAAGTTATTCCAATACAATTTCCCTTCCTACTCTACTCCATGTATAACACATGATGTTACTATTGAACAAGTGTGGGGGAAGCATTCAGATAAAACAATATGTTTCTATTTACAGAGATGTATCATATAATTTGGATGTGATCCATATATACTTTATGACAATTTTCCCTTATTATGTTCCTTTTCAAAATACAAAAGAAACAAAAAATTTACATGGGTTGTGTACTAGAGAGGTCAACAATAACTATTTCCAGATTGAAGAATCCCTTAGAGAATCATATGTCATTAGGGGATGGATGTGAGATCTATCATAGATATGAATTTTTAAAAATAGAAATATTAAAAAAATGAATGGAACAGAACACTCATTGTGTACTTACATGACATATATATGAATCCAACATGAGCTGATATATTGTTGACATGATTAACTAGGAGGAGGCATTATATTACACTTATCCTAACATTAATTCATTACTCTTCAGACCGTCCCCTCCTTAAGAGATTTATTATCACTTTTCATCCACCTACCCACATCCTCAGAGTCATTAGAACCTATTTTCTAAATCCCTCATGATTAATTTTTTAGTTTTATTTACAATGTAGAGATGATAGAATCAATGCATAGTAATGGTTAGTGTCATTTACACTTGGTATGAGCATAACACCAATTTCATTTTACCCTATGTGATGATTGAAAATTTATTATGAGTTAAATTACAAATGGGTAATAAATTCAAGGAACAATTAATGGTTTTTAATTAAAAAAATTAGAATTGGTTTAAAGGAACTGAGCTATGAGACATGACTTATTTTCTATCCTGGGATTATTATGGAAACTAACCTTTTTATATTTTAGATAGTTTTAATTATTAGTTCATAATGAATGACTCCTATTTTATAATGGCTTTTCTTTTTGAAATCACTGTTGATATGTTTTTTTCATGAGGAAAAAAATGTTCATGTGTGGCGGAACATTATAAACTGAATTCATATATACATTTTGATTCCGTTTACTTAAGGATTTTAATTTTTTTCAATAATGAACTTGGAATGTGCTTAATTTTGTAGGAATGATGCTTAAAAGGGTTTCAAAGAATGAGATGCATAAAAAGAATAGAATCCACATATTAAACATCGTGAACCAGCATTACACATCTTTTAATATTATTTCACAGCATGCAACAAATCGTGAGCCCAGTCATGAACCAAGTCATGAAGTATGCAGTGAAAGAAGCCAATAGATGTTGTGAGTAGCCAATAAATGACATGACCTCAGTCAAATTGTTGAATGTTAAATATGCTCTAGAGGAATAGATGGATGTCTAGTACACATCGTGAGTAATCTGTAGATGACATGTAAGCTGTCAAACTTCAGATTTTGTGTAAGATACACACAAGATAAACATAATATTCACAAAATGTAGAGAAATATATGGATCAGAAGTACACAACATGTAACCCATTACACATCATTACTTATTTTACCTATATATATATATGTGGCATCCCAACCGTGATTTAAATTCCATTCCAGAGTAGAGACTTCACTTTGTTTTTGTTCCCTTGGAATCTTGATAGACCCTTTCCCTATAAATCTAAAATTTCATCATTGTTTGATATTTTAATTAAATTAAAGAGTTTTGGATTGTGGTTTTATTCATCATCTTCTAATTTTATCCACATATCATACCTTCACTCATTTCCGGACTTTGGTAGAATCCAATTCCACTTTCATTTCTAGTACTTTTTTTATTATTTTGTGATTTTTTTAATTTCATGCTCATCCCAAATTTTTAATTCAAACCATTCCATTATTGTGACTAATTTTCATTCAAACATTATATTAATGTTCACTATAGTTCCATTTATTTATTTATTTTCATCCCCTCCTATCATGAATGGATAAAACCACTCAGGGGTAGAGATCAAGAGTATATGTATTTTAATTCATAATAAACCAATAATTCTAATTTTCGTAACCATAAAGTATTTTTAATAATGATAAATGATAACTTTCTATCCAATTTATTTGAATGCCCCTACGCATGGGATATCCATGTGGAAGACCACATCCTTATTAAAGTGGATTAGTCTACGAACACTATCCTACTATATATTCTTCTATATAAGCTAAACTTAATGGACCTAGGTTGTCGCTATCTCCCAATCAAGAATAGTTACCTCCTACATAGAGCTAGTTGGCTTGACCAAATTCAACTAGAAACTTCCTCTTGTTGCACAACCTAAAAATTTAGACTATGCAAAGATTAAAATTAAGATAATCCTTCTTATAGAAACTCCAAATATTTCCTAACCCCTATTTAATAATTTAAAGAAACAATAAATTATCATATGTATAGTAACTCCCACAATAAAAGAAACTAAAAATGACTCCTACCTAAAGGGTCTCAAAGTCAAGACATTCATGATCTAGATTCCTCCATGTGAGATAGACTCTAGAATATCATTTTACTATGCCTAAGAAGCAAGTTTAGTTTAGGAATCCGGTGAATGAAATATGATCATAGCCTATGAAAATTAAACAATGTGTGTGGGTGTGTCAGGTGCCCAGACACACCTTCCTCGAAGATGATATGATGGAAGAAATTCACCTTATCAATCTAGAAGCTACACTATCATAAATTGGTGTATATATGATGCACTCAAAGTATACTTAAGAATATGTCAAGATAGTTGACATGATCATGATGATTCTAGGAGTTCACTAAGATTTAATCCACAAAAACTTCTAAAAATAGGTCTTGGTATTGGTGGAATATTTGTCTCATATATGTCCTAAAATTTTCTAGATCATTTTTCAACCAAATGGAATCACCCAAAACATGTATAAACCATACTAGTTCTTGAAAGCAGTCTATGGCATGTAAGATTCTCTCACCCTCAGCTAATGGTAACAAGACCACAAATTGATCTTGGGAAAAATAGGAGAACCAGTCATTTGGTCGAAAATATTTTTTGATATGTGGAAGAGGATAATAGTTCATTATGTTCATAATATTTACCCCTTATTAATCAATGTACAAGAATTATGATCCATGATCATTCTTGGAAAACAAGACCAGTGATCTCTATGGTGATGTATAGATGCTAATAAACTTTTTTCAATCTAATTATCCAAACAGGGTATTGAGTTCTTTGTGTTCCTATACTAATATTCTATATGGTGGAATGTCAAATGGGTTCGCCCCATGAATAAGCTCAATCACAAACTCTATCTTTCTCTCTCTTGATTGGAAACCCAGATAAGTCCTTAAGAAACATATCCTAGAAACGATCCACCATTGGAGGAATGATGTCTCACTTGACTCCGACATCGTCAATCAAAATACATGTTACTTGGGATATGAGCTCACCCAATCACTAAAGAACAATAATTTCATATCTTTATTGAATATCTCATTCCCAATGGTCCACATAAGTGTCTTCGTCAAGGGATGTGAATGTTAACCATCATAGGTAGTAGTCAATATGTGTTCGACATAACACCAACCAATATGACCCCAATATCATGTTATGACCTAACATATCAAACATGAACAATTCCCAAAGGAAGTTGTAACCACCAAACTCAATATCACTTCCCTTACATTGTATGGTATTATTTGTTCATAATCCTAATGGTCTATAAATTTACATAACCCACCACACACGTTGCACCACCATACACAAAAAATTCTTAAAACTGATAGGATGTAAATGATTGTCAGGCCCCTATATCAAATAAATAAGAATGAATCATGGAAGATACAAGAATCATACCTCGAATAGTAAATGGACCCTCCACACCACTACTAGTCAAAGGATGGACTATAAGAAGTTTACATGCCCTCTACCATGGGCTCTAGTAAGAGTTCTAAATGTTGCAATACCCTACTGATATGAATGATATTGTCCCAAAGGAACACTTCCCACACCCCGACTATTATATCTATTGGAACACTAACTAACTGACTGATATGGAGTATCTTACACTCTTTTGGTGCTCAGTAATTGCATATGTCCTTCACCATTACCTTCCTACTATGGGTTCTCGAAGAACCTCTTCATGTGAACAATCCTTCTGCATGTCTGGAACTCTGTTTTTTGTCAAAAAAAAACTATCCTCCCATGTGGCATGGACTTCCAAATTGACATCAAACTACTGAGCTATGCCCTTAGGATATGGTTCACCTTCAATGAATACTCTATATTCAACTAATCTGATAGAAAATCACAAAATATTTCATCCAACTATCCACAGTTTTATAACCAAGTTTCCAATTTATAATAACCTGTCAGCAATGCAAATATTTATTTAGGTTTCCCTCATAAATGATATCCTGATCCACTACATCCTAATACCATATCAAGGGGAACATATTCACCTTATACATGTTCTCACATCTAAGACCATCCTTAAAGAACCTAGCCATAATAACCTCATATCCTTACAACATCATAGAAAATACTCTAGATCTATGAAGTGGTCAACATAATCCATCACTTTATTATTTACCTAAGTCATTCACATAAATTCTTAATCCTTAATTTACCTCAAGGCCTCCATATAAAAGTTGTTCATGAACTTATACATTACTTGATTGTATTAATTTCCCTCAGCCTGCTCATCTCATGCCAGTATATCCCAAAAAAGGTTTTTTGGTCCTCACACTATATAATTATACATCGTTACTAGATTTTAAAAAAGGGTTTCCATGTGATCATAAATTTTCTAGATGTAATAAATCCAAAACACTGATACCCCAGGTCCACCTTCTCTAGTAATTATTGGTGGGTTTTGTAGCTATAAATCTTTTTTGAAATCAAACATAATCAGTACATCCCACCCATTTTCTATATTCATAACAAACACAATATGAAAAAGGTTCTAAAAAAACCGATCATCTCATCTATTACATAGATCCAATGGGGTTTCCTACTCTACTACTAGAGAATCATTCTTGATAATACCCTCTTGTCTCCCAACTTATATGCATCTTCATGGTGGCATCTCCCTATAATTACATGAACACATCTCAAAACACACATTGAAGGTTTAAATAGATAAAAATAGGCTCACTACTAGTGAAAAACCCCAGACTCTATATACACTATCCTAACATTCCTAGAAACCATCAGAACACCATTGACAACCACCCATAACATTGGAAATTTTAGCAAGTTTTAAACCAACTCCCTATTTACCATTTAAATTAAACTCTTTTTTAACAACCCACAACCATATTTCAATTCTCTATAAAAATTACACATTCTTATTATGAACATTTTTTCATTTTCTATTTAAAAATTCATGTTGAATTTAAGTTGAATTCATTACCTTCCATACATGGCCGCAACACATTATTATTATGTATGCCTAAAATGATGCATGTCATATGTATCCCAAAGTTCCTAGAATGATGCATGAATATATGACCTCATTCTATGTTAGGAAAGAGAATAAATATCCAAATATTTAATAACATCAGACTCGATGTGCATCACTCAATGTGAACTAACTTCCAAATATAATAGAAAAACTCAGTAACGTCAATTCCACCATAGGTACATGGGTTTTCCCCCATACATGGGTTATTTAATCCCATGATAGAGATCATTTACAATCCCCAACACATCTATTTATCCTATTTACATTCCCCATATAAAATAATGAATAAAAATAAACCCTCTAATACCACATTCTAATGCCCCGGCCCGAGTGACACTATAATTGAATCCCCAAGACAGTGTGTTATGTGACCTTAGGTGCATATCCATATATATCAGAAATTTTAGAAAAATAGAAAGGGTCAGAGGTAACACATGGGGGACTATTTGTCCATTGAAAAAGAATGGCACAGTTGATAAATAATAAACAAAATAATTAACACCCAAATAATAAAAAATTTCCAAATGAATCTCCCAAAATAGAGTAAAAACCCGTAAATGAATAGTAAATTTTCTATTTCATGTCATACTACTCCATGAGTAATAGAAAAAAAGGTAAAAGTGATGAATCTACAAAAAGTTCATGATATTATGCCTGGTCTCCTCCTTGATTCACCTCACAAGCCCAAATATACCAACTTGTGTGGGTATCTTTACCTTATACTGTACTATAACCATGATGTTTACATGGGTTCCTAATGTAACCCCAACATGGCGTGATTACAACTATTTTGGTCACATACAATGATTTTTACTTAATATTCAGTCAAATATAGTGTATATAGAAGTAAAAGTAATAATAAAACACACAAATAAAACATGTTGCATAATTTGAAATTATTTTGTATGGTACATTTATTTTCTTATTCCATACATTAACCAATTTAATCTAACCCACTTCAGACTATACTTATTTTTTGATCCATGTGAAAAAGTGTCACAGGTCCAAATACATGCAGCATCAGTCTAAGAATTCAATAGTTACTCGGAACTCCATGTTCGACTATCCCAACCACAATATAGAATGCCTTGTATATATCCTTGGGATTAGGAACATAAATTCATTCCCCATTTAAATATTATCTATAAGAGTGCTTTAGCGTCATTTAAGCCCACCCATGGGAGTGGATCATCTTTCAAACATCCCACTTCTATATATTATAATGACATTAGATCATCAGTATTTACATGTCCATTATAGAAAAAAGTATAACTATTTTCCATTTTATAATAACTCCATTGTTCATTACAACCACCAAGTTCTCAATTCCCAAAAGAATCCCATTTTACCATTTCACACATTACAACCGTTTATTTACCATTACAAAAAAAATTTCCCTAAGGCCATGCCTCATTAACCAATTATCATATCAATTCATTTATTATTCATCAATTACATTACTCTTTATGTCTATTCAAACATTCCATTTTTCAATGTTACATGATCAATCAAATTTTCTAATGGTTTAATAACATGAAAACCACAATTTATCATTTAAAATATCAATATTTCATGTCTAGGGGAGTGTCCCCAACAATGGCGGTCCATAGTTATAGTCAAATCATTCTCAAAAAAAGCCATAGAGAACTTGAGGGTTCCAACACACCATTTATATACCTAATTTACCATTTCATATCATGGGAAAAGAATTGTATAATAATGACACCAAATCATAACAATATTCACATTATATAAATCAAGGCTATGGGATATATCTTGTACACTACCAACCTGAATGTTGTTGATGGAAACTCTCTCATCCTTTTACATTTATCACAACTCAAACACGCTATCAATTCCCAATGTAGAAATATATTGAAAAAAAGAATAGGTATTAGGATGAATTATAATGAATACACGATCCCCTAATAATAAAAAAGAAGGAAAAATAATGTTAGATTCACCAAAATCCTCAATTTTTTCCAATGATACTCTAAATGGATTAGAATCGAGGGAGAATAATATAATCGAATTTTGAGTGGATTTGGTCCAACACCAACGATGTTGGAGGGATAATAGTAAAGAAAATCATGTAACAAACCTTAATTATCGAGGATGAAAAATGGAAAATTCACACATTTAATGGGGTATAGGGTTTACCCGCATGATTGGACAAACCATGTGCCAACTATGTGCCTCCCTAGGTTCAATAGGTCATAGGTCACACAGTCTCTTAGGAACCCCACATGGTTTAACATACCATGTAGTGGCTGTGTGGGATGGCTATATCCCAGAATGCATGGTTTGGTTCCCCCCATGAATGATTTTACAAACCTTGCACCACCCATCTCTAAGGTGAATATTTTTGGAACACTGTTTTCACTAACTATTTTCCAATCATGTTACCAAAATTGGGTGACCTCTTCTTCCAAATTTTCATACCCTAAACCCCAAGACACCCCTGATACTCTTTCTATTCTATGGACATTTTCTTTAACCATTTTAGTGGGAGTTAATCATAATAATAAACAAATATGTACCTTATTAGATGTCTAGAATCTTACATAAATGATTCTTATTTGATTTATAATCAATACTTAAGCATAATTTTCATAATTTATATACTACTATTCATACCCACCAAATTAATGTAGAGGTTTTAATATGAATAGTTAAATAATACTTAACTTGATTATTTTCATTTAATACCAATTTTGATTGCATCAAATTATATTGAACAAACTATATTTATTTTCAAAGAGATATATCATAATTTATTAGGTTGTTACAGTTTAAAAAAACCATCAAACTTAAGAAATTTGAGTCTCCCCTAAAACATAATGACAGACAATTAGCACCTTGTTTAAACAAATCATCATCCAACATCTTGTTAGGGTCTGGTTTCCCCCCAAAACAAAATTTATGACCCATGGATCATTGAAACTCCAAAAAAACAATATAAATAAAAACTAAAATGATACAAACTAGTTATGAATGGTGGTCCCTTGAATTAAAAAAATCATGAACATATTTCGTTAAATATATTTCTAGATGCCAAATTTTTTATTACCTCATAATGGCATGGTCTATATCCCCAAATGTTTAATAGATTTATTAATCGTCTAGGAGAATTTAATTTTACTCTAAATCATTACTAATAAATTTCCTTTAGAATAATTTAATGGAAGATTATACCATAATGTGATGTGGTATCTCTATTGAGGAAATAAGAATAACCCCCATTAAGAAACACATCTATTGCACCACGAATTCATGAATTAAATGAATTAAAAAAACATGATGAATCTATATTAAAAATTAATATTTAACTCTTCTACATACTTCTATAAATTGTAGACCATTACAAAATTTTATTAATTGTTGTTTCATGAGAGCATTTTCACAATAATGGTGTGGAATTTTTTTAATGAAAACCCATATTAAAATATTATGATATATGTCTACACCTCCATGATTTGGTCTAAAAAACAACCACAATTAGTTTTTTACCTAAATAAAAATAAAAATAAAAATAAAATTATTGTTTTCATGTAGTAACCATCATTTTAAAATCCTAAAATCCACACTAAAAAACTCATCATCATATCCATTCAATATCACATTTCTTTAGGAATTATTATTGGATTAAACTATGATATTTTTTAAATAGATTCACAAAAATCTAAATTATATCACAACCATTACTATTATATTCATATTTTCCTCTTTAGAATGAGGGAAAAATAATTAAACCACAGTATTAAACCAAATACTGTTTCATTAATCTCCTTCATGTGATTTTTATTTCAATTTTTTATGATCAAACCAATATTCAATGTACATAACACATAATGAAAAAAAACTATGTGGCATAATCTGGTGTGTGAGGAAAGATCAATGTTGAAATAAATATCAATTTTAAATATTTCACCTAATTTATATTCAGTTCCAAAAACAAAAACACCAAATTTAACACTTTTACATCAACCATACTCATGTAAGTATCACTCACTCAATCATATTAAAGACCTATATATACAATTAGTGATGTATCCTCCCATTTGATAGTTCTCATTTGATAATATTTCATTATTTAATATTTATCTCAAAAACCTTTATTAATTTATCATTATTGATTTTATTTTTAAAGTAATTGTCACATTAGTATATCAACTATAATTAATTTTTCCCCACTGATTTTCTTATTAATGAAGTCCTTCCTATTAATATATCACCCCTTCATAATAAACCAAAATGTATATGTTTTTTAGTAATATATAAAAATATTTAGTGAAAAAAATATAATGAGGAGATTTAATTTTCATTTCACTTTGATTAATAATTGGGGACAAAAAATACAGGATTAAACATATATTTTTTAGAGAAATTTGGATGGAGTAACATTATCTCCACATTGGAGAATTCATCGTTAGCTTGATGGAATTAAAATTCGAAAATATTTTGTGGAAATTTACACTGCATAATGTTCTACCGTGTTTTTTTGCATGGGTATTAAATCATATTCCTTATAACATTCATCATCATTCAATTTCTATAAAAATATTACATATATTTAATACTTATCACACCAATATTTAATTTTTACCTCCAAATTATTAATTATATATATATATATATATTATTTTACCTCTATTAATCTATGTTCAATATTATATGTACCCATTCATTAAAAAGTTACATATTTTCATCCCATGAATTTTCACATCACTGTTTATATTTTTTACTCTCCAAAACTATAATAAAATCTATAAGAGTACATGATATATAATTTTGATCAATTTTCCCAAGATAATACAACCCATATTCCATAATGCATTTGATGTGTCAATGCATGAACTTTATGACCAATATGTGAAACTCATATAGAATAATTTTTTTATAATTACTAAAAAAGTACACACAAAATTATATAATTTAATTTATAACAAATAAATTTGTTATTAATTTTTTTTCCAATATTCATTAACATTGATAATTTCATTAAGATAATTATTTAACCACACAGTTATTTAACCAATAAATATAATTAACGACTTTTGATATTGTATAATAAACCTTTCGATAAAAAATTATTATATTTATATGTGTAAATAAGAATTCATCAATGAATTTACATTTCCTATGTAACTACCCAAAAATTCATGAGTTAAATTAATAAATTAAAAATATATTTTTCATCACATTTGATATTATTTAAAAAATTTATGTTATTGATATTCCAAATATGATGTGATACATGTAGACTAACACCATCGATACATCTGTGAAGTTTATAATTACATAGAGTTCTTTTAATACACCCATTATTATTAAATACAAATTTATTCAAGCATATATCCAACCACTATTTTCATCTAATTTGTGTATATATCAATTCATAAAAATTATGTCTTATTATTTTATATTTTTGAAAATATTAATAATATATAGAACCATTTATTGTTCAATATATATTTCATCTTCAAATAACACAATTTGAAATGATAACATTGAATATATTTGAATGATTGAAAACCTTTGTTCAAGAAAAACTAAAAATATATCATAGTCATCTCAAAACATGAAAATAGAGAGAAGTTATAATTAATATATACTCCTTCATTTTGTGCCGACACCGTGAAAATTAGTAGTTTTTTTCTTAATAACTTAGCTATATTTTTTAGTATATTTTCAAAAATTATTTTATTTTATTTCTTTTCATTATTATGGTATAGATAAATTTCCCATGTCAGATTTTCAACATTTTATTGATGTATTCTTTAATTTAAATAACCTAAATATATTATTTGGATGTATGTTACTAATATATGGGTAATAAAATATAAAATTAAGTAAAATGTTGAAAATATTTAATTACACTTGTTTAAACATGATGGGTTTTTCACCCATTGTATTTTCCCAAAAAAAAAATTCTATTTTATTTTAGTTTTTAATGGTTTGGAGGTTTTAATACTATCTAGCTCAGTTTTTTCGATAAAATATTTGTAAACATTAAATTATTTCAGTAAAATATCCAAATTAAATTATATATTTATAATTTTACATATTTTTAATTAATTAGATGTTTGATATTAAATAATAGTGTCTTAGATTCTTTCAATTATATCATCATTAATTTTATTATTTCATTAATTGGATTTAGATTAGATGAAATATTTGATATGGATTACTTCATCGCACTAGAATCTAATTATGATTTATTTTTCATCTTTATTTAAGACCGAACATTTATTCTTGAATATTCTAACATACATGAAGCACATAGTCTTTTCAGATAGAATATTATATTACGACGTCTTCCTTTTAGTGATCAATATTTCTTGAAAATAAACATAAACCACTTATATTTATCTTAATTAAATAAAATAATAATTTTCCAAATGTAGTTTTCATCTTCCAATTTATTTTATTAACAATTTTTTTTTCAACAAACCATAATTCTACAGATTAGTTATAATTTAATCTTATTAAAATATTATGTGTTCTAGAAACCATTATTCTATAACATGATCTAAAAATTCTATTGAATTTTTAGTTCTCCAAATGATAAATGTCCATTCAAAAATATTTTTAATATATCTTTTCTATCTTTATATTCATTAATGTACATTGGTTTTCTGTTTTATCAACACAATTTACCCCATTTGGAAGATATCATCAATTAAAAGAACATATTGAACCTTGTTTGTTTTGGATTGACTGGTTTTCAAAACAAAAAATGAATAAGTTATAAATAAATTGTTTTCTTTACTCATAATTTTTCTAACACTCTGAACTAAGCATCAATTATGAATAGAACTAAATAGTCCACCTCGCACCAAGAAGACATATACTCTTTTGGTCTCTATAATGATATATAATTACTTATATTTTGTGTTTATATATATATATATATATTTATAAGAGTATTTTTACCCAATATCAATATATATATATATGCTGCCATTAAATTTTTAAGTTAAATTTTATTAAATAGAATAAATAAATTTATTTTAACAAATTTATATTATAGGAATTTTAATATTTGATAAATTTTATTAATAATATTATTATATATATTTCATTATTTTTAATATTGGTAATTAATATTATTCATGTACCTAACATAATTATATATATAAATTTATGTATCTGTATAAATAACCATTCATTTTAATAAAAATATTAATAGATATTAAATATCTAATTTATTATTTTATTAAAAAAATAAATATAAAAACTAATGAAAA
This sequence comes from Viscum album, assembly GCA_963277665.1. Classification (NCBI taxonomy): domain Eukaryota; kingdom Viridiplantae; phylum Streptophyta; class Magnoliopsida; order Santalales; family Viscaceae; genus Viscum; species Viscum album. Next base: position 1,436,089,720 of record OY728156.1, on the reverse strand, counting down.
TTATTTTTTAAAACACAATTGAAATACAATAAATGTAATATTTAAATGTAATTATTAGAATATATTAAAAATATTAAATTCTAATGTAATACAATTAAAATTTTTATGTATATTTATACGTTTTTATTTAGTGTAGAATATTAATTTATTTAATTAATTATTACTACTTTTTAAAATATATTTTATTATATTTAAATAATATTAATAATTATTAATATTTCAATATAATATTCAATTAATATGATATAAATTTTAATAAATTTTAATTTATAGTAATTTATTTGTAAATTACATATAATTATTAAACTATATATGTATATGATTAATTTTATATTTTAAAATTAATTCAGAAATTTTTATAAATAAGAATTATTACTTTTATATATATAATTAATAATATATAAATATTTTAAATTTAATTTATAATTTTTAATTAGTCTGAATATTTGAATAAATTTTTAAAATATATTTAATGTCATTATATTCAGTAAAATATATATTAACATAAATGTTTAACTATGTATATATAAGTAAATAAGGAAATAATATATATATATATATATGCAATAATATATATTAATAAAAAACTTAATATGATTGATGAATTATCAATATTGGTCAATCTAGATAACATTATAATTCAACCCTCCAGTCCTAGGATTTAAACTCCAATAGTCTCTCAAGGACTCCTTTTTTTAGTTCTATTTTTATTAGTGATAATTTTACCATTAAAATTTATACCTTCATTAGTACAAAATTCATAACATAAAAAATAATCCTATATTAATGCTAGAATTTACATGGATAAATCATTATTTTTTTCCACAATTATATTTTTCGAACTATTAATAAAGACATTCCACCCCACTATTCTGTATAACATAAATAATTATTTCCCACTTTTTAATGGAACCCAAATTGTAAATCATGTTGAATCCCACCTTCATAACCTTATGAAAGAAGGCATTTAAATTTATTTTAATGGATAATTTTTTATGAGTTGGATGTCAAAAATAATGGAATGTAATTTGAACCATATTCTTATGGTTTTCATAACTGATCATCGATCTGTTTTTATGTTTTGGTGGATGGGTCATAATGTACATCTTCTATATATGCATATATAGCTGAAATACTAATTATATATATATATAGTTTCACTATATTCTTTTTTTTATAGATTCAAATTTATATGTATGAAAATTTGTTTATATATACATACTGATGTATATTATTATTTATATATCTCTCTATGTGTGTACAATCCTATTTGTCTAATGTGTATTTTACATATATATATATATATTTGCATCATTGTGGGTTTAAATTTATATATTACTATAGATATTTATGTATTCATATATAAATAGTCACGTATATAAATAATTATAAGAATATTTAATGAATTTATATATATATTTCAAACTTTATATATGTATATATTATAAATTCGAAGCATATTCCATAAATTTATACTTTATATATTCAAATTTATATGTTATATATATGTGTATTTTTAATTTTTTATTTATATGTTGAATACATATATTTGTGTGTGTGTGTGTGTGTTTGTGTGTGTGTGTGTTTAATTTATTTTTTTTATAAACACACACACACACACACAAAGCCATATATAAATAATTATATATTTATACAAAAATATTTAAATTTTTTATATATTTATGTGTCTTTATATGTATTATATAATATAATAACATTTTTGTATACATTAATTTCCTAATTTTTTATTTTTAGAAATTTTTTATTTGGCATAATATTTTTATATATTTTTTATATACTGTATAAGTGTGTGTGTTATAATTTGTATGTTTATTGTTTCAATTTATACATTATATAAGTTATGTACAAATTATATGATACATTATATACATACTTTCTATGTATCTATTTCTCTAAATTTAATATAAATTATGTTGAACCCAATAGTAAATATATGAAATGAAAATTTATGGACACCATTCATAAAAGAAAATGATATAGGGTTGGGCTAAATATGTTCATCATGTTTTCAACCGAGTGTGGAAATGACCCTAAAAACATTATTTATCTATATTTACATTTAGGTCAGTAATGATTAATTTGACCTAATTAATTTTATGAATAACTTATCTTTCATGAATTGATTTGTGTTTTTAATGTTTTACCAAATAAGGGGAAGAATTAAATGAAGTTGGTGACTGAGATACCAGTGTGGTTTACAATTTATCTAATATAAGTAAAAAATTAAACACTGATTGATATCATTTTGGGGATGTAGAAAAATTAGATATATATGAAATTTTTCATTATAAATCATTTTTTAGAAGTTAAAGAACAATATAATGACATCATTTATATCATTTTCAATAAATATAAAAAAATCGGACATACTAAAACATCATAATTTTATTACTATGAAGGGAAAAGGATACATATGATTTTCATAAATAATACCACTCTCAAATGATATGTTATCGAAAGATAATGATCTAAATTTTTAAACATATAATTATGAATGAATTTTATTTTAAATGGGTGTGAGTTTTGAAATAATACATTCATATCTAAATTATTATATACAATTTCATATAGAAAATGATAAAAATAAATAATTTACTATGATTGGTGTAAGTGGATATAGGTAATATGAATCATGTCAATTTCAATTCATATGTTACTATCAAATAATTCCAACTTTTGGATTACAATAAGGATGTAATGATACAATATCTTGAGTTACATGATACACATATAGTTATATGTTCTATATAGATGAACATGATAAATGTAGTATGATGAAATATAGTGAAGTTTCGGTTTTTCATATTTTATTCATGTATCATGTACTAAAGAATAGGGTTTATGTTACATAAACATTTCACACATTTTAATTATTTAGAAATTATGGGATTTGGATTGTATTGAATTCCATGAATAAATTATTTGATGAAATAGTTTTAAAAAAGTTGTGATACCTTCATAATTCTTTGGCCAAATCAGTCAAAAGTTAAATCCATCTTGAAAGATAAAAAAATAATAAAGGAAAAAAGGACGATGACACAAGTGTACGTCCTTCTTTATTAAATATTTATGAAAAAGTTATTATAATACATAGTTAGTATTCGTAGGATGGTAGACGTTGCTATGACTATCCTTATCTCTTTATGGGTCCTGATGGGTTGCTAGACTTTGCTCTTGGTCTATGGATTTTATACACTTCTATTGAGATGAGGGCCTAGAGGGTCACACAGAATATCGTATTCAAGAATCAACCATATTCAATTGAATAAGAATATTGGACATAGAGGGCCCCAACATGGGGTCTGCATGTTGTCCAAAGTATTGATCACTGATAATTAAATAAATTCATTATTATTCATAGTTATGAATAATTGGGATGGAATTTATTTCATGTATTTACAAGTTAAGTAAATATGAGAAAATATTAATCGAACAAAAATAATTTAAATTTTTTAAGGTTTGTTTAATAATTAGCAGGATAGAGAGTCGAGTTAAATGGTTCATTTTTTATCATGAAATATATTTTATATATATTAAAAATATGTGATAAAATAATAAATAATATTGACGCAGTTTAGTTCGTCAGAATTATTTATTTACTAGAAGTTGAAATAAACGAGGGCTGGGGAACCAAACTGGGAATTTGGCTACACCGCTATAAATAGATGTGAGGCTCTCTTTCCATGGAACTAATCATTCATTTCATAGAATAAAAAATTAGAGCCTATGTCCCATCTAGATTCCTAGAGAAAGAAGTAGTTGATCCAAGAACTAGGATCAAGATCTTTCTCAAGCATTGAAGGTATCTTGATGTGGTGATCTTCAAGACATTGAAGGTGTCGTCGGATATCCACGATAGCACCTAGAATTCTAAGATCGTCACTCCCGTAGGTTTTTGAAGCATGTGTGGATGATCTAAAGGGTTCCTTAAATGGATATTTCAAGAAACAATTGTCATCAATTAGATGTATTGGACCACAACTTCATATTTGGAACAAGTATGTATTCAATTTTTTTGTACTTTTTATAATTTACGCGAGATCCTCAGACCTTACCGGGGCTCGTATCGTCGGTGATGATAAGTTCTGTCATCCTGTAGATGAAAATTTTAAAATTCCCAACTCATCAGCTTCTGTTGTGGGGCTCAGTTCCTTCAAGTGGTATTAGAGAAATCACGTAAATTTTATGAGCCAAATAAAATTAATTTGCATAAAATTATGTATAGGGTTTGAAATCGGTCTCAAAGGTTCAAATTGCACGTCGATCTGATGCCGAATGACCATGTTATGGTTAGTTTAGTTTATCGGATTTGATCGAATATGTGGTTTCATCTTGGGTATTAATTGTTCAAACATTAGTGATCATCAGAATAGTTTTGTGTTTTTTTTAGAAAACATAAACAAAGATGATAATTATTATTATTAAATAATAATAATTATCATTATAAATTTATAAAAATAATTGTTCTCTAAATATGTTGATAATAATTATTTTATTATTATTATCATAATTATTAGTATAATAATAATAATTTTATTATTATTATCATAATTATTAGTATAATAATAATTATTAAAATAAATGGTTATTTAGCCTTTAGAAAAAAAATGTGATGTGTAGAAATCACACAATATTTTTTTTGTGAGAGTCAAAAAGGGGGTGTGGAAAAAAAATTACCCTGGAGACATAAAAAAAGAAGAGGATGTCCAAAAAACGGAGAAAGGGATTGGGGGCCATATGGACCACCCAACCAGGTCATCCCCTACCACCCTCCTGGAATGGCGCCACATCACCTGGCCACCGCCAGATCAGCTACCTTGCCCCACAGCCTCCTCTTCCTTATGAGGACGGCGCCACTGCCATGCTCCCAGCAGGAGACCCACGGCCAACTTCCGCCCTCACCCGTTGTTGCCCGGATGCCCTCACCAATGGTGCCTGGCACTGTCCCGCCTTCCTCCTAGCCGACCAGCCTCATCAGGTCGTCACCTCTCGACCCGTGTTCGGTCGCCGCCCGCACTTGACGCCCTCACAGCCATGGCCTTGTTGCCTTAGGCGCCCTCCCCCCGCTCGCTTCCCTCAACTGCTTCCACATGGCGGTGGCCGCTTCCAGACTCCTTTACCATACATCACCGTACCCATTGCCCCTGGCCTCCACGCCAGACCTAACACCCCTTAGCTGGAATACTTCCGGATTGTGCACCTGCGCTTCAGATATTTTCTGGCCAGTTCTTCTCCGCCCTGCGCTCAGGCTGTCTGCACCTTCTGGCCACTTATCTACATTGGCATCATCCTCTGCCTGAACCCCCTCACCCAAATGGACCCCACCACCATGGGTTGCATAGATGAGGCAGCATCGCCCGAGCGCTTCCCATTCCAGATCTGGTAAATTGGCCACTGTGAGGTTTCCCCTAGTCGCCACCCCTAGTCACGACCTCCCTTCACCCGGTGTCTACGGGCTTCCCTCCTCCCTGGGCCAGATTCAGGTTTTTTTATACATTTTTTAATTTTTTTTTACAAAAAACAGTTTGGGAGATTTTTTTTCAAAATGCGCCTGAAAGGCGGCATCGTGGATGCCGCCTTTGCACTGCTGGCATGGATCACTAACGCGGTAAAGGCGGCACTCGTGGTGCCGCCTTTCTAGATAACGTCATTCGAAAGGCGGCACCGCAGGGGCCACCTTTGCATCCGCACCCTATAAAAGGGTAGCGCTCCCCTCTTTTTCTCCTCACATCCAAACGCTCAATTGCCTCTCATTTTCTATCTTTTGCGGCGAAGGTTTCGGTTTAAAATTTTTGGAAATCTTTTAGAGGTATTGTTTTTAATTTAATGTTTTTTATTTTGTAGAATTGTTTTTATTTAAATATTTTTTAAAATTTAATTTTTTTATTTAGTTGAATTGTTTATAGTTAAATATTTTAATTCTTTAGTAGTTTAGTTAGTTTTAAATTTTTTTTATTTATTGGATTGTTCAATTAGTCATATATATTTTGGAATTATAATTATCATCAGTATAAATTAATTTAGGGTTCTTTTAATGAAATTTTGGTAGCATAGAGACTATGTTATCTAAGTAATCAAATCCTTGTCTGGATACAAAAAATTGAATGTGGCTTCGGCACATATGTACCTAGGGGTAAAACACGAAAACACTGATTTGAGCTTGACTCGAACGGGAACAAGTGCACGACAACGGGCCTTGCTGCATTCTGGTTTGACACTCCCGGAGGATATGATTAATATATGCATATTTCATTATAAATTACTAAAATATCTAAGAAAAGAAATGATAAATTGATAATTTATTAATGATGTTGATAGTTATTATTAGGAATGATTAATTAGAAATTAATTAATAATTAAAAATAAAACTAAAATTCAAATGATATTCAATAACATGGAGTTAAAAAATAACATGAAACTAAAAAATAACATAGTTAAAAAATGACATGGAGTGAAAGTGAAAAAATATATAACGTGGAGTTAAAATATAAATAACATAGAGTTAAAATATAAATAACATAGAGTTAAAATATAAATAACATAGAGTTAAAATATAAATAACATAGAGTTAAAATATAACTAAGATAGAGTTAAAATATAAATAACATAGAGTTAAAATATAAATAACATAGAGTTAAAAAATAAATAACATCATGTTTCAAGCTTCTAGCCTTTCTTTCAGTGAATTGAATATCAAAATTTTAGAAATCCCGTGTGACAATGGGTTTTCTAAAATTTTAATAATCAATTCACTACAAGAAAGGCTAGAAGCTCGAAACATGATGTTATTTATTTTTTAACTCTATGTTATTTATATTTTAACTCTATTGTGTTATTGAATAACTAATTAATAATTTAGTAAGTATCATAAGAAATATCCTAGTTTAGGATATAAGATCTTTTAAAATTTAAGTATCATAAAGATTGTATAGTTTATAAGTAATAGTTATTATTTGAACGTGAGGTAAAATCCAAATTATATTGGAAACCACCATTCTGAATGTCACTTACATTATCAAAATCTTGATCAGAAAACTTTTTTTACGTAGAGCATAATGTTTTCCTGTGTGTACTGCTATGGAGAGGTTATTCAAACTGAGCAAGGAGATTCTTACAGTACACAATCAATAAAAGTGGTTAATACAACTGATTGTGTAACCCTAAGGGACCTTCAAGAAAGAATTCATGGCTCATTAAATCTATGACCTGATCAAAAGATCAATTCAATGAGTTATAGACATTTTCGGTTACCATCAAAATTGTGGCATCTAACTTTTCTTTTGGTTGATGATGCGCAATGGATCCAAACAGTTGGTTTGTTTTCTCAACGGTTGGATGGTACCATAATGGATTAATATGTTGATATTTCTACTGTACAACAACAACATCAAATTGTACAAAGACGTAGATTTACAAGAGTCGTTGAAGATAGTCCTCCCCATGAAGTTGAGACTACTTCAAATGATGCAGAAGAGGACAACCTACTTGATCTCCCAAATATACATGTCAACCTGACATCAGATGAGGAGTTTCGTAATAACAAAACAGATAGTGATTGTAGTGATGATGAGAAAATAACAACGAAAGTTTCAAGAAATGCATTAGTTGTACAGAATGATCGACCTACAATAAATCATCCACCTCTCTTTTCATCTTGGTCAGAAGCAATGACATGTGTGCCTAAATTTGAAGATAATGTTCTCACACCGGCAACTGAGTTTCCTGGAGTTATACGAGATAGGTTTAGTGAGGTGGATAAAACTTTATATGTTGGAAGGAATTTTCCAAGTAAAGATGCATTAAAAATACTGAAGAGATTTCACATTGAGAGGCACTGTAGCTATGTAGTTTACAAATCAGACTGTAGAAAATATAGCATACGATGTGAGAAGTATGGGGATGATTTTATATTTTGATTGAGGGAAATTCCGGACATTGAATTTGGAGGTTGGAGAATCTCGAGGATTGAGGCAGCTCATACTTGCGTTCAGCCAAGCCTGTCACAAGATCATACTTCATTGGATGCATAATTTGTGTCATCCATTATTGTTGAGATGATTAGGACATGTTAATATGTTTTGATATCCCTTGTTCAAGAGAAGACACAACAAAAATTAGGTTATAATTTTCCTATATTAATGCTTGAAAGGCAAAACAAAAGGCAATTGTAAAGGTCTATGGTGATTGGGATGACTCATATCGGGTGTTTCCACAATTGCTAGCCATACTGAGTCATCATAACCAAGTTTTCTTCCATCTGGACATAAAAAAACATGTGTGTCACGATAACTGACTTGATCCATCTCATGTTGAATTTCATCAGTTGTTCTGGGAATTCCTTCCTTGTATCTCCACCTTTCATTTCTGCAAATAGTTTATTCAGATTGATGGAACATTTCTGTATGGAAAATACAAGGGCGTATTATTGATTGTAGAAACCCAAGATGGAAACCATTAACCTCTTCTTCTTTCATTTTCCATTGTAGATAAAGAAAACTATGAATCATGGAGTTGGTTTTTGGCATGTATCAACACCCATTTCCCCAATAATCGGGGTGTTTGTTTGATATCTGATCGACATCGGGAAATTAATGAGGCAATCAATGTGGATCCTGATACATGGAGTTACCCAAATGCACATCATCGGTTCTGCATTAGACACATTGCTAGAAACTTTCCTAAAAAATTCCACAACGAACCGATGAAGAAGGAAATCACCAGACTTGGTACGCATTGTACTTGTTATTTTTTTGTATATCAACGTAAAGATAAATTAAAAATATGTGAAATATCATCTATTTTGTGTAGAATATTATTCCGATCAATGATGGTTTGAAGAGCGTTTCAAACAAATCTTCCAGGTTAATGAATAAGTTTACGATTATATGATGCGAATTCCAAATAAAAAATGGACATTGGCATATGATGGGGGGAAGAGGTACGAACACATGACCACCAACATTGTAGAGTGCATCAATGGTGTCATCAAAGGGATTCACAAGCTACCTATAACTTCCCTATTTCCAGAGACATTATATCGTTGTGTGAAGTACATTGTTGATAGACAAAAACTAGCATCATATGGAATAAATCAGGGGCTAAAATACAGAAGACATTTTCAAAGAGAGATTGAAAAGAATAGTGAAGAAGCTTCTGGTTATCATGTCTGCCTAATTCGACAAGAAGACTCTCGATTTGAAGTTCAAGAGAAGACGAAACCCATCACAAATAGCAGTGGTGGGAAAATGGTGGTATTACTAGAAACGAGGCAATGCCAATGTAAAAACTTTTAGGCCTTACGGTTTCCATGCTCAGACGCCATCGCAACATGTGCCTCTGTTAACATATCATGGGAAGCATGTGTTGATCTAGTGTACCAGATGAACACCATTTATAACCATTATGCTGCACCATGGACACCTATTGGTGAGTTTCGTTATTTCCCAATGCCCGAAGGTTAACCGATAGTGGTACCTGATATGAATTGGTTGCGTCCCCATAGGAGACCGAAGGCCAGTAGGATGCGAAATGAGATGGACTAGCCTCAAGAACAAAGACAGAGTTTGAGATTCACCATATGTCATCAAGAAGGTCATAATCAGAAACGATTCCCTAACATTGTTGGGTCGAGTTCACACTCTAAGCCACAATGATGTATTGTCCTTATTGGGATATTCTCATATTGTAAATTTTATGTTGTTATCTCTTCCTTTTACCTCGGTTTTCTAACCCCCAAAACTCAAAATCATAACAGTAAACCCAGAAACATCTTTTGTATACCATAATCCTATCAATCTAGACCATAATCCTAAAAATATTTTCTCAAATCATTAACCCAAACCGTAAAACGTTAAATGAAATCCAAAAATCCTAGATCCAAAAGGAAAAATATGAAACCCAAATCTTTAAATCCTAAAATCGAAAACATGAACCGTAAACCCAAAAACACATTCCCTTTACATCGGTTTTCAAATCATTATGTGATTGAGAAAATAATCATGAAACATATGAGCAGATTATCTAGTACAATCATACATCAATATGACTAATGTGCCCTACAAATCCCTATAACCCATGCATAATGTTCTAGAAAATATAGGAGAACTCAAGAAATTGAACCCTCCTACATTGTTAATGAAGTCATAGAGACAAATGAATCTTGATCTAGTAATAGAATAACACCCCAAAAAGAGAACTCCCTTACAATATCAAAATATGAGCCCTAGTACTACATCTTCCACCTGTATACCCAAGGATCACATGTGAGATATACATAAAATCATTTTTAAATGGTATTATAACATTTAAAAATAAAAAAAACCCTTTCTTTATATAAAAACATTCTTTGAAAACTAGTTCACACTTCATTTCAAAATTCTTTAAAAACACCCTTCTATTTACCAAAATTAGGGGAAACCATATTTTATCAAAAACCCTTTTCATAAAATATATAAATCATGCCAATTATTTTGTAAAAAAAATTATAAAATAAAGTGAAATCATGGTTCATCCAACATAGATTAGAGACGGAACCACCTATAGGTTGTGAATGATCCATGATGTGAATCCTTGATAAAACTTCATTTGTTTATATGCAGATGACTGACACCATACTACTCAGTTAGCATGCTACCCATTGTTCATAGGTTGTGATAGAGGGTGGTCCAGATCGATTGATCAGGGTGCATTGAGTATACCATTTTCATCACACAAAGCCTCCTCCTGCCATTATACCATACTTGCATCGTGCTGGCTTCTATGGTATTGCGATATTAGATTTTACATTTGTAGAACATCACCTGCTAGCTGCACTCATGGAGAGGTGGAGACCGGAGACACACACATTCCACCTACTTGAGGGACAGATGACCATCACCCTCCAGGATGTGGCAGTACTTCTTGGTCTTCCTATCTAGGGGACACTCGTTATTGGGTCCACTCAGGCAGCTTGACCCGACCTTTCCCAACACTTGTTAGGTGTTGACATTTTGTCCAATCGTAGTGCTATCAATGAAGCATCGATATCCATGCCTTGGATAGAGTCACAGATTCTACTTTTAGTTGATGATGCTGACGAGCTGACGGTGAAGCGTTATGCGCGTGCATACATGTTACGACTTATTGGAGGGACCATGTGTACAGATCATTCAGGGATGCACGTGCACATGATGTATCTACCCCTGCTAGAGGATTTTGATTGGGCAGGGATGTACAGTTGGGGATCTTACTTCTTGGCATACACATACAGAGAATTATGCAGGATATCTGACAGGCGACACAGAGGTCTCAGGGGATGTGTCATCCTTATTCAGATGTGGGCATGGGAGCACATCCCCGCATTCTTCCCTGATCTTGCTGGTCCGCCGGTCGAGATGGTAGTGCTGTATGATGCTCCGCATGGACGCTGGTATGATCACTCATTTCTATCAGTTTCTGATGCTACTACAAGTTATTGAATTTAATTTCTCATTATTTATCACTATCAATGTTTTATTTTATAGGTGGTTCCAGCGACACAATTTCAAAGCGGTTCCGAGACATGATTTGGCTGTATATTGGCTTGAGTTGGACTTTCTCTTACACCATTAGGTATGTATATACAATCTATAACTGTCTAAATTTTTTTATAATAACATATTTTTTTAGTTAACAGTTTTTCTAACAAGGGTAATATGTTATTTCAGATTTTATGGGTTCCATACTGGTTTGTTATCGACCAGTTTCCTCCACAATGCACGGTTGGTCTTGACGATGTTACAGATTTAGTGACACTCATTCACTTTCATATTGTTGAGTGGCACCATCCTGAAAGAGTCATGCGCCAGTTTCTATTCACTCAGCGGATTCCATTACCGCCGAGGCAGACATATCAGCTTCATGGGATGAAGCTGATAGGGAGGCAGGATGATGACTGGCATCGAGTACATGCTGTATTTCTTGATTGTTGGCACAGACGCACAAAGTTTCATATCCAGGGAGTTCCTACGATGTAGTTCTCTCTTTCAGCGCAACATGAGTATGAGCCCTGGTATAGACTGAAGTCTATACTGTATCTTACCCAAGCCGGCATAGAGATGCATATGATTGTAAGTCAATTAAATTATATTACTATGTTTATTGAGTTATTTTCCAATTCATTTTTAATCTATTTACAAGAGAGTCACACAGAAAGACTTATTCATATGAGTGAGGAGGCTGAGGATAGAGTCTTCAGCCGGGAAGTTATTCATGATCAAGCATTGGAGATGAGTTCATCTGTCCATGCATTTATCGAGAGCCTCTTCGAGCGTCCGACACAGAGACATCAGGTTCCAGTTGCAGAGGAAGATCCTGTAGCAGCTGCTGGTGGATCTATGACCATGGTGATGTAGACAGTGTTATCCTGCATGTCAGGCCTCACCAGTTCCACAGGCAGAGGTCGGCCCTCTAGTATCCCAGTCTGAGCTGATACAGGATGTGCCTCAGCCGTCATGGGATCCATCCTTTTTGACAGGATATCCTCAGTTTTCTACATCATGGGGTCCATATGGAGTGCAACCTTTGGGTCCAGAGTCATCTCAGCCTTGGGGTCTAGACCCATCTCAGAGTTGGTGTATATCACCACCATATGATTTGTTCCCCACTATGATGATGTCAGGTTCTTCTACCATCGAGATTGGAGAAGGATCAGGGGGGCCGTATGAGGTGGAGTTGAAATTTTCTCCCACTGGCACAGAGGTGGAGGATATGATAGTCGATGTTCCAGCGCCCGAGTACCAGCCCTCTCCAAGTCATCAGACTCCCCAGAGATCTCTCCGTAGATGTCCTATTATTTTATCACCATGTGGGATAGGATCTCCTCACCGTAGACATAGACATTTATTGTTTATTATCATTTATATGTTTTATGTCTATGGAAATGAAAAATTATTTTTTATGAAATTATTTGTGTTAGACAACCATGTGGGACATGATCTCTTCACTGTATACATAGACATTGATTGTTTATGTTCATTTATATGTTTTATGTCTATGGAAATGAAAAATAATTTATAAGCTTTCAAAACCGCCTACTTGAAACTTAAAAATGTATCAAGTATGTGACTTTGAAAGACTATAAAATATAAACCATAAGACCAATATAAACAAAACTTTAAACATTAATTAAACATATAAGAGTCAACCCCGCATCAATAGGATTCACGGTGTCGCTAGTATCATATACATATATAATATTTGATGCATGAAAACATGTTATATCTCCTTTCACGGGACAAAAAAATCCATTATTCCACCCGCCATGTCCATATCCATATCAACATCTGGCCGCATAAGGGTATGATGAAAGATATGCCACATGAAATTCTCATATGTTCCCATTCTTGCAAATATCAACCCCTTAAACACCACCATGCATCCAACCATTATAATTTACTCTACAATTTTCACCCCATTTCTACAGGCCCAGTTGATCATATGAAAACACAAATGATTCCACATAGCCCATAAAAATCTTCATCACCAAATCTTTATCCTTTATCTTCTTCAAAAGGCCACTGTAAGACCTTCTTGATCTATCCATTCCAAACACTCACATACAAGTATACTCTAAAATAAAAACCAACAAATTTTCAGGTTTTTATGTTTATAGTATACTTGTATGTGAGTGTTTGTAATGGATAGATCAAGGAGGTCCTACAATGGCCTTTTTAAGATGATAAAGGATAAAGATTTGGTGATGAAGTGTTCGATGGGCTATGTGGAATCGTTGGTGTTTTCATCTGATTAACTGGGCTTGGGGAAATGGGGTGACAATTGTAGAAGAAATTATAATGGTTTGATGCATGTTAGTGTTTAAGGGGTTGATATTTGCAGGAATGGGAACCTATGATAATTTCATGTGGCGTATATTTCACCATACCCTTATGCGGCTAGATGTTGATATGGATATGGACATGGATGGTGGAAGAATGGATTTCATTGTCCCATGAAAGGAGATATAACATGTTTTCATGCATCAAATATTATAGATGTATGTGATACTAGTGACACCATGCATCCTATTGATGTGGGTTTGACTTCTATATGTTTAATTAATGTTCAATGTTTTGTTTATATTGGTCTTATGGTTTATATTTTATAGACTTTCAAAGTCACATACTTGAAACATTTTTAAGTTTCAAGTAGGTGGTTTTGAAAGCTTATAAATTATTTTTCATGAACAATTTTTATGAAATTATTTGTGGTTTCAAAAATTTCTTATATGTTTAATGAATTTTTAAAGTTTCATTTATATTGGTCTTATGGTTTATATTTTATAGTCTTTTAAAGTCACGTACTTGAAACATTTTTAAGTTTCAAGTAGGAGGTTTTGAAAGCTTATAAATTATTTTTCAGGAACAATTTTTTTTTAAATTATTTGTGTTTTGAAAAATTTCTTATATGTTTAATTAATTTTTAAAGTTTCGTTTATATTGGTCTTATGGTTTATATTTTATAGTCTTTCAAAGTCACATAATTGAATCATTTCTAAGTTTCAAGTAGCCAGTTTTTAAAGCTTATAAATTATTTTTCTTGAACAATTTTTTGTGAAATTATTTGTGTTTTCAACAATTTATTATATGTTTAATGAATGTTTAAAGTTTCATTTATATTGTTTTAATGGTTTATATTTTATAGTCTTTCAATGTCACGTACTTGAAACATTTCTAAGTTTCAAGTAGGCGGTTTCGAAAGCTTATAAATTATTTTTCCTGAACAATTTTTATGAAATGATTTGTGTTTTCAACAATTGATTATATTTTTAATGAATTTTTCAATCTTCGTTTATATTGGTCTTATGGTTTATACTTTATAGTCTTTCAAAGTCACGTATTGAATCATTTATAAGTTTCAAGTAGGTGGTTTTGAAAGCTTATAAATTATTTTTCCTGAACAATTTTTATGAAATTATTTTTGTTTTCAACAATTGATTATATGTTTAATGAATTTTTAAAGTTTCATTTAAATTGGTTTTGTGGTTTATATTTTATAGTCTTTCAAATCCACGTACTTGAAACATTTCTATTTTTCAAGTAGGCGATTTTGAAAGCTTATAAATTATTTTTCCTGAATAATTTTAATGAAATGATTTTTGTTTTCAAAAATTTCTTATATGTTTAATGAATGTTTAATGTTTCGTTTATATTGGTCTTATGGTTTATATTTTATAGTCTTTCAAAGTCACGTACTTGAAACATTTTTAAGTTTCAAGTAGGCAGTTTTGAAAGCTTATAAATTATTTTTCCTGAAACAATTTTTAGGAAATGATTTGTGTTTTCAACAATTTCTTATATTTTTAATGAATTTTTAATGGTTTGTTTATATTTTTTTTATGGTTTATATTTTATAGTCTTTCAAAGTCACGTACTTGAAACATTTCTAAGTTTCAAGTAGGCGGTTTTGAAAGCTTATAAATTATTTTTCCTGAACAATTTTTCTGAAATGATTTGTGTTTTCAACAATTTCTTATATGTTTAATGAATGTTTAATGTTTCTTTTATATTGGTCTTATGGTTTATATTTTATAGTCTTTCAAAGTTACGTACTTGAAACATTTTTAGGTTTCAAGTAGGCGGTTTTAAAATCTTATAAATTATTTTTCATGAACAATTTTTCTGAAATGATTTGTGTTTTCAACAATTGCGTATATGTTTAATGAATGTTTAATGTTTCATTTATATCGGTCTTATGGTTTATATTTTATAGTCTTTCAAAGTGACGTACTTGAAACATTTTTAACTTTCAAATAGGTGGTTTTGAAACAAAATTTTAAAAACTAATTTTTTTTAGGTGAAAGGCGACATCCTTCTAAACGGTTTGTTTTTGAATTATATATATAAATAAATATATAAACAAAAAAAAAACATAAAAAAAATTCAATTTTTTTTGTTAGGGGAAAGGCGGCATCGCGGGTGCCAACTTTCAGCCCCAGTGTAAAGGCGGCATCCGCGATGACGCCTTTCACCCGAAATGGAAAGGCGGTATTCGTGATGCTACCTTTAAGGTTCATTTTGAAAAAAATTGCCCTAACCATTTTTTGTAATTTTTATTTTAAAAATATATTAAAAAAGAGGTACTCGTGCAAAACAAAAATCACCCGACCCGCTTTAGTCCATAAATGACTTAGACGGGTTGGTCTAATTCAAAACAGATTTTAGAATACTTCCATTGACTTGAAATGGCAAGCACATGCATTGTATGGCCCAAAACGGGTTTACACTGGTTTAGCGTGACCCGGTTTGGGCCTGCTTGGTGTTGTAGGGGCTGGTTTTACCATAATTAATATAATTAATCAATTTAATTTAATTAATTAAAATAATAATTTATGGGTTAACCAATAATAATTTTAATACCCGGGTAAGATAAATTTAATTTAGATATTCAATTAAATTAATTATTTAATTTATGTTTTGATGTTAAAATTAAATTATTTAATGGACTGAAGAATTGTCAAATTATTTGAATTATTAAATTCATTTAATTTAACTAATTTACCCTCGTACTAATTTAATGTAATTTAATTTTTATCGCGCATTTGTTTATATATCAGCTGGTCTTGAGCACCGACCCGTTTATTTCTGCATTTATTTATTTTAACCGAATGTGATGTTTTTTTATTAATTAATTAAATAGACCGTCTCAACATCTTCTTTCATTTCGGTTAAAATGTATAAGGGAATGCGTGCCTAATTTTATTTTTTGTATATTTATACCCTTAATTCTCTTCGCCTGCGTGCAAGTACCATTGTATTTCAGATGAAGACGGTGTACGACATGGACCCCATGAAGATGAGGTGGTGTACACTGTCCAAGATAATGTAAGATGTGATGTTGACCCTAGAAAGATGAGTTGATACTCCATGACATGACGTGGAACCCGACACGATAAGATGATATTTCACACGTGAAGCTGATATACAAGACCGGAGTGAGCTGCATCAAGGGTCAATTTTCAACTCAGTTATGAATCCCCTAGGTCATTTAGAAGCTCAAGACCATTCGAGTATTAGTTTACCTTTATGCATTTATTTATTATTTTGTGCATTCTTAAACAGAGGGAGAAATACATAATATAATAGATAATAAAATGCATAATGAAGTGGCATGTGTTTTTATACTAATGTTCAGTTGTGAGCACAACAACATAGATGAACAATATTTATAGAAATGGATTTCATTTGTTAGGAGAAAAACACAAAACCCTCAAAAAAATATGCCATTATAGCCTTCCAACATTCAAGTTTGAAAAAAACCGGGTGTTTGGGGTGCTAGTCCTTCTATAACTGAGGGTACCTCTTACTACTGGGAAGTTATTATTAGAGTGTTGGGTCGAATTAACTAAAGTGGTAGTGAGGTTTAGTCATATCTAACTTGATATAATATTAGAGTCAAACGTTGTGTAAATCATGTAATAATTTTAGAATCTTGGACTTCACTCAACAGATCAAGGAACCATGAGTTAATGCATCTGACTATCCAAAAACTTACCTTAAACACTCAGAGTAGTGGCATATTGGCGGTTTAGGGATCCTTGCCATTAGAATACTCAAGAGGTAGAGCATTCTGATTCTAGAACAAAGGGTTCCTAGAATTTGATAAAAATACTGGGAAACGTTGAATGACTAAATAAATCTATAATATCTCATTCTATAATCAACATAAAAAGTACTAATCTTCTAATATTTATTTGAATAGAATGGAAAATAATATCAATAGTAAAAACTACGATAAATAATGGATAAAGTTAACATTTAATGGAGAATGAAATTTCAAGTGTAGTATAGGTGCTTCAACACATTACTAGTATATCAGAAAATCATGGTGCTTGTGTCCTTAACTGTTAATCCACCTCAAGAAGTGTGGGTGTCAAACTGCTTATACAAGATTCATGAATAAAGAATATGATGGTTCTGTCATACTGCTATCATCGGTATTCGATGTCAGTAGCGGTCACTACATCATTACATAGATGATATCACATATAGTCTCGTATCCTAGAAGTTACCATGGAGAAAATTAAGTAAGATTTGAAAGTGATGATTACACTTTAATTGTGTAAAAAGGAAAGGTAGACTATGATATTTCATGACATCTCATTCTTACACCCAATTACTCTAGTTTCATTTAAGACTACAAATAATTACTATGGAGTAAGCGTGTCATTACCTTTTGGTAAGGTTCACCATGTAATAAGAACAATAATGGAAGTATCATGTTTAGTTTTTTATGAGGTATAAATTGGAAGAAAAACTGAAAGGCCAATGGAAAGTAAAATGCTAAAGGCACATTCACAAATTTATTTTAATGATGTGGTTGGTTATTTAATAGGAGGTTATTTTCAACACATATAGTAAAATAAATTTATGTAAGTTTATAAAAACAATAACTAAAATACAAGATGAAAGTACGCACTTCTCATTCAGGTGTTTTCATCAATATAAATTAATATTTCTAACATACTTCATTGGTATTTAAATCAATATTCCAATAACTAAGATTTATTTAAATATAGTAACCATGTATTTATAGAAAAATTATAATAAGTAAATTGACTTCCCCGAGTAGCTGATAAAGGGTGATTCCTAAGTCAACGGTGAGAAGCACAAAACATATAATTTCTATGTGAATGATTTTTAGTTGATAACATTGTTGAGTATAACCAAAAACATTACCTCACTTTCCCCTTTGGTCATAATGAGGCATTATTAAAAGTTTTTGATGTTGTATGTGGTGTAACATACTCATCAAATAGTTCCGACTTACTTGAATCTAATGCCATACATGATGAATATAAAATGTAAGACTTACCCAGTTGTTGAAATATTATTATTTGTCAGGTAAATCTAAATTTGGAAGTTAAGAATATACCCAGTAAGATATTGAGGCTCAGCATAGCTGAACAACTTTTGTATTATTGACATCATTAGATTTGACAAAGAAACCATTAGATATAAAGGTATTCCACAATTCTTCCGGGGTAAGTTCAAAAAGAGAGTGTGAACTATTACAAAGGTAATCTAGAGGTAAAGATACTTCATAAGATTCCATTTTTGTTATTAAGTAAAGTAATAGTGATGTATATGCATGGTTAGAAGACATTAGTTGATTTGGATCAGCATGCTGAAAAATATCTTGACCAAACATTCATTGATCATGATAATGTAGCATGGAGTAATTCTTAAACACATGTTACCATATCTACATCACGATATTGTTGTTTATAAGGAGGATCTATGATGAGTCTTATATAGTAACATTGATAAAAAAAAATTAGTGTGAAGTAATTCATAAACTCACATTTTATACTTCAAAATAGTGATGAATGTAGTATCCATGTTACCACCTATAGTGACTTACATCATATTTGAAGACATGCTTTGAAAATAATAGAGAAATACCATAACTAATATGCAAACTAAAAATGAAAAATGGATATCATACAAGTAATATAATGATGAAAATCCTTTATGTCATATGAAATGTGTTATAGATGCAAAGTGTTTGTTAGTATTTAAACAAACTTACATCAAGTTAAACAAGTTGGGAATCTAAGGTAATTATCCTAACACCTTCTTAGGATATTACATAAATCCCTAAAATATAAAAGGTGCAGTCAAGTGATAGACTACATTTATATAAAGAGGATACACATCTCTACATGAGATAGTGGAAGAAAGATTGAATTGGGTTTATTCAATGCTCAAGATGCATAAATGGTTGGCATAGTTACCACATTCACTGGTGCTCGTGGAAAAATAATGTTTCAAAGAAACATACAGGATAGGAATGGTAAAACCATTGTGATTGTATTGATTTCACTACAGCCATTGATAAAATATTCATTGAGAATAATAACTCCTACAAGTAAGCGGTAGATAAAAATTATTTAAGATAGAAAATTAAAATTAACATTCAATAGTGTGTTACAT
The DNA here is from genome assembly GCA_963277665.1 of Viscum album. NCBI lineage: Eukaryota > Viridiplantae > Streptophyta > Magnoliopsida > Santalales > Viscaceae > Viscum > Viscum album. The sequence goes on along the minus strand of OY728156.1, from coordinate 1,436,069,750 downwards.
GTATCAAATTGAAAACGGAAATATAAATTGAATAATGTGGTGAGTATTCATATGAGCTGATACATGGATGTTACAAACATGGTACCAATATGGCTAGAATGGTAATACCAATTCAGTTTGCCTCAATCCATTAGAACTTTACTTGTCATAGCTAACTTCTAAGATCAGTATATTGGTCATTGGATGTCAAAATCATCATTCATGGATGGTGTCCTTCCGATGCAACCAGAAAGGGAAGATGGCACCATCAAATTCCTACATAAGTTTCAATTTATAGAAATCTAGTTCTAGATTAAATATAGAAAAAAGATCTTAGAGAATTCATTTCAAATGATTATTTTCATTGTTTCTACCAAAGGATAGTGGGAGTGCCAATGTTTTCCATGATAAATATGTATAAAATATGGAAAATAGATTTTGGTCTTATATCTAGTTAAGACCAGAATAAAAGTAATTCTCCAGTGACTGACTTAAAGTAGTAACCTATGTTCTAGGGAAGTGGATCTTTCGAGGTAGATCTTAAAGTTTCTTATACCTAGTTAATCGTACAAAAAGTGACATTGTATTAATATATATATATATACATACACATATATAAAAGTTAGAACAATTCATGTTAATAAGTAATGCCAATGTGACATGGCTTAATCTCTCTAGGATGACATGTTCGTAACATGGGAAGAGATTAAAGTTGTGAGCTGAGTTCCATACGCTTCAGCAATGGATCAATCACATATTCCATGATATGTACAAGAATTGATACTACCAGGATATAAATTATAGTAGTTAGATATCAATTATATCCAGGAGCACTCGATTTTTAGTAGTTAGAACTATCATATTGTACTTTGGTAAGTACAAATGATACTTTCCTGGTAAGTGGAGAAAAAGGGATACTAGTTATGGTGGAAAAATAAATAGTCTTCCTTAGATAAATTTGATCAAGTATCGCAGTTAGGCTAAGTTGATGAGTGATTCAAGATCATAAAATCCAAAGGTATCCATATCTATAAATATTGAATACATTGCAGCTTCTAAAGCAGCTAAGAAGCAGTTAAATACAACAATTTGTTCTAGTTCTTAGAAATTGCACCTAGTAAGTAAATTATTATCTTAATGTAAATTATTTTATTTTTACTATCCATGATATCTAGTTTTGATAGTGGAAGAATGGATATTTTTAGGGACACCATCTCTTGAGATGTTTTATTCAAGGAGATGAGGTTAAATATAGGGGAATAACCACACGACAAAAATGTAGCTGACCTAGTAACTAAAGTCGTAACTCAGCAGAAACATGATCTCCATCATGTGAGTAGCTAACATGTGTGGTTAACAAGTGAACTCTAGTGAAAGAGGGAGTGCTGAAATAGTGAGTTCCCAAGACCCAACTATGAAGTACTTTTGATTACTATATTGTGAATACAGTTTTATATACATGATGTCTTTATCCCATTACTGTGTAGATATTTTTGCATTTACTGCCTAATGGTAATGTCCTAGATTAATCGTTGTATCAAAAGGTTATAGTAGATCTCATGTTATAATGAGAACCTCGAGAAACAGAGACATTAATCATAAATAAAGTTCTTATATTCTAGAAACATCAAACTGAATGAACACAGTTGATGTTTGAAAATCAGGTGCTAGGGGATCATAAGCATTGAAACATCTTCTCCAGAAGTTCCCTCTTAGTGATCTCTAGTAGTGAAATCATGTGAAAAGACCAACCATATGATGACATATACTTTACATACATTGTTAATACTTTATAATTTAAGTATATTTATTACAACAAATAACAAAACAATGACAGGGCCATATAATTATAGTGTCTTTAGAAACTCGGAAACATAAACAACTGGTTCATAAAGCATCTATGTTGTCTTCCGTTTATTTGATCATAACTGGACTTCTTTTTGGAATATCATATTTAATACCCTTATTCCTGACTTGGGAAAAATAATCATACAAAAGGGTGAGCTCAAATGCTCAGTAAGCTTAAACAAAGTAAATGTCAATCATATCATATTCTTAAGATCATAAGGTTTGAATATCTTATCCTACATTAGAGATCATAATATCATGTCATGGGATAAATCATAGAACTAAAATGTAATCCTTATCAACATAAAATAAGACATGAACCTTTTTAGAATACACACATAATCATAGAAACTCATTTCATATTAGTCATGGCTCATTACCAAGACCATCGTAGCGGACAATGTCCATTACTAAACCGAGTTCACTCCTCATTCCAATCCTGTATCACTGAACCATATTAATTTTTTTTCCATACATATCTATCTCATGAGATATAAATTTTTAACCAATTCATTGGAGGGAGATATAGGTCCCTCCCATCTCATAATTAAACCATTCTTATGTGAGCCACAAATTCATAAATCATACATCATAGCATTACCCATGTAATAAAATGGGATTCTTAAACATCATGTCATCATAACATAATCCATATAAGATAAAAGGACTTCATAAAAATAATTCCATCATAACATAATCAAATAAAAGTAATAATAGTAATAGAAACATAACCCAATATCATCTTATATGGAAAATAATTTTGATAAAACACTTGAACTTAGTTCTTGAGGAAAATATCATTTCTTCTCCAAAAACATTTTCTTTTCTCAATATGCCATGAAATTTTAAAATAGAATAAGTTAATTGAAAAAAAAATTGAAAACATGTAAAGTATGATTCATTTAAATAATTCTCTATGAAAGCATAAAAATCAATTCATGCCATATACATTAAAAAAACTTTCTTCTCGTACTTTGGCCGGAAAAGTCAAAAAATATCTTGTACTGAAAACAAAAAATGATTTCTTTCATATCTTTCAATAAAAATTAACTAATGGGTAAAATTGGATTTAAAAAATTATAGTAGGATAGAACTAATATTACATATTTAAGAAACGTGTACATGGATGATAAATATGCCCTAGTAAATACTGAAGTACAAACAATCTAATATAAAAATGAGATTGAGAGATTTTCCCTTACCTTAGGTCTGATATTCTTTGTACGTATCCGAACTTCCTGTATAATGATTTAAATAATTTCAATGACTTATTCCCGAATCATAGTCATTTTTATGATATCTTATATGGTTATATTCTAATCTGTTTACTAGTAACATGTCATTGTTACTCGTTATTCGGGTGTTAACAACTTTATGTTCTTATGCATGTTTTGTAGAATAAATTCTAATTCCTCTTTTTAGGTTATGGTTATATCATTTAAATAATGGTATTAGTATAAAATATATCATATTTATTCATTGAATTCATTTATATAATCATTCTTCAATGAAGATCATGTAGAATGAATCACATCACATCGTAGAGATGGTAGGTCGTACGTACACACGAGCAATGATATCATTCCCATGATTGTGGAATTGTATTGAAGTGTATAGTGTATAATATTTCAGAATCAATATCATTTTACAATAATCATATATAGTGGTTTCTTCCATCATTATACCCATCCATGTATGTTGGTGATGAAAAAAATATTACACCACAGTGTGGAGATGGTAGGTCGTACGTACGCACGCGCGGTGATTTTATTTTTCATATGATGTATAGAAGATGGAATATGGTTTTTTAATATTCATAATAAAATATCAGTATTCAAGTGATACTAGAGTTATTAATTAATAATTAAACAACTCATATAGAGGAAGTAGAAGAATAAATAATTTTGAAATAATCGGAAAATGATATTACCTCTTCTTCGACGTGCCTCTTCTAAAACTCCTCTAAGGGCACTAAAGTTGGTCTATGAAGAAGACCATGACCTCTATTATGTTTCTAGGGAATTTGAGTAGGGAAATGGTTAGGGTTTGGCTGAGTTTGAAAGTTCAAAATGAAGTGAAGGGGAGAGGGAGAATGTGCCCTTTTATAAGAGAGGAGAGGGGCACTCAACTTCAAATATGAGATGAGATAGGGTTGTAATATCATAAAACAATAAAATTTAGACATTTTTTGATTTTATTTTAAACCTTGTAATTTTTATTTATCTTTATTTAATCTATTTAATTTTCTTTGTGGTAATAATATTCTAAATTTTAAATGGTTATAAATACTTACTTATGTGTTGTGAATTGTCCTTAATTGGATACTTTATGACATGTTCGACCATATAATTATCAATTTTTATTTTTTAAATATTTTTGTGATTTATAAACAATTTAATAATAAGTTATTTTTATAAAATATCAATAATTTCAATTTTGACACAATTAATTTATTTGAATTTAAATTAAATCCACACATAATATATATTAGAACAAAAATATTTAGAAGATTTATATCATGTTATATTTATCTAGAAAATTCATGTAGCACATTAATAAGTTCATATAATATTTTTAAAACCATTCATTTGATATTTCTCTTAATAAAATAATTACTGCAATATTTTTGTATAATTATTTAATATACTTATTTGTTTCATAAAAATTAAAAATAAAATACCATGCTGAAGAAAATCTAATATATTTCTCAATAATACTTTTAGTTGAATTTATCTTCTAAAAACAAAACTTTTAAAATGTTATATTTATTAAATTATGAAGGTGAAAATTTGGCATCATTTCAAATAAAATAGCATAAGTGTCATAATCTCTTTTATAACACTCCCAATGGTCAACAAGTCGACCCTTGGATGCTTATGATTTTTCTTACTCGACCAATATGGTTTTGTCAAGTTTTTGGTCATTTTGATGGCTATTATTATATTAATAAAAACTATATTATTTATTTTTCGCTAAATAAATAATTTTTGCATCATTAATGTATAAGCTATTAAGGTAATTGTATATTTCTTAAAAATTAAAAATAAATTACCATGATAAAGATAATCATTTTATATTTAAATTTTTTTTTTGTAATCTAATTTATTTTCTATATAACCATATATTAAAAATAATTTAATTATTAAAGTTTGAGTGAGACATATTTCACTTTTCGTTAAATAAATTAAATTAAATGTCTTAATCTCATCCAAGTGGGTTCTAATATATACCCTTTCAACCCAAGTATTTTTTAGGGAGATATATAATCATCCAATTATATTAATACAAGTGTTTGAATAATTTTATAATATTATTTTAACCCTTAATTACCTGATTTACCTTTAATTTTTGTAAATGAAATTTACTGTAGATACTATTCATAATGCCCAATAAATAAAATAATCATATTAAAATAATTTGGACCTAATAATTCCAAATATGGAATCCATTTTTCCATATTAAAGACACAGAAGTTGCAGTAATTAATTTTAAATTAATCTTGTTGTTGAGAAAATAAGTTTTAAAAGTTAAAACATTGCAAAAGATTGAAATGTTTGAACCTATGAATTCAATGTAAAATTAATGGTAATAACATAAATTATATTAAATGGTAAAAATATATTCTATTTATTCTTTAAACCCATTCAATATTATAATTCAACCATAAAAATCATCTTGATGAAAAAAGTTGTTTTTAATTTAAATTTAGCGTATATTTACTATTCATCAAATTATGAAGTTTATCAGAAAAATATCAGAATTTTAACCAGAGTAAATTTTTACGTCTCACTTCCAAAGAAAAGGTCTACATTATCATATTAAAATTATTAATGTGTCTAAATTGTAAATTAAAAAAAATTCTATTAAAAGGCGGAAAAACATTCTTTTAATATCTCTTTGATGAATATCAAAAATATCTTTTTAATTATATAACATACATATCTCATTAATTTCATTCACTCAAATAACTGATATGACATATAATTGATTTACATTTATCATAGATTTTTAAAACTTAGTTATATTTATTCCTGCTAATGTAACAACTAGGTTATAATGGTAATTTATATTAAGGGCATCTCAAAGTTTGTTGAAACTCATGATTGTGTAAAAAAACAAGCTACAGAAGATTTTTTTTTTAAATATTTCATAAAACATATGGGCGTTACATTCTATCCCCCTTAAAGAAAATTTCCCTAAAATTCGTCACTTGGAAATAAACAGATGAGGATACCTCTCCCTCATCATATCCTCAAGTGCCCATGTAGCTTCTTCTAATTGTTGGTTACTCCATGAAACTTTAACCAATCGAGTGGTCTAGTTTCATAGAATTTTTTCGCTATGATCCAGACTCTCTATCGGTTGTTATTCATAATAAATATCTTTCTCTAGTGGTATGACTTCTGAGCTTAGTACATGCGAAGGATCAAGAATGTACTTTCTCAGGAGGGATACATGGAACACAACATGAACTTGAGAGAGATTCAATGGAATCACCAATCGGTAAGCTACGTTCCCAACACGATCTATAATTTCAAAAGGACTAACATACCCAGGGCTCAGCTTTTCCCTTCTTTCCATATATTATTAATCTCTTCCAAGGAGATATTCGTAAGAAAAACTTAGCTCCGTCTTCAAACTCAAGGTCTTTTCATCGGTTGTCAGCATAAATTTTTTTTCGACTCTGAGCTGCTATTATATGTTTTTGAATAGATCTGAAATTTTATGCCATTTAATCAACAACATCAGGTCCTAATAAATTTCTTTCCCCATCTTCATCCCAACAAGTTCGAGTTCTGCACTTATTTCCACATAGAGCTTCATAAAGAGCCATCTAAATACTAGAGTGAAAGATATTGTTGTAAGAAAATTCCACCAATGGTAGGTGTTGGTCCCAAAAACCGTTTAAATCCATAGAGCAATCTCTCAACATGTATTCTAGATTTTGAATTGTCCCCTTAGACTAACCGTCTGTCTGAGTACAATAAGCGTTACTGAAACTCATCTCTATCTCTAGAGCATGCTGAAGACTTTGTTAGAATATCAAGGTAAACCTCGAATCCCGATCAGATATAATGGAAAGTGGTACTCAATAAAATCTTACCACTTTTTTTCTTATATCCTGGCAAGCAGATCAAAAGATAAATCCTCTCTTATAACAATAGAGTTTTCTGACTTCGTAAGATGATCAACTATAACCCATATATCATTATTTCCTTTGGATGTTTTGGGAAGTCCAGTGACAAAGTCCATAGTGATTTTCCCATTTCCATTCCAGTATGGGTAATGGTTGTAACATCTCCTTAGAATTCATTCATTTAGCCTTAACTTGCTGACAAAAGAAGAATAAAGAGACATATTCAGCGACATCTCTTTTCATACTATCCCACCAAAAGTACTCTTTCAGGTCCTTATACATATTCGTTCTTCCATGGGGAATACAGAATGAAGAACTATGAGCCTCATCCAATATTTCCTTCATTAATTCTGGTATGGTAGGAACACAAACCCGAGTCCTGAACCTTATTATTTCATCCCAATCAAGGTTGAATTCAGGAAAATTTCTCACCTTCTTTTACAATTCTTTATCTTCCTTTTGTGCCTCTTTAATCGTAAAATGTATAGATGGTTGGACATTCATTTGAGAAAGATAATATTTATCCCCTTCCATTATAATTTCAAGATCCATCCATTGAAAATCTATTAATATTGGATCTTTCATGATCCTCACCATGGATAAGATGGAATGGTCTTTTCAGCTTAATGCATCTGCCACTTTGTTTGCTTTCCCATGGTGGTAATGTATAGAGCAGTCATAATCTTGAATCAACTCCATCCATCTTCTTTGAAGAATATTCATCTCGTTTTGTGTGAAAATATACATTAAACTTTTATGATTAATATAAATATCAAACCTTTCACCATAAAGATAATGCCTCCATATTTTTAATATAAAGATTACCACAGCTAACTCCAAATCATGAGTTGGGTAATTTTCATCATGGATTTTCAACTGTCGTGGTGAATAAGCTATCACCATATCATTTTCATGAGAACACACCCCAGTCCCTTCTTGGATGCATCACTATAGATCACAAAATTTTCTCCACTACAAGGTAGTGTGAGCACAGGTGCACTGAATAACCTTCTTTTTAACTCTTTGAAAGGATCTTCACCTTCCTCCTTCCAAAAAAACTTATCTCCTTTTAGAGTAAAATTATTGAATGGATTAGATAATCATGAAAAATCTTTCAAAAAACATCGATAATAACTAGAAAAACTAAGAAAACATCAGATCTCAGTTACTGTTGTTGGTCTCAACCATCTTTTAATAACCTCAATTTTTTGTGGGATCCACAGATATCCCCTCTCTTGAGATTATGTAACCCAAAACTGAAAATTTTTGAAGCCAAAATTCACACTTGGTAAATTTGGCATAAAGATTCTCCTTTCTTAGGGTCATGAATACAATTCATAAGTGATCATCATGTTCTTGATTTCTCTTTGAATAGACAAGAATATCATCTATAAATACTACCACAAATTGATCAAGATAGTCTATAAAGACTCTATTCATTAGATCTATGAATATAGAAGGGGAATTACTAAGACCAAATGGAATCACTATAAATTCATAGTTTCCATACCATGTACAGAAAGTCATCTTTGGTATATACTTTTTTACCCTTAATTGATGATACCCTGAACAAAGATCAATCTTGGAAAAGTATTGAGCTCCGCGTTGTTGGTCAAATAAGTCATTAATGCATCGGAGATGATATTTTTTCATGATAGTGATCTTGTTAAGTTCTTGATAATCAATGTAGAGTCTCAATGATCCATATTTCTTCTTAACAAACATAAGAGGTTCTCCCTAAGGTGATGCACTAGGGCATATGAATCCCTTATCAAGATTATCTTGGAGTTTCTTCTTCAATTAATACAACTCAATTGGGGCCATTCTATAATGTGTCTTTGAAATAGGCATAACACTCGGTATGAGTTCTATTGAAAACACAACTTCACGATTTGGTGGAAGACCTGAAAATTCCTCTTGAAAGACATCATCAAAATCCCGTAAAATGTGTATATTCTTTATTATGAGTTTCTCGCCAACCATTTGAGATAAATGACCTTCATTTATTTGAATCAAAACAGCTAAGATGGATGAAATTTCCACTGGAAGGTTATATTCATCCTTTCTTCGATAGATGATCTTAGATTGATCTGGAATATGAAATGTGACTTTCCTTCTTTGTAAATTGATATGATATCCATATAAGGAAAGCCAACCCACACCAATAATCACATCAAATTCCACTATAGGAAGGATCACACGATTTGTAGGAAGCACTTTCCCACAAACTTCAATTGGAGAAGTAGTCTAAAATTTTGAAGCGACTGTTGTTCTATTAGGAGTTGTCATGACTAAATCAACATCTAATTATTGAGATAATATAGCTATACCCTTAGAAAATTATTCAGAAATAAATAAGTGGGTGGATCCAAAATCAAATAAAATATTTTCTACTTTAGAGTTGATGGAAAGTGTACCTTTCACCACTTCGTTATCATACTCTACATTGCCTGTAGAAATTGAATGTGAAATTACATTGGGTTTGGCCTTAAGAGTTTATTGATATTGATCATCATCAATGACCCTTGGATTAGGGAATTGTTTGACATAATTCCCCATTTCCTTAAACATTTAACATTGAAGTGTAAGAGGTGCATTCGGTGTAGCCTTATCTTTGTTCATGTCTTTAGACATTTTTTTCCATCACTTCAGCATTCAACTACCCGATGACCTTCTCTTAAACACCTAAAACATTTACTTTTCATATTAAGACAATTCCCGTCATGATTCTTTCCACACATTGAGCATAAGGGAAAACTCATCTTCTTTTCAGTGTGGTCTTTAGATTTTCCTTTGAATTATATTTTCCTCTTCTTATCAAACACATATGATTAATGGGTTACTCCAATATCCATCTCAACCTTGAGAGCACATCAAAAAATTTTATTCATAGCTATTGAAGTCCCTTATGGATAATTCCCTTCGGAGACATAGTTTTAAGCCAGTAAAGAATCGATCATTCTTACTCTCAGGTTGGATAATAATTCTGGAAGCATACCATGCAAGTCTTGTAAAATTTTCTTCATAGGTACCAACAAATTAGTCATCCTTTTGCTTCAGCTATAGAAACTCCTTCTCCATATTTGTTCAAAGAATATGAGGGAAGTACTTATTGAAAAATATGATCTTGAACTAGTCCCATTCCATGGACTCAATTTCATCTTTTTGCCTCATATTTCTGATAAGATTCCACCATTGATCAGCTTCACCTTCCAAATAATATACTGATAAGATGAATTTATCATATTTAGAACATTGTAGAATTGAAAATATATTTTCTGTGGTACTGATCCATTGTTCAGCTAATAATGGATCAGAAGACCCACTGAATAAAGGTGGACACTACCTGATGAAGGATTCAACAAATTGTTTCTCCTTCCTTTTCTCGTTAGAAAGCCCTACATGATTCATAGCTTGATAAAGTTGTGTGAGCATGGCTACAAGATCTTGCATTCCAACTACCTTAACGTTTGGTTTCTTAGGGAGATAATCATTTCATTTCCCGTCACATTCATCATTAACATGGTTCCTTCGGGTTCCATCCATTGACTAAAACCAAGAAGCATAGTGTGAGAAACACTAATCATAACAAGAAAACCACATAATGAAGAATAAACTTTCACACTTTAGTTTGTATCATAGGTTATTCATGGCCGTTTCTAAAACACTAGGATTGTATCTTATGTTTTGACATATCCTTAGGGTTCTCACTAAGGCGTTTACATCCTAATTTCTAAAGGTTAACTATACCTTTCCTCTGATACCAACTATAACGACCCATAATTTACATAAATTTTTAATACTTTAGAATTGAATTATATTTATTACAACATATAACAAAACATGATAGGACTGTATAGGTATTGTGTCTTTAGAAACTGGGAAACATAAACAACTGGTTCATAAAGCATCTACGTTGTCTCCCGTTTATTTGATCATTACTAGACTCTTTTTTGGAATATAATATTTAATACCCTTCTTCCTGACATGGAAAAAGAAACATACAAAAGGGTGAGCTCAAATTCTCCGTAAGGGTAAACAAAGGAAATGTCAATCATATCATATTCTTAATATCATAACGTTTGAAAATCTTATCTTGCATAAGAGATCATAATATCATGTCATGGGATAAATCATAGAACAAAAATGTGATCCCAATCAACATAAAATAATACATAAAACATTGTGGCATACAGAAAAAATCTTATAAAATCATTTCATATTAGTCATGACTCATTTCCAAGACCATCGTAGTGGACAATGTCTGTTACTAAACCGAGGTCACTCCTCGTTCCAGTCCTACATCACTAAACCATATTAACATTCCATTACAGACATGTCTATATCATGAGATATAAATCATTAACCAATTAATTGGATGGAAATATAGGTCTCACCCATATCAAAATGAAACCATTTTTATGTGTGACACAAAATCATAAATCACACATCATAGCATAACCCATTTAATAAAATAGGATTCTAAAACATCATGCCATCATAACATAATACATATAATATGAAAAGACCTAATAAAAATAATTCCATCATAACATAATAAAATCAAATTAATAATCAGGATATAAAGATAACCTTATATCATGTTATATGAAAAATAATTTTTATAAAGCACTTGAACTTAGTTCTTTAAGAAAATATCCTTTCTTCTTCAATTTTTTTTTATTTTCTCAATATTTCAAGAAATTTTAAAATAAAAGAATTTAATTGAAAATAAACTTGAAAACTTTTAGAGGATTCTTCCTGGAAATAATGCTCTATTAATTCATAAAAATCCGTTCATTCTATATAAGTTAAAAAAACATTCTTCTCGTACTTTGGCCGGAAAAGACAAAATGTATCTCTTACTGAAAATGACAAAAGATTCCTTTCATATCATTAACAAAAAATTCACCAATGGGTAAAATTGGATTTAAAAAATAACAGTAGGACATAAATAATATTACATATTTAGGAAACATGGACGTGAATTATAAATATTCCCCAGCAAATACTGAAGTATAAACAATCTCGGATAAAAATGAGATTGTGAGATTTTCCCTTACCTTAGGTACGATATGCTTTGTATGTATCAGAAATTATTGTATAATGATTTAAATAATTTCATTGACTTATTCCAGAATCATAGTCATTTTTATGATATCATATATAGTCACATTCTCATCTTTTTATTAGTAACATTTCATTGTTACTCGTTATTCGGGCGTTAAACTGCTTTATGTTCTTATGCATGTTTTTTCGGATAAATTATTATTCCTATTTTTAAGTTATAGTTATAACATTTATAGAATGTTATTATTATAATATATATCATATTTATTCATTCCATTCATTTATATAATTATTCTTCAATGAAGATCATGTAGAACGAATCACATCACATCGTGGAGACGGTAGGCCATATGTACGCATGAGTGATGATATCATTCCTATGATTGTGGAATTATATTGAATTGTATGGTGTATAATATTTTAAAATCAATATCACTTTAAAATAATCATATAGAGTAATTTATTCCATCATTATACCCATCCAATTATGTTGGTGATGAAAAAATATTACACCACGACGTGGAGATGGTAGGTCATACGTACACACGTGTGGGGATTTTATTTTTCATAGGATGGATAGAAGATGGAATATGGTTTTTTAATATTAATAATAACATATAATTATTAAAGTGATATTTTAGTTATTACATAATAATTAAACAACTAATATAGACGATGTAGAAGAAGAAATAAGTTTGAAATAATCGGTAAAGGAAATTACCTCTTCTTCGACGTGCCTCTTCTAGAACTCCTCTTAGGGCACTAAAGATGGTCTTTAAAGAAGTCCAGGACCTCTAGTATGTTTCTAGGGAAGTTGAGAAGGTATATGGTCAGGTTTTGGTTGAGTTTTAAATCTCAAAATGGAGTTAATGAGAGAGGGAGGAGTTTCTCTTTTATAAGAGAGGAGAGGGGCACTACTGGAAACCTCAAAAATATTAATTTATAATAAAAGAAACCCACACTTAAAAACATTCAAAATGACTCAAAATCAAATATGAGATGATCTAGGGTAGTAATATCATCCACCATGAAAATTTAGACATGTTTTTTATTTTATTTTAAACCTTATCATTTTGATTTATCATTATTTAATCTATTTTATTTTATTTGTCGTAATAATATTCTAAACTTTAAATGGTTATAAATACTTACTTATGTGTTTTGAATTGTCCATAATTGGGTACGTTATAGAGGTTTTGACCATATAATTTTCAATTTGTATTTTTTAAATATTTTTGTGATTTTTAAAAAATTTAATAATATGTTATTTTTATAAAATATCAATAGTGTCAATTTTGACACTATTCATTATTTTAATTCAAATAAAATGCACACTGAATATATATTCAAAAAATATATTTAATATATTCATAACATGTTATATTTATCTAGAAATTTTTTTGAGAACATTAATAAGTTCATATAATATTTATTTGTATATTTTTAAAACCATTTATTTGATATTTACCTTAATAAAATAATTAATAGAACATTTTTGTATAATTATTTAATATACATATTTTTTGCATAAAAATTAATAATAGAATATTATGATGAATAAAAGATAATATATTTTTTAAGAATACTTTTAGTAGAATTTATCTTCTAAAAACCCAACTTTAAAAATGTTATATTTATAAAATTATGAAAGTGACAACTTTGACATCATTTAAAATAAAATAAAATAATTGTCATAATCTCTTTTATAACGGTTAAAGTGGTCAAAAAGTCAACCCTTGTATGCTTATGGTTTTTATTTACTCTACCAATAAGGCTTTGTCATATTTTTGGGCCTTTTGATGGGTATTATTATTTTAATAAAAACTATAATATTGATTTTTCACTAAATAAATAATTTTCACATCATTAATATATAGGATATTAAGGTAATTATATATTTCATAAAAATTAAAAATCAATTACCATAATAATGAAAAAAAATTTATCTTTCAAAATAGTATTTATAATCTAATTTATTTCTTATATAACCTTATATTAATAATAATTTTATTATTAAAGTTTGAGTGAGACATATTTCACTTTTCTTTAAATAAAATAAATTAAATGCTTTAATCTCATCCACGTGGGTTCCAATAGATACCCTTTAGACCCAAGTATGTTTTAGGGAGAAATATAATCATTCAATTATATTAATTCAAGTGTTAGGGTAATTTTATAATATTATTTTCACCCTTAATTACATGATTAACCTTTAATTGTGGTAAATAAAATTTACTATAGTTACTATTCATAATGCCCAAAAAATAAAAGAATCCTATTAACATAATTTGAACCTACTGATTCCAAATATGGAATCCATTTTTTCAAAATTCAAGACACAAAAGTTGTAGTAATTATTTTAAAATTAATTCCATTGTTGATAAAACAGTTTTTAAATGTTAAAACATTGCAAAAGATTGAAATGTTTGTATCTATGAATTCAATGTAAAATTAAGGGTAATAACCTACATTATATTAAATGGTAAAAATATATTCTATTCATACTTTAAAACCATTCAATATTATAATTCAACCATATAAATTATCTTGATGAAAAAAGATGTTTTTCATTAAAATTTAGTGTATTTTTACTATTCATTAAATTATGAAGTTTATCCAAAAAATATCAGAATTTTAACCAAAGTAAATATTTATGTCCCACTTTCCAATAAAAGGATTACATTATCATATTAAAAATATTAATGTTTCTAAATCTTAAATTTAAAAAGGTTTTCCATTAAAAGGTTGAAAAAATTCATTTAATATCTCTTGGATGAATATCAAAAATATATTTTTAATTATATAACATACATATCTCATTAATTTCAATCACTCAAATAACTAATATGACATATAATTGATTTACATTTATCGTAGATTTTTAAAATTTAGTTATATTTATTCTCACTAACATAACGGCTAGGTTATAACAGTAATTTATATTAAGGGAATGCCAAAGTTTGTTGAAACTCACAATTGTGTGAAAAAAAAGCTACTGAAGAATAAAAATTATTTAAATATTTCATAAAACATATGGGTGTTACAAGCCAATATAAACACAACCTTTTTTGGGTTTAATTGGTCATTCCTATCTACAGGCATTTTCCTTGGTCTCCTAACACGAGACCATTACCAATGTGTATCATTTGATTGCATACATTGATGCATAGAAAAAACCATGGTATTGAAATCGTGATGATGTAGCTAGTGTTGGGTGCGTAGATGGTGGTATGACATTGGTTGAATGGTCAAAAAAGTATTTTTCTCTTCCATGTTAAGGAATTTATATATCATAGGCCAAGATGATTAGGATGGTGATACCTTCATAAGTCTTTGGCCAAAGTAGTCGAAAGGTAAATCCAATCGGAAAGATGCACAAATAATAAAGTAGGAAAATGATGATGACACGAGTGTACATCATACTTTATGAGATATTTAAGACCAATGGATTCTAGTACATAATTTGTGTTCGTAGGATGGTAGTCTTTGTTATAACTATCTCTATCTCTTTACGGGTCATGATGGGTTGCTAGATTTCACTCCTGGTCTATGGATTTTATTCACTGCTACAGAGATAAGGTCCTAGAGGGTTACCAATAACAACATATTCAAGAATCATCCCTATTCAGTTGAATAGGAATAATGGACTTGGTGGGCCCCACCACGAGGTCCAAGTGTTGTCCAATGTATCGATCACCGATAATGAAATAAATTCATTATTATCAAATGTTATGAATAATAGAGATTTAATTTATTTAAGGTATTTAAAAGTTAAGTAAATATGAGAAAATATTAATAAAACAATAATTATTTTAATATTCAAGGTTCGTTTAATATTCAGAGGGATAGTGAGTCATGTTAAATGGATTAGTTTTTGTCACGTAATATATTTTATATATATTAAAAATACGAGATAAAATAATAAATAATATTAACAAAGTTTAGTTCATCATATTTATTTATTTAGTGTACATTGAAATAAACATGGGCTGGGGAACCCAACCAGGTATTTGTTAACTCCACTATAAATTAAGGTGAGGATCTCTTTATATGTAATTATTCATTCATTTCATGTAATGAGAAATGAGAACCTCTCTCTCTCATTCTTCTTATTAGAGAGAGGCGAAATTGATCCAATAACCAGGATCAAGATCATTCTAAAGCATTGAAGGTATCTTGATGCGGTGATCGTCAGGATGTCGAAGGTGTTGTCGGATCTATATAGCTCTCAGAATTTGATGATCGATGCTCTTATAGGTTTTTGAAGCACGTGTGAATGATTTAGAGGTTTTCTAAAATAGATCCTTCATGAAATGATTTCCATCAACTAGTTGTAGTCGACTGTAACTTCAGATATGAAATGGGCGTGTTTTCAATTTATTTTTATGATCTTCAAAATTTACGCGAGATCTTCGTACCTTACCGGGGCTCAGATCGTCGGCGAAAAAAATTTACGTCAACCCATTGATGAAAATTTTAAAATCCCTAGACCATCTGGTTCCATTGTGGGCCCTGATTCCTTCATATATAAGTTTATTTAGATAATATAATAAAATCATTAACATTAATATAAACAATAAGCACACTTCACCACCCGTTGATGATCTACTTTAGTAACATTAGTGGGATAAATACATGAAAATGTTGGATCTCTATTCCAGATATCATCAATTAAAAATAAAGAATTAGGGTATACCAAAAAAATCATTTTCCATACAATGAATGCGAATTATTAGTTTAATTTAATCCCATTTGGGTAACAAATTCACTCCCAATGTTTTTCAATTTAATGAATAATGTGTTAAATTATTATAATGATTTTTTTTGTTTTTAGAATTGAAATATTGATATACTCTGTGATATGAAGATCATGAAGACCTACATGTCATCCAAGACACACTATGTGAGAAATGGATATACGTGAAATTTTTTATGTTAGTATTTTGGTTTCAATAATTTTAATCTTGTGATAACAGTTTCTCTTAGGGTTGAATATTGGATGATAAAGTAAAGAAAAAGGTGGCTACTGAATGGACCACAACAATGAGTACCACTGAGATATGTATTTACCTTAGTTTATCTAGTTACTATTGGTGATATATTGAATTTTTTTCAAAATTAGCTAATTTATTAGCAATGTTGACTGAAAATTTTGTCTCATTAACAATATCAAAGTAATGGAAATATTTTTTTTCAAGAACCAAATAAGGGATAGACTAATTCAAAAATATTGATCTTACTATCGGTAAAGGAATGATTTATTATATACAATGACACATAAATTAATGTTATAGTGTGTTTCCTAATATAAATTTATAGAGTTATTTCTTATGTAACATTTTAATTAACAACTCATGAAAAAAATACTCTACATCATGATTTGAAGCTATATGTTTTAATCTTCATGTTGAAAATATTAATCCACACACTTTATGTTTAAATAAATGAAATACATACTCATCATAAAATTCTGAATTAAATATTAAACTAGAATGATATAAATATATTATAGAGTAGATGAGTATATGAATTTAGTGTGATGGTTTATGGGGTCATATTGATCCAAGTGATGGAAAAGGATCCATTATACATGAAATTATGAATTTTAGTTATGGTGATTATTATCAAGGGGGAAATCGCCTTCTTTTTCCAAGTAATTTACAAACCATTTTTACATGACATGATAATGATGTCTCAACATGGTTATCATGGTTTTAAAAAGAATATTAATTCCATTGATGGCGGGAGATTGAAATACAACATCTATAAAGAAGAAATGTTGAATTTTAGTGTGTAAATATGTTATTAATGTTTACCAAATATGAAGTGGGAAATTTCTAGTTAAAATCAATCTACGTGAAATATCACATATACCCATGATATGGATCGATGTGTATAACTACAGAAATCATGGATAAAGGGTATACCAAAAATCAATGAACCATGGCCTTTAGTGGTGTTGGTATAGAGATATACCCATGGTCACTAAAAAACTGTTGGTATAGGCTTAGATAGTTCCACAATACCCATTGGTTTATGTTAAATGGTGGTTATATATCTATACCCATTTTGAAAAAACCGTAGATATATTTTATTAGAAAAGATATATTATACCCAAGGTTCATTGACAAATGGGTATAAATACCTATCACAATTAGGAAGAAACTACCTTCTCACTATCTGAAACCTATAATCCTAAACATGTAAAAAATACAAACCACATAAAATCGACAATTCATGTTAGATATCATGAGTGAATGAAAAAACATACATACCAACATATACATGAATTAATTTTCTTATAATTATGGGTCAAAACAAAAATATTCAACCTTTCAACATGAAATAGCCAAACCAAACCCCATTGTAATTGAGTCTAGATTTATTGGTTTATGACATAAATCATGTTTCTATCAATTTCTCATTTAATTATATCCCAAACTATGTTATTATTGTGTTTTAAATATCCATAGAGAATTTCCAAACAACTCCATGGCCACCGGCGCTGGATTACTCCATGATCTTGGAAGCTATGTAATAGATAGAGATTGATGTGACAACTCTTATTTAAGAACATAGTCTCCTAATGTGAACTTAGGCAACCATAGTTCAACATTATAAATAATATTGTTAAATGAGTAAGTGTTATGAAACATTTTATTTATATAAATTTTTTTACATCTATCGTGTTTTTGAAGAAATTTGTGAAAAATCATTAAGAACAAAAAATTCCAATTGAGAAAAAAATATTAAATTGGGAATATCCTACACCTATTAATGAGAAACTAGTTACTCAATTTTCATCATCATTTAAAATTCATCATGTAGTGGTAGTAGTCCAATTTCATGATCCAAACTATGGTGTTCAATAATTATTGACATCAAAAGAAACCAATCTCCAAGGAAATCATTTTAAACCCACCTATATAATGAGTAAAAAATTCTAGTACATAACCCATCATAGCGGTAGAGTTTCTATCCATTGTTATTTTGTTTAACTAAAATATCAACCTAGAATATTATAGTTATATATCTAGTTTATTCATGGTCATATTAGTGCTTAAAAATTATTAATGGTGATTTGATGAGAAATAATTGAAATTAAATTTGACTAAAACATATGGGAGGTCAATGAAGGATTCGCTAGGGTTATGATACTAAACTATAGAGTTTATGATAGAGTATATTTGGAAACATGTTATTTAAATTGTTGCATTGGGATAGAGTCTAGTCATCAACATCAACAATATACAATATCTCATGATCAGATATTACATTATAAAATTTGTCATGATTGTGAATTTACATTGAGTAGTCCCAACAAATTACCCTTTCACCCACAATTATACTCATAGAATTTCTATAATCAATATATATTCCATGGTCTCCAACAACTATGAATTCTAAAATCCAATGTCTTCAATCCTTATTCTTGATAATTAAAAATTCATTCATAGACATTCCAAATCCCTCCCTAGTTTTTGCATGTTTCCTAGGACCTCTCAAGGTTTAGACATAATAATTACCTAGTTAGAATCTAATATTTAAATGAATAGTGTTGACCTCACCTGTTTTGATAATCCCAATTATGCTTTCATATACTTTGATAATCCCAATTAATGTTTATCTATATCCTAATTCTCTCAATATATGATATTCTATTATCAAGATGATAATAATATTAACATAATCCTTGAAATATGTTAATCATTGTTTATCCTATGTTTATATGAGTTCTGAAGTACTTCTAACCCATTAAGATATGCTTTTCATAAAAACAAACAAGTATTAAGTCATTGGTCTACGTAAGGCTACTGATACAGAGCTACTGGTAAGCAGATACCATGTCTACCGATAGAACAAACTAGAGCTACCGATAGTATAAGTCTACCAATACAAGTGTAAACAGTTACCGATATGTACAAGAGCTACCGAAAGAAACCGAGCTACCGATAGAACAGGTCTACTGGTTTGCTTAAGTCTTCTAGTATACACTTGATCGCTGATATATATAGAGCTACCGATATGAAGAAGTCTACCGATATAACCAGTTCACAGACAACTACTGATAGAAGTCTGCCGATAGAGTAAGTCTACCGATATGAGCTACCGACCGGCCTACTGTTACACAAACTCGAGACTGATATGAAGCGACTGACATAGTCTACCGATATAAGTACAGATTCAACGATACATCGAGCTACCGATAGCCCAAGCGCTACCGATGGACCAAGAGCTACCGATGGATTAAGAGCTACCGATAACATGAGCTACTGATAAAATGAAGTCACCGATATATATAACTACTGATACAAGTTCAAAAGAGCTACCGATGGAAGGTCCTACTACACAAAGTACACCGTACACATTTACCAACACGAGCTACTAATGTTTGACCAACTAGTCAAACTCTACTCTCAATACTATTTATTTATTTAGCTAATGGTTACATTTGATGGTTTTAATGCAGTTAATATTATTTAATGATTTCTATTGGCATGTCAGGGAACCGTACCTAGTAACCAAGGAAAAGGTGACCATTCCTTCTTTCTGGAGCGGAAAGCTATAAAGGGAAGGAAAGAGAACACTACAAAAACAACATAATAAGGGGATATATGAAGCGAGACGAAGTGATATGAAGTGATATGAAAAATATAGAACAATAGTGTTGTTGTGGAGAAAGAAAAAGGCTTAACAAGCATTCAAACATGGAGAATTCACACAAGGCTACATCCATACTCCAATAACTCTGAACATACTTGAAGCCGATCATTCTAAAGCAAACCACAAGCTGCATCTTGAGTGATGAACTACCAAAACACTTCATGCACTATAGCTGAAAAGTTGAACCAAGAACCAATGAAGAAAACGACACTCTGTTTTTTGAGCAGAAACCAGAGAAGGACTCAGAAGCTTTTCTGACCAACCAAACAAGTCTAGAGCTTCACTACCAATCACTAAAGCTCTTCTAAACACATTATAACTTACTTTAGTGATTTTTTCGTTTACATTTCGAGCAGTGTGTGTATCATGTTTATTTTACACACACACTATGTCCTGAGCTAAACTGGAGGATTCTTAAATCCTCATTCAAACTATTTAACTCTCTTATTTCCCACTGTGGATAGTGGTAGAGGTCGAGTAAGACCTGGACAGCTGTGAGCTGTTGTTTGTTTCCCACAAAGAACTATGGTAGAGGTCTTTGGACCTGGACAATATTGCACTGTTGGTTACATCGATCCAGGATGTGGATCAATTTATATAAATTGTTGAGAGTAATAAGTCTCGGCTTGAGACTGAACCTCTTGGTTACATCTGCTGTGCTTTTTTAGTTTAAATGATATGTATACTATGTATATATTTGATATTCTGTTGCTGTTACTTTGAAATACAAAATTATTTTAAAGCTACTTTGATAGTTAAATTAGAAAGTGTTTATACTTATTATAAACCAATAAGTTAGTTTCAAAAGTTAATTTAATCTTCATATTAAGTTATCTGAGACCTAATCAATCTTTGAGAAACTGATTGAACATTTATACTCTGTATAAATTCACTAAAGTTTAACTTTGATTTTAAATTGGGGTATTTTAAGATAAATATTTTTAACAGAAATTTTTAATTGGAACTCAATTCACCCCCCCACTTGAGTATCCACTCCGACCAACAAATAGAATGGACAAATGTGGATGGACTATGCGAACATGCTATCATATGTTTCTTGGAATAAAAGAATCACCACATGGGACTCATTTCATTGATAAATAATTAATTAACAATATAGGGGAAAAAATAAAATTTTGGAATTACCAATCTGTATGTCGAACTCCCACACCAAAGTGAAAAAATAAAAAAAATCTACATAGTATAAAGAGACTCAAAAAATGAAAACCACTAATTAATCCCTCCACTAAACATATCTCCCTCACCTATAATGAAACATGTGAAACTAAATCCAGTGCCTATCTGGCCCCATTCACAAATTATAACTACACTACATATATAAAAAGTAGTAAAAGGCCTATGTAGCCTATGTAATAAATAAAATAAAATAAAAACTAAACTGCAACATAACTTTCTCTTGTGATTATAAAAGTTATCACCCAACATATAAGAACCAAAAAACCCCATGGGTTAAAATATGTTTCTAAATGAAAGGGTGAAAAAGATAATATTATTTCAAGAGGATGTGGATTCATCCATTTAATGGGATTTGTATAGATAGGCTTGATTTTTATTGGTTATGTTCTGTATAGATTAACTTCGTTGATACTAGTTATTTCAGTTTTCCCTGTTCACATTACACCAGTTTGGTACACATAATTTTGTTTTATTTATTTCATTCCAATTCAAAGTGATTATGTCCAATTGAATTTAGTTATGTTATTTTATTTATTTATTATCATTACATTGATCATTTTATGTTTTTACAACAATTTTAGTATTAATTTAACTATCATAAAACATGAATTGTTCGGTCGGTTTTGTTTGATACATGTTTTTTGGGATATTTTTATTATATTTAATCTATATTTATTTTTTATATTAGCTTGTAAAATTTCATTATTTTGGGTTGTAATTAATTAAATTAAATTATATTTGTTTCATATCACAATGGATTAGATTAGTTAATTCATTTCATTTGCAGTCATATTTGTTTCAATTCATTATATTTAATGTAATTTTATTCATCATTTATAATATCATATTAGTTCAATTAAGATTTGATTGATCTGGTCCAATTTAGTTTTGTCTATTTTTTTCTATTTCAATTATATTTTATTGATTGTGATAATTAGAGATCTATTTTTATTGATTGATTTAAATTAATACCAGTATGGTATGGTCAGGTGGTAAATGTTTTTTTAAAAAAATTGTTCCATTTTTATTTGGTTTTATTCTATCCGTTATGGGTTTTTATAGTTCGACTTCATTTAGTTCGACTTGTTTTGGGTTTACACTTCTCAATATTATTTTGGTTTTTTTCATGTTGTTTATAATGGTTTTATTTTTTTCTTGTAATCCTAATAGAGGTATGTCAGGAGAGGTCAAACTACATTATACTGATTATGTGTGATTCAATTTGGTACAACATGACCTGAATTTTATTTTGATCTGGTTAGTATTAATTAATTTTTTTGGTATTGGATAATTTATTTTATTATTTAAAAATTTAAAGAATATTAGGTTTTAATTCTTAAAGATTAATAAAATTCAAATTATTTTGGTTTTCCTACTTATATTATATATTATTTCACTCAATTTGTTATAATTAAATGTAGCTCAATTTTATATAAGATAGTTCTTTCATCAAGTCCATTCAATAAAATTATTTTAAGACATCTATATCCTTGTTTAGTACAAATACATGGTTTTAAAGACAAGCAATCAATGATTACTTAAATTTAAAGGCCAATGCATTAAGGAACCTTCCTCAAACTCAATGTGTTCTACTTATGACGATGGAAACTTTAATATTCTCTTCACTGTATGCACACATATGAACTTTAACATATATATAAGGACAACAAGCCTATATGTACATATTATCATGGCGAAATATATACAACATGATCCTTATATATGTGATTATACTTTCATATTACCCTTTACCTTACACACATATTCATTTTCTATATATATACATTGTATCACCTAGCCCCAATATATATACTAATACCTCCATGAGTGAATATATATATGGGGGGAACTTGTATATATAAATTCCTATTAATTCATATATGTGAAAGTATCCTCTAACAATGGATACCTGAAACCACCTATAGGAGGTTCAAAATACTCAAAAAGACATTGAAAAGAAACCCAAAAACCCATAAATTAAAAAATTACAAGAATTAAAATGGAAGAAAACATACCCAAACCCCATGGTGAACCTGGTGAGCTTCACAATAGTTGATATAACTAGCTTCAATGGGACCCAAGATCCCTAACCCTCAATAACCAACCAATGAAATCCCAAAAATGAGTTAGGGTGGAGTTGTAGTTATTGAAAATGAAGTGAATAATGAAGAGAAAACCACAAATATAACATAAGTATTTCCATCATGAACAAAAAAAATGCAAATTAAAAAAATCCTTCGTGAAATCTACCATAATGAATCAAAATATGATAACCCAATAACATAGTGTTCCTAAACATCAAAAAACTATAATGAGGAATATAGAAAAAATCCCACATTAAAAATTCTATTGAAATAATTTACATTAAGATACTCAAATATAAAAAAAGATTACATGAAATTGTAAGCTACGGGAAATGAAGATGTATTTTATACAAAGACATAATTTTGTAAACTTGTAATAAAGAAAATTTATTTCAAAACATAAATAGTGTATTAGAATTTCATTTCTAAAAAATATATATTGGAAACTAACCATCTATTAAGTGAAACCAAACAATTAGTCATTTTTTTACATTTCGTTTTGAATTTGAAATATATATTTATAAGAGAAAGTATATGTGGAGATGCCAATTTTTTTTATTCCTATATATTTTAGTGAGACAACATAGTATATTGGATATCTAAAAAATTAAGGACATGCCAATTTTTTCCGAAACATTTAAGTAGATGAAAGAGATGATAAGTTAATTAATTATTTTAAAAAATCAGTGATTTATTAGTCATCACATCCAATAAAAATAAAGGTCCATGTCCACCATTGAAATTGATAAATATAAAAGCACCCAATATTCCAAAATATGATATTTTACAACAGTAGAATCAAAATTAAATCAGAAGTGTATGAAAGTAAATTGTATTAAATGATAATTTATAATCTATAAGTATATGATATATCATGTAATAATTATTTATTATGATGATCTATTTTAAATATTTTTTATCATTAAATTAAAATAAATAAAAAAAGGTTTAAGGCTAACTATTACATGTCATATATATTAATCCAAGATACAACAAACATATCATCATATACAAATCATTTTTTTTACAAATAGTAATAAACAAACTATTAGTAATAAACATAAAAAAATTGAACAAAAAAAACCCAACATCATAATTGTCAACTAAAAAATGTTGGAATAGATATTAAATAATAAACATACAACTATTATTAAATTGAAATATGGAACAGATACACATAATACCAAAGATAAAATAGAAAGTAATGTATAAGATAAAATTACATCGATATCGAGTTAGAGGTAAATATATATATATATATATATATATGGAATGTGAAGACACATTTATACCAATTTAGTTAGGTCTATGGGAGAATTGATGTGAATATGTGGAAACCATCCAAGTTATCAACAATGAAATTTTGCTGATGTAATATTCAAAAATATAAAACTACATTTTTATGGAGTTTAAGAGACCTGTACTAATTTAGTGTTTTTTGAGGTCTCTCCAAATAAAAAAATTATCTCTCTATATAATATGTGTGAGAAATAAAAAGTTTAAAATATATCCTGAAACATATTTACACTAAGAAATCACAATAAAACATTATATGAATATCTACCGATTAATAAAAAATTAAATTTCATCCAGAGAAGAAAATAATGGAAAAATCATTAAACCCTCAATAATATCATTGATAATTGTTAGATTTAATCTTGTAAAAATGGATAAAAAACATACATCAAACATAGTATTATTAATAAATAATGATGGAGAAAGATATAAATATTGAAAAAATATATTCAAAATCATTTAGCTAGAATATAATATAAAGAATATAAAAATTGAGATACTAATCACGTACTTGGGAAACATGAAATGAAAAAAAATTAAATCAGAATTTCATTTTCAAAATGAGTTGGATAACATAATAAAATGAAAAAAATACCTCATATGAGATTTTTGATATATAATACACCAAACTAAAGGACTTGTAATAAAATTCAGGGCTTGTGGAGGGGTCTACTAGAACCACTGAAGATATTAACTGTGATTTTATGGTCCAATGAAATAGAAAAATGATATTTAATATTTTACATTTGTGATAAAATTTCAAATAAAAGGATAATTAGTATATTTTTATGAGAACATACAATTGATGTAGTTTGTGAATATTAAGACTGCTGAAAAGTGAAATGGGTAGGTTTTAACCTACTGATGGTAGTGGTATGATTGAACAGTCAGAGATGTTTCCATGGAATGGACCAAGAATCATGAGATGGTTCGTAATCTAGGAGACCCCTATAAATTAGAGATTATGGATATATAATGGTGGTAGATGAGGAGAAGGTGGAAACAAAGGTGGGGAGGTGGTAGAGTAAGGTAGGTGGAGGTAGGGAAGTGGAGATAAGGAGAAGGCGGCTGAGGAAGGTGTGGAGGTAGGAATGCAGAGGGGGAGGCAATGGCTGAGAGGTGGATGCTAGGAGGTTGAGGTAGAGGAGACGAACACTTTTTTTATGTAGAGGTTGATGATGGGAGTTCGAGTTCAATTTGGAGGAAGGGAGTGGAGGGGACGTCGGGGAGGCTAGGTCTTGATAGAGGAGGGGAGATAAGGGCTCATCAAAGGAGGGATGAGAATCTCTATAACCATGCTTATTTTAAAACCATTGGTATAACTTTCTATAATACCCCTATACCCACAGTTTCACTAAACCATGCATATTGATGTGTGTAGACATCCCCATTTTATACTATTTTCTTAGTTCTTTTTTCTCAGTACACTTTGGTGGAAGAAAAATTTATAGGGATCTAAAGGAGTACTTCTGGATGGAAAAAATGATGAGGAACATTGTTGAATATGTTTCATGGAACTTGATATTCCAATATTCAACGAATGAGAGAAAACTATAAATATTAATTATTCAACAACTTCTTATACTAATATTGAAGTGAGATGATATCATAGTATACTTTGATATTATATTTTCTAAGACATAGAAGAATAATTATTGTATTGGGGTCATTGTTGATTTTCTTATTATTTTCCATGTTTCCATGTAATAATAAAGTATTTATCCATTCAACTTCTTTAAAAAATATATGAAATAATTTATGATACAATATGGTCTTCCTTTTATAATTTTATCTGGTTGTTATCTTCCTTTCACATCTAGATTTTATTTATCTCTTGAAAATTCCTTGAACACTCATATACTCTTGAGAACCACAAATCATCCTAAAAAATAGGGGCAGTTTGAAAGGAGTATTCCAACTTAAGAGGAAATTTTGAAGTTGGGATCACTTGATTTTAATAGAAATGGAAGTAGTTCCCACCATTGGTGAAATTTTCATAACATAATAGCATCAAGACTTGTATACAAATGAAGCCTTACAAGGCCGTGTATGGGAAATAATTTAATAATCCAACCTTATATGATAATTTTGGGAAAACGATTCTAGTTGGTCAGCAATACATTGAGGTAATAACTATGAAATTTTGAGTTATCCAAAATTGTATCAAGACAAATTATAAAATATATAAAATATAAAGTAAAAATAGATTGATGTAATTTGTATTCAAAGTAAGATATCATTTCATATATTCGGTATCACCACTGAATACAGTTATAAGCTTTGACAAGAAGATAAAGCTATATCCCATGTAAATTGGGAATTATTTAGATTTCAAAGTGAATTATAGATTTGAATTATCATATGGATTTTCCACACATCATTTCTAATATGAATGACTTCATTCAATTCATTATTTTGAGGATGTACATTCCAAAAAAAAAATAGATACTTACCACTAATGAAATAGAACTTGAATCTAGAATGTGCATTAATGAAGATCCTATCTAGGTTCATGACACTAGAGAGAAGGTGTTACCAAATTGAACAACCCTACTGGTGAATGATAATCAAAGGAATTAAAAGCTAGAGGTATAAATATTGGAGCATAAGGAATAAATAATGACTAATTGTCCTTGCTATTTTTTTTATTTATACACCCTCTTAATATATTTTATGATATTATATATGGGGAATAATGTAATACCTGATATTCAACTAAGTTAATGTATCCATTATTTAATCAATTTTGTAATAAAATTAATAAAATATATACATAGTAACGTAAATATAAATTAATATGAATATTTATTATTATATTAACATTAATAATATGTATATGAACCATAATATAAATTAGATTTACTAAAATATTGGTTTTTGATTTCGTGGTTTCAAATGCAAATTTTTTAAATACAAATTTTCTATTAAATAATTATATTTCCCCAAGATAGAGAAATTTTTTAACAAAAAGGGTTTTAATTTTACAATCTATACAACTGTGTTTGTTTAGGTTGAATTTTTTCTGTTCTGATTATGATGATTTTCTTATCAATAGTAAATAACTATAGTTTTTTAAAATACAATGCATTTTATTACATAATTATTATGTAAGAATTATAGTAATATTTATGAAAACTAATTTTTGAAAAAAACATATATTTAGTCGTAATTTAATTAATTTAAATATATTAATTCGAATTTATAAATTTATATTTGAAATATGGGAACCTAAATTACGTTATATCCTAACAAAAAATTACTTTTTTAATTCATTTAATTTAATGTAGTGGTTGTATGATTCTATTTAATATTGGATTAATTGAAGGGTAAATTAAATATCATTTTGTAAATAATAATATGAGAAATTTTATGGGAATCATTGATATTCAAATGTAGAAAACCTAACTAACAAAATAATTGATATTTTCACCTAAAAATACTATTTTCCACAAAAGTAAATGCAACTATTCTCCCATTCTTCTATACAAAAAATGAATTTAGGATGATTTCACTATCATTTTCTCTCTTAAAAGTCTCTCCAAATAGTTTCTATGGTTCAAAGTACTTCCTCTAAATTTTTAAGACGCCACATTTCTAGGTAAGGGTTATTAAATCTATATAAGTGTTTATTTATATATTCGATATTAAATTATCAACTAGAAATTAATATTTTCTCATAATTTTATACATTTAAAACTTTTTATAATGGTCAAACAATTCAATATGAATAAAAAATCAGAAAATATTTATAAATTATTGAGTGTGTCATTTCTTAGAAATGAATTCCATCTATGGATGCAAAAAAATAGATAAAGGATCTTGAATAGATTAACCCAGAGGTAACAGATCTAAAAAATAATGTTTTGGTATTAAATAAACCTTCACTCAGTGCACAACTAATAAACCTAAATATACACCTTGAGTGATCTTCATGGAAAATATTCTTTGGATCATTGAATAAAACATTACATACTATAATGAAGGATTATTTCCCAATGATACCCCTACCCCATGAAAGTAATCTCCCCCGAAACCTTTCTATCATTCCTTTATTAAGGTATCTTTTTACTAAATTGAGAATATCCCATTATTTGTTGTTTTTTTGGGATATCAATATAGATTTCGTTATTATTCCATATACTTTGGAAACGTAGTTTTTTTCACATTTCCTTACCCCAATATGAAACTTTCCTTATTTTATAGCACCAATTAAATAGGATACCCTTATGGAAAATAATAATATAATTTTTTTAGAGATACTCTTTATATAATGGATTCATTGGAATTATTTTATAATGAGTGGGTCCTAATATTATATTGCCCATAATGCATTAGTTGGTCATATGAGAGAAAGTAGTAAAATATTTGGTATATTCATTGCCTTATTATGTTTTATGTCTTCAAAAATGACATTTATATTATGTTTACATTTTCCAAATTAATATATTCCACTATAATGAGATCATTTCCTCTATGTTATGAATTTATTTAGTGTTCCATTTTCAGTAGATTTATTTTTTATTATTGAATTTAATTATTTCTAATATATTATTGATTACATGCATATCTTAAATGGATTGGACCCTCCTAGTCCATTAATTTTCCAATTATAAGTATTGAGGTGTCCTGGAAACCATCGGTGAGTCAGGAGGATGTGGGTGTTAGTGGAAACGTGTCACCGTGATGTCACCCATCAGTGCCACTGATCGGTCTCACCGATCAGTTCCACCCATCGGTCCCACAGATCAGCTTCACTGATCAGTTTCATAGATCACCTTAACATATCATCTTCAGTGATTAGCTTCACAGATCATCTTCACTTATCAGCTGCACAGATCAACTTCACTGATCAGCTTCACTAATCAGTTTCATAGATCACCTCCACAGATTAGCTTCACTGATTAGCATCCCAGACCAGCTTCACTGATCAACTTCATGTGATCAGCTTCACTAATCATCTCCACTAGTTTCACATATTGGTCTCATCGACCGGTATCAGCCATTGGTCTCACTGATCGGTGTCTCACCAATATGTCTCACCGATTAGTTTCACCCATCGTTGTCACCGATCAGTGTCACCCATCGGTTTCACCCATCAGTCTCACTGATCGGTTTCACCGATCCATTTCACCAATCAGTTTCACCTATCGGTTTCACCCATCAGTTTCACCGATCGGTTTCACCCATCGGTTTCACCCATTGATTTCACCGATCAGTTTTACCCATCGATTTCAGCGATCAGTTTCAGCCATTGGTTTCACCATTCGATTTCACCCATCGGTTTCACTGATACGTTTCACTCATCGGTTTCACCCATCAATTTCATCCATCAGTTTCATCAATCAGTCTCACCAATCAGCCACAAAGTGGTGTCGGGGTTTCCTTTTCCAGTTTTTCCCATAACTCTACTTTTAAGTCTTTTATCCTTTTTAAATTGGTTCAAGACCATTTTTGGCACCATAAACAATGTTTTACATCCCCTAGGACTAGGGAGACCCTCAAAAGACCCATTTTCCCCACTTCAAATGAAATAATTTAATGCACAACTATTATGGCGACCACTCTGATGAAAATTATTAAATAAAATTTAATTACATATTGTGTTACCATCCAACTACGTTGTGAAACCATGATACTCCATTAAATCTATTCATATTCATATACCGTAACTCCAGGATCTCGCATTTTTATCACACGAGAATTCATTCTTTCTTCTTCTTGGCTGGTCGCTTTCCTTTCCCTGGTGTGTTTGGAGCCCCCCCTTCCTGAGGCTAGTGGTGTGCCTATACTGGAGCCTTTCCTACTCACTCTTGGAGTTCCTAGAGTTCCTCTCCCACAAGTTGCGCATCCCAATTATTAGCATGAGGAGAAAAACATCAATCGTTGGTAATCCATGTATGGTTCTTCCTTCATATCTCCTTATTGTGTATCATGCAGGGTGGGTATGATAATTTCTCCTTCTAGGATGGATGAAACAAAACCATAATGAAGAAAATAAACATACTTTTAAGGAATGTAGGGGTGCATTTGATGATGTAGATTTACTCCTTTACCCTTACTTATATGTTGTGAATTTCATGGGCTTATGTCCACTGAAAATCATGGCCTTTGGTGGTCTTTCCTTGGGAAATAATGAACCCCTATCTTCTGTGATGATTGAATGGATGTAACATGGAATCCAGTTAATCACGTAAACTTCATTGATTAAATGGATTCTCAATGAATAAGAATAATTATGTAGTCACCTCCGTTAACCAAATGGAAAGACATAACTAAATAAATGGTGTGTTTAAATCTGAAAAATCCCTTACTTTGTTCTGATGATGTGTATGGTTGTTCTTCTTGATGCTTGTGAGCTTACATGGATGGATACGGGATCCCCTATTGTGGTGAAGTTGTTGGTTTGTTGATATAAGGCTATGTGGGGCTGTATTATGGGTCTTGGTTTGGTTCTAGTACTTCAAGGGATCTCACATATCCCTTTTATGGGTGTGAAATTACAAGAGAACTGGGTGTGAATGGTTAATTTGGTGGTTGGTTATTTTTCCTTCCTTGGCATTGGGATATGCATGTTAGTTTCCTTGTAGTGAAACATTATATAAATGGAACCACTGTAACGTGATAACAAGAATAGGCTCAAAGGGGATTTGTTTTCCAGGAATGAGCTGTGACTTAGTTGTAGCCATTGTGATTTTTATGAATGAATAGTAATGAGGGTGTTTGCATGTGGGCTAGTTTTGGAACCCCTAGGATGGGATGAGTTCTTGTTTACTAATATGTATAAATAGTTCTTATGTTTCTTATTCTCACCCAACCCAAGTTGATCACTTCGTGCTGAACACCCCCATTTCATGAGGGAGGGTGTTTTTTGCCAACATTCCTATAAGTGGATGGTTATTAGATCCTTTTCTACTCCCTTTCTAGAGTTTCCCAAGATTTTTTGGGTAGGCTGTGATGGCCTAAGGTCCGTTATAGCCCATAATTTTTCAGGCAGGGTATGTTGTGGTGGGTTAGACTAGGTGTGCATGGGCAGGTTGTTTCCCAAGTGTCATCGGGATGAGGCCCATGTTTCTTTGAGTGTAGCAGAGTTGTTTGGGACAAGGTGTCTACGGGCATGGTTATGTGCGGTTGTTGTGTCCTAGTTGTTTGCGGGTGGGATTTGTGGTTTTGGTAGCCCAGGTGTGTGCGGGCAGGGTATGGAAGTGGAACTGTGGTGAGAGTGGTGGGAGACGTCTGACGCATAGGATGCCTTTAATAAAAAGTGGGAAAGTGGTGTGAGGTACCAAAATATCGATGTGATATTACTATTACTTTACATGACATGCATTATTTGTGGAGTGTTCGTTGGTGAGGTTGGGTGGATAGTTTCCCTGCTTGGTGCTTTGGTTATCTCCATTTTCTCATGGGGCATTAGAATTCTTTCCAACATGTGCACGAGTGCTATTGGTTTTCGCTACTGAGTATACCTGTATGGTCACTCTACTTATATAAAACTAATTTCAGTTTTTTAGGAGGACTTCGAGGACCATGACTGACTCTATTAGCTCAGACACTAGTACCATTGACGTTGTTGGTTTTATTTTCTTTTGGTACTTCCCTTTGAATTTTTCTGTATTTTTTTGTAGCACTTATTATTGGAACATGCATATTGGAATTGTTTTGTCTTTACATTTACTATCACTTTTGGTGTTGTTGGGATTTACTATCTTATCTCCCGATCCTACTAAATAAAAAGGGTAATTCCTTCAATTTTACATGTGATTCTATACCCTTGGTTCTAGTTGCCACTCCGGGACCTATTGAAGGCGGGTCTCGGGGGGCATTATCTCTCCTTCAACTTGAGGAAGGAAGGGTTTAGCAATCTTCTATCCCTTCTCTCATCTTGGTGAAGGTGGGTCGTTATAGAATGGTATCAGAGGTGATTGTTGAGAGATAGGATGGAGCTTAGGGTGAGGCATAATGAGGATTGCACGGAATTGTAGGGAAACAATGTTAGGAAATCATGGTTTGTGAAATAGTTCAGGGAGGACCGTCTAGGAAACGGGAATTTAGGGCCCCCTCGTGATCCATTGCAAGGACTCTGGGCCAACCGAATGACCAAGTGAGGCTACACTGATTGTAGGGTATAGACCCTATGAAAGGTACATGCATCATAATGACATGTGTTCTTGTGTGTCTTGGGTATTTGGGGGATTTAATATAAATCAAAATTCAAATAATAATTAAAAGCAATCTTCTACACTACTTGGGCTTAGGATTTCATTGTTTAACTTCTAGATATGGCCCCCAGACTGCGACCACGGGTAGTGCGGGTGATCGAGGCCAGGAGGCTGATCTGGATGATCAGTGGAGAACTGATCGAGAGGAGGAGGATGACCAGTGGCATAGGAAGCTTCATGATTTTCAGCAAAAGACCCACAGAAAGTACAATGGAAGTTTCTTAGAAATGGATACAGATAGTTGGCTCAAGGAGCGGGTGATAGCTGTCATCTTTATCTGGGCTCTGATGGAGTACTGGGTTCCTCTCGCTGTAAGCCAGATGTGGGGAGCGACACATCAGTGGTGGACACTCTATCTTAGGGAGATGAGGGAGGCTAAAGTATCATGGACTGACTTCAAGAGGGAATTTCATGCATTATTCCTCTCTTGCACGATGAAGGTGGAGAAGAGGAAGGAGATACTCTCCCTTCGGTAGGGGATAATGTTAGTGTGGGAGTTAGGAATCAAGTTCAAGGATCTCCTTCATTTTTCTCCGGATATTTTTCCGGATGAGGAGTCTCTAGCGAGACATTTAGAGGAGGCACTCTGACCTTCTCTTTAGTATGTTTTTACTCCCTTCATCATACCGACGCACATGGAGGTCTAGAAGAAAGTTGAAGTGGTAGAAATAATGCACACGCTGGGAGGTGTGCTTCCAGAGGGGATCCAGTTGGGACCGTCAAAGGGGAAGGCCATCAGTAGTAAGCCCCCAGCATCAAGGCCTTCTAGGTTTCGGGCTCTGGGGAGTAGGACCCAACAGTTCTAGTTTCGATCTCCTGGTCCTCTCTCATTCCTTGCAAGCCGAAGACCTAGGTGCTTCATTTGTGGTAGTCATGGGAACCTTCTAAATCAGTGCCCGGACTGAGTGCAATACATTAGGGGTGAGAAGGATCAGCGCCCAACTCAGCAACAGTAGTTTCTTGCCAGGCCCTTTCAGCTACAGCAGTAGGGACAGTGAGCTCCCACTCCTCTAAGAGAAGACATTGCAGGAGGAGGTCGACCCCGGGGTGCTCCTCAAGGACCTCGACTAGGGAATGGTTAGGGAGGCGGCCAACATCCGAGAGGCAGAGCAACTAGGCATGGGCAGTTGCAAGCCACATAAGAAGCAGTTTCGGCAGGGCCAGAAGTCGTTCAAGGTAAGATCAACTTATTTATCACTCGTTACAACGACTTGTTTAATTGAGGAGCCTCACACTCCTTTTTTGTACCCTGTCTAGCCCATTCCTTGGGCATATACATAGAGAGAATCTCCATGCCCCTGGTGCTATGTATGCCAGTTGGGGGTCATACCAGCCTGTTTGATGTTTATCGATGATGTAGACTGATTTTTGGGCCGCATAAGTCTAGTGGGGATCTCCTTCTGCTACAAATGCATCCATATGATGTAATACTAGGCATAGACTGGATATTTTATGTGCACGCTGTTAGCGACTGCTTCCAGAGAAGAGTCATATTCTCCAATGAGGATGGCTGACGTGTGGCTTTCGTTGGTGAATAGAGTGGTCGGGTGGGGAGACAGTGTGTGGAGCCTCTTTTTTATAGGTTGGCAGATCTTTTAGCTAAATAAGTGGATGATGAAATGTTAGATGTTCTATGAGTTATTAGAGAGTTATTATAAATTTTTCCCAAGGAGGTTGTGACTCTACCCCCTCGACATGACGTTGAGTTCAGGATAGACTTATAGCCCGGTGCCCATCCAAATCAGCTAGATCCTTATTGGATGGTGTCTTCTGAGTTGCAGAAGTAGCATATTCAGATTGATGAGCTGATGACGAAGGGTTTTTTTAACCCAGCGTGTCACCATGGGGTGCTCTTGTCTTGTTCGCATAGAAGGCAGATGGTGGTCTCACTCTATGCATAGACTACCTGGGGATGAGTCAGTTGACCTTCAAGAACTGTTACCCTCTCCCAGTGATTGACAGTCTCTTTGACCAGCTGAGTGGAGTAGGTTTGTTCTCTAAGATCTATCAGCGGTCTAGGTTTCAATAGTTAAGGGTGATAGACAGTGATATCCTTAAGACTGATTTTAGGTCCAGGTATGGGCACTTTGAGTTCATAGTCATTCCGTTCGATGTTACGAATGCACCTGCTGTGTTCATGGGGCTCTTGAACTCTGTTTTCCATGAGTTTCTGCACTAGTTCGTCATTGTGTTCATTGATGAAATTTTGATCTACTCAAGATCAGAGGAGGAACATACTAATCACCTCTGGATGGTCTTAGAGATCCTTCGACATCACTATCTTTATGGGAAATTTTCCAAGTGAAAGTTCGTGACATGAGAAGTGCATTTCCTTAGACACGTGGTGTCTCAGCAAGGGGTAGTGGTAGATCCGTCAAAGGTTGAGGTGGTTGTTTCATGGGAAGC
Organism: Viscum album; assembly: GCA_963277665.1. NCBI lineage: Eukaryota > Viridiplantae > Streptophyta > Magnoliopsida > Santalales > Viscaceae > Viscum > Viscum album. The sequence continues at coordinate 1,436,033,850 of OY728156.1, read as the reverse complement.
ACCCAAGAATGTGACGGAGGTTTGTAGTTTTCTAGGTGTGGCAGGATATTATAAGAGGTTCATTCCCGACTCCTCTCAGGTTGCAGCTCCTTTGATAGCTTTGACAAAAAAGGACCGGCCATTTGTGAGGAGTGAGCATTGTCGGGTAGCATTTATCTATCTAAAAGAAAGGTTTTTTAGGGCTCTAGTTCTCAGGTTTCCATTGGAAGGGGATTTGTATGAGTTTTTGTGTGATGATTTTTGGACTTGGCCAGGGGTGTGTGCTGATGCAGCATCGGGGAGTGATCTCTTATTGGTCTAGGTAGAAACATCCTCATGAGCGTAACTATGACATCCATGACCTAGGGATTTCAGCAATAGTGTTAGCATTGAAGTTTTGGCGGCATTACCTTGTCGGGGAGCACTTCGTGGTATTCACAAATCACAATAGTTTGAGGCATATATTTACCCAGCAAGACTTGAAAATGAGACAATGAAGGTGGGTGGAGTTTCATCATGAATAAAACATCAATATATCTTACACTAAAGGTAAGGGGAACGTTGTGGCTGAGGCCTTGAGCAGGAATTCACAGAGGGAAGTTGTTCAGGAATCTATGGATGCTTGGAAGGAAATAGAGGAGTTGTCTTCCCTACACCTAGATGCAAGTGTGGATTGTGGTAGAGGTTGTCTATTTCAGATGCTAGTACAATCCTCTCTATTGTGGTAGGTGGAGGAGTATTAGTGCAGAGACATAGAGAGTGGAGTGATGCGCGATTGGGTTGACCAAGGAAATGATCCGAAAGGGTGGTCAGAGGATGGTAAGAATTAGATTATTTTCTGAGGGAATTTTTTCCCCAGACACGATGTGTGAGGGAGTTCTCTGTGAGTTCCATAACTCACTTGTAACAGTACACCTAAGAGTTTCTATGATGTACCGGGGCCTAAGAGAACAGTTTTGGTGGACCAAGGTGAAATGGGAAGTGGCAGAGTTTGTGGCAATGTGCCTGGTGTGTCAGTGGGTGAAGGATGAACACCGCATCCCAGGAGGTTTGTTGCAGCCTTTAGATATCCTCGATTAGAAGTGGGAGGACATCTCGATTGATTTCGTCATAGGACTACTAAGGGTTCAAGGAGGCTCTGATGCTATCTAGGTAGTGGTAGACTGATTGACAAAATCTTCTCACCTCTTAGCGATCAAAGAGTCGAGTGTGATGGATGCCTTAACATGAAGATATGAGGATGGGATGGTGCAGTTGCATGGTGTTATAAGGTCCATAGTCTCTGATAGGGATTTATGGTTTACTTCACGAGTCTGGAGGGGATTGCATCATGCTTTTGGGACCAAACAATGCCTTAACACTGCTTTCCACCCCCAGAAAGATGGGCAGACAGAGTGAACCATCCAAACATTAGAGGATATGCTACGATCTTGTGTTTTGGACTTCGGGGGATAATGGGAATGAAATTTTCCCTTAGTATAGTTTTCCTATAATAATATATATCACTATACTATTGGCATGACACCGTTTGAAGCCTTGTACAGGTGGCAGTGTCGTTAGCCCCTGTGCTAGACTGAGGTTGGGGAGGCAGGTCTTTCTGGCCTAGAGGTAGTGAAGAGCACAACGGAGAAGGTTCAGCTTGTGCATGAGAGGATGAAGGCAGCCCAGGACTGGCAGAAGTCGTATGCCGATCACAGGAGAAGGCCCTTGGAGTTTGAGGTTGGAGACTATGTGTTCTTGATGGGTTCCCCTCGATGTGTGTAGCGATAGTTCCGTAATGGGAGAAATCTCTCTCCTAGGTTCATCAAGACTTTAGAATTATTGGGGAGAGTCAGTGAGGTGGAATATCAGCTGATGTTTCCACCTCAGATGGAAAGGATCCATGACGTTTTCCATGTCTTCCACCTTCGTCAATATCTACACATTGATTCCCATGTCATTGACTGGGGAGATTTGGATATGGGGGATGATGGTACATTCATGAAGAGACCAGTGAGGATAAAGGATTTAAAGGAGAAAGTGATTTGTGGATGAAACATCCCTTTGGATTGTGTGTAGTGGAGGCATAGTCGCCATGAGGAGAGTACTTGGGAGCGAGAAGCTCAAATGCACTCCCAGTACCAAGATTAGTTTTGAGTTTCTATTCCAAGCCTTCCTTGATGTTCTTGTTTTTGTGACTTGATATGATGTAATGCTAACCTTGTTGGTTAATGAGATGATTTGTTTCCCTACCTTGTAAGTGTTTATGAAAAGTCTCGATATGTGGGGAAGGGAAAACCTGATTTCTAAACAAGACACATCAGCGTGGGTGCGATTAAACTCATGCGGGCAAGTCAGTGCCACCAAAATCAGATAGTATCTTGACATGGAGAAAAGAACTCCCTGATCCGTGTGTCAGAACAATGTTATCCTTGGGATTCATATGGCTGTTTGGGGGGGTTTTTCCTCGAGAGGTATCTTTTGGAGTGGGTTTTTGGGTTACTCTTGTATACTTGAGGATGAGAATAATTTGAGAGGTATCTGATGTAATGGCCTATATCCTCCAGGTCCATTACATTGCAAAATTTAATGTGTTGGGGTATCCTGGAAACCATCAGTGAGTCAGGAGGATGTGAGTGTCAGTGGAAACGTGTCACTGTGGTGTCACCTATCAGTACCACTGATCGGTCTCACCGATCAGTTCCACCCATTGGTTTCATAGATCAGCTTCACAGATCAGCTCCACTTATCAGCTTCACTGATCAGCATCATATAATAGCTTCCCTCATCAGCTTCACAGATTAGCTTCATTGATCAGCTTCATTTATCATCTTCACTGATCAGCTTCACTGGTCGGCTCCACTAATCAGCTTCACTGATCTCCTTCATGGATCATCTTCACTGACCAGCTTCACCAATCAACTTCATTGATCAGCTTCAAGTGATCACCTTCAAAGATCAACTCCACCGGTTTCACCGATCTGTCTCACCGATCGGTTTCACCCATCAGTCTCACTGATTGGTGTCTCATCGATCTGTCTCACCATTCATTTTCACCCATCATTTTCACTGACCAGTTTCACCGATCAGCATCACCCATCGGTTTCACCCATCAGTTTAACCCATCGGTCTCACCAATCAATTTCACCCATCGATTTCACTAATCGGTTTCACACATCGGTTTCACCCATCGGTTTTACCCATCGGTTTCACCCATTGGTTTCACTGATCGATTTCACCCATTGGTTTCACCCATTGGTTTCACCTATCGGTTTCAACCATCGGTTTCATGGATCAGTTTTACCCATCAGTTGCACCCATCGGTTTCACCGATCGGTTCCACCCATCGGTTGCACCCATTGGTTTCACCCATTGGTTTCACGCATTGGTTTCACGGATCAGTTTCACCCATCATTTTCACTCATCGATTTCACCCATCGGTCTCACCAATCGTCCATAGAGGGGTGTCTGAGTTTCCTTCCCCAATTTTTCCCGTAATGCCACTTTTAAGACTTTTAACCGTTTTAAAGTGGTTCAAGGCCGTTTTTTGAGCCATAAACAATGTTTTAATTCCCCTAGCAGTGGGGTAACCACCACCGAATCCATTTTACTCTATTTAAGTAAAATCCCTTAACGCACAATAATTATGGCCACTCCTCTAATGAGAATTTTTAAATAACATTTAATTCCATCATGTGTAACCGTCCAACTGCGTGGTGAAACCATGATCTGCCTTTAAAGCCATTTAAAATTCATATCTCATAACTCCAGGATCTCTCCTTTTTATCGAACAATAATTCATTCTTTCTTATTCTTGGCTGGTCTCGTTCCTTTCCCTGGCACCTTTGGAGTCCCCCCTTCCCGAGGATAGTGGTGCACCTATGCTGGAGCCTTTCCTGCTCACTCTTAGAGTCCCTAGAGTTTCTACCATGTATCTCGTGCATCCCAGTTATTGGCGCGTGAAGAAAAACATTGATCGTTGATCATTCAAGTAGTGGTTCTCATTCGTCTCTCTTTATTGTCTTTCATACGTGGTGGGTATGATAATGTTTCCTTTAGGGATGGATGAAACCAAACCTTAACGAAGAAAATAAACATACATTTAAGGAATGGAGGTGTATGGTTTATGTTACTGCTTTAATCCTTTACCCTTTCTTATATGTTTTGAATTGTATGGGCTTATGTCCACTGAAAATCATGGCTGTTGGTGGTATTTCCTTGCACACTAATGAACCCCTGTCTTCTGTGATTTTTGAATGGTTATAACAAGGAAACTGGTTAATCACATAAACTCAATTGATTAAATGGATGCCCAGTGAACAAGAATCCTTGTGCGGTATCCCCGGTTAACCAAACGGAAGGGTGGAACTAAATAAATGGTGTGTTTAAATTTGAAAAATCCCTTTCTCTGTTATGATGATGTGTATGGTTGTTCTTATTGATGCTTGTGAGGTGACGTGGATGGGGATGTGATCCCCTATTGTGATGATGTTGTTGGTTTGTGGATCCGAGGCTGTGTGGGGCCATATTTTTGGGCATGGTTTGGTTCCAGTATAACAAGGGATCTCATAGATCCCTTTTCTGGTTGTGACTTTACAAGAGAACCGGGTGTGAATGCTTAATTTGGTTCTTGGTTGTTTTTCCCTTCCTGGATTGTGGCTTTAACAGTTAGTTTCTCGGTAGTGAAGAATTATTTAAATGGAACCAGTGGAATGTGATAACAAGAATGGGATCAAAGAGGATTTATTTTCTAGGAATCAGTTGTTACTTGGTTATGTTCACTGTGCTTTTTATGAATGAATATTAATGAGTGTATTTTTGTGTGGGTTGGTTTTGGAACCCCTAGGTTGGGATGAGTGCTTGTTTACTTATATATATAATTTAATTCTTATGTTTCTTATTCGCACCCCACCCAAGTTGAGCACTTCATTTAGAACACCCCATTTCATGGGGGAGGGTGTTTTTTCCAACACTCCTATGAGTTGCTGTTTATTAGCCCCTTTTCTCCTCCATTTCCCGAGTAGCCCAAGATTTTTTAGGCAGGCTGTGATGGCCTGAGGTCCATTATTGCCCAATATTCTTCGGGTAGGGTACATTGTGTGTGTGTGTGTGTGGGGGGGGGGGGGTTGGACCAGGTGTGTGTGGGAAGGTTGTTTCCCAAGTGTCTTCAGGATGAGGCCCATGTGTCTTTGGGCATAACAGTAGTTGTTCAGGCCCAGGTGTCTACGGGTGTGGTTACATGTGGTTCTTGTGGACTAGGTGTTTGTGGGTGGGATGTGTGGTTATGGTAGCTAGGTGTGTGTGGGTGGGGTATGGCAGTGTGACTTCAGTGAGAGTGGCGAGAGAGGTTTGATGTGTAGGCTATCTTTAATAACCAATGGGAAAGTGGTGTGGGGTACTTAAATATCGATGTGTTATTATTATTACTTTAATTGACTTGAATTATTTAGGGAGAGTGCCATGGTGAGGTTGGGTGGATAGTTTCCTTGATAGGTTCTTTGATTATATTCTTTTTCCCACGGGGCATTATAATTCCTCCCCACTTGTGCAAGAGAGATTTTGGTTTTCCCTAATGAATATAACTGTATGCTCACCCTACGTATATAAAACTGGTTTCATGTTTCTAGGAGGAATTATAGGAGCTATCCAGAATCTATTAGTGTAACACCCCGAGATTTTATGAGAAATATTCTTTTTAATTTATTTAATGTCTTATGTTGTATGCTACACTAAGCTTATCTTGTGCAATACGCAACACTGTATTAGGTTGCAGTATATGCAACACTATTCTTGGATCATGTTATATACAATTTCAAGTTCATTTGATAGAAGTTATTCTACGCAACATTGCGTGTATATATATATATATTCAATGTATAAATGAAATATTGTTGGATTCTGTTATACGCAACAACAAAGTAGTCGTGCACTATACACAACCCTGACTTGGCTTGCATTACACACAATCGTGACCTTCATCGATAGCATGTGTTGTACGCAATACCGGGTTTCACTAAACAACGATATATGGTTATAATATTATCACGAACTAGCCATTATTAATTGTATTAACTAAATTTTGAATTTTATAACATTATTATTCATCTTACACATTTTCTAGAACATGGTATGAGAACAAAATTTATTTTTCAGGTAAAATAAGTATTTTTCAAAAAATGAAGTTTTGCCGCCTTTTGATGGAACACCCACATTAAATCTATTTTTGACATTTTTATAAGTTCAATTTTACAAAATAAAATTCTTCTTTGGAATCAGGATAGAAAATTTTACCTTGGACAAATTTTTCATATTATTCTGATAACTTTCATATTTTAATGAATAGTAAAAACACCATATATTTTAATTGAAAACAACTTTTTTCATCGTAATAATTTATGTGGATAAATTATAATATTGAATGGTTTTAAAGTATAAATAGAATATATTTTTACCATTTAATATACAGTATGTCATTATCATTGATTTTATATTGAATTCGTAGGTTAAATCAATTCAATCTTTTGCAATGTTTAAAAAAAACCCATTTTCTTTCGACAATGAGATTAATTTGAATTTAATTTCTACAACTTATATACATTGAATTTGAAAAAATGGATTCCATATTTGGAATCAGTGGGTCCAAATTATATTAATAGGCTACTTTTTATTTTTGGGCATTATGAATAGTAACTACGATAAATTTTATTTACCATAGTAAAAGGTAAATCGAGTAATTAAGGGTAAATATAATATTATAAAATTATCCTAACACTTGTATTAATATAATTGGATGCTTATATTTAGTCCTAAGTAAAATTTGGGTCGAAATGGAATCCATTGAAACCCACTTGGAGGTGATTAAGACCTTTAGTTTATTTTATTTAAAGGAAAGTGAAACATGTCTCACTCAACTTTAATAATTAAAGTATTTTTAATATAAGTTTTTACAGATTATAAATTCGGTTATAAACACTCATTTGAAAGATAAATGTTTTTCTTTATCATGGTAATTTATTTAAAAAATTTAGGAGATATTTATTTACCTTAATTGCTTATACATTAATGATGCAGAAATTATTTATTTAGTGAAAAATAAGTAATATAGTTTTTATTGAAATAATAATACCCATTAAAAGGCTCAAAAACCTGACCAAAACTTATTGGTAGTGTATATTTACACTATAATCATACAATGACCGAATATATGACCGTTTTGAGTCTTATAAATGTGATTATGACACTTATATAATTTTATTTTAAATGATGTCAAAGTTGACACCTTCATAATTTAATAAATATAAAATTTTAAGAGTTGGGTGTTTTAGAATATAAATCTGACTAAAAGTATAATTATGAAATCTATAAGATTTATCTTCATCCTAGTATTTTATTTTTAATTTTTATGCAACAGATAAGTATATTTAATAATTATACAAAAATGTTGTAGAAATTATTTTATTAAGAGAAGTATCAAATAAATGGTTTTAAAAATAGTAAAATAAATATTATATGACCTATTTAATGTTCTCCAATAATTTCATAGATTAATATGACATATTAGAAACCTATTAAAGATTTTATTTCGAATATATCCTCTATTTGGATTTTATTTAAATTCAAATAAATGAATAGTGTCAAAATTGACACTATTGTTATTTTATAAAAATAACATATTATTAAATTGTTTAAAAATCACAAAAATATTTAAAAATTATAAATTTAAATTTATATAGTCTAAAATGTCATAAAGTATCCAATTATGGAAAATTAACAATACATAATTTATTATTTATAACCATTTAAAATTTAGAATTTTATTACCACAAATCAAATTAAATAAATTAAATAAGGATAAATCAAAATAATAAGGTTTAAAATAAGATCAAAACATGTCTAAATTTTATTTTTTGAGGATATTACAACCATATCTCATCTAATATTTGAATTGAGTCATTTTTGGAGGTTTTTATGCGGGGTTTGAATTTATATTAAACTAATATTTTTGAGGATTCCAAAGGTGCCCCTCTCCTCCCTTATAAAAGGGAAGCTCCTACCTCTCATATTTACAGAACATTGAGCCTTAATTATCGGCCAAAACCTTCGCATTTCCCTTATCAACTTCACTAGAAACATACTCAAGGTACTGGTCTTCTTTAAAGACCAATTTTAGTATCCTAAGAGGAGGTTTCAAAGAGGCGTGTCGAAGAACATGTAATATCCTTTACCGATTATTTCAAATTGATTTCTTCTTCTACTTCATATTATTTTGTTGTTTCATAATAAAGTAATAACATAAGTATCACTAATATACTGATATATTATTATAAATATGAAACAGACTCTTTTCACCTTATATCCATCCTATGGAAAACGAAATCACCGCGCATGCGTACTTACGGAATACCGTCGCCACGCCATGGTGTAATCTGTTTTTCCACCACCACCTTACATGGATGGGTATAATGGTGTAAAGAATAAATAAAAATGGTTATTATAACATCATACTGATTCTAAGATATTATATCATCTACTAAAATTCCATTCAATAAATATGGGAATGATATCATCGCTCGTGCGTACGTACGGATTACCGTCTCCATGGCGGGATGAGATTCATTTTCCATGTTAACAATTTAAGAATGATTATAAAGTATATAAAATAATTAATCATGAAATATATGACATAATAATTCTACTGGATTTATTTATATATATATGTATGTCATCTACTTAATTTCATTCAATTCAATAAGGAAATGAAAACAACATTCATGCATACGTATGACCTACCGTCTCCATGAACGATGTATTTCTTTCCATTTATCGATCTGTTATATATATGTATATTCTGAATATATATTATATATAAATCATGTTTTATATTCTATAATTAAGTAATCATGATCTAAGTAATCATATTAATAATTACAAGTCAAAACACGGACGATAAATGAAACGATTTTACCCAAAACACTGCTTTAACAAGGAATTTACAAAAGAACGGGAAATATAAAGCCGTAAGTGAATCATATATGATATCATAAATATTATTATGGTTCTGTTACAAGTTAATAAATTTTTAAACCCACTATACAGGAGTCTCGGACACATACAGAAGAAATTGGACATAAGGTAAGGGATAATTATTCCAATCTCATTCTTATCGGAGATTGTTTATTCGTAAGTATTTACTGGGGTTATATTTATCATCCATATCCCTATTTTATAAAAATGGTTTCATGTATGTTTAATGTAATTTTTACCCATTTTTTAATTTTACTACATTTTATGTAAGGAATATTTCTTTTGTTTACGTTACGAGGTACTTTTTTGACTTTTCCAACAAAAGTATGAGGATAATGTTTTTTTAAACATATATAGCATGAACAGATTTTTACAGTTTCATAACACCTTATTTTGAAGAATATTACTCTACAAGATTTCATGAATATTTTCAACATAATCCTTTTCTTTTAAAATTTCAAGGTATTTTGTGAAAAGAAAATTATTTTGAAGAAGAGAAGATATTTTTCTCAATAATTCTTTTCAAGTGTTTTATCAAAACAATTTTCCATCTAAGATGAATTTATTTATTATGTGTATGTTTCAACTATAATGTCTCTATTATTTACATGGTTTGATTTTTCTTATGATGAAATGATATCCATTTCTTTTATATGGATTATGTTATGATGAGATGATGTTTATGCAACCCATTTTATTTGTTGGGTTATTTTGAATGATGTATGTTTATTTTGTGGCACACGTAAGAATGATTTCAATATGATATGGTTGGGACCTATATATAACTCCAATGCATTGGGTAAAGATTTATATCTCATGAGATAGACATGGCTGAAACGGAAAGTAAATCCAGTTCAGTAATACATGGCTGGAACGACAAGTAAACCCAGTTCAGTAAGAGACTTTGTCCACTAAGATGGTCTTGGAAGTAATGCCTTCGATACTATGTAAATCATTACATGTTCTTAATGGATGCCACAATTACATGTTTTATTCCCATTCTAGTTTATCATGATTTTTTTTTATGATCTATGCCTTATGTACTTCCAAGATTTATGTCCTTGCTCATGATTTAGATGTTTAGATTTTGTGTTCAAGTTTTTGCATTCAAATGTTTATGGATTGTTTTATGTTCTCTATGTTTACCCTTACTGAGCATTTGAGCTCACCCTTTATATGTTTTCTATTCCCTAGGATTTAAAGAACGGTTTTAGGTAAGAAAACAAAAGGGGAATATCTTTATGGGAGATGTTGAAGATCTTTCACCATGATTAGAAGATTATATTCCGAGTTTCCAAAGACACTAAACTATTATGGTCCTTGTGTGTTTGTTTTTGTTATGTATTAAGTATTCCTCAAAAGTAATGTAATGTCCATGTACATCATGCTTTGGGTCTCTATAGTTGGTGTCATAGGAAAGGTTTAGTTAAACTTTGGAAACTAGGATGCGAATACTTTAGTGAGATCCCTAGAGATATTTATAAGATATGTCTAGGGATGTCCCTAAGGTTAAGTATAAGTATAGGTTATAATTCTAGAATTACGGTAACAATATTATAATTAAACCTAAGATGTTAGGTATTGAAGGTACTCCCCCTTTATTATGTTTTTTTCCCTAGCATGATTTTTTCCCTTCACACTATTATTTTTGGGTTTTAGATGATGGCTGGAACCCGAAGGAACCATGTTGATCAATGTAATGGGAAATGCAATGATTTTCCTCCTGAACAGACCAATGTTATGGGAGATGGAGTACAAAATATTATTTCTATACTTACACAAGCTATGAATTATTCTGGACTTCCAAATGAGTAGAGAAGGGAACAATATTCTATTGAGTCCTTCATGAGGCAACGTCCACCTTCTTTCAGTGGGTCCTCTGATCCACTTGTTGCTGAACCATGGATCAGTACCATTGAAAAGATATTTTACATACTTTGATGTTCAGAACATGAAAAAGTCATTCTGGGTGTTTACCGTTTAGAAGGTGAAGCAGACCAGTGGTGGACTCTAATTAAGAACACAAGGCCCCAAGGTGAAATTGAATCCATGGAATGGTATGAGTTCAAGAACTTATTTTTCAATGAGTACTTCCCTCGTATTATTCGAACAAAGATGGAAAAGGAGTTCCTTGAGCTAAATCAAAAGGATGATGAATCTGTTGGTATATACAAGGTGAATTTTACAAGGCTTGCAAGGTATGCATCTGGCTTTATCGTCTAACATGAATGTAAAGTTGATCAATTATTTAGTGGCTTAAAACCAAGTCTTTGAAGGGCCTTAGATATAAGAGACTTAAGTATCTTTGAAGAAATTGTGCATTGTGCTATCAAGGTAGAACTGGAAGTTGGTGTTACATATCAATCTCATGGTTTTGACAAGAAACGAAAGATGGAGTTCTAGGAGAAATCTCAGAACAATGGTGAAAAAAAGATAAATGTTTCTTTATGTTCAAAGTGTAAAAGGAAGCATGGTGGAGATTGCCTAAAAGGTACTAGAAAATGACTTAAGTGTGGAAAATAAGGTCATCGAGCATTTTATTGTAGAAGTAATGGGAAAAAGGTTGCTAATGATGTGAATAGATAAAAGACTACAAAGAATGCTCCACCAACACTTCAATGCTTCAATTGCAAGGAAATGGGGCATTATGCTAAACAATTCCCTAATCCATGGGTTAATGATGATCAACCTGATCAACCTCTTAAGGAAAACGATAAAGGGAAGTCTCATGCAATCAATATTTGTGATGTTGAGTATGAAAATGATGTTGTGTAATGATTAAGTGTTTATGTAATGGGATTTCAAAATAGTATCATGGAATCTCATTTATGGTATTGTGGAATTTTGGAATATCTATGTATTGGTTTTCAATAATTATATGATACTGGTAACCATGAAAAAGTGATTGAAATATTTTTGGAAAGAATATGATATGATCATAATAAATGGATAATGAAAAAATTAAATGAGCTCATGATTGATATAAGGACTGAGTGATATCATGGTTTGAGTATATAGAATTTTTGGGATTTTGGTATGTGGAAAGAATTAACCTTTGACAGCATTCATGTTTTCACTAAGGTTCAATGGGTATTAATTTTTCAAGAGAATAAATGATTAAGGTATTCACATGTTTGGAATGTGACCAACAAGATATATCGTATAAATGATGGTATTCACGTGCTTGTTATGTGACCTTTAAAGTAATCATTTTCTTTATACTATGAGATTGGACATATGTATTTTGGATAAGCCTAAACATTGGAATGGATTATGTTGGACATAAGTTAGTATTGTTTAAGGCTATTACTTTTTTCGATATTATTGATGGAATGTCATAATGATGTAATTTTAGAAAAAGGACAACCTGCAGGATGGGCGACAACCCATCGCGTCGGACAAGGCTGTGGGAATCGAACCCACAACCGTAGTGAGACAGGCCTTTATCACCTACCACTGGCCTATAGGAAGTCCCTGGTTAGTAGAAACTGGTTTTATTTTATTAAGCGGTATGATAGATGAAGTATAAGTTCATTTTTGGAATCGTATACGATTAACCTCACCATAGATGGACTTATGTATGTTTTATAACTTTTGATAACCTTTTGTTTGAAACAGATGGAATGACCCATCATTCTATCACATGATCTTCTAACACTTCACGAATAACAAATTCAACTTCATTTTTTAAGAGATGAAGTGGAAATTGTGTAAGGCATGAACAACGGTGAGATGGTACCAAAATAATGTAAGTATTTCTTTTAATTCATCAACTTTAGGGAAATGATCTTGAAAACTAAAAAATGTTGTCGTAGTGCCCTCATATCCGATGAATCAGATGATACCTTAGATCATCACAAATTTATGTCTTTGTGGTTGTTGGGTTTTTAATATCCATGTTCTTTACCACTCTCCATCAGACCTTGATGGATAAATTTCTCTTCCATATACATATTTTCACCTATGTTCTCTTATGTGGAAACCCAGTTATGAGTTAGACTGGGTATTCTTTATGTTTCTAATGTTCCTTTTTTAAACTGATGATTTATTATTTCTTTTTACGATGTGGGTTTCTATGAAAGCAAATTTCATGTAGAAAACCATTTATAACCCCTATGAATTTCAAGGGCGAAATTCATTTTAAGGGGGGTAGAATGTAACACCAAGAGATTTTATGAGAATTATTCTTTTTAATTTATTTAATGTCTTGTTTTGTATGCTACACCAATATTATCTTGTGCTATACGCAACACAGTATTAGCTTGCAGTATATGCAACACTATTCTTAGATCGTGTTATACACAATTTCAAGTTCATTTGATAGAAGTTATTCTACACAAAATTGAGTGTATATATATATATATATTAAATGTATAAATTAAATATGTTTGGATTCTGTTATATGCAACAACAAAGTATTCTTGCACTATACGCAACCCTGACTTGTCTTGCATTACACGCAATCACGACCTTCCTCGATAGCGTGTCTTTTACGCAATATCGGGTTTCACTAAACAAAGATATATGGTTGTAATATTATCAAGAACCAGACGTTATGAATAGTATTAACTAAATTTTGAATTTTATAACATTATTATTCATCTTACACATTTTCTAGAACATGGTATGAGAAAAAAATAAATTTTTCGGGTAAAATAAGTATTTTTCAAAAAATGCAGTTTTTCCATCTTTTGATGGCGCACCCACATTAAATCTAGTATTTGACATGTTTATAAGTTCAATTTTATAAAATAAAATTATTCTTTGGAATCAGGATATAAAATGTTACCTTGGATAAAATTTTCATATTATTCTGATAACTTTCATATTTTAATTAATAGTAAAAACACACTATATTTTAATTAAAAACAACTTTTTTCATTGTGATATTTTATGTGGTCAAATTATAATATTAAATGGATTTAAAGTATAAATAGAATATATTTTTACCATTTAATGTAATTTATGTCATTATCATTGATTTTACATTGAATTCGTAGGTTAAATCAATTCAATCTTTTACAATGTTTTAAACAAAAACCCATTTTCTTTTGACATCGGGATTAATTTGAATTTAATTTCTGCAACTTCTGTGTATTTTATTTAGACAAATGGATTCCATATTTATAATCAGTGGGTCTAAATTATGTTAATAGGCTACTTTTTATTTTTGGGCATTATGAATAGTAACTACGATAAATTTTATTTACCATAGTAAAAGGTAAATCAGGTAATTAAGGGTAAATATAATATTATAAAATTACCCTAACACTTGTCTTAATATAATTGGATGCTTATATTTCGTCCTAAGCCATATTTGGGTCGAAATTCAATCCATTGGAACCCACTTGGAGGTGATTAAGACCTTTAGTTTATTTTATTTAAAGGAAAGTGAAATATGTCTCACTAAACTTTAATAATTAAAGTATTTTTAATATAAGTTTATACAGATTATAAATTCGGTTATAAATACTCATCTGAAAGATAAAATATTTTCTTTATCATGATAATTTATTTATAATTTTTAAGAGATATTTAATTACCTTAATAGCTTATACATTAATGATGCAAAAATTATTTATTTAGTGAAAAATAAGTAATATAGTTTTTTCAAAATAATAATACCCATTAAAAGGCTCACAAACCTGACCAAAACTTATTGGTAGTGTATATATACACCATAATCATACAATGACCTAATATATGACCGTTTGGAGTCTTATAAATGTGAATATGACACTTATATTATTTTATTTTAAATTATGTCAAAGTTGTCACCTTCATAATTTAATAAATATAACATTTTAAAAGATGAGTGTTTTAGAATATAAATCGGACTAAAAGTATTATTATGAAATATATAAAATTTATATATATCCTAGTATTTATTTTTTTATTTTTATGCAACAAATAAGTATATTTAATAAATTTACAAAAATGTTGTAGAAATTATTTTATTAAGAGAAGTATCAAATAAATGGTTTTAGAAATAGTAAAATAAATATTATAGGAATTATTTACTATTATCCAGTAATTTTATAGATTAATATGACTTGTTAGGAACCTATTAAAAATTTAATTTCTAATATATCCTCTGTGTGTATTTTATTTAAATTCAAATAAATGAATAGTGTCAAAATTGACACTATTGTTATTTTATAAAAATAACATATTATTAAATTGTTTAAAAATCACAAAAATATTTAAAAATTATAAATTGAAATTAATATAGTCTAAAATTTCATAATGTATCCAATTTTGGAAAATTAACAACACATAAGTTATTATTTATAACCATTTAAGTTTTAGAATTTTATTACCACAAATAAAATTAAATATATTAAATAAGGATAATTCAAAATGATAAGGTTTAAAATAAGATCAAAACATGTCTCAATTTTATTGTTTGATGATATTACAACCCTATCTCATCTAATATTATAATTGAGTCATTTTTGGAGGTTTTTATGTGGGTTTGAAATTATATTACACTAATATTTTTTAGGATTCCAAAGGTGCCCCTCTCCTCCCTTATAATAGGGCACCTTCTCCCTCTCATCATTACACAAATTTGAGCCTTCAATCTAGGACATAAACATCCCATTTCCCTTCTCAACTTCCCTAGAAACATACTAGAAGTATTTGTCTTCTTCAAAGACCAATGTATGTTTCCTAAGGGGAGGTTTCAAAGAGGCGTGTCGAAGAAGAGGTAATATCCTTTACCGATTCTTTCAAATTCATTTCTTCTTCTAATTCCTCTTATTTTGTTGTTTCATAATAAATTAATAACCTCAGTATCATTAATATACTGATATGTTATTATAAATATGAAATAACTTCATTTCACCTTCTATCCATCCTACGAAAAACGAAATCACCGCGCGTGCGTACGTACGTAATACCGTCTCCACGCTGTGGTGTAATCTGTTTTTCCACCACCACCTTACTTGGATGGGTATAATGGTGTAAAGAATAAATGAATATGGTTATTATAACATCATACTGATTATAAGATATTATATCATCCACTCCAATTCCATTCAATAAATATGGGAATGATATCATCGCTCGTGCGTACGTACTGATTACCGTCTCCACAATGCGATGAGATTCATTTTCCATGTTAACAATTCAAGAATTATTATAAAGTATATATAATAAGTAATCATGAAATATATGACAT